>CP139509.1:122541732-123811763 GCA_021014915.2 Artemisia tridentata subsp. tridentata | reverse complement strand
ACGATTATATTGAGGATGATGAGCAGACCAATAACCCCGTTGAATTTACAAAAGGAGACTCAGTGCTCCTAAGGCATTCAGAAACAAAGGCACCTACCGATGAACCAAGTCCCTGGTGGTACGGACCATTCACAATTAAAAGTCTACATCAGGATGGGGTAGTAAGCTTGATCAGCAAGGTAGGAGGAGAAGTGACTGCGAATGTCGAGCGATTGAGACACCACCACCCTGATAACAAGGATTATATCTATCAGGGATACGTCATTATGAATGATGGAATCACGTAATGTACGGTGACTTTGAGTCTAGCTACAAGACTCGTTAATAAAGAAAAGCGCTTCTTGGGAGGCAACCCAAGCTTTATTTGCTTTGTGTGTTTATTTATTTGTTTGTTTGATTTTATTTGTTTCTGTATGTATGTTTAATTTTTATTATTATTGATTCATGTTCAAAACTAAATTGTGAAAATGCTTTATCTTGTTTTTAACTTCGTCTTAACTACATATAAAGGTATTTTGCAAAAGTTAAGTGTAAGGAAAATCCAAATCGGTTTATAAGAACAAATGAACATGAATCATAACAATAATAAATTAACATACATATTAGTATTTGTTTGAGTCAAATGCTTGTATCGAGTCATAATGATGTTTTGCAGGATTTCCAGGAAGTAAGGTATAGGTTTTTCCAGAAATTTTCCGGAAACTTAACATGAGAATTCTGTCAGATCATTTCTGACGGCGTCAGGCTTTACAACCTGACGGCGTCAGGTTTTAATTTTCTGAAATTTTTTGAAAGTTTTGTTTTCATAAAAAGTTTTTATTAAATCTCTAACTTATAAACTCCAGGAATCTGCAAAATTATCATTCCACAAGCATTATATCCTTATATAGAATTTATCCCGCCGATGTTATGCAGGTTTTCGTGTTTGTTTTCTCAGGTTTAACAGGTTATTTTGGACAAGGAGATGTTTGTGGAATCAAGCTTTTGGCGATGCATTAGTCTTGGAGCTTCTACATTCTCTTGGAAGAAGATCTAACCATGTTACCTCTTTATCCACCAAACGAATCAGGGGAGTATTTGATTTCATTCTTTTACCTTGTTACTTTTACATCTTGTTATTTGAACATTGGGGACAATGTTCATCTTAAGTGTAAGGGGGGTAAAAATACGATACTTTAGAGAATACAATTGCACTTGATTTTTGTTTGTTTGATGGTAGATGTGTAATAAAACTGAGATAAATACCTGTTAGGGCAATTTTAGTGCCAAATTTAAATTTTTTTACGACGTATAGGAGTGAAACTTTGATCTTAATGAGCGTCTCATGGATAGGAGTTATATGACTAGCACAAAAACCGTACAACTAAAAAATTTTCCACCCCAAAATATGTGAGGTTCGCCCCTAGAATTGGTAGGAAAAGCATTTATGCTATGATGTGTGTACCGGTAGCACTTAGATTCTAGAACTTGCGTTAGGACCATTCCGAGGCCACAAGTGAGACTACATTCGTGTAGTTAGATTTACTACATGATAAGAGGCATTAGGATTAACCCATTGTTTTACACCTGTGTTTTTGTTATAATTACTTTGGCTACATTGGTCAAGTAATTCTCCCACACCCTTTGCGTTGTACTCATTTTTAGTACACGATACCCCTAGTACACCCCTCAGAGCCTATCTTTTCGTTTCGACCTTTAAGCATTTTACTTAAAGGGAGAATTTGTTACACCCCACTTAAATGTACACCCAAATCGCCTTAGCCTACCTTGTATGCACTCATTTTTAGTGCATTATTGTTACAACATTTGTTTAAACCCTTAATTAATTATCTAATTGATTACATGGTTGCTAAGTCGAGTCATATCCTTGTACATATTGTTTTGGGACGATTGGGACTCATGGGTAAAGTACTAGTGTAATGGAGTAATGGGGAAGAACAACATTATTACCCCCATATGTGCTAAATATTTTAAAAGTACTCCAAGTGTTTCGATTATCTTAATTCGAGTCATTAGAATAGTTATTTGTAAAGTTATGTAAAAGTTCAAGTGTAAGGGGAATGCAACGCCCCTACGATGTATTATTTTGGATGGTAGGGCAAGAGTGTATGCAAAAAAAAAAAAAAAAAAAAAAAAAAAAAAAAAAAAAAAAAAAAACGAAAAAAAATACAAAAAAAATGAGAAAAAGAAAAGTAGAAAAAACATACGGACTACCATCCCGTTTCATTTTATGTTTATTTTATGTTTTTGTTATTTTGTTTTTAGCTTAAGTCGAGTCTAGTCTTGGCTTAGCAACGCCATATTTTACATGTAATTAATCAAGATCTTTAACTCGCCACCAGTAAAATATCCCTTATCCAACAAAACCGTGTTTATCATATCCCTACACCTCACGTTATAACCCATGGAAAAGCCCTCTTTGATAGTTTATCTTAGGTGCTTACGCCTAGTGGAGGAGGTTTTTGATCCTTTCCCAAGCCTATGGTAATCTATTTGCTATGACAGGTAGTGAGAGATATTATCCGTTTTTATTTATGAGATTTATTTTGATGACACCTGAGAGATGTGAGTATCTAAACACTACTTGTGAGGTGCTAGTTTGTAATCTCCGTGCTTATTATGATTAAAGTGGAACGACTATTTGTTGTAATTACTTTTATATTAGCGTTAAATGACCCCTAACTTGTATTTTGATTAGAATAAAAGCGCATTTGCTTGAGGACAAGCAAATCTCAAGTGTAAGGGTATTTGATGAAGCGAAAAGTGTACAGCTTTTAGGGGGTCATTTAAGCCCTAAATCGTATTTATTTGATCAAATATTGCCCTAAATCGTTCCTTTTGTCATTTTAGGTACTTTGGAGAAGAAATCTAGAAAAGGAAGCATTTTGGACGTTTTTGAAGAATAAAAGTGAAGAAAACGACAAAGTCTCAAAATCGGCTGGAAAAGTACCTTTGACGGCGTCAAGTATTGCTCTTGACGGCGTCACGGCTTGGCAAAAGAGGTGGATATGAAAAATACACATGATAAGCCAGGGAGTTTTACAAAGGAAGTCTGACGGCGTCACCCTTTGAAGTGATCAAGGTCGTCACGGTTTAAGCTAAAGAGGGACGGCGTCAAGCCCATTTCTGACGGCGTCAACCTTTGATAAGCCAGAGCGGATTTTGGAGCACTAAAGAGGGACGGCGTCAAGAAGGCCATCCGGGAACCCTAGACACGGCGAGGTGACGGCGTCAAGATCTACAACGTGACGCCGTCAGCCCTTAAACTCTATATATAGTTTTGCAATTTTTTTTGTCATTAGTGTGCAACTTTGTGAGGAGAAACCCTAAGACGAATTTCTGCCATTTTTAAGGGTTTTCATACCCTTGGATCTCCCATGTTTAATTGAAGATAAGTAATCACTTAATCAATCAATATGTCTATGTGTTGTTAGATTATATCTTGTTCTTGTTTTTTGATTAACATGCTAGGCTAGATTTATCTTGTGTTTGCTTAGATCTAATGAAACCTAACTATTGATTATTAGTTGTTAGTGTGTTATTGATTGTATTGGATGATTGTTTATCGATGTTAGGCTTAAGAAAACTGGCTAACTTCCTATACGGTAACTTGCTTGAACGTCTTAAGAAACATGAACCAATGCGTACTAAGGTTATTATGGTTGTATTTAATGCATGAGCGAATTCTAGTGATCCCATGTTAGGAGCTTCCTAGCCGGCTCGACATAGGAGTGAAGTAGGAGCTTGTAGAGTTGGGGAAGTACGTACGCCACCCCACGATTGGTATTAAGGAATACACCCGTCATCCACGCAATTAATACACACTAATCAACCGGTAAAAGATAGTTAGGGAGTAAGGAAATCTAACTAAACACATTTCTCTCCATATAAGTTTCACAACCTTTTCATTCTCAGTTACTTTATTTTATTTGCATTCGTAGTTATTTGGGTTAGTTGACTAGCAACTAATTCCGCCCACTCCTTCAAACCCGAGATTTTACTTGCTTTCAAAAAAAAAATATAAAAATACAAAAAGAATCTTCTCTCACCCTTAGACCTATTAGAGTAGTTTTTCAATCCTAACGACACTATTCCCTGTGGAGAACGATCAATCCCCGTACTTACCACTACACTATACTACATCGGTCAGGTACACTGCCTGGTGGGGTTGTAAGCCTCTTGAGATCCATCGAGAGGTAAAACCTGTTGTAAGGTCGCAAAACCACGCATCCGAAAACGCGTAAAACGTAAAAAGTGCACACTTCGCGTAAAAATGAAAAATTAAATTATTCCATATGAAAACAAGTATGTGAGGGAAATAAATCATACAAATAAGTAGACTGGGCATAGTCTTAGTCAAATTACGAATTTAAATGTACACGTTACGACGTACGCGGGTAACTTTTCCGGCAAAAACTAATTTACTTAAAAATGTTAAAATAGAATAATTAAGTAATTTAAATAGTAAAAATAATGACCTAAAAATTGTGAATTTTTACAAATATGCGGCTTTCACAACAACATGTTCAACTGTAAAACCCCGGCTACTCAAACCCACAAGAGGAGAAACCCCAATCAGATCCACACAAGCATGTTTCCCTCCAACCCATCCAAAAACCAAAATGTCAGCCGGTCTCAATGTGGATCTTCCATCCGATGGGTCAGTCAAAAAGTTCACAGATGCTTATTTCTTGGCGGAGATTTGGACGAGCCTACATATGTCAAAAAAGATGTCTCTAACCATATCATGTTGATAGTTGAAGCCCGAGAGCTCTTTACAATGAACCACATGTTCCCCAAAGGAATCCAAACATGCCTTGCGACAAACATGGCATATCTCATCAACCAGAAATAATGGGATCATGAGGCGATACTTAAGGATAGTACGATATTCCACCAGTGACATATGTTGACCTAACTCGTTTATGGGGATAGCTAGTAGAAAATTTTGAGCATGTGGTGCGCGTAAACACTAAAAAATAGCTTTCTGTCTCACAGTCATGTCAAAATGAACTTTCATATCCTTGACCATTTCACTAAAAAGGGCACTCGCCAGTGTTTGTTGGGCTTTAGAGGGGGCAGTGTTCTTATTAGTGAAACCATTGAAATCAAAGATTGAAATCGTATCACGAAGACAAGCTAGAGCGCAAACGTAATCATTATTCATACCACATATGCCACTGTCACGTAAGATATGGTCTTGTAGCACCCAAGATTGAGCCCTCGAGACTCACGCAACCCTTTGTCAAAGAACAAGGCCACATCCTCCATGTGTACAACTTGACAAGTCCTTAAACAAAAAAAGAGTTTGACAATACCCATATATGATCGAAGCAAAATGAGCTCACTCTGTTTGTCATGTAACTGTGGAAGAAGACTCATCAAATGAACAACATTTGCATCTCTCCTCATAGCCAACCCACTATAAATTTTGAATCGTTTTTTAGTTCCGAGAAATGAAAAACTATAAAGACTTATGTTTAAGAAAAAAATTACTTATCTACTTGTGTTTTGAAATAACTTTTTTTGTTCGGAGGATGGGGATTTGTTTGGAGGATAAGAATTTTATTGATTTTAAGTGGTTATGATGATGAATTATATAATGTGTTTGTGGTCGGCTTATATTTGATGAGTATATAAAAAGGTATTGAATTCAAACTAAAAGAATATAAAAAATCAAGAATAAATGGGAGGCTGAAGATAATATGTAAAATAATGAAAATGCCCATTACATGACCTGTGCATGGCTACTTAACGATACTTAACTAATGAATTAACGGTTAAAGGACCGGTTTGTTACAAAGTGTCAAGTACATGGATGAGCGGTGTAATTTTTGAAGTTTTAGGATGAAAGGTGAAAATTGTGTAAACCAATAAGATGTAATTTTTGAAGTTTTAGGATGAAATGCGAAAAAGTGTGTAAACTGGAAGGGCAGGTGGTGTAATTTTTGAAGTACAATGGTGTTATGCATACCTCGACCCATCTTTTACCCTCCCGAATCACCATTTACTTCCTCTATTAACAGTATACGACATTTTTTTATTATGTTCTGTTCCGTATTTTTTGTTTTTAATTACTTTATGTTCCGTATTTCTTGTCAAACTTTATATTTTTTTCTTCCGTACTTTATGTTTCGTAGTTTTATTATAAAAATAAAATTATAAAATAAATAAATGAAATTAAAAATTAGGAGGCATTTGAATCACTTTAAAAGGTATGGGTATCCTAATCCTTTAATCTGTATTGAGTTTTTCTTTTGTAAGTTGTGTGTCAATTAATCGTAATGTAAAATGCAATGGTCCATAGTCATATAGTTGGAGACAAAATTATATAGGTGTCGTAATTTGACTCTTCAAATGAGCTCATTATCGTTAGATGATAGATTAAGACTCAAGGTTAATTGTGGGTTTAGAGTTCATTAGGTTTAGGGTATGATTGATTGTTCAGTACGTAAGCTATATTATCACTATAAATACACATGTAATCCTACTTGCGTAATCACAAAATACAAAATACATTCAATAGGATTAATTGATCAATTATTTATAATGTAAATTACATAAAACCCTAATGAACTCTAAGCTCAAAAACCGAGCTTGGGCTTACTAATATATCCTCTAATAATTCCCACCAATCCTAGTGGCGATATCTTTGAAAGCTTGGATTGAATTAGATAACTAAAAACTTTAAAGTAATAATAAATTTTTGATGAAGACATCATTCTACAAGCGGATACATATCTTTAAACAACAGCAGCAAAAGCATAAACATGCAACAAAAGCAAACGCACTAACCCAAACATAAATTTTTGTTAAAGTGATCCGCCTGCAAAGCGAAGACAAATATTCAAATTGCACTTGCAAAACCAAAATAAACAAAGAAAAAACAAATAAGCAAAAGGTTTTCTAGGTTTCTCTTTCCTTTTTTTTATCAACATATACGGCTGGAGTTTTTTTTGTAGGAGATAGACAACAATTAAGGACGAGGTATGTTTATTGTCGTTAAAGGTTTATGATAAGCAATATAATGGATTGTTGACGTGAGGTTTCAAACATGCATGGATATGGGGTAGATACAACAAGTTAACACGCAGGGTAGCATCAAGGAAATATACTTTTATGATATACTTTGTAGAGGTCGAGTGATTGCCAATTTTGTGGAGATACGTGGGTTGTTTGTGAAGATTGACTACAAATTTGGGGTTCGGCGATCCCTTATTTTTCTTCTTATGTCTTTCTTTTTTTGATAAAGGTAGCAGCCAGGGTTTGACGGAGTGGTCTAGAGGAGGCGGCTCAATGTACCCACCTAGGACTGAGGATCAGACCCGCTCTGATACCATGTTAAACTGATTAAAAAAATCCCGTAAGTATATAGTATTATTAGGCAAAGTATTTATAGAGTACATATGATATAATGAAACCCTAATGGATCAAAACCCACAATCTGGCTTGGGCTATATTTATCCACTAATACTCCCTGCATTCCAAGCTGCAAAATCTAGAAAGCTTGGATTAGATGAGAAAGCTAAATAAACAATAAAGCAATAAAAGTTTTGTTTATGAAGACGTTCAACAGCAATCGAAGACAAATCTTAATCTACAACAACAAAAGAAAAATAAAGTTGTAGCAAAGGAAAAACTGTAAAGCAAGTAATTAATCTTGATGGCGACATCCGATAGCAAGTGAAGATTAATCTTCATCAGGCAGCAACGACAAAAGCAAAGAAACAAAAATAAAAGCAAGGCATAAACTTTTTTTTCGACAGTCAACCGCGCCGCGTACGGCGTCTGACGGAGGTGAATCAAGGTAGGGTTTGCGCAGAATTGAAAAACGAAGAGAATGACGCTGATTGCGTCAGTTAACACCAAACGTTTAAAAACTTACGACCAAAACAATAAGCAGCTAGGGTTTTAGCCGAAAATTAAACTTTTTTTTATAAGGGATAAAAAGGTGGTGACAAAGGTTTGACAGGGTGGCTTAGGGGAGGCATCTCAACATAGCTACCTAGGTCTGAGTATCATACCCGCTCCGATGTCATGTTTGACCATGAAAACCCTGTCAGTATATTTTATTATTAGGCAAAGTATTTATAAAGTACAAATGATATAATGAAACCCTAATGAACTCTAAGCCAACAAATAACGCTTGAGCTTACTAACATATCCTCTAATAATTATGTGATACGAAAGTGTGAAGAAAATAAATTGTGTAGTAGTACACATCAATACATAGACACAACATAAGTATGCATACATATTGTTCACTAAGTGTATAGTGTCCAGTTAGACCACATATATATAACTGAGTAAAACGTTAAGGATAGACAATACGGCAAACCGCCCATATGTCAATTTCCATATGATGTCTTCCGCGAGTCGAATTGGTCAACTCAAAGTGCGAGTTACCAGAGTAACATTTTGAATGAATCGGAAAATACTAAAATTAAGGACTCAAGCATAGCTTCTCAAAGGAAAGTTTGATGATGAGTTATAATATCTAGAATGTCATTTGTAAAGATTCTCACTAAGACCAGCCGTAATGGTGGCACATTTAACAAGTGAAGGGCCACCTTTCACATGTGAAGCCCATGAAGGAGAGGATATATTAGCGCGCGAAGGCATGTTTTCGGGGTAGGTTAGGTGGTCTCCTTCACCTAACGAAAATGAAGGAAAAAAGGAGTAAGGGTTCATCATTTTTTAATTATTATTTTTGCTTGTATAAAGTGAGTTATTTTTATGTATTTGGTTTAGATGATTATCACTATTGTTGTTAGGTGGTGGATTAGATGATGCGATGAAAATTTGATATGATGCTAGGGTAAAGATGGTGACATCGTGACATTAGACCCAAACTAATAATGTAACAACTTCTTGTTCATGACAAATGGACAAATGGTGTATGTCATAAAGAGGACACATGTATTAATACATTTTACGACTATGTAATTGGACGCTCTAAAAAAGAATTTCTCCATTAGAAATCTATTAATTTCTTATGAAAAACTAGTGTGACGTATACTCAAAATTGTAAAGTCCAATAATTGCATGTTACGTCTATAGTCCTAAGATTTCATAACTAACTTCTGATTATTCTAGTTGATAAATGTTAATGAACGTCACACTCGTTATTACTACGTAGTAATTAAGGGCGCTATTAGTAATGAAGTATTCCTTTTTTGGCGCTATACGTTTTCATCCGTTTTAATACGTTTTCGGCTATTGTTATATGTTTTTTTCCGTTTTGTTAGTACAAATATTACGATATTACGTATAAAAACGGGCGAACATGTATAAAAACGTAAGAAAAATGGACGAAACCGTATAAAAATGGATGAAAACGTAAAAAAAAACAAAAACGGGTGAAAACGGATAAAAACGTATGAAAGCGTAATAAAAATGGACGAAAGCGAATAAAAACGGATGAAAAAACGCATAAAAACGGATAAAAGCGTATGGAAACGTAATAAAAATGGACAAAAGCGAATAAAACGGATGAAAACGCATAAAGATGGAAAAAACGTATAAAAACGGACAATAACTCATAAAAACGGATGAAATCGTATAAAAACGGAGAAAAACGGATGAAGATAGATAAAAACGTATAAAAAACGGACGAAAGCGTATTAAAACGAATGAAAACGGACAAAAACGGATAAAAACGGACGAAAACGTATAAAAACGGACGAAAAACGTATAAAAACGGACTTTACTAACGTATAAAAATCGGTTTTTTTTATTTATAACGGCCGTTAGTTAAATGGATGAACGCTGCAATAGTTGTTGGCCAAAAGGGCTAGCGTGTAAATTCTAACGGAATTTACATAACGCCAGTTAAAGCCAGGGACCAAAATTTGTAAAAAGGTTTGATTTGGGGATGATCTATGCACTTTCAAACTATTTGGGATGAAACTTGCAATTTGGCCAAATCTTAGGGATGATTTTTGCAATTAACTCTTTTTTATTTTATTTCTAGAGAAAAGTCCAAAATACATCCCTGTGGTTTGCCAAAAGACCGCTTTAAATCATTTTTCTTTTTTTTGGAACAAAATCATCCACCGTTAGTAAAGTTGGCACAAATACATCCCTCAGTTAGTAATATCAGTTACTATGGACTAACGATGCAAATGATTTTCCGTTATCTCCTAACAAGAGTTAAAATATTTGCATCGTTAGTCCTCATTGACTATAGAGTTAAAATATTTGCATCGTTAGTCCTCCTTAAGTTAAAATTTTTGCATTGTTAGTCCTCATTGACTACAGAGTTAAAATATTTGCATCGTTAGTCCTCCTTAAGTTAAAATTTTTGCATCGTTAGTCCTTTTTTACGTTTTCGTCTGTTTTTTTACATTTTCGTCCGATTTTTTACGTTTTCGTCTGTTTTTTTACGTTTTTGTCCATTTTTTACGTTTTCGTCTGATTTTTTAAGTTTTCGTCCGATTTTTTACGTTTTTGTCCGATTTTTTTACGTTTTCGTCGTTGTTTTTTTAAGTTTTCATCCATTTTTTTTACGTTTTCGTCCGCTTTTTTACGTTTTCGTCTGATTTTTTACATTTTCGTCTGTTTTTTTACGTTTTCATCCATTTTTTTTACGTTTTCATCCAAACAGTCGAAAATGTAAAAAATCAGACGAAAACGTAAAAAAGCAGACGAAAACGTAAAAAAAAATGGATGAAAACGTAAAAAAACAGACGAAAATGTAAAAAAATCAAACGAAAACATAAAAAAGTGGACGAAAACGTAAAAAAATGGATGAAAACGTAAAAAAACAGAAGAAAAAGTAAAAAATCAGACGAAAACGTTAAAAATGGGACAAAAACGTAAAAAAACAGACGAAAACGTAAAAAATCGGACGAAAACGTAAAAAAACAGACGAAAACGTAAAAATCGGACAAAAACGTAAAAAAAAAGACGAAAACGTAAAAAATCAGACGAAAACGAAAAAAAAGCGGACGAAAACGTAAAAAAAACAGACGAAAACGTAAAAAATCGGACGAAAACGTAAAAAAACAGACGAAAACATAAAAAATAGGACGAAAACGTAAAAAATCGGACGAAAACGTAAAAAAACAGACGAAAATGTAAAAAATCAGACGAAAACGTAAAAAAACAGACGAAAACGTAAAAAAGGACTAACGATGCAAATATTTTAACTCAATGAGGACTAACGATGCAAATATTTTAACTCTATAGTCAATGAGGACTAACGATGCAAAAATTTTAACTTAAGGAGGACTAACGATGCAAATATTTTAACTCTATAGTCAATGAGGACTAACGATGCAAATTTTTTAACTCAATGAGGACTAACGATGCAAATATTTTAACTCTTGTTTGGAGATAACGGAAAATCATTTGCATCTTTAGTCCATAGTAACTGATATTACTAACTGAGGGATGTATTTGTGCCAACTTTACTAACGGTGGATGATTTTGTTCCAAAAAAAAAGAAAAATGATGTAAAGCGGTCTTTTGGCAAACCACAGGGATGTATTTTGGACTTTTCTCTTATTTCTATGATCTAATATATGTTAAATTTGGAAATAGTTATTCATGCTAGAATATTTTTCATGTTATAGTATTTTCTCGGATGCCTGAGTTATACAACTATTGTACAAGTCTACATGTAATAATACCTTGATTTCGATCAAACGCCTAAAAAAGGTGAAATGAGGATCGAGACGTACATTGACAAAGATTGAAATGTACCAGGATAAAAAGGGAAATGAAAGTAGAGAAGACCGGTGTTGGACAACCGAAGGATAGCAGAGGCAATATGTGGTGATGGGGTTGATGGTAGAGTGCGACATGCACTTTCTTTTTCTCCTGCAATAATGCTATTTGAGCTATTTTTAGTCCTCTTTTAAAGATTGAAAAGAAAAAAAAAAAAGAAAAAAAAAAGACATAGACATATTAACATCAGAGCATTGGGAGGGGAAGCGAACGACCCATAGATCAATTGAGCGAAAGTAAACGGCTAATCCTAAGGCTACACACAGTAATGAGGGTCAATCTTTCTTATTTTATCTGCCACGTCAGCTTTCTCTCTCTGACGACCTTCAGACGATTTGTTGCCACAGTAAGGGTGACCTTCATTTTTTTTAGTATATATATTTCTTTAAAAAAAAACATTTTTAACAACAAACATAAATTTCATTAATAATTCAAACCTTACATAATAATTTAAATAAAATAAAAATATTACAATAGAATTCAAATAACATTAAAATATTACGATAATAAAACGACAAACTAGTTTTGATTTTGGCGATGCCAAATGTTTTCCACCAAATCGGCTTTTAGGCTAAGATGAGTTGTTTTGTCGATTATCTCCTTGGTAATTTCCAACAATTCCACATGCGTTCGTACGGGATCATAATCACGGTGCTCCTCCGCTCGAAAGAATATGGGAGATATCACTCGCTCTTCGTCTTGAATTATCATATTATGTAATATGATGCATGTGTACATTATATCTGCTAGGCGCTTTTTGTCAAACCCTTTAGCCGGATATTTAATCATTATCCACTTGGTCTTTAGTACACCAAAAGCACGTTTCACATTTTACTTGCTGCTTCGTGCATCGTCTTAAACAATATTCGTTTGTGATCATCCGTCCATGAATTTTTAATGGACTTCATAATAACGGACCATTCCAGATATATCCCATGAGCAAGATAATATCCCCGTTTATAAGGCACGTCATTAGCAACGAATTTCACATCCGGTGCTCTCGCCGTTTTGAGATCATTGAAAAGAGGCGATTGACGTAAAACATTAATGTCGTTATTCATCCCGGCAACACCAAAGAACGCATGCCAAATTCATAAATCTTGAGAGGCGATCACTTCCAATAAAATGAAAGGATCTGACCCGTGATCACCCCTACAAAATTAAGCTTTTAAAGCATGTGGGCAATTCACGATTAACTTGTGTAAGAATTCACGATTAACTATGTATTTTTCCCCGACAAGAGTCCTACTCTGACTACTTAACAATAATAAGAGAAATACTAGGAAACCCTAGTATTAGACTCGCCTATAAAAGGGTGCCCTCTAGCACATTTACAAGGTATGACTTTCTCACACATACCAATACACATACTTTGACATTCTCTGAAAAACATGATTTCTTACTCTCACGTTGGAGCTTAATCGTGAGGTCCGTCCTCACGGTAAGGCTAACGGTTCGTTTTCATTTGTGCAGGAAATCATCTTACTACTTGGTTTACTGAAGATAGAACCCACACGCAATTTATTGGTCCAACCCAATAAACGATCCAATTCAATACAATACCCATCACATATTTTGCACTAACATTTAAGTATTTAACAGTATGTAACTCTTCAAATTATAAACATTTATATTCTCTACAGTTATATGAGGGATAAGGCATGAATGTTTACACGGTCTTACACCTATTGAGCAACACTAGTAGTGAAATTCATACTTTTAGAGTTTAGGACTACATTGTGCATGCATATAAAGTGACACATCTCTTTAAGATCACCACTGCGTATAAAACATATCAAAGTCACTACTACAACTGAAACGCTAAGTTAAGTTCAACTAGAAGACTTGATATATACCCACAGTTTAGATATGAATCAAAACTCTTGTGACTATGTAAACGGTATAATTTACAACTTAATTATATAAAAGCACAACTAACATAGGTGATTATGTAAAAGCTAGTATGTGTAGTACATCCTTTATGTGGGAAAAGAAAATACTTAAGCAAAATTCCAAGAAGTAATTAAGTACGGCATAAAGCATACCTCCATAGCAAAATGCTTAGAGCACTGGGTGTCATGACATCCTAAATCTACTCATCTGGGTCCTACGGGGTGTCACGTCACCATGATATACCTTCTTTTACAACCTTCCTTAATTATAACAAACCACAACTTACTCATTTGGGTCCCATTATTTCCTATTTCATTTTTTTATTCAAATTTTCAAATAAACTAAATTCATTTCATTAACAATAAAAATACATTACAACATATTAAAACATACGAAACATAAAATAAATATACGAAAAACAAAAAACGATACGAAAAAAAAAACACGATACGAAAAAAAAATTCATACAACACAAATAACAACACGATACGAAAACACAAATCATATAACGATTCTCCTGAAGCTTTTATATTGATTTGTAATTGTCGATGAGAACTGTCTTCTCCTCCCAGACTTGCAACACTTGTTCCCTAGCAAGCTTCAAGGCGATTGAGAGACGCATATCTGTTTCCTCGGTTCTTAATAAAGTTTCTAGACCGACACTGATAGCTAGATGGTCTTGAGGCAGCTGACGCAACCTTTCGACATCTAGAGCACGATCTTGCATCTGTAGCATAATACAAGTTATCTTACCTATCAAGTTGTTAATCAGCTTGAGTTCTTTTGCTTGTTCATTCCGTATTTGGATTAGGATAGCCTTTTGCACCTCAGCTGGTTCGTTAGCCATAGCGTTTGTGTTAAAAGTAGTGATAAGAAGTAGTGTGAGAAAAAGAAATATAGGTAAAGTGGTATTTATAGCTGTTTGAAACAATAAGAGCGGGATTTATTCAAATTCAAATTCAAATTTCAACGGGCGGGATTTATTCAAAATTCAAATTCACTTTTCAAAATGTGCCTATAAATACCCATTCACATTCACAGACTTCTCACACACAAACACATTCAAAATCAAAATTCAAAATCAAAACTCAACATTCAAAATTCAATGTCTCGCAAAGATTTCTCCCAACAATTCCCCAGTCCTCGCAAAGATTTCTCACAACAATTCCCCAGTTACCACGACTTCTCACAACAATTCCCTAGCTCGAACCTGATTCCAAATGAACCGGTGAAAACTCCACCAGAAGATATCTTTCCGGTATTTCGACCGGAAAATGAACCGCTAAACACTCCACCGGTTGTGGAACAACAACCCAATCCATTTGGACTCACTGAGGATGAACTCCGAATTCTTGAGCAGGATGAGGAAGTCAGGAGCGAAAGAGAACTACGAGAGGAAGTTGCTCGTATAGAGCAGGAAGCCAGGGATGCAGAACATCTTAGGCAGAACTGGTTTGACATTATGGAAGCAAGGTATTATGCTGGCGAGTTTAGGGAAGAGACTTCGAGTGAAGAGGGTTGGAACTCAGACTTTTCTTTGTAATTTGTACTTTCATTTTCATTAGCGTATCGTAGTTTGTATTAATTGTACTTTGTATTTTCAATTCGATGTTTAATGTATTTTCAATTCGATGCTTAATGTATCTCAGCTTGTTAACCATTTCTTCTTCCTCAGACGCAACACACACAAAGTTCACAAAACACACACACTTCACAAACACTGTTAGAAAAAATAATAATAATAAAATAATAAAAAACATGAAAACTAACAAAAAAACATTTGATATTAAAAAAGGGCCCAACTTGTCAGCAATTTTGCTTCGCCGTCTGCACGAGTAGGATGGTTTCGGCGAATTATGGCGAGTTGGGGTGGTATCATGGCGAGCCATGACGAGCTGCCATGTCACCCACGGCGAATGCAACGAGCTCCACACCCACTGCTCTTATATTTCTGTTAAGAGAAAGCACATGAATGATGAAAGTACACGCTTCAATTTAGGGGTGGAAACGAGCCGAGCCGCTCGTGTAAAGCTCGAGATCGGATCGGTAAAAAGCTCGAACAAGCCGAGCCTAAACGAGCTCGAGCCTAAGTTTGGGCTCATTTAATAATCGAGCTCGAGCTCGAGCTCTATAAAAAAAGCTCGAATAGGCTCGCGAGCCTAAACGAACCCTAGAAATATATACGTATATATATTGTCTATACGTATAAACGAGCTTAAAAGTAGTAAACGAGCTCGAGCCTTATGTAATTAACGAGCCGAGCTCCATTTTAACTTTGTTTTCTTTAAAAAATCATACAAATTAGTCGAGCCCGAGCTCGAGCTTGTGAAAATTTTCACGCGCCGAGCTCGAGCTCAAATATTAGGCTCGAAACGAGCTCGAGCTTTCTAGAATATAAACGAGCCGAGCTCGAGCTCTGGCAGGCTCGGGCTCGGCTCGGCTCGTTTCCACCCACACAATTCATGACAACTACGGAATAGTTTGTAACTGTCCTTTTCGAAAAGCCATTGTGTCACACTATTGAACAAGGCATTGTCTCATCACATTTTCTATTCCACAGATACGCTTCATACACAATTCATGACAACTACGGAATAGTTTGTAACTGTCCTTTACGAAAAGCCATTGTGTCACACTATTCAACAAGGCATTGTCTCATCACATTTTCTATTCCACAGATAATATGTGACTATGGGCCTTGCTCTATATATATTTGTTAAGGTTAAGGGTGCAAGCACATATATTTCAAGCACTTTTTTCATGTTGAGACTTATATACAGGGGTGGACTTAGGGGTTTTCAGGAATTCGTGGGGACCCAATGTATGTTTGTTGCGTAGTGTAAATTTTCGTAGATATATTTGTGATTTTTTTTAAAAGAACCCGGTCTTAAAATTTTGTGTCACATAAATATTACTTAATCCACTAATATGTCAGGCAAAAAAAAAAAAAAAAAAAAAATATATATATATATATATATATATATATATTATTTCGTTTATACTCGCAAAAGAATTTTGGGCACCTGATCACTTAGTGTTCTGAGTCCGCCCCTCGCGCCCTAGCATATATGATAACTTGATGAAACATATATAAACACTTTAGTGTGTCAAATAAATATATGTTGTTCGTTTTGGCTTTGATAAAAATCATCTTGGAAGTATATATAATATGTTTTCTTATTTTTTTTATTCTTATTTTTATTTTAGAAAGGCAACATTTATTACGGAACCAAAACAAGAACGAGATACAAAGGAAATGACAACCCACCTTATTAACAAGATAATTAAAAGAAGTGAGCCCCAAACAGAACCAAATAAACAAAGTGTTGGAATATTAGAATCATAAATCTATAAACTAATAAACACAAACAATAAACATCAAAGCATGCACAGCGGATTTGGATCTACAATAACATGTAAATTAATTAACTAAAAATTAAATAGATGCGTACCTTTTGATTCCTAACAAGAACAAGGAATCACGTGCTCCAAGAACAATATAAACCCTAATTTGGGTTTAGGATGAATCGATCACAATAAGGGTCGAATGGGGAAATCACCACAAGCTAAAGTAAGCTTGTTACTCGTTCTTGTACACACGTAATACTAGCGTTTCAATAGGAAAAGCTAGGTTCTTGATCACAAACAAACCAAACACTTTATAAGCATTACTTGGATCGAAATTCCTAGTGGAATTAAAAAGGGTCGATCGGTTTGTACTTTAGAGAAGAAGAGGAAGAGAAGTTTGGCTTGCTTAGGGATTCAAGATTAGGGAAAACAATGAATACAATGAATTGTATTTATAGGCTTCCTTGGCTTGCTCCCCACTCCAACAAAACCGACCCTCATCCCTTAAGGAAAGGGTTCGGCCGACTTTCTCCCAAAGAAAGGGATTCTAGATCCTTCTCTTCCTCTATTGCATTATTAGTCCTTTAACGACCGTTATCTCTAACTCCGTTAAATACTAACACCCGTTAAGTATTGTTTGTTTTGTGAAATGAATAAATAAAATATAAAATATATTTAATTTATTCAATCCATTGAAACTCTTACGTATTGTGTGCAATCCCGAGTCTCGTGTTCGAAACCGGACATACGCATATTAATTTATATCCACAAACTCTAACAGCTCCCACTTGGATATTCATTAATATCGTAATGACATGGGCTAGTCTAGCTTAACAGATCCCAATGCCCCCAGATCGAATCGAGTATGGTTTTCCTGGAAAAAACCACGTGATGATATTATCATCATACTTATCCTTTTGTTTCTAATACCGCGTTAATATGGATATGGATCCAAGTCATTCCATAATTAACTATTCTGTTTCTCGTTATTGATAATTGATCAAGATTACCAAATCATCTGAACATCATTCAGATAGCCTTTGGGTGCGGCCGCACAAACATCTTGTCAACCCTACGAGGGGCCCAGCAGTATTATACTTCAAAACAAATTTGAAGGAACAAATCCTTTATTGACTACGAGCGTAACCCTCGAACTTTGCATCACCTCCGAAAAAAGCCATTATAACTACCTGTTACGGATAGCGTTAGACTACCTTACAGAAAATGAGCTACATCCTCGGCAGTCACCTGGTATCTCAAGTCTGAGGATAAATATTCATGATTTACTTAATGACGACGATCCATAAAGTATAATCATGTAGTTGGGATAAGTCCTATATTCAATTTATCCATATTGAATATCATGTGACATTGGTGTCTCAACCTTACAGTACATTCTACCAATCATCACATTTGTCTTTATTCAATGATATTCCCATATCATTAATTGACAACGGACAATTTAGAATAAATTAATTATTCACGGATTTAAACATGCAAATATAGGACACAAATATTAATAATGAGAATAAACGTTATCCACACTTTATTTCATTAAAATAATAATTGTTTACATGTCCCTTATCCAAATACTAAATATAGATCAATGCATGATAATTCCCATTAATGAATTATGCCCCAAGTCATGTTCCACATACTTGTTGACAAAACATAAATCAACTAATTTATGATCTATCGGAAATTTTGTGAATACTTATTTCAAGAATTCAATTAATGAAATTCTTGTATGTGTGCATTCGTCTATCTAAATATTGCAACACACTTCATAAAATACGTGACATCCTCATCCACGAATTTATGACAATTAAACTACCAAACCTTTGTAGTTAAAGTATTCTAATTCTTTATGCATAATGCAACTATGCTCATATTGAGCATAACTAGTACACATGGCCTCTTAATAAGGATGAGCTCCCACCATGACTAGTATTGAGTGTCATCTCAATCTTACTAGCATCATTGTTTCAAACAACAATATGCTCTTTCAAAGTTCCGTAAACTTTTAACATTCATCGTGTAATGTTTGATATCTTCAAATCTATCAAGATTTGTCAACTATATCAATCATGTAACAATATGTCATATGGTTCACATTTAGAATTTTGGAGCAAATCCAGGTTGAGGATGTAAATTCTAAACCATATCCATTACACTTAGCTATCTAATAATTTTCAATTAGATACTAATGTTGTCAATCATCTTGCATACAAGCATGATACAACAAATAACATGATGTACATGAAAAATCCCTGTGCTTTTGATTTCATTCATGTCATATCTTCTTCAAAGATATGTATCTATCACTTTTCTAATAGATTATCATGTTTATTAGAATCAGTTATCATACCGCTTATGTTTATAACAATAAACATATACTCCAAGGTTTTATTTTCTAAATTTTCACGTGAAGTTTCATTCCAACCTAAAACTTAACATTTAATGTTAACGTTAATGGAATGTTACTTCCTATATGTTACACAACATATATGAAATAAGAAAATAAATACATCACTCCCACTAGCTTTCAGGAATATAAAGAAACATCTTATTTTAATTATAAATCAAAACTTAGATTTAATAACTAAACATAAGTGTATCCCCTAGATGCATGCATTAATCCATTCACAAATGATTTGCATTTTGTATACTTCTAATGATTATTTGAATTCAAATACTCCTTTCAATTACTTTTCGTCCTCGCACAAGTAATTACTCAAGAAAGAGTTTTGATATTCTATTATTAATTTCATATAAATGAAACTAATGATGACAATCATAATCTTTATACATTTAATGTGTTTAGAAAGAATTTCAATCACATTTAATTGCTTAAGTGTGACTGATAATCTTTTCACATATTAAACATGTACACAAATTTGTCCATTATGATTTCTACACAAGAATTTTAAATCACTAGGATTTTCATTTCCTTAGTAGAAATTCATTTCCATTCTATAGTGTAACTATAGAGTTCAAGATTAACTACGTTACCAACTAGTTATCTTTTTGGACTGCATCTTATTATTCATAGTATGAGTAATTTGCCAAATAAACATTTGCAATTTATTAACAGGCATACCACGATCCTGTAACTCATAACCCTCAACATATTCTACAAATATTTGAGATATCCTTGCGGATCTATGAAAAGAGAATTCCATCATCTTGAGATTAATCATTAACATGTTTAATCCTCATTATGATTTTGCTAGTGTATTTTAGAAGATCACGTATCTTGTAATTTTATCTTATCAAGATAAGACTCCCGCTTGCCTTTTGCAATTTATAGAATATCTATAAATTCTTGGCAAATAGAGCAACACAACATTGTTCTCTTTTGAGACTTTTACAAATACATATTGACAGTTCCTAACATTAATTTGTTAATAACCTACCCAATAAGTAATTTAACAAATTCTGAACTTCAATTTTAAGACTTAATGTGATTGATCACATTCCATATTAAATGGTGTCTTATTAATCTTCTAGGTTGGAGTCTAATTGAGTATATCCTATCCATACCCAATTTATAACCTTGATATCCTTTAGGAATAATAGAAGATATAGTTATCTCAAATCAAACAATATAACAAGAGTTTGATTTTCCTAATTGAACATACCATAAATACTATGTATTTCATTAGGATTAATATTGTAAGTTTATCATACAATATGTGAGATACATATATTTCGTTTTGGCTTACCTATTTACCAACTAAGTCAATTTAATGGTATAATAGATTTTCCAAGCCAATTGCATGCTTTATAACATAAGTATTTCTTATCAAGTCACTTTATGTCTATGTCTTATCAAGAAGACATAACTGTTATAATCCCAATATACTTCATAAATCATTGATCAACTCAATGACTTCTTGTATATGTCTTAATTAAAAAACATAACAAGATAACGTCTTACTTGTTATAAGTCTTATAATAATAAAAGACTTCATATTTATTTCTTTATACTAAAAATATAAGTATGCATAACTAAAGTAATTATGAACACCACCGTTGGTTTCAATCGTTATTTCAAGTTAATTTATTACTTCATATATATTTATGTCATTCCAAGAATACATAAACATCTAAATATGAAGTAGTATAAGATTACTTCATTTATTTATGTCATTGCAATAATACATAAATATTCACATTTGAAGTAGTCTTATTTACATATCGACACTTGTTCTAATAATTTTCTAATTTTGGAACTTGTAAATTAACATAGTTTCATTACATCAGCCGAGGCTGCAAATAATAAAAGTATGTAATTTACCTTGTCATTAATATCTAGTAATGAAAGTAGATATTAACTCCAAGTGTTCTATTATTAGAATGTGTTTAAAACACATTAGAACATTAATCTCTTACCTTACAGTCAAGAGAAACCTTTAAATCACATTTCTTTTGTGTTGTTGCTTGCACACTTTAAATATTTCTCCTACTTGTGCACGGAACAACATCACGTATCAGATAAACAACACGTCAATAGTTTGCTTATTTCATCAATATGATTGTGTCATAGATATAACTAGATATAGAATCACCTCGTCTAGTAAGAAAACGTACACGACTATCCTTAATACAACAAGTGTCTATTATTGGAAAGTAATCATCTCAAGAGTTCTAGAGATAATCTGGGTAACTACTAAGATATCAAGACTTGTAGCTCCCACTGAATTAAATATCACTACATGAACTCATTATTCAGTAATTACAACACAATGCTCCCACTAGATTTGACAACATTGTAAGTGTTGCATAACCAGTAAAAGAAAATAGCGTGCTGTTTACTTTCCTACACCTTTGATGAATCCCTTACGTGACATTACTAAGGTACTTCAAAGAATGTATTCTACTTTGTGAATGATGGAATATCCATCAATGCAATTAACTTGAAAGAATTGGGTATGCAATTTCTTCCTCAGTTAGGTCTACCATCCCCATCATGGTATGTAGCACCTTTAAATGGTTAAAGCACAACACCTAGATCAATCATTCTAGTTTGCCTTTTACCATTTTTGCGGTAATTAGTCTAGCTTTTAATTTCAATAACTCCTAACCATGCAATTTCTTCAGAAATTCGCCATGAGTTATTTCTTAGAATTTAGACAATTCTAATTTTCCTATTATACCTTTCTCGTTCATGAAAAGGAATAGGATTAAGTCTTACTCTTCACACGGAAAGTAGACTAGGTTTATTCGTTTAGTCAAGTTGATTCTTTCCAAAGACCCCTACGGGTGCAGATCAACTTTCCACTAAAAGAAAACCCCTCGTTTACGGTTTTAACGTTGCATTAAATACATTAAAAGAATTTGCAAAATTCAATTTTAGTATTTTCGATAATAACTTTTCAAGAAAATTAAACACCCACGGTAAATAAAATTTAACCATTTAATTTTCATTGAAAACTAGGATCCAAATTGACGTCGTTTCATCACATCAGCTGACGCTGCTAGCAATGAAAGTACTCAATAAGGTAGAGCTACACTCAATTGCCAATATACAATTGCAATTCCTAGAATCATGGGACTTACATATTTTTTCCAACATCAGTTGCAAACGTAAGCATGTTTCATCCCCAAATCTTTATGCCTTGACGCCGTTTCATCACATCAGCTGAGGCTGCTAGTAATGAAAGTGCTCAATTAAGTTAACCAATTTACAAACATGTAAACTTGACGCCGTTTCATCACACCAGCTGAGGCTGCTAGCAATGAAAGTGCTCAATTTACCCTTTGATTCCCATTCTTTGAATCATTACATTCAGCTAAGGCTGCTAGCAACGATAGAATGTAACCTCAGGTGTTTCCGTATTAATTGGATGGCATATAACTTAAATTTAAGGGTATAAATTTTGATGTGTGTAATCAAAATATGTACAAAGATTTCATGCATTCATCTTTGTATCATATGTTTTCTACAAAACCATTTACTCATTCACAGCTTAAAATCAACAAAATTTTAATTGATGGCGTTGAGAAACTTACAACATTGCCTTAAGATGCTTCGTACTTTATCATGGTGTACTTGGTAAGTCTAATATTGACGCACAGGCGAGCGGAGGGGCAAACGTCCGCCGAAGCTAATTAAAAACGCGCCCCTTTCTGATGACAATTTAATGTCAAGCCTCCTTATACCCACTTTATAGTTTGTCAATATTAGGTCCGCCGCTTCGACCACTTTTGTACAGTCGCATCAATCAATTAAAAACTTTAAGATTTTAAAGCTTAAAACATTTATGTAGTAAATTATTAAATTGCTAGTCTCGCCTGGGAGCAAATTACCGTGCGAAGCGAACCACTATCGGCACATAAGACTTGGCAATAAATAATTTACCACAAAGGTTTCATAGTTATTAGGTTCATTTATTTTTATTCAAAAATTACCCTCTTTGATGTTTCCAATCCATTATAATTAAAACACAAAGATCAAGTAATTAAAAAAAAATAAACAAACACTAAATAACACATATATGATCATTAACAATATCATATAGCCACATGCAAACCTTTTGATAAATCCTATTAATAATTTCTATGTGAATTTTAATGTATGTAATTAATAAAACTCCCATTGGTTTTCGAGCTCATTGTGCCCAATGAACCACATACGCCAAATAACTTGGCCGCGTAAGTTTTAATTAATTAAATACCACATTGCACATAACCAATTAATTAATATATATTAGGGTCTTCCCTAATTTTAGATTTATCTTAAAAAAACATGTAGCAAATAATCAACAATCATTCCATAACAAAATATGCAAGATTTTGTCATGGATCCCCATATTGCACTTAAAATCATGTATCACATATTAAAAGCCAATATAGTACGCAATCTAATTAATGACATCACATAAGTACTCATTAATTAAACACTTAAAATTGCATGCAATCATAGGGTTTCTACAAGTTTTAATTAAAAAAACTAAAACTAAAACCCTAAAATTAAAATTTTGGGTGTCCACCCAATTTTAAAAAATTAGGGTTTATAAAATTAAAAACCCTAGCAGACAAGATTGCATGTATCTATACAACAAGATTCAATTTTAAGGTTTTTAGTAATTAATTACATGTTAAAAACGGGCTCATGATGCCACTGTTGGAATATTAGAATCATAAATCTATAAACTAATAAACACAAACAATAAACATCAAAGCATGCACAGCGGATTTGGATCTACAATAACATGTAAATTAATTAACTAAAAATTAAATAGATGCGTACCTTTTGATTCCTAGCAAGAACAAAGAATCACGTGCTCCAAGAACAATATAAACCCTAATTTGGGTTTAGGATGAATCGATCACAATAAGGGTCAAATGGGGAAATCACCACAAGCTAAAGTAAGCTTGTTACTCGTTCTTGCACACACGTAATACTAGCGTTTCAATGGGAAAAGCTAGGTTCTTGATCACAAACAAACCAAACACTTTATAAGCACTACTTGGATCGAAATTCCTAGTGGAATTAAAAAGGGTCGATCAGTTTGTACTTTAGAGAAGAAGAGGAAGAGAAGTTTGGCTTGCTTAGGGATTCAAGATTAGGGAAAACAATGAATACAATGAATTGTATTTATAGGCTTCCTTGGCGTGCTCCCCACTCCAACAAAACCGAACCTCATCCCTTAAGGAAAGGGTTCAGCCGACTTTCTCACAAAGAAAGGGATTCTAGATCCTTCTCTTCCTCTATTGCATTATTAGTCCTTTAACGACCGTTATCTCTAACTCCGTTAAATACTAACACCCGTTAAGTATTGTTTGTTTTGTGAAATGAATAAATAAAATATAAAATATATTTAGGGTGCGTTTGGTTTCCTACTAAGGAAATCAAACTATCACTATGAAAGTGATAGTTTGTGTTTGTTTAGGATGTCTGGGCCCACAACTATGACTATGAAAGACTAATATATTCCATACTCCATATACAACTCTTGAGGGGGGAATGGATCTTTCATAGTTGAGGGACCCACCACTACTATCAAAGTCATACCCATTGTCATTCCTTGCAGCATACTAAACGCACCCTTAATTTATTCAATCCATTGAAACTCTCACGTATTGTGTGCAACCCCGAGTCTCGTGTTCGAACCCAGACATACGCATATTAATTTATATCCGCAAACTCTAACACAAAGAAGTTCACACCTATACTAAAGATAATCACAAAGTACCAAACAAGGTATGTGCATCAACTGCTGCATACAACAGACTAACCTATAGTGTAAAAAAAAAAAGAAGAAGACACAACCATGTACCAAACACTAGTACATGTGACTACCCGTAAAAGCATTGATCAAAGCACTGTCACACTGCCATTGATCCAAACAATGATATATTACCAATAGAGAACAGCAGAGGACAAAAGAGCCTTGCTGCACTCCCACAATTTCTGTCCCAACATACTGTCAACACTGCTGAGATACACAAACACCAGTACAAATGCAGAACACACTGTATCACTCACTAAAATAGCCCATAAGCCAAACTGAATCATTATTGTAACCTAATATATTTAGGGTCTTGAAACCATTGTTGCCAATCTATCCCTTTATGTTCGTTTGATCTTCTCACTATCCATTCGAAACTTTTGAGTTGAATGTATTGAACAATCTTATTTGTACTCGACACTTTTTTACCGAACACACGAGCATTTTTTTCTTCAGATGAAGTACCCGGAAGTCCAAATAACCATTTGCCAAACACTAGATAACGATGTGGGAACAATAACGTTTCCACTATATGAAAATAATTCTTCAGTAGTGAACACATTAATATTCCCCACCTTCCACTAAGTGAATATTTTGACCCACACACTCATTGCTAAATCACAAGTGACCAAGCAATGAGCACATGATTCCACACTATCATTACAACAAGGACAAAGAACCGTATCCAAATCGATGCCTCTTCTATCAATTTCCACTCGAACTAGAAATCTTCCTTTTAGCGCTCTCCACACGAAAATATTGACTTTCTTAGGCGCCAACTTGGGTAGGGAATAGGACCCGAAATCAGAAATCACAATTACGATACAATAAAACGAAAATATGAATAAACATAAATTCATATACAATTACGAATATAAACTTTTATATATAAAAAAAAAATAAAGAGAGTTGATGAAACCAATTCAAGAACGTGATCGAGGCACGTGTTTGACACGCTTCCCTTAAAATGGATTCGTCGCTTATTCGCCGTCTGTTTCCCAGGGTACAACGATCGGAACAGTACGTTGTACTGCCGAATATGACCTCCAGGCCTGAAATTTTCACTGCCATTTGTGTTTAGTCTCATGGAACAATAGGCTGTAGTGTGTCTTTTTGGTTTAGGAACACAAGGTTAGTTGATCACAAATAATTAACCAACAACACCAAAAGTCTTTACACTTATACTACCAAGTGAAACTCATGGTATAATGTCAACCATTATGTGCCATTAATATGCAGTTAACTCTCATTAAACCAGTCATTAATCGAGTTAAAAACAGTATTTATGACATTGTAGACCATTAACCATTTGTTGTTACAACTTTGATAATTGTAAGCAAGCCATTTCTCTTTTCATAATGTTCCATTCCAGTCCTCGTATTTCGAGACTCAATATCTTATTCACATGTTTTCCAAAAATCCCCCACATGAATATGTATTGACTCAAAAACACACATATATCCAATGAAAATCTCAACAGTTGAATCCCGCATAGGATAGGTAGGTGTAACCCTTTGAACCTTCTCTTGTGAAATATACTTAGCCTAGTAGCTGCCACTAGAACGTGATGTCTTTGAACTTATCTGATGTTTATATAGACGACAATATAAGTTCACACACGACTCTCCCTGACATAGTCAAATCCTCATAGTCGTGTTCGTTATGGTCATGAACACTAGCCTGGTTCTGCAAAAGCTTTTAGCAATTGCACCCCTACACATTTCCCTTCGAAGCGACCCCACTTTTCTCCCACATAGGTGATTCCAATTGAATCATTAAAAGAGATAAGTTTAACCTCATATTGTCACTGTTATAGGAATGGACTAGGAAGTTTACTAACTCCCTTAAATGGATGGAGAATTGATAACTCCCCCACAGTAACCTCCCTCGGTTTATACAATTAGGTTGTCCTATTGAACCCTGATCTTGGGATCTCCAGTCAGCTGGGTTAGGTTTTCCTTTATATACACTTTTCTGGGGCTTTAGTCCCTTTCCTCCACACGACTTACTAACTCACTCTCTTGTTAAGCCTTTTATAAGCGGATCCGCATTGTTATCGTTTAACTTCACATTGTCAATATTAATAACTTATGTTGAGAGTAGTTGTCGTATTGACATAATATGTATTGACTCACCATTATGCATTGTGATATAAGCTCTGCCAATTCTTTAATGGCCATCACACTGTATACAACAACCATTCTAGGCGATGTTGGTGCGTCATCTTCTATTAAACATAGACATTTTGTCTCTTATCCAAATTTATCTATTGCGATAAAATCAGATTCCGTCATGGACCTAGCTATATTTTATGTCTAGAAGACATCCAAAATATATGGTAGTCATTTCAAGAGTGTATACATAGCCACCCATGATGTGAAATCGGATAGTCATTAATAACATTAATTACTCATCAAATGGTTGTTATGTTTTGCTCTAAACAAAACCGTAACTGTGGTTCTCCCAATAATTCATGAGTATTTCAAGTTGGCAACACATCCATCTCTATTTTGAATAGATGTTGATTGGTGTCATTTGAACTCTAGCTGGGCCGGAATCCCCCACATTGAACCTATCTCAAGAATCTTGTAGAAAAGGGTTCTTCCTTTCAACGTTAATCTCATTTAAGAGATACTCTTTTGAGTATATGACACGAGTAACCTTAGTAATTTGTCACTACACAAGTTTCACATTTGTGTATACACTCTTTGAATGTTTGACGTTAATTATTTTTCATATCATAATTAACAAATTCCATGTCTAGCATGCTATAGACCAAGGAATCAAGCATATGAACAGAAGATGCATCATTCTGATTATTCATTGCTTCACCTACTAACATTCTTTAGTAAGACAAATTATTTATGAGATTCAATCATCACCTTAAGCCACAACTGTTTTAGGTGGATCCCATACATCGGTACTTATGTAAATCTACACATACAACATGTCATCCAAATTCACTTGAGACCATATAATCATATGTAATCCCAATTTTATTATGTGACTATGATCACAAATATCAACAAGTAACAATTCCACGCACTCAAAATATGTCCACTGCAAGAAATGGACAAAAACTCACTTTGGATCACTATCACACCATTCTCAGCAAAATAAATCAATTATGCACAACTATTTCAGCTTACAAATTGATTTGAGAAAAATCAGCATCAACAACCTATTCCGCAATGAAATTATTAATACAAACATTTCATTAAACACACAAAGAATATAAATAGAGTGATCATCAAAAGTGATACAATCACAAAATAATATTATCTAATCACATATCATTTAAAAACAAGACACCATTTTATGTTCTTCATTAAATATGCATCCACGTTAATAAACAAGGTTCAATATTTAGATCATCAAAATGATTTGTAATGGAATACTATTCCTCGAAAAAGAGTGCACCCGACAGATCTCTCAACGTTCTACCGTCTCAACACCACTCACTCTTATTCGACACATTTCTTGACAACACGATAGTCAAGAAATCAGATTTATCATTAATAGAGTGAATCATCAAGAACCATCCTCAAACAGTGAATGATATACTAATACTATATATTCTCGAAATGATATTGTACCTATTTTTCTAATTAAACTTTGTAGCAAAAAAAAAAAAAAAAAAAAAAAAAAAAAAAAAAAAAAAAACAGAATCCGTTTTAAGATTGTAGGGAATAGGACCCGAAATCAGAAATCACAATTACGATACAATAAAACGAAAATATAAATAAACATAAATTCTTATAAAATTACGAATATAAACTTTTATAAAAAAAACAATAGAGAGAGTAGATGAAACCAATTCAAGAACGTGATCGAGGCACGTGTTTGACACGCTTCCCTTAAAACGGATTCGTCGCCTATTCGACGTCCGTTTCCCAGGGTACAACGATCGGAACAGTACGTTGTACTGCCGGATATGACCTCCATGCCTGAAATTTTCATTGCCATTTGTGTTTAGTCTCATGGAACAATAGGTTGTAGTGTGTCTTTTTGGTTTAGGAACACAAGGTTAGTTGATCACAAAGAATTAACCAACAACACCAAAAGTCTTTACACTTATACTACCAAGTGAAACTCATGGTATAATGTCAACCATTATGTCCCATTAATATGCAGTTAACTCTCATTAAACCAATCATTAATCTAGTTAAAAACAGTATTTATGACATTGTAGACCATTAACCATTTGTTGTTACAACTTTGATAATTGTAAGCAAGCCATTTCTCTTTTCATAATATTCCATTCCAGTCCTCGTATTTCGAGACTCAATATCATATTCACATGTTTTCCAACAACTTGTTCCAAAGCGTTTCTTGTCCTCCATTACTCGTACTCAAAATCTTTTCCTCAATCAATCTTGCTAGCTCTTTAACCGTGAACCCACCGTCTTTACCAAGCGACCATCTCCATCGTTCCCTACAATCATTAGAAACTACAACATGTTGCAACACGCCTATAAGATCCTCATCCTCCGTACTTACCCTACCCCTAATATTTCTAACCCAATACCATTTCCAAACCCACGTATTATCTACCCATAACCCTCTTTCCACTACACTAACCTCCTTTCTCCTATCTAGATGATAAAGTCTAGGAAATCTATCACAAAGCCTCCGATTATCCACCCATCTATCTACCCAAAATCTAATATCCCTCCACACAAGACGAAGTGAGCTCTACCCCCACACCATCTATCTCCTCTCCAATCTTCAAAATATCGCCCTATACCCCACCCCCCCTTCACCCCCACCCAGTGCCCTAACTTCCCCTAAACCCCCGCTATCCCCATGAATACTTTTGATTACCCTAACCCGTATACTGTCGCCCTCTTTCCTAAATCTCCACCACCATTTACCCAATAAAGCTAAGTTTTTTGCACTTAATGACCCAACATTAAGTCCCCTTGAACCAAACGACGACAAAACCGACCCCCATTTGACCCACGAGAGCTTTTTGCCCGCCCCCGACCCACCCCAAAAGAAATTTTTTCTAATTGTCTCAAGATTTTTATGACACTTAAAGGCACGCGGAACATCAAAAAATAATACAAGAGTAATATCCCTGATTTCTTCCACCACACACAGCTCGTGGATTTTTCCTTTAACATTAACCCTAAGTTCTTCCTTTATTAAGCCTTTGTTAATCATGTGTATGTGCACCTGATGAGGCGAAAAGTGTACCGCTTTTAAGGGGTCATTTAAGCCCGAAATCGTATTTATTTGATCAAATATTGCCCTAAATCGTTCCTTTTGTCATTTTAGGTACTTTTGAGGAGAAATCTGGAAAAGGAGGCATTTTGGACGTTTTTGGAGCATAAAAGTGAAGAAAACGGCAAAGTCTCAAAATTGTGCTGAAAGTCACCTTTGACGGCGTCAACATTAACTCCAGACGGCGTCATGCCTTGGCTAGAAAAGTTGGATGTGAAATTTACTCATGACGGGCCAGTGAGTTTGCATGAGAATTCTGACGGCGTCACGCTTTAACTAAATCAAGGGCGTCACGGCTTAAATCATAAGGGGACGGCGTCACGTTTAGGATCCGACGGCGTCAAGCCTTGATAAGCCAGAATGGATTTTTGAAGAGCTAAAGAGGGACGGCGTCAAGATGGTCATCCGGGAACCCTAAAAGCGGCGAGGTGACGGCGTCACAATGCATAAGGTGACGCCGTCAGATGTCAAAGTCTATATATAGTTTTCTAATTTTTTTGTCATTAAGAGAGAGCTTAGTGTGTGGAATTTTGGGATAAAACCCTAAGACGATTTTAGCTACTTTTTCAGGGCTTTTTGCCCTGAGATCTTCCATGTTTCATTGAAAGATAAGTTATCAATTAATCATTCAATATGTCTATGTGTTGTTTGATTCTATCTTATGCTTGTCTTTTGTTTAACATGTTAGGCTAATTTTATCTTGTGTTTGCTTAGATCTAATGAAACCTAGCTATTGATTATTGGTTGTTAGTGTGTTGTTAGTTGTATTGGATGATTGTTTATCTATGTTAGGCTTAAGAAAACTGGCTAACTTCCTATTCGGTAACTTGCTTGAACGTCTTAAGAAACATGAACCAAACGCGTACTAAAGGTTTTTATGGTTGTATTTAATGCACAAGCGAATTCTAGTGATCCCATGTTAGGAGCTTCCTAGCCGGCTCGACATAGGAGTGAAGTAGGAGCTTGTAGAGTTTGGGGAAGTAAGTACGCCACCCCACGAATGGTATTAAGGAATACACCCGTCATCCACGCGACTAATACACACTAATTAACCGGTAAAAGATAGTTAGGGAGTAAGGAAATCTAAGTAAACACATTTCTCTACACATAAGTTTCTCACCACTTTTCATTTTTGTTATTTTATTTTATTTGCATTTGTAGTAATTTGGGTTAGTTGACTAGCAACTAATTCCGCCCACTCCTTCAAAACCCGAGATTTTACTTGCTTTTATAAAATATAAAAACATAAAAAGAATCTTCCTCAACCCTTAGACCTAAATAGAGTAGCCTTTCACACCTAACGAACACTATTCCCTGTGGAGAACGATCAATCCCCCGTACTTACCACTACACTATACTACATCGGTCAGGTACACTGCCTGGTGGGGTTGTAAGCCTCTTGAGATCCCTCGAGAGGTAAAACCTGTTGTAAGGTTGCAAAACCCACGCATCAAGTTTTTGGCGCCGTTGCCGGGGAATAGTTATTGTTTAGGTTGAATTTTTATTTCTATTAGGTCTACTCACTAGATTCCTTTCTAGTGAGATTTTTATTTTATTTTTCTAGGTTTTCTTTAGTCTATCTATTTTCTTCGTGTCTTTGTTCGTAACCATTACCGTCCGACATCATGGAAGATGGTAATATCCTTAACCCCCACAACCCACCACCACCTCCTAGAACCCGCACTTTAGGAGGATATTCCCTAAGTTTGGATGATGACCCCCCTAATCTTAGAATCACTAGGAGCCGAAGCTCGATAAAGACTCTTGCCACACCCTATGCTGAACCCGAAAGGGAAATGCATAAATTAAGGCGACTCCACCAAGCGGCTGAACCATCCACGATCAATTTTGATGATGCCCTCTCCGAGGAAGAATCCAATCATTATTCTACACCTCCTAGCCCTCAACCCAATCACGATATGGAAGTTCCCGAAATCCCAATCCCCAAATGTCTCAAGGACTACTCTTCTCCCACCCCTCGTGGTTTTTCCAATGCTATCGTTTTTCCAATTGAACACACGGATGGGGTCTTGCGTGCAACTGATATTTGGCTGGTCCAAAGTGTATGCAAGTTTCACGGATTGAAAACTGAAGATCCAATCCAACACATCAAGGACTTCCTGAAAATAGTGGATACCCTCCACACGGACGGAGCCACTAGAGATACCTCCCGGTTGCGATTCTTTCCCCTTACCCTTCATGAAAGAGCCGGAGACTGGTATAACCAACTTCCTTCCGAATCCATCTTCACATGGGAACAGCTTATCTCAAAATTCTATGAGAAATTCTTTCCCATAGGAAGAACTTCAAAGTTGAGAGACGAAATCCTCCGCTTCCATGTTGGACCAGCAGAACCTATTCACAAATCTTGGGTTAGATTCAAGGATCTAATTAGACAGGTCCCTCATCATGGCATTGAACTCTGGCTTCTTGTCCAAATCTTTTATGACAGTGTCTCCAAAAATGACCAATTGGGCATTAATAATTCATCGAAAGGAAAAATAGCCAAATTAAGCGTTGAGGAAGGATGGAATAGAATTGAGGAATACGCGAATGATCAAGACGATACCTGGGATGAACCCGATTCGATCATGAGCGTTTCCAAGATCATGAAAGAGCCTCCTTTTGCTAGCCGGGTGAGTAGATTGAATGATCAGGTATCTTATCTAGACAAGTCGCAACCAACTAAGCGGTTATCAAACCCATACTTGATCTGTGATCAATGTGGTGGCCCGCATGAAGTAGAGGAATGCGAGGATGTTACCACCACCGAACAAGCATGCTTGTCAAGCCACGACATCTTCGATGATCCTTCGCTCTTAACTTTCTACCAAAACAATGATTTCACCCCCTGGGGAAATCTTGTGAGAGAAGAGGGAGGAGGTGAATATCCTGACTACAAGGTTAGGAGCACTTTTGAGGATGATCTTGGGCACTTCACGTTTGAGAAGAATCTGCAACTAAATGGTCTCGACAACCTCGTCACTAGCCAACAAAACGACGTGAAGGCCAAATTCGCAGAACTCAACGCCATTCTCGACGGCCTTGGCGAACCACAAAGAGATCCTTTACTCGCCATCACCACTCGTGCTGGAACAACTACTAAGGATCCACCCTACCCAGCTCAACCATCTAACGCCATGGAACCCAACACCCCTCATGAGGAGAACGATAATGTGAACGACGAAAATCCCGAGCAAACCCCACCGGTAACTCCATCCCCACCTACTCCTGCCAAACAGCCCCTTAAAGTCCCATACCCATCTCGCCTCAAGAATCAAAAGGTCGAAAGTGATAATAAAAGATTCTTGTCATATTTAAAGAATTCGGTCGTCACCATACCCCTTCTTGATGCATGTTATCATATGCCCAAATATAGTACATACTTCAAGAGGCTGCTCACCAACAGGAAAGGGCTCGAGGGTCTTGTAACCTTAGGAGAAGAATGTTCTGTGGTGACTCAACGAGGGCTACCAAAGAAGGTGGACGACCCAGGTAGTTTCACCTTGCCCTGTTCAATTGGATCTCTTTCAGTCAAAAATGCCTTAGCCGACTTAGGAGCAAGCATCAATCTTATGCCGCATTCCCTGTTCCGCAAGCTAGGGTATTCTGGGTTGAAACCAACCCGTATGAGCATCCAACTGGCCGATAGATCAGTCAAATACCCCTTAGGAATATGCGAGAATGTGCTGGTTAAGGTAGGGAAGTTTAAATTTCCAGTTGACTTCGTCATCCTAGAAATGGAAGAAGATGATCTTGTGCCCATCATTCTAGGAAGACCCTTCCTTGCAACTTCTCGTGCTGTTATTGATGTTCATGACGGCAAACTAACCTTACGAGTGGGGGCCGATAGCTTAACCTTCGACATCAAGGACACAATGAATCTTTCTCTCGAAGCAGATAATCAACTGTATTTCATCGAAGAAATCGATGAACTATCCGACGAGATTGATAATTGTGTAGATGAACAGGTGGAAGCCGGTTGGTTGCGAGATGAAGCTTTCTTACCCATCTTAGAGGAGGAGAAGGCTATGGATGTGAATGCAGTCTCCTTCTATCCCAGACAAGAAATCGAACAGCTTGAGCTTCGTAAACCCGAGAACAAACTTAAACCTTCCATCATCGAGCCACCTGCGGTAGAACTCAAGGAACTCCCAACCAACCTTGAATATGCTTTCCTCCAAGGGGAAGATCAACTTCCGGTAATCATAAGCTCTTCTTTGAAAAGTGAACAAAAGGATCAACTCTTGGGAGTTTTAAAAAAATATAAAGGAGTTATAGCATGGAGTGTAGCCGATATCAAGGGTATTGACTCTACCTTTTGTACACATAAAATCCTCATGGAGGAGGATTATAAACCCAGCGTGCAACCTCAAAGGCGAGTAAATCCCAACATAAAGGAAGTCGTAAAGAAGGAAGTCATTAAGCTCCTAGACGCAGGACTAATTTACCCGATTTCGGACAGTCCATGGGTAAGTCCTGTACAGGTTGTACCAAAAAAAGGAGGAATGACGGTGGTGAAGAACGATAAGGATGAGTTAGTACCTCAACGAACAGTAACTGGATGGCGTGTGTGCATCGATTATAGGAAGTTGAATGATGCAACCCGAAAAGATCATTTCCCTCTCCCATTTATCGACCAGATGTTGGAAAGGTTAGCAGGGCATGAGTACTACTGCTTCCTAGATGGGTTCTCAGGGTATTTCCAAATCCCTATCGCTCCTGAGGACCAAGAAAAGACCACGTTTACATGTCCTTATGGCACCTTCGCCTACAAGCGAATGCCCTTTGGACTATGTAACGCCCCCGCCACTTTCCAGCGCTGCATGACGGCGATCTTCCATGAGTTAATGGAAGACAGCATGGAGGTCTTTATGGATGATTTTTCAGTCTTTGGGAACTCTTTTGATCGCTGTCTTGCTAACCTTGAGAAAATGCTCAAACGTTGTGAGGAGACCAACTTGGTACTAAACTGGGAAAAGTGCCACTTTATGGTAAAAGATGGGATTGTGCTGGGACACAAAATTTCAGGAAGTGGAATCGAAGTAGACCGGGCAAAAATTGAAGCTATATCTAAACTTCCCTATCCAACAACTGTCAAGGCAATCCGTAGTTTTTTGGGTCATGCTGGCTTCTATAGGAGATTCATTAAGGATTTCTCAAAGGTAGCCAAACCGATGACTCAGTTACTCATGAAGGATGCCCCGTTCGACTTCTCTCAAGAGTGCAAGGACGCATTCGATCTATTGAAGCAGGAACTTACCCAAGCTCCAATTATGGTTACCCCTAACTGGGAGTTACCCTTTGAAATCATGTGCGATGCTAGTGATTATGCTGTTGGAGCAGTATTAGGCCAAAGGCTTAACAAACACTTTCAGCCAATATACTACGCTAGCAAAACCATGAATCCTGCTCAAGAAAACTACACTACCACTGAAAAGGAATTACTAGCCGTGGTATTCGCTTTTGATAAATTTCGCCAGTATCTTGTCCTTTCTAAAACGGTTGTTTTTACGGATCATTCAGCTATTCGATATCTTTTCGCTAAACAGGATGCTAAACCACGGTTACTTCGTTGGATCCTATTATTGCAAGAGTTCGATGTTGAAATTCGTGATAAGAAAGGAGCAGAGAATCTTGCGGCTGATCATCTCTCTCGTCTCGAAAACCCCAGCCTCGCTGAATCTGACAAGAGTGAGATTCGGGAAACATTTCCTGAAGAGCAGCTCATGTTAATAAATGATTCTGAACCTTGGTATGCGGATTATGCTAACTACCTGGCAAGTAGAGTAATCCCTGAGCATATGAGCAGGCATGAAAAAAAGAGGTTCTTTAATCAATTAAAGTACTACTTTTGGGATGAACCCTTCTTATTTCGAAGATGTCCAGATCAGGTAATCAGGCGTTGTGTTTCGGAAAGAGAGGCTGTCAGAATTATGAAAGAATGTCATGCGGGTCCATCTGGAGGACATCACGGAATAAGCACTACTGCACGAAAGGTCTTCGACGCGGGATTCTATTGGCCTACAATATTTCGTGATGTGAAGGGAATGATACAAACGTGTGACGCATGTCAAAGAGCTGGGAATATCTCTAGGAGGGATGAAGCCCCACAGAATTATATACAAGTTTGTGAGGTTTTTGATGTCTGGGGAATTGATTTCATGGGACCATTCCCATCTTCTGGAGGGAATGAATACATCTTGGTGGCCATTGATTATGTTTCGAAATGGGTGGAAGCACAAGCCCTTAGGACTAACGACGCTAGGGTAGTCATTCATTTCTTAAAGAAATTGTTCGCTAGGTTCGGAATTCCGAAGGCTCTTATTAGTGACAGGGGAACCCATTTTTGCAATTCACAAATGGAGAAAGTCATGAAAAGATATGGAGTCTCTCACCGATTCTCCACCGCTTACCATCCTCAAACCAACGGTCAAGTCGAAAACACTAATAGAGCCATAAAAAGAATATTAGAGAAAACAGTTAATCAAAACAGAAAAGATTGGTCTTTTAAGCTCGATGAGGCTTTGTGGGCATTTCGAACCGCCTATAAGACGCCAATCGGGACAACCCCGTTCCGTATGGTATATGGCAAGGCATGCCACCTTCCAGTAGAACTGGAACACAAAGCATATTGGGCACTTAAGGCTTGTAATTTGGATTATACAGTTGCGGGAACAAATAGATTCTTACAGCTCCAAGAGCTTGATGAGTTGAGATTAGAGGCTTATGAATCTTCCATCACATACAAAGAGAGGGCGAAAAGATGGCATGACCAACGGATTAAGAGACCCAAGGAGTTTTCAGAAGGAGACAAGGTCTTATTATATAATTCTCGCTTAAGGCTATTTCCTGGGAAACTTAAATCTAGATGGTATGGACCTTTTACCGTAAGGAGCTCCTCTAAAACCGGAGCCGTTGTATTAATTGACGACGAGGATAGAGAATTCACTGTGAACATTCAACGAATCAAGCATTATCAAGAGAATGGTAATGAAATGATCAATGAGGAAGACATTACTTTTGATGAAGAAGTCACGTAATGTACGTGACTTTGAGTCTAGCTACAAGACTCGTTAATAAAGAAAGGCGCTTCTTGGGAGGCAACCCAAGCTTTATTTATTTTATTTGCTTTGTGTGTTCATTTGTTTATGTGTTTGTTTTATTTGCTTCGTATGTGTGTGTAATTTTTATTCTTATTGATTCATGTTAAAAACTAATTGTGAAAATGCTTTATTTTGTTTTTAACTTCGTCTTAACTACATATAAAGGTATTTTGCAAAAGATAAGTGTAAGGGAAATCTAAATCGGTTTATTAGAACACAAATGAACATGAATCGTAATAATAATAAATTATCATACATATCCGTATTTGTTTGAGTCAAATGCTTGTATCGAGTCATAATGATGTTTTGCAGGATTTCCAGGAAGTAAGGTAAAGGTTTTTCCAGAAATTTTCCGGAAACTTAAAATGAGAATTTTTGTCAGGTCATTTCTGACGGCGTCAGGGGTTATAACCTGACGGCGTCAGATTTAATTTTCAGAAATTTTTGAAATTTTTGTTTTTAAAAAGTTTTTATTAAAATCTCCAACTTATAATCTCCAGGAATCTGCAAAATTATCATTCCACAAGCATTATATCCTTATATATAGATTTTATCCCGCCGATGTTATGCAGGTTTTCGTGTTTGTTTTCTCAGGTTCAACAGGTTATTTTGGACAAGGAAATGTTTTGAATCAAGCTTATGGCGATGCATTAGTCATGGAGCTTCAACATTCTCTTTGGAGGAAGATTTAACCGTGTAATTTCATTATCCAACGAGCGAATCAGGGGAGTATTTGATTTCATTCTTTTACTTTATGCTTTTACATTTGTCATTTGAACATTGGGGACAATGTTCATCTTAAGTGTAAGGGGAGGGTAAAAGTACGATTTTTGAGAATACAATTGCGCTTGATTTTTGTTTGTTTGATGGTAGATGTGTAAAAAAACTGAGAGAAATACTTGTTAAGGTAATTTTAGTGCCAAATTTAAAATTTTTTACAACATATAGGAGTGAAACTTTGATCCTAATAAGCGTCTCATGGATAGGAGTTATATGACTAGCACAAAAACCGTACCACTAAAAAATTTTCCACCCCCAAATATGTGAGGTTCACCCCTAGAATTGGTAGGAAAAGCATTTATGCTATGATGTGTGTACCGGTAGCACTTAGATTCTAGAACTTGCGTTAGGACCATTCCAAGGCCACAAGTGAGACTACATTCGTGTAGTTAGATTTACTACATGATAAGAGGCATTAGGATTAACCCATTGTTTTACACCTGTGTTTTTGTTATAATTACATTGGCTACATTGGTCAAGTAATTCTCCCACACCCTTTGCGTTGTACTCATTTTTAGTACACGATACCCCTAGTACACCCCTCAGAGCCTATCTTTTCGTTTCGACCTTTAAGCATCTTACTTAAGGGAAGAATTTGTTACACCCCACTAAAATGTACACCCAAATCGCCTTAGCCTACCTTGTATGCACTCATTTTTAGTGCATTATTGTTACAACATTTGTTTAAACCCCAAGTTAATTATCTAATTGATTACATGGTTGCTAAGTCGAGTCATATCCTTGTACATATTGTTTTGGGACGATTGGGACTCGTGGGTAAAGTACTAGTGTAATGGAGTAATGGGGAAGAACAACATTATTACCCCCATATGTGCTAAATGTTTTAAAAGTACTCCAAGTTTTTCAATTATCTTAATTCGAGTCATTAGATTAGTATTTGTAAAGTTATGTAAAAGTTCAAGTGTAAGGGGATGCAACGCCCCTATGATGTATTATTTTGGATGGTAGGGCAAGAGTGTATGCAAAAAAAAAAAAAAAAAAAAAAAAAAAAAAAAAAAAAAAAAAAAAAAATGAGAAAAGGAAAAGTAGAAAAAACATACGGACTACCATCCCGTTTTATTTTATGTTTGTTTTATGTTTTTGTTATTTTCTTTCATTAGCTTAGATTGAGTCGAGTCTTGGCTTAGCAACATTGTATAGTACATGTAATTGATCAAGATCTTTAACTCGCCACCAGTAAAATATCATTTATCCAACAAAACCGTGTTTTCCTTTTCCCTACACCTAACGTTATAACCCATGTAAAAGCCCTCTTTGATAGTTTATCTTAGGTGCTTACGCCTAGTGGAGGAGGTTTTTGATCCTTTCCCAAGCCTATGGTAATCTATTTGCTATGACAGGTAGTGAGAGATATTATCCGTTTTCATTTATGAGATTTATTTTGATGACACTTGAGAGATGTGAGTATCTAAACACTACTTGTGAGGTGCTAGTTTATAATCTCCGTGCTTATTATGATTGAAGTGGAACGATTATTTGTTGTAATTACTTTTATGTTTGCATTAAATGACCCCTAACTTGTATTTTGATTAGAATAAAAGCGCATTTGCTTGAGGACAAGCAAATCTCAAGTGTAAGGGTATTTGATGAGGCGAAAAGTGTACCGCTTTTAAGGGGTCATTTAAGCCCGAAATCGTATTTATTTGATCAAATATTGCCCTAAATCGTTCCTTTTGTCATTTTAGGTACTTTTGAGGAGAAATCTGGAAAAGGAGGCATTTTGGACGTTTTTGGAGCATAAAAGTGAAGAAAACGGCAAAGTCTCAAAATTGTGCTGAAAGTCACCTTTGACGGCGTCAACATTAACTCCAGACGGCGTCATGCCTTGGCAAGAAAAGTTGGATGTGAAATTTACTCATGACGGGCCAGTGAGTTTGCATGAGAATTCTGACGGCGTCACGCTTTAACTAAATCAAGGGCGTCACGGCTTAAATCATAAGGGGACGGCGTCACGTTTAGGATCCGACGGCGTCAAGCCTTGATAAGCCAGAATGGATTTTTGAAGAGCTAAAGAGGGACGGCGTCAAGATGGTCATCGGGAACCCTAAAGCGGCGAGGTGACGGCGTCACAATGCATAAGGTGACGCCGTCAGATGTCAAAGTCTATATATAGTTTCTATTTTTTGTCATTAAGGGAGAGCTTAGTGTGTGGAATTTTGGGATAAAACCCTAAGACGATTTTAGCTACTTTTTCAGGGCTTCTTGCCTTGAGATCTTCCATGTTTCATTGAAAGATAAGTTATCAATTAATCATTCAATATGTCTATGTGTTGTTTGATTCTATCTTATGCTTGTCTTTTGTTTAACATGTTAGGCTAATTTTATCTTGTGTTTGCTTAGATCTAATGAAACCTAGCTATTGATTATTGGTTGTTAGTGTGTTATTAGTTGTATTGGATGATTGTTTATCTATGTTAGGCTTAAGAAAACTGGCTAACTTCCTATTCGGTAACTTGCTTGAACGTCTTAAGAAACATGAACCAAACGCGTACTAAAGGTTTTTATGGTTGTATTTAATGCACAAGCGAATTCTAGTGATCCCATGTTAGGAGCTTCCTAGCCGGCTCGACATAGGAGTGAAGTAGGAGCTTGTAGAGTTTGGGGAAGTAAGTACGCCACCCCACGAATGGTATTAAGGAATACACCCGTCATCCACGCGACTAATACACACTAATTAACCGGTAAAAGATAGTTAGGGAGTAAGGAAATCTAAGTAAACACATTTCTCTACACATAAGTTTCTCACCACTTTTCATTTTTGTTATTTTATTTTATTTGCATTTGTAGTAATTTGGGTTAGTTGACTAGCAACTAATTCCGCCCACTCCTTCAAAACCCGAGATTTTACTTGCTTTTATAAAATATAAAAACATAAAAAGAATCTTCCTCAACCCTTAGACCTAAATAGAGTAGCCTTTCACACCTAACGAACACTATTCCCTGTGGAGAACGATCAATCCCCCGTACTTACCACTACACTATACTACATCGGTCAGGTACACTGCCTGGTGGGGTTGTAAGCCTCTTGAGATCCCTCGAGAGGTAAAACCTGTTGTAAGGTTGCAAAACCCACGCATCATGTGTATGTGCACCCTACCATAAATTACATTTTGGTTACCCTCCAATCTACAGTTATTGTTGGAATTACATAACATGACTAACATATATATAAAACACATAAAACATCAAAGAGCATGCGGAAGCGTAAGGATCATATAACATGTAATTAGTTAATCGAATAATAAAAGAAAATGCGTGCCTTTGTGATTCCTAGCGAAACAAGGAATCAATAAACAAGAACAAGTAAAACCCTAATACAGGGTTTTGTAAAAGTCGACTAACACAAATTCGATCACCTCCTAGTAGCAAACAATAATGTGTTTGCACCACGTTCTTGTACACACATACTATTAACGATTCAATGTGAATGCTAGTTCTTGATCACAATAGATTAACCAAACACTTTGTTATGTTCAAGGTTACTCGCAAATCCCTTTTGTATGGCTTCACTCGTCGACCTAGGAACAAGAGAGGAGAAAAGAAGAAGTTTGGCCTTCTATTGAAATCAAGTGTACCAAAGGATGAATACATGGGGATGTATTTATACCCTTATGGTAGATATCAAGTTTACAATAATTTCCTATGTGGGATCCCATTGTTCGGCCACAAACAAGCCCAAGAGAGGGTTTCTAGAACCTTCTCTTGGCTTGTTTCCTTTTTTTCATATCTCGTTGACATTTACTGACTGTTAGTCAATTCTGTTAATTACTTAACGCTCTTTAGTCATTTATTGTGAATTTAATAATTAAATATAACATTTTATATTAATTATTTAAACATCGAGTCTCATACGTAAAGTGTGCAATCCCGTAGTCTCAAGTTCGAATCCGGTCATACACATATTAAAATATTTCCATAAACTAACAACTCCCACTTGGATAGATCTTAATAGTGTAATGACATTGGTTAGCGTCTAGCAACACGCCATTGCCCCAGTACAACTCGAGTAAGGTCTCCTGGAAATACCTTTTGATGATTCATCATCATACTTATCCTTTTGTTTCTAATACCACGTTAAATAAGGATATGGATCTTAGTCATTCATTTATTTAACTATTCTGTTTCTCGTTGTTTGTGATTGAACAAGATTACCAAATCTTCCGAACATATTCCAGATAGATCTTGGGCATGGCCATGCAAACATCTTGTCAACCCTACGGGGGGCCCAGCAGTATTTGATGAAGCAAAAAGTGTACGGCTTTTAAGGGGTCATTTAAGCCCTAAATCGTATTTATTTGATCAAATATTGCCCTAAATCGTTCCTTTTGTCATTTTAGGTACTTTTGAGAAGAAATCTGGAAAAGGAAGCATTTTGGACGTTTTTGGAGCATAAAAGTGAAGAAAACGACAAAGTCTCAAAAACCGGCTGAAAAGTACCTTGGACGGCGTCAGGATTTGTTCTTGACGGCGTCATGGCTTGGCAAAAGTGGTGGATATGAAAATTACTCATGATAAGCCAGAGAAATTTGCATGGGAATTCTGACGGCGTCACCCTTTGGAATGATCAAGGTCGTCACGGTATAAGTTAAAGCGGGACGGCGTCACGTCTAATTCCGACGGCGTCAAGCCTTGATAAGCCAGAACGGATTTTGGAGAGCTAAAGAGGGACAGCGTCAAGAAGGCCATCCGGGAACCCTAAAAGCGGCGAGGTGACGGCGTCACACTCCATAACGTGACGCCGTCAGATCTGAAAGTCTATATATAGTTTTGCAATTTTTTGTCATTAGTGTGGAACTTATTGTGGAACTTTGTGTGTGAAAACCCTAAGATGATTTTAGCAGCTTTTTCAAGGCTTTTTGCCTTGAGATCTTCCATGTTACATTGAAGATAAGTTATCAATTAATCATTCAATATGTCTATGTGTTGTTTGATTCTATCTTGTTCTTGTCTTTTGTTTAACATGCTAGGCTAGATTTATCTTGTGTTTGCTTAGATCTAATGAAACCTAGCTATTGATTATTGGTTATTAGTGTGTTATTAGTTGTATTGGATGATTGTTCATCTATGTTAGGCTTAAGAAAACTGGCTAACTTCATATTCGGTAACTTGCTTGAACGTCTTAAGAAACATGAACCAATGCGTACTAAAGGTTTTTATGGTTGTATTTAATGCATGAGCGAATTCTAGTGATCCCATGTTAGGAGCTTCCTAGCCAGCTCGACATAGGAGTGAAGTAGGAGTTCATAGAGTTGGGGAAGTACGTACGCCACCCCACGAATGGTATTAAGGAATACACCCGTCATCTACGCAACTAATACACACTAATCAACCGGTAAAAGATAGTTAGGGAGTAAGGAAGTCTAAGTAAACACATTTCTCTCTACATAAGTTTTACCACCTTTTCATTTTCAGTTATTTTATTTTATTTGCATTCGTAGTAATTTGGGTTAGTTGACTAGCAACTAATTCCGCCCACTCTTTCAAACCCGAGATTTTACTTGCTTTCATAAAATTATAAAAACATAAAAAAGAATCTTCTCTCACCCTTAGACCTATTAGAGTAGTTTTTCATACCTAACGAACACTATTCCCTGTGGAGAATGATCAATCCCCCGTACTTACCACTACACTATACTACATCGGTCAGGTACACTGCCTGGTGGGGTTGTAAGCCTCTTGAGATCCCTCGAGAGGTAAAACCTGTTGTAAGGTTGCAAAACCACGCATCAAGTTTTTGGCGCCGCTGCCGGGGAATAGTTATTGTTTAGGTTGAATTTTTTATTTTATAGGTCTACTCACTAGATTCCTTTCTAGTGAGATTTTTATTTTCTTTTTCTAGGTTTTCTTTAGTCTATCTATTTTCTTCGTTTCTTTGTTCGTAACCATTACCATTCGACATCATGGAAGATGGTAATATCCTTGATCCCAACAACCCACCACAACCTCCTAGAGCCCGTACTTTAGGAGAGTACTCCCGTCCTAGCCACCATGGCTATCGAAACACCATTGAGCTCACTCAAGGAGCCAATGTCACTCCCTTGCGATCCGACACCATCCGGTTGGTGCAAAGCGGATGCGCATTCCATGGACTTCGTTCTGAAGATCCTAATCAACATCTCAAGGACTTTCTCAAAATCGTTGATTCTATAGACCTTGATGTTGCCACTCGAGAGACGACCCGACTGCGTCTCTTTCAATTCTCTTTGCGGGACCAAGCTAGTCAATGGCTAGAGCGTCAACCCACAGGATCCATCACCTCTTGGGATGATCTCACCACTCGTTTCCTTGCTCAGTTTTTCCCACCGGGAAGAACTACCAAGTTAAGGAATGATATCTTGATGTTCCAACAACGTCAAGGCGAAACCCTCTACGAGGCATGGACTCGATTCAAGGACTTACTCCAAAAAGTCCCTCACCATGGCTTAGAACTTTGGCTCCAAGTCCAAATCTTCTATGACCATATCAATCTCTCCACGAGGCAAACCATTGACCAAGCGGCCGGTGGTAAGCTACGTGATCTAAGTGCGGAACAATCATGGGCTCTCCTAGAAGATCTTGCTCTTTATGACAACGAAAGTTGGAGTGACCCCCGTGATTTGAATAAAACGGTCAAGGCAATATCTTTGCCTTCGAACAATTCAAGCACTTCCGACCGTAGGATCATAGAACTTGAAGACCAAGTCAAGTTTCTCATGAAATCCTACGAGGCTCCTAAACCTTCAAGCCAAGTGAACAAAATCACTTCTTCATGTGAATTATGTAGTGGTCCCCACGACACTCGTGATTGCATGGAACTCCCCGAACAAGCTTTTGCGGACTACGCATCCTCGCGTACCGACGGAGCGGGAGACAAGTGGTACACTTTCAAACCCGAGCCAAACCCTTACGGTGATACATACAACCCCTCATGGAAAAATCACCCGAACCTTAGGTGGAAACAAAACCAAAACACACAACAAACCAATTCTTCCAACCCACCTAATCGTTTCCAATCAAGCGGTTCCAACTCGAACCGTACTTTCAACAACAATCCTTCCGGCAATGGTAGTACCGATAACTTTGAAGGATTGATGTCTCAATTTATGGCATCTCAAGAAGCTCGTTTAGCCAAGTTTGAAGCCGATTTCAAACAAAAACAAAGCGAGATGACCAATAAGATTGACACTTTGTTGAAAGCCCTCAATGACCGAGAAATGGGAGCACTCCCTAGCAACACGGTCAAGAACCCGAAACTAAACGTCAACGCCGTTTCATCGGTTACGTCTCCTAGTTCTTGTCCACAATATTATTCGGTCAATTCCATGAGCACGTGTTTCAAACAAACCCAAGTTGTAGTTGAAACACCTCCCACTCAAAACCTTGACGAAGAATTCAAGGAGCTCCACCTTGAAAGTCCGGTTATTGAAGTGTTGGATGAGAAGAAGCTCAAGTTAGGCGAAAAAAGGACCGCCTTTGTTCAAAACAAGCTACCTAAGAAGTTAGATGATCCGGGCTTATTTGTTCTACCTTGCAAGATCGGTAATTCGGAGGCTTATGACACATTAGCCGATCTTGGATCAAGCCTTAACCTACTTCCGTTACCTCTCTACACCTCTCTAAAACTAGGAAAACTTGAAGAAACCGAGGTGATAATAGGCTTAGCGGATGGAAGTGTTGCTTACCCGGTTGGAGTAGTTAAGGACGTGTTAGTGCACATTGGAAAACTAACCATTTTAGCCGATTTCCACGTCCTTGATATGGTTAGCGACCCTACATGCCCCTTGTTGATAGGTAGAGGATTTTTGGCGACCGCTAGTGCTATGATTGATTGTAAGGAATCCAAGATAGCGGTAGGAGAAGGAGATACTTGGTCAGTCTATGATGTTAAGAAACATGCCTATGATACTAGTGAGGAACCGACACCCCATTGGTTAGAATCAAATAGGAGACCATCTAGATATGGACCTTGGATCGATAGAGACTTCATAGGACCCCAACGCCCATTTTACCTAGAAGAGGACTTTGTTAACCGAACACATACGGTAGAGCAACTCTTAGCTAGGGACACCGAATTGGATCCGTTTGAAGACCCTCTAGTTTTTAGGAAGATGATTGATTTTCTAGGAGTTTTGCCAATTAACCTAGGGATGAATAAGTGGAATTGTGAGGACGATGATCATAAGTGGGATTGGGACAAACCACCCAAAGATGGAGATGGGTCATGGCATATTAAGATGACATTGTATGACCCGGATGGAGAAAAGTTTGAAAGGATATATCGTACTAAGCGGACCAATAGGAAACTTCAATCCAAGCTTAACCCTAAAGATGTCCTCGATGACGAGCTCACTTACATAGGGTAGAAGGACTTTGAGTCTAGCTACAAGACTCGTTAATAAAGAAAAGCGCTTCTTGGGAGGCAACCCAAGTTTTATTTGCTTTGTGTGTTTATTTGTTTGTTTGATTTTATTTGTTTCCGTATGTGTGTTTAAGTTTTATTATTATTGATTCATGTTAAAAAACTAATTTGTGAAAATGCTTTATCTTGTTTTTAACTTCGTCTTAACTACATATAAAGGTATTTTGCAAAAGTTAAGTGTAAGGGAAATCTAAATCGGTTTATTAGAACACAAATGAACATGAATCGTAATAATAATAAATTAACATACATATTAGTATTTGTTTGAGTCAAATGCTTGTATCGAGTCATAATGATGTTTTGCAGGATTTCCAGGAAGTAAGGTATAGGTTTTTCCAAAAATTTTCCGGAAACGTAACATGAGAATTCTGTCAGATCATTTCTGACGGCGTCAGGTTTAATTTTCTGATAATTTTTGAAAGTTTTGTTTTCATAAAAAGTTTTTATTAAATCTCTAACTTATAATCTCCAGGAATCTGCAAAATTATCATTCCACAAGCATTATATCCTTATATATAGAGTTTATCCCGCCGATGTTATGCAGGTTTTCGTGTTTGTTTTCTCAGGTTTAACAGGTTATTTTGGACAAGGAAATGTTTTGAATCAAGCTTTTGGCGATGCATTAGTCATGGAGCTTCAACATTACTTTGGAAGAAGATCTAACCATGTTACTTCATTATCCACCAAGCGAATCAGGGGAGTATTTGATTTCATTCTTTTACTTTTTGCTTTTACATCTTGTTATTTGAACATTGGGGACAATGTTCATATTAAGTGTAAGGGGGGGGGGGTAAAAGTACGATTAGAGAATACAATTGCACTTGATTTTTGTTTGTTTGATGGTAGATGTGTAATAAAACTGAGATAAATACCTGTTAGGGTAATTTTAGTGCCAAATTTAAAATTTTTTACAACACTTAGGAGTGAAGCTTTGATCTTAATGAGCGTCTCATGGATAGGAGTTATATGACTAGCACAAAAACCGTACCACTAAAAAATTTTCCACCCCCAAATATGTGAGGTTCGCCCCTAGAATTGGTAGGAAAAGCATTTATGCTATGATGTGTGTACCGGTAGCACTTAGATTCTAGAACTTGCGTTAGGACCATTCCGAGGCCACAAGTGAGACTACATTCGTGTAGTTAGATTTACTACATGATAAGAGGCATTAGGATTAACCCATTGTTTTACACCTGTGTTTTTGTTATAATTACGTTGGCTACATTGGTCAAGTAATTCTCCCACACCCTTTGCGTTGAACTCATTTTTAGTACACGATACCCCTAGTACACCCCTCAGAGTCTATCTTTTCGTTTCGACCTTTAAGCATTTTACTTAAAGGAAGAATTTGTTTACGCCCCACTAAAATGTACACCCAAATCGCCTTAGCCTACCTTGTATGAACTCATTTTTAGTGCATTATTGTGACAACATTTGTTTAAACCCAAGTTAATTATCTAGTTGATTACATGGTTGCTAAGTCGAGTCATATCCTTGTACATATTGTTTTGGGACGATTGGGACTCATGGGTAATGTACTAGTGTAATGGAGTAATGGGGAAGAACATCATTTATTACCCCCATATGTGCTAAATATTTTAAAAGTACTCCAAGTGTTTTAATTATCTTAATTCGAGTCATTAGAATAGTTATTTGTAAAGTTATGTAAAAGTTCAAGTGTAAGGGGAATGCAATGCCCCTATGATGTATTATTTTGGATGGTAGGGCAAGAGTGTATGGAAAAAAAAAAAAAAAAAAAAAAAAAAAAAAAAAAAAATCAAGAAAAATACAAAAAAATGAGAAAAAGAAAAGTAGAAAAATCATACGGACTACCATCCCGTTTCATTTTATGTTTATTTTATGTTTTTGTTATTTTGTTTTTAGCTTAAGATTGAGTCGAGTCTTGGCTTAGCAACATTGTATAGTGCATGTAATTAATCAAGATCTTTAACTCGCCACCAGTAAAATATCCCTTATCCAACAAAACCGTGTTTATCATATCCCTACACCTAACGTTATAACCCATTTAAAAGCCCTCTTTGATAGTTTATCTTAGGTGCTTACGCCTAGTGGAGGAGGTTTTCGATCCTTTCCCAAGCCTATGGTAATCTATTTGCTATGACAGGTAGTGAGAGATATTATCCGTTTTCATTTATGAGATTTATTTTGATGACACTTTAGAGATGTGAGTATCTAAACACTACTTATGAGGTGCTAGTTTGTAATCTCCGTGCTTATTATGATTAAAGTGGAACGAATATTTGTTGTAATTACTTTTATGTTAGCATTAAATGACCCCTAACTTGTATTTTGATTAGAATAAAAGCGCATTTGCTTGAGGACAAGTAAATCTCAAGTGTAAGGGTATTTGATGAAGCGAAAAGTGTACCGCTTTTAAGGGGTCATTTAAGCCCTAAATCATATTTATTTGATCAAATATTGCCCTAAATCGTTCCTTTTGTCATTTTAGGTACTTTTGAGAAGAAATCTGGAAAAGGAAGCATTTTGGACGTTTTTGGAGCATAAAAGTGAAGAAAACGACAAAGTCTCAAAAACCGGCTGAAAAGTACCTTGGACGGCGTCAGGATTTGTTCTTGACGGCGTCATGGCTTGGCAAAAGTGGTGGATATGAAAATTACTCATGATAAGCCAGAGAAATTTGCATGGGAATTCTGACGGCGTCACCCTTTGGAATGATCAAGGTCGTCACGGTATAAGTTAAAGCGGGACGGCGTCACGTCTAATTCCGACGGCGTCAAGCCTTGATAAGCCAGAACGGATTTTGGAGAGCTAAAGAGGGACGGCATCAAAAAGGCCATCCGGGAACCCTAAAAGCGGCGAGGTGACGGCGTCACACTCCATAACGTGACGCCGTCAGATCTGAAAGTCTATATATAGTTTTGCAATTTTTTGTCATTAGTGTGGAACTTATTATGGAACTTTGTGTGTGAAAACCCTAAGACGATTTTAGCAGCTTTTTCAAGGCTTTTTGCCTTGAGATCTTCCATGTTACATTGAAGATAAGTTATCAATTAATCATTCAATATGTCTATGTGTTGTTTGATTCTATCTTGTTCTTGTCTTTTGTTTAACATGCTAGGCTAGATTTATCTTGTGTTTGCATAGATCTAATGAAACCTAGCTATTGATTATTGGTTATTAGTGTGTTATTAGTTGTATTGGATGATTGTTCATCTATGTTAGGCTTAAGAAAACTAGCTAACTTCCTATTCGGTAACTTGCTTGAACGTCTTAAGAAACATGAACCAATGCGTACTAAAGGTTTTTATGGTTGTATTTAATGCATGAGCGAATTCTAGTGATCCCATGTTAGGAGCTTCCTAGCCGGCTCGACATAGGAGTGAAGTAGGAGTTCATAGAGTTGGGGAAGTACGTACGCCACCCCACGAATGGTATTAAGGAATACACCCGTCATCCACGCAACTAATACACACTAATCAACCGGTAAAAGATAGTTAGGGAGTAAGGAAATCTAAGTAAACACATTTCTCTCCACATAAGTTTTACCACCTTTTCATTTTCAGTTATTTTATTTTATTTGCATTCGTAGTAATTTGGGTTAGTTGACTAGCAACTAATTCCGCCCACTCTTTCAAACCCGAGATTTTACTTGCTTTCATAAAATTATAAAAACATAAAAAAGAATCTTCTCTCACCCTTAGACCTATTAGAGTAGTTTTTCATACCTAACGAACACTATTCCCTGTGGAGAACGATCAATCCCCCGTACTTACCACTACACTATACTACATCGGTCAGGTACACTGCCTGGTGGGGTTGTAAGCCTCTTGAGATCCCTCGAGAGGTAAAACCTGTTGTAAGGTCGCAAAACCACGCATCAGTATTAAACTTCAAAACGAATTTGAAGGAACAAATTCTTTCTTGACTACTAGCAAAACCCATGAACTTTGCAGCACTTCTGAAAAGAATCCTTATAGCTACCAGTTACGTATAGCGGAAAATTGCTTCACAGAAATGCACTACATCCATGACGGTTCTCTGATATCTCAAGTCTAAGGATAAATATTCATGATTTACTTGATGACAAAATCCATAAAGTACAATCATGCGGTTGGGATAAGTCCTATATTCAATTCATTGAATATTATGTGAAATTGGTATGTCAACGCATCAATATTCTTTCAAGTATATTCTACCAAAAACTCAGATTTGTTTTAATTCAATGATATTCACATATCATTGATCGACAACGGACTATTTAGAATAACATAAGTTATTCACGGATTTAAACATGCAAATATAGGATACAATATATTTTTTTGAAAACAAATGTACCAAGTACTTTAATTCATTGTAAATAATAATTGCTTAACATCCCTTATCTAAATACTAAATAGATCAATGCATGATAATTCTAGTTAATGAGTTATGCCTCAAGTCATGCCAATCATACTTGTTAACAAGACATAAATTAACTAATTTTGATCTATCGGAATTTTGAGAATACTTATTTCAAGAATTCAATTAGTGAAGTTCTTGTAATGTGTGCATTCAACTATCTTGATATTGTCACACAATATTTCATAAAATGCGTGACATTCTCAACCACCAATTTATGACAATTAAACTTTCAAACCTTTTATAGTTTAAAGTATTCTAATTCTTTAATGTATAATGCAACTGTGCTCCTAGTTGAGCACAACTAGTTCATATGGCCATTAATCAAGGATGAAATCCTACCATGACTAGTATTGAGTGTCATCTCAATTTAAACCAACATTATTGTATATAAACAACAATATGCTCTTTAAAAATCCGTAAACTTAATATCCATTGTGTAATGTTTGATGCCTTCCAATCTTTCAAGATTTGTCAGCTATAAAAATTACGCAACAATTTGTCATATTGTTCATACTTAGAATCTAGGAGCAGTTCTAGGAGGAGGATGTAATTCTATATCCAACCATATTCATTACACTTATTTATCTAATAACTTTCAATTAGATATCAATGTTGTCAAATCATCTTTTATCCAAGCATGATACAACAAATAACATGATGTACATGAAAAATCCTTGTGCCAAACTTAGATTTCAATCATGTTATATCTTTTCAACGATATGTATCCATTTAGACTTTCTAATAATATATCATGTTCTATTAGAATTAATTATTTTACCACTTATGTTTATAACAATAAATATATATTCCAAGGTTGTATGTTTATTTCCTAAATCTTCAAGTGAAGTTTCATTCCAAACTAAGACTTAACATTTAACGTATATGGAATGTTACTTCCTATATGTTATACAACATACTCGCTCCGTCCCAAAATAAGTGTCCAGTTTGACTTTTCAAAATCAAACTAGTTCAACTTTGACTTTAAATATTTTTTTTGTGTTATATAATACATGATTAAAAATTATACCAATGAAAAATACACTTAAAAACCAATCCATTCATATATTTTGCATCAATATTATATAACACTCGCAAAAATAGATAAAGTTAAAGTTGAACCAGTTTGACTTTGAAAAGTCAAACTTGACACTTATTTTGGGACGGAGGTAGTATATGAAATAAGAAAATAAACATAATACTCCCACTAGCTTTCAGGAATATTAAGGAATTATCTTATTTTATTATAAATCAAAACTTAGATTTAATAATTAACATAAGTATATCTCATAGATGCATGCATTAATCCATTCATGAATTATTGCACTTTGTACACTTCCAAAGATTATTTAAATTCAAATACTCCTTTTGATTACTTATCGTCCTCGCACAAGTAATTACTCAAGAAAGAGTTGTGATATTTCATTGTCAATTTCATATTAATGAAACTAAGGATGACAATCATAATCTTTGTACATTTAATGTGCCTAGAAAGAATATTCAATCACAGTTAATTGCTTAAGTGCGATTAATAATCTTGTCATAAGACATACATTAAATATGGGGTAAATTGCAAAAATCATCCTTGTGGTTCATTAACTGGCCAAATTGCACGTTTCGTCCTTGTGGTTCACTAAGTGCAAAGATCGTCCTTATTTTGCACTGTTACATGAACTTTTGGTCCTCCATCATTGCAAAAATCGTCCTTGTGGTTTGCCAAATTTCACTATTGAAGGACCAAAAGTGCACGTAACATTGCAAAATAAGGACGACCTTTGCACTTATTGAACCACAAGGACGAAACGTGCAATTTGGCAAAACCACAAGGATGATTTTTGCAATTTACTCTTAAATATGTTTACAAAATTGTCCATATGATTTCTACACAAAGATTTAAACCTCTAGGATTTTCATTCCCTTTGAAGAAACTCATCTTCATTCTATAGTCTAACTATAGAGTTTAAGATAAACTAAGTTTCCAAAAACTAATTATCTTTGTGGACTGCATTTTAACATTCATAGTATGAGTAATTTTCCATATTCAATATTTGCTATTCATCTTAATGATCAACAGGTTTACCATAATCCTGTAACTCATAATCCTCTGCATATTATTCAAATATTTGAGATATCCTTGCGGATCTATGAATGAGAATTCCATCATCTTGAGATTTAACATTAACATATTTAACCTCATCATGACATTCACTAGTGTATTTTTTGAAGATTATGTATCTTGTAATTTTATCTTTTCAAGATAAAAACTCCCACTTGCCTTTTGCAATTTATAGACTATCTATAAATACTTAGCAGTGTAAATTGCAAAAATCGTCCTTGTGGTTTGGTCAAATTGCACGTTTCGTCCTTGTGGTTCATTAAGTGCAAAGACCGTCCTTATTTTGCACAGTTACGTTCACTTTTGGTCCTCCATCATTGCAAAAACGTCCTTGTGGTTTGCCAAATTTCACTGTTGAAGGACCAAAAGTGCACGTAACAGTGAAAAATAAGGACGATCTTTGCACTTAATGAACCACAAGGACGAAACGTGCAATTTGACCAAACCACAAGGACGATTTTTGCAATTTACTCTACTTAGCAAGTAGAGCAACACCAAATTGTTCTCTTTTGGAACATTACAAATACACATTGATAGTTCCTGATATTAGTTTGTTAATATCTAGCTTCATCAGAAGTTTAACAAATTCATAACTTCATTTTAAGACTTAATGTGATTCATCACATTCCATAATAAATGGTGTCTTATTAATCTTCTAGGTTGGAGTCTTATTGAGTATATACAATCCATACTCAATTTTCTAACCTTGATAACTTTTGGAAGAAAAGAAGTTATAGTTATCTTTAATCAAACGTTACCAATAGAGTTTGATCCTCCTAACTGAACACACCACAAACTTGTGGTATTTCATTAGAACTAATATTGTGAGACAATCTAACAATATGTAAGATAAACTGATACTCCTTTTGGCTTACTTATTTACCAACTAAGTCAACTTAATGGTGAAATAGATTTTTCAAGACAATTGCATGCTTTATAACACAAGTACTTTTTAACTAAGTCACTTCATGTCCATGTCTCAACAAGAAGACATAAACTGTTATAATCCCACTATACGTTATAAATCATTGATCAACTCAATGACTTCTTGTATATGTCTTAATAAAGAAGACAAAATGTTAGTGCAAATATTACGATATTTAAACTAAACGATTTATTCGGTTTTAATAATGACAAACATGTAACTTGTAATGCATAACGTAAAATGTACAAGTTACTTGTAAACACAAATCATCAATGCATACTTACATCAACACCTCTCGACGTCTCAAGTATGCTTCAACAAAGTCGTAGATTTCCATCCCGACGTAAATCACTCAAGGTATGGACAAACAAATCTACTACTTGACAAATGATCAAAGGATTCTATTTTTCTCTAAACTTCACATTTTTAATGTGACAAAACATTTCTTTCTAAAATAGATTTTACAAACTATTTTTGAATTAAAAAGAAATGTTTTATTTTGAAAAATAAGTTTAAAAAATCCCAACAGTCATTTTCCCCCCCAAACAGCTCCAAACATTCCCAAATAAACCTTCCCCACTAAAAATAAATGGAGGAGCGTCCACGACACCACTAAAGTACCAACGGTATCACTAAATTTAGTGGTGCCGTGCGACAATTAGTGGTGCCGTCCCTTTGTAACGGCTAGTTTTCTCCTTGCCTATAAATAGTGGACCATTTTACACTTCCAAATTGATTTTTCCAGTCAGTTTTCTCTGGTCTAATCCCTCCTGACTTAGAACACTTTCTTTGATCATTTAGAGAGTCTTAGTTTTTTAATATTGATCCTTTCATCCCACCAAGAGATCCTCTTCATTCCTCTTCTAGTGCAAGAGAAGAACACAAGGTATCCAAGAAGATACAAAGTGTTGTAGTTGTAGGTAGAGCACTTGTAACATTTGTTACACACTTGATTGTATCATAGTATACATCAAGTCTATCTTTCTTTTGAGAGTTTGTGAGAGAAGATCATTGTGATCTTATAGAGATATTGAATATATCTTGTAGCTTGTGAGCTAGTGTGTTGATCAAAGGTAGATAGGGTAGATTGAGTCAAGTGAGGGTTGATCATTGTAATCTTGTCAAAATCTTGGAGATCTCTTGAAGCTTGTGGGCTTGTGTGATTGATAAAGAAGGTCAAGGGTAGATTGGGTAGATCGAGTCAAGTAGGAGTAGATCATTGTGATATTGTCGAGATCTTGGAGATCTCTTGAAGCCATTGGGCTTGTGCGATTGATCAAGTGGATCAAGGGTAGATCGGGTAGATCGAGTCAAGTGGGAGTAGATCTTTGTGATCTTGTTGAGATTTTGGAGATCTCTTGTAGCTTGTGGGCTTGTGTATTGATCAAGTGGATCAAGGGTGGATCGGGTAGATCGTGGTAGATTGGTACTAGCTAAGATTAGTACTCAACATTTAGCTTAGTGTTGGAAATATGGATAAGAGACGTTGTACGGTTTTCTTCGCTTGAAGGGAGCTTGTTGATTAGTGAAGTAACTCTCGAGTTGGGTACTCGGGGAGTGGAGTAGGGCGAAGAGGAGCTTTATGACTGAACCACTATAAATCATCGTGTCCGGTTTGCACCTTTTTACTTATCTCTTTACTTTTATTTTATTATTTATCGCTTTATATTTATATTTGCATTGCATTTATGCTTGTGTGCTTTGTGCTTATGTTATGTTGACTATGTTTGTGTCATGGTTTGATTGTGTTTGTGTGGTAGTTTACTTTATACTATCTCTAGATGTTATATGATCATTATTGACACTTTTCATATTACGTCACACTTGATCGGATGTTTGATACAAAAAGTTTTAAGTTTTTAAATGGAAACGTATTCACCCCCCCCCCCCCTCTACGGTTTCCACACAAAACAAGTTAACGTCTTACTCTATATTATAATAATTATTGTAATAACTAAAAGACTTCATATTTATAACTTTACAATAAAGTATAAACATGTATAACTAAAGTAATCATAAACACCACAATTTGGTTTCAATAGTAATTTCAAGTTAATTTATTACTTCATTTATTTATGACATTCAAAAATACATAAATATTCAAATTTGAAGTAGTCTTGTTAATATTGACACATGTTCTAATAGTTGTCTAATTTAGAAACTGTAAATTCTCCATGTACGGTCTCACGTAATCATGGAAATTCACCTTGTCATTGCAATCTAGTCAAGGTCTCACTTAAGCTAAATTTCAACACCAAGTGTTTCTTGAATTATATGTGTATTAGTCATATTTAGAACGTTAGTTTCTTACCTTGTGGTCAAGACAATCCTTTAAATCATATCTCTATGTGTTGTTTCTTGCACACAATTATAAGATTTCTCCCACTTGTACATGGAACAATATCATGTAGTAGATAAACAACATGACACACGTTTGTTTATGTGATCAATATGATTTGTGTCATAGATATTAGTATAGCAAGTAAATGTAGAACTTAACTGTCTAGTAAGGAAACGTACTTGACTAACCTTTAAAAAAAATGTAAGTGTCTACAATTGGAAAGTAATTATCTTGAGACATTCAAAAGATAATCTGGGTTACTACCAAGACAATAAACCTTGTAGCTCCAACTGAATTAGAGAACATTACAATAATCCCTTATTCAGTAATAAGATTCAATGCTCCCACTGGATTTGACAACACTATAAGTGTTTCATAAACAGTGAAAACAAATATCCTGCTTTTAACTTTCCTACATCTTTGAAGGCTCATACGTAACAATTACTTAGGCACTCCAAGAGTGTGTTCTACTATGTAGATAATGGACTATCCATCAATACAATTAACTTGAAAATTGGGCATGTAATTTCTTCCTTTAATAGGTCTATCATCCCCACATTGGTATGTAGTACCTCTAAAGGGTTAAAGGAACAACAACTAGATAAAATATCCTAGTTTGCCTTTACTACCTTTTGCGGTAAGCAGACTAGCTTCTAATTTAATAACTCATAATTTTATAGTTAACCAAATGTTATATTTTTTACAAAAGAATTTAATCGCCGAATGAGGGTGCTGAAATTTCAATGGAAAATAAAAATATGCAATTCTCTTAACTATTAAAGCTTGCTATGAGTTATATTAGAATTTAGACAATTCTAATGTTCCTATTATACCTTTCTAATTCATGAAAAGGAATAGGATTGAGTGTCACTCTTCTCTCATGGAAAGGAGACTAGGTTTGTTCTTTTAGTAAAGTTGACTCTAGCCAAAAACCCCTATGTAGATCAATTTACCAATAAAAGAATAACCCAAGTTTACGGTTTAATGTTGCATTAATACATTTAAAAGAATTTACAAAATTCAATTTTAGTATTTTCGATAATAAATCTTTAAGAAAATTAAATACTCGATTGGTTAATATTCATATAAACCATAGAATTTCCTAAAAGCTAGGATCCTAATTGACATAGTACCATTACATCAGTTGATCTGCTAGTAATGATAGTATTCAACAAGGTAATTGTCGAACAATAATTGACAATTTCATATTGCAATTCCTAGATCATTATGGGATTTTCATTTGCCAAAAATATATTTTCAATGTAAACATGTTTCATCCCATCTTATGCCTTGAGTTTCTAGGTCTCACTAACAAGTCAATTAAGTTGTCTAATTTAGAAACTGCAAATTCTCCATGTACGGTCTCACGTAACCATGGAAATTTACCTTGTCATTGTAATCTAGTCAAGGTCTCACTTAAGCTAAATTACAACTTCAAGTGTTTCCTATAATTAGATGGCATAAACTTAAGTTTAAGGGTACTAGTTTTTGATGTGTGTAATCAAAAAATTATGTATGAAGACGCATGCATACAACTTCATAACATAGGTTTTCATAAAAAATATTTTATTAACCAATTCAATAAGATTAAATTAACAAAGTTTTGATTGAGGTATTGGATTCATCAATCAAAGAATTTACCTTTAATTATCGTCCATTATATCGTACTTTTGCATAAGTCCAAAGACTTAGTGTTTCGGATAATTACCACAAAGTGGCACATGAAATTAAAGCTAATTCACCCTTAAGATGATTTTGTACAATAAAATAGTCGTACTAGGTAGCTCCAATTTTGACGCACAAAGGAGCGGAGAAACTAAAGGTTAGCATAAAGCCAATTAAAAACCCGTTTCTTTCGGGTCACAATTTAATGCGTACCCTCCTTATACCCCTCTTATAGTTTGTCACAATTGGGTGAGCCGTTCGTACTATTGGCACAAAACTCATCACTCAATTAAACTATTGAAAATTTAACTCTTAAAAAACAAATCCAATTTCACCATTATTTAGTTCGGTTTATTTTCTATTCAAAAAATTACCCTTGCTTACAATTATGTCACAACAATATATAAACAAACAAGTAATTAATAAAAATAAACAACTAAAATAATGCACATGCTAAATAAATCAACTAACATGTATATATTTATTTAAAACTCCCATTGGTTTTCGAGCTAATGGTACCAATGGACCACATACACCAAAAAATTTGGTTGCGTAAGTTCTACGACAAATATATACAATAACACACATAGTTGAAAATTAAAACAATGCATATGGGTCTATCCCAATTTCAAAATTAATTAATTCATTAGTAAACCTAATCAAATTTTAATTAATAATAAACCCTAATTAATTATAGCATAAAAAGCATGTAAACACATAACCACGTAACAATTACTACATAATATCAAATGATCCATGATCAAATATGCACGTTCATCATGGATCCATATCAACTTATTACCAATTAATCAAGTTATTCAAAGATACACATATAATTCCATGTCTCATAAAAATTATACATGAATTAACACATAAAACATTGCATGCAACCTAGAGTTTCTACAATTTTTACAAACCTTTTTTTTTTTTTTTTTTTTTTTTTTTTTTTTTTTTTAATATTAATATGGATCGAACCAAAAAAAAAAAATTAAGGTTTCAAATTAAGAACCCTAGAATTCGACTAACATGCAATACACAATACAATATTCGTGTAACACCCCCGTTTTCGACATACGCAGCGGAATATAAGTTTGGGGTGCTACTTCAAGGTTCACAGTCATGAGAATAGAAAATAACTCGAAAAGAGATGTTTTAAATAAAATTGTTATCATTCATTATTTAAATCAGAATTTACATATAGAGGTCCCAGCAGGAGGTTTCAAAATACGTTATAAAAGATACATTATTCGTTTGATTGATAACAAAAAGGACACTCTTTAATGAGAGAAAAATCCACCGCCACTCCGCGCCAAGTTCAGTCTTTTAGTTACCTGAGATAAATATGCTAAAAATTCAACACAAAGGTTGAGTGAATCCATAGCATTTAAAGTTATAATCAGTTGAACACAAGCTAAATAAGAAGAAATCAGTTATATCACAATTTGGAATATTACAAGTGGTTTCCAGTCTCACTAACATATAAAAATGAAAGTGGTTTGCCCCCATAGCGTTGACAGTTTCTAGTCTCACTAACATATAAAAATGAAAGTGGTTTGTGAAAACGTAGAGGGGGGGGGTGAATACGTTTTCCGTTTTAAAACTTAAAACTTGTTGTATCAAATTTCCAATTTGGCTAGTTCTAATATGAAAGATGTTTGTTGTAGTTTATGACTACCAAGTTGTCACACAAGTATTATCAAATAATCACAACACAAGCAATCACATAATGCAAACATAAAAGTAAAGAGATAAGTAAAAGAAAGCGCAAACCGAACACGATGATTTATAGTGGTTCGGTCACGGAGCTCCTCTCCGCCCTACTCCACTCCCCGAGTACCCAACTCGAGAGTTACTTCACTAGATCAACAAGCTCCCTTTCTTAGGCGGAGAAAACTTTTACACGTCGCTTACTTCCTTTTCCGGTACTAAGCTAAACACCGAGTTCTAGTTTAAGGTAGAACCAACCTAACGTCGCTTACTTCCTTTTCCGGTACTAAGCTAAACACCGGGTTCTATTTCAAGGTAGAACCAACCTAACGTCACCTATACAATTACCGACACTAAGCTAGATGTCGAGTTCTTTACAAGGGTTCAACCACTCCCGTTTGGTTCTTTCACAAGGGTACAACCACTCCCTACACTCTTTGTGTTTTGAGGACTAAAACACTAACCACACTCACTGATACAAATGATGTTTACAATGATCCATGACATATATGTTCAATGGATATAAATGACTAATCTATATGAACTTCTTGAATAAGAAGTCTTCAATCATTGAGGATGTCAAGTACTCTTGAATCTTCATATGTTGGAATGCTATGGTGGATAATGACTTCAAGATCTTCTAACCTTCTTGGTGGATCAGGAAGTATGCTATGGATGATGTCTCATGATCTTGAGCTTGCTTCACAGGATCATTAACAATGTATGCTTACAACATGATGAAAGTTAGTAACATTATGATCATTATGTAAAGGGTGATTAATGTATGAATCTACATGGTTTGCTACTGATCTAAGTGTTTGAAATGAGTGAGGGAATTTGTGTTCTAATTAGATGAAACTATGGGTAAACAATGGGCTTCTATTTATAGGGAAACTGAGTGAACAGTTGTCGGATCTAGCGGATCCCAAAAATTGGATCCGTCAAATCAGGACAACTAAGAGATTTCCAAATTTTGCACAATCTTTCCATATCTTTGTCAAGTCATTTCAAGATCTTTCAAAGTCAACTTAGTAGCTTAAAGATCTATACAAAATATTATCTAAATCTTTCCATATCTATGTCAAGTCATTTCAAGATCTTTCCAAGATCTTTTCATATCTATGTCAAGTCATTTCAAGATCTTTCCAAGATCTTTTCATATCTACCAAAGTCAACTTTGTTACTTAAGAATCTTTCCAAAATATATTTCAAATCTTCCTAAGATTTTCTAATGATGTATGCAATGATGTCATCCTAATATTTAACTAATAAAGTTTTCATTTTAAGAAATAAACATGTAAACTTGTATATGTTGTTCTTCCTAGTAAACTTGTAATGTGTAACATGTATCCTAGTGATCATGTAACATGTATAAAATGAGGTTCTAAGTAGAATGATTAGCCTTTTTAAAATACTTAATTACCTAACCGTATTTTAAACATTCTAAATGGTTTGTTAAAGGTTTGATCATAATGCCACATAACAAACATGTATGAACCTGTGTTGTATCATACGAGGACTCGAGAGGTGTTGAATGTATGTTGAGACAAAATAAGATTACAAGTAACCTGTACATTTTACGTTATGTATCAAGTTACATGTTTGTCATCAATCAAAACAAACGAGATTGCTTGCACTAACAATCTCCCCAACGAGACTGCTTGCACTAACAATCTCCCCCTTTTGATGATGACAAAATATGTAAACGTGATAGAAAGTAAAATGCAAAAAGTTACTTGTGTCCGTAATTGCTTACTTTCTCCTTGTGTCCTTAATTACTTACTTTCTCCATTTACACCTTTCTCCCCCTTTTGTCGAAGCAAAAGGGTGTGTCCTTGGAGTTAACTTCATTTCTCCCCGAAATGGCGAGCTTGCATCATCCATAGTGAAGTTAATTATACTACTCCAATCTCCTATGGTTGTTGCGTCCCCTAGGTTGTTAGCGGATCCATGGATCAAACTAGACTCTTACCCTACATCAAGGTTAGTGGTGTGCAACAAAAAAATATATATATGAAAAATGCATGATGAATGAAATGCATATAATGCGTAGCGGAATGTGATTATGAGAAATTTGAAGCTCCCCCTTGATTTATACTCCCCCTAAATGGAGTGACAAGGATATGATGTATGATGATGCATGATCCTACAAAACAAATAGTTAGACTATAATATGCTCCCCCTTGATGTATACTTCTCATTGCTAGAGTACCAACGTATACGGTTCAAGGATGAGAAATGCCAAAAATGATGAGTTAGTATATGATATACTCCCCCTCGATCTATACTCCCCGTTGCTAGGGTACCGACGTATATGATCCAAGGATGAAGAATCCTACAAAATAAAGGTTAGTATAAAACAATATTTGTCCAAGGACAAGTATGTGATATACACCAATGCGTATATATGATGCATCCAAAAAAATGCTTGACGAAAACCCCCTTGCTCTAGGGCGTCAAGATGAACCTATAAAAGAAAAAATAATTGATGCAAACTTCATCCTATGATGAGTAAACTATATATGATCGAGCGTATATGATGATGAACCTACAATGAAATGGTTAGTGCAATATATTTTATCTCAAGGAAAAATATTATGCAACATATCAATAATCTAATCACAAACAACTTGCCAATTGTGATTGTTTAATCAAAAAATAATAATAAAAAAAATAAAAAATGATGTAGCATACCAATTGTGATATCAATCATGATTGTCTAGTAAAACATGTTATAAAGAGTGTAATCTTCTAATAAGAATTACATTTACAAGAATATACTCCTACAAAACAATGCTTATGAGGAGGATATGAGTGATCCTAGTGTTGGTGTTAGTTTACTAGTGATAACTTAATAACTAAATATTGATGCAAGTAAGTTTTTCGCTAATCCATGGGGTTGATGATTAGTGAAAGAGGTGATGGAAGATGGTGGTTATAATGAATGCAATGAATTCAGAAACTCTAATGTATAGCAAATGCTATAAGAGTATTTGAAGATGGTTACGGTTATGATATTATCATCTACCAAAGATGATGAATCGTGCCATAGTAAATGCTCGAATGGAAATAAGAGGAAGTGAAGACAATGATTACTTAGGAATAGAGATTCCATATGCAACAATTAGAAATACTAGATACCTATATGTGGATGAAAATGACATCATATGATGAGAGTGTTGATTGGACTAACGTGTTGAGAGTGATGGTTCTGTTTGCACTGACAATAACGTGCTTGATATGAATCAAAAAATGAAAAGGATGAGATCCTATGGTGGTGTTCCTAGACAATGAAGGATATTAAAGTAAATTCTAGACTCGGTTGTGAGAGGGTTGTCTGTTTTAAAAGGTTGAAAACTGAGCCTAGTACCCGCGGATTGGGCGGAACCAAACTTTTGGTTCCGTCCGTCTTATCCAAGGGTTCCGTGAGACCAGAATAGGTTTGGTCATGTTTTGTCGTTTTTGATCAAACGAAGGTTCATGCTAAGGTCTATTTATTTATAACTACTGATTTGGTTTCACTAATCCTAGTCAAAGTCTAAAGAGACTTAATGGTTTACGTTTAAGAGGTTTGTCAAACACATGATGTGTTTTTCACTTGACGAGGAATTGGTACAAGACTGTAATGTTGGGTTAAGAGGGTTTGACACACTTGTGATTGTGTGAACTGATTTCAAATGAATGGTGTGAACCTACATGTCGGTATTTGAGGATCTAAGAGATATGTGTACTATATTGACTTACGAATGACAATGCAAGCGATGAGCTTAGCAATGTTTTTGCGGATGTTGTTTAGCGTACTAAGAACTTCATCCTCGAAGTTATGTAGCTCTTCTCTATCAATGCAAGATGATCGCACGATGAGGCATGTGGTTTCTTCATGGAAGGTGTATTGTTATAACTAAAGGATGATGGAGATGTTGTTAGGAAAGCGGAAGCAACAATATGATTTGGAGAGAGGTATGTTGAAAGATATCCAAACACAAATTTCAAACCTCTAAAACTTAATCCTATTAGCTTTTAAAGCTATATGCAAGAAAATGGATCCCATAAACATATTACTAATCTAAGTAGCAATAATGAGATAACAATTATGCAAAATAAGCATAACAAGGAGAAATAACAAATAATTTGTTATCAATCTACAAGAAAAAAATCCTAATGGCAAAAGATGTGAATATCATAGAAATCATAACATCTTATGTAAACAAAAATAAATATTCATCTACCAGACAAAAAGCTATAACATGGCATCAAGACAAATAATCATATTGTAAGATGACATGACGTTGCTTTTGAAATTACATTGTGAAATTGTTTTGAAGTTAGGCTTAGTTACTTAAGCATACTTATCCATTAATTAACACAATGATCTATGTGATTAACAAAACAACTTCTAAGTGTTTATCATACCAAAAAGCACTTAGACATATAGGTGCACACATGGCAAACAAATAGTGTGACATGGTCTCAAAAGTAATGAAACGACAGGTTCATGCAAACAATTCTAATATTTTAGAAGCATGCATTATTTAGAATATCCTACGAAAGAAGCTCAATGAATGTCAACTAAAAAACAAGAGCCATCTAACACTATGTATTAAGAATGACATATTGTAACACCCGGTAATTTTCCAAAACCTTTCTAGCCAATTATTTTAAAACTTTGCATTACCTGAGAACTTAAACTTTTTATTGAGCTTGTTTGGGCTTGAGAAACGAGAATTATTGCGAGAAACGAGAATATTGTCCCTATTAGTGAACCGGCACAACCTAGAAAGCACGAAACGAATCGTACTTGTCAAAAATATTTATTTTTGAAAGTATTGCAAATTTATACTCGTTTTTATTGGAAAAATTATTTCGTGAACGATGGCGCAAGTTTCGTAATTTTTCGAATCCGTTTGCTATGTCGTTTGGACCCCGAAGCGTTTATCGTTAGAAGATTACTACGTTGGCTATTTTGGTCCCTAGACTAACCATTTTACCTTACCCTCTACTTTACTTTATTACAAAAACTACCCTATACATTTATTTCCATATATATACCCCTATTACCCCCACTATCTCATTTTTTTTATCACAAAAACACACACACCCCACAAATACTTCTTCTCTCTCTCTCTTCTTGAATATCCGGCCACCACCGCCGCCACTGCACTAGCAGATTCCGGCCAACCATCGCCGGAATAAATTTTCCGACCACCGGAATATTTTCCGGCGAACCCTTTTCTTTGCCGAATCGTTAGATCGGCCACTTTTACGTGTTTCTGGAGATTTTGAGCTTTTGGCTCCCACCACAACACCACCACGCGCCACCACCGCCTACTGCCACCACCACCGAAGCTGCTACCACCTTCCCCGCCGCCTTTTCTCTCGGTAAAACCCTTCACGCGCCGTTTACTTTCATTTCTCTTAACTTATTTTGAAACCCTAATTCATATTTTTATTAAATCCGATTTTAATAAAGTTTTATTAATAAAAATGGTTGTTATACCTTGTTATAAAAACCCTCGTGTGGACACCTTCCTCCATTCTCGGTTGTGTCTCGGTCAACTCACCGAGTCAACTCGGTTGACTCGGTGAGGGTTTGATTATTTTGATATTTTTCTTTTCCTTTTATATATTCCTTGATGTTGTATTGTTTTTATTGAGTTTGGTAGTTGTGTTGAGGTCCGTTTGGTTGTGACACTCTCGACAGCCACATGGCTAACCAAGCCGTGGCTCACGGTGAGTCACGACGAGGTATGGGTTTTGTGTTAGGATTCGGATGTTGGATTGGTTTGTGACAGTTATGTTTATATTAGAATGAGGATTGGATTTGTTTTGGCTTCGGGTGGATTTAGAGTTAGGATTAGTCATTTTAATGTTTGTGTTAATTTGGGTTTCGCGTTGGGACTAATGTTGCTGCAGTTTCGGACTGCTGGAATCGTTTTGGATGTGTTAATAAAAGAGTTAGTGTTAGATTTAATAAATATTAGAGAGGTTTTGTTCTACGTAAATTGGAATTTGTGTTGCGGATTTAGTTTGGTTGCGTCGACTGAAAATTTTATTTGTGACATAGAAGTGGAATAGAAAAGGATTAGTGTTAGAATTAGATTTAGAGTGAAAATGGTTATATTGTGTCGGATTATGTTTGTGTTCGGATTTGGTTAGCCGAGAGCCCCAACGGCTCGGATTGAGTCGAGCCGTGACTCGTGGCGAGTCACGGCTAAGTGTAAAAACTTGTCGTTATTTATTATTTTCTCTCATCGTGTCGTGTTTATTATTTGTCGTCGTTTGTTATTCATTTTATTGTCGAGTCGTGTTATATTAGTTAGTCGTTAGTTATTATTATTCGTTTGTGATCGATATGAGATGTTTCGGATATTTAAAAGCGTTGTGGGATAATATTGCAACACATGAGATACTTAATATTTATTGATTCGATTTGAATATTATTATAATATTGTAATGTTGTGGACAAGGATTGGACGTATTGGATTTACGGTATTGGTTATTTGGACAATTATGGACCCTTTGGTACATGAGACGGAAGGGTACGTTAGACTCATAAGAGCTTAACCTACCTGGACCCGAATAATACAAAATGGTCGATAAAACTAAACAACTAATATTCACGCGACTGATATGTCCAATTATGTATTTAAACTTGTAAAACTTGTTAACAATTGGAATATTCAAATAAGTCGTATGACTTGGAAATGTTTTATAAACGGGCAATTCATGCCGAAATTTCGTGAAATGTTTTATAAAACTTAAACTATTTATGATTTATTAAATATTCCAAAACCTTTTCAAAACTCTTATGTTTTAACGATCATAACATCTATTTTGGGAAAAACAGGGAAAAGCCTAAACTATCTATCGAGGTCGTTTGTTTAGTTATTTATTCTCTTCTGAATTAATTCTTTCTTTCGTATTCCTTCTTTTCTCTTCCCTCGTCCTTCTTGAGTGTTCGTTCGTTTCCGCCGACTTGTCATCTTTTTACCCTTTTTTAGACTTCCACACGAGACTTAAACGTATTTTCTTTCAAACGCCATTGAAACTAAAAACCTTTTATATGAGTATTATTTATTAAATCATTTTGGATATTATATCTGAGTTATGTCATTAATTGATTAGGTTGTGCTGAGGTTCATTTGCTGTGCCGTACCATCTGATTGTTATCTCGTTTTCTCTGTGACTAAGGTGTGATTCATAGCCCCACTTGTGCACTTTTAATTATTTTTAAACCCATGGGGGAGATACATGCTACTTACTATTTTTCTGAGCACAATGGTTTATTGTATGCTATTCCTGATTGACGCTATATATGCTAAGTACCTTCCTTGCCAAAAGCAAGACCCTCGATCATGAACCATTAATCACCTGCGGGTGAGCGCGATTATAGTTTATAGGCCTATAGGATTGACCGTCCCATCCCTGTTGACCAGTTAGGCAACACGGGTGTACTGTATATCGAATACCTAGGTATTTGGCAAGATACCTACTGGAGGGCAAATGTTATGATTATGAAATTCCGCGGTTATTGTCGACTTATGCCAGAGTTACTGGTACCTCGGTTAACGCATTGTGTGTCATGAGCTTAGCGAAACAAACGAAAGATATCCTGATTGAATATGTGAAGCTTCCAGATTAAAATTCTTGTGCTCAAACTATTATTTTACTAAACCTATGAATTGCACTCAACCTTTGTGTTGACTTTTTAGCATGTTATCTCAGGTAATTGATTTCTGAAGTGTGCACGAGGAAGGGCTGGAGGTTCCGGATGGCTATCTGTGGGTTGTGTTTTGTTATTTCTATCTAAATTTTCCGCTGCAAACTACTTTATTTTTCCGCTGCTTAATGTGTTAAGAGTCTTTTGAACTCTAATGGTTGAACTTTGTATTTGAATGTGGTATTTTATTAAAACGTCTCGTTATGAGATCGTTTATCTATGATTTTGACTCACTACCCCTCGAGTAATACCCCTAACTATGTTCCGCTGCCATATTCCGAGTTGGGGGTGTTACACATATAGTGAGTTAACAAGTAATATGTTAATCTTGCGAAATAGCATATAACGAAAGAATGAACATATCATACAAATCATGTTAACATAAATCATATAAGCATGCAGTCAAAACCTTTCTAAGGTTTACACATTTGACAATGATAACATCAAGATATCAAACATATCAAACACATAACATGTAATCAACACATATATATGCAATGCAAGTGATTTTACTAAGAAAAATCACATCTACTACTTGACAAGATAATTCACCAATACATGACTTAATGATACTCAACTATTTCTATTAAAAACTAAGGTGATGAAGATGTCATAATATACACGGAGATTTGACAAATATGTGTCGACAGATTTTAATCATTGTGTTTGGAATCTGAGGTTGAATGATCTAAAGGGTGACATCCTTTGGGTTGAGTTTAAGTATGTGTTATGCAAGTGATTTGATCATCTAAGACCAAGGGATGTGTTTGTGTGTGGTAATGGAATATGTTAAGAACGTTTTCAAGAAAGTTCTTTGGAACAAGAATCTAAGTAAAGTTACCAACTTTAATAGATCTTGTGTGTGTGCAAAATTTGAGTAAGGCTTGTTTATGACATATGCTTGAAAGGGGATAGATACATAAAGTATCTTTCAACAAGTAAGATTATCATACTTATGAAATCAAATATGACACGATGAGGGGGAAGCTCTAGTTCATAGAACTTGCAGATGTTTGTTTAAGATCATTTACCTAATGAGGTGTAATGAAATTTCTTGTAACATAACCATTCATGTTGCAAAGAGAAAATAATATATATGAAAACTAAACATATAATGTTTTTCTGAAACATCATGTTTTCCTAAATAACGATATGAACTCAGAGGTTTGAGTTGGAATTTACTAGATGGTGACACGAGGAATTCACTTGAGTTTCTTATGTATACTTCTCAAGAGTTATTGTTACTTGGGGTGCATGAGGTTGTAATTGAGATTTAGCATTTTAACATATGTTTTTAAAATATTGATTTGAGGTTTAATGAAACTTATGTAGAGGTTTGATTACAAAGTATTACCAATAATTTGATGACATGTTGACTTGTGAAAGTTGTACTACTTAAATCTAGTAGACAATGATAAACATTGAATGTGAACATCATGCTCATTTGAAGGTTCTAATCCTATAGGTGGTAAAGTATGGTTGAATATGTTTAACGCATACTTGATTTGATATGAGTGTTTGGACTAACGGCTTTTTAAGTAATGCATTCAATGATGGTAAGGATAGTGGTGTTGTAGGGATTTGTTGAACTATGAACAAGGATGAAGACTAATTCTTATGATCCATTGGTTGGTATAACTAGTGGTTGATTTAAAGCTTAAGGCCTGAGACATATTACAAAAGTGAATGCGATGTGATGATGGTGGAAGTACAAGTGTACATGGATGTTGAAGGTGACAAGAATAGATACTGATTCTTGTGATTTACTAGTGGATGAAGTGCTTAGTTTTGTTTGTGACACCTAGGAGCTGAATGTGATGGGATGAAGAACAAATGTTCTAGTTATCATAGGATAAGTGTTTTAACATACGTTGTTAAAATACTTGGGAGTTGAATTTTTTTGGATATGACTTTTAATGACTACAATCGTAAGTCAGATATACTTTAATATTTCGGACGAAATACTTAAGTTATCAATCCTACTTTGAGAAAAGGATGACAAGACTTGATAATTACATCTGTGAGTTATGACTCGATGTAAATTGTCTTGAAGGATGACATGTTAACCAAGTGAGGCAACATTCGTGAATACAAGATAATATCAGTCGTGAGTCGGGTTTGTAATTTGTGATATATTTGCAAACAGTGAGTCTGGATTAGTTTGGAAGTTGTCAATTTACAAATCAAGCTAGTGAATGAGTAAAGGACGGGAGGATGCAGTGAATGTGTGTAATGATCACAAATACTCAGTGGTTTACCGAAAAGGTACCTTAGAGCATTTTCATGAAATTTGAAATTATGATTAGATATGATTATCCTATTTGGTTTTTGGTGAGATGTCCTAATCCTTATTTGAGTGAACATCAGTGATAAGAATCCTAAGAACTAGAATCAATAATTTAAGGATCGGGATTAGTCGGGAATTTTGAAAAAGTTACTGTTGAGACCGACGGATCCAATCGACAACAAGTGCGGATCCCATAATTGGGTTCCGTAGAATCCGCAGGGTGAGGAATGGCGGAGCCAAAGTGTATAATAGACGGAACCAAAATTTGGGATCCATCATATCCGCCATGTGGAAGTTCTAATTCTTTACAGAGAGATATGCATATTTTATGTTACTCACTCAAATCCCAGAAGTTCTCCTAAAACATATGTAACAACTAATATATGATTGAATGAAACTAAAAACATAAGTTCTAACTTACGTTTACACATGAATTAATTTGATGATAATAACTTACCATAAAAGTGGTTAAGCCAAACGGTGGCTTAAACATGGAAAATTGATAACAACGTGTGTTATCATCCTGCATGACATGGTTAGTACACATAAAAGTTTTAACAACAAGATAATATCCTAAAGGCATAACAATTCAACATACCATAGTTTCAAATTGTTTGTACCAAACACTCTTTTTCAAAGTTAGTATATGTTTACACGTTTTAACACTAGAGCAAGAGTTTGTGCAAGACAATACTATTCAAGACACTAAACTAGTTACACTTAGTTCTCATTCCTAAGCAAGTTATGCAAGGTTTTCACATAACATATGCAAACAAAAATATCTAAAACAAACACAGTTTATCAACTTAGTGTACAAGATCTAGCAAAAGACCTATTGTGCATCAAACAAGCAAATAATTGTCATGGCAAAACACTTATGTATATCCTATCAACAAATGCAATCACAATTACCAACAGACAAATCACATGTATGCAAATAACTTAGAACAGATAGTCACATAGCATGGCATAAGTAAAAAGATACTTTTCGTCACTTTGCGTTTAAATATGACGATGTATGCCAAGCTTGATTTGTTTCCTTTATATTACCAAATTCTTTAGTTTCAATAGAAATCATATCAATGTTTAAAGGATACCAACTTACATTGCTCGACTCAAAAATTTAAGTTACTGTGTCAAAATAAAACTAAATATTTTGGACAGGTTGTACCTTTTGATTTGTTTTACCCATTTCAATTTAGATTCAGGCCATGATATTATTTTTAAATAAAAGTAGATTTAATTCCCTTCAAAATGATAGGTGGCACGACTTCTGCGGACTTACGGTTAATTAGTTATGATTTTTTGAAGTTTGACAAAAACTGTACACTGAACAGACGGATCTGGCGGATCCTTTTTGAGGGATCCGCCCTTTGTGTGATTTGGATCCGCTGGGACCTGTACCAGATTCACCTAAACTCGTATTTTTACATAAGAAAAACGTGTAGGACTTGCTAGACTTAATATTAAACATATATTACACATATTTAACAACATTTCTAATTATGTGACTTATCTAAACATTTAGGAAGAGATTTTTCAACTACATTAATAGCTATTCCAAACGCTCCTTTAAAACCCTACACTCTTTGTGTTTTGAGGACTAAAACACTAACCACACTCACTGATACAAATGATGTTTACAATGATCCATGACATATATGTTCAATGGATATAAATGACTAATCTATATGAACTTCTTGAATAAGAAGTATTCAATCATTGAGGATGTCAAGTACTCTTGAATCTTCATATGTTAGAATGCTATGGTGGATAATGACTTCAAGATCTTCTAACCTTCTTGGTGGATCAGGAAGTATGCTATGGATGATGTCTCATGATCTTGAGCTTGCTACATAGGATCATTAACAATATATGCTTACAACATGATGAAAGTTAGTAACATTATGATCATTATGTAAAGGGTGATTAATGTATGAATCTACATGGTTTGCTACTGATCTAAGTGTGTGAAATGAGTGAGGGAATTTGTGTGCTAATTAGATGAAACTATGGGTAAACAATGGGCTTCTATTTATAGGGAAACTGAGTGAACAGTTGGCGGATCCGGCGGATCCCAAAAATTGGATCCGTCTTTGTAATCTTTTGGATCCGTCAAATCAGGACAACTAAGAGATTTCCAATTCTTGCACAATCTTCCATATCTTTGTCAAGTCATTTCAAGATTTTTCAAAGTCAACTTAGTAGCTTAAAGATCTATACAAAATATTATCTAAATCTTTCCATATCTATGTCAAGTCATTTCAAGATCTTTTCATATCTATGTCAAGTCATTTCAAGATCTTTCCAAGATCTTTTCATATCTACCAAAGTCAACTTTGTTACTTAAGAATCTTTCCAAAATATATTTCAAATCTTCCTAAGATTTTCTAATGATGTATGCAATGATGTCATCATAATATTTAACTAATAAAGTTTTTATTTTAAGAAATAAACATGTAAACTTGTATATATTGTTCTTCCTAGTAAACTTGTAATGTGTAACATGTATCCTAGTGATCATGTAACATGTATAAAATGAGGTTCTAAGTAGAATGATTAGCCTTTTTAAAATACTTAATTACCTAACCGTATTTTAAACATTCTAAATGGTTTGTTAAAGGTTTGATCATAATGCCACATAACAAACATGTACGAACCTGTGTTGTATCATACGAGGACTCGAGAGGTGTTGAATGTATGTTGAGACAAAATAAGATTACAAGTAACTTGTACATTTTACATTATGTATCAAGTTACATGTTTGTCATCAATCAAAACAAACGAGATTGCTTGCACTAACAATCTCCCCAACGAGACTGCTTGCACTAACATGGTTTGCCCCCAAGATTAAATTTCAAATATAATGCATCTGTCTAACCGGCTACCACAAAGATATCCATCCGATTAGTACAAATGGGTCGTTAGGCTAATAGATCTATTCACATATTTGCGCTCACCCAGCAGGTGACTATTGGTGCATGATACGAGGGACTTTTAAATAATAAATATAAATAGGGAACAGTTAACTTAGTGCAATAACAATCAGGAAAATACTTGTGTTCGGTTTGGTAGCATGTATCTCCCCACAAGTTTGGAAAACATATAAAGAAAAGTGGGACTATGAACTCACCTTGACAGTCTGGATGGAAAACAAAGTTAAATAGAGTTGATAAACGTCTCCGGCACGCAACCTGGTTCGTTATGTCAAGTTTCAGTAATCGTTTCTGAATATATATAAGTTTTAATATTGGTTTCATAATCTTTTGGTTGTTGATTAAATGTTAAAATGAGATAACATGAAGTCTCTTCAAAAGTTGGATAAGATTTTATCTTATTGTTCGTTTTTATGTTTCCGTTCGTTCGTTTGTTTGTAAAATATATCTCGTTCGTTTTTGAAATAAACGTATTACGTTTATTAATTATAAAATAAACCGGAATATATATATATATATATATATATATATATATATATATATATATATATATATATATATATATACTAGACTTCAAAGCCCGCCCAATGGGCGGGCATGACTTTTAATTTTAGATTGATTTGTTTTGATCAATTTTAAATTATGCTTTAAGTTCGTTACATGGAACACAATAAAATATAAATACTTATATATAAACACAATAGAATATGGATAGTTTTGATCAATTTTAAATTAAGCTTTTATTTCGTTACATAGAAGACAATAAAATATAACTACTTATATAGAAGCACAATAGAATATGGACAACTATATTGTACATCTTAATAATTTTGTACGAAAATGCATTTTACATTTTAATAATCTCTAAACATGATTTGTTGTATATTTCTAAACTTGTTGTATATTTCTAAACATGAATGGCATTGATTACTATTCAAAGGTTAAGTTAGCCTAAACATGGTCTTTTCACTTTCAAGTGATTAACAATTATTGTTAAATTTAATAGACCAAATATATTTTGATGTAAATAATCCTGTTGATTTTTTTATTTATTTAAATTTTTTTTTTTGCATGACCTTTCGTTTGTGAATTATTAAGAGAAACATATTTGAGGAACATGCAAGTTGTGTAGCATACTACTCATTAATAGGCTATTCCCATAGACTTGCTACATTGTCTTTTCATCTTACTCATAGCGTTTCTTCACACCGAATCATTACATTCTCGAAAACACCAAGTGTTTACCGATCAAAATATCTGTGGCCGGATCAACAAAAGGTTAGGTATTGAATCTTGATCTAATATTTATGTTCATGTTTTCTTAACCTCTTGTAACCGTTTTTCTTATTGAAAAGACGAAACCCTGAATCGTATGATTGTTAATATCCTGTTCATTTTATGTATTATTGTTTATCAACTTAATGTTAGAAGATACAGCTGGTAAATAGTTTAGAATTAACTTGAGTAATCATTTGGGTAGATATTTATCAACTTATACTCCGTAATTAACTTGAGTAATCATTTGGGTAGATGTTGATGAAACCTGTTTGTTATACTGTTTCTTATTGATCAGTTAGGAAAAAATAGTTTAGAATGGTAAGAAGATAATAAAGGTTTATTTGTTAGGGCTTTCAGGTCATAGTAACACAGGTGTTAAGCTTAGGAATGGAAACTCGTCTGGTTATTCTGGATCAGTTAGCAAAAATTGCTAATTCAAGACTTGTTAAGGACATGATGATTGTCCATTATAGGCGTGAAATTGATGTTACTTTTAAGGATGAGGAAGATTTGATGTCTAAGGCTTCACAGATTAGTGCGCGAGTTGATGATAGGGATCAAATGATAAATGAACTTCAGCTCCTTTGTGGCTCAGACTCATCTTTGCATTCCATCAATGACATGATGAAGATGCAGACGCAAGATTTGGCTGAAGTTGCTGGGTTGCTCTTAGGTGTCGCGAAAAGACATGCCCGACTCCGTGATTTATTCTCTTTCTTGGAGAAGCTGGTGTTAATGGAAATTTGATGTAGTATATGTCTGTAGCTTCAAAGATATGGTCTTTTGGTTTGACTTTCGGTTTGGTATATTTTGTGGGAAAGTCACTTGGGTTATGTAAATCTTAGTTTAAGTTTGTTTTAGAGTATGTCAATGTTTATGGGTCGTAGCTTTTGGGAAAGTAGTTCAAACTGAATGTTTATGGTTGTTAAACATTGTCTATATTTAATCATCCGTGGTGTGTTTCTCTCTTGATGTTTGGAAACATATATGTGGGCATGTACAAACAGTTTGACTTTAAATGAAAATGATTTTTTTTTGTTTGGTCTGTGATTGTTTGTTGATTAGTTGGGGTAGTTTATTTGTATTCATTGTGGCTGTTGTTAGGGCATGTACAAACAGTTTGACTTTAAGTGATGTTTGCGAGATGCAGATGTTTTGTTTGGTCGTTATTTTAAGCATGTTGTACTGGTGTTTGTTATTACAACTGTATCTGAGTGTGTATTTGAAAGATTTGTCCGAGTTTTATTCTTTGCTAAATGTTTTGTGTTTTTTTAATGGTCGCAGAACAATGACCACACAATTCATCACAGATTATAATCATGTGGAAAATATGGGAACATTGGTAGGTATTTATGGAATTATATTCCCTATAATAATCTTCTTATACGTGTTATTTTGTTTTTGTAAAACCGTAGGTACTGCCTGATGAATGTGTTTGTTTTGGTTTTTGTAAAACCATAGGTACTGCCTGATTACTATCATATTAACTACTACAACAATAATGACTATGTGTACCTGATTAATAATAATCGGGTTAAAAGGAAAGTTTTTATTTGCCGGAGAAGAGGTACCGAAGAATGGAGCATATCTGGTGCAGGGTGGGATAATTTTATAGAGCTGAGCGGCTATTTGAATATTAGGACTTTGCATTTCATAAAGGAGGCTGCAGACACCTTTTTTGTTACAGCATATGATGCAGATGGATTGGAAATCGGTGGTTATGGGATAATTCACACACGAAACAGACTGGTTAGGTGCATTGCTGAAGTTGGGGCCGATCAAAGTTCATCACCGGTAAAGTTATGATATAATTGTATATATGTAAAATTCATGGAATTTATAAACCTTGTTTCAATATTTTTAAATTTTGTTTTATTAGTGGTTTCCTGTGGAGTTCCTTCAAGGCATTGAACGTGATGATTTTTTGATTGAATTTTCCGGTTCTGAGATAAACGTGGGTGCAAAGCAGAGTGTTATTCCTGGGACTTTGGATAGTGTGGGTTTCCAGTTTAATGTTCACTGGAATACGGTTGTTCAGCGAGCAAATCTAATGGTTGGTGAGCGAGTTGTATTGACCAAAAAGACTGGTATGCGGTTGGCGTTGATGAGGTTTGATAATGATGGTTTTCAGCTTATACATGAACATCATTACCCCACACGTCTTGCATTTGTTCAAGGGCATGATGCAAATGAGTCAGGTAGTAATACGTTCTTTTAAAAAATATATTCAATGTTACATGTTTATTTGAGGTGAATCAGTTGTATTTGTTTGCGAATATGTAATGTTTACTTTGTGGATGGTATTCGTTAGATGCAAGGTTGGTCCACGGCTGTAATTGGTTCCAACATGCAGTGCATTTGTCTGAAGAGAATACTTTCTACCGAAGGCTTTTCCCGTTTGTGATCGATTCCGGAAGAATGGTAAGGGTTGTCTCTTTATATACATTATGTATTTTCGTAATTTTTAATAAATATTTAATAGTAAAAGAGTTGAAGTTATCAAGTTGTTGTAATTGCTTTCAGACCATACCAAGCAATTTTGTTTCTGACAACAATCTGCAACAATTTGGTCATGCGCTTCTAAGGAGGATGGAAAGTGAACGCCGTGTAACCATGAAACTTGAACGTCATGCTGATAGGCCATGGAGAAACGATCACATGAACTTTAGGACAAATTGGAGTACCTTGGCCGAAGATTTCCAGTTTCCAATGAACAAAATGATCAGATTCCAGATGGTTGGAACAACAGTCGATCCGGCTTTTGAAGGTCAGTTGTTTAACGGTCCTGTTCCGTTGGTGGCTGTGTTTGATGTATGTTGAATCGCTAAACTAAAATATTTATCAGGTTAGGATGGAATCTGATTTTGAACACTGGTTGTCTGTAATGGTGATAAATAATAACAATCAAGTATGCTTAATTTTCGATAAATTGTAAGATGCAAGTATCCTACTGCCAAAAAATGAAAATACTAAGGTTCATAAAGTTAAGATGCAAGTATCCTACTTCCAAAAAATAAAAAAACATATGTTAAGCTGTTTACTTTCATTTTTCCCAAAACATATACTTAACATTATTTGATTTGTTCATTTACATGAGCATTGTGATGGTACCATCTGCAAATGTGATGCATTATCGGGTCTGCAATAATATTGTGATTGCGTTGTTAAGCAGTGTGACAATAGATGTATAGGATAGTTTGATATGTATTTGAATTATAAGAAAAACTAAAAACCATATATGTTAACTGATATGAATCACGTATTTTTAAAAATTCACTAACAGTACCTATCGGTGGTACTGTTAATATCAATACTAACAACATCAATTATGTATATAGGTTTAATATAGGTTTAATTCACATCTAAAAGAAAAATGTGTCAATTATGACGGAGGTAAAATTTGGTGTTAACGTACCTCAAACATAAATCCCTAAACACATATAGATGTAGTGCACGTATGAATCATAACCAATATGTTACATGGTACAGCTTTGCAACATAAAACATGTATTGACTGTGATAATAATATTAAAAAACACAAAGTATGAGTAGCGGGTAAAACATTGTGAGGGTTTGTTATCATATAATCGCCACCACAACGATTGAATTGTAAGTTACGATTATAAACCTTAATCAGATTTACAAATTATTAAAAATTAAATATTATGCTTACCCGAAGATTTTTTAAAGAGTTGTTGATTTTCCAAAATTTGATATAAGCTTAATGAAGAAGGATATTTAGTCAAATAATTATGAGGGGATGGAATATATGGAGAGTTGGGCTGCATGTTTTATTGTCTCAAACCGACTTTTTGGTTAATATATATATTTAATTTTTTTCCTTTTTATTTTTTTTACCCCTTCATACGAAAAAATATAAATTCATATAATGTTGCATAACACAATGTTTATAAACCCGAGTACATGTATATACATACATCGGGTTTCAAACATGGTGTATACAACATGATACTTAATCCTACACACGCAACTAATGGATCATGTGTCTTATAAAGTATAACCAATTATTTTGACTAACTGATGTGGGATAATAAGCTACTCATTTGACACATGAGTTAGTCCACATTCTTTAGCGGAATCAATTGTCGGGTCAAGATTATTAACGCCTTATGTGTTTACATCATATTCTTAAACATCAATCCCGAAACAAAAATTCATCTAACACACATAAAGTATTTATAAAATTCACCAGTACTATTATACATAACATCTATTCAAAAGGTTCTTAGCATATGTAGCATAACATGAAAGTTTCTTAACATTCAAAAGTTTCAAAAGTGCCTAACATGTGGCATGCCAATATAAACAAAATCCAGCTACTAACTTAATTTAGGGTGTTGAAGCAAAAGAGTATGCCAAATGCAAGTCATCATAAGTGAAAGTTTCAAAGTCTTCAGGGTCAATGTCGACTTCGTCTCGATCGACATCAACTTCTTCATTTATGCCTTCTGCATTCTCAAAACCATCACCTTCTTCTAAAATTTTCTTAGCATTTTGTCTTTCTTTTTTCACCTGCTCATCTCGTTCCTCTTTTTACTTTGCCATTTTGTCATTCTCTTGGCTAATTGTTCAGAAATCAACCAATCATAAACAGAACTACGCTCTGTGTTTCGTCATCATTTTCATGAAATCCTAACTTTTAATATGAATAAATATAAGTAAACACAATGTTATAATATAACATTCGTATTATACTTAAGTCAATGGAATCTAATGATTATCTTTAACTTCTTTGTATTATGTAATATTTTGTTATTAAATTATAAACTTTTACATATCTTATATTGGTGAAATATTTAAAAATTTTATATCTTTCCATTTGTTTAAAATAACTTTATGTAATTTGATAATTTATTTGCTTGAAATTAAATGATTAATTCTAATCTTATTTTTGTAATCGTTATGATAATATTTTAAATTAATAAACTACCACTATTAAATTGGATTATTTAAAAATTTAATCAAATGTAATTATATAGATGATTTTGCTTAATATATTTATCTGTTATGAAATTTAAATAAAAACCATATTTCGGTCTACTTAAATGTTGTAGAGTTGATTATGTAAAACATGGATACTTATAATATAACCTTTATGAATTGGTTATAAAATCAGTACCAAAACGGCTGCGTAGCAGTACAAAATTAAAATACAAAAAATATCAGAAACATGGCGACAACTCAGCAGTACAATTCTATTGTGTCCCCTTCTAATTTCCGAATAACATTATCCTTTTGTGCAAACACGTTATGGAAATAAAAAATTTAAAAAACTTTAGAAATAACATAATATTAAAAATATAATATATATGAATTCAAACGTATCTGTGTATATAGAGTACTAACTACAAATGTTTGTTTACTCTTTTTAGTATTTTTTTATAACATTTTAAACGGGTTTTCATGCTAACATTTTAATCATTATATTCTTATAGTTAATGACGTTTTTTTTGGTCAACAGTACCTTCAGTTCAAGATTTTTTGTTTTTTTTTTTTTTTTTTTTTTTGGTTTAAATAAAATGACAAATATGATCATCAAATGGTGTTTATAAAAAAAATTATAACCGATATGACATATGAACAGTTTAGCCGTAGTTTGCATTGGAAAGTGTATACGTGTAGAGTCAAGTTGGGAATATAATGATTATCCTTTAACTTCTTTTGTAATTATGATAAGTATTTTGTTTATTTAAATTAATAAACTTTTACCATTATCATTAATATTGGATGAAATATTTAAAAATTTGATATCTTCCAATATTGTAAATATATAGACTGATTTTTGCTTGAATTATATTTTTATCTGTTATGAAATTTTAAATTAAAAACCACTATAGTTAGTGTCTAAACATTTAAAAATGTTGTTAGAGTTGATTATGTGTAAAAACAATGGACTACGTTATAATATAACCTTTATGAATTGGTTATAAAATCAGTACCAAAACGGCTGCGTAGCATACAAAATTAAAATACAAAAAATATCAGAAACATGGCGACACTCAGCAGTACAATTCTATTGTGTCCCCTTCTAATTTCCGAATAACATTATCCTTTTGTGCAAACACGCTATGGAAATAAAATTAAATAACTTTAGAAATAACATAATATTAAAAATATAATATATATGAATTCAAACGTATCTGTGTATATAGATACTAACTACTTATTAATCTTTTGTTTACTCTTTTATAGTTTTATTTTTTAAACATTTTTAAAGTTTTTTATGTAACATTTTATCATTATGTTTTATTAGTTAATGACGTTTTTTTTTGTCAAAAGTACTTATCAGTTAAGATTTATATTGTTTTTTTTATATTTTTATTTTTTGAAATAAAATGACAATATATGATATAAAATTGGTGTTTATAAAAAAAATATTAACCGATTTGCTTGAATATTTGACGATTTATGAAATGATCTTAATAGTTGAATATATGATTATTTTAAACTTTAAATGTTGTTATTAAAAATTAACTTAATTGTAGTAATGAACAAAAAAGTGCTTAATGATGAATTTTATCGTTATAAATTTTAAATAAAAACACTACTTTAAAATGTGTTAATTGATTATAATATAACCTTTATGAATTGGTTGAATTGGTTATAAAATCAGTACCAAAACGGCTGCGTAGCAGTACAAAATTAAAATACAAAAAATATCAGAAGCATGGCGACAACTCAGCAGTACAATTCTATTGTGTCCCCTTCTAATTTCCGAATAACATTATCCTTTTGTGCAAACACGCTATGGAAATAAAATTAAATAACTTTAGAAATAACATAATATTAAAAATATAATATATATGAATTCAAACGTATCTGTGTATACAGAGTATCTAACTACAAATGTTTGTTTACTCTTCCTATAACATTTTAAACGGGTTTATTTTCATGCTAATATTTCCTATAGTGTAATAGCCTCGTCCTTTACAATGTTGGGGTCAACAAAAAGTCGTGTGTTATATTCTTAGGGGTATAATAGTCCAACCACATTCATAACTATTATAATCTATTTAAAGCTAACCCAAAAGCTGTACCGTAATATTGTTTCCATTTTACTTCAATTCACCCTAAATAAACAGCAACACACATTCAACCAAAATCCCAAATTCGGTAGCTATGTCACAAAATGATAAGGGGAAGGCTTTGTATAGTGGGTTCAAGAAAGAGGATCGCTGCAATGAAGATCGTTTGGGTGTTAAGAAGGACATGGAAGAGGCTGCCGACATCGGGTTGTCAAAGGCTTCTGAAGATCGTTTGGGTGTTAAGAAGGACATGGAAGAGGCTGCCGACATCGGGTTGTCAAAGGCTTCTGATTTGGAATCAAGGATTAAGAATCTTGAAGCTGTGTTTAAATTTCTAAAGGAAGTGAAGGAAATGAAAGAAAAAAGTGGTACTGAAAGTTGTGGGTCTAGCTAAGTGTGTGTTTAGATGACAGGGAAGTTTGTAATGGGTGTAAACATGAAACCTATCAATAAATGTTTGGTTGTTGTTGGTAAACGCATAGTTTCACCATTACAAATCAAAAAAATTTGCCTTCATATTCAAGGTCGATGTTCAATTTCTTTAAAGCACCAGAGAAAACATGATAAAATTAACGATTTATAAACTTAAAATTAAATAAGTATATACAAAAAGATTATACATAATGAAATGTTATACAAACAAAAACGAAATAGCAACCATCTTTTAATTAGATCCATCATATAATATGTGCTCACCAATTGAAAAATAACAAAAGCCCCTAACACAACAAAAAAATTAGATATCGTTTCATACACAATAAATACATATAGCCAAAAGGAGTTGTTACATGTTACATAATGCACAATGAAGGGGTTTGGTAGCGGAAAATGGTATTTTTCTATAAACTGTTCCAAATTGGTGTAATTAATCACACCCATTACCCACATGGCTGGAATTAAACTCAAGTTTTGATGTTCATGGGATATTTCCAAACAATTCACTTCTTTTCTTCTTCAGGCATCGTGTCTCTTCCTTTCAAACTGATCATATATCCTGTGTATTAGATTTTGGACTACTTCAGAATTTTCTTCATACTTGAGCTGTAAAGAAATCATCATTGCAAGTACTTCATAACTTAATGGATATTCTAGTTCAGCTAACATGAATATATCGATTCCGTCTTGTGCCGACAGACGATGAACATTGCACGTACCATAGAACTCCCATACAGTTGATAGCTCAAAGAAAGGAAAATACCAACGATCATCCGAAGGATCTGGTTCGTATAATCTCTTTAATTCAACCCAAAGTTCTTGCTCTTTCGCATCACATTTCTTCTTTATTTTAAGCTTATTTTGAACTAACCTCCATAAAGCATCCAGATCTTCTCTATCAAAGGCTCTCAGCAAATTGTCAAAATTCTTGTACACTGCTGTCTCTCCACCAAATCTAGTAACCTTCCAAGCTGACCCAAATCTGTCCATGTAAATATCCCAGTCAATTATTGGATGTCTAGATTGGAGTGGTTCAACATGTAGAATTTCTGGCACCTTAGCTAACATTTTGCTCATCTTCTCTTGCGATACTTTTACTCTCTCCGTAGATGTGTCCACATTCACATGTTGTGCTTTCTTAGCAGCCTTGAGCCTTTTTGGTGATCTTTCATGTTGGTCCATAGGAATTTTCGTTCGAACAGTTTTGTATGCATTGTAATACAGAGATTGAATTTCTAAATCTGATTTTCCCTTCAACTGAACTGCCGTCAACCCAGCTTCATTCATAAAATACGTCTTCATCTCTCTGATGACTTGTTCCTTTGTTGGGTTTTTATTTCTCTTTTTACCTTTATTCTTACCAATAGTCTGTGTTATCTGATTATAAGATTCTGCATAACTCTTTAAGTTAATAAAATCTTCAAACATGTCTGACTTTTTCCCATCAGCTATGCGTTCATCCGCTAAAAGTTCTATACTCTTCTTCCTCACAACCATATCAGAATCAATTAGTTGTTGTATTTTATCTTGTTCTGTCACAATAGTATCTGAAGATACTCTCCTCACTTGCAATTTCGGATTTCCCGTAGAACTTGCAACTTCATTTCCACTTGCTTTCATTGCTAATTGTTCATCCAAGTCAATTTGAACATGTGTTTTTGGGTTAACTTCTTTTTTTTTTCTCAGGTTCCTGCTCAGGTTCATCTACTGTCATGGATGCCTTTCCTTTTTCTACCCTTTTAATTTCAAAAGCATCAACAACACTACTTTCCATACAAACATCTTGCACTTTTAACTTTGTACTGTCAACACCATTTCGACGACTAATACTTTCTTCATCAATATTTGTTTGATTCCCATTCTGAACCAAATAATCATCCAATTCTATTGGTGCTCTTTCCTTCGTTGACAATTTCCTTGATGGTTCTTGCTCAGCCATTATTCCTTTTCCCTTGTATGCATTTGATTTTTGTGGTGTCCTTGTATAAAATGCACTGGCAGAACCTTTATACCCAGCATCCATTAAACTATGCAGGATAGCAGCACCCTCAACAACGCCAACATCATGTTCTGTCTCATCATCACCATCACCAAATCCACCAGTACTTCCATCAAAATCTGCAGTATCATAATCCATCTGATGTTCTTGCCTCTCCTGAGTCTCATACTGCTCTTGAACAATAAAAACAGATGGATTTTGGTCAATCTGAGCAATTTTCCCTCCATGTTTGGAAGAACCCACATCTTTACCTGGACCTTCACCATCCAATGAACTTGCTGAAGAAGATGATTCAAAAGATGATACCATGTTAGCCGACCCTTTTCTTTTAAGTGTCTTGACCTGTTTTTCCAAATTTTTTATTTTACGCACCAGCTTTGTATACACATTGCTGAAAAGCTTTTGTGTGAGAAGTGAGTTCAGCTTCCACCGTTTCCATTTTTGAATCCTTAGAATTGAGATCAGACTCCAATGCAGTAACCTTCTGAGATAAATTTGTACATGTTTCCATCAATTCCTTAAGTGTTTGGCTGCCCTCAATACTTCCTGATGTATTACCTTCATAAACAGGTGCATCATGAGACACAGATTCATGATCCACCATGTGCTGACTTCCCGAGCCAACAAATATATCGCGTCGGCTTGCGATTCCACCAATAGTACTGGGTTCACATGAACTTGGTACTGGAGGTGTTGTCACAGATTCTTTATTATGTACATTGGTTTTGTCCTGCCCATTTTCTAAACTCGCGACAGTAGAAGCATCCCTTTTTTTAATGACAACGCCAGACTCATCTGCTACATGGAGAGTCACAGGGTCTTGATGCTGAGGAACAACAGAGCCCTCTCTGGATACAGACCTATCTAGTGTGTGATGGGGCGCAACTTGGCATGATGATCCTTCACCGTCTACTTGTAACATGGAATCAAATAAAGGGACCTCTTCCTCATTATACCATTTTGAGGGCATCTTCATATTACTGAAAACTTTTTGGGAAACTTGGGAGTGGGATAAACATTTTTATGATGAAGAAGTTGATGTTTAGATTTGTTCAAAATACTTTGTATGAACCTGGGATACATCAAAAATTTTGATTTGATATAAACATTTTTAAGCATGGCTTGAAAGATAAGTTTAGAAAAATTGAAAGTTCTGTTAGTGGCCAAACAGATGAGAGCGGTCGCGATATTGCTACTGAACTGTTCCCATGAGGTTTTCTTAGGGCTGAGGCAGTGAAGGATGGTGTGAATTAAAAACCTCCATTGTGGGGCAAAAGCCCCTTTTTGGAAGGTTAAAGCTTCTGATTCTATATTGTAACCCATTTTAGTTAAATTTTCAAAAATTTCAGTGTTTGGCATAGAACTAATACCATTTGAATCACCCAATCGGAGATGCCGCCTGATTGATGATTCAGTAAGAGTGATACATTTACCATCAACTGTTGCAACTAATTCAGTATGACCATCTTCAAATGTTTTGACAGTGGAACTCTGCCAAAACTCTTTGATTTGGGGAACATATATAGTAGGATTTAATGTTAGAGAATACCTTATGTGAGAAGCATTTAAAAAGTCGATTATCTGATGGTATTTGGTGTCATCCTCTGCCTTTTCCAAATAAGCTACCATGTTGTGTTTATTGGCAAAGGTTAAAGTAACCATGACTGCTGGTAAATTGTTGATTTGACTGCTGGAATTAAAGTATTTTGGATTATAAAGTGAGATGAAGAATGTGAATTGGAATTTTATGAAATAATTATTAGGGCTTGTATTGGAGCACCGTCAAGTAAAATAAGTATGTTTTTCCATTCAAAAAAGGTGAACAAAATATATTAAAAGTCAAAATATACAAAAAATAGTCCCTTTTAAACAAATATTAATAATAATATAAACATAAGTCCTCAACGGATATTTTAATAAAGACGTAAATTTCGACCCAGTACCAACGTCTATCTAACAGTACAAATATATTGATAGCAGTACTAACCTTTACTAATATAAACTGCCGATACTTTAATATGACGTTTATCCAACAGTACAAAATAATTCTGCATTTAGATTGGTATGTCATTTGTCCATGTAAACATTAGATTAATTATACAACAACAACAATTAAAATACAACAACGTGATTGATTATACAACAATGATTACCTTTTAAAGGAGTACCCGTACTATTCTTATGAGACCTGCTTCCATTGGATTGCTTAAAGAACAACATCAATAAGAATATAACAACCAAACAAATAGATGTGTGTTATACATATGATTGTCCATGTAAACATTAGCTTAATTACAACAACAACAATATAAAACATATATGATTGTCCATGAAAACATTAGATTAATTATACAACAACAACAATAAAATCACAACAACACATTCATTAACAACACAGTGGTTACCTTATGAATTCTTATGAGACCCTCTTGCATTGGATTGCTTCAACAAAAACATCAACAACAATATAGCAACCAAACAAATACGTGTTTGCTATATATATGATTGTCCATGTAAACATTAAATTAATTATATAATAACAATAAAATTATAACAACACATTGCTTAAATTATATATAAAAAACAAACCTTCTGAAGGAGTATACGTATTATTCTCATAGGATTGGCTTGAGAAGAAACTTTATATTTTATCCACATATAGTGTAAAAGTAGGTATATGATCTTAAATATAGGAATAAAATATTTATACAAAATACATTGTAAACTTATCTTTAAAATCATATCTTCTACAAATTAAGCATATTTTGAAAAATAAAACGGGATACATGTTTAGAAAATACATATATCGTTCCAAATATTCCGCATGGCCATCAAAAAAGAAGATTATAGTTATTTTTTTTTCGTAGCTATAACACAAAAAATAATTTAGTCTAATGGTAACATTGATGTATACTTAAGACATGTAAACAACCCAAGTTCGAATCTTTAGAGACTTTTTTAAAATTTCGGAATTAAAAGTCAACATACGAATTTTATTCGGTCAAATCTTGCTTAGGTGGACTGCTTAGGTGGAATAAGAGCATGATTACTCATCAATCCAGCGCTTATTCATCAATCCTGCATTTGATGACGTCATACGCATCCTGTTATATATATATATATATATATATATATATATATATATATATATATATATATATATATATATATATATATATATATATATAATAATAATAATGAAAGGTTATGCTTTTACCCCTAAAGTTTCATATATTGACAATTTATACCCTTGCACTTTCATAAAATGACAATTTTTACCCTTGAACTTTTATGAAATTACAAATTTTACCCCTCAACTTTGGTCAAATGACAGTTTCTACCCTATAGTTTCAAAAATGACACTTTCTACCCCTGAGTTGCAGGTCGACAGTAGCTCAAGTCCATATTATAAATCTGCTTAGAGTTTTGGCAAAATTTACCCTTGAGACTCCCAAGGCGTTACACCCGACGTCCTTATTTATTCAAAGCGCGTTTTAAAAATTCGGGATAAGACACGACTCGTTATGATCTTTTTATAAAAGTTATAATAAGTTAATAAACTGCTTATTCCTAGCTTATGGGTATATATTTCAAATTTATTAACCTCGTAAAAGTTTATTTAGTACGTAATAAATAGTTTGCGACCAACAATTTTTGGACATGAATAAAAGCGAGGCGAGGGCATGGTTTTAAGTTATTCTTTTTCCTACATGTAGCTAGCTTGGTGGTCTCTATTATGACCAAGTTTCATAATTTTTAGAGGCTGTTTGGATATCGAAATAAATTCTCAAAGTTGGTCGAGTAGAACAAAACTGAAAAGAAAATAAAAGTTGGTTTTTAGTCTAGCGATAGGGCAGTTTTTGAGGCTCGATAACTTTGTGATATATTTATCATTTTCAACATTCTTTTTCCTAAAATTAGACAGCTAGGTGATCTATAACTTTACCAAATTTCAGAAATTTTAGAGATCTTTTGATGGGTGAAAAATAGGTTCAAAGTGGGTGAGTTGGGACTGTTACTCGACAGAATAAGAAATTGGGTTTTTCAGTCTAGCGATGGAGCAGACTTAGGATTTGAATAACTTTATAACCGTTCAATCTTTTTTCGATGTTCTTCTTTCTAAAATTAGATAGCTAGGTGGTCTTGTTATTGACCAAAATTCAGATTTTATCATGGTCGTTTAGGGGTTGAAACAAGGGCTCAAAGTTGGGTCGTGGGGACTGTTTCTCGACAGTTAACAGAAAAGGAAAACGAAATAAATTTTCAAGTTTTAAAGGTTTCCACTGATTTTTAAAACATGCTAACATGATATTGAACATATTTAATCTATCTTTTACATGTTTTTAAGATTTATTGATTTTATTTTTGTGAATTAAATATTAATAGGGCTCGTTTGGTTTCTGGTTCGAACAGGAAAGAAAAGAAAAAGAAAAATATAGTTTTTGATCATGCTTTTTATTAGAGGTTACTCAATGATGTTCTTAAGAGTTATTTAAGGTTTACAGAAGAATGAAATGAGTCTAAGATACTTACTTGCTCTATATTTCGATTATGGGAATATTTGTGGCGTATGGGCTCGGATCTTGAACACTAGAGGTTTCTTTCTTCCTAAACACCTTCGACTCTATTTCTTAGCTTCTATAGGGATTGTTTAATCAGTAGAGGTGAGGGTTTGGCTGCTTTGGATGTTGATCGAATGAGTTTGTAGGAAAAGGAGGTAAATGGTTTGATATTTATAGAAGGGAAAGGTTAGGGTTTTTGAAAGTGACAATTAGGGTTAGGAGGGGACATGAAGGATGTGGCTTGTCTAGTTGGATGCCAAGTGGATGGAGGGGGGTTGGACGTGTAGCTTTGGAAAGGGGTGATGTGTTTGCTTACAAACCATACAAGTTACTTAGAGAGGACATGTAGTATTTAGGAAGGTTTATGTAGTGTGGTTTATACTTAGGGAGGGAAAATGAATGAGTTTGGTTTGGTACTTGTTGGATTCGAACTAGGATTTAGTATAGGGTCGGTTAGGGCTTTGAATGGTGGTACTTAGGGCTTTATCATGTTGTACCTAGGGTTTATGTAAAGTTACTAGTTAGGTTTAGTGTTAAGTTTAAGTATTTAATTGTTAGAAAAATAATTAAGGTTTACAAATATATGTGTATGTCGAATTTTATAAGAAAATAAAAATGGGTTTGTGCTTGTAAGGGTTGTACCATGAGTTTATTAGAGTTGTACTTAGGGTTTAGAAGTGTAGAAAATCTATTTTTAATGTTAGGTTAATCTTTATATATAATATGTCAGTTTTTGTTAAATTATAAAGTAGATTAATGAGATTTTTGGATTTCTGTGCATTAGGCACTTGTACACTAGGTTTAGGGACTTGTAATTATACTTAGTGAGTTTAGAAAAATTTATTTTTAAGGTTTATGTATGAAAAACTTGTAAATTGTGCTTTAAAATAAATATATTTAGGGTTTTATTAGGGTTTTTATTAATATTTGATTTTTAAGCATAAAGGACTTGTACCTTGGCTTAAATGACTTGTAAATTAATATTTTGTAAAAATCTTATATAAATAAATTAGGATTTGTGACTTTAGTACATAAAATCATAGTTTTATAGAATTAGGGTTTTATCAGGAGTTAAAGTAGAATTAGGGTTTCTGAGCTTTAGATACTTGTACATTACTCAAATAAATCGTATTTTAGTATTTCTAGGGTTTTGTTATTCTCACATGTTGTTATGGTAGCTTAGGGTTTCATAAAAACTCTTATTGGATAAGAAACGTTCAGTTTTAAACGCACGTTAACGAATTAACCTATAGTGGTAAATGAGATATCTTAAAGTTTTATATGAAGATGTTTATTAAGTACGTTGAGGTTGGGTTGCATGCGAGCACGTTTATCGAGGATGTGATCTACGTCACATAAGATAATAGATATGATCAGATAATAAAAAAAAAATTACATGTAGAAAAGGATAAGTATTCTATAAGATAGTTTATTTAAATATGGGATTTTCACAGTGGTTACAGTATCCTCCCGTTGAGGGAATCTCGTCCCGAGATTCAGTCTACGTTGGTTGAGAGTTTGGGGAAAAGTGAAGTATAGAGAGAGTCAGGCTTAGATTCTAACCTATCCAGATAGGAAATATGAGAATGGAAAATCGTACAACGATTTGATTTGGGATATGAGTTTAATATGCTTAAAATGCCTCAAGTTTAAAAAATGATATTATATATAATATTATTTTATTCTTATGTCCTATAAATCCAATAATATCGTCTTGCTATAATTCCTCGGTCATATCTTTAACCTAAAAGGTCGTCTAGGGATCTCCATTTGATACTTAAGGGAACGTAGTTTTGTCAGTTTTATTCCTACTAGATGAACTAAATTTGAATGTTTTGCCACCTAATAAATCCAAGGGCTGTGAATAGTACTATCCAACGGTCAGGAATAGTGATTGTGAATAGTAAAATCTAACGGTCGGTAATAGTGAAATAACGGCTAGTTTTTTTTCTATAAGTACCCCATTTTTAATCCTCATTCTTTCTCTACTAAATTCTCTCCTAAAAACATCAAAATGCAGCATCTTATTACAATCCTAGCAATCGTTCATGTCGTTCTCGGTATGATCTATTTGATGTATGTTCCTAAGGAAGATTATGAGTTCATGGTTTATGTTGTTGCGGCTCTTATGCCATTCAGGCTCCTTGCTATCGGTGTTGACAAATTATGGGGGTAATGGTCTTTTGCTATTTCTATATAATCCTTAATAAAACTTATTTGTTTCCGTGCTTAAGGTCTAGGTTTGGTCTCGTGCCTAATGTTTCGTTGGTATCTATTACACAGGGTAATCAAAATGATTCATCCAGTGATTACTCTCGCTATCGTGGTGTTGATGGGAGTCTTTGTTGCTATGGCGGGTCAACCCATTAGTGATTCTCTACCCTACCTAGGAGTCATTGTAATACTAGTACTTCCGATGCTAGTTATCTCGCTATGTATGAATTTTCATAGGTTCTAAATAAATTTGTACTATCTATGTCTTCCATAAAGTCTTTGTGTGTTCCTAGGGTTTCCTACTCGTACTTTTGTCAGTTTCTTACCATAGATGTAATTTAAAATAAATGTAGCCATTATGTTAAATCAAAATGTGATGTTTTAAGAATAATTTATTTTGCTTCAATATTTTGTTTTTGAATGAAAATTGTTATTAGAAAATCTGAGAAGATAACTGTTCTAATTATGACATGATTCTTCCTTAATTAAACATAGTTGATCAGGCTATGTATAATTGAACACCGAATGATGTGATATTTAGTCCAGTTACTGTGATATTTTTATATTTTTCAAAAGTTTTAGATGGTGATCAACGTGTTATTTTTGTATAATAATAACATAATTACGTTCTCAAAAGAGTAAGAAATTTTTTGTCCATACGATAGTGCTAGGTCAGGAATTTCTAGGGTTATAATAGGGTATCCTCGAATTAAATTTTAAGGTTTGGGGAAAATCTTACAGGGTGAAAATTTTCTATGGTTTAGTCCTAATTTTCTAATGGCATAACAGTGGATGACTACATAATACCTATGAACAGAGTAAATGAAACAGAAACCGAGGTTAGACGTATATGGAAATATTATAAGGTAGAGATTTATATAGTAGAAGAGTAGTTGTTACACTTAGGTTACGTTCATCGTAACTAAGGTAGAGTACAAGAGGAAATATATTTTAGGAAGTTTTAAACTACGGTTTATTCATCTACTACATAATACCATCTTTTCCATAAATGTCATCCTAGGGTCTACTCGTGTTCTTATTCCTTGGCACCAGTCTTGTCTTTCCAATTTGGGTTGAAGTTTGGGCACTGATTCTTGTAGTGTCCACTTCCACCACATCCGTGGCATACTACAACCGATGGTTGTTCCTTTTTATCCATGGCTATGCAGTCTCTTGTCTGGTGACCCGTTTTCTGGCATTTTCCACACTTGACAAAACAATATCCATTGTGATGCAACTTGCATTTTTGACATGGAGGTAACTTTCCAAGATAACCATTTTTGTTAGCAAGTGTGGTGATGCAGCCTTTACTGGTTTCCTGTTTGGTTCCTAGTTGGTGGTGGTAGTAGGTGGGGGTCAAGGTTTTTCTTTCATTGAGTTTTCGCTTTTGGTTATTTTTCTTAAATGTAACACTATGCTTAATTCCTAGGGCACGCTTGATGTTAGGTTTAATTGTTCTGTCTGGGCCTTTATGGTGACCTGGCCTATATCCCGTGAAACTTTCAGGGGTATGTTTACAAGACACATCCGCCTTCTTTTCTCCTATGGCCATATTGTTACTACTCAGGTGAGCTACTGTAGTCACTTCAAGTACTGCTGCAATGAGGTTGATTACTAACTTTTGGATATCTTCAGGAGTCATTAATGGAATGTTGGTATTTTTCATGCTGACTTCCTTCTGGCAATTTCACAAGAAACATGAATTTCAGAATTCCCGTAATGACCATGTTAGAATAATTTCTTATTAATACTAACACGTGGTCATAATGCGAAGTTATATCCAATTTGAGAATCAATAAATTACGATGCGTCTGATTATTATCGTAAATAAATGATTAACTCTTGGTATAAAACTGCTAAGGAATAACAATTCATTTTTCAAAAGTCGAAGTTCAGCAACTTTCTCTTCATTCATCAAGTTTTTTTCCGAAATTTATCTTAGAGGGTTCTATGGTTATAGCCTAGTTATGGAATCATAATAATCTTAGGTAATGTCTGGGTAAGTCTGGTTAGGATAACATGATATCAATAACTTGATTGATTGTTTTTATAAAACAATTAATACAAGGTCTTTTATTAATGATGCATGTAGTTGGTTAAGGATTTTCTATCTCTCTTATAAGTGCTTGGTCCTTTGTTGTCAATAATGGTCCTAGTTTCTGTCAATTGCTATGCTCCAAGTTGGTTGGTTTTCTAGGTTCTGAGGTAGGGAATGTATAGTTTGGTTTGTGTGGAGTAATTTTTCTGCTAGGGAAAGTAATAAATGGTGAGTTTTTATAGGGTCACGGGTAGTCATTACATGTATGCACATCATCATAGTAAGACATAATTGAATGAGTTTGTTCACAACAGAAAATATATAACAAAAGTAGATTGTTATAGATTTATAAGTTGATTACAACTCTGAAAATTTTAGATTTATTTAGATAATACAGGAAATACTAACCAAATACTATTTGGTTTACAACAACGATACATGTGACTTTAAGATCAGTTACGTCCTTGACGTAGATGCTTAATTTCAACCTCAAGTTTCGGTTGTGCAATTTCCATTTCTAAGAAGCGTTCCTGAAGTTCCTGGTATATCCTCAATTGATTGTCCAATACAAGATGACGCGCATTTTATGACGCACACTACAAGATGACGCGCAAATAGCAAAGTCATAAAATATGAGTCATAACGAGTAAATTTTTTATTGGGGATGACTCGTTTTAAAAAGCGTCATAACATAGGGTCATAATCAGTTAAAATTTAGCCTGCTAGATGACGCTCGTTTTGCTTCGTCCTAAATAGGGGTCATCTATGTTTTTTTTTCCCCATCTGCTTCATCAAAACCCATTGTTTTTTTTTTTGGCCAAAACACTTCCCGCTCAGCACTTCCCTCTCAAACTTTCAAAACCTTATCAAACCCCTCTCAAAACTCTCAAAACACTCCCGCCCTAATTTCCCATCTCAAACCCCTCTCAAAACTCTCAAAACACTCGACATCAGTTTGCCCTAATTTTGAAAGGTATGCCGTAATTTGCCGTAATTTGCCCTAACTTGCCCTAATTTCCCATCTCAAACCCCTCTCAAAACTCTCAAAACACTCGACATCAGTTTGAAAGTTATGCCCTAATTTGTTTGTTTGAGAGTTTTATGTTTTCTGTTTTAATGTAGTTGTAGAGTTTTATTTAGGTTATAAAATCAAATTATTTATTTTTAATGTAGCACACCAGGTGTTTGTGAAAATGTAACTAGGTTTTGTATCAGTTTTTGTATCATTATTTTTTGGTTGCAAGATAACATTTATAGTTTAATAGAGTAAACTTTAACATTTGTATCAGTTTTTGTATCATCAGTTTGAAAGGTATGCCCTAATGTAGCACACCAGGTGTTTGTGAAAATGTTACTATGATGTAAGATAATATTTTTTGGTGTTTGTGAATAATATTTTATAGGCCTCATGTAAGTTAACTGTAAATAATGTAACATGTATAGTTTAATAGAGTAAACTTTAACTGTAAATGATTTGTAAGCTGGTGTTCTTGTTTAACATGTATAGTTTACTAGGTAGTTATCTTTTTCTGTTTTAGTTTAATAAGGTTGGTATCAGACTCGACACTTACACGAGATGTTTTCTGTTTTAGAGTTTTTAGGTAATGGATAAATCTTGGATTTTGTCTGATAGATTATCAATCGCATACGAGGAAGGTGTGAATGCCTTTTTAGAGTTTGCACAATGCAATAACCCAAATTCCGATGCCATTCCGTGTCCTTGTGTAAATTGTATCAATTTGTGTCATAGTACCATCAAAAACGTGCGTTATCACCTGTTTAAACACGGTTTCAATGAGAATTATATTGATTGGACCTTCCATGGAGAAAATTCATCTAAGGATGAAGCTCAATGCCCTAATGAGTCTAGACCTCCCGAGTTCGATTACACAAAGGAGATGCTACATGACGCCTTCACATATGCAGAGAATGAACCTAATTTATTGAAGTTACTTCTCGAAGAATGCGACAAGCCACTGTATGAAGGGTCTAAGTATAATGCACTAAATGGATTGCTGAAATTCCAACATTTGAAGGGTCAATTTGGCTGGTCTGATACAAGCTTTGATGCTTTATTAGGCGAGCTAAATGAAGTTTTGCCTTTAAATAATACAATCCCTAAGTCGATATACGAGGCCAAGAAGTTGCTAAAAGGAATAAGCATAGAATACATTAAGTATCATGCTTGTGAGAATGATTGTGTCTTGTTCTGGGATGAGCACAAGGATGCTTCTCAATGTCCAACTTGTGGCACTTCTCGGTGGAAGGAGAATAGCAAGAAGGTGCCGAGAAAAGTTGTTTGGTATTTCCCGCCCATTCCTAGATTTAGAAGAATGTTCTTGTCACCAGAAACCGCACATGACCTAACTTGGCACGCGCAAGGTCGGGTCAGTGATGGCAAGCTAAGACATCCTTGTGATTCCCCATCTTGGAAGCTTGTTGACGACAAGTACTGGAAAGAATTTGGAAAGGAAGATAGGAATCTGAGATTAACCTTGTCCGCGGATGGTATAAACCCTCATAAGTCATTAAGTGCAAAGTATAGTTGTTGGCCGGTTACCCTAGCAACATACAATCTGCCTTCTTATTTGTGTATGTCAAGAAAGTTCATGATGTTGACTCTACTGATATCAGGTCCAAGGCAACCTGGTAACAGTATTGATGTCTACTTGGCACCACTAATAAATGATCTGAAAGAGTTGTGGAAACCTGGCGTTAAGACGTATGATGCTTATAAGAAACAGTTCTTCAATCTAAAGGCAGTCTTACTTTGGACTATAAATGACTTTCCCGCGTATGGTGACCTGTCGGGGTGTGTTACCAAAGGTTATAACGCGTGTCCAGTATGCTCAGAGGATACCTACTCACAGTGGTTGCCAAAATCCAAAAAAGTATGCTTCCTCGGGCATAGAAGATTCCTCCCACTTACACATTCTTTTCGCAAAAGAAGAAAAGATTTCAATAATGAACCAGAGAGCGGTGTGATGAAAAAACCGAGATCGGGTGAAGAAGTTTACGACTATCTGGAAGGTTTTACGACTAAATGGGGGAAGGAGAAAAAGGCAAAGAAGGAAGTTATTTGGAGGGCATTGAAGAAGAATAAATCAAAGAAGAAAATGCCACGTCAGCAGAGAAGGCAAAAAAAGAAAAAAGAAACTATTGATGCGAGATCGAAAGTTTGGCGTAAAAAATCAATTTTTTTTGAACTAGAGTACTAGAAGCATTTGCTTGTTCGTCATCAGTTAGATGTTATGCATATAGAAAAGAATGTATGTGAGAGTGTTTATGGGACGTTACTGAATTTGCAAGGCAAGACGAAGGACGGTTTAAAGGCAAGACAAGATCTCGAGGAGTTAGGGATTAAGACTGAGTTAATAAGTCAACCAAAAGGGAAGGGTCATTATCTGCCGCCTGCCATATACACATTAAATAGCGAGGAGAAACGCATGTTTTATGACACGCTGTCTAACATAAAAGTGCCTGATGGGTATTCCTCCAATTTTAAGAATCTCGTGTCCGATGATAATTCGAAGATGAATGGATTGAAGTCCAACGACTGTCACGTACTAATGCAACAGATTCTTCCTTTTGCAATAAAGGGGGTGTTAGACGTGAAAGTTAGGAAGACTATTATAAGCTTGTGTCACTTCTTCAACGAGCTGTGTAGTAAAGTAGTTGATGTTAGTAAGCTAGGCAAGCTGCAAAGTGACATCGTAGTAACTTTGTGTTTACTAGAGAAGTATTTTCCGCCTTCGTTTTTCGATGTCATGATTCACTTGATGGTGCATTTAGTCAGAGAGGTGAGGTTATGTGGCCCAGTCCACTTTAGGTGGATGTATCCGTTTGAGAGGTACATAAAAACACTAAAAGGTTATGTACGAAATCATTATCGACCCGAGGGCTGCATGGCAGAATGTTATGTGGCAGAGGAAGCATTAGAATTCTGTTCCGATTCCTTGGAAAACATGAAATCAATTGGCAATCCTCATGATCGTGCTGATGAAAGAAACCGCACTGGTAAACCTTTATCGCAGGCTACCATCTGTGTTGTGGATTCTAAGCTACTTGATCAAGCTCATCTTTATGTATTAGGAAACACCGCCGATGTTGAACCATACATAAAGCAGCATATGTTAGAACTGAAGGATCTTAACCCGCATCGAAATAATACATGGTTGCAAAGCCAACATAGTCGGACGTTTATTGACTGGTTTAAGAAAGAGGTTGAAAAGCGTTTGGCTAACGGGGAAAATACCGGTGATAGTGTTCGTTGGTTGGCAAAAGGCCCTGATTTTGCTGTTAGTAAATATACCGGGTTTGCTGTAAATGAGTATCAATTCCATACAAAAGAGCGTGATGAATCTAAAACCACTCAAGGTAGTGGAGTATCTATAGTTGCAAATACTATGCAGATTGCTAGTGCAAAAGACTCCAATCCGGTGTACGGCGCTGTTACCTACTTCGGTCGTATATTGGAAATATGGGATCTTGATTATCGTACATTTACGGTTCCTGTTTTCATGTGTGAGTGGGTAGATAGTCGTGGAGTAAAAAAAGATGATTTAGGATTCACAGTGGTTAACTTTGATAGGCTTGGTCAACGGTCTGAACCCTTCATATTACCTAGTCAAGCAAGACAAGTTTTTTATGTTCAGGACCAACAAGATAGGAACCTGTCTGTTGTTGGCTTCACACCACATAGGATGCATAAGTATGGAGATAATAATGATGAAACTGATGATGTGTTTGAATTTGATGTTACACAAGATATGAACCTGTCTTTAGAAGACCTAGACGATTATTTTAACTGTACGCGCTCGGATGACGAGGGCATATTCATTTTAGATCATTAGTTTTTGGTATGAAATAACTGTTTATTTTAGTAACTGTATATTTGTTAAAGTCTATCAAGCATTATTTATTATTTAAAGTTTTTGGTATGAAAATAACTGTTTATTTTGTTTATTTTAAACAGGTTGCTTTTTGGTAATAAAAGATGGCCTCGGGTTCTGGTTCAGACCGCGAAGAAGATGCGGTTCATGGTTCTGATTCTGGTTCGGACCGCGAAGAAAATGCAGTTTCTGGTTCTGAGTCGAATTTGGATGCCGAATTAGATTCCAAATTGCATAGAGGCCCGACAATAAAAGCGAAGGCGAATAAAAAAACAGGTGTTACTTATAATAAAAGAGGTGTGCCAACTGGAACGGGAGCAAAAAAACTGTCTACTTTTGACGGATTGGTGGCAAGATCTATGGTTCTCATAACCTATGATTCTTGGTTGAACGTAGATAACGAAACAAAGGAAGCTTGTTGGCAATATGTTAAGGTAAGTATTTTATTATTTTATTCTAACTATGTTTTAGTTTTAGTATTTTATTCTAACTATGTTTTGATTCATTTTTTACGTTTCAGACAAATTTTGCACTTGACCAAAAGAGTCGGAAGCAAGTTCTCCAATCAATCGGGATAAAGTGGAAAAACTTCAAACATTATCTTTATAAGAAGTTCATTAAGCCACTAAAAGATGATAAGTCTAAGGAGGCCAAGAAGCAATTATATACTCCTCCTGAAAAGTATCCGTCCGTGAAAAAAAAAGACTGGAAACTTTTCGTATCACAAAGAATCAAGCCTTCGTTTGAGGTATTTGTTTAAGTTTCCAAAAACAGTTATTTATCACAAAAACAGTTACTAATGTTAATTGTATATACTTATGCAGGAAAGAAGTCAGAAGGCTTCAGCTAACCGTAAACGTAACAAGTACAACCATCGTTTGAGCCGAAAGGGATATGCCGGACTCATTTCTGAGATAGTTATGGAATTTATTGCTTATGTTAACTTTTTTATTGCTTATGTTGATGCTTTTTAACTTTTGCTTTTAACTTTTTTAGATGGAAGAAACCGGCAAAGAGGAAGAGGAGATTGATAGGGTAGAATGTTGGAAAAAAGCAAGAGAAAAGAAAAAAAGGAGGTTTCGACCCAGCTGTCCAAAAAGTTCTCGATAAAATTGTAAGTATTCATATTTAACAGTTTTATTTTGGTATGTTTTAGTTAGTTTTGTTAACTTTCAGTTAGATTTCTCAGTTAGCTGCTTAGTCTCGTTAGATTTCTCAGTTAGCTGCTTAGTTAGTGTTAGTTAAAGTTTGACTTTTGACCATAAGTCAACAGATGTTAAGTTATTTGATGTTCAGTTAGTTAAACTTTGACTTTTCACCATAAGTCAACAGATGTTAAGTTATATGTTTGTTTACTCAGGAGATACTAAAGAAGGACAAGGATTATTCAGAGGATCCAATGGGATCAATAGATTTGCTTACAGAGGCCCTGGGTAGTGAAGAAACACGTGGGCGTGTACGTGGGATGGGTCGATATGTAACACCGCACCAGTATTTTTTAATACCCAGGAATGTCAAGCAATACCTGAAACAATATGATAAGATGATGAATAAACGGCTAAAAGCTGTTGAAGATGAGTTAGAAAGAAGAAGATGTGCAAGTACCAATGCTTCGGAGGGTGCAAGTAATTCTCCAACGTTAAGCGATGAAGACGAAGAACCAAATGTACCAAGTGAACCAAATGTACGTCTTCATTTGTTATAAATTCATTGCAATTCTTGTCTGTTTTAATAATATTGTGTACATTTGTAGGATAAATCATGCTATCTTGCGGTCGACGATCCTTCAAATATAGTCGCCAAAGGAACCATAGTGAAGCATACTGTCTCGGGTATTTGAAGTTAAATTACTTATTTAATATTTATATATATTCTTACTTATTTAATATTTATTTGTTCATATATTAGATGGGAAGATTGAAGTTACGGTGGACAATTCTGTTCAAGCAGAAGCTTTGATACCGAATCCAATTCCGAGGAGTTCGTTGAGACTGTTAAAGATGCCATTGGGTACATGCTAAGCTGGCCGAGTCACCTAGTCATTCCATGCTCTGGTTTGGTAAGACTTTTTTATAAAACAGTTTAATCATTAGAACAAAATGGTTTGGTAAGACTTTTTTATATTTTTGCAGAACAAGATAGTGGCCAAAAAGAAGGAGAAAAAGGCTGCTGATCAAGACAAGGAGAAAAGAAGAAAAACAGAAAAAGAACAAAGAAAAGAAGAACAAAGAAAAGAAGAAGAAGAAGGAAACAGAAAAGAAGAAGAAAGAAAAGAAGAAGAAGAAAAAAGAGAGTTGGGCAGTGTGATCCACAAGAAAAAAGAAAAGAAGAAGCGACAAAGAGAACCCGGCAACGAAGAAAGAAAAAGCCCAGAAGGAAAAAGCCCAGAAACTCTCGCCTCTATTGCAAAAGTGACTAAGAAAGGAAATCCGTTGAAAAAAATGATGACGAGAGGTCAGAAGAGAGTAAGGAAAAGAATTGAAGAAAGGATGGGATTGAAAATGACTGCAATGATGGTTGATGGACAAGTTGCAAAGGTCGATTGCATAAAAGTGCAATGCGAGGACGATTTGTTTGGGCACCACAGTTACACGTACTTAAATTGGAATGATTTTGACAGTCTATTTTCAATGGATGAGTTAAGCGGGGCTGTCGTTGCTTCTTATATCATGTAAGTGATAAATATAGTTTATAAAAAATTGGTACTTGTATGTTAACAGGACTAATTGAATGTAAACTTTGTATGTTAATTGTTAACAGGTACCTGTATGAGCAAATCAAGAATGGGTCACAAAGAGATCATGGAGTTTGTTTCATGACCTCGACTGCGACCATGCATCATGAACGTAAAGCGAGGGCCAAGAATATCGAGGAGGCAAGTCGAGTTATTGCAAAAAGGTTATCTACAAGGAAGCAAAATGACCTCATCTTATTGCCATACAATCTCGGGTTAGATTTTCGACAACATTTAAATTAATTAATAAAAATTAACATTAATTAACAGAATTTGTTTTTTGTTTTTTGTAGAAGACATTGGGTGTTAGGTGTGCTTAACATGAAGACAAGTACCTGCTATTATCTTGATTCCCTATCGACTAGCGACGTCAATCATCAGTTCAAGCAAATAGTGGATGCGTAAGTAATACAAATTATAGAATCTTTATGATGTATGATGTAATACTTAACTGGGTTAATTCTTTGTAGGGCAATTGCATTGTATGATGTAGAAGCTGGAACCAATAAGAGGACTAAACTTAACTGGGTTAATTCTAAGGTTAGTTATTTGTTATGGCTTATTTGCATCTCCTAGCTTATTAATAGTCTAAGTAATACTAGTGTAGAGTGGTTTTTAGTTTTAATCAGCTTAGTATAGGGTAAAATTGCAATACAGATCAGTGTAAGGGTGTTTGGTTTAAGACAGCTTATAGGTTAGTTTGGGTATAATCTGAAAAGCACTGTTCATGTGCCAAGTTTCTGAGTTTGATTGAACTGATTCAAAGGTATTTTAGTTGTTCTCATCAGAAGATAGGGCAGTTTGATGGTTATTTAAAGTCTGCATTAGATATTTTAGTTTTGAGCTCTTATCTGCCCTAATAAGCTTAGCAATAAGCTGAGCTTAATTTGAGTTCATTTTGGCTTTGCTAGTTAGTTCAATGGTGCTTAAGTGAGTTCCTATGAGTTGGTCTGCTGTGGAGTAGTCTTGCTCAAATTTTGCGCCAAATTCCTAATCTGCTACCACAGATTGTTTTGCAGCAATTAGTTATCTGCACTGCTGATCTAGGATCAAAATTGGCTTATCGTATCTGCTTTAGGTCCTAATTTTTGGAATATAGGTAGGTTAGGTAGGGGTCTTTTGGTGCATAATCTGGTATTTGAGTTTCACCTTATTAATCAGCTTATAACTGATCTGCAAATAAGCCCATATACCCTGTGCAGACCATTCTTGTTAATAAACTGTAGTTGCATATCATATACAATTTGTGTTTCTTGTGTAGTGTCCAAGTCAGCCCGGATGCACCGAATGTGGGTACTTCGTGTTGAAGTTTATGAAGGAAATAGTTAAACATGGAGTTCGGGCTCTCGAAAATGACAATGTAAGTAGTTAACTGTTTTAAGTAGTTTAAGTAGTAATTAACTGTTTCTAAAATGTTGTTTTATTTGACTAGATTGGTGGTGATAGCAATGAGTACACGGATGCGGATTTCGACGATATTCGAGAAGAATGGGCAATTTATGTGTCGAATTTCATTTTTAGGTAGAAATCGTACATTGTAGTAACTTTAACTAATTATCGGTATATATTTTGACATGAATTGTTATGTAATGAATTGGTAACGCATGGTTTTGATATATATGAAATGCGTTAATTTTGTACAATTATCAGGTTTATTGTCAGTAATTATGTATATAATCAGGTTTTAAAAAGCAGAAAAAAAAATGATTTTAAGGTAATGACTCGCAAAAACATATGTCATAAAAGTGTGTCATAAAAGTTAGTCAAAATGATTTTAAGGGTAATGACACGCAAAAAGGAGAGTCATAAAACGTGGGTCATAATTGCGAGTCATAGAAGGATGACGCACAAATGCGAGTCATGAAGCTTTATGACGGGTCTTTCCTTGACTCGCATTTGCGCGTCATAAAGGCTCTTCTTGACTCGCATTTGGAGTCAAGAATAGCTGTTTTTCTAGTAGTGGTGAAAATTTTCAATCGTTTAGTCCTAATTTTCTAATGGCATAACAGTGGATGACTACATAATACCTATGAACAGAGTAAATGAAACAGAAACCGAGGTTAGACGTATATGGAAATATTATAAGGTAGAGATTTATATAGTAGAAGAGTAGTTGTTACACTTAGGTTACGTTCATCGTAACTAAGGTAGAGTACAAGAGGAAATATATTTTAGGAAGTTTTAAACTACGGTTTATTCATCTACTACATAATACCATCTTTTCCATAGATGTCATCCTGGGGTCTACTCGTGTTCTTATTCCTTGGCACCAGTCTTGTCTTTCCAATTTGGGTTGAAGTTTGGGCACTGATTCTTGTAGTGTCCACTTCCACCACATCCGTGGCATACTACAACCGATGGTTGTTCCTTTTTATCCATGGCTATGCAGTCTCTTGTCTGGTGACCCGTTTTCTGGCATTTTCCACACTTGACAAAACAATATCCATTGTGATGCAACTTGCATTTTTGTCATGGAGGTAACTTTCCAAGATAACCATTTTTGTTAGCAAGTGTGGTGATGCAGCCTTTACTGGTTTCCTGTTTGGTTCCTAGTTGGTGGTGGTAGTAGGTGGGGGTCAAGGTTTTTCTTTCATTGAGTTTTCGCTTTTGGTTATTTTTCTTAAATGTAACACTATGCTTAATTCCTAGGGCACGCTTGATGTTAGGTTTAATTGTTCTGTCTGGGCCTTTATGGTGACCTGGCCTATATCCCGTGAAACTTTCAGGGGTATGTTTACAAGACACAGCCGCCTTCTTTTCTCCTATGGCCATATTGTTACTACTCAGGTGAGCTACTGTAGTCACTTCAAGTACTGCTGCAATGAGGTTGATTACTAACTTTTGGATATCTTCAGGAGTCATTAATGGAATGTTGGTATTTTTCATGCTGACTTCCTTCTGGCAATTTCACAAGAAACATGAATTTCAGAATTCCCGTAATGACCATGTTAGAATAATTTCTTATTAATACTAACACGTGGTCATAATGCGAAGTTATATCCAATTTGAGAATCAATAAATTACGATGCGTCTGATTATTATCGTAAATAAATGATTAACTCTTGGTATAAAACTGCTAAGGAATAACAATTCATTTTTCAAAAGTCGAAGTTCAGCAACTTTCTCTTCATTCATCAAGTTTTCTTCCGAAATTTATCTTAGAGGGTTCTATGGTTATAGCCTAGTTATGGAATCATAATAATCTTAGGTAATGTCTGGGTAAGTCTGGTTAGGATAACATGATATCAATAACTTGATTGATTGTTTTTATAAAACAATTAATACAAGGTCTTTTATTAATGATGCATGTAGTTGGTTAAGGATTTTCTATCCTCTTATAAGTGCTTGGTCCTTTGTTGTCAATAATGGTCCTAGTTTCTGTCAATTGCTATGCTCCAAGTTGGTTGGTTTTCTAGGTTCTGAGGTAGGGAATGTATAGTTTGGTTTGTGTGGAGTAATTTTTCTGCTAGGGAAAGTAATAAATGGTGAGTTTTTATAGGGTCACGGGTAGTCATTACATGTATGCACATCATCATAGTAAGACATAATTGAATGAGTTTGTTCACAACAGAAAATATATAACAAAAGTAGATTGTTATAGATTTATAAGTTGATTACAACTCTGAAAATTTCAGATTTATTTAGATAATACAGGAAATACTAACCAAATACTATTTGGTTTACAACAACGATACATGTGACTTTAAGATCAGTTACGTCCTTGACGTAGATGCTTAATTTCAACCTCAAGTTTTAGTTGTGCAATTTCCATTTCTAAGAAGCGTTCCTGAAGTTCCTGGTATATCCTCAATTGATTGTCCAATATGGCTTCTAAGGCAAAAATCTTCTGATCCTGGTTTCTTGCCGTTTTGCTGGCTATCCACAAGGTTCTTTCAATGTCTTCCACTCTACCATGTATTTCACAGTGCTCTCTTCTCGAACAGCGGATCCTAGAATCTAAGCTTCTAAGTTTATGATTGTAAGTATTTTTCATTTTGTCAACCTTGACTCTTAAATCAAACACCGTTCGTTTCTCAGCATCTGCCCTTCTAAACAGAGTGTCGATGTTATGGTCGTACCATTCAAAACGTAATGGTTGTAACCCTTCCAGCTGTTTAGTATGAGTGTCGAGAGTGTTGGCTTGTTGATAAAGAAGGTTCCATATCGAATCATTAGGGTTTAAACTAAAGTCGGGGGAATTAGATGAAGACTCATCATCTGGGTTATCTGGTATTGGGGATTTTGGATTGTCAGGTAACGGAGAGTTTGGCCCTTCATCTTCATGAATTGTTTCTTGGTGTGTATTTTGTCCAACCTCAATTTCTGTTGGACAACCAATCAACTTTTCATGAGATTCAGTTTCTTCCTTAAGTTTCTGACGTGGAGACGAATGAGTAGGTGATAATGGGAGGGGTTTTGGGGTAGTTTCGTTCATGTTAGGGGTTTTGAGAGACATGGTACTGTAGTAATTTACAAATAATAATTATAAGTAATTATTATAAGAAATTAATAACAGTAAAGAAAGAAAAATGAAGATAAATTATTCAAGGGTGTGGAAGTATCTATCAAAAGTGAAAAGTCTAATATGAAATAATCCTAATGGGTAAGGTACTAAGTACGGTACTATCTTGATGTCCGAGTCGGGACATAAGAGGGGTAGAATGGATAAGGGAAGTCATGATTCTGTAACCACCTGGTAATTATAATTATTTTACTAAGTACTAAATGATTAACAATAAGTTATTAATAATGTTTCAGTGACGTCGTGACATGGAGGACTTTGGTTAAGTTTGTGAAAATTGGTTACAGTTCAATGTTTGAAAACATTTGGTTCTCTATAACCATAGGCTCTGATACCAATCTGTAACACCCCCGTTTTCGATATACGCAGCGGAATATAAGTTTGGGGTGCTACTTCAAGGTTCACAGTCATGAGAATAAAAAACGACTCGAAAAGAGACGTTTTAAATAAAATAGTTGTCATTCATTATTTAAATCAGAGTTTACATATAGAGGTCCCAGTATGAGGTTTTGAAATACGTTATAAAAGATACATTATTCGTTTGAATGATAACAAAAAGGACACTCTTTAATGAGAGAAAAATCCACCGCCACTCCGTGCCAAGTTCAGTCTTTTAGTTACCTGAGATAAATATGCTAAAAAGTCAACACAAAGGTTGAGTGAATCCATAGCGTTTAAAGTTATAATCAGTTGAACACAAGCTAAATAAGAAGAAATCAGTTATATCACAATTCAGAATATTGCACTAAACCTTATGACACGCAATGCGTTGACAGTTTCCAGTATCACTAACATATAAAAATGAAAGTGGTTTACCCCCAAGATTAGATTTCAAATATAATGCATCTGTCTAACCGGCTACCACAAAGATATACATCCGATTAGTACAAATGGGTCGTCAGGCCAATAGATCTATTCACATATTCGCGCTGACCCAGCAGGTGACTAATGGTGCATGATACGAGGGACTTTTAAATAATAAATATAAATAGGGAACAGTTAACTTAGTGCAATAACAATCAGGAAAATACTTGTGTTCGGTTTGGTAGCATGTATCTCCCCACAAGTTTGAAAAACATATAAAGAAAAGTGGGACTATGAACTCAACTTGAAAGTCTGGATGGAAAACAAAGTTAAACAGAGTTGATAAACGTCTCCGGCACGCAACCTGGTTCGTTATGTCAAGTTTCAGTAATCGTTTCTGAATATATATAAGTTTTAATATTGTTTTCGTAATGTTTTGGTTGTTGATTAAATGTTAAAATGAGATAACATGAAGTCTTTTCAAAAGTTGGATAAGATTTTTATCTTATTGTTCGTTTTTATGTTTCCGTTCGTTTGTTTGTTTGTTAAATATATCTCGTTCGTTTTTGAAATAAACGTATTACGTTTATTAATTATAAATTAAATCGGAATATATATTATATATATATATATATATATATATAGATTTGAGATCAAATAAGATCAATGTTAAAATTGTAAAAATAAGATCAATGAAAAGAACCAATGAGAGTAGGCCAAGTTTCCCATTTATTAATTAAGTAGTGTTATTTAAAAGATAATTAGCAATTAAATAAAAAGGGCAACTTGGGAAATTCACAAAAATTCATTAAATGTATACTACTCCGTATAACCTAATGTGAAACCCTTTATTCACTAACTTCTTTCTTTTTCTCTCTCACCAAAACAACCGGTTTCTCTCACCAAAACACAATACCATCCTTCCTCTCTCTCTCTACCATCTCATTTTCCGGTGACTAAAATCCGTCGTTATATACTCTTCGTGCCTGAAAACCATGGATGTGTTTAGATCCGTTGATCATGGTTTGTTTAGATCCGCTGTTTGCCACGCGGGAGTTTACCACATCATCGGAAATCATGGACGCGTTTAGATCCGTTAACCATGGTTGTGATTAGATTCGCTACTATTGCTGTTGTGCTTCTATTGCCGCTGGAGTTTTACACGCCGCCGTTTTTTGTTATGCTGCTGTTGTCCCCGGTACACCGGATGGTATGTGACGCAAGGCAAAGCCGGTACGCCATACACCAGATTATGGTATTTCGTAAATACATAATGCATTGTCTACCGGTCCACATGATTCATTATCGAGTTAAGTAGATTGGGTTGGTTTCAGTCCAATAGATACTATTACAGTGGTTCTGGTTTGTGTACTGATTTACCCAGAACAACGGATATCAATTTTGAGTTGTGTATTACTAGTTGGATTTGTATAATAATTGTATATTTGTATTTTAATAGTGGTAAAAGTTAACATTCGTGTATACAATATGGTATAATATGTTTTCGTTTGTTTTTGTGTATCTTTATAAGTTTGAATCTTTATTTAAAGGATGATTAGTTGTGTATAACTAAATATGAAATTTGAAAAAAAGTTAAATTTGGATGTTTGTATCGTTCGGTGACACCTTATTTATTCAGTTTTACGTATATCAGTATTTATTGATATATATAAAAGTTTAAAAATTTGTTACTTAATGTTTATATAAATGAGAACAAATTTGTTAAAAAAATAACATGAAACTTTGAAAATTATGGATCAATTTGGATTTTAAATTCTCAATATTGAACTTTTTTTATATTGTCTCAGTTTATGTTATTTAATTAACAAATAAAATCAAACGTCAGATTTTTTATATAAACTTAGTATTACAATTCTATTAATTATAATATTAAATAATATATATATATATATATATATATATATATTATATATATATATTATATATATATATATTAGTAATAATAATAATGAAAGGTTTTATGCTTTTACCCCTAAAGTTTCATATATTGACAATTTATACCCTTGCACTTTCATAAAATGACAATTTTTACCCTTGAACTTTTATGAAATTACAGTTTTTACCCCTGAACTTTGGTCAAATGACAGTTTCTACCATATAGTTTCAAAAATGACACTTTCTACCCCTGACTTGCAGGTCGACAGCAGCTCAAGTCCATATTATAAATCTGCTTAGATTTTTGGCAAAATTTACCCTTGAGACTCCCAAGGCGTTACACCCGACGCCCTTATTTATTCAAAGCGCGTTTTAAAAATTCGGGATAAGACACGACTCGTTGTGATCTTTTTATAAAAGTTATAATAAGTTAATAAACTGCTTATTCCTAGCTTATGGGTATATATTTCAAATTTATTAACCTCGTAAAAGTTTATTTAGTATGTAATAAATAGTTTGTGACCAACAATTTTTGGACATGAATAAAAGCGAGGCGAGGGTATGGTTTTAAGTTATTCTTTTTCCTACATGTAGCTAGCTAGGTGGTGTCTAGTATGACCAAGTTTCATAATTTTTAGAGGCTGTTTGGATATCGAAATAAATTCTCAAAGTTGGTCGAGTAGAACAAAACTGAAAAGAAAATAAAAGTTGGTTTTTAGTCTAGCGATAGGGCAGTTTTTGAGGCTCGATAACTTTGTGATATATTTATCATTTTTCAACGTTCTTTTTCCTAAAATTAGAAAGCTAGGTGATCTATAACTTTACCAAATTTCAGAATTTTTAGAGATCTCTTGATGGGTGAAAAATAGGTTCAAAGTGGGTGAGTTGGGACTGTTACTCGACAGAATAAGAAATTGGGTTTTTCAGTCTAGCGATGGAGCAGACTTAGGATTTGAATAACTTTATAACCGTTCAATCTTTTTCCGATGTTCTTCTTTCTAAAATTAGATAGCTAGGTGGTCTTGTTATTGACCAAAATTCAGATTTTATCATGGTCGTTTAGGGGTTGAAACAAGGGCTCAAAGTTGGTTCGTGGGGACTGTTTCTCGACAGTTAACAGAAAAGGAAAACGAAATGAGTTTTCAAGTTTTAAAGGTTTCCACTGATTTTTAAAACATGCTAACATGATATTGAACATATTTAATCTATCTTTTACATGTTTTTAAGATTTCTTGATTTTATTTTTGTGAATTAAATATTAATATGGCTCGTTTGGTTTCTGGTTCGAACAGGAAAGAAAAGAAAAAGAAAAATATAGTTTTTGATCATGCTTTTTATTAGAGGTTACTCAATGATGTTCTTAAGAGTTATTTAAGGTTTACAGAAGAATGAAATGAATCTAAGATACTTACTTGCTCTATATTTCGATTATGGGAATATTTGTGGCGTATGGGCTCGGATCTTGAACACTAGAGGTTTCTTTCTTCCTAAACTCCTTCGACTCTATTTCTTAGCTTCTATAGGGATTGTTTAATCAGTAGAGGTGAGGGTTTGGCTGCTTTGGATGTTGATCGAATGAGTTTGTGGGAAAAGGAGGTAAATGGTTTGATATTTATAGAGGGAAAGGTTAGGGTTTTTGAAAGTGACAATTAGGGTTAGGAGGGGACATGGAGGATGTGGCTTGTCTAGTTGGATGCCAAGTGGATTGAGGGGGGGGGGGTTGGACGTGTAGTTTTGGAAAGGGGTGATGTGTTTGCTTACAAACCATACAAGTTACTTGGAGAGGACATGTAGTATTTAGGAAGGTTTATGTTGTGTGGTTTATACTTAGGGAGGGAAAATGAATGAGTTTGGTTTGGTACTTGTTGGATTCGAACTAGGATTTAGTATAGGGTCGGTTAGGGCTTTGAATGGTGGTACTTAGGGCTTTATCATGTTGTACCTAGGGTTTATGTAAAGTTACTAGTTAGGTTTAGTGTTAAGTTTAAGTATTTAATTGTTAGAAAAATAATTAAGGTTTACAAATATATGTGTATGTCGAATTTTATAAGAAAGTAAAAATGGGTTTGTGCTTGTAAGGGTTGTACCATGAGTTTATTAGAGTTGTACTTAGGGTTTAGAAGTGTAGAAAATCTATTTTTAATGTTAGGTTAATCTTTATAAATAATATGTTAGTTTTTGTTAAATTATAAAGTAAATTAATGAGATTTTTGGATTTCTGTGCATTAGGCACTTGTACACTAGGTTTAGGGACTTGTACTTATACTTAGTGAGTTTAGAAAAATTTATTTTTAAGGTTTATGTATGAAAAACTTGTAAATTGTGCTTTAAAATAAATATATTTAGGGTTTTATTAGGGTTTTTATTAGGTTTAAATGTTAAAAAACGTACGCAACTATACGTGAAATGTGGTTTTACGTAGTCAACTAAAAACCTTCCCAAATTTTTAGGTAAACTCATGAAAACCCCCTGGAAAACGCACAAAGTGACCTTTGCAGCCCGTTTTATCTACTTCAGCCAGTTGATGCCACTTTGGCCTTTCAATTTTTTTTTAATTTTTGATCCACGTGTAAAATTATATAATAGAAATACCCCTAACCCCAATATTCCCTCAAACCCTCTTCTTCTTCACCCTTCACTCACCAAGAACCCTAATTCAATTTCTGCGAATTACAACAATTCACAAGAATGAGGTTACAATTTCATTCTTGTAATGTCTTCATCTCCTTCAACAAGTCGTTATTATAGAAGGAGATATACCAAAGACGAAATTGCTCGTATGAGTCATTGTAGTTGCAATTTCCCAATATATGAACAAGTTGCTTGGACTCCTGATAATCCAGGTCGAAGATTCAAAGGATGTCCCACACGTGTAAGTTTCCAACTTTTAACCATATTCATAACTTGTTTGTATTTCTGATGATTGATTTATGTTTACTGGTGTTATTGTCATAGAATAAAGACAAAAAATGTGATGTTTATGGATTTCTTGATGATGAATTACCTTCACAATACTACAAGGACCTTGTGTACAAGTTGTATAAGGATAACCAGTTTTTGGAGTGCAAGGTAGACATCCTTACTCACCAAGATGATGCGGATAATCAAGTTGCAAACAACTCTTCATGTCAACTACCCATGGAAGTCATTTACAAAGATTTGAATGAGTTAAAGGTGAAGGGTAAATTGTATGACATACTCTTCGTTGGTTCCACATCTTTGATCATTGTCTTGGTGGTTTTGCTTGCATATGTTATTGTGGTGTCCGTTAGCAAGTAGTTCTTGATATAATCTACTTTTAAGTACTTAATGTTGTTGTAAAGGACCATTTTCTTGTAATGATGTAATGAAGTTAGGTTATGAACTAGTTAAGCAATGTAACTTTCTGTTTTGTATGAACTAGTTAATCAATGGAAAGGTCCATTTTGTTGCCAGTAATACATGAAAGGTAATTTACATTATGTTTTGTTTCTTTTGTAACTACCATGGGGTTCTATTTGTTGTTGTCTTTTGGTGATGGTTTTGGTTGTTGTAGCTTGTAAACTTGGTGAGCCTGATGAGTACAAGAGGATACTTACGTCATGAAAACCTGACAATTAATAGCTGCACATATCTCATTCAAACTACAACAAACTATGTATCATTATTACCTTACCAGAATTTTTACCTTACCAGAAACTCAAGACATAAATAAAATGACAATTTCTTATACGAACATATGTTCTTTCATAACACAAATAGTTTCTGCAATGCAGGTTAGTATGTTACAATAAGAACACATCCTTCTAAGTTTCTGTACATTGCCCTTCTGTGTACAAAATAGGGCTTTGTAGTGGCATATACAGCAGCACTACTTTAGCTATCTTACAAGTCACAATAGTGGCAAGAATTGCTGCACTATTGTACATTCATAACCTAACTACATTACGCCCTTTTGTGGACAAAATAGGGCAGCTTAATTACACATAATTTGCATTCTACCTTATGTTTTTAAGCACATACAACAGTTAAACAAAATATGTGCAGTCTTAGTTGATTCTAAGTGTTACTAGTCAACTAGTATTTCGTCGTCGATACTTGAACCTGGTCCAGTTACAGGTTTCGACAGTTTCTTTTGTAGAACTCGTTGACTCATCCTTGGTGGTGTCATTTGTTGTACAAGTGACCTTGATTTCCTAGCAATGGATTTGTTTCTTGGACTTTGCCTTGCTTCTTCAGGTCCCGTTGATCCAATTGCTCTTGGTACGTCTGGGCAGCTTGTTTGTTGGGCTGCACTTGCTTTGGCTTTAGCTGGTCTTGGAATCTCTGATCTTGTCATTCCTTTCTTTAATGATTTGCTTTCCCTCCCAGCCTTTAATATCCTTGTTTCAACAATGTCAGCTTTCGCGGCTTTTCTAGACCTTGTTACAACGTTCCTGCTCACTCCAACGGATCCACCAACTTGTGATTGTTGTGTTACTGCATTCACATTTAACATATGTCTATGTAAAATGACAATTTATAAAATAAAGACTAGCTATTTCTTTGACAATGACTGTGTACCTGCTATGTTTTCTGGGTTTCTGGGTTACTTTCTGTTTCGGTTGTGGGCGGCACTGATGCATTCAATTGTTGACGATCCTCAATGGTATCTGAGTGTGCACCATCCGTAGCCAACCAAGTACCCATCCTACTTACTCTCTCTGCTGGTACAAGTCTACCAGATCTACTTTTCCCTCCTCTCATCTTCACATAACCGGTCTTTCGACCACCATCACCTCTCTTGTTAGCCATTCTTCCCATATGAAACACTCTTCCATCACCAAACCTCCCACTCATATTCCTTTCTCCCATCTCAAACTCATTTATCTCATTGTTTACAAACATAGGAATATCATCCTCATCAACTAGGGTACGCTCAACTGTTTCTTTCTTTTTCGGCCTTCCTGGTTTTTTCTTCGATTTTGGGATCGGAGGGGTGGGTGCTTTATGACATCCTGCTTTGTTATGCCCAGTTTGGCCACAATTCCTACAACTCATTGAAACCCCGACCTTTCTAATCCTAGTACCCGTAGTCCCCGATGGTTCATGGGTTGCCCTGACCCTCTTTCTCAACTGAATTACCTCGTCTTCCCCATTACTTAAGTAATCATAAGACTTATCCGACTCAACAGATGACTCATACGACTCGTACCCAGAAGAGTCGTTATCACTCGTATCAAGAGTCGTATCAACATTATCTTCACTATCAGTTTGTGAGGTCACCGGGTTGGTGTTCTCCCTAATGTGTATACCAGAAGCACGACGTACGCTATTTGTAGACTTTGATTTTCGCTTTTCCTTTCCTGTCATTACAGACTTACCCTTATCTAATTTCTTTTGCCTAGCAAGCACAACTTCATCAATGTTGTCATTTGAAGCATCCTGATCATGGTTATCCTGTTGAGCCATATTCTCGACAACTTGAACACTTGGATCTCTTTGGTGAAAAGCAGCATCTTCAACGCCATTGTTATCCTGCGTATCCTCCATTACAATATCAGGTTGAACCTCATTGTTGTTCCGCGTATCCTCAACGTCCACATACTCCGGAATCTTATCCACTTCAACACCGTACTCCTTATACACCTCATCCTCAGTGAGGAATGGGTAATCATAAGCATGCTCATCTTCATGATTCCAGACTCTAAAAAAAGTAACCTTTCCCTCAAAGTCTCTTCTAAGAGGCCTATTCTTAAAGGGGGGAGAAGACCTAAGGTATGGACTATGTTCTTCTTCCTCAGCCCAGGCAATCAACTGATCAGCAGACAACTCAGATGCATCCTTTTTCAGTTTATCGTGTTGTCTTTTTTTGGATGTAACTTCGGAGTCTGAGCTTTCTAAACACAAATTCTGGTGGTAATAAGGTGCCAAATTTTGGGGGGAATGAGCTAGAAAAAGTTGAACCACCTTATGCCGTTTAGCATGATCATACAATGCATGTACATCTACATCCCTTTCAATTATTTTCAAGCCCTCACTATCAATATCTAGTCCAGGAATGCAGTAATACAATGCCCATATATTTTGCTTCACCTTGGCTACTAACAAGTCTAACAGTGGACTAAACATAATCCTATCATTCGATGAGGCCTCCATTACTAACTCCCTACCATAATCATACCTTAAAGGGTCAAACATAAACACACCATTGTAGTGTATTTTGAACACTACATCAAGTGGTATGTCAATCATATCCCACCTGTTAGAACATATAACAAAAATTTAGCCTATATACACCAAATTCAGGAAAACAAAAAAACTATTATATTTTCAGTAAATATAATTAAAATTATTCAAATGGGGTAAGAAGATGTTAAAATAAACATGGAATATACCTTGTGTCCCCTCCAATTGTGGAATGGACCAATCAATTGAATTAATTTAACCTTCTTACAATTTAGGGTTTGACCACTTTTTTGACACTGACGTTAAAATAAGATGGTGTGGGGTAAAGCTGAGGAAAAACTTAGGATAAGGTTGGATTATAATATGGGATCCTCGTACCTAAACCTCTTACTTTCATGGGCATGTGGAGCTTTGATGGAGACATGTGGCGGGGAAGACAAATAGTGAATTGTAATTCCAGGTTGGAATTAGAAATAAATGCTATATGTAAATAAAACTTGTTACCGGCTAATTTGGTCACATGATGCGTTTTCTAGGGGGTATTCTTGAGTTGAACTAAAAATTTGGGAAGGTTTCTAGTTGACTACGTAAAACCACATTTCACGTATAGTTGCGTACGTTTTTTAACATTTAACCCTTTTTATTAATATTTGATTTTTAAGCATAAAGGACTTGTACCTTGGCTTAAATGACTTGTACATTAATATTTTGTAAAAATCTTATATAAATAAATTAGGATTTGTGACTTTAGTACATAAAATCATAGTTTTATAGAATTAGGGTTTTATCGGGAGTTAAAGTAGAATTAGGGTTTCTGAGCTTTAGATACTTGTACATTACTCAAATAAATTGTATTTTAGTATTTCTAGGGCTTTGTTATTCTCACATGTTGTTATGGTAGCTTAGGGTTTCATAAAAACTCTTATTGGATAAGAAACGTTCAGTTTTAAACGCATGTTAACGAATTAACGTATAGTGGTAAATGGGATATCTTAAAGTTTTATATGAAGATGTTTATTAAGTACGTTGAGGTTGGGTTGCATGCGAGCACGTTTATCGAGGATGTGATCTACGTCACATAAGATAATAGATATGATCAGATAATAAAAAAAAAATTACACGTAGAAAAGGATAAGTATTCTATAAGATAGTTTATTTAAATGTGGGATTTTCACAGTGGTTACAATTCGTATTTTATGTGTTTCGGTAATTAATTACACATTATAAACCTGTCTCTGATACCACTGTTGGAATTACATAACATGACTAACATATATATAAGACACATAAAATATCAAAGAGCATGCGGAAGCGTAATGATCATATAACATGTAATTAGTTAACCGAATAATAAAAGAAAATGCGTACCTTTGTGATTCCTAGCGAAACAAGGTATCAATAAGCAAGAACAAGTAAAACCCTAATAAAGGGTTTTGTAAAAGTCGACTAACACAAAGTCGATCACCTCCTAGTAGCAAACAATAATGTGTTTGCACCACGTTCTTGTACACACGTACTATTAGCGATTCGATGTGAATGCTAGTTCTTGATCACAATAGATTAACCAAACACTTTGTTATGTTCAAGGTTACTCGCAAATCCCTTTTGTAGGGCTTCACTCGTTGACCTAGGAACAAGAGAGGAGAAAATAAGAAGTTTGGCCTTATATTGAAATCAAGTGTACCAAAGGATGAATACATGGGGATGTATTTATACCCTTATGGTAGATATCAAGTTTACAATGATTTACTATGTGGGATCCCATTGTTCGGACACAAACAAGCCAAAGAGAAGGTTTCTAGAACCTTCTCTTGGCACAAACAAGCCCAAGAGAAGGTTTCTAGAACCTTCTCTTGGCTTGTTTTCTTTTCTTCGTATCCCGTTGACATTTACTGACCGTTAGTCAATTCCGTTAATTACTTAACGCTCTTTAGTCATTTATTGTGAATTTAATAATTAAATATAACATTTTATATTAATTATTTAAACATTGAGTCTCATATGTAAAGTGTGCAATCCCGTATTCTCGAGTTCGAATCCGGTCATACACATATTAAAATATGTCCATAAACTAACAGTTATATAATCCCAAAATGGTGCCATGCAACGCCGCTATTTTTTTGAATATGTCTTCCCCCCAACATGAAACCGGAAGCCCCAATATGTTTATCCATGTTATCCTACCACCCGTCCTGTGAAAATTTCCACCACTCCTAAGTTTGTGCATCCATCTTCTCAGCCCATGCTCGTTATCTTTCAATATATAACTTGCCATCTTTTCGTTTTCCATCACCACCATGACTTTTAGACCCCCCAATAATTTTACATCAACCTTTCCAAGGCCTTGCTCTTCACATAAGACCGGTAACTTTGCGAGGAAACATATTGCTGTAACCTCCCCAACAACACTTCTTCCCAATACCTTGTCATTAGTCTTGCATTCTTCAACTACGATGGTTCTTCCATTCCACTAATTTCCCATTCCTTTATTAACACTTTCTTTCATAGTTGGCTGCTCTCTTGTCCCTTGCGTCATCTTATCATTACATGCCTCCACTCCTTTTTTACTGTCCCCATTTACCACATTCGCAAAGCTACGTTTACCTTGGTTCTCCACCCATGCTTCGTTCCTATGCCAGCCACTGTTAAACCCACTGTTGTACCGTTTGTTTCTCCCCTCACCAGCTTCCCTCCTACCAACATGACAATCTCCTTTCCTATCGTAAGCCACATACACTCACAAAAAAACCTCACCAATCTTTATTTTATGTAGTTGACTCAATAACACCTCCACGTCACCAACAGATTTGTAGCGGACAAAACCGTACCTCAATCCATTACAGAATCTCCTTTGTGCCATGAACATGTCAAACACCGTACCATAATTTTTAAAGATCATCCAAAGTTTCCCCATCCCCCAATCCTCCGGGAAGTTGAAAAACATGAACAAAGCCGCCGAGTTACGTTTCCCACCGGCGTAATTAGTCCCTAAATGCTTGCCATTGTATTGCCCTCTATTTTCGTCGTGCCTTAATCTCTCACTCTCGAAATTTCTTGTGGAACCTTTCTCATGAAAATTACTAAATTTGGTTTTCTCTCTCACACAGTATATTTTCTCTCACTTATATACCTATGTTGTTTCTTTTATTCTTATTTTATGTTTTAAGATTATTAAACATATCTTAATTTAATTTACTAGATGGAAATTCACGTGATGATAATCACTAGGGGTTAATACCTACACATGTTACTAAAGTTTGCAAAAAATTTGATTTAGGTTACTATACTTTTTTTTTGTTGAATTAGGTTACCCATGTATACGGTTTGTTGAATTAGGTTACCCATGTTACAAAATGGTCCTTGTCGTTAGTCGGGCGTCACGGAATTAGTCCCTAGTCCAATATTTTGGTTAGTTTGACCGTTTTTCGTCACAGAATTAGTCCCTAGACCACTATATCGGTTAGTTTGACCGTTTTTCTTACGTTTTCGTTAGTTTTCTTACGTTTTCGCCTATTTATTTCGTAATTATTTTTTTTAGAAATTAATTTTTTTTCGAAATTAATTTTTTTATAAAAAATAATTTTTTTCGAAATTAATTTTTTTATAAATTAATTTTTTTTCAAAATTAATTTTTTTCGAATTCAAAATTAATTTTTTTCGAAATTTAATTAATTTCGAAAAAAAATTAATTTCAAAAAAAAAATTAATTTCGAAAAAAATTATTTTTTATAAAAAAATTAATTTCGAAAAAAAAATTAATTTCGAAAAAAAATTAATTTCTAAAAAAAATTAATTTCGAAAAAATATATTTTTTATAAAAAAATTAATTTCGAAAAATAATTAATTTCGAAAAAAAATTAACCGAAATACGGTCTAGGGACTAATTCCGTGACGAAAAACGGTCAAACTAACCGAAATAGTGGTCTAGGGACTAATTCCGTGACGCCCGACTAACGACAAGGACCATTTTGTACTTAAAATCTAATGAATGTTGACGCAAGTAACCTAATTCAACAAACCCGTATACATGGGTAACCTAATTCAACAAACCGTATACATGGGTAACCTAATTTAACAAAAAAAAATATAGTAACCTAAATCAAATTTTTTGGAAACTTCAGTAACATGTGTAGGTATTAACCCTAATCACTAATATCTTCAGTGCCGGTGATAAGCGTACGCGAGTGGCGCTAGGCCACCAATTTTGAAAGGACTCTAAATTTCACTATAGTATATATGTTGTTTCTTTTATTCTTATTTTTATGTTTTAGATTAACAATTGTCCATAATATAAGGTGGTGTTTGTTTATTAAGAGGGTCTGAATCTGAATCTGAATCGCACGTCTGAATCTGAATCTGATGCGTAAATGTCTGAATCTGAACGCATCTGAACGGAAAAAAAAAAAACTCATGTTTGAACGGGAATTTTTTTTTTTTTTTGGTTATTTTGTGTCAACAAGAGGCATTCAGACGCGTTAAGACACCCCTCCCAAGTCTTGACCATTAAGATCTAACTGCATCTGAACGCGTCTGAACTAAAAAAAAAAAAACAAACCGTCTGAACGCCAAAATGTCTGACCGATTCAGACATTTCGGTCATTCAGAGGCTGTTCAGAGGACAAAACAAAAAAACAAACGCAGCCTAAGTTAAAGTTATCTTGTCCATAATTTTCTGCGTATATATAGAACAATTTGTAACAACCTACGATTTTAAAGATTACTTTTAATAGATATCAACAAATCGAAACTTGACATGAGAAAAATACTACTAAAAGAATATAAAAATATTTTTTAAACGACAAATAAGGAAAAACAAAAAGTAGAGTTGGACCATGATTACGCTAACATTTACACATATCCCTGAACTACCCTTTATACTTCACCTATAAAACCCTTGCTCTCATAACCTTAACACCATCCCAATATTCCAACCTTCCATCACTTTTACGATCAATTTCAAAGCACTGGCCAACTTTCAAGAATCACCTCTGGCGGAATCCGGTAACGGAGACGTGGTACTCACGTTTTACCATGCACTAAGCTCACGTAACGTCCAACTAATCACAAAACTATTAGCACCTGACCTTGAATGGTGGTTTCATGGTCCTCCGTCACTTCAATATATGCAACGATTACTTACGGGGGCTGAAAACAACGTAAAGAATTCATTCAACTTTGTCCCTCATTCAGTTGACACTTTTGGACCAATTGTTATAGTCGAGGGACGTGATCAAGAACGCGGGATTTCTTGGATTCATGCGTGGACTGTTGATTCGCGCGGTGTGATTACTCAAGTTAGGGAGTATTTTAACACGTCGCTTGTTGTGACTAGGTTTGGTACATGTAAGGAAGCTGTTGTTGAGGAGAATAAGCTGTTACATTGTCCTTCTGTTTGGGAGAGTAGTTTGTCGAGTTGTGTTGGCAAGTCTGTTCCTGGTTTAGTTCTCGCGATATGATATTTGTTGCGGATTAGAATAAGTTGGAAATCGATTTCGTATTGGTTTTGGTTTTGGTTTTGGTTTTTGTTTTGTGTTTGAGAATAATTGTAATTGATCAATGATCATGGGGATACTATCATGTTTGTGGTCGATTTATTTGGTTGATATAAAATCGCATCTTTGTTTTCTATTCGATGTGGTGTGTGTTGATTTTACTAATTTTAATTTTGTCTAGTCTTAGAAGATACATTGATTGTGATTACTAAGTTAACTTGGATTAAATGGTAGTCGAGCTCGAGGACTTTAGACTAAGCTCAGGCTTGCCTTGATCAACAATAACAATACATGATCACGTTGGGGTAGGATTTCCAGAAAGAAAAAAAATAAAATAAAAAATAAAATAAAATAAAAAATATTAAGCATCCAATATTTTTTAAGTTTGGCTCAAGATGCGTATCCAGTTTTATCAAAATATAATTAGCTATGTTACTTTAGAGTACACATCAACCAAAAAGTATTGATTTCTGGGTCATCTTAATTAGTTAAATTGATTACTTTTTTTTGGAAGCCGACTTTCATTTTTCTGTTTAGAGTCGCACCATTTTTTTGTTAAATTGATTACTATGACACAGCATCATCATCATTTTTGTTATGTTGATTTTAAAGCACATCTTGCAAAAATTTTAAGCAAACTTCTAATGTTAATCATTTATTTCCTAACTTGCATTTAAAATCACGAAAGACATGTGATGTTACCATCACACATCAGTTTTCTACTATGGGGAAACTTAAGATCTGAAAACTTCGATAAGAATTCATGACTTTGAAGCTCGATAAAGAGATTGAGTGTTCGAATCACTATTTGAACTGTCATTATCAATTTTGAAATTCATAAGTTAATAAGAAAATAAACACATCTAACTTTTGGGTGGAGCTAGAACAGATAAAAAGTGCTGTACATATAACAGGTTTCTGTAGGGAAATGCAAGCACGTAGATATTGGGTTCAATTGTTCTGACACCAGAACAATAACACGACAACCTAATATAAAATTCTCCAAAATAGTATAATTTTTTTTGAGTGGTTCATAACTTGGTCACCAATGTTATCCTTTTTTTATTTTTATTATGGTTGACTGCTCAACTGCTTGACCTCATCCCTTTAATGACATGTGTACTTTGCAAGTAAAAGAGTTAGGTGAGATATTTTATTGTTTTATTTTAAAATTACAAATATACCCTTAACTTTTCAGCACACATTCCTACCTACCTAATCTTCTATTTTACATTTTATCCTTCAAAATTTCCCCTGATGTATCAACCACACAATTATATTACACCTTATCCTCCAACATTTTCCCTCATCTCTCCACCACAAAAACTTATTACACCTATCTCTCCACCACACCCCCTTATTAATAATAAGTTACTAACACTTATGTTTTATCTCTCCAGTATTTACACTCCATCTTCGGCAACCAATCCGTCATAGATCCGGCGACTCCCTGGCAACCAATCCGTCACATATCCGGCGTTTCCATTGTTTCTAGCACGGATTCGTCACAAAGCGGTATCCGTCCAAAATAATTAAAGGCTTTTGCTTCTGCACCTCTTATATTATGGATAGTGCTAGTGATTTTGTTGTCTTTAAATGGATATTTTTTTCCACATGTTTGCTAAAATAAGATTACATGCTTTATAACAACCGCGAATTTTTCAGGTCCTTACTTAACCTTAAGCTCAAGATGATATGTTTATTTAATTTATGTGTTCACTATTATGTGTGTTTGTGAGCTAGATCACACAGCGCGAGTCTGCACAAATAAACCTAATAACACGTGAAGTATTGGTTTTTACGAGATAACATGAACATAGACGTATTTATAGTCAATTTTAACGGAAAAATAATTTTAAAGATATTGGTGCAACTTAGAAAGTCATACGAGCACTTTTAGTACACTAAACGAGCCCAAGAACACTTTTATTGGAAGTTTAACAAAATTTTCAGTTTAGGTCCTTGTGGATCAATAGGGTTTGCATCACTAGTCCCAAGGGGTTATATAAACCCACTTATTCTCATTTTAGGGTTAGATAACCCATTTCTTCTACCCTAGCCGCCCACCCCTCTTTCCCAACTTTCGGCCAAGATTTCGGCACCACCGAGCAACACCACCGCCACCTCTCTTATCATACCGCCACCACCAACATCAACCTTGTGAATCCCTCGTCACACCTAGCCACCACACGCGCCAAGGATCACCACCACCTCGTACTCACCACCACCGCCTCGTACACCCCACCACCAACATCAAGAACATATAGATCCGGTTAGTTTCGAGCTTGTGAAGGTGAGACACACCGATTCACACCAGTGTGTGACTCAACTCGTATGTAACGAATTATATTTGTTTTATTTTCTTTCTTTTTGGTTGGTTTCGGGTACAAAAATACGAGGGATAATCATTTTTTAACTAATAAGAGTTTGGTATCATGTTTGGTTGAGGTTGTTGTCGAGTCTTGGTCAAGCCGTGTGCATAAGCTCACGGCCGTGGCTTATTGAGTCCGGTTGTGAGTCGAGTCGAGTAGTTATCGAGTCGTGGTATCAAGTGTGGATTTATTTTATGTTCTATTTGGTTATTGTTGTTGTGGTTGAGATTAAAGTTAGGACTAGAGTAGTTTGGGTTGAGGTTTGTGGTTGTTTTGGTTTTGCAGCCGAGGGTCCGTTTGGTGTTGGGCTCGCCACGGCTCGAAGCCGTGGTGATGATGATATGTTGTTGTTGATATTGAGAGTAGATTGTTGGACTTGGTTTATTCGTTATTGAGCCGTAGGTTTAGGGCCAATATCTATATTGTTGGACATGGGATATTTATTTGTGAGCTTATCATTATACTTGTGATGTTTTAGCCAAGTCGAGTGTCGCCGAGACTCCGTAGCCTCGTTGTGGCCTCGACAAGCCAAAAATGCATATTGGACTTATTTTGGATTTGTAATATGTGAGGTTGACTTGTTGACCCGAGTATAGCATAAAATCGGAATGGTGACTCGAAATGTGAGGTGAATCGTTACATATTTAATTTGGAAACTTAAATGACAAAAGTGAAAGACGAGAAATAATATTAATAAATAATAACTTAAAAATATTAACTAACGATTAATTTGTTACTTAATATTTTGAAGTTAAAAAGGAAAAAGTTATTTAATATTTCTATAAATAAAAAGAAAATGGTCAACGAAACAAAAATAAAATATGTACGAGTTATTAAATGTTTCGAGGGCATATTTATCGAGACACATTACCTTGATATTATAACATTGGAATTATGAACATTATTTGGATTATATTTGGAGTTACGGATCGGCTTAACATTAATATAACTGACTGACACGGTTATCGGACTTATTGGACTGACGAGCCCAATAAGAGCCCGACAAGTGTGCCGAAGGACGTATTAGTGAGAAACTTATCCTTATGACTTACCTCTTATCACTTGGTTTTGTTTTATTGTTGCGAGTTTAGCAACTAGAGTTTGTTCAGGATATTGCAACTTGGCGTATTTGTCATTGGAGATTTGTTTTGCGAGTCATGTTCGTTTTGGTCATTTGTTCGGCGTGTTTACACTTGAGTCAATGTTATGTCACCACTACAATCAGGATGATACCAAGCACTAGTAAATGGATTTAACGAAGATATTTTGGAATTGAAAGTGAAATATACTTGGGAATAGTTAACATTTGGAAACCGTTATACTTTTGGATATACGTTAAGATAAGTTTATTATTAATAGGTTGTGCCGAGTCCGTCGCGTTGTGATACTAGTTGTTGTTGTTGTGCCGTACTACTCGTGTTTGTGCTGTATTGTGCTTTGCTTTTGAGGTGAGTTCTCGTAGCCCCGCTTTTTATATGTTTTACCTTGGGATGGAAATGGTACTCAGTACTTTTCAAATGTTTTTATGCTGTGAACCACTGTTTTACTTGATTTTGGACATATATGTATGATGATGCGATTATATGCTGTGACATGTTTGGTTTGTGAGTACATGACTGTGCCACTGTTAACTCTCTTCTGAGAGCCCACAAGTTATAGGTTTAGTTGATGCAACTGTTAACTCTCTTTGAGAGCCCACATGTTGATAGATCTATCGGGGTAGCTCCCCACGTGATATTGGTTATGCGTATGAGGAACACTATGGGTTCGGTTGGTATGACACTATTACTATTTGATAACGTGCTTGTAATTGGTATTCATTTTCACTATGTCCTATGCTATTATTCACAGCTTCATGGTTTAACTCCTAAACCTATGAGCTCAACAATTTTATGTTGACATTTTCGAGTATCTATTTTCAGGTGCTAAGACTAAAGTTACACTAGAAGGTTGAGTATTGGCCTGGCTTAGCAAGACTTAAGACAAGACCCTCCCGGGTTATATCTCGTGGAGTTGCATTTTGATACTTCCTAGTGATGTTGTTTAACCTTGAGACTTATGTTTATTTTGGATCCTTGTACTTATCACGAGTGTGGGAGTTTGCAACTATTATCTTTTTTATGTTATGCAATTAGTATTTCTTTATTATGACATCTTGTGTTCTTGACTAATAAGTCATACCCCGTAAATGTCATTTCGCTGTACCATTTTTGGGGTGTGACATGCTTTAAGTATGTTGTGGAATGACCATTCCATGAATTTGTTTGATTACACGCCGGCAAGTCACAGTGCCAGAAACATGAAATTTGGACCCTTGGATAACAGAGCCAAAGAAGAACATGCATTGTTTGGAAATCATATGTGTCATTCATATTATAATTTTGGTTGTCTTTATTTTTTGGATTAAGGTTTATGTTGGTGTATATAAGGTTTTAAATATTCTAATATAAAATATATTGTAAATTTGTATGTAAAGGGTTAACGATGGAAAGATTTTGTTACGAATTGTTTTATGTGAATATTTTGTTATATTTGCTGCCTGAATTTTTATATTGTTTAAAGTGGTAAAATTATGTTGATTGTTGTGTAAATTTGTTGCCGGAGTGGTGGTTGAGCAGTTGAGTAGTGGTGGTCGAGCAGTTTAGCAGTGGTGGTCGAGCAGTTGACGATTGATCAGTGGTGGTTGAGCAATGTGCAGTGGTGGTGGTGTCAGTGACATGTTAGAGGTATGTGGGTGGGAAATATGAGGTGCTAATGAGGATAAGGTATGTAGGAATGTGTGATGAAAAATTAAGGGTATATTTGTAATTTCAAAATAAAACAATAAAATATCCCACCCATCTCTTGTACTTGCAAAGGACACGTGTAATTAAAGGGATGGGTCAAGCAGTTAAGCATGACCAAAATGGGAAAAGTATGTCATTGGTGAACAAGTCATGGACCACTCTGGAATTTTTGTACTATTTTGAAATTTTAAATTACCAAAAAGATAGAAAAATCCAAGTTTGGTCTATTTTATAGACATTTTTCACATTCATTTCTCATTTTGGTCATGCTCAACTGATTAACTGCTCGACTCCACTCAAATGGTGACACGTGTCATTTTTTAATACTCAAAGTACAACTGAATGATTTTTTGTTTTATTATCAAGATAATTAAAATGTCTAAACTACCCTCCTTTATTATATTCACTGTCTATTAATTATATCTACCTAACTCCCTCTACTTCTACCCACCTATTTACCACCACACATCCCTTATCCCTCAAAATACCTTTCACCTCCAATCTTCTTACACACCCTCTATTTCCGGCAACCTCCGCTAGCCACCGCCATTTGCCACCATCGTCAGAATTTGCTGCTGTCACCACACAAGAATTAACTAATCACCAAAATGTTCTCTTCATTTAAAGAATCTTTCAACCTCCCTTTTTTTATCAAGTTTCAACCTCCTTTAAAATCCCACTTTACCAAATATACTTTCAAAGCAAAAAAACTCTAAACCACCAATAAGATTATAAATTGTCAAACTCAGACAACTAAAAGCCATTTTCACACGTTTCGACGTAAACTCAGATCTACACTTTCACTCAAAAGAAAAGTTCATTTCTTTTAGTTTTTCTTTTTTAAATGAGGCTTTCATGTTCTTGATTTTCTGGCGAGATTTATGTTCGTTCTCCGGTAACAGTGGACGGCAGCGAGTGATTATTGGGTGATGTCGAAGACCCATTAATGGGGTTGCAAAAACTGGTTCATGGTGGCGTTTAGGCTCCATTTAAAAAGATATAAGATTTACAAATCTGATCTATATTATTTACGGATCTGATAGATCTATAAATTTTTCATACATATGAGTTTTATAACCATCGAAAACCCTTGCTTGCCGCCACCGTCGCCCGTCGTCGGAATCTGCTGCTGCTGTCGCCGGTTAAAGTGTAGTTTTTTTAGAGTTGGTTGTGTAAAATTTTTGTAAGTTTATGTAGAGTTTTTGTAAATTTAGTTATAAAGTTTATATAAATTTGTGTATTTTGTTGTTATAAAGTTTGCGTATAAAATTTGTTATGAAGAGTGTATGATTTCTTTATGTAACTTGGTTTGTTGGTAATTTTTGTTATGATTTTGTTAGTATATTGTTGTTAAATTGTCATGAGGTGATTGTATGTGGTTGTCAGGAGATGGTGGTAGGTGGAGGTGGTAATACTATAGATCTATAATGGTGGTCGAGTAGTGGGTTGTGATTGAGCAGTTGAGTAGTGATGGTTGAACAGTTGGGCAGTGGTGGTTGAGTAGTTGAGCATGGGTGGTTGTGCAGTCGAGCAGTGATGATGGTGGTGGTGATGGACTGGTGAGCAGTGGTGGTTAAGCAATTGAGCAGTGGTGGTTGAGCAGTTGAGCAGGGGTGGTTGTGCAGTCGAGCAGTGATGATGGTGGTGGTGATGGACGGTGGTGGTGATGGACTGGTGAAGGTACAAGTTATGATGCATAATATACAAAGTACAAATATTAATAGACAAAGTACTTGTAGTAAATCATAAAGTACTAGTACATTAAAAAATAATTAATAAAGCATAAGGGTATTTTTGTAATCTTATAAAAAACAAGAAAATATCTCCACTTAATTTTTGTACTTGCATTGGACATGTGTCAAAAATTGGTGGAGTCGAGCAGTTGATCAGTCGAGCATGACCAAAATGTCTATAAAATGGACCAAGCTTAGATTTTTCAACTTTTTTGGTAATTTTCTCTATAAACAAAGAACAAGGAAAAAAAATTAGAATCTATGAATATTCTAATGGTTAAGACACATCCATCCTGAAATTAGTGAGATCTCTTGGCCGCCCAAACCTCAAGCCAAATACCTATTTGTAGTAGAAGGATATTGTGGCTTCTTAATATTAAGGGTAAATTGCAAAAATGGTCCCTAAAGTAGCCTAAATGCGCAAGGATCACACTGAGAGAAAATTTCTTGTAATTAATGTTTTCATTTTTTGCAAAACAGCCACTGAGAGTAACTTTCGTTAGTTTTCTATTTAAGTGGCACATGAAATGACTAATATACCCTCGTCTATATGTCATAATTACTTGCAAATAATGTCTCTGCACTATTGTAACACCCCCAAAATCAGAATGCAGTGGAATTAACATCTGGGGTGCTACTTAACTGGATCATAACATAAGTGATAGAGAACGAATTTATCGAATTCGTTTTAAAAGATTTATTGAATAAAACATCAGTTTTACATAATTGAAATGCGGAAAACAAGGCCCATGATTGTTATTAGTTGTCCCATTGTACAAAAACCCTGGTCATAAGTGTTATGTGTACACTCTAAAAGTGTGCCTATGCCCCTGCCACGCACTGCCTTGCATCATCATATGTCAATCAATTAACATGAGAAAACATGCTAAAAAGTGTCAACACAAAGGTTGGTGAGTTCATAGAGTTTATATAAAGCAGTAAAGTTGTACCATAATTGAAGCATGTGACCATCACCCTGATGACACACCCATATAAATGTCTAGTACTAAGTTCATGCAACCGAAAATGTTTTCTAGTTATGTGTAGGAGGTTACGCTAGCTGAAGGTATCAAAACACATAAGTATAGTAAGTGGTTACGCACCCTAAAATGTAGGTAGTTACGTACCCAGGAAAATGTAGGTAGTTACGTACCCAAGAAATGTAGATATCTAGTACCTAAGTAGTGTAGGTAGTTACGTACCCAAGTAGTGTAGATGGTTACACACCCTGATATGTAGGTAGTTACATACCCAAGTAGTGTAGGTGGTTACGCACCCCGAAATGTAGGTAGTTACGTACCCAAGTAATGTAGGTATCTAATACCCAAGTAGTGTAAATAATAAGTGAATAACATTGTACTCGAATAATCAAGTAAGTATTTAAATAGACAAGAAACATCTTGAGTAATCAATCATGTAAAGCGAGTAATGAGAATCTCACGGCAATCCATGAAAAGTTTAGTGTACTTGTGAATAGTAAAAGAAAATAGTTGAGCATGTATCTCCCCAAAAGTGTATAAATTAAGTATTAAAAGAGTAGCGGCTACGACTCACCTTGAGTATAATCAGCAAAGTGAAATATGAAATTAAGCAAGTTATGAGAACGACTTCAACACACTACCTGAATTAATAATAAAGTCCGAGTTTTTACAGTTTTGGCTCAGTTATGCACAATGACTGTGAAAACAAGTAACGGATAATGGTTTGACTCTTGTTGTGTGAGTTTGATATGCTTAAAATGCTTAAAGTTCAAAAATAATATTATATATAATATTATATTGTTTTTTTTTTTATTCCATAATCATCGTTTTCTCGAGTGTCGTTGAATAACACGTTAAGTTTATTCGTTAAAAGTTCGTTATATGAATATAAACGTAACGAATATAAATATGCTAAAACGAATAATAAATGCACATGTTTAACTGAAAGCGTGTAAAACATGAAATGAAATGAATATGATTAAATTTTACTATTCAGTCCTTGTAATTCACAGAGTTTACAATTTATACCCTAACAGTGTAGGTTTTGCACCGTTAGTCCTCCGTTAGTTAAACATTACAATTTAAGTCCACAAGTTTCCCAAAATGACCCTTTATGCTCCCTGTTTACTGAATTATCAATATCTACCCTTAGTTTACTGTAATGACAGTTTTGGATGGGTTTTTACCAACTTGGCAGTTTTAGTCCCTAAGGTTGAAACATTTTTGCAAATTTAGTCGAAAAATCACAAAAAGAGTTGGAATTGATTTATAAAAGTTTCAATAAGCTTATATAGCTTATTTAAGTCAAAATGATCAACCTACTTTCAAAAGTGCTTATTTTTCTGCTTATTGGGCTTTTAACGAGAGTATACAAAGCCCAATAACACTTGGTGATTCGTTGGGTTAAAAAGGGGTTTGGGCTTATTTTATCATCACAAGACAACATTCAAACTGCTTATTACATGGCTTATACGCGTTTGCTTTATTGGGCTAATTTCTGGCTTAAAGCCCAATTCGGTAACTTATATATATAAAGAAAACGTGTGAGTCACGTTTGGTTAGTAGCTTTTAGAAGGTTTATAAGAGCTTGTCATGGGAAACTCCAAACACCAATTTGTTAGATGGCCATGTAGAGAATTGGGTTGAACAATAAAATAGTCACGTTACGTGTATAGATTGGATTTTATTGGGTCGTTTCTTAGGTCAGTCGAGACATGATACGAAATAAATGAATGACATATATAAGAAATGATAATATGCGACATAGTACAGAATAAAATGAGGCTCAAAATGAAATGTAACGAACATGTAAACGTAATATAAATGTGTATCTCGTTAATCTAGCCATCCATGAAGGAGGTCACTAATTAAGTACGAAAAATAAATAAGTAGAACTCGAAATAGATATGCAAAAGTAAATACGATTCGAATGAAAAGAGAAACGATGCATGAACTATGAGAAATGATATATACGAGTAGGAAACTAGTTAGAAAAGACTTACAACACCTTTAAATGGTTTGTTAGACGTTTAAACGATCAAGAATCGAAAATGGTGTTTTCCTTTTGTTAATCGATCACAACATGGTCCAAAAGAGCTTGGAATTGGTTCGAATGAGTTGGGAACTCACTTCTGGTTCCTTGGCACTGAGTAAAGAAGCTAGAGAGAATGTTTGAGTGTGTTTTAAGATTGAATGATCAAATGTATGTGTGTTTCGATATATATGTATACACATAGGATGTTATATATTTTTATATTGCCCAAGTTGAGGAGATTTTATTCTCTTTGCAGATTTTATGAGATCCTCCCTACGATAAGATGAGTTAGGAAGTCACCAAGGGGAGGATTACATGTTTGGTTTTGGTTATGGTTCCAGTTGGTATATATATGTGTGTCGCATAGCACATTTAGGTGTCAAAAAGTGTTTCTAACGTGTTGAATGACTAGAAAATGGTTAGGAATGTTCCTATAAACTCTCATCCGTCTAATAAAAATATATGACATAGACTAGAACTCGTTTTGTTGAGTTTGGTTAAGTTGGATTAATATTGTTTGGATTTAAGTATGTCTTGAACACCATTTACTTTGTGCTTTGTTCATAGGTCAAATCTTCGAGATAGAACATGAAAGTTGTTGATCTTGATTGTTCGTAGTGGTGAGAACTGAGACATGTAAAAACCTTCACATGTTATGTGTCGAATTTTCAAGAAATAAACGCAAAGTTAGTGTGCTTAGTCGAGTTTAATAGAACTTGAAATAATTCGGTTTGGGCTTATGAACAGTAACATACTTGATTTGGCCCAACAATAGATATAAAGGATCCGTTTAGTTGATTTTTAGTTTAAATGATATGCGTGGTCCGTGTATGAGCTCGTTCCATGGTGTTGTGATCATGTTTCAATGTTTAAGTTATCTTAGTATGATAACGTAATTAAATGAGAAAATCTCTCATTAACAAGTGTCAGAAAATAATTAGAGCGCAATTTCTGATAATTAATTATCATTATTAATATGGAAAATTGCCATTTGTTACAACTATCCTCCATCACCACCACCCTCTACCACCACATGACCAGCGCCACCACCCTCCACCACCACCCCCCTCTACCACCACACAACCACCATCAAATTCCTTTTTCTTAGGTGGTTATGTTTGGATTACTACTGATTGGCTTATGGCGGTTTTGGACTCATGTGAATTACAAGATCCTAATACCATGGATCTCATACAAGGGGTTGTTTCATTTCGCCATCATGCGTCGGATTCTGATGCCAAGAAATCTTTTACAACTAAATGGAAGAATATTAAACATAAACAAACATCTAACTTTAATTCATATGCACTTTATGCTTATGATTAAGTATGGTTACTTGCACATGCTCTCGATAAATTCTTGAAGGCAGGAGGAAGTATCACATTTTCTAATGATTCTAAACTCCAACGCGCAAATGGACACGAGCTTTATTTATCATCTCTCCGGGTTTTCAATGAAGGGGAACAACTTCTCTAAACAATCCAGGACACCACCACCACCACCCTCTACCACCACACAACCAACACCACCACCCTCTACCACCACCACCACCCTCTACCACCACACAACCACCACCCTCTTGCTTGCCATTAGCTAATGGTGTTGAAGCTTGTATGCAATTAGCTAATGCTATCCCGAGCATTATACCAATAGATTTGCTAACCATTCCTTGAGCTTCTCCCTTTGCTATTACCTACCATTATAAAACTTCAGTTAAACATCACACAAATAGTCATACCCATATGGAGACGCAAATGAAATTATACTTTTTTTCTTCTTAATTTTATCAAAATGACATCTGAAAACAAGCGTAACGAATAGGGAATTACCTCAGAAAAGTTCCTTTGAGTAGCAAAACCTGCATAAAAATAGCTTCTGGTAGCGGCCTGTCAAGTAAAGAGTTAAACTTCATGGACACGCTCACACGCATAAACTGATATAAACTCCCATGAGTAGATCATACTCATATCTTGAGGAAATGCGAGTTTTAGTTCATTTGAGCAAGATACCTGGATAAGCGCAGCTGCGGAACGCCCTGCTCCAGTAGCAGCACCAATCGGGACGAAAGATGAGGGAAAGCGGGAGTCACGATTTCCATACCAAAAGCAGTTTCCAGAAAATCAGCGAATAACCTCCATCCCTTTGGATTCACATCAAAATTTCGTCTGAATTTTGACAAAAATATTTTGCCTAGATACTCAATTCCGTCCTTCAGTACCCAATTCACGGCTGCAGCAGTTGGAATTGCACCTTTTCCCAACCTAACCGCATATAGCAATGACTACATAAAGAAACAAATAACTTAATAATCAAACATCATGTAATCAAGCACATATAACAACACAACTGTATGAAATCATTTATGTGCGTTTATACAATGTAAAGAAGCATAATAATACATTAATACAAGCCTTAAACTTGATCTTAAATTCCTTCAAAGACTAAAACCAAGCCATGAAATATATTTTTTGTTTGAGTTTCTAGGTAGTTAAGATAATCGAATCAAATCTAGAGTAGGAAATTAGTCTTAGAGTAAATTACACGGATGGTCCCTGTGGTTTGTAGAAAATTTCATGTATAGTCCCTCAAAGTTTAAAGTTGCATGTATCATCCCTTTGACTGCAAAAGAATATCATCTATGATCCCTATGTTGGATGGCCGTCTACTTCTCCATTAAACATCATCCACGTGATAAACACGTGAGGGTAATAACGTCTTTTTCCCCCAAGTACATGACTGATACTTAAATTTTTTTTCTCCTTCCCAATGAACACTCAAATCAGTTTCTTCTCACATTTAATTTTCCCTCTCCTCTCAAATCAATGAACACTCAAATCAATTTACTCTAATACTAATATACATGAGAAAACATTAAAAAGAATGGATTGGCACAATTTTTTTCCAAGGGTGTAGATCACCACATGAGAAAAAAAAAGTGTTGAGGATTTACAACGATCTTCAGCAAAATGCATATGAAGATGAGTGGGGAAAAAAAAGCTTCAGTTCACGATCCGGTTTTGTACAACTCATCATCTACCACCAACATATACTATAAATTTGAATATCAAAAAATTAATTCAATACAAATAACCACCTGCTACCATTTCTCTAAAAATTAAAAATCAAAAATTAATTCAACCTATACTCTAAAAATAAACCACCCATGAATTTCTTGATAAACTCTTGAATTTTTGTTAGGGACAAAAACGAAAATCCACCACAACTCCCTAATTTTCAGGGACTAGTGCCAGCTATCAAAACCCACAACAACTATCTATCCCATCATTTTAACACTTAAAAAATCAAACCACAAATCCTCAATCCCTTTTACTCTCAGCCGCCTACCTTTTCTCACCTGATAACTCTCCATCAATTTTGACCCGACCGGTTGATTAATAGAGGTGGGTTACGGTGACATAGTGATGGTTGTGTTTTTTGTTGGCGGTGGATTTTGTAGATCCGGAACTGGGATCTTTTTTTGATAAATGATAGGTTTTTGTTTGTCTCTCGATTTTTGATTGTGTCGATTGAGATAGATGAGAATTTAGATATATTTTTTTTGTTGTAGATGATGAGGTATTTCGTGGATCTGGGTTTATTTTTTATTGATGTTTTGAATATGATGTTTTGATGGCGAGTGAGTATCTGTTTTGATAGGATCTTGTGTGAGAGCATTTTGTGAATCGTTGTTGTTGTTGTGTGTTCGTGATAGGATTTAGTTTTGTGTGTTATGTTTTGATAGGATCTTGTGTGAGAGCATCTTGTGTTGGGACAAAATTTAAGTATCAGTCATGTACTTGGGGGAAAAAGACGTTATTACCCTCACGTGTTTATCACGTGGATGATGTTTAACGGAGAAATAGACGGCCATCCAACACAGGGACCATAGATGTTATTCTTTTGCAGTCAGAAGGACGATACATGCAACTTTAAACTTTGAGGGACTATACATGAAATTTTCGACAAACCACAGGGACCATCCGTGTAATTTACTCTTAGTCTTATAACCTACAAAATTTCAAGAAATGGTTCTCATTTTAATTCTCTATGTTTTAGGGCTAATTTTTACAAGATTTGCAAAAAAAGATAGAAATGTAGTGACATTATCTGAATGATCATTCCCTTTAATCCAACAAAGATCCAACTAATATTCTTGAAGTCCCAAAAATCAAGAGGATGGTGGTTGTGTGGCAGTAGAGGGGGGTGGTGGTGGTTGTGTGGTGGTAGAGGGTGGTGGTGGTGGTGTTTGTGATGTGGTGGCTTCCAGTAAAAAAAAAAACGAATTGGGTAAATTGCAAATTATGTCCCTGAAAGTGAGGAAGAAGAAAAAGGTATATTAGTCATTTCACGTGCCACTTAACGAGATAAATAACGAAAGTTAGCTCTCAGTGGCTGTTTTGCAAAAAATAAAAACATTAATATATTTTTTGCAACAAATTTTCTCTCGCTGTGATCCTTACGCATTTGGGCTACTTTAGTTACCATTTTTGCAATTTACCCTAATATTAAACAAACACGCTTTTAGTTTTTGTGTTAAGCTTATTAACTTTCTATAAGTTCAACAAGCTCGTAACTGGAACAAATAAGCTAATTCATTTGTCACAAATTAATTGGTATCTCCCACACAAGCATCACGCAGTTTTTTTATATATATAAAACAGTCGTTACACTATTGCTACAATAAAAACTTCAACTTCACTATTTAAAAAAAAATATATTGGAAAAAAAAATTACCATCATTTTGTAACATCGGAAAATAGAAATATTGGACAATAATTTTGAGTCAAACTACTTAAACAATTATCATGCCCTTTACCTTTTGTGGAATTTTTATGTATCAAAATTTGATATGGAATCTTGTTATCCTTATACATTACTCGATAATTTTGAGCCTTTTCTATATACCATACTCCCACAAACATAAAAAGGCAAGACATAGATTCATGTCAGGAGTAGATTTGGAATCATTATTTCAGTCTCACACCCACAATTCACAAGTTTGGATACTATTCCCATGACGATATGCTTTGGACATTATCCGTTTTGCCCATGCACCACACATACACATTGAATGAATATATGCTTCAAAAATGTTTTTTTAATAATATCTTACAAACATGTACATCCATGAAGCATTAACTGCTACGACATTATGTTTGTATGGAATACGCACATGGTTGTTTAGATCGAGGTTTGTGCCAACATGAAGAAATCACAAAGACGATCTTGCAGTGTGCTCTAAATAAATTAAAAAAAAAAAAAAAAAAAAATAAAATGAAAGAAAAGAATGATGTGTGGCGATGGTTCAACGCCAACCAAATGAGTGCGCCTGGTTGGTTCTTCGCGGTTCTAGTGTTTCCGAGAAACAAGTAATATGTGAATCGACAATGAGCCTAACTGACAGTATTATATGTTCTAAAACGATGATATTATGTCTTATTATTGGATTAATTAGACGCGTATCGCTCTCATTTTGTCAGGCTTCCTTTTAGACATATATTTTAGCCACAAGTATCATTTGGCTTCGTTAAGTACACCGGCACATTGTTTAGATAAAGGTTGAGCAAATTATTAAGTTCTTAACTAATGTTGAATTTGTTCAAATTAGATCGGTTTTGTTTGTTTTTTTTTTTTCCTTTTTTTTGTGTGGTTTTAAACCGGCGAACAACTCTACAAAAGTGGCACTAGTTACCATCATATGGAATAACGATTAAATAGAAAACCAAGTTACCTTGTCACATCTAGATCCAGTACAAAACACTAATGCATGGGTCATGCTCATGGCCGAAAAGGGCGCTCAAAACTGTATTTTTTTTTAAAACATCGTAAATCATGCATTTAAAACATATAATTTAGGTATATATATATTATTTTGATATTTAAATTGGATTATATGAAATTATTATTATTTTTTTATATAGTTCTTAAGTCTCAAAATAATACTCAGTGCTGAAGTAGCACGCAAATTTTATAAAATACAGTTAGCTTACCAGTCAAATGTTATCTTTACTTTTTAGAAATGTTTTAATTAACTCTACTTTGAAAGTGAATATAAAAACGAAAAGAAACAAATTAAAACTGTGTTTTATATTTGTTTCGTCAATACCACCATGACAGTGTCATCGACTTTGACGAACTCTCTTATAAGTTATATCTATAGACGACGTATATGGGTCCTGTATAAAATGAGTTTGTGAACCTTTTCCCCTCTACTTTGCAACTTTCTTTTCGTTTCTTGTTTTTCGAGAGACCAAATGTTTTAAGAATAAGTTCTGCAAGCACTCTTCTTTAAACAAGATCTATATATCAGATATTGGTGGTCATCCACATGGTCTATAAAACATGCACATCAAAAAATAATAAGGTTAAAATCATGTGGCCAAAACCCTAATATCAAGATCTCCATATCAGGGATGCAACTCAAATAATAAACACGTTTAAAGAGTGTTTATACAATTACTCACTTGTTCTTGCTAGCGTAAGCTCTAAGTAATCTTCTATCTGCACGAAATCACCTTCTTGGTCTTCTTAGATGATTCACACGATTGAATAAGGGTTTATGGGGAGAATCTTCTTTGTTGGTTGCGCAGATATCCACCAGCATTATGCATGTAGAACTAGGGCTATATCCTATGCACAGTTAAAACACATGGACCGACTAGTCGATTAGGTTGATTGTGGTGGATAACGAATAGAAGAGGAGAGGGACATGGATTCAGTTAGGTTTATAAAGGTGTGAATGATGTTGTTGGTGCAAATATGCAAATATGTACATATATTTCCTCTTATAAATTTAAGATTTGCTAAATATGCAAAGTAATTAACTTACTTGAATCAATGAAATTAGTCATAAGTTAATTGTGGAATTAATAGATTATATCAATTGTTAAATTTGAATTTGAACTTTGAAATTCAAACTAAAAGCTCCTTTGCACCACTTTGTTTCTTGGACAAGCCCTTGGTGTCCCCTTTCCCTCTTTACAAGACTTGGACTTGTGGTTAATGGAGTGCTTCCAACTTTATCTCTAACCAAAGACCTCTTTATCTCCCTAAACCTTTTGACTAATGAGTTGGTTTTACTCCATACATCTTGGGGATTGGAAATGCCATTGGGAAGCCTAAAGTGAAGTTCACATGAGGTTTAAGCTTGAGGCAATGAGTAGTTGTAGCAAGAGACAAAAACAGGTCCAACATGTTGGACCTGCGAGCCATGGGTTTGTAAGTGCTACCTTATCTCCACCTGTTGCGACCCATGGGTTTGTAAGTGCTTCTGTATTGGGTGCTTATGAATCATAACTTTTAACCTCTTACAAATGAGACTCTTTGGATTTGGTGAATGGCCGTTCTTCGGTTTACTTATGACTGTTGCTTTTGCTATTGTTATGACCAAAAAAATTGTTTATTTCGGCATGTATCTATGTAATGCATAATGAATATGACAAGCAATGATGAGAGTTGTTACTATTTTCTATTTTGGTAAGTGTAGCTTGCCATAACCCGTGTGTTAGCATAGCGATGACATGGTTGCAGCCAACGCTGGTTTTGGGTACCACTTCCATAATTGCTGACGTGAGCCTTATTATGTATATTATCATCATGCATTATGGATACTCGCCATTGCAGCCATGAGGGGCATATCCTTTTTTTTTTTCGATCGTTACCAGACTTATCTATTGTAGGTGGTTAACGCCTTTGGTTCCTTCACGTACGGTAGGGCTATGATGATTAACACCTATTTTCTGACACAAATGAAGTGGGTCGTCAAAGATTGGATCTGTAACTTGGCGGGGCAAGGACCGGATGGCATGATTATGCAACCTTGTTTCTTTGCAGCCACGACGGGGTCTAGATTTTTTTCACCCTATTTGGTTTAAAAATCTGAGCCTAATAACTGCTACCCTATGTCGCCCTGTCGCAAGGCATAGGTTTCTGGCTGCTTCTGCGTTTGGTTCCTATGAATCCGAACTTTTAAACTCTTAGAGATGACACCCTTTTGATTTAGTGAATGGTCGTTCTTCGATTTAGTTATGAATCTTGCTTCTGCTGTTGTTGTCAGCAAAACAATCCTTTTTTTAAGCGGGTATCTATGTAATGCATGATGAATATCACAGGCAATGATGAGAGTTCTTACTATTTCCTATTTGGGTAAGTGTAGTTTGCCATAACCCGTATCTTGGCATAGCGATCACATGTTTGCAGCCAAAGCTGGTTTTGGGTACCACTTCCATAATCGCTGACCTGAACCTTATTATCTATATTATCATCATGCATTCTCGATAATCGCCTTTTCAGGTCTAATATATGCCTTACATTAATTGGCCTATTTACGCTTTTTTTTTTTTTTTTTTTTTTTTTTAACACGAGGTCCATCGACACCCCGGTTAATAATCTCATTTTCATTGTGATATTCATTACAACAACCTACGATGAGTCTACGGGGTTAGGATATTAAAGTTGAGATACTCCACACATGTTGGCGGGGCAGGTCGATAGACTTGCACCCATAGTGGCCATATCATTTTTTTTCGATCCTTACCAACCTTATCTGTTGTAGGTGGTTACCAATTTTATTCACATTTATTTTCCTCCAAAACACCTTTGGGTGCTTCACGTAGGGTAGGACTATGATGATTAACACCTATTTTCTAAGACAAATGGCGTGGGGTGTCAAACATTGGATCCTTAACTTGGTGGGCCAAACACTGAATGGCATGATTATGCAACTGTGTTTCTTTCCAGGCATGGTGGGCTCTACACCTTTTTGACCCTGTTTCATTTACAAATCTGAGCCTAATAACTGCTACCCTATCTCGACCTGTGTCAATGGTCGTTATTCGGTTTAGTTATAACCGTTGTTTCCGCTGTTGTTCTGACCAAAACAATCCTTTTTTTTGGCCAGGTATCTATGTAATGCATGATGAATATCACAAAAAGCGTATTCAAATACAAGTTTACAACCGGAATCGAACTCAGGAGATTTCAACCCCGGTTTTAGACCTGTATTTGAAGACGGTTTAGATCTGAATATTGATGGGATAGAAGTTCATTCGACTGCTGGCAAGTCAACTTGGAAATCGGGTCCTACTCCAGAAGATGGTGGCGACTGCGGATGTTGACCCGGCTAAACCATGGGGGAAAAAGAAGCATGATTCAGCTACTGGTCGATGGGCCTAAAAGAAATCACACGACACTTGGTTAGAGGAGTAGCTGATAATAAGTGTCTAGGTGGTAATCTCAACTATTATGAAGTAGAGGATAACATTATGCTTCAAGTCAAATCAAGGTCCATTGCTGGTCAGTTTTCATATATATACTTTGTATGTCTAACTTGCGCTTACTAGTTTTATAGCATACTTAGGTTCACTCCTACAAAAGGCTCTGATCATCACCCGCGCGCATTTGACCAAAGATAGATGTGAAACTTAATAGAATGCTGTGACAAGTAATTTGGTGCAAATTACTTTTGCGCACCATCTTCTTTTGTTTCCCATCTATCTTTAAAAATTGCACCTTATTGTTGATCAGGGGCCTTTGTTGAGCTGGGACTGGAAATATAAAATAACAAATTTACCATCACAGACATGGAACATCAAATGTTGATATCGACAGATAAACAATACCATGTACTCTTCATTGACTAATGTTGACACACGATGTACAACATACCTACTTCTTCTTATCTTCCCCTCAAATTCCTTTTGGTATTTCAACGGCCTAGCAATACGTCTGATGCAGACCATTATTTAAAAACCGTTTAAATAGCAAAAGGGATTTGAGGGGGGGGGGGGCGTCAGACTTTCCAGGTATGTTGACATTTGTTTGTTAGATCGAAAGTTGTGGCTATAACTAATGGAGATACTGTATCCCTAACATATGGCATGACAACAATCACAGAAGCATTAAAAAAATAGTCAGTGTTGCTTCCACTGTTCATTCCCAAACAGGCAACTGTAGCTGCCCAAAAAACAATATATTCGGATCGGAGAAACTTGAATGGCCAGCAGGCTCCAGTGCCGGACTTGCACTGTTTGGATCTGAAAGCAAAAGGGTGGTTGTGAGTGAGGATGAAGAGGTAAGATCAGGCAGTTATTAATCGGCCTGTAGATGGATCAGGTTGAAAAGAAAAAAAAAAAAAAAAAAACGCCTAAATTAGGTCCACATCTTGGCGGGGCAGGTGACTAGACCTGCAGCCATGGTGGACATATCCTCTTTTTTTTTTTAATCCTTACCAGGCTTATTTGTTGTAGTTGGTTATCAGTTTTATTCACATTTATTTTCCTACAGAACGCCTTTTGTTGCTTAAGCTAGGGTAGGGCTATGATGATTAACACTTATTTTCTGAGACAAATGAAGTGGGTCATCAAAGATTGGATCCGTAACTTGGCGGGGCAATGACCGGATGACATCATTATGCAACCGTGTTTCTTTGCAGCCATGGCGGGGTCTAGATCTTTTTCACCCAATTTGGTTTAAAAATCTGAGCCTAATAACTGCTACCCTATCTCCACCTGCCGCACCCCATGAGTTTCTGACTGCTTCTGTGTTGGGTTCCTATGAATCTGAACTTTTAAACTCTTAGACATGACGCCCTTTTGATTTGTTGAATGGTAATTCTTCGATTTACTTATGACTGTTGCTCTTGCTGTTGTTCTCAGTAAAACAAATTTTTTTTTCGCCGGGTATCTATGTAATGCATGATGAATATCACAAGCAATGATGAAAGTTGTTACTATTTCCTATTTTGGTAAGTGTAATTTGCCATAATCCGTGTCTTGGCATTTCGATCAGATGGCTGCAGTCAAGGCCGGTTTTGGGTACCACTTCTATAATCGCTGAGCTGAGCCTCATTATGTATAATATCATCATGCATTATCGTTGATCCATCATTGATCCTCTCTTACTGTTTATGTGAAGAATAGTTCGGACGTTTATTTACTCTCTTTGCAGCTCTAAACTTTATGTGTGGCTGTGTTTCACTTCATTTGCCATGTTGCTACATAAGTAGAACAACCAAAAGATAAGTATTGCTTGAATTTTTTTATGCCATAGTTCAATATGAAACTGCTACATTTGTATATGTATTCTTATGGTATCTTAAATTTACAGGCTTAAATGCTTAATCCATTGTAGTAGACGACTATGCTTATATTTTCTTTTCTGCCAATGGGGTTTTTATATTCAACAACATGATTGCATACTATGGGCACAAGTTAAATATAAAAAATAGACGGAATATCAATGATGGATGTACGGAGACCAACCCCAACTATTACTAAATTCGCATGATCTGTGCATCCATCGTTGATACTTTGTCAATATTTTTGTCGCACCCAAGTTTTCACATTCACCTACCTGAGCACATTATGATTGAAGTAAGATCGAGGTGGACTGTTCCTAACTTTCCGTATATATAGTTTGTATGTCTGCCTTTTGTTTACCAGTTTTATATCATACTTAATAATAGAGTTTTCTCTCCACTTACAGGATTGCACACGAAGGTATACCTGTCATTTTTTCTACAGCTGGAAGATCTAATCCTTATATATAGTCGATAACAAATAACCAGCCGTGTATGTTAGCCTCGAAATGAATTGTTTGAGACAAAGTGTCGTTCATCTGGTCATTGTGAAGCAACAGAAGTGCCTACAACAACACAAAACAAGAATGCAAAAATTCGGTCAAGAACCCGACAGTAGAAGCATTAGGTCATTACTCCAATGCCAAGTGAGCACGCATCTTTTAGTATAAAAAAGGTTGAAAATGAACCAGCACCTTCGGTTCGACTGGAACCTCTCCTCGATTCTGAAGTCAAACCTGAACGCCCTTCTCGGGATGGCCCTCCACCAGTGGCTACCCATGTAAAAAGACTAAAGCATGTTCGAATTTTCTACATGGCTCGATCTAGTTTATACACTTTTCATAAAGATATAATATATATCGCTTTAAATTTCAGTAGTCTTTACCAACTATTGATTGCAAATAACCTTATCTATGCAAAAGATCATCATAATGTTCAACTATTAAAATATTTTTTACCCTATTTTAAAGTTGCAACACTAGCAACAACAACATAAACCGCTTCTTTAGCAAAATAGCCCGCCGCAAAGCGCGGCTTCCACCTAGTTTATAAACAATTATATAATAAAACAAAACCCCTAGTGGGGATTTTTTCATTTCAAAAAAATCAAATCATTCCTTATTAGGTAATATTTTTTTAATTATTAATTTTTCTTTTAAACTATGTTTAATTAAAAAACCTAAATACTTCCTTATTTGGAAAAAAATATTTGTAAATTCGTATTTTAGAGATATCTTGAGCTAAAAGATATATGTGTCAAAAGTGTAAAAAACTAAAACTTTAAAAATGCGGAGTTAATAAACAAGAGTTAAGGGTCAAAACTAAAATTTAAGAGAAAACAAAACCATAGATGCATTTAGCTGTCATACCTGATTTTTCTTCAAAACCCATTCCAAATCGAAACCTAAACAAATAATTGTGCAATTTTAAATTAAATTGAACAAGATTTGTTACAATATAACTCTTATGTCAGTGATTCCAAAGATATTTTTCATAAATTTATGGAAGAACAAGAACTTTTTAATAGCATCAAGGTATGATTTTTAATATCTAATTTCTTGATTTTGTTTAAAATTGATATAGGGCTTTTAGTTATATTCTAAAAAGGTTTGTGATTTTGATTTTAATTTAGGGGGAAAAATTAGGGTTTGATTGAAGTTTTGATTTAGTTAATAAAGATCATAGAGTAAGAGGATTGGTATTATGGATCAGTTTACAACATTGGGTTGCCAAACACATAAACAACCACGTATCGGATTCTGATTAATTTATATTTTCTAACTTTACGTTTTTTTTAACAGAATTGGGTCACTTCAAAAGGATATAGACCTTCTCAAGCTTTGATGGTATGTAAGCTTCTTTATGGAAACAATTCAAAGTGTATATTGGCACTTTCATGTGAAGAATTGGAAGGTTCGGCTTATTTTCAACAACTTATATGCTGACTTACAAAGGAAAGATATCATTACAGCTACTCATGGCACTAAGAAGGTAAACATAATCATTCTAGACTATCTCTGTACTTGGTCGATGTATGTGACTGTTTGGATATTGTTTTTAAAGTTAGAATCTGAAACAACAACTTATTTTCTATTGTTACTGATTGAAATATATTTGTACGTAGTGTAACCCAAACACCCCTTCAGGACCTTCACCATCAGTTTAAAAACATGTGGAGCTTAGGGTTATGTCAGGGATCATGTTAGGCTATCAAAGCTGAAAGAGAGGATTTGGAGATTGATCTTTCCAGTTTCAGAACTTTGAATGCTATGTTCGCTGTTCTTTTTAGGTTCGTTTGATGCATCCACTAATACACATTAAGCTCACGTTTTGTGCATATAACTATTCTTAATGATGGCTCTATTTGTAGATCCCTGGATGGAGTGGTTTGTCAAATGCAAGGGCTACAATCTTTGGTGATGTTTTTCCCCTTTCGGAAGATGAGCAGGTGCTTCATTCTTATTACATACGGACCTTCTTTTTAATGTTGTCAAGTATCGTTGTTATATGGTAAGTAAATTGCCTGTCAAGATATTAATATTTGTTTGAACTTTGAATATATAGGGATGGGCACATAAGCAGTACATAGCAAAACACTAGCAGTGACCATCACAACAGTGGGGAAACTTCTACTACTTTAGGATCCAGAATATAAGGTTTGTTTTGTTAATGTAAAATCTTAATATAGTGATTTTCTTTTAGTTTGATATATTTGAAACAATGTTCATATATTTGTTTGATGCAGAGATATATATTTTATTGGGGGTTTTGGCACTGTTGCTTGGGTTAATGTCTAGGAGTACGAGGCTCTTCAACTCGATGAGATTGCTGTTAATTGCGGTGAGCATAACCTCAAGGTTAGTGTTTTGAATTGGCAATTGTTGTTGGTTTTGCTTTTCAGATATCGGTTTTATATCATAAAAATATATTGTTGCAGGAGCTGAATATCATGTTTTCCAAGCCTCTTAAAGAGCTGTTTTCATTGGAGAGCGAGGTGGATAATGTTTCTCTGATATCAATAGATACCAAGGGGACTGATATTCGTGTTCGTCAAGGTGTACAGGTATGAACCTGCTAAAGGGGGTTGTTTGGCATTGGGTTTTGAAAGTTAATCTGATCATTGCATTTTCACTTTGAGTTGTATGAAGTTCTTAAGTGATGAAAAGAGGTGGTAAAGTATTTGTTTCACCGGATTTTAATCAGCCAATGGAGCATCAAGTAGAAAAGACGACGAAAAGATTTGATTACTTGAGAGAGCAAGGTGCTATTGACGGGTGGTTTTCTAAGAAGGGGCGTGAAAGTGAATTATGGCAGTTTGCACTAGCGAAAAGTGTTAGTTTTTTTACTATTCTCTTGGTATTAAGTTTGGTGTCCATTACTTTTTATGGTATGTATTAAAACTTTTATTCTCATTTCTTGAAAAGTCAAAATAATTAGTTTTTTTGAGTTAAATGTTAATAAGATAATTTCAGTATTGCCATTACTTTGTTGTTCATTGTCACTTATATATTCCAAATCTGAGCTACGTGGTGTGGCTCAGAGCTTGGTGGAAGTGTCTATGTTTGATTGTGCCCTTCTTTGCCTATAATTTTGTTTACCATTGTGGAAAAAGATTGGACCTTACACCTGACCAGGTTTACTCGAACATTACATGATCTTATTGTAGCTAACTAAGATAATAAGCCCAAGAAGTTAGCTTAGATAAACACCCCTTAGTTTTTAAAGAATGTAATTTCATGTAAAACACTGAGAAATTTATGTTTGAGGAGGTTGTTGGCTCAGGTTCTGGAGTATCAGCCATAACAAAAAATTTCACACTTCTTTGGGTAAGGGGACATAGAATGTGGCCTGAATTTTGGTGTCATAGATGTTCATTGCACATGACTTGACTTTATGTTACCTTGCAGAATATGCATAAACGTGGCTTAAATTTTGATGTTATAGTTGTATCAAAACACAATATACATAGTAGTAGTGTTTGGATTATTTAGCTTGTAGACTTAAAGTAGTGTTTAGATTATTGACTTATTAGCTTATAGACTTATAGAAGTGTTTAGATTATTGGCTTATTAGCTTACAGACTTATATATGTGAAGTGTGATAAATGAGAATCATCCTTATGTAAGTTGCGACCTTTCTCAAGAAGCCACACCAAAAGAGATTTTCTAACATTGGTTCTATAATCCCATAAGCATAAGCTCTTTGGCTTTACACAAAGACCCAAAACTGAGAAATTTATGTTTGAGGAGGTTGTTGGCTCAGGTTCTGGAGTATCAGCCATAACAAAAAATTTCACACTTCTTTGGGTAAGGGGACATAGAATGTGGCCTGAATTTTGGTGTCATAGATGTTCATTGCACATGACTTGACTTTATGTTACCTTGCAGAATATGCATAAACGTGGCTTAAATTTTGATGTTATAGTTGTATCAAAACACAATATATATAGTAGTAGTGTTTGGATTATTTAGCTTATAGACTTAAAACAGTGTTTAGATTATTGACTTATTAGCTTATAGACTTATAAAAGTGTTTAGATTATTGGCTTATTAGCTTACAGACTTATATATGTGAAGTGTGGTAAGTGAGAATAATCCTTATGTAAGTTGCGACCTTTCTCAAGAAGCCACACCAAAAGAGATTTTCTAACATTGGTTCTATAAGCCCATAAGCATAAGCTCTTTGGCTTTACACAAAGACCCAAAAGGGCTTGATAGCTTTTACTTGAATGCACTATTCTAATAAGCTCTTTCTGATTCGAATAAAATGTTATTACAAGCTTTGAATTAAAAACTGATTTAGGATATGGTCTGCATTTAATTTAGATTTTGAGCAACTTTCACACATTGACACACTTGAGTCGTTCCCTATTAGCTAATTTATTAATCAGTATCTATGGACAATAAGTTCAATTTTTGTGGAGATTATGAGAATGTATTGCCCTGGATCTCCTAGAAAGGTTATGCATTCTAAGGTTTATGTGATCATAGTTTTGTTCAAAGCTAAGGGCTTCCGATAATCATTTTGTAATATTTAGTTACTTTTGATAATTTATTTAGTTGCTTCATGCAATAAACTAGGAAAGTACTAAAGGAGGTTTGTACCAGGCTACCTGTAGTTATGTAATTTTTCAGCAGTCTTAAATTAGTTTGAGTCCTAATATTTTTTAAAGAATGCATTGTAGACAGCTTAGAGTCTTCTTCCATATTATGTAGAAGCACACATCCATAAATTTTATTGAACATTGTACTAACGTATCATTCTTGGATTATAAATTACGATTAAAGAATTCATGGAATACTTATACAACTGCTATTTTTCTTATTATGACACATATTAAGTACATTAGATTTTTCGGATAGATTGTGTATGTAGGTTTACTAAAAATATCGCATGTTCGAGCTCATTTTCTTTCCCATGCTTTAATGGTCAGTCGGTTACATTCTTTTTGTTGTCATTCCTTAAACTTCATCATAATTTTTAAATGTTTTTTGAGTTTAAATCTTTTGTGTGTACTTCTATAATTAAAAGGTTATCTTAATTAGCTAAAAAATCTGACTAAATTTTGCTCGGATCTGTTAATAGGGACTCATTCAACCCATTTGACTCTGTATCATTGATGTGTTTATAATGAGTAATTCTTTGTAACATGTTTATACTTATTGAATGGGCCAGGTTGATGTTTATAGTAGTTTTCCGTAAAACACAAAACACCCTTAGTCTTTGAATATGATTGAACAGATGTATATCTTTTTTTACGCATAATGAGTTTTTTTTATTCGAAGGACTGGTAGATGGAATTACCGATGCTGACACAATCCAACTAAAGAATGTCAAGAATAATTACTCATGATGTCAAATCATTGGAGTATTATTTTCAAACATGCCAAGAAGAGAAATATAACTAAGATGGTATCTGTTATTCATGTAATCATATATATCAACTATGTAAATTTTTTAAATGTACCACAATCATATATGCTTCTTGTGATAAGTAGAACTATGAGTTTACTAACACGCTTCCTGATTGGCATGTTCATGATGCTATGAGACGGGGTCTACTTTGAGAAGAAAGTCTCTTAGATTGGTAAATTGAAGAGGTATTAGTATGCACTCAACTTTTTCTCACTATGCTCCATGTATTTTTGTCTATATGGAGAATCTATCCATCTCACCCAAGTAAGTTAGATTGACTAGCTCTGTTGTGTAGTGCTGGGAGTAGAAGTTGGCGTCCTTGAGTTACTCAATTGGTTTCATTGAGAACAACTTGATGTTAGGAATAAAAAGATGTGATAATAGTTCATATCAAATAATTTAGTCAACATACATGCATATTGTTTGTGCCGGCTTCGAATGATTAAATCATATATGCTTTGGGTGACTTTTGTTTAACACGGGATTGTAACTTATTAATTTTAATACCACTATTTTGACATGTGATAAAATATACTAATTCGATTGACCAACAAAAATCAAGATTGAAATTCTATTAAGGTTTACATTTAGAATTGTTTCTTTGTTAAGGTTTGTGTTTTTTTTTTTTTTTTTTTGTTAGTAAATGTTTCATATGAATAATTTTATAGATTGGATGTTACTAAATTAAAATTATGTCAAAACTTTGTTAGCGTGACCTATGTCAGAACTGTGTTGCAAGTTAATTTAAAACAAAAACAATATTACTCCGAGACATTTTGCTTGAATAATGAAACATAGCTTTTAATCTAAAATCATTATCTAAAAAGAAATAAATAAATAAAAATATATATACACCTGAATTACTATTTTTAATCGAACAAGCAAAACTATTTAACACACGTCAATTTGTTTGTATTATAATCGAAAATAATGTATACTTAAAAACTTAAGAAAAAACCCGTGCGTGCACGGTTATTATAACTAGTTTATAAACAATTAAAAAAATTGGGGAAAATCGTGTTGAGAAAAATGAGAAACCACTCTTTGAAAATCCAGATCAGATAACACAATACTCGTAATTTGAAACTCAAAACCAAAGTACCGTAGATGGGAAAATCAGTTCCATCAGCAGCAAGGCTACAAGACATCGCATCAAGAATCATAACCTCCGACAGAATCAAACAAACCAAAAAACCCGTTTCCAACAAGACCCGAATCGTCCCTCCACCCGAACCCCCCAAAACTATTCGAATCATTCAATCCCAAAAACAACAACAAAAGTCAAAGATTATAATGGAAGAGAATAATAGTAAGTTAATGAACAAAAGGGTTCCGTTAAAAGATGTTGTGTTGGAGTGTACGAGGAGATGGTTTGGTGATACGTTAAAAGAAGCTGAATCTGGTGATGTTAATATGCAAGTTCTTGTTGGTCAGATGTTTTGTTCCGGTTATGGTGTTGTTAAGGATGCTCATAAGGTGGGTGCCTTTCACTTATTGCTATTATGTTGTTTATTACGTTTAGTCCTATTAAATAGAAACCTACTTTCCCAGACGTAGAGTTATCATACCCCCAAAGTTACAAATGCAGGCTACATACTTTCAAATTTCGTCTCGAATACCATAATTAGGCTAAAACGGGTAAACAAATGAGGTTTTCTTGTTTAGGGGTGGGGAGGGCGAGTCTTTGGCTTAGATGTATGCGGCCTAACCGAGGTATCCCCATGACCGTTTCCGACCCTTTCCCTAGCCACCTCCAAGTGCGTACCTAGTTGGGTTTGGACCATAGACCTCTTGTGAGGAGGTTTGGTGTCTTACCACTAGGCCATTTAGCGTTTTCAAATTTCGAATACCATACTTAGGCTATACTTCGAGATGACATAGCAGTAGTTGCAAAGTGTCTGTTAGGAGTACGTAGGTGTTTGTTTTATAAAAGCGTTTAGTAACATAGGTTTAGGTGTTTGTATAGTGTATAATGATGTAAATACTAAACACTTCTTTCATTAGTGTTTTGAATAGGATTGTTTAAACAAAATCCAAAAGCTAAATGCTCGTTGCCAAACAAGCACTATATTCTAGATGCTCCAAAAAGCTTGTTGCCAACATTATTACCAAAATTCTCTTTGACATAAGACGAAATTTAATTAGAGAAACTAAAGACGACGAGATTGTCAAGGATATGGAAGAACAATTAGAGAAACTAACCACAAGAGACAAATAGAAACAAACTATGAAACTATAAACGGTCTTAGTTATTTTGATGGACAAAGTTTTAAGTTATATAATTTTGTTTTTCGGATTGTTTATTTGAGTTTATGGTTTAGTTGTTATTTGCTTAAATGTAAATGGTTGCAAGTTTTTAAAAACTTTAATTTTTTTAGGTTTTTTATTAGCTTAATTCATTGATGCATGAGGCTATTTTTTTTCTTCAGAAAAACGGTTCCTACCGGGTAGACCCAAAAGAACCGGAACCGGAACCGGAACCAGAACCGGAACCAAAAACTATATTTGGTTCTGTTGATATTCAGTCCCTTCCCCACCACCTGAACTAACACCCCGTAACACCTATCAAAACAGCAATGTGATATTGATATACTGGATTATTGGGTTTTCAATGGTTTGATATATTAAAATGGAGGAAACTGAATACACACAAATATGAAAGCTACTACCTATTTATAGACTAAAGTACATAACAGATAACTAACATGGGTACTAACTACTAACCCACTAAGCTAGAAAACAGGAAACAATAACTACACTTGCTGGAAACTCGTTCAACCACAAGACATGGTAAACCCACTTCCTTTTGCTGAATACTTAGTCCACCAGTGAATAAACTGACCCATGACTACTGATCCGTGACCCACAATCCGATTTAACCCATCAAGATTATCCAACATTCACCCCCTTAATCTTGATACCTATCACGGTCTCGGCTGCTACGATCAATTATCACAACACCGTTTAAGACCTTTCCGGACACCCCGACCTTCACCTCGGTCACGTCCAAAAGTCATCTCGGTTCAACCCGAATAAAATCGATCACACTTGTAACATATCACATGGCATCACGTTGGACACCCGTTCACTAACATCTTGACTCATCACGGATTGACGACCTCTACCCCGGCCAAATCCAAAGCCACCGATTGAACTCCAACGCCATAATGTCACACCGTGTTCTTTCTCCAATCTTTACCTTTTTCCAATCACCTTTGTTCAAGAGGCTCTCCACCGACAAAGAAAACAAGCTAGCCACTTGCTTCTAACGTTTTCTCACCTTGCCAAACGAGTCGAATCCAAAGCCACCTGCTTTGACGGATCCTTCCTGCCCGCTTTTCACGCATACGCCGGTCTCCACTTATAACGAACCAAGTTGATCAAGGCACCCGTTCTTACCGGTTGTGACTAGTCACGCAAACCCGCAACTAACAACCAAACGGCCTTCCTTTAGTCACCTCTAACAGCCACGGAACACAAATGTTTATCACCGGTCACCCCCGACCTGACAAACGGTCCTTCCACCACGACAATGCCTGACCGAAACACCTCAACGCCTCCGTCTTCCGCTGTTAAAACAGTCCCGAAACAGCCGCCTGCTGTCCCGAAACAACCCCTTTTGCCTCTGTTTTGATCACGACTAACAGCCACGAGACACCCCGGTGTTCACCCGTCTCCCACGTCATCCTAACCGGTACTTCACACGCGACAACGATTGACACAAACACCCATACGGTCCCGTCTTCTGCTGCATAACGTCCCAAAACAGCCCAACGTCCCTTAAAGACAAAGCCCGGTTCCCTGCTGCATCAGCCCCGTAGCGAAGGGCTACACCTTCTCTTGAAACCGACTCTCAAACCCGCCTTTAATCGAACGAGGCTTTGATACCATGTTGATATTCAGTCCCTTCCCCACCACCTGAACTAACACCCCGTAACACCTATTAAAACAGCAATGTGATATTGATATACTGGATTATTGGGTTTTCAAAGGTTTGATATATTAAAATGGAGGAAACTGAATACACACAAATATGAAAGCTACTACCTATTTATAGACTAAAGTACATAAAAGATAACTAACATGGGTACTAACTACTAACCCACTAAGCTAGAAAACAGGAAACAATAACTACACTTGCTGGAAACTCGTTCAACCACAAGACATGGTAAACCCACTTCCTTTTGCTGAATACTTAGTCCACCAGTGAATAAACTGACCCATGACTACTGATCCGTGACCCACAATCCGATTTAACCCATCAAGATTATCCAACAGGTTCAGTTCTCGGTTCCTACTTTTCACAAAAATCGGTTCTCGGATCCACCGGTTCCAAACCCATGCTCATCCCTAACTCGCCCAGCCATCGGCCGGGTCATGAAGCTAGTTTATTTATATAAGTGGAAGTTTAATATGGTAAGTAGTAATTAGTAAGAATAAAAGTAAAAATATAAATAAGGGGCGTTTGGTTAAGTAAATTGAAATTAAATAATTTTAATTTCCCTGATATCGCTTCCGGATCTTTCCCCAAAACCCATTTCCCCAAAACCACAGTTCCCCAAAACCCATTTCCCCCATTCATTCCACAATTTCCCCCAAACCACAAATCTCAAAATGTCAACCAAGCGGAAAGAAGATAGGGAAGAAAAGGAGGAGGATTTTTATGATGTAGAACGGAGGGGTATAGATCAAGTCGAGTATACGGGTGATTATGTGCAATATGATGTAGAACGGGTGATTATGTGCAATATGATGTAGAACGGGTGATTATGATGTAGAATGAGTTGCACATAATCACCCGTATACTCGACTTCATCTATACCCCTCCGTTCTACATCATAAAGATCCTCCTCCTTTTCTTCCCTATCTTCTTTCCGCTTGGTTGACATTTTGAGATTTGTGGTTTGGGGGAAATTGTGGAATGAATGGGGGAAATGGGTTTTGGGGAACTGTGGTTTTGGGGAAATGGGTTTTGGGGAAAGATCCGGAAGCGATATCAGGGAAATTAAAATTATTTAATTTCAATTTACTTAACCAAACGCCCCTTATTTATATTTTTACTTTTATTCTTACTAATTACTACTTACCATATTAAACTTCCACTTATATAAATAAACTAGCTTCATGACCCGGCCGATGGCTGGGCGAGTTAGGGATGAGCATGGGTTTGGAACCGGTGGATCCGAGAACCGATTTTTGTGAAAAGTAGGAACCGAGAACTGAACCGAATATAGTTTTTGGCTGTGTTATCAATTTCGGTGGTATACCACCGAAATTTCGGATTTCGGAGGTCTAATCAAATTTCGTTTCAAATCTCGCTAACGAGATATTCGGCGAAATTGACCGAAAAATACCGAAATTTGACTTCAAAATTTCGGTGGAAAAGGTGGTATTACCGGTCAATGCCGGTCAACGTACGTTTATCTTCAGATCTGTTTTTTTTTCCTTCATATCAATGACTCTTTTCACACACCTTCACATTAGCACGAATTGTAACACATTTGTGAGGTTTATCTTCAGATCTGATTTTCTTTTTTTTTGAAAGATGGATATGATTTTCTTGAAGTGGACAAGAAGGGTTGAAGAGAGAGAAAAGGGTGAAAGAGTGAGTGGGGCTGGTGTGTTTGGTGTGTTTTAGGGTTTTAATAAGTTTAGAATTTTTAACATTTAACCCCTCTATCTTTCACTATTTTACATTTAGTCTCTAAACCTTAAAATAAGTTTGTGTATTTAAACATTTGGCCCTCTATATCTTTAATAGTTTACATTTAAGTCTTAAACTTATATACTAAAAAATATAAAATTAATAACTTTATAAAAAAAATTACCGAAATACCACCGAAATTTCAAAAATTTCGTATCTCGGTCCTTGACCGAAACACCGAAATTTTGGTCCTTAACTACATAGGTTTTTGGTTCCGGTTCTGGTTCCGGTTCCAGTTCTTTTGGGTCTACCCGGTAGGAACCGTTTTTCTGAAGAAAAAAAATAGCCTCATGCATCAATGAATTAAGCTAATAAAAAACCTAAAAAAATTAAAGTTTTTAAAAACTTGCAACCATTTACATTTAAGCAAATAACAATTAACAACTAAACGATAAACTCAAATAAACAATCCAAAAAACAAAATTATATAACTTAAAACTTTGTCCATCAGAATAACTAAGACCGTTTATAGTTTCATAGTTTGTTTCTCTTTGTCTCTTGTGGTTAGTTTCTCTAATTGTTCATATGATCACTTTTGTCAAAAGGTTTTCCAAACAATGGTTTCATCGATAATCTCCGAAATGCTTATTGTTATAGCTTATTGTTTTTTGACACAAGCAGAATAGATGATCAGGCGATCAGCTGTACAAAAACACGACAATCGAGATATTGTTTGGATTTATTTCTGGAAGGAAACATTGATCAGATAAAGTTGTTATGAGTGTTTGGCAACTATGCCTTACTTTATGTTTTAACAGGAAAGTTTGGGGCACCTAAAACCATTTATCTAGTTGTATCAAGACATAATAAGCTTTTAGGTAGTTCTAATAAGCAATCCCAAACACCCAACCTTGATACATTAACTTTTTAACAGACTGTCACTTTTCCATGCGTAAATTTAGTTGTTTTTAGGAGAATTATGAATTAGTTTTGATGGTTTGGATGTTAGGGACAAGCTTGGATTAGAGCAGCTTCCAGGAGTCGAAGCTCTGTATGGAAAGTTGGCGATAAACGTCCAGGTTGGTATATATCATTTTCTTATGTTTTGTTTGTTTAGAGGGAGCTAAGTAGCTTGTTCACTGATGTCCCTGTGTTACTATTCTGATAGGTTACAATGCTAGTGACTCCGATTCAGATGAAGTGAAGGCTGGCCAAAGCAAAGCTAAATGATCCATGCTCATCAAATTAATGGTAACAAAGTGAGTCGCATTTCTTGTACGTTCTTGTTGGTATTGTTTTTTTTTGTTTGAACTATTGAGTTCGATTCATTGACTGCACATTTTATGTATATGTTGCCCCAAGTAACATTGCCATATCACTTTCCGTTAATAACTCCAACCCGAGTTGAATACTTGAATGCCACAACTGTTGTGCAAGTATATACAATCATTGCTCTTAAGTGATTGGTGATATCATTATTTGAAAATTTACAATAGTAGCATAAGTTGTATCATTGAGCACTCAGTCTGAAGGAAGATATCAGCTGCTTGGAAATAAAAATCTGAGCGACACCTGATTGTACAATACACTAAGCCCCAAATCCCCAATAACAACTTCCTTTTGAAGAAAACAAAAGTTGCACGTAATATATGGTTTAAGGGTAAATTGCTACACTAGAGGCCAGCATCAATTTATATGCGTTTAAGTTTGTCTTAGAGACGTAGACTAGCATTCTCATATATGTGGCGAATCTATCTCTTCCAACCTCATTTGCAAATATTAAAATGATGGCAAGTATTTTAGGGAGTGTAAAGGTTAAAACTCCAAGCCTACCATAATAAAAGGGGTACTTGTTTGGGTATGATAGGGTGGGGAACAGGGTTAAGCTGGACGGATCTGAACACAAGATCAGTACATTATTAGCAGGAGACGATAGCAAGAATGTATTCTCAAACCTTGTCTCTGAATTTAATTAGGCTTATTAGATAATGAAGTTACGCCATCAAATTAATCACAAATCCCTTCATCTTCTGTTTATTGGCATGATAATGTGTTTATAGCTGAATTCTTGCCAAACTCATTGCTGAAAAAGAAGTCAATTGAACATCAATCTAGTGAGATTGTGAGCAAGAAACCATAGATAGTTGACATAATAATGCTTCATTTTCCCTGCATTTCTCGACTCTCTGACCCTTCCAGATTGCCGATCGAGACAATTTAGGTGATATGTTGTCGTTGCTTTGTATTCACATTTCTATTTCTTTTCCCATTCGCAAAATTGGAATAAGCACCCCTTATAATAAAATTTGACTAACACATGTAAACTTGATATAAAACCCACATGTATAAACATTAGTCCTCTTCTCGACTTGACTATTGCTTTCTGAGAAGTTACAACCCAAACATAACTACAGCTTATTATCATGGCAATACGTATAATTAGTGACTGCCAATTTGAACATTTATGAAATGTAACTACACATGCATTCTAGTGACAGAAACTTACATATAAAACACTTGTAAAAGGCTTGAATCAGGATGTAGCCTTCACCCTTCTTACTCCACACTTGTAGTTTAATAAGTCTGTTTTATAATTGCTTCATCATCTCTTTTTTCTTTCTCCAACAATTTTTGTCCCTCTCTCACTCTAACTTATTCTCTTCCAAGTTTAAAATGAGCTAAAATATTCGATTTTTGGCTTTCTTTTGTACCTAAAGTCAAATGTAGTAAGTAAAATATAATAGAAGAGAGTAACCCCACAGAGGAAGTTATGATCGAAAGACACACTTGGGAATACAAAAAGATGACTTATGCCCGTAAGGCCGTAATGGATACAAACCACTGGTGCTCGATCTAGTGGTATTTTTTTCATGGGAATTCTGTTATCCTCTGTAAATGTGTCATTTTATCGACAAGTTTTAGCATTGCATTATCTTTTGCCTTGTTTTTATAGCTTAAGTGAAGATTTCCGGTTGAACTTTATCACCAGCTCTCAGTTTTCTACATGAGCTTGAAAAAGATGACCAGATTTGCTATCAATATGTATGTCAGTGAACTCTTTCCACTGGAGTATCTTTTTTCTTGTTACAAGGATACCAGTCAATTTCATATTATGATATTGTAGACTTGTAAGTTGTAATTGTCATATAAGACATGTTTCTATTTGACGGCATGTGTGCACAACCATAGTCACATAATTCGCTATAGTAGCCACGAATTGCGAACCAGTTCGTTCGATCCAAAACATGGAACGAAATCGATCCGGATCGACTGGGATCGCGAATTGGATCGGTGACAAATAGCGTTCCAGAAATTAATTGATATCTGAATCGGGACAGAGTAATTCGCGTTCCAATTAAAACTCATTCACGTTCCAGCTATTTTCGATTATGGTTTTTTAAGTTATGTTGTTGATAAGACTAGTTTTTCCTATTTTTTAAGTTAACATGTTTTTTAAGGTATGTTGTTGAGCCAAACGCTACTAAGTTTAAATTCTAGTTTTTCATATTTTTATTGTCCTTTGGATTTTGATTATGTTTTTTTAAGTTATGTTGCCGATAAAACTTTTATAATATGCTTCTTTGAACGAATTATGAGAATATGATAAGTATTATATTATGAATGTTAGGATTTCAAATCAATATATTAATTATTGGCTACATGGGTACATTGTACCACATTACTTGGTACATCGTACCGAAGCGATCCCAAATGAACCTACCCCCTTCGAACCAAATTTTAGGTGCCTAGCGAACCACGATCCCGATCCCCGTTCCATGTGACTATGTGCACAACACTACATCAAGATTTGCTCAATTTTCTCATGAAAAAACGCCATTTTGTGGCCCATACTCGCAGTCCTAAACTTGCATTTTGGTTGTAAAAAAAGACTCATTTACCCTAAATTTCTTCAGTTAGGAATTAAATTGTACGCTTTGAAACGCATATCATAAATCGATGTTGTTTAGCCTTTAACCTTCATGTTGTTTTCTGCAGTGCAATAATGGGCTCAACACAGCAGTCAAACTTATCATCAACTCTTCTTGCCAAGCTTGGAGATCATGTTTTTTTTTAATGTTTTTATCCTTTTATCTATATTTTGTTTTTATAACTGCTAGTATTTCGGGTTTCTTTTGTGAAAATTGCAGGATTTACAAGTCAGGTAATATGGTGAAAAGAACTTGTTCATATATCATTCGTTTCATTCTCAAGTGCCTGCTTTCTAATTCGTATTCCAGATTATCACATTTCCATTTCTTTTTATATTAGTGTCCTTTATTTTATTTTATTTTTTATTTTTTGCATTCGAGAGCAATGGAAATTTACATTTTTTTAAGAAATAGGCGTCTATGGATATATATAAATCCCTTTTTGCTTTATGTTCGGATTATGTAGCCGCTGTCATAATTTTTTAATGCCAGGTGAGTCTTATCTTCAACGTTAATATCTGTTTATCATTCATAAGGAACATTTTATTTCACAATTTTTTGTAATAAAGTTGACCTAAAAAGTCAAACAAAAGTGTAGAAACTGTAGTTACAGCACTTCTTTCAATCTTATTCTTGGAAATGTATTGTTACAACACTGATTGTTCACTTCCATGTGCTAATGTGAGACTCAAATTTCTGAAGCCCTTGCGAAATGTTCTTACACTATCTTAATTCGTGAATGTTGTTCAAAGTCCTTTAATTCTGGTTTATCCGACACACATGTTTCGAGAAATGGTGTTTGGTACTCGGATATTACAGAACAGAACTGCGAAGTTTTCGATTTATTAGTGAAAGTTAAAAGTGAAATACATTATAGATCATGTACCCGTCTCGAATGTCTTTTGTGATATTTGAACTTGTTACATGTTTCTTTTGCATTTGCCTCGAATGTCTTTTGTGATATTTGAACTTGTTACATGTTTCTTTTGCATTTGCCTCGAAGAATTTTGATCGAGTATGCTAACCAACCTTCGGATTCAACCTTGTATCCGAATCGGCTAACCTTGTCATAGATTTTGGTTTGGCAAAAGCTAACAAAATCAATTGAGAAAAAAAAAAAAAAAACACTTTGACAAATGAGCATGCCACCCTAAGGTATCATTATTATTATTTTTTTTTTTTTTTTTTTTTTTTTTTTTAACGGCAGCAATATATTAAAAGCTAGCAAAGACTAGCAAACCAAGAATTACATAGTATGAGTAATAATAGGATTTCTTAACCAATCTATCCAACTTAAGTTGTACTTGGGATTTCTAGATGAAATCCACAAGAACGAGTGATGAACAATATTATCCCACATAGTCGCCTTATTAGGCTTAGACGTCGAGAAAATCCAAGCATTACGAAAATTCCAAATGGACCACATCAAAGTAGCAGCCACCCTAAGGTATCTTGACCCTTGTTATAATCTTACCCATTGTGGAAACAATCATTTTGCATCTACAATGAACGCGTATTGTTGGAAAAGTGATATTCACAAAAGAAATTTTTTTTTATCCATATAACAACTTTAACACACATTCCAAGATGCTTTCCCCCCCCCAAAATAAGCACACCTAGTCCAAAGTATTTTCTTTAGCATAATTTCCATTCAATCCAATTACCATTACAAGCCTTTCCAGACTTTGACTACACATTTACCTCTCAAATCCTAAATTTCTTACTAAGGATCTATCTTTGAAGCATATCAAATGGGCAATGTGAGTGTTGTTGATACGTTTATGCATGCACCATAATTTTACGTACGTGGCTGCTAACGTTTTATGAAACATGCAGGTGGTAGAATTGAAGGTTGGTTTACACTGTGAAGAGTGCATTAAGATGATACTAAAGGCCATCAAGAAAATCCAAGGTACCCTATATCAAGTTATTTGATCATTGTTGCTTTTAAAATCGATTCATAAAGATTACTAGTGCGTGTTTAATTTGTTTTAACAGATATTGAGACGTATGATGTTGATACACAGCTGAACAAGGTGACTGTTACGGGAAATGTAACAAACCAAGAAGTGATGAAAGCTCTACAAAAGATCGGGAAGCAAGCGACTACTTGGGAACACGAATGAACGACAATGATCTGCTAGCTAGTTTGATCCAACTGCATGTACTCATACATAGAGGGTTTCCCATCGATATCAGATCTTATATATGTAATATAATCTCGTATTTTCTAGCTAGTTTATCAGTTGTATCTTTACCACAAGAACTTATATTAGGTGCAATGATGATACCTTGTTTTCACCTTGATATTACATACGACATCTCTTATATACTGTAATACTTAAGGGAAAAGAAAAAATAGAAATCGGATGTTTCGCAATTCCCATAAACCAACAGGAAAACACATTTAGAAAATCGAGACCTCTCAAAGTCAAAATTTGAGTTTTTTTTGTTGGCGTAACTTTTCGTCTAATTAAAAAAATTGCATAAAAATAGATGTGTCAAAATTGTAAAAAAAAAAAGGTAAAAAAAAAAAGAAGGTTATTTTGAAAAATATAGTGTTTAAGTTTAAAATTTAATAATTTGAGTGTAATTCGATGTAGAAAAAAAGCTACAAAGAATTGTGTATATATTGATATAAAAAAACTTAAAAAAAAAATAGGGGTAATTAATTAAACTTAAAGGTTAAATTTAAAATAATTTTATATTCTGATTAGTTAATAAAATTAACATTTAAGCCCAAAACTTTATAAACATGTGTAATCTTAAATTTTATATAACAAATGCCTCCTAAACTTAATATTTGTTTTAAAAGAAAAACATTTATTGTTATTGTTGTAGTTTATAATGTTTTTGTTTAAATGACAACCAAACAAGCAGATCGAACTACGACAAAAATAATTAATACGAGTACAACTTATGTCAAAACCTTCCGCGTGCGGAGAGATCTAAAACTACAGTGTATATTAAAAGGTAGTACCCTGTGTGATGGTTCAAGTGCTATAAGCCGAAGGGGTTATGGGTTCAACGCATTGGCGAATCTAAATATTTGTTAATGGGTATTCAACTTTTTTTTTATAAAAGGTAAAGGGTATGCATTATAAAATGACAAATATTTTACACCGATAGTGTTCAAAATGCATGCACGTGCATACATTCAGCTCAAGCATGTCCACGTGCTTCAAATTCTTCCAAGATTTTCCATGTGTAAACGAACAATATGTTGCAAAGTAAATAGGGTCAATTTCTTATACATCATCTTAAAATCTATAGATAACGCTTTTAAGCTATCATATTTGCATGTGAATATCTCTCTAAAAAAAAAAAAAAAAAAAAAAAAAAACATAAGCACACACGTATACACCTAGGGGTGGCAATTCGGGTCGGACAATTCGGGTTGTCAGGTTTACGGGTCAGAAAACCCCAACCCGAACCTGACCCATTTAAATCATCGGGTCAGCTATGTCAACCCTAACCTGTTTACACATAACCCGAACCTGACCCATTTAACCCGTATATATAATTGGGTTGACGGGTTAAATAGGTTACACGGGTTGAAAATGTTAAACGGGTTTTGGGTTGACCCATTTAACCCGTTTTTTATTCAAAAGTTGCTACATTGCACGAGTTAAATAGGTTAGGCGGGTTAAATGGGTTTGTGGGTCGACCCGTTTAACCCATTTAACCCGTATAATAAAATATAAATAATTTTTTATTTAAGAAAAAAAAATCTTAAACGGGTTGGCGGGTCAACCCACTTAATTTATTCACAACCCGAACCTGACCTGTTTAATAAACAGGTTAGATGGGTCGACCCAAACCCGACCCGAAATATATTTAGACCCAACCCGAACCTGTTAATTTTCGTGTCGGTTTCAAGTCGAGTCAGAAATTGCCACCAGTATTAAAAAATACACACACAAAGAGGACGTTTTAGACCTCTTTTATAAGAAAATTTAAACGTAGCTCTTTTGGTTATGCTTAAAATCTATTGATATCTATATCTATATCTATATATTCTAATATATAGCAGTTGAAAAATACCATGAATACCCTTCTAAAAAAAAAATACTCAAATTCTAGAGTGTCTACATTTGTCATTTTATAAAAAAAAAAAAAAAAACAAGCCTTAAAAGGAAAAATCGATACCTGACACATTTACTATTAGGTATATAGTATTGCTTTGATGTTGGAATGGACTTTTTGTGCAACTCATGGACGAGATCCATGCAAAAGGCTTGCTCAATCACATAGTTCGAGTATAACTTTGGGACGGTCTTTGTTAACATTGAATGTGTTATTGCCATGGTATGTATTCTTATTAAAGTGTCATTGGCATATAGTAATTTTAACTGTTACATGCCATGTCTACAATTTTTTGATAAAATGTTCGATGGTGTGCAAAATGTTATGCACTTTATAGTTTATACTATTGTTATAGATATTAGACCATTCTTTGTTGTTCTCTAATATAATGAAATATACTTTTGATCGTGGACTGTTTTAGTTTTTGATGTATGATTTGAATTTCAAGAACTGGGGTAGTCGTATTGGGGGCTGATATTTTTTTTCAAGGACATAACAAAGTTTTATATTAGTTGAATCAGTGTACGGTAATATAGCCATTTATTTAATCATATTAGTAGTTTGTTAATTCTATTGCTTTTGTTTTCATCATAATTATAGCATTGCAAAGTTGTACACATTATTTCCTAATTTTCAATATTCACGATGAATGAATTTCATTGACAAAATAAAGGTAAAATCTTTATTGTTATCATAAGTGTTTGTTTAATTTAATTCATTTTACGTGAATATCGCCTTCGATTATATTTGGTACCCCAAGTGTTTGTGATAATGTGTGAATGAGTTTGTTTTGTCTGTTTTGTGCAGGTGGTTTGGATATTTGTTACTGATTGTGGCTCATGGATGCCTAGCTATGTCAAAGAAAGCAACACTTACTAGGTTAGTTCGTTACTTCTTACTTTAATAGTTAAAAAGATAGGAGCTTGATTTGCTATTAGGTGTTTTTGTTTAGTAATCTTGGGTAAAATCCAAATTGTCATTCATATTAGTACTTGAAAATCTTAGTAATTCCTTTAAAAGAAACAAAATTGTTGATGGGTTTATTGTGTTTGGTGTTGTTCTTTTTAGCATATCAGTCTCTTTGATTTATGTAATTGCAAGTAAATTTTATGACCCTCTAAATTATTATTAGCCTCTTTCCTCTACAGGTCTGTAATGGACAGGGACGAAGGAAACAGAAACATGGACAGACAGTTTGAAACGCCTCTCCCAAAAAAGAATGATTCAACCCCAGTTATTTAAAGAAAGGACAAGCAAATGATCCAACTAAGACTAAACTCATATGGAACAAGCAATTGACCAGGTTTGTTAACAATGGTGTTTTTTTCTTTCACTTCAGTAGGGATGTTTTACAAGGACATATCTGTATTGTTTTGTTATCACATAAAACACATACGAGTTGATGGTTATATTTATTTGCTAAAATGTTTTACAAACATGCCCATTTACAATTGCATCTGCTATAGCTCCTTAAATAGCACAACATGTTTATTATTTGCTATTAAGCACACTTTCAATAAACTGTCTGGGTAAGCTTATTGTTTATTCATAATACAATAAGCATATAAGTACCTCAAATGAGCCTAGCAAAACACCCCTTATATTCATGTTATGTTTAGCTGATAATGCTTTGTACTACAATTTTAAGCAATGCAAATATCTTACTGATAATTTCTTGTCATTAAAGCAGTCAATGCTATTTTTGCGTGACCCTCGCCAATGTTATTTTTCAGTTAATTTCTTATTCTTTGAAAATATCGATGTGTTGTGTTTATTATCTTTTCGTAAGTTTGCTTTGAAATTGTTTTTTGTTTATGTTTATTAGGTACTGGATGCCTCCTTAGTAGGGGTGTCATACGGGTCGACCCGACCCGACCCGAAACCCGATAAGGCCTTATAGGGTCGGGTCTATCGGGTCCAATATACCTTATCGGGTATATCGGGTCAACCCGATAACCCGATAGCGTTATAGGGTCGGGTTTCGGGTTTTAGCTAATTTGTTATCGGGTTGACCCGATAAACCCGATAAGGTTAAAGCCCATTTAAATTAGTCCATTACTACTAACAACTCTTAACTAATAAACCCAAAAATTTGTTATCGGGTTATCGGGTCAACCCGATAACCCGATAAGCCCAACCCGATAACCCGATAGACCCGAACCCGATAACCCGATTCCTTATCGGGTCGGGTTATCGGGTTAATTTTTATTTTTCGAAAACCCGATAGACCCGACCCGATAGAGGCTTATCGGGTCGGGTCGACCCGATTGACACCCCTATTAGGTATTGGATGCCTCCTTAGCACCTGGTTCGGAGTTATGGATGTTTAATGAAGTTATTGAATGCGTGAGAGAACAGAAGCTTATGGATGGTGGTTTAGACATTGACCGGTTCATGAATATAACACTGGTTCATCGTGAAGGGAATGCTGTTATACGTCGCCACCTGGAAAGCTTTCCCTTGAAATCTTTTGATTTAGTGAGTAAGACTTTATATTTTGAGTTAAACATATCTTCAATTGGTGCACATAAGATTTTGTATTGTATGTATAATCTCCTTTCAATGATTACCCTATGACCCCTTATGTTAGAGGTGGCAATTTCAACCTTTTAATTAGATGATCAGTCTTGATTCTTGGTGTGTTTCTTATAGTGATGATACTGATATATATGTGTATTTTAGGTTTGCAAGGCAAATTTGTGAAGAATGAGCCACTTGCGAAATTGCAATAGCTAAAGATTGATCGCTATATGCTCAGATCTTTAAGGTGTATTTCTCTTGGTACATTTTCCATAAAGATGGCAAGATGAGAGGTCATGGCAGCAGGTTGGGTAATAGATTAAAAGAGTCTCGGGTCAAAACAACTTTTTCTTAATGCGGGTACAATGGTGTTCCAACATTCCTCTTCATGAAACAAGCGTGTCTCCCAATAAGGTTCTTCAAAAGCTTGGTGCTTTGTGGTGTATTCAGGTATGTCTCATCTTCTTATTGACCCGTGTTGAAACAACCTATAGCTATTCTAACTTCAAGTTAACCCCAAAAGCCCCCATGGATTTCCATAAAATAAATTAGGTGAGTGTTTCGGTAATCTACCGATTAAGATGATTAATTAAGTTACTGTAATATACAGATGAGGATGATTAGTTAAGTTGACTGTATACAAATAAGCTAGATAATATTGGTTACATAGGAAAAACAAAAAAAATACTTTGAATAAAAAATCTGATGAGAATTTGCAATGGATGCCAAGAAAAAAAATTTGTGGATTTGAAGGTTTTATATGAAATTAGACCAAACAAAGGTCTTGAGATGATTGTCTTGCATAGATAATGGTGTGTATTGCTTAGTTATGAGGCTATAAAGTGTGTGAACATTAGCTCTTATTTGGGAATGATTTATGATGTGAGGTGAAGTATTTGAATTCTATTATGCTTTAGGACGAGCGAATAATATGATGATTGACTAAATTGATTTATTTATTCTAATGTTTCCTTCTTATGTAGCTATGATTGTAGCAATTACAGTAATGAACTACTTTCATTCCTAGATAATCAGACTTGAATGAATGTGAATGTCATATACTGCTCTTGAAGGAACGGGTCAAAGAGGGTGATGTAAGTATCTTAGCCACCTATTTAAAAGGATTTTCTCTCAGTTTTGTGAATTTTGAATTTTGAACAAAATTGTACCTATAAACTAAAAATCTGTGTTCCGCGTATTATGTGTTTTTTGTTACTGATTTTATTTATTTTGTTGTTAATTTATGTTACTCTTTTTGTACGGGAAATGTTGTCAAAATTACATATCAAGAATGATTATATGCCTTTTGTATCCTTTCTAAAATTTATTTTATGTTTATGTAGAATGACTATTTTTATTCATACATCTGTTTAAGTATATAATTTTAATGTAATTTAACAATTATATCTAACATGTCATTTATTCACATAATATCAAAAATCAATTGCTTATATAAACATATTTCTTTTCATAATAAATTAAAATCTTTTATTTCACGGTTTTCCAATTAATCCAGTTAATTCACGGTTTTGAAATATAAAAACAAACACTTGCATGAAATAAGCGAATCAAGTAACCATCCACAATGGTTATTCAAAAATACAATTTTTTTTGTTGATTTTTGTTATTACAACGTTACAAACACACATATCTTATGAAATCTTTGCGTCGTTTAAGATTAAGAATGTAGAACAAAACAACAAAAAATGATATCTTACGAAATCTTTATGTCGAGATCAAGAAGGTAGAACATAACAAGGAAAGTGATCGTTTGTATGTGGTTTGGTGTATGTTATGGGGATATGTGATATATACAAATAACTTATGAAAGAATATGAAAAATATGAGGGATATATGATAACTGATAAGTCTTATTGTTTGTTTGTGGTACAGGATTTGTTTATTCATGTGTAACATAATGTAGCATTAATATTATATACCAGCAAAATTAAATGGCTCTTATAGTGTTTAAAAAAATTATTTGTATCATAATATAGCATTAATATTTTATATTCATACATCTAACATATCATTTATTCACATAATATCACAAATCGATCTCTTATATAAACACTATTCAACGGTTTTAATTTACTCCCGTGAATTTCACGGGTTAATAAAGTATTATGATATTCATAACTTGTTTGTATATACCATCAACCTCTAAATTTAACTTTTCCGAACCAAACAAATATAACACCTCTCATTGCATGTTTTGAATTATTAAAAGTAGCGCTCTAAACGAACCGGACGAATACGAATAGGGCATTGTTCATGTTAGTTCGTTTAATTTTACCCGGATAAATAAACGGACACGAGCGCTTAAATAGACGAATTTTCATTTACGTTCGTTCATGTTACTACCTTCGTCCCAAAATAAGTGTCCATTTTGACTTTTCAGAGTCAAATTGGTTCAACTTTGACCTTATTTATTTTTGCGGGTGTTATATAATACTTGATGCAAAATATATGAATGGATTGCGTTTTAAGTGTATTTTTCATTAGTATAATTATTCATCAAGTATTATATAACACAAAAGAAATATTTAAAGTCAAAGTTGAACCAGTTTAACTCTGAAAAGTCAAACTGAACACTTATTTTGGGACGGAGGGAGTAATTTATTAAGAAAATGAGTTGTTCATGTTTGTTCATAAGACACTAGACGAACATAAACGGTCGAACATAAATGAACATAGAGAAACAAACATAAACTTTATTAAATATTTAAATTATGTATAATATATTGTTTTATAAGTTTTGTTTTGTTTAAACAAACTAGTTTTAAAATAATATAATTAAAATATATGATATACGAACATAAATCAATAAATGAACATTAACGAACGCATAATTGAACGTTCACGAACATAAATGAATGAAGACGAATTTATTTCATGTTCGTTCATTTAATTAAACGAACTTAAAATATTGTTTATGTTCGTCTATTTAATAAATAAACGAATATAAAGAAACTTTTTACTGAATGATTCATTAAATGTTCACTGAACGTTCAGTTTATTTACAACCCTACTTAAAATATCCCTTAAAGACTACGAATAACAAATTCTCTTTTATAACAATGAAGTTTATACGTTAAAAATATATGTAACTTATACCTCTTTTTTCATAATGTAAATAAAAGATCAAATTAAAGGTATAGAGTAACCGAAATAACCTCTTAACATTTCCTAACATCAACCGATCACATATCATTTCCTCCTGCAAACAGTGGCAACACAATCATCGATCCCAACCACGACCGAACCAAACCCGATCGCGACAACCGCCCTCCGCTCATTTTTCACCCGTCTCACGTCCTCCTTACGCCAATCCTTCACAAACCATCGGCCATGGTCCGAACTCATAGACCGCACCTCCATCTCACGTCCAGGATCCTTCTCAGACGCCACATCACGTATCCGTAAAAACTTCTCATATTTTCGTATCAACTACGCCGCCATTTTGGCCGTCGTAATTGCCATTTCGCTCTTGACACACCCCGTATCGCTTCTTGTCATCATTGTCCTTTTGGCTGGCTGGATTTTCCTCTACTTTTTTAGACCATCTGATCACCCTGTGATCATTATGGGACGAACATTTTCTAGCCGTGAAACGCTTGTTTTGTTGGTGTTCTTGACTGTTGTGGTTGTGTTTTTGACGAATGTTGGCTCGTTGATGATTTCGGCTCTTTTGGTTGGGTTAGGGGTTCTTTGCGTGCATGGGGCGTTTAAGGTGCCAGAAGATTTATTTTTGGATGAGCAAGAACTGGTTAATGGAGGGTTTCTTTCATTTCTTGGGGGAGCTGCTTCGAATGCTGTTGTTGCTGCGGCTCCTGCTGTCCCGCGTGTTTGATGATGGATCAAGGTGAATTTTGATATTTGTTTCGTGTAGGGTTTTGTTAATGAAGGTTAAGATTACTTATAACGACTAACAGACAGTATTATTAAAGCTAGCAAGAGGCTTGAGATAAAGTATCTGTTTCGCTTCAATATTAATTTTATCCGTAGTCATAGTTTTTGGAATGTGATTACTCTTTTAATGTCTTCAATGGCTCAAGACATTGACATTTATCCTAGCTAGTTTTCTTTGATCTTTGTTAAGCTAGCGAGAAATCATGTTGTTTTTATTTTCATTTTTTCAATTAAATCATCAAAATGAACTCTTGACATTGTGAATCCATTTTCGGGCTAAGCATAGAACGATCAGTAAGTATCATCTATGTAGAGGTTTACTAGCTAGAACAAGTATGTGATTTTTACTCTATATGATATTATGTGAAGCTAGGGACACTCTTTACAAGTAAACCAATATATTGTTCAGGTTTGCATCATTGGATTAACTAGTACTTCGCTTTTTCTTGTGATTTCTTTATTCTTGTCTAAAACTTTGTTGTAAGAATATCCGCATCATGTTAACCTAAGACAGTCGTAAATTCACAGGTGTTTATGAGATAGAGAGATATAGACTTGCTGATCTACACTGAAAGCATTTGCTCATGCTCATATCTTGTTTCTGTTTTGTAGCTTAGATCTTCTAGTTGAACAAATAAACATATGATGGAGTCATTTAAGAACGCACAGTAGGGATTTGGAAATTACAAAGATAACATGTATCCAACCGGATTGAACTTATAAATGGTTTGCATTATTTTTGACAAAAGTTTAGGCCTAATGTTATGTGATATCTTCTTTTACCATTTATCAGAACACATCTACTGTGTTTATCTTATGCATTGTTTAGTTTTTACTAGTTTTCTAATGTCCAAAGTTTCACGCTTATGTTATATCATTTCATCCAATTAGTTGATATTGCTTAAGATTTTTGTAAGAGCTTTTCTCCAGCCCCATATTATGACAGTTGTATCCGCCATTTGACCAACTAAATCTGAGATATCTGAGTCGATACCATGTACACTGGATTTAGACAAAGCTCCCCCTTATAAGAGATTGGTGTTGGAAAACATGAGAGCCTTTTAGGCTTATATTCGATGAAGAGAGGAACACTTAGAGAAAGTTTACAATGTAACTTTATTGATTAAGCTTTGCTTTTATTACAAATGTTTACACCACCACCTATTTATACTAGTCCATGGAAGATTCTAGAACCGAGATACTTTCATGGATCTTCTTACATAATCTAGATCATTCTTAATACATCATCATCCTTATCCTAATTCTAGATAATTCCTATTATTTTACCACAACTAACTAGATACTTCTAGTAGATATCATCTACTACAGCCTTCTAAACACTTCAATAGATACTTCTTCGACTTTATAGAAGCTTCCTTTATATGGGCTCGGACTAAATCAAGTTTACGATCCAACACCCCCCTTTAAACTCGATTTACCGACTCCAAGCATCATTCGTTGTCTTGAGAAATCTTTCTCGTTGAGCGGCTTGGTGAAGATATCTGCAACTTTTCGGACCTCGTATGTATCACTCGAACATCCTTTCTTGCAATGCACTCTCGAATAAAGTGATAACGAGTGTTGATATGCTTACTTCGATCATGGTAGACTGGATTTTTAGCTAAGTCAATGGTCGACTTGTTATCCACGTAGATCTGAGTCGCATCTTCTTGTTCCATGTGTAGCTCCTTTAGCATACTTCTAAGCCAAACATACACACGATGTTGCAGCTACGTACTCCGCTTCACAACTGGATAAGGTAACAATAGTTTGCTTCTTTGAAGACCATGTAAAAGCATTGTTACCCAGGAAGAATAGGAATCCTGTTGTACTTCTTCCATCATCTTTGTTTCCATCCCAGTCACTGTCACTATATCCAACCAGCTTGAAGTCTTCACTTGCTGAATAAAACATACCATAGTCTACGGTACCTTTGATATAACGGAGGATTCTCTTCGCAATCTCCAAATATTTTGTCGTAGGCTCTTCCATGAAACGACTAATCACTCCAACCGCAAAGAGAATGTCGGGTCTTGTACATGTCAAATAGCACAAACCTCCAACGAGACTCTTGAATAGAGTTGAGTCTACCGCTTCTCCTCCGTCATGCTTAGAAGGCTTTGCCGTATGTTCTATGGGGGTGCCAACGGGATTGCATTTATCCATGCCGAACCTCTTTCTCCTTTGCATATCTTTCTTAACATATGAATATTCCTTCGTCCGTTTGCTTAACCTCAATGCCAAGATAATAAGACATAAGTCCTATGTCTGTCATCTCGAACTCTCTCGTCATTGACTTCTTGATCTCATCAATCATACTTTGAGAGTTTCCTGTAAAGATCAAATCATCCACGTACAAGCAGACGAGCAATATACTTTCATTTCCAAATTTCACGTAAAGTGCATATTCACTTAGGCATTTTGTAAAACCATGTTCTTGGAAATACTTGTCAATTCTAGTATTCCAAGCACGTGGTGCCTGCTTTAGACCATACAAGGCCTTCTTCAACCTTAGCACCTTACCTTCTTGCCCTTTTGGCAACATATCCCTCCGGTTGCTCCACATAAACTTCTTCTTCGAGAAGTCCATTTAGAAATGCAAACTTCACATCCATTTGGTGGATTTTCCACCTATATTGAGCAGCAATAGCAATAATCATTCTAATAGTTTCTAAACGAGCAACAGGAGCAAATACCTCTTCGTAGTCGATCCCATGCTTCTGCTTGTAACCCTTTTCCACAAGTCTTGCCTTGTACTTCTCCACTTCGCCTTTGGCGTTTTTCTTGGCCTTGTATACCCACTTGACTCTAATAGCCTTTTGGCCTTTCGAAAGGGTCGTCAACTCCCACGTATCATTCTTTACTATTGACTTCATCTCCTCGTCCATGGCTTGTCTCCATTTCTTGCTTTTCATAGCTTCTTCAAAAACTAAAGGTTCACAGTCAACATATAAACAAAGAAGGGGTATTTCCTTAGTTACCTCGTAGAGCTCCTACGAACTTCTTGTCTTTGGTTCTCCTTCACTTGAACTTGAAGGTGAGTCTTGGGTTGGAGTTGGACTTTGAGGTTGTTGGACTTCTTCACTTGATTCACCCGTCTCTTCTTCGTCATTTATAGGAAGAAAGTCATACCTTTCATTTTCCTTAATGCTCTAATCCCATGCTTCTTCTTCATCGAACTCTACGTCTCTACTCACTACCACCTTCCCCGTGATTGGATTATGGAGCTTATAACCTTTTGACTGCTTGTCGTAGCCAACGAACACATGCTTCTCACTTCTATCATCAAGCTTGGATCGGCTTTGGCTCGGAACATGGACATATGCTCTGCTTCCGAATATCCTTAGGTGAGAGACGGTAGGCTTCATCCCATTCCATGCTTCTTATGGAGTCTTGTTGTCTAAACTCTTTGACGGACACTAGTTCAATAGATATACCGCACAGTCAACCGCTTCGGCCCAAAACTCCTTTGGCATCTTCTTACTTTTCAACATGCTTTGGACCATATTGAGAATGGTTCTATTCTTTCTCTCCACCACTCCATTTTGTTGTAGGGAGTAAGGAGCCGTTAGAAATCTCCGGATCCCATTATCCTCAACAAAATTTGTTAAATTCTTTTGATAAAAATTCTCCACCTCTATCGGATCTCATGGATTTAATTTTTAAACCTCTTTCCTTTTCAACCATAGCTTTAAATGTCTTAAAAGCTTCAAAAGCTTGGGATTTTTCTTTTAGAAAATATACCAAAGTTTTTCTTGAAAAGTCATCAATAAAGAGCATAAAGTAAAGATTCTTACCATGAGAGGGTGGAGTAATGGGACCGCACAAATCCGTGTGAATTAGTTGTAGAGGCTCCTTAGCTCTTGATGTCGCTTTTTTCGGCAACGAACTCCTAGCATGCTTCCCAAGAAGGCATCCTTCACACACTTGATTGGGATGATCAATTTGATCTAACCCTTTCACCATTCCCTTTGAGGATAATAAATTTAAGTCACCAAAGTTTAAGTGCCCGTACCTCATGTGCCAAAGCCACGAATGATCCATCAAACAACTCTTTAAGCACTTAGCTTCATCATGTATTCATGTTGAATGTTTAGAAGGAACATTCGGTTTTTAGTCATAGGTACTTTTGCTATGAGCTTTCCTTCAGGATTTCTTATTGTGGCACTACGATCCTTGAAATGAATATCGTAATTTTTCTCTAAAAGTTGTCCCACACTTAAAATGTTACTTTTAAGGTTGGGTACATTGTATACGTCCGAAATATATTGGTGACTTCCATCTTTAGCTCGGATAAGTATCTTACCTTTTCCTTTCACTGGTGCCTTTGATTCGTCTCCAAAGGTGACGTTACCTTTACTTTCCTCCATCACCACGAACAAGTCCTCTTCACCCATCATATGGTTACTTGCAGCGGAATCTATATGCCATGGCTCTATCCTCTCTTTTTGCTTGTCATGTCTTGCCATTAGCAAGGTAAGCTCATCTTTATCTTCTACCTCCACAAGATTAGCTTTTTCTTCAACTTGTCTTGAGCTACTACACTCATTGGCATAATGACCATATTTGCAACAGTTGTAACATTGTATTTGGGGCTTACCTCCTCTTTAAGATTGAAAGCCTCTCCCACGACCTCTACGATATGAAAACCATTGGTTTTCATCTTATTTGTTGACATCTTCTCTTCCTCTTCCTCGTCCTCGGCCTTGGAAACCACCGCGACCTCGAAAAATATCGGGTCCTCGTCCTTGCTCCTTTTCATGTAGAAAGCTCTTTTCTCTTTCTTTGAAAGAGACCTTTGAGTATAAAGCTTGCTCCAAGGGTTCTTTCCCCCTTCTTTTCTTCAACTTCTCTTCATGGGCTTGTAAAGATCCCATGAGTTGATCAATGGTCATAGAGTCTATGTCTTTTGACTCCTCTATGGCCACAACAATGTAATCAAAGCTTGGTGGCAAAGAGCGAAGAATATTTTCTATTACCCTTATGTCACTCAAGCTTTCACCATTTCTCTTCATTTCATTTGAAATGGTCAAGACACGAGTGAAATAATCCGAAATGGTTTCGGATTCCTCCATTTGGAGCTTTTCAAACTCTCCTCTAAGAGTTTGAAGACGTACCTTTTTCACCTTGTCAATTCCTTTGAAAGCATTTTAAAGGATCTCCCACACTTCCTTAGAAGTGGTTGCATTTGCAACTTTCTCAAACATCGCATCATTAAGACATTGATAGATGAGTGTAAGAGCATTTTGATCCTTCTTTCTTGCCTTTTACAACTCCACCATTTGGGCGGCATTCAACGAACTTTCATCATCAACTTTCTCAACACCTTTCTCGACTATTTCCCACACATCATGTGAACCGAGTAACGCCTTCATTCGAATGGACCAAGTACCATAGTTGTCTTTGGTAAGACGAGGAAATTGGAACAAGTTCATTGCACTTGACATCTCGATCTTCTAGCTCTAATACCACTTTGTTGGAAAACTGTTGGTCCCTTTACACGATTAGAATTAACTAGAAAGTTAATCTATTGGTGTTAATGACGAATACAATGTTTAAGGATTATTCTAACAGTTATAAAACGTGAATGTAAAAACAACAATATTTTTCAACGTTTAAATTCTTATTAGAAATAATTCCAAGAATCTATACCCAAGTGTTTTGCGGAACAAACACTTGGGATTGAATAGACAAGGGTATGGGGTGTCTCCTATCGAAACTCAAGTTTTGCTTGAGTGGTAACAATATACCCTACTGAGCTATCTCAGTGAGTTGTATACTCTTTGTAGGAGAGAAGTTCCTTTGTAAAAGTTCAAGACTTTAATTATACAAAGCACACTTTAACTTCTCTCACAGTTGCTCTATTTATACACAAGTATTCTAAGTATAAGTGATTAAATATAATACAAGTTGTTGAGGTTGCGTGTCTGACAATTACAAATAGTAATTGTCATTTCCAAGAACCAATAGGAAAGGGCTAAATAAGTCTTTGGGAGTTGTTGGCTGACACTCCATGACTTTTAGCCGCAATAGGGAAGGTTGAGTCTGACAAGAGAAGAGTGTTGGGTTTACACTCTTATCTTCTCAGATCTTTTCCCTATTGTTCCCGCCTTTTCTTCAGGCGTTGGTTCCTCAGTCATTCAATCACTTTGTTGGTTGAGGAGACTGGGGTTCAGTGAGTTCTTATCCAATACTCACTGAATCCATCATCTTCTTCTTTGGCTTAAGTCCTACTCAGGGAGTACCGCCTTCCTGAGTAGTGAATCCTTCTTCTTGAATTCGCCTTAAGCATCCTGAAGATGACTCACTGAGAGGCTGTTCTCTCAGTGACTTGAATTGTTCTCGGTTTAAGTTAACACTTAGTTAATTTGTGTCCAAATCATGTTCGAAGCATTCTTGGGTTTTACATGACCCAACAATCTCCCCCTATTTGGATATAAATTATTCCTAAGTGTTTTGATCAGATATGAGTGAGCTAACGACTTCTGCTCATACTGAATGTACTAGAATGTAAATAAGGACACTGAAATAATAAAAACATCATCTTATTAATATCATTTACAAGTCCTAACAAAACTAAGTACAAAAAAAAGGATAGTGTTGGGTATTCAGGCAGGTCATCAGTTCAACTTGATTCCAAGGGCTTCAAGCTTGGGCTTCTTCGACTGCAGCTCATGTTGGTCAGGATGTTCATTGATTTTTCTTTTCAGGTCATGACAAAACCTCACATTCTCAGGACTCTTGAGTGGAGAGGCCATCATTAGAAAGCCTAGCATAACTTTGATCCCTGATAGATCTATATCACTCCACCTCTGGAAGGCTTTGTCACCAAACTCATCAATGAAGAACAACCCTCTTTCAGGCTGTTCAATGACCATATTGTTTCTGAAAGGAACACCTTCAGGGAGAGCCCTATTGCAGTCAAGACCAGGAATCTTGATCTCAGGCTCAGCTTCTATCTTCTTTCTTTTCCTTGAAGAAGACTGAGAGGAAGCAGGTTGTGCAGATTCAGGGAGAAGAGATTGAATGCCAAGTTCCTGAGGTGCTGCTGCCAATCTTTCATACCTCAGACTCAATGACTTCATCAGATTAGGGACCACAACATTTGATTTCTTTGCTATTAATGGACCCAACTCGTCCAATTCAGTGATCCCAAAGTCAGCGAATCTGAAAGGTGAATGAACGTCAAAGTTTCTCTTGTCAGCACCTCTGTAGACAGTGACAACGGCAGGATTGGTGTTTCTTTGAATATGAACATCAGTGATTGGTTCTGGCTTCATCCTTTCAGTCATATACCACTGATATTTCTTAATCCTATTCTGCCTGATCTCTTCAGCCCTTTTGGCTCTTTCCTCCCTTTTCTGCCTGAGAGTGGTCATCTCCTCAGACTGAGCTTTCACAAAGGTCATACCACCTTCTCTTCCTGAGAGATCCTTAGCCTCAAGACCAATTTTCTCAGCCTCTTCATGAACAACCTTGATTAAGGCAGACTTGCTTGCCTTCTCCTCTTCCTTCAACTTCTTCTTTGCCTCCTCTTCCTGAAGATAAGTACTGAGTTCATCAGCTGAGAAGTGGTAAAGAACTCCATCAATTTCATATGGGATCCTGAGTGGTGATTCAGGATCCTTTGCAACCGTGATAGGTGCTGGTTGAGGCTCAGGCTCAGTGAGAATGCCTTTGCCTTTATCTTGATGGGAGGAAGAGGCTTCAGGAATGTCTTCCTCAGTGTGAGAAGGAATCTCCCCCTCAGTGTGAGAAGGAGGTTGTTGGCTTGAGACTCCAGTGTCTTTCTCCCCCTCAACTGTTGCTTGAGCCATGGTGATAGCAAGAGTTGGAGTCACTGGAGCAGTAGGACCTTTGAAGGCCTGATAGATCTCAGTCATCATTGATTTGATGTCCGAGGTGTCTTTTTGAAGACTTGAGATCTGATCTGCCAGAGAAGCCTGAGAAGCCTCGATGCCTGACATCCTTGACCCAAGAGACCATGCCAAGGATGTTGAAGATTGTGCCCAAGTACCAAGATGTTTTTCCTGAAGACCCATGGAAGTCCTGATTGAGTCCAAGGAGGTAGTAAGACCCTGAAGTTTAGAATCCTTCAGTAAGCTGAAGAGATCATGGATTTCAGCTGACTGCTTCTGATAAGTCTCAGCAGCTTGAAGGATCTTTTCAGTGAGTATGGGGTCATCCTTAATAGCTGACTGAATAGTACCAAGGCTTTTGGTGATGCCTTCAAGAGAAAGATTGAACTTCTGGAAATGAAGATCAATAGCTGTCAGGGAATGTTTGGTGTCTGATTGGATTTCGATCACATCTTCATGAAAACTTTCAACATCTGCCTTCAGGTTGGCATAGTAAACAGCTGCTTCAGTGTGTTGATCAAACATCTCATCAGTGAGACCAGTGAAAAGAGCATTGTTGGTCTTCAGTAGGAATTTGACCAACTTTCTTTCAGTGAGGGGAAGAGAGTTATCATACTTCTGGAGAATGTCAGTAGATGAATCAGAAGATTGAGAGCCTGACTCTTCACTTTGGCTTGGAGAGGACTGATGTGATGGATCAGGTTGTACATCAGTTTCCATATCCTCTCCTGCCTCAAAAATTTCTTCTTCACTCTCTTCCCTGAGCTCTTCATCAGACTCCATAAAAGCCTGATAGTCCCCCATGGACTCAATACCCAAAAAATCAACCGGCTCCTCTTTATAAAAAGATTTGCCTTCGGTTTGGTCAGGTCCTGACCCCTTTGTCATAATAACTGAGTGGGTTGTCTCAGCCTGACTAGCCATAATAACTGGGGTAACACCAGCCTGGCTTTTGGGGGCAGTTCCTGAAAGACTGGATCCGCCTGAGGGGTTGATGGGTTCCATATCAGCGGGTTGTTTCTTTCCCTTTGAGTCTTTGTCCCCCTTAGCACCTTCAACTACTGATGGGTGCTTCTCAGTAGTATCACTAGGTACTGATTGTGAGAGTTTGTGGACCCCCTTCCCATCAGGATTGTACTGTCCTTCAGGGGATTTAGGATCCTTTTCTCCCTGAGATCCTGAGGGTGATTGCTCAGGAACGTTAGCGGGATGTGAGTGTTTGTGGGTCCCCTTCTCAGTAAGGTAGTGCTGCCTTACCGAGGATTTAGAACCCTTTCCTCCCTTGGGAACTGATTGTTTTTTGACAGCTCCTTCATCGGGATGTGAGGGGGTGTGGGTCCTCTTCCCAGTAGGGTGGTGCTGCCCTACCGAGGGTTCAGGACCCTTTCCTCCCTTGGGCACTGATTGTGATTTATCAGTACCTTCATCGGGATGTGAGGGGGGAATGCTTCCTGATCCTTCTGACTTGTTTATGTCAGTTGGACCATGTGGAATGGGTGTGCCCGAGGTCACTGAGGATGATTGCTCAGTGACTTCCGTTGGCCTTTGTTTTGAGGTCAAGAGGGTCTCAGAAATGGGTGTCTCAGAGGTCTCGGCCTTTTTCAACCTCTTTTTAAGGTTGAGTTGGTTTTGAGGATCAGTCTCAGTGGCGAGTGGCTTGGGTCTAACCACCTGGCTGGACTGACCCTTCTTTGTCTTCTTCACCTTTTTGGTCGGTGAAGGAACTGGAGAGATAGCGTCATTACCCTGAATGACTGATTGCATGTATTCAGTCAGGGCAATAAGTGTAACCTCACTGATGCCACTAGTGAAGTTTGACTTGTGCAGTACCTCAGGCTTCGTACCTTCTGCATCAGTCCTCACATAGTCAGAACCGAGTAGGTCCTGAAGCACACAGGAAACAAATCTAGGATAGGACATGTGCCTTTGCCTATGTTTTCCTGAGAGCTTAGCAACGAGGTCTCGGAAGATTATTCCCCCGATGTCTATTTTTGTACCCTCAAGGAGACTGAACAACATCAATTGTTGTGATGAGTTCAACTGTTTCGTAGAGGATTTATTTCCACCCAGGACCTGAATGACAAATGTCATCAGTATCCTCCAAATAGGGTGGAACCATGTTTTGACTACTGGAGCCTTTTCCAATAAGCCTCCCACAGACATTCCTGGACGTCTGGGGTCATGGGGTGCAAGAAAGATCAGTTCATTCTTTATGTCCTGATCAATAGGGTTGGGAGAAAAGGCTTCAGCAAAGTCAAGGCCTGTGGCTTTGATGAATGCTGAGTAGTCAAAGGAGAGGGTTCTACTCCCATTCATCACCGTGAAGGTGATGATTGACTCTTTGGTGTCTTTGGGGCTGGTTGCCACAGCTGTACACCAGAATTCCCTCAAATAGTCATGGTAGATGACTGAGGGGGTATGTGTGAAAGCCTTTGCAAGAAAACAATTACGAAGATATTTCATAACGTTCTTGTAGGCTGGGTAGATTTGTGGATATGAGAAATTTCCCACCACATTATTTTTGGTTAGGTCTACACCCTCCATTGTGAAATCCACGTTGGGGGCATATTTCACAGCTTTAGAAGAAGCCATTTATGGGTAAGTCTGGGTTTGACTAAGGTTAAAGGGGTTCTAAAGCTTAAGAATGCACACACAATTTGTTTTTGAGAATAAAAATGGCAGAGTTTTGCTTAAAATTCTATAAAAACATGTGTATGTATTCTTCTGGTTGGGGTATTTATAGGAAAGAGGAGATGGGGGTGTTTTGGTCATTTGAGCACATCTTTATTTATTCAAAAAATTATTTGGAAATTGGTTTGAATAATAAGTTTTGGGATCCGCATTTAATGCCAACACTCCACTTTCCTGGTTTGGCGCAACAGTCGAGGTGAACAGTTGAGCAGTTCTGCAAAAGTGCAACTTGCAGAGATGAGTCATCACATATTTGAAATGTGATTGGAGAGGCATTTAATGCCAAGTGGGAATGTGGTGGCCCATAGGTGGAAGCCAGAAAGGCTAAAAAAGAACAAATATTCTTGAATTAAATATGTGTTCAGTTACCAACCTCGGACATTTACTAACTAGATACTTAGAGCATTTAAGTTAGTATTTAATGTCCTTTTCAGGGTCCTGAATGACTTTTCATTCAGTGATTGGTTTTCAGGGACTTGGGATTAGTCACTGATGACTCAGGAATGAGGAATGATTCCTGAGACAAGGATTCAGGAACTTGGGTTTAGTTCCTGAGGAAGAGGCTTCAGTGAGATGTTTTCACTGATATACATATTCAGTCAGGGACCTGAGATGTTAAGAATTTACACTTTTAGTTGGAAGAGAGAAAAAAAAATTAGTCAGTGGACTGATTCTCTATATCCAACATTCCTAATTCAGCTTTCAGTCTTGTGAAAGTTGGTTCATCCAAAGGTTTGGTGAAGATATCAGCTAACTGATATTCAGTAGGAATGAAGTGTAATTCAATGTCACCATTTATGACATGGTCCCTGATGAAGTGATATCTGATATCAATATGTTTTGTTCTCTGATGAAGAACAGGGTTATTAGAGATTGCAATTGCACTTGTGTTATCACAAAAGATGGGTACCATCTTGTACTGAATTCCATAGTCACTGAGTTGACTTTTCATCCAGAGTACATTTGCACAACAACTAGCTGCAGCAACATATTCAGCCTCAGCTGAGGATAGGGCAACTGACTGTTGCTTCTTAGCACTCCAACAGACTAATTTCCCACCAAGAATTTGGCAAGAGCCTGATGTGCTTTTTCTATCCATGTTGCATCCAGCATAGTCAGAGTCTGAGTATCCTTTGAGATCAAGTCCTGAGCACTTTGGATAGTATAATCCAAGGTTAGGAGTGCCCTTCAGGTACCTGAATATCCTTTTCACAGCAGTGACATGAGATTCTCTTGGGTCAGATTGATATCTGGCACATAGACATACTGAGAATTGGATATCAGGCCTTGATGCAAGTAGATACATCAGTGATCCTATCATTCCTCTAAAGAGAGTTTGATTGACTGGTTTACCAGTTAGATCAGGACCAAGGTTGTTTGGGGGAGCCATGGGAGTTTTGACTGAGGCACAGTCACTGAGATCATACTTCTTCAGTAGATTCTTTACATACTTCTCTTGACTGATAGTGGTTCCTCTATCAGTCTGCTTGATCTGAAGACCAAGAAAGTATGTCAGTTCTCCCATCATGCTCATTTCAAACTTCTTTGCCATTAGTTTTTCAAATTGTTTGCAAAGTTTGAAACTTGTTGAGCCAAAGATGATGTCATCAACATACACTTGTACTAGTATGACATCATTATTTGTCTTATAGATAAACAATGTGTTGTCTATCTTGCCTCTGACAAATTTGTTTTGGATTAAGAAGGCTGAGAGAGTCTCATACCATGCCCTGGGAGCTTGCTTCAGTCCATAAAGGGCTTTGTTAAGCTTATAGACATGATCAGGAGACTCATGGCTTTCAAATCCAGGAGGTTGCTCAACATAAACTTCTTCTTTCAGTGAACCATTTAAGAATGCACTTTTAACATCCATTTGGTATACCTTGAAGTTCATGTATGTAGCAAAAGCAAGGAAGATCCTGATGGCTTCCATCCTTGCTACTGGTGCAAATGTTTCTTCATAGTCAATGCCTTCTAGTTGATTATAGCCTTTGGCTACAAGTCTGGCTTTGTTTTTAATGACTATGCCATTTTCATCAGTTTTGTTTTTGAATACCCATTTCATGCCAATGACTGAGACATTCTCAGGACATTTGACCAAGGTCATTACCTTGTTTCTGTCAAATTGTTCTAGTTCATCATGCATGGCCTGAACCCAACTTGGATGTTTAAGTGCTTCTTTAATACTTTTGGGTTCAATTGTGGAAATGAAGTCCACAAATAGGCATTCATTGGATGAGGCTGCTCTCAGTTCAGCAGCCATGCTTCTTGTAAGCATGCCTTCAGAAGGCTCACCAATGATATTGACAAGTTCTATATCCTGAGATCTGGTCCAACTATCCTGAGGTCTTGGGAGTGGGTTAGAACTTGTAGAAGCCTGATGGGTATGATCAGGATTAGACACAAGATTTCCATTTCCTTGTGTGTCTAAGTGGGTTGAGTCATCACTGAGATTGTTTGGGTCCTGAGTATTTTGTTCAGACTGAAGGATATCATCAGTACTTGTATGTGCTTCAACAAACTCAGTGATGGTTGGGTTTGGTAGGTTGTGAGGGATAATGTAGTAGGAGAGGTTAGCATCTTCTTGATACTGAGTAGAAGAGTTGTTTTCAGATAGATATTCATCAGGAGGATATCTAGAAGAATTATCAATTCCTATCTCTTCTACTGAGGCAGTTGAGAATCTGATTGTATCAGTGCTCTCATCAAAGGTAACATGAAATGTTTCCTCAGTCTGCTGTCTCCTTGTGTTGAACACTTTGAAGGCTTTTGAGACAAGTGAGTATCCCAGGAAGTATCCATCATCAGCTTTTGCATCAAATTTTCCTAGGTGATCCTTGTGATTATGAATAAACACAGGACACCCAAAGACATGAAAGTAGCTGATGTCAGGGATTCTTCCTTTGAATAACTCATATGGGGTTTTCCCATGTCTCTTGACAATTATGGATCTGTTTTGTGTATAACAGGCAGTTTTGACTGCTTCAGTCCAAAAATGGTTGGAAAGGACTGATCCACATAGCATTGTCCTGGCAGCTTCAATAAGTGTTCTGTTTTTCCTTTCAGCAACACCATTTTGTTCAGGTGTGTATGGAGAGGAAAAGTTTTGGGAAATACCTTTCTCATCACAGAAACATTCAAGTTCATTATTTTTGAACTCAGTCCCATTGTCAGTTCTAATTTGTTTGACCTTAATGTCATTTTGATTTTCAATGTTCCTAACAAAGGACATGATTGTTTCAGCTGCCTGACTCTTTTTGATCAGGAAAAATACCCAGGTGTATCTTGAGTATTCATCCACTATGACCAGAGTATACTTCTCATGGTTAATAGACCTTGGACTGACAGGTCCAAATAGATCCATATGAAGAAGATGTAGGCAGTTTCTGATGGAAAAGTTGATTTTGGTTTTAAAGGATGCTCTGTGATGTTTACCTTTTTCACAAGCTGAGCATGGTTTATCCTTAGAAAACACAAGTGATGGTAAGCCAAGGACCTTGTTTTGTTTTACAAGATTGTTAATGTTCTTAAAGTTCAGGTGGGTTAGTCTCTTATGCCAAAGCCAGTTGAGTGCATCAGTGGCCTTAGCAAAGAGACATGTTCCATCCTGAGTTAGACTTGACATGTCTAATACATAAACATCTTGTCTCCTTAGTGCAATGAGGACAATTTCCTTATTTGCATTGAAGATGGTTCCTTGCTTATCATCGAACTGAACTATGTACTTTGCATCACATAGTTGACTGACACTGATCAGATTGTACTTAAGACCATTTACATATGCTATCCTAGTAAAGACAATACCATTGCAGTTAACTGAACCATAACCTTCAGTGAGACATGATGAGTTATCAGCAAATATCACTTTGGGTCCTGGTTCTTCCACATATTTGTGCAGACACTCCTTAACACCAGTCATGCTCCTTGAACATCCACTATCTAGATGCCAAATAGGGTCCCTAGCATGTTTCTGCACAAATAGTAAACTAGGTCAGTTCTTTCTAGGACTCCATTTCATGGAGGGTTTGGTATTGTAGGTCCTTATGAAAGTATTAATTGATTCATGGTCAGTGGTTGAGTGGATTGAGCTACCACATGTTTTGCATTTGGTAGTAAGGGTAGCCTCAGTAGTCTGAGAGGATTGCTTCATTCCTCTTCTTGACTGAATGACCTTGTCTTTTCCTGAGGATTTCTGAGTGGAGCTTTCACTAGATTCACCATGTTTGTCATATTGACAATCGTCAGGATGGTGGTCATTAAACCCACACAAAGGGCAGGGAGGAAAAGGCTTGGCCTTTTGCTTCTGTTTCTGTTTAGAATCAGAAGGGTAGTTCAGGCACTGAGCCTTGAGTCCTGAAAAGTTTGACATGACTGAGCATTGTTTATGATCAGAGGTCCTGTGATCTTCCTTTTTGCAAATCATGCAATAAAGGACTCTATAGCAATCATCAGTGAGATGATTTGTATAGTTGCATAGCTCACATCTTTTCTGGGGTTTGGTGGGTTTGGGTTTGGTTTTTGAGGAAGTTGGTTTTTGTTCCTTCTTGGATTGAGAAGATTTCTCAGAAGATTCAATCTTCTCTCCTAGCTTCCTGACCATTTCAGCCAACTGATCAATTTTTGAGTCGGGGCTTTGGGTTGTTTCTTCAGAAGGGACTGAAGTTGATGAGTCATCAGTATTTACTGAGACATCAAGGTTTGCTCTCTTCAGGATGGTTGTTCCCCTTCCTGATCTCTCCTTAGGAGAGTGTGGTGAGAAGACCATAGGTGGGAGGCCTAGGTTAGGTGTAGCACTCTGAAGGGTATTCAGTGGAGGAAGTGGAGGGTATGATTCTGATTCAGACTCATCCAAGGACTCAGTGATTGGTTCAGTGAGTTCAAGCTTACTGAGTTTTTCAGTGAGTCCTAGCATATTTTTCAAGGCCTGACTTTCAGGAAGCAAGATCTTTCCAGTCTCAAAGTTTGGTAACTTACTGACTGGGTTGTCCCTGACAATCCAGTCATTTGACTTGGGAAGCATTTCTTGCTCAAAAGATATGCCAGCTGGAACAAAGTTTAATTCATTTTGACACATAATTGGATCAACCATAAGAGGGTCAATGCCAATGGTTTTCTGAGAGATTAATCCCATAGTGTCAAAAACCTTAGGGTTCTTCTTGGTCCAGCTTTGAATGATAGCCTTTTCTTTGTTAAGTTCAGTTTGAAGGACTTGGTTTTGTTTCAAAATCTCAGTGTTCTGAATTTGTAGAGTTATTGTTTCTAGTTTGGCTTGCTTAAGTACAAGCAGTTCATCTCTACATTTGTTCAATTCTGACACAATATTGTTATATTTTGAAAGCAAGTTAAGTCTTTGTTCTTCAACAAACTTTAAATCAACACAAATATAATTCATGTAAGACTGCCAATCAGAATCATCATCCATAGAAAGTAAGGTATTTACCTTTTTCATGGTGATGTTGACCCATTCTCCATTTCTAGCATGGCCTTTTCCCACAGCCATCTGATCCTCTTCTGAAAGTGCCATCAGTGCACTAACTCTTATTTCCTCATCTGAGGAAACTTCTTCATCATCCCAATCATATGCTTCAGCTATTAAAACCTTGTTCTTTGTCTGAATAGGTTTAGGTGTTTGAACAGCCTGAGACAATATGGGGTTGGCTTCAAGAAGTGCAAGTTTAGCTTTGATATTCCTATATTTTGTTTCAAAATCCTTTACACCCTTGTTTTGGTATTGTTGGGTGGACTGAAACATTTTAGGTTGAAACTTGCTAGTTCCTGAAAATTTGTAAGAGGGTTCTGAGATAGTTTTAGAATAACAGTCCTTAGCAAAATGACCCTTTTTACCACATTTAAAGCATTTTGTGATTTCATTTGCTTTTGATTTTGTAAAGTTGGACTGATTTCTTTTGATGAAACGTTTTGAACTAGCAAGGAGTGCCCTCTCTTGGAATTCCAAGTTCAGGTCATTCAGGTATTCCTCATCAGTCCTTTCATCAATTTCTTCTTCAGAAACCTCTTGAGTATCCTGCACAACACCATTAGAATAGAAAGCAGTTGATATGGGTGTTGAGGTTAAGGCCTTTTTGGACTCATGTGTTTTTGAGTCAGGGTATCTCCTTGAGATCAAGTTGTCTTCATAGACAAACTTCCCATAAATTTCAGGGAGCTCAAGGGTCTGAATGTGGTTAGCATTCCTCAGGCCTTGTGAGAAGTTGAGCCACTTCTCAGGGAGACTGTTGACAAAGCCAACATTTGTCTCATGTTTGGTCAGTACAACACCATCATTTGATAATTCATTTATCAAAGTTTTGTATCTGGTGTAGGTCTGTGAGAGACTTTCAGAGTCCTTTGCCCTGAAAGTATTATACTCAAGTTTAAGGTCCATGACCCTATTTTCCTTGGTATCTGAGGGACCCTTAAAGCTGTTTACCAAGTCATCCCAAGTTTGCTTGGCTGTTAGACAGTTGATGACTGATTCCATTATATCGTCAGGAAGACATGATATAAGGATGCTTTTCAGGCGTTGGTCTTGATTGACCACCCTCCTCTCATCTATGGTCCATTGGGCTTCAGGCTTGTTTAGCCCTGTGCCAGTCTTAGGGACAAATGGGCCATCCCTGATACAGGTGATGTAGTAGGGTTCCATACCAGTAAGATAGCAAATCATACGCTTCTTCCATTTGCTAAATTTCCCAGTTTCAAGTCTGGGTGCAACAGCTGAGTAGCTGCCACCCTTTTTGTCGACTAGCTGGGGTACATTGATATCAGCCATAGTAGGATCTTGGTTTTAAAAACCTAGAGCACTCTTGGTTAGTTTAAAAGATTTTATAAACCAGAGGCTCTGATACCACTTGTTGGTCCTTTTACACGATTAGAATTAACTAGAAAGTTAATCTATTGGTGTTAATGACGAATACAATGTTTAAGGATTATTCTAACAGTTATAAAACGTGAATGTAAAAACAACAATATTTTTCAACGTTTAAATTCTTATTAGAAATAATTCCAAGAATCTATACCCAAGTGTTTTGCGGAACAAACACTTGGGATTGAATAGACAAGGGTATGGGGTGTCTCCTATCGAAACTCAAGTTTTGCTTGAGTGGTAACAATATACCCTACTGAGCTATCTCAGTGAGTTGTATACTCTTTGTAGGAGAGAAGTTCCTTTGTAAAAGTTCAAGACTTTAATTATACAAAGCACACTTTAACTTCTCTCACAGTTGCTCTATTTATACACAAGTATTCTAAGTATAAGTGATTAAATATAATACAAGTTGTTGAGGTTGCGTGTCTGACAATTACAAATAGTAATTGTCATTTCCAAGAACCAATAGGAAAGGGCTAAATAAGTCTTTGGGAGTTGTTGGCTGACACTCCATGACTTTTAGCCGCAATAGGGAAGGTTGAGTCTGACAAGAGAAGAGTGTTGGGTTTACACTCTTATCTTCTCAGATCTTTTCCCTATTGTTCCCGCCTTTTCTTCAGGCGTTGGTTCCTCAGTCATTCAATCACTTTGTTGGTTGAGGAGACTGGGGTTCAGTGAGTTCTTATCCAATACTCACTGAATCCATCATCTTCTTCTTTGGCTTAAGTCCTACTCAGGGAGTACCGCCTTCCTGAGTAGTGAATCCTTCTTCTTGAATTCGCCTTAAGCATCCTGAAGATGACTCACTGAGAGGCTGTTCTCTCAGTGACTTGAATTGTTCTCGGTTTAAGTTAACACTTAGTTAATTTGTGTCCAAATCATGTTCGAAGCATTCTTGGGTTTTACATGACCCAACAAAAACACGAGAGCCTTTTAGGCTTATATTCGATGAAGAGATGAACACTTAGAGAAAGTTTACAGTGTAACTTTATTGATTAAGCTTTGCTTTTATTACAAATGTTTACACCACCACCTATTTATACTAGTCCATGGAAGATTCTAGAACCGAGATACTTCCATGGATCTTCTTACATAATCTAGATCATTCTTAATACATCATCATCTTTATCCTAATTCTAGATAATTCCTACTAGATACTTTACCACAACTAACTAGATACTTCTAGTAGATATCATCTACTACAGCCTTCTAAACACTTCAATAGATACTTCTTCGACTTTCTAGAAGCTTCCTTTATATGAGCTCGGACTAAATCAAGTTTACGATCCAACAATTGGTGTACCTGAATTTAATATGTCGTAGCTGTTTTTCATAGAACGACAATCATTCACAGACTTATACCACCTGTCTCACAATGTCTCTAACGAAACTTGAACCCGCAAACTCTTGGCTGCCGTGCACACTCACATATCACCTGACCAAGAGGTCTAGGTAATGCCATAGGTGTTTAAATTTTCTTAAAGGACAAGTTGCACGAAAAGATACTGGTAAAAAGTTTATCTATTAATAACACCTTATAGATGCTCATTTCATAAACATATTTTTTTCTTATAAACTCAACTTGAAATGTCATCTATCAACATTTGGAGTTTGTTTGGGTGTCCAATAATGATGTATTGGGCTACAAAATTTATCAGTGGGCCTATTAATATCATATCTGATATTCTGATGTCCACAACTCAGTTTTCCGATACAGGATACAATAATGATACATGCTACTCGTCTTGTGTTGTCGACTTGTCGTAGATCTTGTATATCTTGTTTAAATCATCAATGAAATTTTTTAAGGAAAACAAATGTAGTATTACTTTTAAACTTACAGGAGTAATCAAAACTAACAGAAATAGTATTTCTTAAAACTCAAGAGTAACCATCTTGGTATTTTGTTCGCATCCATAAGTTGAGCACATTGTTGTGCAAGAGTTCCATGCTCGATCTCTTATGAAAAGCGAAAACATCCGTGAAAGAGATTCGCAATACTCAATTATCAGCTATAAAGTTACAGTTGTTTCGCGAATGTCTTACAGTTGTTTCGTGAATGTCCAGTACATTAGAAAAATAAAATTAAAGACACGACAATGTTAGAAAAAAGAGATGATTCGTGCATCACAAATTTTGTTAAATTATATTGTAGGTCACCAAAATCAGGGTACGATACTGTGTACTTAGGGTTGGAAACAGTCCCAGGATTAACCCGGTGAAACCGCATACATCTGAGTAAAAAAAAAACTCACCCTCTCCGAGTATCTAAACAAGGAAAAACTCAGCCGTTTTGTATACTTTACACAAGTTGTGCTATTCATCAGTGGGTCAAATTACCGTATATAAGGCTAGGCACAGTAAGGACTACTAGCGATCTTCATTTTATCCGTCACATCAGCTTTCTCTTTTTGACGACCTACAAACGATTTTTTGCCACAGTAAAGGCGACCTTCAATTTTTTTTATTTTTATTTATTTATTTATTTTTTTTAATTTATTTATTTACTTTTTTTTTTATGACAAATGGTCAAAAATATTGGAAATAGAGGAGTGTTCATTCGGTTGGAACTACGATCGAAAAAAAAAAGAAAAAAAGGTGATCGACCGAAGGGCGATCAAAACCCCAGAGTAAGGGGGATCGATCACCTAGTCGGTCGACTAGCCGATCTCTCCTCTTATTGCGCCTAGCCTAAGTCCCGGTACGGTGATTTTGTGATGGAGACATAGGGGACAGTAAAGGTTGAAAGTATGTGAAAAGCTTTTAAAGTTTGAGGCATGGCAGGTGAACTAGTAAAGTCATTGATTAAATTGAATCACATAAATGGCTGATAACATCATTTTCTAACACCGGTTTTCCTTGGGGTCACATTTCTATTCTTAAAAAACAAAAATGAACAAGAGATATACCAATTAATATGCTAAATAATAAGTAAAAAGAATTGTAAACGGATATATCAATGCTCAAGATATGTGTGATATCTTCGGTTATCGGAGACACCCAAATGGATTTCATAGAACGTCAAATCATTGATTGCCATCTTTTGGGCAAAATCGAGAAAAAAAAGAAAGTAAGACCGATCGTAATAAGGGGTGTTACCCCCTTTCGGTCTACCCCAAACCCAACCAATTGAACGTGTGCCCCTTATTACCCCCAAACCCACCCCCCCCCCCCCCCCCCCCCCCCCCCCCCCCCCCCCAAAAAAAAAAAACCCAATTCATTTGGTCTGCTACTAGGGGTGTAAACGAGCCGAGCCGAGTACTGCCAAGCTCGAGCTCGACTCAAATACTAAAACTTGAGCTCAAAACTCGGGTCGAGCTTTATATTTCGAGCTCGAGCTCGACTCGTCATATAAACTCGAGCTCGATTATTTCTACATTTCATGCTCGAACTCGATAAATACTCGGCAATCAAGCTCGGCTCGACTCGAATTGTATGAAAATTAAGTAAATTTATGTATATGAAAGTCTAAAAATGTAATTTAATCGAAGCTCGATAAGGCTCACAAGCTTCACTAACCGAGTATTTTGAAGCTCGAACTCGACTCGAAAATATACTCGAGTAGCTCGACTCGTTTAAATCGAGTCGATTTAGAGTATTTTACGAGTCGATATTGAATAACTCGCGAGTTGTCTCGTCTCGTTTACACCCCTATCTGCTACCGGACTGAATGAAATGTTTTGTTTGTGAGCGTATTTTTTTGTTTTTATTTAATTTTGTGGGGTATGTTTTTTGTCGTGAGTGCGGTTATCTTACTATGAGTGTTTTGTCTTGATTTGGTCTTGTTTTGGTCTGGGAGAGAAAAAGCTGATGTGGCGGTGTGAGGTGTGGTTTTGGTTTTGTCTTATTACTATCAGTGTAATGTTCCTAAAAGCTGACTTTGAAATGACTTTCGACACGTTGAATCGGTCTTTCGTGGATTCCATTATGGATCAAATTAGTTTTAGCTCAAAGTGGAGAAACTGGATTTGTCATTGCCTTACACTCAGTTGTTAAGATTTATTTTAGAGTGAAAAAGAAATAAAAAAATATCATGTTCTTAAGCTTTTTAAAGGAAGTAAATTGAAGTGCGTAAAGTGAAAAGGAAAGTAAACATGTTGATTTTCTCTAAGGCATCTTTCATCCAATGTTTTAAAAACCGGTTTTTTAGTCGAACCGGTCGAACCGGCCAACAAAAAAAATCAAAAAAAAAAAAAGTCAAAAAAAGTCAAAACCGGTTGAACCGGACCGGTCGAACCGGAAAAACCGGCCAAAACCGAAAAAACCGGCCGGTTCGCTACAGTAAACGGGACTTATAAAAAACCGGGATTTAAAAACCGGCCGACCAGCCGGAGGCCGGTCGAACCTGCCGGTCCGGTCCGGTTTTTAAAACATTTTGATTTTCTCTAAGGCATCTTTCATCTCATATTTGGGATGTAAGTTGAGCTAGAAAAGAATGATATACAAAGTCTTTTGAAAAAAATACCCCTTAATAAAAAGGTTGGTGTTTATGTTTACAACGATGTAAATAGTAAATTATACATTAACAGTTTGAAAAAACTAACCTCATTCACTTTCTTTTAATTTCATTCACTTTATTCTTAATCATAATCTCAAGAACACAAAATGATTTACCAATTTTCTTTCCACCCTACCCACTTCCTTTACATTTTTTTGAACGGCTTATTAATTGTTAGTGGTTCAGGTCCAATAGTGACATTCAATTGGGCAGTATTTTGACCCTGAGACCCGCCTGCTACTCCTTTATAGCCCGCCGGGTGAGACTCGAACTTAAGACCTCCTCTAGCCAAACATCCCCTCCCCAAGGCACCTTAAGGAAACCTTGGTGGTCAACTGACCCGCCTATTACTTCTTTTACCTTGTTTCCTATTTTATTTTCTTTCCTCTCAAACAAAAACTCAAGAACACAGTGTTAATTTGGCATTTGCTTCGGTTCTCAAAAATGGCTCACCAACAAAAGAATTTAAAATTGAAAGGGTCCTAGGCAAGGATACCTTCTTCATCATTCTTCTTCATTATTGCTACTGAAGCTCTTACACTCTCGTTCTCAAGTATGATTTTAGAGGGAAATGGAAGTAAATGAAATGGAAGTAAAGAAATGGAAGTAAATGAAATGGAAGTTATGAAAATAATTGTGTTCTTAAGTTTGGAGTGAAAGAAAGGTAAAGTAAAGAAATGTTGTCACTTTTTATATTTTTACTATAATACCCTTGTACACATACAATAAATACAAATTGGTGAGGGGCATTTTTGTCACAAATATTATTTAATAATGGGACCCACTCACTTTACTTCACTTGCAGCCCAATTATGGGCTGAAAGTTTGACAAGGAAAAAACAAAGGACTTTACTTCCTTTTACTTTCCTTTACTTGCATTTACTTACTTCAAAAAACTAGAGAACATGAATTTTTTTCATTTACTTCCATTTACTTACTTTCCAAATCTTGAGAACAGAGTGTTAGGGGTATGTCGCGTTCTTGAAAGCTAGAAACATTAACATCTTCCATGAGACTAAAGTGGGAAAAAACAATATACACATCTCTCACATTCAGTTTGTGGATGATGCCTTGATTATGAGTGAATGATCCTTAAGGAATGCCATGAGTCTATCTAGAATTTTAATTTATGTTCACCTCGCTTCTGGTCTAAAAGTCAACTACAACAATAGCAAGCTCCATGGTATCGTTGTCACCTCTATTAGGCTAAACTCTCTTGCTTAAACCATTGGTTGCCTATGAGTCTTCCCATTGATGCCAAGATGTCACAAGATGTGAAAATTGGAATACCCTTATAGATAAGTTCCAAAAGAGACTTTCAAGTTAGAATTCAAAGTCCCTCTCAATTGGTGGAAGGCTTACCTCAATCAGATCTGTTCTCGATGGTATTGGAGTTTACCACTTTGTTAATACAAATATCGTCTAAAAAACGTTATTTATATTTTACGATCTTTGCTATATTTTGTTAACGACAATTATAAACTTTATTTTAGAAAAACATAAATATAGTTAAGTCTTTTACATATATTATCACAAGTCTTTCTTAAACACAAACTAAACATTACTTAGCTAGCTAGTATATACATTTACATGTTTACTTTCATAAACATGTTAATCTAAAATGAAATTGTATTTTTACATCATTTCATGGATCATCCTACTCTAATCTAAGATTGTATAGGATCCTTGGAAGATATGGTGAATATATTGTTTAGATTATCACTCTAGAATCCTTGAAAGATATGATGTATATTTTGCAATGTTGCAAAAATCGTGAATCGGTAGCGTGGCGGTCGACCACCCTGCAGCGATTAATCGGTCAAGGCGGGATTAATCAGATTGGCATTTTTTGCATGTTTTGGGTATTTCTGGAGACCAAACTAAAGATCGTAACTGATTCCAAGCCTACTATGTTTTCAAACCTCAATAAAAGGCTCCAATTCTGATTATGAGGCTCATTGTGTGTTATAAGTGAAATAAACGATTCCCAAATTAAGTAGAATGCCTAAATTTTTAATTTTTTTTAAACCTGGCCGATACGGCCGATTTTTGGCCCTTTTTTTCCCCAAACGGATTTTTTGTCCGATTTTCATAATTCAACAAGGTCGGCGGCCGATTACCGATATATCGACGATTAATCGGCCGCCACGGCCGATTTTTGCAACATTGATATTTTGGTTAGATTTGATAAAAGATTGTGAAGATTTTCTGTCAGGTCCCCGCGGAACCAAAAGGATACACGAACGGAACCCTTGATTTGGTTCCGTCTGATCCGTGGTTTGCTGGCCTTGGTGCCTATAAATAGCAAGCCACACCATGTTGTTTGATCATCACTTACTTACATAAAACAACATACATTCTCTCATTCATCATTCTCTATATCTAACTCATTCATATTTCATTTTAGTGAGCTTCTTTGTAGCAAGAAGATCAAAGCCTTACAAGCTTCAACAAAACTTTGCAAGACTTGTTTGTTTGTCATTGTGTGAATTGTATTTATTTATACATCATTGTTTGTACCAAACCATCATAAACCTCTAATAGTGATCGGTTAGTATTTTAGTCCTCAAAATATATAGTGTGACGGGAGTGGTTGTACCCTTGTAAAAGAACTCGACATCTAGATTTTTGTCGGAAATATTGTGTAAGCGACGTGTAAAGGTTTTCTCCGCCGGATAAAGGAGCTTGTTGACTAGTGAAGAAAACTCTCGAGTTGGATACTTGAGGAGTGGAGTAGGGCAAGGAAAAAGAGTCCTAGTAGACCGAACCACTATAAACACTCGTGTTATGGTTTGATCATTTCTATCTTTCTTGCACTTTTCTTATTGTCATTTTGTTTGCATACATTAAGTCATTTCACACAAAGATAACTAAAAAAAAAAAAAAAAAAAAAAAAGGTAAAACTATGTTAGGTCGGGTTGACGGGTTTGGATACTAATAAAAAAAATTGTCGGGTACGGGTTCTAGTAATACCTGCCCGATTACCCATATCCGTTTACCCTAATCCGCACCCGCTTTATTGCTATTATAATTAATAAAATCTACTATATTAATAAAACAGGGTTTTGAAAATCAATCTCTCCCCAAAATACCTTAAAACTTGACACCTGGAAATTCATTTGATCGGATGGCCCTTATTCATTTTCCCCCACAAAGCATTAACTGCTCAACAAACACTCCCAAAACACGATAATCCAAAATCACACCACCACAAATCATCAAACAAAAAACCCTAATAAAAAAAAAATCCCCAAACCAACTTACATACTTTGGGCGGGATTTCATTGATGGATTCATTGGTATTCTTAAAAAAAAAAAAACCCAACCAAAAATCCCCAAACTAAAATCTCGAAACAAGAAACCCTAAAAATTAGTTAACAGTTTTTATTGATTGAATAAGGTTTTCAATCCGTTTTGTGCTTGTGATTTGATTGGTTTTGTCGACTATATTGGTGTAAAGATGATGTTTTATATATGAATATGTTTGTTTTGGGATAGTGATCAATAAGTGTTTGTGAAAATGTCTGAAATTAGATTAATGAAGTTTTTTTTTGTTGACATGTTTGTGTGTGTATGGATTCATTGTCTTTTTTATTGTTTGAAGGCTGATGTTAAATTGTTTATATATGGGCTGTAAAGATTTAGAGATACTGGCCGACACCGTTTTAAACCATTTAGGTACAAAAACATTAGTAACTGTTTTTAATATTTAAGAAAACGAACATTGATAGTAACTGTTTTTAATAAATTGGTTTTTGATTAACTTTAGGTACACGCATCTTGGTCAGTTTGCTCCATTAGGTGGTGAACAAACTGCGGCTTAACTTCCTGGAGATTACGCTTCAATTGGTCACAGTTCACAATGGCTTTGGTATTTTGTGTATGCAAGGTATTAACTTGTGCTACCTTTTATAATTATTTCATGATGTATATGCTATACATTTTTATTTATTTGACTAATGACTAAGCTATATATATATATATTTTTATTATTTTTTTTTTAAGGATGATGGTGAAGCTGAACACGATGAAGGTTGGACTTGTGATAAGGATTAAGGCTCAGAATCAGATGATGATATGTAATATGAAAAGGATACTTCGTTGCTCACCCTTCTTTAAAGCATGTTTGTGCCTGAGATAAAATCTAATTACATTGTATTAGGTAGAACTCGAATTGGTCGTACCTTTGGACTCAGGTAATAGGTGTGAAAAAGATCCCAGAGTATAAAGTATGTGAGATACCATGACTTAAAAGATGTATCTATTGATCTCCATATGCATAGGCTATTTTCATCTTGACCCTCATGAAAAGATACTTTTTTGATAACAGATCACAATGCATCCAACACTTGATGGTGTGAGAGAAGAGGAAAGTCAAAGCACATTTAACTTATTGACTTTTCCGTCACTTTCTACAGATTGTATGTATACAAGCTGCATTAACAAGCTTAGGTGGTTTACTTTTCTTTTTAATTCCTTTTCTTTTTTTGTACAATTAGTATACATATTTGTCCCTTCAAATGTTCAAATGTTCAATTGTGTGTTACTGGGCAAGTTTCTAAAATGGGTATACCATTTTGAAAACAAGTTTACTTCTCTTGAGATTACATAAAAAATCTTGCAAGCAAGCAACATGTTTAGTTGCAAGCCCCATAATCACTAATAAACTCTGATTAAGTTGCTAAACAAGCAGTTTCTTGCTTAGTGTTTGACATTTTAAGAGGCATGTCTTATATTTTGATGTTTGTTTGTGCAGGTGGGTCTCATTGGACTTGCTAGAGAGACCAATAAACAAAAGTAAAAGTCAAACTTTGTCCAAGTTGGGACTATATTTTGAATGGCCAGTTTTTTCACATGGGGAATTTCACAAACAATGTTATCTATAAAGAAGTCATTTTTGTTTTATTTGTTATTCTATTTTCGACAATCAATTATATGTAGGTTTCTTAAGGTTTTAAAAACATCAATTTATTTTTGTTCGTTTAATATTCTTTTTTAACGTGATTGTATCAAGTCTTTTACTCCATCTATTATATTTAAAACATTTTAAAGCTAGCCGCCCATCGGGCGGGCCTTGAGGCTAGTTATTATATAAAATTTCTTCCATTATATTTTTTATATAAGTATCTCTATTATCTAACACATCTGGATTGTGTACATGTATACGGTCCTTCATGTATACGGTCCTTCATATTTAGAGTTTGGAATGTACAACACCTCCAATTCGTAACCCATAATCATGTATACGGTCCTTCATTAATGTCATTGCCTTCAATATTTTTGGTAAGAATTAAATCTATTGTAACAGCTTCCTTAATCTCCAATTCAAAAACCTACGAACCAAAATCCCCAATTCAATACACCGATTCAATACACCGATTCAAAACATCGATTCAAGATAGTTTCATTCTATCTCTATTACCAAACAATAACAGTTTTCGATTCAAAAACACCAGCCATAACGTTTCAAATCCATGTGGAAGTCATTTCTATACTGTCAACATGAAAAATTGGTAAGTATTTCATATTTAGGGTTTCAAATTTGAATTTATAATATTTAGGGTTTCAAATATGAGGTTGAAAGATTATACGGTTGAGGTACGAGTCTTTTTTTTTAGGATTGTATGTTTTTTATTTATTTATTTTTTTTAAGTATTGTGGCTTACTAAAAATCCCTACTTTGCTCCAATCGTCACATCAGTTTCACATGCCTTTGGTTTAATTGTTATAGCTAAAAGAATTATAATCACACTAAAAGTGATTTTTGGTGAAGAACACTCCTAAATGACACTTTTGAAATATCACTAAGTTCACGAGTATTTCATTTATATATTAAGTTGAACTGTATTGTATGTTTTTCACTGCAGTTAAAGATGTTATTGCTCTATTTAAGTTCCACTATCTGTATAAATTGGCAAAAATGGTTATTGTCTGTCTCCATTTAACTATTAAGGACTCAAGATAGATCAGGCCATGTCTTCTTTTAGAAATTAGAACAAATTTTTGAAAATTATATTATGCTAATCTGTTTGCTTACACCTTATCACTTCATGGAATGACGATACTTATATTGTGGGTTAAAGTTCTAAGTTGTGATATGGGTACGGATATATGAACTTGCTGCTGTGAAAATTATATTAAAACGACTAGAGGACAGACTAAGTAAAGAATAATGTAATGATCAAATTGTATGTTCTATGCACACTTTCATCATTTAAAGTTAGTCCTTGAAAATGTGCTTTAAGTTCATTCAGTTAAATATGTGGCAAGTGACTAATCTATTATAATGCATAAACCCATCCAGGTTTGAGGCAAGAATTTTACACATTGAAATATTGTAATTGGGTAAGGTGTGAAAACGAATTTGGTTCAGCCGGGTTGAATGAATGACGTCTTTTCTCTTTTTAAATTAACAATATGGTGAATGTTTGGGACTAAATTACATCTTAAGGCTGCATGTTAAAAGGCTTAACATCACAGAGTGAAGAAGGTAACAGGAGACGCCAATTTTGGTTCACAACTCCTCCAAAAGTAGGCCCCGACGTTCCATACGCATTTGGGCTCATTGGTTAGTTGTACTTAATCAAAATGACCAATGTCTTTCAAAATCCTATAATTACAATGCAATGGAATAGAGTTTATGAATTGAGATATTACAACTTTCATTTTTATAAATGCGACCACATATGAATCATTAAGATATTTTCTTCCTATAATCATTGCAGAACAAATATTGTTGGTTGGGCAGTTATGGTAGCAATTGGATTCAACACATTGTTGTCTAGGGAGCCCCAAATAGGCCACGAAGTGAGTTAATTGGGTAATACTATGTTATCTTGATATACATGCTTTTTAATACTGATGTTTTCTTTGTGTATTCAGAGGCCTTCGAAAGCTCTTGACAAGAATATACTTTGGATATTCCAACCAAAGAAAATTGGTAAATTGTCCACATTGAACTTTAGAAAATTATGGGTCATTGTGTATGTCAAATTTGTAAATTTTATGCAACTAAATTTTAAATGTTTGTTGTGATGTCAGGCGAGTGAGATCTTATCAACAGTGGAGATCTATATGCTGCAAGTCATAACATCCTCACTTGGACCATATTGCTTCGTCTGCGGTAATCTTTCATAGATGCTCAAACGCTTTCAAGATTAACTTTTTAATATTTTTTAGTGTCGTATCTTGATTAGTTTGTTTGATGCATTGATTATGAGAAAGTTATGTTTTATTGTTAATTGTGCAGCTGGAATTTCTATTGTCCAAGTATCCATGAACAATTTAGAAAATTAATAGTTTTGCTCTTACACAAAGAAAACACAGAGCAACAACCATGTTGGGTTATAATGCTTGAGGTAGGTCCTCCACTAATATTACAATTTCATTACATGATATATTATGAAGAGATCAACCTACAACTGCGAATGTAATGCTTTTGTTTTTTACATGTTAGGCCCTTGATAACCTTCCACACGATCTTATTTACTCAAAAAACCAAGTTTCCCCATGGATGGAAGTTTGGGTAGAAAAGCAACAAGACGGGTGAGAATAATAAGTACATTATCTGAAATATGGCTCATATATGTACATTACCCGTGTTGTCAGTATCATCTATGACCTTCCAGTTTGCATGTGCTAAAAGCTTTGACTCGAGAAATTGGTTTAAACCCACTCTAGGCTATCGAGTTCTCAGTAATGATGTGTTTCAATTGGTCTACTCTTCTAATGACAATGTCACTTTGCTTACGCAGGTCTAAATAAAAGGCGCACTATATTGGTAACATTCAACTTAATCAAATGCATTTAAGGTTATATATTGTTCTACGTGAGTTTTGTTTCCCATAGATAGACACTGAAAAAAAGGCTTCAAACATACCATACAAGGAACACAGGTTGTGACAGTAGTTGTCAACATGCGGAAAAATGTTGGTGATATCAAAATTGCATTTTAAAGATTATTAAAAAAAAGTATTCTAACATGTAAGGGCTATAGTGCTGTAAAAAGAAGATAATCATTCTTTTAGTGTTTAGATGAAGTTGTTTAATCCACTGTAAGTGGGTGTTTGAGATTGCTTTGTAAGTACGTGCTTATTGCATACTTTTTAGTGTTTGGATGAAATAGTATTTGAGGGGGAGGGGGATTAGTATGTGCTTATTACATTGTTATAAAGTTGTTAAAGCGAACATCAATTTCAAGCACTATATTAAGAACTGTTTACCATATTGTTTAAAAATGATTAAGTACTTAAAAGTGCATATCTTGGTACCTGGACTATCTCAAAGCAAATAATACGAGTAAGCAATCCAAACACCCTTACATAAGCACTTGAAAAAAGCATGTTGGTACCTGCATATTATAAATGCAATTAGGGTGTTTGTAATTGAGGCTGGCACTTGCATATTATAAATGCAATTAGGGATTAGTATGTCCTTATGTCATCAGACGGTGTTATTTACGAGTTGTTTTAGAGCATATAAGCATTTTTTAGTCTTTACATGAAAGCTAAAATTTTAGTCTAAGCGGGTGTTTATGATTCCTTTTCAGGTCTGCTTATTGGATTGGAATTAAGCTTATAATGGAGATTAATAATCTCAAACAATATATTGAAAGCTATTTCTCTTATTTTATAATAAGCATGTTATGCCTGTACTCAAAACGTGTTAATTTTAGTACATGTTGGGTCATGTTATCATCAAGTTTTGGTCCAACTTTTATCAAGTTCTTATGAGCAGTCAAGTGTATGGAGTATCATTACGAAGCCACATTGAATCATTGATATTCTATGATTTTTGCTAAACTCGAGGAGGCCAGTCTTTCACACTATTAACACATTTTTAGCGATTTTAACCCAATTGACCATATCATTTTAGGTTTAGTTATTTTTAAACCATTAGACCCATTAGATTTATAACTTTGAACCAAAAATATTTATTTTCTAACTACTCTTTGTAAAACGTAATTCTTTCACTTGTGATATTTATATGATATTGTAAGATTATTTGTGAGAAAAAAGGAAATGAATAGTATTTCTAAGCTTCCATCTTGGATCAACCATACCACTCCATCTCTTCAAGATTACGTGACAAGAAAACGCTGTTCAAGTTTAACAAATGCAGTTTTTAGTTTGAGTCTTTCTTGCTATGACGAAAAATAAAAGCCACAGGCAAACGGTGTCGAAGGTGTCTGTTTTTGCAATGACATGTTCTTTTTTTTTTTTTTTTTTTTTTTTTTTTTTTTTTTTCACGGGCAACAACTGTATGTTTAGGTATCATGAGTAGAGAGCAAGAATGGGTTGAAGACACTACATTGATGTATCAAGAGTAAAGAGCAATAATGGTTTGAAGATACTATGTTTCGACATAAATGAAAAAATCTTAAGAGTGATTTTAAACATTTATTTCCTTTTATGAGGTATATTTCTTTTTAGTTTTACCTGTTTGAGCTTTTATATATTGGAGTAACAATAATCAATAATCAGTTCATGCATAAGTAAAAAAGATTCATGACGATGACGGTGAAAACAAGTAAACTATTAGATCTTTTTTATGTTATACAAAGTGTTATTCATTTTGTTCATTTCATACCATTAAAAAAGTTAAAACCATTTACATGTTTTATTTTAGTGTTGCTTTATAATGGATAGGTTATGGTTTCTTGATTGGATATTCATCACATGTGGTACACAAATCAACCCGGGTGTTCTATTTATTTTATACAAACATAATCATTAGGAAAAGTTACAGCTTTCTTTTAATTTGACTTTTGTTTTAGGCGTTCACGGAATAAATATGAACTACTAAAGTATTTGACGTTGATTGCATACATTTACTATTCAAGACAATCTACCACACATGCACATTTATTATTTAATACTCACAAACCAAATTGTTTATCGTATTATTGACATATTACTTATTATTCTCTTTAAAAAAAAACAATGGAACCTATTTACGTTCGTTGTTGTTTGCTACTTTATTCACACATGTAACTCCTTAATGAATAATTTCTTTAAAAATTCCCGTGATTCCAAAAGTTTAATGCCAAGATATTGTTATTGCATCTTTAAAGCAATCTTACTTGTGGGATCATTGCAAAGTTCTAAAGTTAACCGCCAACATGAGGCTGATTGTTAGATCAAGCCCTGAAGATGTAATCGAGATACGGGAATTTGTAGAATAGATATTGAAAGTAGGAGACGGAGAGCTTTGAGAAGCAAACGACAGAGAGTTTTACGTTCGTTGTTGTTTTCTTACTTTATTCGTGAACATAACTACATAATAAATAATTTCTTTAACAAGAGCCAAGGTCAATCACTTTCAAATTTGGTTTGTACCTGTCACATCCTGTTTTCACACATGGACAATTATACGTCGTTGTTTCACGCGTCAAAAGCAAAAGAGGTTTGAAAGTTGTCGTTTGTGATGCAGATGGTAATCTATCGAACACCACTACAAATGTTGTCTACAAATAAGTGCTTCAAGGTCTTTGATCAAATTCAAGAGGTATCTACAATATACATATGACATCATTTTGTACCATTTCTTAAATATACATGTATTATAAATCACAAACTCCTTTTTTTTTCACTTTTAATATTTTTTTTTTAAACTTATTAGGTGCTGACGGAATTGACATTGGCTTATCACTTCATTAACACTAACTACATACATTTGCTTGTGCAGATCATCAAAATTGGATACGACAACGTATGGACGTTTATTATATTAATAATTATAACCACTATTGTTTAAAGGATCGTTGACTTATTAGTTATTATTCATTTACAAAAATAATGGAAGTTATATCGTTCATTGTTGTTTATTACTTTATTCACACATTCAACTTTTTAATGAACAATTTCTTTAAAAATCCCGTGAATCCACGGGTCTATAAGCTAGTCTATTATATTTAAAACATTTTAAAGCTAGCCGCCCATCGGGCGGGCCTTGAGGCTAGTTATTATATAAAATTTCTTCCATTATATTTTTTATATAAGTATCTCTATTATCTAACACATCTGGATTATGTACATGAATTATTCTAAAACTTTAAATAGTTTGATACGATATTTGTTTTCTTTAACTATTAAAAAATTAAATATATTAGGGTGTTTTGCTTTGTTTTGTCGGTTTGTCGTTAAGTTTCAGTGTGGGTTAATATTGATACCCGTCATTTTGTCTATAGAATATTCAATTAGAGATAACCAATACTCGTCGGGAAACCTAAAAAATCAATGGATAATATTAACTGGGTATCGAGCGGGTAATGAGGCGGGTACGGATGTGGATATTATCAATGGGTGCGGCTATGGGTGCTCTAAAACCCGCCCCGAGCCCGACCCATTGCCATCCCTACCCATGGAGGCCTAAGCATTGGTGATCTTAAATCTAGTAATTTCGCCATGCTTTGCAAATGGAGGTGGCGGTTCCATACCAAGGATCATGCCCTTTTGCGCCAAGTAATCCGCTCAATTCATGATATGTATGGTGGTCTTAATGATATCTCATCCATAAAATCGAGAACATTCCCTTGGTTTTGAATTGCAAAGCTTAAGGAAGAACTTTTTAACATTAATATAAGGCTACCTTTGATCTTTATAAAAAATAAATTGGTAATGGTTTTCATACTCAGTTTTGGTACGATGAATGGCTTGGGGGACTCAACGTTAAAGAACCTTTCCTAAACTTTCGTGTCTCGAGACTTACCAATACAAAATGCTTAGTAAGAGACTGGCCACCCTTATATCATCCTCTGTCATCAGAAGATATTGCCCCCAATTACCTCGACACTGCCACTAGGATCCAACCAATCTATGGGAATGCACAGCTACTGACTCCAGAACATTCACAATAAAGGGTATGCGAGCACACATCACAGCTATGTCTAGCTACATATTTTCCTTTCCAACCCGCCACAACAAAATTCTTCCCCTCAAAATCAATATATTCACATGGAGAACCTTGAATGGAAGGCTTCAAACAAGATCAAACCTCGATTCAAAGGGTATTGTTCTTCATTATATTCGATGCCTTATATGTGATGATGTGATAGAATCTGAAGAACACTTATTCGTCTACTTCAAGATAGCTAAAGAAATGTGGAAAAGTATTGTGAATTGGTGGAAAATCACAAATTTCGACATCACAAACCTTCAAGGTGCGATTACCCTTGCTGAAACGGTCACTGCTTCAGCAACCTACAAACAATTCTTTGATATGCTAGTTCAATCAATTGTTTGGCATATATGGCGATTCCGAAATGACATGGATTTCAATACAAACCAGCCCAATAATCATCTAATCCTCGACAACATTAAGCTTTCATCATATAGTTGATTACTAGTAGACAAAAAAGAGTCATTCTGAATTGGACAAAGTGGATTTCTGATCCTTGTAATGCTCTATCGACCTTTTCGCAATTTTTTCCTAGTACCTTGTTAGTTTTCTATATAATCTCTTGGTTAAAAAAAAGGGATAAGGCTATAGAATGGTAACATACTTTCGGAAATGATTCATTGTGAATAACGAACATCAAAATGATTCATTGTGAATAACATAACCGACTGAATGTCGATTATTTCCACGTGGAATATATATGTTTTTAATATACAGAATACGTTTACTATACGAATACGTTTTCTACAAATACGTATTTTTACCCGACCAACCCAAACCAAACCATAAACCTGACCACCCTAACAGTTATATAATATCATACCCCACCACCCCCAAATCATTTACCCAACCCCTAAAAAAATCCTAACCCTAATTACACAATTACACATCATAAAAACGAAATCAAACAATGTCAAGTTCATCTTCTTCTTGTCGCTACTATTAACTACCGAAGATATGTAAATGTGGCAACCCTTTAGTCAGGCGTACGACTTAAATAGATATGAATCCATGTCGTCGACTTCTCAACTGTCGTACTCAAATGTAAATAAGTTGTTAAATTAGGGTTCTTGTAAGTTCAGGTTACTCCATTTTATTGTACGGGGTTTTCAACAAACCAACCATCATGATAAAGGTTAACAGTAAAAGGAGGCTTTGAAGTTTTAGACATGAAATTAGGGCAAAAAAATTAAGGTTAGTCAGTAATTGGAAAGATAATGTTAAAGAAAATATTATTAAACCACTAATTAACACTTATATTGTACAAATTAGTATACTTTAATTCATATGATCTGATTAGGGGAATTAGGGTTTTTTTTGTTTTAGAGGGAAAAAAAGAGAGGGGGGGGAGGGAAAAATGAGTGAAGTGTTATCAGTATCAACGTAGGGGGGGTATATGTAAACTTGTATATACATACAAAAAGTGACGTAGAAATGTATTTTGTGGACGTGGAAATGTAAAACGATATAAAAAAATAATACTTGAAATAGACAAAACAAGTTACGACGTAGAAATAACCGGCTAACAGCCGGTTACTCTATTCACAATGAGTCGTTTTGATGTTCGTTATTCACAATGAATCATTTTTGAAAGTATGTTACCATTTTATAGCCTTTACCCAAAAAAATACAATATAAAAAAGGAATTGAAAAACGGCCAATTTAAACAATGCGGAACCCTTGCACCTACAAATAAAAGCAAACACGTCGCTCCATCGATAATCTAAAGAGGTAACGGTCCGTCGATCCATTTGGATTCCCTATAGAATGTATAAAGCTCTACTAAGAATCTTGCCAAACCATGCAGACCAGCCAAAATTTGAGTCTTTATCAGAGTAGATGCGTTGATTTCTAAATTCCCATAACAACCCGCAAGATCAATAACACAATCTTTATAGTCTAATACTTTTGTCAAAATAGTGATTAAATAGTTATATCGTACTCAATCAAATACTCTATTGATAGAGATGGCAAATAATATATGATCCATATCAATCAGTGTATATACTCGTTATATTTTAAAGACACACATTTATTCACCACCGCCCAACCTACGACAAAGGGCAGCAATTAAGACACCGTGATCAACACGAATTGAAGAAGACTTGATATAGAAAATAAAAAACATTCACTTCTTTTGTGGAGTAGAAATTAAATTTCTATTACCTTTTGATGGACGTAAAAATAGATGTACGTCCTAACATTGAAAAATTAAATATATATTTACATTTTTTTTTTGTGTGCGGCAATTTTCACAATATATAAAATCAATAGGTACCGGATCATTTGCAAAGCACAAAAACTTTGCAAAGCCTAAAAAGTAATTTGGTGCTGCCACGTGTCCCCCCTCATTTTCCCTCCAAGAATAGTTACGTAATTTGAGTTGCGATCCCTTGAAAAGGGAAGGAGTTTAGAAAGTGTAGAAAACCAATAAGCTAGTGTCACGTGTCCCCTACCCACTTCCTCCTTTTTTTCTTTAATATTTTCGGTTAGACGGCAATTTGGTTATTTGACCCATTTTTTATATTCCACCCCAAATTTCAAACGCAAATAACTTTCAAACGACAAACTTTTACGAAAAACCGATTTCACTATGATTTTTAAAACTTAATCCTCTTTAATTTGGTGTAAATATTGTTAAATATTTTGAACCTTTTTTTACATATAAAACGTTTCTTGATTTTCTCGATTTGTTTGGCATTTTCACCCCTATATTTTACCCTCATAAATGTCGAATCGTGAAAAACTTAAAACATAAAAGTTATAGATTTTTGTTCACTCTTTACACAGGTTTTTGAATCACTCATATCCAATGTCATGTGAGTAAGATATCACACGTTAAAGATGGTATTTTACTCATATTTGTTGCATACAAGGTGTTTGATGAAATGTCTAGCTTAGATTTTTAGTGTTAAAATTGAGCTAAATGCACTAATTTTTGTCCCACAATGCATCATTAATCATTTTATAAATGTAAGACTCAAAAAGTGATGTTTTTTAATAGTTAATGTTTTTTAAAAAATGTACGTATTGTGTTTTATTGCGTTTTTGACCATAAATTTGACCAATATTAAATTCGAATTAGAAAAATTGTAAAACATAAAAGTTATATATTTTAGGTCAATCTTTACTCATGTTTTTTATTCACTCAAATCCGATGTCATGTGAGTGAGATATAACAAGTTAAAGATGATGTTTTGTTAATCAGTTATTCTGTTCATCAATTTTTATTCATGAACATTAGTTCATCAATACATCAGTTAAGGATTTAGGGTTTTGGGTGTTTGGTTTAGGGTTTAGTTCAACAGTTAAGAAATTGAGGGGAACAATAACATTTATAAAAAGAAAAATTAATGAACAATTTATTTTATGAACATTTCTTAAAAGAAATTATAAAGTCAACATCATATAGTAACATTTAACTCAAATTTCATTTGATCAATATAAAAAACAAAAAACATATTAGCAACTAAGCATTTATTTATCTAACAGATATAAAAAAACAAAAAAAAAAAAAATGAAAGAGTAACTAAGTAACAACACAAGCATTCTTAGTAGCCATCTTCACCTTCTTAGCAGCCAACTTCGCCATCTGCTTGCTCTCATATATAGCAGCCTTATCGCTAGCCTTCTTAGCAGCAATTTCAGCTCTAATAGCATTGCACTTCGCTTGATTATGATCTTTCATGCTACATTTGCAGAATCTACAGTTTATCCTGCGCTTCCCACTTGGATTAATTAAACACTCAACACTACTCTTAATCCTTTTTTGCGAACCTTTAGTACTAACCTGTTTTGGACAAAAAAATAGGACAATAACAATTAGATGATCAAAAAAATATAACACAGGACAATAACTGATTAACCAAAAACAATTAATGTTCATTAACTAAAAAAACATAAACTAACTGATGAACCTATAACATATGATAAAACAAATAAACTATCTGATGAACATATGATAATATAATAGCTAAAATAAACAAACTGATAAATCTATGATAACATAATAGCTAAAAGTCAATAACTGATTTACCAAAAAAAGCATAAGCTAACTGATGAACCTATGATAACATAATAGCTAAAACTCAATAACTGATGAACAAAAAAAAAACTAATGTTCATCAACTGAAAAAACATAAGCTAACTAATGAAACTATGATAACACAAATAAACTAACTGATGAACCTATGATAACATAACCTATGAACAAAAAAAATAACAAAAAAAGCATTAACTGATGAATATCTGAAAAAAATAGTACTAACCTATTTTGGAACATTTACCTATGATGAACCTATCACCTATAACACAAATAAACTAAAAAGCATAAACTAACTGATGAACCTATAACTTCTGATAACACAAATAAACTAATTGATGAACCTATGATAATATAATAGCTAAAATAAACAAACTGATGAACCAAAAAAAGCATAAGCTAACAGATGAACCTATGATAACATAATACCTAAAAGTCAATAACCGATGAACAAAAAAAACTAATGTTCATCAACTAAAAAAGGATAAGCTAACTGATGAACTTATGATAACATAACCTATGAACAAAATAATAATAATAATAATATATAATAATAATAATAAAATAATAAATATATATATATATATATATATATATATATATATATATATATATATATATATATATATATAATATATATATATATATAACAAAAAAAACATTAACTGATGAACATCTGGAAAAACTAATGTTCATAGATATTCATTAGTATAATTTTCATTCACTTTATTAGTTTAATTAATGACATCAAATAAACACCAAAAACCTAACGTAATCATGAAATTACAACTAAAATGTGCATCAAACATAAAAATTATAATAATACCTTGATTAAACACCTAAAGATCATCAATCGCCATTAAAACCAGATTTATATCACATTTATGACCTAAATCTGGTTGAAGCATTTCGTCGAGCATCAGGTGTTTAATCAACGTATTATTGATAATTTCGATTTTATTGTTATAATTTTTATGTTTGATGCACATTTTAGTAGTAATTTCATGATTACGTTAGGTTTTTGGTGTTTATTTGATGTCATCAGTTAAACTAATAAAGTGAATGAATATACTGATGAATATCTATGAACATTAGTTTTTCAGATGTTCATCAGTTAATGCTTTTTTTGTTATATTTTTTTTGTTCATAGGTTATGTTATCATAGGTTCATCAGTTAGCTTATGTTTTTTTAGTTGATAAACATTAGTTTTTTTTTTTGTTCATCAGTTATTAACTTTTAGCTATTATCTTATCATAGGTTCATCAGTTAGCTTATGTTTTTTAGGTTCATCAGTTTGTTTATTTTAGCTACTATGTTATCATAGGTTCATCAATTAGTTTATTTGTGTTATCAGAAGTTATAGGTTCATCAGCTAGTTTATACTTTTTAGTTTATTTGTGTTATATGTGATAGGTTCATCATAGGTAAATGTTCCAAAACAGGTTAGTACTATTTTTTTTCCAGATATTCATCAGTTAATGCTTTTTTTGTTATTTTTTTTGTTCATAGGTTATGTTATCGTAGGTTCATCAGTTAATTTATTTGTGTTATCATAGGTTCATCAGTTAGCTTATGTTTTTTCAGTTGATGAACATTAGTTTTTTTTTGTTCATCAGTTATTGAGTTTTAGCTATTATGTTATCATAGGTTCATCAGTTAGCTTATGCTTTTTTTGGTTCATCAGTTATTGACTTTTAGCTATTATGTTATCATACATTTATCAGTTTGTTTATTTTAGCCATTATATTATCATAGCTTCATCAGTTAGTTTATTTGTGTTATTATAGGTTATAGGTTCATCAGTTAGTTTATGCTTGTTTAGTTGATGAACATTAGCTGTTTTTGGTTCATCAGTTATTGTCCTGTGTTATGTTTTTTTGATCATCTAATTGTTATTGTCCTATTTTTTTGTCCAAAACAGGTTAGTACTAAAGGTTCGCAAAAAAGGATTAAGAGTAGTGTTGAGCGTTCAATTAATCCAAGTGGGAAGCATAGGAAAAACTGTAGATTCTGTAAATGTAGCATGAAAGATCATAATCAAGTGAATTGCAATGCTATTAGAGCTGAGATTGCTGCTAAGAATGCTAGCGATAAGGCTGCTATAAAGGAGAGCAAGCAGATGGCGAAGTTGGCTTCTAAGAAGGCGAAGATGACTACTAAAAATGCTTGTGTTGTCACTTGGTTACTCTTTCATGTTTTTTTTTTTTTTTTTTTTTTTTTTTTTTTTTTTTTTTTTTTTTTTTTTTTTAACTGTTAGATAAATAAAGACTTAGTTGCTGATATGTTTTTTGTTTTTTATATTGATCAAATAAAATTTGAGTTAGATGTTACTATATGATGTTGACTTTATAATTTCTTATAAGAAATGTTCATAAAAAAAAACTGTTCATCAAAAAAAAAAAAAAAAAAAAAAATTTTAAAAAATTGTTCATCAATTTCTTTAATATTATTGTTCCCCTCAATTTCTTAACTGATGAATTAAACCCTAAACCCAACACCCAAAACTCTAAATCCTTAACTGATTACTGATGAACACATGTTCATGAATAAAAATTGATAAACAGAGTAATTGATGAACAAAACATCAACTTTAACATGTTATATCTCACTCATATGATATCGGATGTGAGTGAATAAAAAACATGAGTAAAGATTGACCTAAAATCTATGATTTTTATTTTTTACAATTTTTCTAATTCGAATTAAATATTGGTCAAATTTATGGTAAAAAACACAATAAAACACAATACGTACATTAAAAAAAAAAAAAAAAAAAAAAAAAAAAAAAAAAAAAAAAAACACCATTAACTATTAACAAACATCACTTTTTGAGTCTTACATTTACAAAATGATTAATGATGCGTTGCGGGACAAAAATTAATGCATTTAGCTCAATTTTAACACTAAATATCTAAGCTAGACATTTCATCAAACACCTTGTGTGCAACAAATATGAGTAAAACATCATCTTTAACGTGTGATATCTTACTCATATGACATCGGATTTGAGTGATTCAAAAACCTGTGTAAAGAGTGAACAAAAATCTATAACTTTCATGTTTTAAGTTTTTCACAATTCGACATTTATGAGGGTAAAAAATAGTGCAAAAAATGCCAAAAAAATAAAGAAAATTAAGAAACATTTGATATGTAAAAAAAAGGTTCGAAATATTTAACAAGTTTTACACCAAATTAAAGAGGATTAAATTTTAAAAATTATGGTGAAATCGGTTTTTCGTAAAAGTTTGTCGTTTGAAAGTTATTTGTGTTTGAAATTTGGGGTGGAATATAAAAAACGTGTCAAATGACCAAATTGCCCTCTAACCGAAAATATTAAAGAAAAAAGAAAGAAAGTGGGTGGGGGACACGTGACACTAGCTTATTGGCTTTCTACACTTTCTAAACTTCTTCACTTTTCAAGAGATCGCAACTCAAAATCAATAACTTATAAGATACTCCATGCTACTTAGCATGCTGCCCATTTTCGTGGACACAATTATTTTATGATCTTTACGAGATGCCTGATGATGTGTTACAATCTTCCTCAAAAAAACATCCTTTGCATTCCATGTTACCTCAAACTTTCGTGCTGATGATAACGAAAATGTTTTAGGCCCATAACGAACCAGTGGAAGTAAAGAAAGCTTTCGATCAACAAGAATGTTATTAATTGTCAACAAAAAGAAAAAAAATAGTCTCTTATACAATTTTGATTTTTTTTTCCAGACAATTAACGATCTCACAATATTTGCACCATAAATCTATTTTACCGAGATAAGCAAGACTTGAATCCACAACTATTTGATTGAAAAACATTCTCACTTTACAAGATACATTGAGACACAAAGCCTTTGGTAAATCAATCTCTTGTGACTTTTTGAAAAGTTATAATTCACACTATTGCATCACGACACGATGTTTGAGGCATTGTTTATGATTGTGTAAAAGAATGACACAAAATAATGACACAAAATAACGTTAAGATATTTAGATACTAAGTTTACAAAAATACCGAAGTAATATAAAATTTTCGTAAGAATATAGATACAATCGACCCTTACATATTTTGATCCATTTAGATATTGATATCAATCTGATGTATACAAATGTATCGATTTGCGTGGAGAAACAGTGAAGGAGTATTGGGAAAGTTCTCAGTTAAACAAGCCTATAATGATCTGTTAAGCACTAGAGATGAAGTTCCATGGAGCAAGTTGCACTACTACACAAATTGGTTTTACCCACAAACTTTACACACGGAAAAAATTTTGTGGGAAATTTCACATGGAATACACACAAATTACACACTAAATTATTGACCAAATTTCCATGGGAAATATGTCGTAATTTTCCCACGGATTTCCCACTATTTACACACTAAATTGTTGACCAAGTTTTTGTGGCAAATCCGTCACAAATTTCCCACAGATTTGCAACAATATTCACACTATTTGTGTTGATTAAACTTCAGTGGGAAACTTGTCGCAAATTTCACACATATTAGCCACGGCCAAAAGTCCGTGGCAAATTTTAGCTACATTACTCACGGATTTCATACGGTTTATGTGTGTAAATACCAATGTGATAAATCCGTGGGAAATATGCGTGTAAATACCTACGGATTTCCCACAAAATATCATTTTTATGTTTGTGTGCACTTACACATTCTCACATTAGTTAGTAAGTATTCATATGTATTTGTAGTTTCATATTATATGTGTCTATTTATTAATGTAACTATTTATGCGAGTATCACTTATTTATGTAACAAACCATTGCATATGTATGAATATCTACACATGTATGTTTCGTATGTCCGTTTACGACCTTCATTGTATCTTTAGATGTTTTGTATGTAGGTATACGGACGTGTATACGTGTACCTATATTAAAAAGTAAAAGAAAATGATTATGCCCGTGGGAAAGTTGTCGGTAATTTCCCACCGATTATCCACAAATGTGTTAAATCCGTAGGAAATATGTGTGTAAATACCCATGAATTTCCCACAAAAATACCGTTTTGATGTTTGTGTATGCTTACATACTCCCACATTACTTAGTATGGCTTCATATGTGTTTGTAGTTTAATATTTTATGTGATTGTTTATTAATGTAACTATTTATGCTAGTATCACAAGTGTATGTCTAAGTTTAGGTATAACATATATGTGTAACAAATATCATTTTTATGTTTGTGTGCACTTACACATTCTCACATTAGTTAGTATGTATTCATATGTATTTGTAGTTTCATATTATATGTGTCTATTTATTAATGTAACTATTTATGCGAGTATCACTTATTTATGTAACAAACCATTACATATGTATGAATATCTACACATGTATGTTTCGTATGTCCGTTTACGACCTTCATTGTATCTTTAGATGTTTTGTATGTAGGTATACGGACGTGTATACGTGTACCTATATTAAAAAGTAAAAGAAAATGATTATGCCCGTGGGAAAGTTGTCGGTAATTTCCCACCGATTATCCACAAATGTGTTAAATCCGTGGGAAATATGTGTGTAAATACCCACGAATTTCCCACAAAAATACCTTTTTGATGTTTGTGTATGCTTACACACTCCCACATTACTTAGTATGGCTTCATATGTGTTTGTAGTTTAATATTTTATGTGATTGTTTATTAATGTAACTATTTATGCTAGTATCACAAGTGTATGTCTAAGTTTAGGTATAACATATATGTGTAACAAATCATTGTATATATGTGGATATCCACACGTATATGTTCCGTATGCCCATTTATGATCTTCTGTGTGTATATAACCATATCTGTGGATATCTACACTCATTCGTTAAACATCTCGTGTAGAACCATATCATCTCGGATCATTCGTTAAACATCTCGTGTAGAACCATATCATCTCGGATCATTCGTTAAACATCTCGTGTAGAACCATACCATCTCGGATCATTCGTTAAACATCTCGTGTAGAACCATACCATCTCGGATCATTCGTTAAACATCTCGTGTAGAACCATATCATCTCGGATCATTCGCTTAACATCTCATTTAGAACCATATCATCTCGGATCATTCGCTAAACGAAACAGGCGAGTTAATAAACTGCTTTACGCCTGGTGAGACATTGTTGTTAACCCTTGGCCCATAGTTAGGAATTGCATCTTTCAAACTAGAACAAGATAAGCTGGAACTTTGTTGTTGAGCGCGAGTTCCATAATTGATTGGCTCATTCTTTAACATCTCGTGTAGAACCATGTCATCTCGTCTCATTCGTTAAACATCTCGTGTAGAACCATATCATCTCGGATCATTCGTTAAACATCTCGTGTAGAACCATATCATCTCGGATCATTCGTTAAACATCTCGTGTAGAACCATACCATCTCGGATCATTCGCTAAACATCTCGTGTAGAACCATTCATCTCGGCTCATTCGTTTAACATCTCGTGTAGAACCATATCATCTCGGATTATTCGCTTAACATCTCATTTAGAACCATATCATCTCGGATCATTCGCTAAACGAAATAGGCGAGTTAATAAACTGCTTTACGCCTGGTGAGACATTGTTGTTAACCCTTGGCCCATAGTTAGGAATTGCATCTTTCAAACTAGAACAAGATAAGCTGGAACTTTGTTGTTGAGCGCGAGTTCCATAATTGCTTGGCTCATTCGTTTAACATCTCGTGTAGAACCATGTCATCTCGTCTCATTCATTAAACATCTCGTGTAGAACCATATCATCTCGGATCATTCGTTAAACATCTCGTGTAGAACCATATCATCTCGGATCATTCGTTAAACATCTCTTGTAGAACCATACCATCTCGGCTCATTCGCTAAACATCTCGTGTAGAACCATACCATCTCAGATCATTCGCTTAACATCTCATGTAGAACCATGTCAACTCGGCTCATTCGTTTAACATCTCGTTGATCAAGACATACTCTTTGAGTATCTTCTAATGTTTCTTTTCGTAATTTCAAAAAGAATTCTTTTGGGACACCTCAAATGCTTAAAAGTGCTATCAAAGTCTTTGTTAAACATATCGTGTAGAACCATATCATCTCGGCTCATTCGTTAAACATATCGTGTAGAACCATATCATCTCGGCTCATTCGTTAAACATCTCATGTAGAACCATATCATCTCGGATAATTCGTTAAACATCTCGTGTAGAACCATACCATCTCGTATCATTCGCTAAACATCTCGTGTAGAACCATATCATCTCGGCTCATTCGTTTAACATCTCGTGTAGAACCATACCATCTCGGATCATTCGCTAAACATCTCGTGTAGAACCATATCATCTCGGCTCATTCGTTAAACATCTCGTGTAGAACCATGTCATCTCGGCTCATTCGTTAAACATCTCGTGTACAACCATAAATTAAATTAGTTAATTTTTTAAAACTATTTAATTTTAATTTTAATTATATATTAAATAAAATATTTATATTAAATTAAATTAATTAATTTTATACAAGTATTTACCAAAACCCAGATCTACACTTAACACTTTATACTAAAAATTTCACCAAAAGTCAAATTAAGCCCGCCATTTATTTGTCTTTCCTTACCAAAACCCAGATCTACACTTAACACTTTACTCTTTTCTCATATTCTCTGAATCTCTGGCGCCTCCAAAGTCCAAATCTCCAATACTCCATTAACAATTTAACATTACATTAATCGATCCACAAACAGTCAAACACTTTATCTTTTCTCAGGTATGTAATCATTATTCTGTCGATCCAAATCATTAACATTACATTAATCTATTAACTCCAAATCATTAACATACATTATTCTATTATTCTATTACTCTGTCGATCCACAATCTATTATTCTATTAAATATTGTAATCAATTTATTGGAAATAAGTTCTCTTGTTAATTTGTTATATTTTGTTAAATATTGTACCAAATCTAATCGATTTGTGAGTTCAAGTATAGTTTAAGTATTGTACCAAATCTAATCGATTTTGTTAAATATTGTACCAAGTCTAATCGATATCTTACGACTTTCTGTTTTGTAATTGCGTTTTAATGAAATATGCAAGTAGTAAGTAAATCTCTAACACCCTTATAATCGATATCTTACGACTTTCTGTTTTGTAACTGTTAGGCATGAATTACCTTTGTCGTTTGTTGATTATAAGGGTGTTAGAGATTTACAAACTCAGTCAATGCTTCAAACCTCATTCTAGTAATAAGAGAAGAGTGTAATCAATGCTTCAAACCTCATTCTAGTAATAAGAGTGTAAGAAATCGTAGGGTTGTTTATTGTTATGTCGCTCTCGGGTCGGGTCACAGACTCACAGCTATACGACCCGATTTGGTCTCGGTATGAGTTTGAGATTTGTTTATTTGTTGTGAGTAGAGTCGGGTTGGACTCATGAGAGTTTCAAACATGGTATACGGGTATGATATTGAGGTTGTTATTGTTGTTTATACTTTAGAGTTGATGTTGAGTTGGCTGTTGTGTTGTTTCGGTTCATAGAAATCACCCACGAGGGTGTATTGCTTCGTAACAGTCCCAACCCGTATAGGGTTGTGGATTGTGGGTCTCGGCATAGCAAGTTAATATGTTCTTGGTTATAGTTCTTGTGTCGTGATGTTAGGATTTGGTTGGAATCGTGACTGTTTGGTCTGCTTGGTTATTTTCTCTACTAAAATTAGTTTTGTATTGTTTGAACACTATGCAGGTGCTCGTCGCCTTTTTGATAAATATGCTCCGCAGTTGAACTGGAGAAGCTGGAAGATTAAATCAAGTAGTTCAGCCACAATCATTTATCGCATAGTTTTTGACATCCTTTTGTTATTTTCATTATCGGATTACTCGTACTATATTAGCTTATTGTATCGTTATTCTTCTAGATGGGAGTCACCGGAAGTGCTGGAGGTATCTACCATGTTAGTTTCGTCTTTTCTTCTAGATTTTAGTAAATAGTTGTCTTCAAAAACATCCATTTTGTTAGGTATGATCAGGTGGAACCTTATACATGTGCTGACGTTGATGTTTTGCAGGTTAAAGAATGCACAGCGGCCTTGCTCCGTTTTGCCAAGAAGACAAACGTACCTGTATTTTTGGTGATTATTACTCCTCGTGCTTTGATTATATTATTATAAAGTTTATCTGGAAGAAATACGTTGAAACAGTTTAGGATTTGTGTCAGATTGGTCATGTAACAAAGTCAGGAGAAATAGCTGGACCTCGTGTTTTGGAGCATATCATTGATGCAGTTTTATATATGGAAGTTGGTACCCTTTTGTTTTTTATTCTTTTGTTGGTATATTTGCTTGAAATCCATTTTTCTGTTTTAATGCTGGTTCATGATATTCAAGGGGAGCAATATTCATCTCATCGGCTTCTTCGTGCATTTAAGAACCGTTTTGGCTGAGGTATGTTGATGAGGCGAAAAGTGTACCGCTTTTAGGGGGTCATTTAAGCCCTAAATCGTATTTATTTGATCAAATATTGCCCTAAATCGTTCCTTTTGTCATTTTAGGTACTTTGGAGAAGAAATCTGGAAAAGGAAGCATCTCAAAAATCTGCTGGAAAGTACATGTGACGGCATCAAGCCCCAGTGTGACGCCGTCAACCCTTGACGCGCCAGAGAGGATTTTGGAGGATTAAAAGGGGACGGCGTCAAGAAGGCCATCAAGAAACCCTAACCGCGGCGAGGTGACGGCGTCAGATCTATAACGTGACGCCGTCAGATCTGTTTTCCTATATATATTTTCATAATTTTTAGTCATTAGTGTGCAACTTTGTGAGGAGAAACCCTAAGACGATTTTTCTGCCATTTTTAAGGGTTTTATACCCTTGGATCTCCCATGTTCAATTGAAGATAAGTAATCAATTAATCATTCAATATGTCTATGTGTTGTTTGATTATATCTTGTTCTTGTCTTTTATTTAACATGCTAGGCTAGATTTATCTTGTGTTTGCTTAGATCTAATGAAACCTAACTATTGATTATTAGTTGTTGGTGTGTTATTAATTGTATTGGATGATTGTTTATCGATGTTAGGCTTAAGAAAACTGGCTAACCTCCTATACGGTAACTTGCTTGAACGTCTTAAGAAACATGAACCAATGCGTACTAAGGTTATTATGGTTGTATTTAATGCATGGGCGAATTCTAGTGATCCCATGTTAGGAGCTTCTTAGCCGGCTCGACATAGGAGTGAAGTAGGAGCTTGTAGAGTTGGGGAAGTACGTACGCCACCCCACGATTGGTATTAAGGAATACACCCGTCATCCACGCAATTAATACACACTAATCAACCGGTAAAAGATAGTTAGGGAGTAAGGAAATCTAAGTAAACACATTTCTCTCCATATAAGTTCCACAACCTTTTTATTTTCAGTTATTTTATTTTATTTGCATTTGTAGTTATTTGGGTTAGTTGACTAGCAACTAATTCCGCCCACTCCTTCAAACCCGAGATTTTTACTTGCTTTCCATAAAATATAAAAATACAAAAAGAATCTTCCCTCACCCTTAGACCTATTAGAGTAGTTTTTCAATTCTAACGACACTATTCCCCTAGAGAACGATCAATCCCCCGGTACTTGCCACTACACTATACTACATCGGTCAGGTACACTGCCTGGTGGGGATTGCAAGCCTCTTGAGATCCCTCGAGAGGTAAAACCTGTTGTAAGGTCGCAAAACCACGCATCAAGTTTTTGGCGCCGCTGCCGAGGAATAGTTATTGTTTAGGTTGAATTTTTATTTTATTAGGTCTACTCACTAGATTCCTTTCTAGTGAGATTTTTATTTTATTTTTCTAGGTTTTCTTTAGTCTATCTTATTTCTTTGTACTTTTGTTTGTGACACCTTCCACCTACCTCATGAATAATAGTGATCGCTTGATCCCTGTTATCCGTATTTTCCGCCGTGCAAACTTCCAACTACCCGTTCCCGCCCCCATCGTAGAAAACAACAACCTTTCACCCGACCACCACTTTGGTAACAATTCTGAGATGGAGGAGTCTGACCATGAGAATGACTATGCAGTTAGTCCATTTTACGACTCAGACTCCGATGAGGATGCTGGTAATGGAGAAGTAGTTAACGAGGAATGGAGAAAAGAGGAAATTGATCCCTTTAAGTATGTTGACCCTAGGACTAAGATCGAAAAGGATAGCCTCTTTAACATGCAATTTCCATGTAAGATTGGTTATCATAGTTTTCATGCTTATCTTAACTCATCTTTGCCTATAAACATTATCTCTCGCGCTAATTATAATAAAATCATGGTAGATGAGCTAGAATATCAAGGAGATAACATTGTTGCTAGGATTAAGCCACTACACGTATTCGTAGGAAGTTTTGTGTATTTGGTGGATTTTATGGTTATGGAGAACTTAGGAGAATTTATTGATAACAAATTAACCCAAGTCATTTTTGGAGAACCCTTCAAAAGGTTGACCAACCTTGACGAAAAACTTGTGGACGGGTTAATTACATTCTCGGATGGGGATGAAGATTTTGTTTACCAAATGCCCCGATCACATCCTAGGTTTAAGAACTTCTCCATTGAATCTTGCAATAGACTTGTGCCTATTGACTTGTTAAGTGAGAATGATAAGAGGAAGGGGCTCAAATATCCACATGAGAAAAATAAGAGATATTATCATGGATGTCTGGAGCTGAATGATGAATACAAGAAAGATGAGGCAACAATTAGATGGCTCACACTCGGATACGTGAGCATAAGCGACACTAGATAAGCCTGACTTTGAGTCTAGCTATAAGACTCGTTAATAAAGAAAAGCGCTTCCTGAGAGGCAACCCAAGCTTTATTTGCTTTGTGTGTTTATTTATTTGTTTGTTTGATTTTATTTGCTTCCGTATGTATGTTTAATTTTTATTATTATTGATTCATGTTCGAAACTAAATTGTGAAAATGCTTTATCTTGTTTTTAACTTCGTCTTAACTACATATAAAGGTATTTTGCAAAAGTTAAGTGTAAGGGAAATCCAAATCGGTTTATTAGAACAGATGAACATGAATCATAACAATAATAAATTAACATGCATATTAGTAATTGTTTGAGTCAAATGCTTGTATCGAGTCATAATGATATTTTGCAGGATTTCCAGGAAGTAAGGTATAGGTTTTTCCAGAAATTTTCCGGAAACTTAACATGAGAATTCTGTCAGATCATTTCTGATGGCGTCAGACCCCAGTCTGACGGCGTCAGGTTTTAATTTTCTGAAATTTTTGAAAGTTTTGTTTTTCTTCCGGAATCATAAAAAGTTTTTATTAAATCTCTAACTTATAAACTCCAGGAATCTGCAAAATAATCATTCCACAAGCATTATATCCTTATACAGATTTATCCCGCCGATGTTATGCAGGTTTTCTTGTTTGTTTTCTCAGGTTTAACAGGTTATTTTGGACAAGAAAATGTATGTGGAATCAAGCTTTTGGCGCTGCTTTAATCTTGAAGCTTCAACATTACCTTGGAAGAAGATCTAATCATGTTACCCCTTTATCCACCGAGCGAATCAGGGGAGTATTTGATTTCATTCTTTTACCTTATTTACTTTTACATCTTGTTATTTGAACATTGGGGACAATGTTCATCTTAAGTGTAAGGGAGGGTAAAGTACGATACCTTAGAGAATGCTATTACGCTTGATTTTTTCGTTTGTTTAATGGTAGATGTGTAATAAAACTGAGATAAATACCTGTTAAGGCAATTTTAGTGCAAAATTTAAAATTTTTTACAACATTTAGGAGTAAAACTTTGGTCTTAATGAGCGTCTCATGGATAGGAAGTTATATGACTAGCACAAAACCGTACCACTAAAAAAATTTTCCACCCCCAAATATGTGAGGTTCGCCCCTAGAATTGGTAGGAAAAGCATTTATGCCATCATGTGTGTACCGGTAGCACTTAGATTCTAGAACTTGCGTTAGGACCATTCCGAGGCCACAAGTGAGACTACATTCGTGTAGTTAGATTTACTACATGATAAGAGGCATTAGGATTAACCCATTGTTTTACACCTGTGTTTTTGTTATAATTACATTGGCTACATTGGTCAAGTAATTCTCCCACACCCTTTGCGTTGTACTCATTTTTAGTACACGATACCCCTAGTACACCCCTCAGAGCCTATCTTTTCGTTTCTAACTTTAAGCATTTTAATTAAAGTAAGAATTTGTTTACACCCCACTTAAATGTACACCCAAATCGCCTTAGCCTACCTTGTATGCACTCATTTTTAGTGCATTATTGTGACAACATTTGTTTAAACCCCAAGTTAATTATCTAATTGATTACATGGTTGCTAAGTCGAGTCATATCCTTGTACATATTGTTTTGGGACGATTGGGACTCATGGGTAAAGTACTAGTGTAATGGAGTAATGGGGAAGAACAACATTATTACCCCCATATGTGCTAAATATTTTAAAAGTACTCCAAGTGTTTCGATTATCTTAATTCGAGTCATTAGAATAGTTAATTGTAAAGTTATGTAAAAGTTCAAGTGTAAGGGGGATACAACCCCCCTGCGATGTATTATTTTGGATGGTAGGGCAAGAGTGTATGCAAAAAAAAAAAAAAAAAAAAAAAAAGTAGAAAAAAACATACGGACTACCATCCCGTTTCATTTTATGTTTATTTTATCTTTTTGTTATTTTTTTCATTAGCTTAAGTCGAGTCTAGTCTTGGATTAGCAACGCCATATTGTACATGTAATTAATCAAGATCTTTAACTCGCCACCAGTAAAATATCCTTTATCCAACAAAACCGTGTTTATCATATCCCTACACCTAACGTTATAACCCGTTTAAAAGCCCTCTTTGATAGTTTATCTTAGGTGCTTACGCCTAGTGGAGGAGGTTTTCGATCATTTCCCAAGCCTATGGTAATCTATTTGCTATGACAGGTAGTGAGAAATATTATTCATTTCCATTTATGAGATATACTTTTATGACACCTGAGAGATGTGAGTATCTAAACACTACTTGTGAGGTGCTAGTTTGTAATCTCCGTGCTTATTATGATTAAAGTGGAACGACTATTTGTTGTAATTACTTTTAGATTAGCGTTAAATGACCCCTAACTTGTATTTTGATTATAATAAAAGCGCATTTGCTTGAGGACAAGCAAATCTCAAGTGTAAGGGTATTTGATGAGGCGAAAAGTGTACCGCTTTTAGGGGGTCATTTAAGCCCTAAATCGTATTTATTTGTTCAAATATTGCCCTAAATCGTTCCTTTTGTCATTTTAGGTACTTTGGAGAAGAAATCTGGAAAAGGAAGCATTTTGGACGTTTTTGGAGCATAAAAGTGAAGAAAACGACAAAGTCTCAAAAATCTGCTGGAAAGTACATGTGACGGCGTCAAGCCCCAGTGTGACGCCGTCAACCCTTGACGCGCCAGAGAGGATTTTGGAGGATTAAAAGGGGACGGCGTCAAGAAGGCCATCAAGAAAACCCTAACCGCGGCGAGGTGACGGCGTCAGATCTATAACGTGACGCCGTCAGATCTGTTTTCCTATATATATTTTCATAATTTTTAGTCATTAGTGTGCAACTTTGTGAGGAGAAACCCTAAGACGATTTTTCTGCCATTTTTAAGGGTTTTATACCCTTGGATCTCCCATGTTCAATTGAAGATAAGTAATCAATTAATCATTCAATATGTCTATGTGTTGTTTGATTATATCTTGTTCTTGTCTTTTATTTAACATGCTAGGCTAGATTTATCTTGTGTTTGCTTAGATCTAATGAAACCTAACTATTGATTATTAGTTGTTGGTGTGTTATTAATTGTATTGGATGATTGTTTATCGATGTTAGGCTTAAGAAAACTATCTAACCTCCTATACGGTAACTTGCTTGAACGTCTTAAGAAACATGAACCAATGCGTACTAAGGTTATTATGGTTGTATTTAATGCATGAGTGAATTCTAGTGATCCCATGTTAGGAGCTTCTTAGCCGGCTCGACATAGGAGTGAAGTAGGAGCTTGTAGAGTTGGGGAAGTACGTACGCCACCCCACGATTGGTATTAAGGAATACACCCGTCATCCACGCAATTAATACACACTAATCAACCGGTAAAAGATAGTTAGGGAGTAAGGAAATCTAAGTAAACACATTTCTCTCCATATAAGTTCCACAACCTTTTTATTTTCAGTTATTTTATTTTATTTGCATTTGTAGTTATTTGGGTTAGTTGACTAGCAACTAATTCCGCCCACTCCTTCAAACCCGAGATTTTTACTTGCTTTCCATAAAATATAAAAATACAAAAAGAATCTTCCCTCACCCTTAGACCTATTAGAGTAGTTTTTCAATCCTAACGACACTATTCCCCTAGAGAACGATCAATCCCCCGGTACTTGCCACTACACTATACTACATCGGTCAGGTACACTGCCTGGTGGGGATTGCAAGCTTCTTGAGATCCCTCGAGAGGTAAAACCTGTTGTAAGGTCGCAAAACCACGCATCATATGTTCACGTCTCGTATAATCTAGGATCACATTAAATATATGTGGTTAGTCAAAAGATCTTCTTTTTTTCAGCTTTGAGTGTTTGAAATGTCCCCATGTGGATTAAAAGCTGTCATGAATCCCAGTGAGATTTTCATGAGTGAGGAACACTCAGATTCAGAATTCTTGGCGGGTTCGGCAATCGCTGTAATTATGGATGGGTCTCGCACATTTGTTATAGAAATTCAGGTGCCTTTTACTTGAAAATTTTGTGTGACCTCGAGCGGGGTTAGACTACTTAGTCTGCTAATGAAAAAAAAATATTTTTGCTGCATTTATTATGCGATGAAGTTGAAGAGCGATATATACTGTGTAAGAATTGCTTAATGGTATGAAAAATTGTTTTCAGGCTTTAAGTGCACCGGGATCCTCGCTTTCTAGGCAAGTGAATGGGGTTCAAGCAGGCAAAGCTGATATGATTATCTCCGTAAGTCAACAAAGTTGTAATAGTTCATGACAATCAAATGTAAGCTGGTCTCAAGCTCCAATCAAATGTAAGTTGTTTCGCTAAACTTTTTCAAGAAAACTGGTCATCTTTATTTATTTATTTTAATCTTTTTGTGGCTCGGTTTTAGCTTAATATTTGTTACTTGTACATTACAGGCAATCTTCTTGAGTGTAGTTGGTGGGGCCACATTATCTGAAACTGCTGGTTATCTGAAACTGCTGGTGATCTAGCAGTTGCAGCAGCAATATGTAGCAGGCATGTTATCTAATTCCTTGGCATTTAGGTTGTTGATTGTTTTCTCATATTGTTGTTATTCTAATGAAGTAATGTGTAATTGGATGTAACAGGAGATACGAATTCTGAAAAAGCAAAACGATGATTTGAAAAAAAAGATGGAAGATGAAAGGGTAGCTGCGGAGGCTCAAAGAGCAGCGGACACGTTGGCTTTGCATAAAACACTCAATGATAGGTTTGAGTCTTTAGCTCAAAATTATCCTCCCCGAACTGAGCGACCTACTGAATCTGATCCTGGACCTAGCTAGTTTGATTTAGCATTAGGCTTTAGTTTTTGTGTTCGAACTATTAGGTTGTAGTAGGTTGAAAACAATTTCGATGGTGCATCGTCCGATAACACGTTACTAACTTATGTCTTTTGGATTACAAATTTATGTGCATTGGGCGACACATTAATGCATTTTGGGTAATGGATTTGTTTATTTTGGTAATTTGTCAATTGCTATTATTGTTTCAGATATTGGTTTTTCGTATTTCCAGGTTCTGAAAAATCCGAAATACCACGGAATTTAGCCACATATTTCCCACTAATTAATCACAAAATTCCCACAGAATTATTCGAGGAAATTTATTTTTCCGTGAGAAATCTGTGATAAAACCGTCGTAGGTTGTAGTGAGAAAACTGTGGGAAATAAGTGGGAAAATGTTTGTCGAAAATCTGTGGCAAAAAAACCACTGATATATATGAAAAAATGGATGCAGAAACTGTGGGAAATCAGTGGGAAAATGTTTGTGAGAAAGTTGTGGGAAATTAAAACCACGGATTATCCACAGTAATATCCGTGGGAAAAAATTCTAACTCTCGGTGGGAAAATCAGTGGGAAAATATTTACCCACGAGGGTTTTACACACGGAATGATTTCGTGTGAAATCCATGGAAAAGGGCCCTTACCCACGGGATTTCCCACGGATTCTACCGTGGGAAAAACCAGTTTGTGTAGTAGTGTTGGTATGGTTTTCACATAATATACCAAAGTATGCTTTTATTTTGTGGTTAGCCATCTAAGGGAAACTGGCTACTCAAGACAAGATAAGGAAATGGGGATCTTATGATTTGATGGCATGTCCTTTATGCCATGGGGAGATGGATTCACATGATCATTTATTCTTCAAATGCAAGTTCTCTAATGGACTGTGGGTTAAGGTGCTTGAGAAAATTCATGGTAAGCAATGGGCTGATGTGGAATGGCAAGATATAATTGGGCAGTTTTCTAATATGTATAATGGCAACTCTATTGGCTGTGTAGTTAGAAGGTTATGCCTGGCTACGTGTGTATATATGGTCTGGAAAGAGAGGAATTTTAGGATATTCAGAGATGAGATGAGAAGTATGGAGGTGCTATTTCAAATCCTATGTGAAACAATCAAATATAGATTGAGCAGTTTGAAAGTTAAAAAGTCCTGTTTTACTCTCAGTGTTGAGAAGAATTGGGATGTGAAATTCAGGTACTCATAAAGTGATTCAGATGTATATGATGGTTGTCTGGTATGGAAGGATGAATGGCATTGAGTATGCTCTGTATTGCTGCATTATGGGGTGTTTGGATCCATGGTTAACAACATCTAAAAACTTTAATGGTGTTAACAGTTCTATATTGCAGGCTATTACAAAGATGAAATACCTTGTAACTTGGAGTTCTAACTAGTATGACTGTACTTATGGATCCTCATATTGTGTTCAGTTTGGCCTTGGGAGGAAACTGAGAAAATATGTATGGCTAAATAGGAGGCCTAATTGGTATGAATGTACCATAAAGTAGGGTTTCTCTTTGTGAAGGGTAAATAGCTTGGGCGGCCAATGTATGATGGGTGGAATAGCGAGGAGTGAAAGATGAACCTGGTTGGTCCATTCAATACATTGGCATAGGAGTTTTGGTTGGTCATTATGGAGGGTGAGTGTTCCCAAACAACTGAAGCCTTTTTCGAGAGGGAAATGTAGGTTGTTTGGCAGAGCCCCCATGAATGGGTTATGGGTTCCTAACGAAGCCACACTCTTTTCATGTCTTAATCATTGTGGGAGCTGGAGGAATGGTCTTGATGGGAGAGTGATGTGAAAATGTAGTTAGATGGTAGGTGCTATAAAGGTGAATTTGAGTAAGTTAAACTCGCATGGTTTATGTTCAGTTAGATGGTATTTACTTTTGCGCAAAAAAAAAAAAAAAAAATAAAAAAAATAAAAAAAAAAAAAAAAAAAATGTATCGGTTTGGTTTAATTTTTAAAGCTTCAACTCGTAAGTTGAAACCACAACTACATGACAAATCCAGTTTGGCCACTAAGTCTAACCAAGTGATATCGAATATTAAACACTCGTAATACGAACATAGACGAGGGAATATCTTTATATTAAATAAAAAATCTTATATTAAAATATATAAGAATCTAGGTTCATGGAAGAAGACATAAAACAAGGTCAGGTATATCAAATGATGGCTCGGTATCACACGTATTCACACGTGCCTCTCTATATTAACAACGGCTATCTCGTATTCTTTTTAAGTTTTCTCGTTAATGTTTCGCAATGTAATTAACCTGCCCCCTTCCCTTTAACGGCTAGCTTTTTATGCTCATCAACACCCACATTTACGTACCCTCTGAGAGGGTATTGTAACCCTGTGTTAAACTTTAACACACTGTCACATTAGCTTTAATCTTTTCACCTTTAACTAAAAAAAAACACTCTTTATCATCACTCAACCTTAACTCATCTTTAACTCAATTATTTTTAAAATCAACCCCTAAACTAAAATTAATACTTCATTTAATAACTAACATAACATTTAAAACACGAATTACATTCAACATTAAAGTGAAAACACGAATTACATTAAACATTAAAGTTAACATACGATATGCTAATGAAAATGAAAATACGAATTACATTGAAAAATTTGAGTTTCAACCCTCCTCACTCGAAGACTCTTTAAACTCGCCATCATAATATTTTCCTTCCATAATGTCAAACCAGTTCTTCCTAAGATGCTCTGCATCTCTGGCTTCCTGCTCCATACGAGCAGCTTCATCTTGTAGTTCTCGTTGTTCTGTTTCTCTCCTGACTTCCTCATCTTTCTCAAGAAGTCGGAGTTCATCCTCAGTGAATTCAAACGGATTTGGTTGTTGTTCCACAACCGGTGGATTTGATTGGTGTTTCACAATCGGTGGATTGCTTACCGGTTTATTTTCCTGTGTGAACACCGGAAAGATATCTTCCGGTGGAGTGTTCACCGGTTCATTTGAAAATTGCTGGGAAAATTCGTGTTCATTTGAGAATTGTTGGGAGAAGTCACGGTGAGTTGAAAATTGTTCGGAGAAATCTTTGTGAGACATTGTTGATAATCTGTGTGTGAGTTGTGTGTGTGATAAACAACTCCGGTGGTGTTGTGTATTTAGGCAGCTTTAAATTTGAATTTGAATAAATCCCGATCAAATTTGAAATTAAATTATCCCGCTCGTAGTTGAATCTTGAATTTTGAATTTGAATTTGGTTATCCCGCTTAAGAACCAAAGGGTTGTTTTGATTTTTTATCGAACACTAAAAACATTAGAGGGGGTAAAAGGTTTTTTTTTTTTTTTTTACCCAACGTCTACATAGTACAATTCAGGGGTAGAAATGATTTTTTATTTTTTTATTCAGAGTAGCCTTAACGTAAAGGTTAACGCAGGGCGTTAACTCACCTTTAACGCAACAAGGAGGTGTGATTAACGCACCCTTAACGCAACAAATGTTATGGTTTAACGCAGGGTAATGTTACCACACCCCTTGCTCTTATACTATATAGTATATGGCCCATCTTATCCAAACCCCCCCTTAGGGGGTGTTGACTTTTTCCCCTGCTGCCGCCGCTTGTACTGTCTGATTTGTCGGGTTGTACATTTCACTAAAAATAGCCGGACCCCACATAATAGGGGGGTGTGGATAATAGAGGCCATAGTATATACTTCATAATTCAAGCAAAAGATGTAAAATTAGCTCATTACATTATGGTTACCTCACTTGTTAATGTCCCATCTGAGTTTAACGTAGGTTTAAATTCTTAAAGATTACATGTTGAATGTATGTACCTTGATTTTACGTTTACCGGCCGGCGGTCTCTATAGCCACAAATAAAAGTGCTCAAGTGCATTCGATATCCATTATCTAAAAGGTCATGATGCTCTCAAGTGCATACTCCACTATTGTAAAGGTACTAATTAATGCTCAATGTGTTGGGTTAGTTGTCCCAAGAGTCGACATTTGATCTCCATCTATTGCGTCTTTTTTTTTTTTTTTTTTTTTTTTTTTTTTTTTGTTTTTTTGTATAATCTTGACCACATGTTGTCTCTATCTCTAACACCTAGACAGTGAATCAAAATGGGTGGCTAGCTCCCTAAACTTCAATTCTAGTAGAGCTGTATTGTCCTCTACTCCTCTTTCCAAATTGATCACGCTGCATGTTCTTGTAACCATCATGTTGCTGATAGTTAAGGTTTAGTCTCTCATGGTTTTTATTCAAGTTTTGATCATGTCTAAGCGTTCAGAAACTTTTGCTTAAAATGTACTATAACTTATATTACATAATACATATCATAATATCTGGCACGCGAGGATTCAGCCCATGCATGACTCACCATCCCTGGTTGTTTCACCTTCAATTCAAACACCTTTTCACGTCTTGTTCTTTCATCAAACAATGCAATTATTGTTCGGGTGTTAGACTAGTATAGCAGTGGTGACCACACTTGCGACCAAACAACACTGCCACCTAAGCGCTAACTAGTACACAAATGGTTTTTAAGAACGGTTAAAACACATTTTTAAAAACGGTTTTGAACCGTTGTATTATAGAGGGTAGTAAATAATGGGCAAGATTATTTAAAACGGTTTTGAACCGTTATAAAAGACATGTTACCAAATTACTCGATTCATGATAATATAATATTAAAATATCATTATTTACAACGGTTTTTTTACACCGTTCTAAAAATTCATACATTAAAAAATAATAATAAAATCTCAAACACTTTAAATATAATTTTAGTTGTTGGCCGTACAAGTTTTTTTTTATTGATATTATTGTTCTTGGTCATCCTTATGCATTTTGAGAACCTTATCATCGGAGAGTAAATTATCTTGGTTTCTTATTCTCTTGTTTTTTTAGAGTAAATTATCCATGGTTTCTTATTCATTTGATTTTTTTAACCAAAAATTTCTTCTTCTCTTGTTGACAGTCATATTTATGTGGTCATGATGGGCATTGACGCATTGTGAGTAGATTTATTACCTCAAATCTATATTGTGTATCAAACAATCATCCTGCATTATTAAAAAGTCAAAAGGAAATTTTTATCAATATAACTAAAAGTAAAAAGTAAATCTACAATATATGAGACACAATAAAGAACTCACAAAGGTAAAATGAAACAAAAAAGATGGAACAATACCTTTTTTATGTGGTCAACATTAATGGGCACTTTGAGTAAACTTACTACCTCAAATCTAAATTGTGTATCAAACATACTTAGAGAAAAGTCAAAGGAGGATCTTAATCAATATAACTAAAAAAAGAAAAGAAAATCTGCAACATATGATATACAAAAAAAAAAAAAAAAAAAAAAAAAAAAACCCCACAAAAATAAGATGAAACAAAAAGCTGCAATAATACCTTTTTAGATAAATGGATGATGAACGCCCTTGAAGATCTGCAAAAAAAGTTAAACATCGGAAAAACTTGAGTTTGTTTTAGCCTTTTAGGATAAATAAAGAGAGAAAAATACACTTGTTGTTGTTGTTGATATGACAAAGAGAAAGAAAGATGGGTGAAATAAATAGAGAGAAATAAGGGTGAAAAGGAAAAGGGGGAAAATTCCCGCTCATTTGAAAGTGAAAATCTCTTGAAAATTTTTATATATTTTTTGTTACGAATTATTTATACACCGTTCCAAATAATAAAATTAAATTATAAAATATTCAATTTTTTAGAACACTTATCTACACCCGCTGTAAATAATCAAATTAGAATTCTTCTTTTAGAACGGTTATATAAAACCGCTACAAATAATAAAATTAAATTATAAAATATTCAATTTTTTAGAACACTTATCTACACCCGCTGTAAATAATCAAATTAGCAATTCTTCTTTTAGAACGGTTATATAAAACCGCTGCAAATAATAAAATTAAATTATAAAATATTCAATTATTTAGAACAGTTATATACAACCGCTTTAAATAATAAGATTATACTAAATAGACAAAACAACCGTTTTAAATGACATATTTTATACTACGTTATCTTTATTAACCGTAATATATAATCTTTTTCAAATTATTTAGTACGGTGGAATTGAAAACCGTTTTAAAATGTCCGTTGTAAAATACCCATTTTCTACTAGTGGCGCTAACTCAGCTAGACCAAATGCTCGTAGTAAGGCGACCGCGGTCACAACCAGTGACGGAGCTTGAACCAAATTATTGGGGGGCTGAAAGATCAATTTCCAATTTCAGGGGGGCCATATTGTCAAAATGAATTTTTTTAGCATTAACTCAGTTATCAAATACATTAAAGATAAGAAATTTTGGGGGGGCCAGGGCCCACCCCTGCCCCAATAAAGCTCCGTCCTTGGTCACAACAAAAAAATACCCCACAAAAATAATTAAAAAAGACACACACACACAAAAATTCTTCTATTTCATTCGGTCGGCTAGGTGACCAAACCTTTCAAAATGAGGAGAGGGGGGGGGGGGTCGCGTGTGGTTTGTGCGAAGTAGGGGGAGGGGACACGTTCTACAAGAGAGACCGACCGAGCATTTGGTCATTGGTACGAGTAGTCTTATTAAACGCGAACAATTGTGAAAAAAAAAGACTATGCATTGCTGTTTTGCCTTGAAATATATCGAAATGGAAGTACTAATTACAAAAGATAAAAAGGTGGTATAACTTTTTCATTCATTTCTTCTCATTCATGATACAGTAGAACATTGGTAAGTATGTATAGTGTACCACATCTAAATAAAGTGTTACTCCCTCCGTCTTAAAATTATTGTCCATATTTCTTTCCGTCTTAAAATTATTGTCCATATTTCTTTTTTAGAATGTTTCAAAATAATTTTCCACTTTCCTTATTAAGTAAAAACTAAAAAATCTAGTGGAGTAATATTCCGTTTTAATTGTTGAAAATTAAAATGCCCTCACTTTTATTAAACTTTGTGTCCCATGACAATAATTTTGAGATAGAGAGAGTAAAAAAAAATATACCATTAAATTAGTACTTCATATTGCAAAATTTCAACAGTACTTTTATTTTTGTAACTACCAAGATATCCATATAGAACTCTGAGTCAAGATGCGTGCCCATCACGTGCAATTGTGCAAACCTCATCATCTCTCCGACTCTCCCTAAGTCCCTATCACATTACAAAACACCACTGTTTCATCTCACTCTTCACTTCACACTCACTCTTTTCTATACACTCTTCTTACAACAAGAAGACTTTTTCTTCTTTTTGTTCCATCAATGGAGTCTAAATACACTTTCCAAAAATACCCTTTTAAAAAAACTAGCAAGAAAAACACGCTATTTTTCAGCCCTTTCCATAAATACCATATTAAGAAAACTCATGTTTTCACCTTACTACTAGTACACTTGCTAGTATGCACTTTGCCTTTTGGTGTTCTATCTCAAACATGGGATGGAATCATAGTCACTGAGTTAAATCTTCAAGCACTACAAGCTTTCAAACAAGAGCTTATTGACCCAAATGGTTTCTTAAAAAGCTGGAATGATAGTGGCTATGGAGCTTGTTCAGGTGGTTGGGAAGGGATCAAGTGTGCACAAGGTCAAGTTATTGTCATACAGCTTCCTTGGAGAGGTTTAGGTGGTCAACTTAGTACAAAAATTGGTCAGTTTCAAGCTCTTAGAAAACTTAGTCTACATGATAATGCTATAGGTGGTTTGATTCCTAAGGAGTTAGGTTTCTTGCCAAATCTTAGAGGTATTCAGTTGTATAATAATAAGTTTACAGGATTAATACCTCCTACATTAGGTTCATGCACATTGCTTCAGAATCTTGACTTTAGTAATAACTCTTTAGTGGGTCAAATTCCTGATTCTTTTGGCAATTGTACTATGCTTTTTAATGTCAACTTGAGTTTGAATACATTGTCTGATTCTATTCCTGTGTCACTCACAAATTCCAATTCACTTATGTTTTTGTCTCTACAATATAATAACTTTTCTGGGTTGGTTCCTGATTCTTGGGGTGGTGAGGGAAATGGTGGCAAATCTAAAGTCAAATCTTTGACTTTTGACCATAATTTTTTTAGTGGGAGGATTCCTGTGTCTTTGAGTAAGTTGACTGAGCTTGAAGTGATTTCATTTAGTCATAATAAGCTCAATGGTGTAATCCCAAGTGAGATTGGGAAGCTTGAAAAGCTAAAAAGCTTGGATCTTTCTTATAATGCTATTAATGGAAGCATACCCGTTGACTTTTCAATGTTGACTTCACTCACTTCATTGAATTTAGCTCATAATAGTCTTATTGGTCAAATTCCAAGTTTCTTAGGTGATGAGTTGAAGCTTGCATCGTTAAATGTATCCTATAACAATCTATCTGGTTCTGTCCCAAGTCAACTTTCTTCCAAATTCGACTCAAGTGCTTTTGTAGGTAATCTTGATCTTTGTGGATATAGCCCGTCAACCAACTGTCCCAAATCGAGCCTCCACAAGAGCCGAAATGCCAAGGAAATCTTGCTCTTTGTAGGATGTGCTTTGCTAGCAGTTTCATTATTTATTTGCTGCATTATTTTGTGTTGCTTGTTAAAGAAAAGAGACACAAGAGTTAAGAAAACGGATACCGAAGGAGGTGGTGTGGGCCCCACAAAGGGGGATCCGGACGAGGCGGCTGCTGTGGGGGCAGGAGATGGTGGAAGGAAGTTGGTTCATTTTGAAGGTGGGATGGAGTTCACAGCTGATGACCTTTTGTGTGCCACAGCTGAGATATTGGGGAAAAGTACTTTTGGGACAGTTTATAAGGCTTCATTGGTTGAAGGGAAGCAAAAGCAAGTGGCTGTGAAGAGATTGAGGGAAAGAATTGCAAAGAATCCAAAGGAGTTTCAAAGTGAAGTCACTTCACTTGAGAAAATTAGGCATGAAAACTTGTCGCCGATGCGAGCTTATTACTTGGGTCCAAAAGGGGAGAAACTTCTTGTTTTTGATTATATGCCCAATGGAAGCCTTGCTTCTTTCCTCCACGGTAATTTCTATTCCTAAATCCAAACACATTCACAAATACATGCATACGTACACAGACTTATGCGATATATGATAGCCGTCCCCTTCCACGTTGAATGCAGGGTTATCATGATAGTAAAGATCTAGGCCAGGCATTACTGATGTCTTGTACATTATATGTTATGGGTTCTGCTATATTAGCTGTATATGTGTGTGCATAGACACCAATGTATGCTCAATGACGGATCACAATTTTTCATAACAAGGTTATGCATGTACATTATATAATCAATACATATACATATATCCAAGACATTCTTGGTAAGTTTTCATCTGAATGGGATCCTACAAAAAATTGTCCATAAACTACTACTATAGTTTTTTATATAGGACTATTCAAAATTTTGGAAATCTTACAGGGTCATATGGGGGTCCGTCCTTGATGCCTATATACAGAGAACTATATCACGATCCCTTATGGTAGAAATTGTGTAGGATCATGAAGGTATATGTATGTACACATATACAGAGAAGTATATATGTAGGATATAAACTTCATGTGAGTCGAAGACCCTTGCGATTCTATAAATCCTAGTATGCATGATTTTGGAAAATAGGACTTTAAGGTCAATAGGCTCTATCATACACATATTATCTCTTTGTATTTACTTATTTAATTTTATTTTTCTTATATGAGCAAGTCTAATATCTGAATTTTGATGTAGCTCGGGGACCCAATACACCAGTTGATTGGCCCACAAGAATGAGAATAACCAAAGGAATGACTAGAGGTTTACTTAACCTCCACACACATCAAAACATAATCCATGGGAACCTAACGTCAAACAATGTTCTTCTGGATGATGATCTTAACCCGAAGATAGCAGATTTTGGGTTGTCACGATTAATGACAGCTGCTGCAAACTCAAACGTCATTGCAACAGCTGGTGCACTTGGTTACCGGGCTCCCGAGCTTTCCAAACTCAAGAAAGCCAACACCAAGACAGACATATACAGTCTTGGTGTCATCATGTTGGAACTTCTAACAGGGAAATCACCAGGAGAGGCAGAGGAGGGTGTTGATTTGCCACAATGGGTGGCTTCGATTGTGAAAGAAGAGTGGACTAATGAAGTTTTTGATTTGGAGTTGATGAAGGATGTTTCTCTTATCGGTGATGAGTTGTTGAACACATTAAAACTGGCTTTGCATTGTGTTGATCCGTCACCATCTGCTCGGCCAGAGGCTCAGCTAGTTCTTCAACAGCTGGAAGAGATTAGACCGGAAACACCAACCAGTTCCAGGGATGATGGTGCTGGAAGTGTCCCTTCTAGAGAGGAGTGAAGTTCAGAGGAGTAGTTTATGGACATTTTTTTTCATTCTTGAGATTTATTTAGGGTTCTTGTCGTAAATACAAGTTTATCAACTTGATTCAGTTTCTAGAATTAGAAAGTTTTGGAAGTATTTTCCTTCAGGTACTTAGCATTTATGATATTCGTACGTTTCACACATCAATGAAGGTATCGGTATGATACGACCTAACTCGTATCAAGGTAGCACCACTATAGCGTGTGCAAGCTCCGTAAGAATAGAGAAGAGAAACAGAGATTTATTTGGTAAAAACTATGAATTTTATTAATAAGATATTCGGTATATATAGCCAAATAACCGACTTGTACCACAAGACATTCCTAATATGACTCAAACATAATCAATAAATAAAGATAGTTATTTGGTAACATAATCTTTATGCCACACAGGCCTGGACGATTTCCTCATGGGTCTTGGTTCTGTCATGGGCTTTGGTCCACTTGGTTCTGTCATGGGCTTTAACTTTGATCCAGGTGTATCATTCCCCTCGCCTTCAAAAATCACCTTGTCCTCAAGGTAATAAGATGGATAAGCAATCTTGAACTCTGACAACCACTCCCACGTCGCCTCTTCGGGTGCTCTTCCGCTCCATTGCACCAACACTTGCCTAACCGGTATGCCTTTCTGCAAAACAATTCGAGTATCACAAATTGCCAACGGCTGCTCAATAGGATGTCCATCAAGCTCCTCCTCAGGTAAATTAGCAACAACCTCCTGTCCAAGTCCTGAGAAAGGTTTAAGTATTGATACATGAAAAACTGGATGTATTTTACTTGTCAAGGGAAGACCAAGACGATACGCCACCTTGCCCACACGCTCCAACACCTTGAATGGACCATAATACCTCTTGGCTAATTTATTAGAAAGTCGCCTGGCTAAAGTAACCTGTCGATACGGTTGCAATTTAACAAGCACCATATCACCAATGTTGAACTCAAGTTCCCGACGTTTTCGATTAGCTTTTACTTCCATTCGATTCTTAGCAGCCATCAAATTTTGCTTAAGTTGATGTAGCAACACGTCCCGTTCAACCAAGAATTCGTCCACGGCCGCCACCTTAGATGACCCGGCTGGATACGGAATAATTGAAGGTGGAACACGCCCATACAAGGCTTGAAATGGAGTCATCTTTATACTACTATGATAACTGGTATTGTAACTATATTCGGCCCAAGGCAAAAGACGAACCCAATGATGTGGATGATCCGATACCATAGCCCGTAAATACTGTTCAAGCCCACGATTAACAACTTCCGTTTGACCATCCGTCTGAGGATGATACGCCGTGCTATGGTTTAATTGAGTCCCACTAGCTACAAACAACTGATTCCAAAACTTACTAAGAAAGATGGGATCGCGATCGGACACAATAGTTTTAGGAAACCCATGGAGTTTAACCACCATTTCCACGAACACATCTGCTACCTTTGGCGCATTAAAACCTGTAGTTAACGGTCCAAAGTGCGCATACTTAGTAAATCGATCCACTACTACCAAGATGACTGTTAGACCTTTAGACGCGGGCAACCCGGTAATAAAATCCATGGAAACTTCTTCCCATACCGTGGATGGCGTTGGCAGAGGTTGTAACAATCCGCCTGTTGCCTGCGTGGAATACTTAGTTTGTTGACAAATTAGAAAATTCTTGACAAAGTTCTCAATTGATTTCCGCATGCCCTTCCAGTGAAACATTGTCGACAACCCGACCAACATCTTCTTCACACCTCCATGTCCTGCAATAGGAGTTTCATGAAATTCTGATAATAACAGCCCCTTTAATTTAGATTCCTCCCCAATATAATAACGATCACGAAAAAATAACACTCCCTGTTCTCGTCTAAAACCCACTAAGACTTCCTGTTGATCCAACTTCTGATGAATCTGCCTGAGCTCGTCCAAAGTCTCATTTTCTTGCTTAAGATCGTCAAGTAAACTAACTAACGGTCGGCTCAAAGCCATAAACGCTGCTACAGCCCCGTCATCTTCTTCGAACATACGTGATAACGCATCCGCCACCTGGTTCGATGCCCCTGATTTATACTCAATAACGAAATCAAAACCCATAAGCTTTCTCACATACTTCTGCTGTAGTAGCGTTTGAATAACCTGGTGCATGAGTTCTTTTATAATCTTGTGATCCGTACGAATGATAAAACGACGACCAATTAAATATTGCCGCCACTTGTAAACGGCTTCCACAATGGCAAAAAGCTCTTTTTGATAAGTCGCGGCCACACTCATACGGGGTCCCAGCTTGCGGCTAAAAAAACTGAGTGGTCGCCCTTTTTGCAACAAGACTGCTCCAATACCGACCTCGGATGCGTCGGTTTCAATTACAAACGTCTCATTAAAATCTGGAAGAGCTAAAATAGGTGCATGTGTCAACTTATTTTTAAGGCTGTCGAAAGCCTTGCTTTCCAACTCGCCCCATTTGAAGCCGTCTTTCTGAAGAAGATTAGATAACGGTGCGGCCACAAAAGCAAAATGCTTGATAAACCGTCTATAATAACCCGCGAGCCCGAGAAACCCCCGTATCTAACGTTGTGTCGTAGGCACAGGCCAATTCACCACTGCTGTTATCTTTTGTGGATCCACCTCAACACCCTGTCCTGAAATAATGTGTCCCAAGTAATCGATTGTTGTAGACCTAAACACACACTTCGATTGTTTAACATAGAATTGATGATCCTGTAAACACTGAAAAATACATTGCAAGTGCTCTACATGGGCAGTAAGAGTAGTACTATAAACCAATATATCATCAAAAAAAACAATCACGAATTTACGCAAATATGGTGAAAATAACCGGTTCATGGTCGCTTGGAAAGTAGATGGCGCATTAGTAAGCCCAAATGGCATTACTAAAAATTCATAATGACCGTCATGCGTCCGAAATGCGGTTTTGTACACGTCCCGCTCATGCACCCGAATTTGGTGATACCCTGCCCGCAAATCCAGTTTGGTAAAAATAACGGCCCCCCCTAACTCATCAAACATCTCATCCGCCGTCGGAATTGGAAACTTATCCTTGACGGTAACCTCATTTAAAGCACGATAGTCAACACAAAAACGGTAACTTCCGTCCTTCTTTTTCACCAACAAGACGGGTGACGAAAAAGGACTATGACTGACACGTATGATTCCTTGGTTTAACATCTCATTAACTAGCTTCTCCATTTCCCCTTTTTGGTAATGTGGATATCGATAGGGCCGAACATTCACAGGCTTGGTATTAGGGTATAAATGAATACGATGATCAATGCCACGGTATGGAGGTAAAGTAGTCGGTACCTGAAAGAGACCAGCAAACCGCTCCAAAAGCTTAGCGATCTCAGGATGTTCGGGTCCAGTTGCCACTTGAGTACCTTCTGAATCCTCAGGAGTCGCGGACAGAGGGTAGAGTTCATACACCCCATAAATGTCATCCGTTTCTCGCAAGGCGCGCATATGATGTAAACTAATTCGCTTCATGCGCAGTGACTCGTCTCCCTGCAATAGATACGTTTGGTCCCCAAGTGTAAATTCCATCGTCTGCTGTGCATAATCATGCGTCACTTTGCCCAATTTCTACAACCATTGGATGCCCAACACTATATCCGGTCCCTTCATAGGAAGTATGTTGGGAATTAAATATTCTGAAGTTAGAGTATTAGAATTTACTCTAAGACAAAGGTACTGCTAGTTCATGATCAAGGTACTGCCAGAACAAGAAGGTATTGCTAGTTCAAGTAGTAGGTACTGCTAGTAGAGAATGGTACTGCTGATCAGTGACTCATAGGATAAGATTGAAAAGATATTTATTGTATTTTGGTCAAACATATACGGTAGATAATATCTTACTCCATGTGCTTAGTTATCAAGTTGTATACATAGATACATGTTGTATCTTATGTACTGACACACAATAAGCATAAGTTAACCAAGTAAGTCGGCCAAGACTTTAAGCAATTTGTAAAGATCTCTTGCAACTATAAAAGAGATCTTAGACTTGGATATTGTGTACACACCTCAACTAAGAACTTAGAACTGTTAAAGACATAGAACAAACACAAATCAAAAGTTGTAACATAAGATTCAAGGTTTTGTAACCCTAGTGATAAACACAAGATCACTCGTATTATTTTGAATAATATTGAATCGTTTAGTGAAAAACTTTCTTTGTTCATTGTTAAGTAACAAACATAATTCTTCCATTTCCATAACATACATAACCTTCTAAGTGTGGTTAAGTAAATTCCGCGTGCTTAATCATATTAACTCAATATATCACATACACAAAGACACAAGGTTTAACCACCTTAACCGTGTATCACAGGTCCTCTCAGTTGGTATCAGAGCCAGGCTGATATAATTGAATTAGAAGAAACAGAAATGGATGCACATGATGTTCAAACAAATGTTGCTGCAAAATTGCCCATGATCAAACCTAATGAGTTTGAGTTATGGAGGATGAGAATTGAGCAATATTTCATGGTCCAAGATTACACTCTTTGGGATATCATTATATATGGTGATTCTTTTTCACCAAGCTATTCAGAGGTTGTCCTAGAAGGTAAAACAAGTAGGAAAAGAAATACTGGACCAGTGTCAAATGAAGAGAAGATACTGAAGAGAAATGATCAGAAAGCAAGAAATTTGTTGCTTATGACCATTCCCAGTGAACAGATGCTATCATTTAACAAGTATCTTGATGCAAAAACTCTTTTTGAAGAGATTTGTGCATATTTTGGTGGTAATGAAACTACCAAAAAGACACAGAAGACACTACTAAAGCAACAATTTGAAAACTTTACTGCTTTTAGTAATGAGTCTCTTGATAAGCTATTCTCAAGATTACATAAGCTTGTCAGTCAGTTAGCTGTGTTGGGTGTTGAGACAGAGAAGGAAGATCTCAACATGAAGTTTTTGAGAAGTCTACCTGATGAGTTCCATACTCATGTTATTGTCTGGATGAACAAACCAGACATTGAAACAATGAAGCTCAATGATTTGTACAACAACTTCAAAATTGTTGAACAAAGTCTTAGAAAGTCTGGAATTTATGGTACTAGTTCTGGGAACGTGGCACTTTTGTCATCTCCTAGTATTGGTAAGCCTGAAGAGGTAGAAGAAGTTGAAGGTGTTTCTAATGCTACAAATGGTGGTCCTTCTACTAGTTCACAAAAGACTGATGTAATATATTTTTGAGTCCAAAGAAATTGTAACAAATACAATTCCCCCGGGTCGTTCTCCCAACGAAGGTTTGACGGCGAATAAGTCGAATCGGTGTGTGAATATGTGAAGTGAATAAGTGAACGTGAAAGTTTATTTTGGTGTTGTTTTAAACTAAAATATGAAAAATTAAAAGCAATCTATGATAACAAATAAAAGCACACAAAAAGAAATAAAATAACGCAAATCCCGGGCTATTCCCGAGACTTATAAAACTAAAAGTGGAATTTAGGACTAAAAATGCAAAGATGCAAGAATTAAGGACTAACGATGCAAATTATTTAACTATATGCAAAGTTAACTAAGGACTAAATATGCAAAAACAACTACAAGGACTGAAACTGACAAATATCAAACTGTTATAACACTACAAACTACTCAGGCACGTTTTACACTAAAGCAGAAAGATTAGGGACCAATTTTCACAAACAGAAACTTATTTTTGTTTTATTTCTTTTTATTATTTTAAAAAACTAATTTAAACTAGTATATTGCAAATTAAATAGCAAACAACAACAATAAATTCTGAGAATTTTTCAATAATTCTAACAAGTTATCTACAATCTAAGAAAATTAAAATCAAGTAGCTGATAAGCAAAAATAAGCAAGAACAGCTTATTGAGAATAAGCCAAAAAGCAAAAATTAAGCAAATAAGCTCAAACAGATTCCTTCTTCTCAAAAATCATCAAATAGCAACTAAAAAACTTAAACAAACTCAGATAACCAGATTTGAACAACAATTAAGGCAATTTAGCACAAGATCAATCAAATAGCTTAAGCTAATATGCAGCTACAAACTCCCTTTTTCAAAAGCTAATAAAAAGCTCAATACTTAACCAATTTTGAAAATGAAAACTTTTGAAAATGAAAACTGTTTTGAAAAACTTATCCAGCAGAGATTACCAAAATCACAAAAGCCCTTTGCCTAGACTTCAATTGCTAAGTCAATTTAAGGCATGAACAGATGAGCAAACAATGACTTGCAGCAGATACATCAAACAGCATACTTGGACCAATTTTTGAGATCAAGTTGAATCTACCAGATGTTAAAGACACTACTTGAAATTGAAAACTACAAAACTAGGCTAGGTAAACTATTTATAAACTCAAGATCACACAATAACTACTATTAATGATCAATTGATTTGATTCATAAAATCAGCATCCAAGAGCAAAATGCACAGACTCACAAAAATGTTTGACCAATTAATCACTAACAATGGTTGACTAATGTGAGATTTAGCTACTCAAATCTATTAAACTAATTGTGTTTAAGCTATTTTAATGAAATTCCACCACATGTAAACTACTTTTCTAACAAATGAAACAATCACAGACCCTTAATATCAGCTGATGACAGCAGAGCATGAGAATGCAAATGAACTTTGACTTCCACCAAATAAACTACCTAGAACAAGCTCAATCTAGATCATGTAAGAGTCATGCAGATGAAATGGACCAAAATTACCACTAACTAACATCAATAGCTCAGCAAATTCCACAGATACAAACACCCTTATATCTAACTGTTTCACAACTTAATAGAAATCTAATCCACCAATCACCAATCTACTGATCAAACTTAATGCACTAACTATATCAGAAACCAAATCATTAATAAAATGCAGTAATCAACAACAAGAACTCAGAATTGCAATTTAAGCTAAAACAAGGCAGATGCAAACTCAACTTATACTGAATTAAATAAAAAGCACTCAAATAGCACAAATCAAGTTATAACTGACTAAATTAACAACAATAAGCAGACTAATACTAAATTAATGAAAACTAAGCTACTATATTATAAAATGCAGATGAGAGCTTAAAAAAAATGGAAATAAGATCTTACAGTTTCAACCTCAGCTCAACAGAGGTTTCACTTCACATAAGCCTATCTTTAAATAGGCTTCTAAATCAACTGCAACCATGATCTAACACCAATACCCCAGAATCTTCATCATGAATCACCATTTGACTTTCGTTGACCAGCAATGAATAATGAGAGTTTGATTTGTTTAAGCTAAAACATAAGCTCACAGAAGCTAAAAAGCTAAAATGAACTTAGTACAACTACAAAGAGCTTGTTTGCAAGCTGAAATTGATTAACTAACGTATTTTTTTAATTTTTTTTTTTTTCTTATTATTTTTTATTATTATTATTTTTTTTTATAAAAGTGATGACAATTAAGTAATAGAAATGTTTGAAAACTAATAAGAGCTTCTGAGAAGCTTAATGTAAGTGTAACACAGCTTATTAGATGATTAGAGAGCTAAAGAAAAGATTAAAACAATAGAGTAAAGCTGATTGGAAGTAAAGTAAACTCAAAATTTTATTAATGAAAACTAACAATTACAAAGTAAAGCTGAGATTTCAACGATTTTTATAACTAAAATTATTCTAACATAATTTCTACAGCATAACAGTACCCTTAAAAAAAACTACATACAAATGAAGAAAAATACATCCCTATTTATAGCCGTGAGTAGAGGTGAGGGGTGAGGAGTCCACGCTGGCAATCCATGTGCTAGTGTGCTTTCTCTGCCATCATCTGAGCCTTCCAATCATTTCCTTTTGATATCAACCCTTGGATTGAATCACTGTGACGTGTTAGGACCAATCACGAGCTGCCACATCACTCAATTTGTGTTTCTTTTGCTCTGGCAAGGTTCTGACATACTGACGGACTTCTAGAAGCCAAGTAATTGTACGGATTTGCCCTTACTCACGGTTAATTTTGGCCGGATGAACATTAGGGTTCATGTGATTAGTAATTTCCTGGGTTGAGGGGTAATTTTGGGGGTGGGAATGGTTTGTGTGGTATTTATTATTCTTTTGACCACCGGGTTTGGGTTGGGTAAAATAGGTGTTGACCGGGTTTTAAAGGGTTGCGGGTTTAGTCTTTAGTTGGGCTTGGGTGTTAGTGAAATGGGCTAGTGGGTTTATTTATTTGGGTTTTGTGGATGGATTTAGAGTGGGTTGGATTTGGTTTAAGTTTAAGGATGGGATTTATTAAATCCGGATTGAGATATAAGTTTTGCATTAAAACAAGGACTAAATGTGTAATAATCTGAAAGTGCAAGGGCTGCTTCTGCCAACTTCATAAAAATAATCCAAGGGCTGAATAATCCAATCTTGAAAGATGAAGGGCCAAAGTTGACTTTTTCTTCAAACTTCACAAAAGGGTCAAACTTGCCAATCTATCAAACTTTGAGGGCTACTTTGGATGTTTTGAGCTCTTCTTTGACTTTTAGATCACTAGCTTTGACTTTCGACACTCTTTCCACTCTCGTGCTCGTTTTTGACGGTTTTTTTAGGTTTTGTGTCCATATTTGAATTATCCGTACCTGCACGATCACAAACACAAAAACACACAATCTTTGGCATTTGTTAGCAATATTAGTCTATTTGGATAGATATTTGGCCATGAATAGGTATGTGAGTTAACACATACCAAGTACACAAAAGACTGTTGCAGGACTTGGTGATCCAGCATTCTATGTATTCATATCCAGTCAGTCTAGTGGTTCTCCTCTAAATCATGAAGACCTTGAGCAGGTTGATGGTGATGATTTGGAAGAGATGGACATCAAATGGCAGGTTGCTTTGCTCAGCATGAGGGCCAAGAAGCATTGGCAAAGAACTGGGAAGCAAATTACCATAAATGGTAATGATACTGCTGGGTTTGATAAAAAGAAAGTGGAGTGTTTCAACTGTCATAGGTTAGGACACTTTGCTAAGGAGTGTAGAAGCCCAAGAAAGCAGGAGAATAGAAACACATGGTATAAGCAAGATAGGAGAAAGGAAGTTACTGTTGAAGAGCCAAAGGCTATGTTGGCTATTGATGGTATTGGTTATGATTGGAGCTCTATGGCTATTGAAGAGGATGCACCACCAAATGCTGCTCTTTTGGCCAATGAATTTGCTCTAATGGCCCATTCTGATTCAGAGGTAAACAATATTACATCTTGTACTGAATCATGTCCTAATCTTAAAGCTTATGAAGACCTTAATAAGAGATTTGAAGCTCATAAAGAAGAGCTACTTAACTCTCTTTTTAATTTGGCTAATCACAAAAGAGGTCTAGCTGTTTTAGAAAAACAAGTCTTACATTTTAAAGATAATGAATCTCATTTTTCTAATGACATCAATATACTAAAAAATGACATTAAGATCAGAGATGAGTGTATTGTTGAGTTGAATGATTCATTAGCTAAACATAAAAATGAAAGAGAAAATGTAAAGGTATCTGTGGATGTTTTAGCTCATTCCTCAGAAGGATTCAATAAACTTTGGGAAGCCCAAGTTATTGATAAGGTTAATTCTGGTGTTGGATTTAAGTCTGTACCCCCACCATACAGAGGTGTTCATTCACCTCCAGGTATTGATTTAGCACACACAGGATTAGCTGAGTTTCAAGAACCAATCATGGAATATGGTTCTAAGGTCACTAATAGTCCAAAGATAGAAAAGGTAAGTAAAAGTTTAGATAAAACTTTATCTTATCAGGACAAGGTGTCCTTTGTTAAGAAAAGAGATGCTATAGTTGTTGAAGATTGTACAACTGATAGTGATAGTGATGAAGAAGAACAGGTTATGTCTAAACCTGTATTGGTTAAGAAAGTAGGAACAAGTGTTCCTAAGATAGTCAATCACAACACTAACAGGCCTAAGTCAAATGTTAAGACAGTTAGGAAACCAGTTAGATATTGTGAACAATATAAAACTACAAACAAGCCCAGAGGTAACCAAAGGAATTGGAACAACCTCAAGTCTAACCAATTAGGTGATGACTTTGCTTTTTACAACAAAGCTTGTTATACATGTGGTAGTTTTGACCATCTTGCAGCTTTCTGCAACCAAATGGTAACTGGGTATGAAAACAATAGGGTGAACTACAAAAGGCAAACTCCTCAAACTTATTTTCACTCTAACACTCATAGAACAAAACCCAGAACAGTCTCAAATAAGTCTGGACCCAAAGGTCCTGACAGACAAAAAGGTTCTGCTAATACATACAAAAAGGTACTGCCAGTTCAAATTAAAGGTACTGGTAGATCTAAAGGTACTGTTAGACCTATGATGACTGTTAACCCAAAATCAACAGCTAAGGATGCAAAAACAACTTTCATACATGCATCTAAAACTGTTCTAAGGCCCATTCAAACAAAAGCAGTGGTCCACAAACAAATTTGGAGACCAAAGAGTTCAACTACAAAGCTAGCAGACTCTGCTAAGCATGTTATTCACTCTGCTGCTAAGGGTAATAGGGCAAATGCTGTTAAGGCCTCAGCATGTTGGATTCAAAAATCCAATGTTGCATCAACTGTCCTTAAAAGATTAAATTACATTGATGCAAGAGGCAGATCCAAGTCAGTAATGGCTTGGATCCCCAAAGAAAACTAACACTCTTATTTGTGTGCAGGAACATTCTATTGATCATCAAGATCAAGGATACTCAGATAGTGGATGTTCCAATCACATGACAGGCAACATGTCTTATCTTTCAGATTTTCAAGAATTCAATGGAGGATATGTTACCTTTGGAGGTGGTTTTCGTGGCAAAATTTCTGGTAAAGGTACTATTAAAACCGGAAATTTAGATTTTGAAAATGTGTACTATGTACAAGAGCTAAAGTATAATCTTTTTAGTGTTTCACAAATGTGTGACAAAAAGAACAATGTCCTTTTTACTGACACTGAATGTCTTGTTCTATCTAAGGATTTTAAGATGCCTGATGAAAATTAAGTACTTCTTAGAATTCCTAGAAAGGCCAATATGTATAGTGTTGATATGAAGAACATCATTCCTAAAAAGGATTTAACTTGTCTTGTATCAAAGGCCACATTGGATGAATCAATGTTATGGCATAGAAGGCTTGGTCATATTAATTTCAAAACCATAAATAAAATTGTTAAGAATGGTTTGGTAAGAGGTTTACCTCACAAAAGATTTGAAAATGATCAAACATGCATTGCTTGTCTAAAAGGAAAACAACACAAAGCCACTTGTAAGCCCAAAATTTTTAACTCTATCAATCAGTCATTGTTTATGCTTCATATGGACTTATTTGGACCTGTTTCAGTAAGGAGTATGCAACATAAAAAATATTGTCTTGTTATAACTGATGACTATAGCAGATTTACATGGGTTTTCTTTTTAACCACTAAGGATGAGACATCAAGCATCCTTAAGAACTTCATTACATTAATAGAAAACCAAGTAAGCAAGAAAGTAAAAGTCATTAGGTGTGATAATGGGACAGAATTCAAAAATAGAGTTATGGATGATTTCTGCAAAGAAAAAGGTATTAGGAGAGAATATAGTGTTGCTAGAACACCACAACAGAATGGAGTGGTTGAAAGAAAGAATAGAACACTAATTGAAGTTGCTAGAACAATGTTAGCTGATTCTAAGCTACTTATAATCTTTTGGGCAGAGGCAATCAACACTGCTTGCTATGTTCAAAATAGAGTTTTAGTTGTGCAGCCTCACAATAAGACATCATATGAACTCTTTAATGGTAGAACTCCTGCAATAGGATTTCTTAGACCTTTTGGATGTCATGTGACAATTCTCAATACCTTAGACCATTTAGGAAAATTCGATGGTAAAGCAGATGAAGGTTTCTTAGTTGGATATTCTCTTGTTAGCAAAGCTTTTAGAGTTTACAACTTAAGAACTGAGAAAGTTCAAGAAGAACTACATGTGGAGTTTCTGGAAAACAAATCCAATGTAGTAGGTCAAGGACCAAAATGGATATTTGATCTTGATTATCTAACAAGTTCTATGAATTATATACCTATTGTCGCAGAAACTAATAATTTTTCAGGTTCACAAGCAACAAATGAGGTGGAGTTAGATAAAGATCAATCTGATGTCATTATGCCATTGTGGTCAAGTACCAGTGTGGATTTAGCTTCAAACAATGATGAATCTTCTTCTGGTAAAGCAAAAGAAGATGTTGAGGCTCAAAGAAAAGATGTTGGAACAGAGGAACAACACAATATGTTAAATATTGATGGTACTGCCGAGTCAGAGCAAGGTACTGCTAGTTCTTCTAAAGGTACTGGTAGTTCATTTGAAGGAACTGTTAGTTCAGTTGAAGGTACTGTTGGTCCTTCAAACTCAAAAGATGCAGAGTTCCAAGAAGATGAAGTGGATTTGAGTAATCTTCCACAATCTTATCATGTTCCTACTACCCCACACACAAGGATTCACAAAGTTCACTCCCTGGATAATGTGATAGGAGATATACAATCTGGTGTGAAGACAAGAAGACAATTGGTCTCTTCAGACCAAAAAGGGATTCTTGATGCCCTTTATGCTTCAAAACAACATGAGCTTTTAAACTCTTATTTATTTGTATGTTTTCTCTCTCAAAAGGAACCAAAGAATATTCTTACAGCCCTAGATGATTCAAGCTGGTTAGAGGCTATGCAAGAAGAGCTTCTTCAGTTCAAGATTCAAAAGGTTTGGGTGCTAGTTGATTTACCTAGGAATGAAAAGGTAATTGGCACTAGATGGGTTTTTAAGAACAAAAGGGATGAAAGAGGAATTGTGATCAAGAATAAGGCTAGACTAGTAGCACAAGGGTACACACAAGAAGAAGGAATAGATTATGATGAAGTTTATGCTCTAGTAGCAAGGATTGAGGCAATTAGGCTGTTTCTAGCTTATGCTTCATTTTTAGGCTTCACAGTCTACCAAATGGATGTCAAAAGTGCATTTTTATATGGTGAAATTGGAAGAGAGGTGTATGTTTCACAACCTCCTGGTTTCATTGATCCATTACATCCAAACAAAGTGTACAGAGTAGTGAAAGCTCTCTATGGCCTTCATCAGGCACCAAGAGCTTGGTATGCAACACTTGCTTCCTACTTATTAGAAAATGGATTTCAAAGAGGAAAGATTGATCAGACACTTTTCATCAAACAGCACAAGAAGGATCTTCTGTTAGTGCAGGTGTATGTGGATGACATTATCTTTGGATCTACAAGGAAGGAAATGTGTTTAGAATTTGAGAAGCTTATGAAAGATAAGTTTCAAATGAGTTCTATGGGAGAACTTACATTCTTTTTGGGTTTGCAAGATAAGCAATCATCTGAAGGCATATTTATTAGTCAAGACAAATATGTTGCAGAGATACTTAGAAAATTTCAATTTGCTGATTCAAAAATAGCAAGCACACCAATGGACTCTGAGAAGCACCTTCTGAAAGATGAAGATGGAGAAAATGTAGATGTACACAGTTACAGATCTATGATAGGCTCTTTGATGTACCTTACATCATCTAGACCTGATATCATATTTCCTGTTTGTGTTTGTGCAAGATTTCAAGTTACTCCAAAGGTTTCTCATTTAACTGCAGTCAAGAGAATTTTTAGATATCTCAAAGGTCAACCAAGGTTGGGTATATGGTATTCTAGAGAATCTCCTTTTGACTTGGTAGCATATTCGGATAGTGATTATGCTGGTGCTAGCTTGGACAGAAAGTCAACAACTGGAGGATGTCAATTCCTTGGGTGTAGACTTGTCTCGTGGCAGTGTAAGAAGCAAACAAGTGTGGCAAATTCAACAACTGAAGCTGAATATATAGCTGCTGCAAGTTGCTCTAGTCAAGTTCTATGGCTTCAAAACCAACTCCTTGATTATGGGTACAATTTCTTAAACATTGTTATTTATATTGATAATAGTAGTATAATTTGTATTATTAAAAATCCTGTACAACACTCTAAAACAAAACACATTGAAATTAGACATCACTTTATAAGAGATTGCAATGAGAAAAGATTAATTCAAGTTCTTAAAATTGCTTCAGAGCATAATTTTGCAGATCTGTTAACAAAAGCTTTTGATGTTTCAAGGTTTCAGTACTTGGTAGCAAGTATTGGAATGCTTAATCTTTAAATTTTCAATATGATGTGTTTTTGTACATAAATTTTTGTTGGTACTGCTGGATTTATAAGGTACTGCTAATATATCAAAATTTTGAATTTTGTTATTCATATAGTTGGTTCTATGATTATTCTAATGCAAGACAAGTACTTTGTACATTGTTCTTTTGGTTTTAGACTAATTATTTCAGGTATGAATATGTGAACACAAAGGATATTTCAAGTGAAATGGGAACAGCAGAATGCTTATCAAATTGCTAACCATAATAGGTTTATGATGGACTAAGTTTAGGAATTTAACCTCCTTAAAACTTCTTTCTTGAAATCTAGTTATGATATTTCACATTGAATTGATGACTTAGTTGATCAGATAGTAACTGATACAACTCACTTTCTATCATTTTATACTTTTAAGTATAATGAGTTAGTCTAAGGACATCTGATAGAAAGAACAGCTAGTAAAAGTGAATCTAACACTTGTGTTGGAGGCAACAATTGCTATGAGCTGGAAACCCTGTCAAGAAAATCTTTTGAATAGATTTATCTTTTCACAGGCAGTTATTTATAACTGAAAAACATTGGTTCTCACACAACCAGAGGTTACTTTAAACCGAAATTTTGATTAGGTGTCTGTTATACACTTGATTCTTTCAAAATGGTTGCAAGTAGTATGATTTTTCAATTCTAAAATCATGAACATACTACTAAGTTAAAATGATTTCTTAAAAGGATTTTCAAGGATTCACAAAAACCATTCATTGATGGATTTTGAATCAAAATGTCCACTGATTCACCTCTCATAGGAGTTAACACACCTAGAAGTGATGAGGACAGCAACTTAAACTTTTAAAGAATTGATGGTTTCATGTACAATATTGTCTGACAACAAAAGTTACACATTGATAGATCAACAAAAGGTACATAGTGAGATCTTCCAAACAAGGGGAGGAAACAAAAGTTATTTGCTTCAGGGGAGGTAACAATCTCAGGGGAGGAAATAATAGCCCAGAAAGGAAGAATAAACCAATATATGGAAGGAGAAGACAAGAGCATACAAGATGATGATGTAGAGGTTGAAAATGATTAGAATAGATCAAATATCTAGAAGGGATGAAGCATTTCTAAAGGAGAAAATTCTATCTAGATCAAACGAAGGAAAGTTTCAATTTCAGTTCATTATGTTTGTTTATCACTTGCAAAGGCATGCTGATAGATGATTTCACTTGTTGAAATCATTGCCTCTTACAATTCCTCCATCCAAGGAAATTGCACCATCTTTTGGTACAATGTTTTGATATTGCTAAAGTCAAAGAAGAACAAAGCAGAACAGTTCAGAATAAGAAGAATAGTTCAGATTCATGAAGTGTTTGAAAGATCTTTTCAAGTCCTCATTTAATTCAGAAAACATGTTTGAATGATTCACATGTTTAGGGGAGGATTGTTGGGAATTAAATGTTAGGAACACGTTTTAATTATTTACAAGTCTTGTTCATTTATAATGTTGCAAGTTTAATAGGATTATATTGTTTGTAATTATGGACCGGTCCATTAGTAATCCATGGACCGGTCACAATAGATAGTTCATGTTAGTAACATGCATGGGAATATTCCTAGAATGATTCCCTCCCATTGCCTATAAATACAAGGCATGGGGTACACTCTTATTGTCGGTTTTTCATGCATTGTGCGGAAGCTATGCTCGTGTAACATTTGATCTAATTGAAAAGCCTACCATTCTTATTCTTCTCTTCTTAGTTCTCTTCTCTAGTTTAGCTTATTAGCTTATTGGTTATTTTCATACGTAGCTTATTAATATAGATAGTAGTACGAGTTCTTATTGTCTTAACGTGTGTGTGTTTGAGATCTAAACGGGAACCTACAAGTGGTATCATACGCCAAGGGATTATTAGGATAGTGTGTTTGAGTCGTTGGTATTATTGATTACGTTGATTTTCTAGATCTAGTAAGATTTTTGTTCAAATCTTTACGTTAAAATCTTATTTGCGTTGAAAAATCACTTTGAGCTCGTTAAACTTTCACAAATCTTCGTCAAATTTCAATTTCTAATCGTTAACAAGATTAATCTTCATTGAATCTATTGGTTATTAATCGTTTAAAGTCAAAAACAATCGTGATTTTTGGTTATTTGAACGATTTGGTATAATCCGTACATTTAGCGATTGGAAAAAGTTGATGAAAAGTGATACTTTGGTTTTTTTGAGTGAACTTCGACAAAAAGGGGTTTTATCGCAGTTGGCAATCAAGAAAAATTAGGGTTTCATCGCAGTTGCAAGTTAACTAAGGGTTCTATCGCAGTTGGCAATCAAGATAGATTAGGGTTTCATCGCATTTGGGAGATCTTCGATTATCGCATTTGAGACTCAGTATTGTACTTTCTTGTATTAGAAAGATTACATACTTCGACTTGGTTGCTTCTCTTCTCTTGTATTAGAGATTGAGAATTTATCGAAATTGGACTTGTGATAAAATTATCGCAGTTGCTATAAATTATCGCAGTTTGATTTCTTATCTTATCGCAGTTGATATTTTATCGCTCTTTAAGATAATTTTTCCAAATTGTAATTGTTTATCGCACTTCATAGTTTTTTATCGCATTTTCTACTTTCGTTATCGCTATTGAAGGTTATCGCACTTGGTGAATTGACCTTATCGCACTTGGTGAACAGTACCTATCGCATTTGAACAAAATCTTTTGGATTTTTTCAAAATCAACTTTCCATAACTCATCAACACATATCTTAATTATCTTCAAGATCCAGATATGTCTCAACCACCTCACTTCAATTACTACTATCAGCTACAGCAACATCCTCAACAACAACAATTCCATCCTCAGTATCAACAACAACAAGCATTCGTACAACAGCATCAATTTCTCTCTCCACCACAAGTATCCCCACAACAAATCATGCAACAGAATCAACAACTGCAGAATTACTCATCCTACTCCAGAGAACCTCATTGGTTTAACAAGATGTGTGAAGCAATTAGTAGTCAGCAATCACGTCATGAAGCTGGAAGTCAAGAAACTCCACCAATGCTAACTCCGGGTAACTACGTGCAGTGGGCTAGTAGATTCCTCAGATTCGTTGAACTTAAAAAACCCCATGGTCAATATCTCAAGAAGGTCATTGAAGAAGGACCCTATCCTATTCCAGCTACTGTGGTTTCAGCAACTCCAGAGAGAGAAGAAACATCCACACCCATTCCGGTTGCTAATTACACAACTGAGCAAACATTACAACAAGAAGCAAACCAATTGGCTATGTCTTTCATACTTCAAGGAATTCCCAATCCTATCTACCGAAGTATTGATGCTCAAAAGACAGCCAAAGATATGTGGGAACATGTTCATCTCCTCATGGAAGGAACAGAGTTGAACCAAGAAGATCTTGAGTCCAAGTTATATATGGAGTACACACACTTCATCATGGAACCAGGGGAGACCATTGAATCTTACTACCACCGTTTCACCAACATTATCAACGATCTTGATCGTCATGATATAAAGTTACCAAAGATTGCTGTCAACTCCAAATTCCTTGGATGTCTTGGTCCTTAATGGCAAAAATATGCAACTTTTGTGAGGCAGACAAAGAAAATTGGTGATGTCAAATATGGACTTATGTATGATTACCTTAGACAACATCAATCAGAAGTGGATAAAGAAATTGCAGCACGAGGAGGCTTCACACCAGCACCAACACCAAACTCACTTGCTCTCGTTGCTCAATCTAACTTCTCTTTACCACAACAGGAATTTGGAAACTCATCTTTTCAACCAAGCATTCCACCCCAACCTCATAATCAAATCATTTCCTATGAAGCACCTCAACAATACTCTGATAACCAGATGGTTCCTTACAACAACACCGATTCAGTGATGTACTCAAATGCAGACTATGATGAAGAAGAGGATGCTTTCAATTCTCTTAATGAAGCATTTGGATTGATTGCTAAAGCATTTGGCAGATTCACCAAATCCAACAACCGTCTTCGTTCATCTTCAAATACCAGAAATCAGGCTGTTGTTAATGATGGGAGAGTAGAAGTTCAGAATAGGTCTTCAGGCAGATATGGTTCGGGAAATCGTGGATATGGTAATCAAAGGGTTCAGTCAGGAGGAAATAGGTACAATACTGCAGGGGCAAATAGAAACAGTATGGGGAATGTTCAGAGAGGAAATTCGAATGTTGGGAATGGTCAGAAAGGCATTGCTAATACATCTATCACATGCTACAATTGTGGGGGGAACGGTCATATGGCTAATGCTTGTCCGAAGCCGAGAACAATGGGCAGTCAGTATCACAAAGAGGCTCTTATGATGGCACTCAAAGATGAAAGAGCTGCTGGGATGATGACTCAGAATGATCAAAGTTTTATGGCAACTGTGGAATCAGATGATGAGATGGAAGACCTTGAGGCAAATGCTGCAGTCATGCTTATGGCTAATATGCAAGAGATGAATATGTCCGAGTCAGGCCCGGTATATGATACCGATGGTCTTTCTCAGGTACCTGATCCGACATGTCTTATTCATGAAATTGCTTCACCGTCTGCATCTTCATCTACAAACGAAAATTTTGTTCAAAATGAGTTATTATCATCACCATCCGATGATCAAGTTAACACGGTTGTATCATTTGATGATGATAAAACAGTTGTTTCCTTTGATGATCTCATCGATGATGCTAATTGTGATCATCTTGAACAAAAAGATCATTTGAATGATCAAGATTCGGAATTACAGGCCTTGTTATTGACCACCCAATCACAAATCGAAAAATGCAATGACATCAATCAGAAACTCAAAGAGAAAATTGCAGTGTTAACAAAGGATAATGAGTGCTATAAAATACAACTTTCCGGATATCTAAAACAAGATAAACGTGAAAAAGGTTTTGAAAAGGCTTTCCAACAAGAGTATGTAAAAGTTCAAAATTTAGAAAGTCAAGTTCGTGAGCTAACCATTGCCAAAGCTGAGCTTTTCTCTCAGAAAGAGAAGGATCAACTTGAGTTTAAAATTCGAATTGATGCTTTAAATTCTGAATTGTTGAAAACTCAATCTGAGCTTTCTACATCTCAGAAGGATCTTCTTGAAGAAAAGAAAGCCACTCGGAAATGTGTTGACTCCTATCTTGATCAAATTCTGGATTTGGAAACCAAACTCAAAGATTTTCAAAACATTGTGTATAAAACGGGTAATTCTGTAACACAAATTCAAAAAAATGTTGTAAAACCAAGTCCTAAAGGAGTAAGTTTTGCACTTGGCAGTGACACACCCCGCAATCTACACAAAGCACTCAAAGAAAATCCTAAGTTGTACAATGCAACATTTCTGTTAGATGATTCCTTTCAACGTGTTGTTATGTATTCTGTTGATGAAGAAACGGATTTTCTTGAAAACAAGATTGAGGGTCGATCAAATTCACAAGCAAAGTTTTCAAAAGTACATTACGATTATAATGCACGACCTCATTTGAGCAAATCATTTGTTCCTCCTAAGGATCATCCAGAACAAACGTTAACATACACAAACATAAATGCTCCCTCGTCTATAACTTCTGATCCTACGACTGGTGTACAATTTAAAGATTGTTTGACAGAGGATCTTGTTGATCCACAAATGCCTACAGAATGTCGGGTTCTTCGATATTTTCAGACATTTATGGATGACAATTCTCGTTTGGAGAATGAAATTGAGTTTAGTTCTCAAATTCCTATCTCATCTTTTCTTTCTCCTGTTCAGAAAGAAAAGAAGGAGATTCTTCAAAAGAAAATTCTTCCTCATGTTCGAAATCTGAAAAAGGGTGCAACAAGATGGGAAGAGGAGTTATATACGGAATTAGCATCTATGAAATCCATTTTCAAAGCTAAAGATGACAAGGTTCAACGTCAAAAACTTCAAAAGAAATTTTTAGCAAACGAAAATGATCGACTCTTGGAAAAAGTCTTGTGTTATGACATTGTCTCTGTGATTATGAATTCGCTCTATGAATCTGGTAATGCTTTAATTGTGAATGAGCATGCTGTGGATATTAAGATGTTGCATATGGAGATTGATAATCTGATACATGAGAATGAGAATCTTCGACAAATCAATGGTGATGTGGAAAACAAAGCTTTTAATCTTCAAAAAAGTTTGGACTGGTGTCAAAAACGAAGTCTTGAATTTGAACTCAAATTTCAAAATCTCATGGGATCTCTATCATTTCAAAACAGTCATGAACAAATCAAAGAAACAAAGGCTTTCTTAAAAGTTAAACTGTTTCAAAATGAAAAAGACCTGGATAAAGTTATTCAAAACAGAAATGACACAGTCTACCTAAACAGGAAATTAGATTCACAAAATCAAGAGTTCCAACACATCATTATTGATTTGAAGAAGAAGATCAGAGTTTTAGACAAGAGCAAAACAAACATTCATAAGATTGCTCCAGGAATGTATGTAGTGGACAAAGAACATACCCAAGCATCTGACACAACCACTGATTCAGCTATTTGTACTTCCACAGGACTAGAAACCACCTCTAAGATCAACCATTCCAAGACTCACAAGAAACTGAGGAAGAATAGAGTCAAGAAATCTAGGAAAGGAGTATCTAAGTCTGAAGAAGTCCAAGAAAGTAGTTTGAATAAGACAAATGTAACATCAGAAATAGAATTGCACTTATCTGAGTCTAGTTCTAAGCATGATGTAACAGATGATAACTCTTTAAATATTAATGAAGATGTTTTGGTTGATGCTACTTGTGTTTTTTGTCGTCATAGCATACTATCTGGTGATCATACAAAATGTGTTGCTAAAACCTTGCTGACTAAGAGAAAGAAACGAACTAGTGGCGCTTCCTCTAGGCTTAAAACCATTGCGAAATCCATTTTAGGAATGCCCCCACTAGATGTTTCTAAGGAGAAAATAGAAAAGCCCCAATCCAAGACCAAAAAGTCACCTAGTGCATACCTTAGGAAAAAGGCAGAGACTAGTTGGACCTGGCAACGCTGGTTACAGAACACTTTTGACTTTAAATGGTTACCTAAAATACTAACCTCTTGTGTCACTAACCCAGCGGATCCAACCGTTATCAATTCTCCACCTGTTTCCGATGTTTGTGATGCAGGTGATTCAAATCGTCCTTTGGATTGTTGATAGCGGGTGCTCCCGACATATGACCGGCAATCTCAAACTTCTTCAGAACTTTGTTGCAAAGTTTATCGGAACGGTCAGATTCGGGAATGATCACTTCGCTGCAATTATGGGCTATGGGGATTATATTAATGGGAACATCGAAATCAGCCGTGTGTATTATGTTGAAGGTCTCGGTCATAATTTGTTCTCCGTGGGACAATTCTGCGATGGAGACTTGGAAGTAGCATTCAGGGAGAAAACATGCTTTATTCGTGATCTTCAAGGGAACGACCTTATGAAAGGGAAACGCGGAACAAGTCTGTATTCTATCTCCTTTGACGGCATGACAGCTTCTTCTCCTATTTGTTTACTCTCCAAGGCTCATCCCACGAAAGCTTGGTTATGGCACAAAAGATTGTCTCATCTCAATTTTAAAACCATGATTGATCTTGCCAAGAAGAAATTAGTTGACGGTCTACCAAAGTTCAGATATGCCAAGGATCACTTGTGTTCTGCTTGTGAACAAGGGAAAAGTCATCGTGCCCATTTTCCTCCCAAAACAGAACATAGCACAGAGCATGTCCTACAACTGCTTCATATGGATTTGTGTGGTCCGATGCGCGTTCAGAGCATTAACGGGAAGAAGTATATTCTGGTAATAGTAGATGATTACTCCAGATGGACTTGGGTCTATTTTCTTCGGACTAAAGATCAAGTTCCTTCTATCCTCATCACGTTTCTCACCAAGATTCAAGTTCAAGTCCGTAACACCGTCCGAATCATTAGAACAGACAATGGAACTGAATTTAAGAATCAAATCATTCGGGATTTCACAGAGAAACATGGGATTGTTCATCAGACTTCTATAGCTCGCACTCCGGAACAAAATGGTGTAGTTGAAAGACGAAACCGGACGCTCGTGGAAGCAGCTCGAACTATGTTGATCAATGCTCAATTACCGGATTATCTTTGGGCTGAAGCTGTCAATACTGCTTGTTATACTCAGAACCGTGCAATGATCACCAAAAGACACACCAAAACACCATATGAGATTATACAAGGAAGAAAACCAAACATCAACCACTTTCACGTCTTTGGAGCTTTGTGTTATCCGAAAAATGATAAGGATGATCTTGGTAAACTTAAGGCTAAAGCAGATATTGGGATCTTTGTTGGATACTGTGAGAACTCCAAGGGATATCGTATTTGGAATCGCCGGACTGGGGATATTCAAGAAACCATACACGCTAATTTTGATGAACTCACCGAAATGGCTTCTGAGCAAAACCGCTTAGAACCCGCACACAACCGTCTGAACTTTCCTGAATCTTCATCTGCACCCCTACCTTTCAACAGGAAGGATCTGGAAGATTTGTTTGCACCAATGTTCGATGACGTTCGTGTTACTAGTGCATCAGATGCTTCCACCAGTTCCGCTGCTCAACAACTTCCACATCAAGCACCTGATCCATCAGCATCTACCTCTACAGTAGTTGCTGCCGATGCACCACAACCTGAACCATCATCAACAATGGAGAAAACACCTCAAGCAGCAGTTGAAGATTCATCCCCCATTTCTAACAATGTTCCACCACCATCAGGATATGACGGGAATGCCTTCTTTAATCCATTTGCTCCACCACCAACTGTTCCAGATTCCGGAGAATCATCCTCGAGCAACATGGACCCATCATATCATCATCACAACGTTCAACACTACCCATCAACTCATAAATGGACAAGGGATCATCCATTAGTAAATGTGATTGGCAATCCAGATAAACCAGTTATGACACGACAGAAACTCCACACAGATGGTGAAACCTGCATTTACGCTCTCACCGTTTGTCAATCTGAACCGAAAAATATCAAAGAGGCCTTAACTTACGACAATTGGATTGAATCAATGCAAGAAGAGTTGGATCAGTTCAAGAGATTAGAAGTTTGGGAACTCGTTGAAAAACCAGATGGAGTTTACGTTGTGGGTTTAAAATGGATCTGGAAAAATAAGCTGGATGCAGAAGGAACGGTTATTCGGAACAAGTCTCGGTTGGTTGCTAAAGGGTATAGCCAAGAAGAGGGTATTGATTTCGAGGAATCATTTGCTCCAGTGGCTAGGCTTGAAGCAGTGCGAATGTTTCTGGCGTACGCGGCTCATAAGAACATCACGGTTTACCAAATGGATGTGAAGACAGCATTCCTGAACGGACAACTTCGTGAAGAGGTGTATGTTTCACAACCAGAGGGATTCGTTGATCCAGAACATCCACAACACGTTTACAGGCTTAAGAAAGCACTCTACGGCCTTAAACAAGCCCCGAGGGCATGGTACGATAAACTTGCTGCATTCTTGCTTGCTAATCATTTTACTAAAGGATCTGTAGACCCGACTCTGTTTATACAAAAACACGGGGGGACATTCTCATCGTACAAATTTATGTGGATGACATCATTTTTGGGTCTACCCATAAAAAGTACTCAAACGCTTTTGCAAAACTTATGAAACAAAACTTTGAGATGTCCATGATCGGTGAATTAAACTTTTTTCTAGGATTACAAGTTCACCAATCACCTCGTGGTATATTCTTGAGTCAGTCTAAATATGCACAAGAGATATTAAAAAAGCATGGCATGACAACTAGTGACACCTATAACACCCCAATGGCCTCCTCATCCCCGAAGCTAGATGCTGATTTACATGGGAAACCCACTGATCCTACAAATTATCGTAGTATAATTGGGTCTCTTATGTATCTCACAGCTAGCAGACCGGATGTTGTATTTGCCACATACCTGTGTTCCCGCTATCAGTCTAACCCAACAGAAAGACATTTATCTGCTGTTAAAAGAATCCTTCGATACATCAAGGGAACCATTCACTTGGGGATCTGGTATCCAAAGGATTCTGGTTTTGCACTAACTGCTTTTTCAGATGCGGATCATGCGGGATGTATTGATACAAGGAAGAGCACATCTGGTGGTGTCCAATTTCTCGGTGATAAACTGGTGTCCTGGCAGTCAAAGAAGCAAGATTGTACGTCTCTATCATCCACGGAATCAGAATATGTAGCCATGTCTGCCTGTTGTGCTCAAATCATTTGGATGCGATCACAACTGATGGACTATGGTTACATATTCAACAAAATCCCGATGTACTGCGACTCCAAGAGTGCCATAGCTATCTCATGCAACACAGTCCAACATTCCAAGTCCAAACACATCGCTCTCAGATATCACTTCATCAAGGAGCATGTGGAGCAGGGTACCGTTGAGCTGTATTTTGTGGGAACGGAACACCAATTGGCGGATCTTTTCACGAAAGCTTTACCTCATGAACGTTATGTTTGACTCCTCAAGAATTAACAAACTTTCTCAAAAACAAATAAATGAGTCAAATATCCAAACTATCTTTGTAAATATATATTAAAAAAAAAAAAAAAAAAAAAAAGAAGGTGCAAGTACAATTCCTTCTCCAACACTTTGTTCATTTTTCAATTTTTTGAACACGTGTTGAGGGGGAGACATAATTTTTCCAAAATCTTAAAATTGTACTTGCATATTTTCAAAAATAGTTGTTTCACAAGTTTTTGGTGATAAGATGTCAAGATAGAAAATTGTGTGCCTAAAATGTGATAAATGAGACTTAGTGATTAGATTGATGGTGGTTTAGGACTAGAATTTCAAAGTTTCTAAGGTTAAGGGACTATATGTGTAATAATTGCAAAAAATGAATGATAGATATTTAAGTTGGAAAATTTAATATACCGCAGTTATTACACTGCCAATTTTCACCAACCGAAGTTAATACAACCCACCCACCATCATCAACGGTTCACATTGATTCTGCCAATCCGAACAAGATCTTTGATTTTTGTGAGTGCTATTATACTTATATTGTTATTATAAAACATGGTTTTGAACGGTTTCATGATCCAACGGCTAGAACATTCAAAATTGAGAAAGTTAGTTCTAGGGTTTGCGTTAAGATTAGGGATTTTGATCAAGAGGTTTTGAGTTGAAAATGATTGCACGATAACACTTTTACAATGTTAGGGAACCTATATTGCATGTTTAATCATACCCAGAAACCACAAATTAATCGAATTGAATTTTAGGGTTTAAGTAACGATTTGGGGAAAACCTTGTGAATGCGTTATTGTGTAATGTGTTTACTAAAAAGTTGTTGTCTGATGTTTAATTGATTATTGCCATGCTTGGATCATACCCAGAAACACTTAAAGTGATTTAATTAGGTTTTAGGGTTTAAGAAGAACATGAACACTAGCAGATTTGATTCTTGAATATTTGTGGTTCGTTAATGTTATAACTTAGTCCAAATGCTCATAATAGTCATCTAAGTTGATTGTGAATATCTGTGGACACATAACATAAGTTATAATGAATCACGATAAAGAATTTGAGTGTTTGTTCATCGTAATAAATCTATCGCAGTTGAGAAAAGTGTTCGTAAACTCTTGTATTAGAGTTTATCGAAGTTGGCCAAAATTATCGCAGTTGTGGTAGTTATCGCAGTTGTGATAGTTATCGCAGTTAAGATAATTATAGCAGTTGAGATTTTTATCTTGATTGGTTTAATTATCTTGATTGATATAATTATCGCAGTTGAATGATTATCGCAGTTGGATAATTATCGCAGTTGGGATGTTTATCGCAGTTGGGATGATTATCGCAGATGGGATGATTATCGCAGTTGGATAAATATCGCAGTTGGATTTGTTATCTTGATTGGATATTTATCGCAGTTGTTATAGTTATCGCATTTGTTATAGTTATCGCAGTTGTCTTTGATTATCGCAGTTGTGATCTGATGTAGAATTTAATCAATTTCCTTAGGTATATTTTTATATACTTATTGAAATTTATCAAATTTTATTGAATTTGGCTAATTCTTGATAAATTCTTTGACCAAGCATGTATCAACTAATCATAAATACAATAGGGTGCCATGTGTTGTTCTTTAAACTAACAATTTTCTAACAAACATGCATTCTGTATACTTGTATATGATTGTTGATTCAGATACACATCAATGGCATCTTCCCAACAACAACCACTTCCTGCTCTTACCAAAGAAGAAGTCTTTCCTCGTGGGTATACTCTGGAAATAGGGAAGAACAATTCACGGGTAGAATTGGACAAGATCAAATGTTCTGATCCAAGTTGTCAGATTGCTATAGAGATTCTCAAAGCTCACAAATGCAGGGATATTCTTGACAGCTCAGACACCATTCCAGAGCTATATATTCATCAATTCTGGGATACCTTCACTAAGAGCAATGATGACAAGTACTTTACTTGCACACTGGATCGGAAGCAAATCAGAGTTACACCTGCTACTCTCAGAAAAGCCTTGAAACTTCCAGAGGCACCTGAAGCTGCTGCCCGATTCCACCCAACACCTTCAGAGTCAGAGGTCATGCAATTCCTGGAAGATATTGGTTATGATGTTCAGCCTGATACACCACTAACCACAATCTCCAAGGTTAATGCCAGATACATTCCTCAACCCTGGAGGACTATCTTCTTCATCGTAACACATTCAATATCTGGAAGAGATAGTGGGTTCGAGCATCCAAGACTGGCTCATCTTCAAGTCTTGTGGGGATTTCTAAACGAAGAACCCATTGACTTTGCTGCTCTTATTTGGGATGATATGATGTACTTACAGCGTAAAATTTTCAAGAAAATCCCATTTGTTCGATTCACCAAAGTTCTTATCAGCTATTTACTTGATCAACATGAAGACCTTGATAAACGTCCTACAGATCAAGAAGTTCATGAATATAGCATGGATAAAACATTGGGCAAAGTTTATTTCCCGAAGGAGAGTACACGAAAGCAAGGTGCAAGGTTGCCAGAATTTTTGATGCCAGATGAGGTTAGAGAAACAAAAGCTTATCATGATTATGATCTAGCATACCGTGAACGTCGTGTAGGTCTTGCCAAGATGGTTGAAGAACCTAAGTCTTCAAAGACTCGTTCAAAAGGTAAGACTAAGACAGGAAGTGCCTCAAGTATCTCTAAACCAAAAGGTAAACATCCAAGATCAACATTCATCAAGAGGAGAGTACCCACAAACCACAGCCAAAACCAGAACCATACAGAATCATTGATGAAGATACAGAATCTAACTCTGAATCATCTGAATCTGAAGAAGAACATGTTTTTATGACTGAAGAAGAAGCTGAACTTCACAATCAGATCTCTAAGGAGAATGCACAAAAACAAAGTCTCAAATCATTAAAAGCAGATGAAGAGCGTAGAGCAAAGAAAGTATTGGAACAACAGAGGGAGTATGAAAGAACACATGGAGTTGGAGGATCACAAAATGTTCCTAAAGCAGTTTCGACCCAAGACGATCCGGTTAATCAACCCGGAGGGTCTGGAGCTGAATCAACAAAGGTCTCTTCACAGCAAACAAGTTCGGTTAATCAACCCGACTTGGGAGCACCATCTCAGGAGGAAAAGGAAAAAGATCAGGATAGCAACATTGTGTTATCTGACAAGGATATTTCTGATTCTATGTTTAATGACAATCCCGAGGAACAAACACGCAATGATGATAATGAAGATTGGAACTTAGAAGAAGAAGAAGATATTCTGGGAGATCAAACAATTAAAGCAGCCAAAGATCTTGAAGAGCAGAGAAGACAAGAGGAAGAAAGGAAAAGTAAGGAGGATGCTCAAGCTAACCTGGAAGCAGATAGCTATCTTCGTTCTCACACTCCAACACCTCCTCCTTCCCCTCCAAAAGACACAGCCAAATCTGCACTGACTATGGTTGTTTATAACCCACAACAGCAGCAAGAACAACCATCAGTTCAGCCCTCGTCTGCTTCTTCACCCGAGACACCTCCTGGGTCACCACCGAAGAATCCTACACCTCCACCCTCACCTCAAGAGGAATCCAATACTAAATCTGATGAACCAATCCCTTCTCTCACGCCATCATCTTCGCGATCTTCATCACCAAAACCTAAATCAAAAGCAACGGTTTCTGAAAACATTCTCAAGGCCTACAAAGGAAAGAGCAAGAGAAGAATCATCCATGTAACCAAAGTCGAAGTTGTGTCTCCTGCAGCTAAAAAACTTAAAAAGGCTGTCAAGAAAGCCCAAGCTCAACGAGACAACCAAGCTACAACAAAATTGGCAGAAATGGAAAGCTTGGTCAAGAAGTTGTCTCAGCAAATGGAAGAAATGCAGAAAAGCAAGAAACAGATAGATGAATTTCTTGATTTCAACGTCAAAGATCATATGACACGCAAGGCAAAGAAATTTGTTAAGCAATTTCTTCCTGATCTTCAACAGAATATAAATGATCATATTGATGCACAACTTGACGAAAAGATTAAAGAAGCTGTCTCTTCTTCTTCACAACCCAAACCACTTCCTGAACTCTCCACTGAGTACATCGAGCTTGTGCTTCTCGACCGACTATTTGAAATCACCTCTCCTTCTCCAGAAGAAGTTAACCTAATTGCGGCTCTTCAAGCACATATTGAGAAGAAGTCCTGCAAAGAAACTGCTGACAAAGGAAAACGGATTCGAGAAGATGATGAGGATGATCAGGACCCTAAACCCGCACAAAAGAAACACAAAGGCGGGTCAGGGATTCACATACAGGAGCCAACTGAACATAAACCATCATCTCAACCTCCCAAACATCAATCCACTGGTCCAACTGAAACCGAGCATCACAATGAACAGTTCACAAATGAAGATATGGAATTCCAGCCACACGATGATCAACCTCATTCACCATCACCATCACCGTCACCTAAGTCAAAGCCATCCAAGTCCAAGCCTTCACACAGCAGAAAGTCATCTACCGGACCAACGGTTGTCTCATGGCTGGATAATGATACGGATGTGCTAGGAAATGAATGGTTCGATCATCTTGCAAGCGCTCAAGTTCAGACTGACGAAGCTTCACGAGTTGAAGACAGCACCTTTGCTGTTACTTAAGAAATTAAAAGAACTCTCAATATCAAGAAAATGACCAAGAAAGAACTTCGTCGGATCAAGAATGAAGCTTTCCTTCTTCTGAAGAACAAATCCAATAGTGCAGCAGAACTCGAATATCACCTTGAAAACATTGCACGGGCAATGTCAAGTGACTTTGACTGGGCTAGTCCAGACATCGTCAGGCAAGTTGGCAAGAATCAACCAATCACCACTGATTGGACCAAGCCACTGACCGTGATTCGAATACATCATCACTCGGAAATTCCTTTTCTAATGTTCTTCAACAAAGACCTGGAACTTCTAAAGAATGGAGCTCAAGGGACAACAAAGTACGCTACATCGATCACTTTCACACCAGCTGCTCATTACACACAATCAGCTATTGAAGAGGCAGCTATCAACAGCAAACTGTTTGTTAAACAGCTCGTCAAATATGATCGTGATGCAGAGCTGGGGATTCATCACTGGTACTCTAAAAGACAAAGCTGGTACAAGTACAAACTTGTCCTCCAGAAATCAAAAGAACCAGTTTACAGTGATCTCAGAATAATGGCAGTCATCAATGTAAGTGGATCAAGAAGATGCGATTACATATTCCTAGAAGAGATCACAGTAAGAAGAATCGATAACAATCTTTACAAATTCTCTGAGGCGGATTTTCCTGATCTAAATCTAAATGATATCGAAGACATGTATCTAATGAAGGTCCAAGGCAAATTGCAGCATCTGACCAATGAGCTTCGATATGCACTTAGTACTTCCCTCTGTCATTACATCAGGAGAACCATCATCAAAGAACGTGTAGAAGATCTCCAGCTTGGTGTGGAAAGTTATCAGACTCAGCTTAATCTTGTTGAACCACAGTTTCTTCTAAACAGCAATAAGGATCCTCAGTACACCATGCTACATCGTCCAAATTTTGGGTTTGTCTACAGAAGCACAACTGATTTTCACCGATTCATGGCATTCACTGAAATTCACAAGTTCTGTGATGATACCCTCAAGAGTGTACGTGATGGGTTAGCTAATAGAGTTCGAGATTCGATGTTGGGAAAATCCAGAAGATGGAATTCAAAAGAGCTGCGACAAGTAAAAGAATTTATTCGGACGATGGAAGAACGGTTATATCATCGGGATCAGATAAGGAGGCTCGAGAGCTATGTTGGGGGTCGTCCGCCATTCGCCATCAGACTGTTTCAGCGAACTGACCCAGTGTTCACAACTTTTGGTAAAGGTGGATGATGTAAGAATCAATTCTCAAATTTCATCATATCATTCTTCTTTCCATAATTGGCCTGTATTTTACGGCTTGTGCACACATAACAGTGTACAACCCGGACCCCAAAGAAAGGACCCTGAGGTACGCTTCAGTGCCTCAATCCTGAAAAAGGAGCGAAAGCTTCTTACTTATGAGCAGAATTAAAATCAGAATGTTTTCCAACGTTTTTTCAAACATTCTGCTCATAAGGACAAGTATTCCCTCGTCCAGGGGGAGTATTTGAAAAATATAATCTTTGTTCAAAAAGAAGTATCAAAGTTCTTGAAACTTCTTCCCTAAAACTCAAAAACAGCATATTTTAATCATAAACGTTTTTCCAAAAACATCATGAGTATGCTATTTTTGAGGGGGAGAAGAAACAGATGATTAAAATATGATGTCTCATTTGCTGGAATCTCGTGTGCTCAAACTCAGAATTGACCCTCGAATTGACGAATAGGAAAGTCAGTAGTCGAAAGGACATGTCCCGGACGGGTAATAATTTCAAGCCAGTTTATCTGGTGATGTAAGCGTGTCTCGCAAAGGACGTGTCTGAGTAGAAAGTACCGATTTCGAGCGATAATCTTTGAATCTGATCTGGACGGGTAATAATTTCAAGCCAGTCTAACTGGTGATGTAAGCGTGTCTCGCGACGATCAGGTTCATTGAAAGTCAATCAATTCAAAAGCGCCAACTTTTTCCGGCATGTGCAAATTTCAAATTTATTACTTATGCGCACATGTTAAGGGGGAGTATTTCTGAAAATCATCAAACTCTCAAGGTGTCAACAAAATGTCCATTACAATTATCGACACTTTAAGAGATTTTCAAAGGTTTTGGTTATATGGCATCATTAGGATAGTCATGGAGTTATAAGGTGACTAAGGTTAGAAAAAACCGTCCTATGATCCGCCAGAGCCGGAGGGATCTACCCAAGGACAATACCAATAGTTTAGAACTAGAAAGTCCTAGGTATGATATAAAAAAGGAGAAAATGAATGAACGGAGAAAGAAGGGGTTGAAGAATTAAAAAGAAAAGCAAAGAAAAGGGTGAAAAGTAATAGCCCTCCATTTGTTCAACCTTAGGGCAGACACCGGGTTCAATTCATAATCTACTGGTTGATGAGCATCACCGGTATTGAAGACCAAAGACGTCATGGACCCAGTGACGCACTAATAAACCTTCTTAGCCACTCAAGTGTCTCTCAAAAGACATTTGTTTCATTCACACGGAGAACCCTTCATAATCTATTGACCTCTCATTACGAGAGTGTTGATATTGAAAAAGGAGACAATCTGCTCCACGCCTCCGATGACCAAACAAATGTGCACAAATTGAGTCTAGAGCCATGAGATTCATCAAAAGATCTCTTAGGTACACTTAGAATTACTCTGGTGTTCTATATCATGGGCATCAGCTGTAAATTTAGGAAAAGTGTCCTTCGCAGATCTCAGCAATCTGCCAAGAACATTCATGAGAAAAGTCACATTTGTGATTATCAATGATTGAATGGAAATCCTGCCAGAGCAACATCAAACAACTCTGTCAGCAGGTCACTTCGGTAACTCCTTGTGGGTTACGCTTAGTGTTTGCTCCAAACGGTCTACAGTCGTGGGGTGATCTCCAGCGACTCACTGAATCGTGGGTGCACTTCGGTGTGTCCGTGTAATCCCTTTCGGGGGAATCTGGTTCAGAACGGTCTGGGTTAGGATTTGATAAAGTCTTCACACTATGCTGTTGATGATCTCAAGTCTGAGCCTGTAAGTACCGGTTGGTTCGTGCTGTTGCTGCTGCTGCTGCTGCTGAGGAGCTGGAGTTCGACCATGAAGACTCCATCATGTTCATACCATGAAGAAATGTTCTCTCAAAGACTCAGTGACATCAAAAGTTCAACATATGATATAGTAAAGTCAAAAGTTCAAGCAAATCAACCTTTCACAAGATTAAAGATTGAAAAGTGAGAACATATTGCAGATAACAAGTCAAAGATATATGAGCATGATGGAGAAGACGAGAAGACGTTGGAGATTGGCAGATAGAGACAACATCATATCATCATTACACAAGAACAAAGAACCAAAGATTATAAAGACGTCAGAAGCCTAAGAAGCAAAGAAGACGTCGGGCAACATTGATGATCAAGACTTAGGGGGAGATTGTTAGGAACACGTTTTAATTATTTACAAGTCTTGTTCATTTATAATGTTGCAAGTTTAATAGGATTATATTGTTTGTAATTATGGACCGGTCCATTAGTAATCCATGGACCGGTCACAATAGATAGTTCATGTTAGTAACATGCATGAGAATATTCCTAGAATGATTCCCTCCCATTGCCTATAAATACAAGGCATGGGGTACACTCTTATTGTCGGTTTTTCATGCATTGTGCGGAAGCTATGCTCGTGTAACATTTGATCTAATTGAAAAGCCTACCATTCTTATTCTTCTCTTCTTAGTTCTCTTCTCTAGTTTAGCTTATTAGCTTATTGGTTATTTTCATACGTAGCTTATTAATATAGATAGTAGTACGAGTTCTTATTGTCTTAACGTGTGTGTGTTTGAGATCTAAACGGGAACCTACATTAAATATTCTGAAGTTAGAGTATTAGAATTTACTCTAAGACAAAGGTACTGCTAGTTCATGATCAAGGTACTGCTAGTACATAAAGGTACTGCCAGAACAAGAAGGTACTGCTAGTTCAAGTAGTAGGTACTGCTAGTAGAGAATGGTACTGCTGATCAGTGACTCATAGGATAAGATTGAAAAGATATTTATTGTATTTTGGTCAAACATATACGGTAGATAATATCTTACTCCATGTGCTTAGTTATCAAGTTGTATACATAGATACATGTTGTATCTTATGTACTGACACACAATAAGCATAAGTTAACCAAGTAAGTCGGCCAAGACTTTAAGCAATTTGTAAAGATCTCTTGCAACTATAAAAGAGATCTTAGACTTGGATATTGTGTACACACCTCAACTAAGAACTTAGAACTGTTAAAGACATAGAACAAACACAAATCAAAAGTTGTAACATAAGATTCAAGGTTTTGTAACCCTAGTGATAAACACAAGATCACTCGTATTATTTTGAATAATATTGAATCGTTTAGTGAAAAACTTTCTTTGTTCATTGTTAAGTAACAAACATAATTCTTCCATTTCCATAACATACATAACCTTCTAAGTGTGGTTAAGTAAATTCCGCGTGCTTAATCATATTAACTCAATATATCACATACACAAAGACACATGGTTTAACCACCTTAACCGTGTATCACAGGTCCTCTCAAAGTACATACAAATTCACGTCTACACATAACCCCTGCATCTGTAGTTTTACCTGAGAACATATATTCTCACATAACAAGGTCGCACCACTGCCAATGTACACCTTAAAAGGTTTCGTAGAAGTGATCGGTAACTTCATTCTCTCGACTACTCCTGGTTGGACAAAGTTATGAGTACTCCCATTGTCAATAAGTATATGCACCTGGCCGCTCCCCAAGGTACCCCATAGTTGTAATGACCGCGGACTCCCGTGACCGACCAAAGAATTAAGACAAGAGATGTCGCCACTTTCCACAGCCTCCTCTTGCTCCACATCCGTTGCCTTCTCGTCGGTGTCCTCCTCGTCCGTCATGAGCAGCATAAATTTAGCGGGACACTTATGACCTCGCACCCAACGGTTATCACAATTAAAACACAACCCCTTGTTGAGTCGTTCTTGTCGTTCCGCTGGAGATATCCATTTAATAGCAAGTGGCTTAGCATTAGCATTAACAGTTGTGGGAGTCGGTAACAGGGGTGGTTTACCCGCGTCGATTCGAGCAGCAAAACGTGGTGTAGTCTGTTTTTGACTAACCACGCTGGTCACAGTTTTGGTTGTGTTGACAGATGTAAGAGAACCTTGATCTTCCAATCGTGCCTCAGTAATACGCGCCAAAGAAAATGTGTCACCTAATGTCGCAGGCTTAGAGATAAGAAGTTCTCTTTGTAATGTTAGCTTGAGACCAGATACATAGAATGATATTAGCAAATTTTCTGATATATCCGTGACCCGATTCATGAGTTTTTCAAACTCACTTTGATACTGTGCTACAGTACCCGTTTGTAACAGTTTAGAGAGGGCTCCTTGAGGGTCTTCATACTTCGATGGCCCAAAACGATTCCTAACACTGTCCAAAAACCCATCCCAACTGGTGATCAACTTGTTGCGCGTCATCCATCTAAACCATTCCGCCGCGTCACCTTCTAGGTTGAAACCCACAACCCTTAACCTCTGGTCTTCTGGTGTTGCAAGAAGAGAAAAATACTCGGTGATGGCGAATATCCAGCTTTATGGATCAGCACCAGTAAATTTTGGCACATCCAATCGCATGGATCGTGGTAACAACGACCCTGGGTCCCCACCTGCTCCATGACGCGTTTGTAACAGCCCTTTTGTAACCTGCAACTCTGCGTGTAACGCAGCAAACTGTGCTTGAAAAGCATCGGACTGCTCTTTGAGCAGTAAACGTATCGCATTTTCGTCCATAACAATGAAAGCACCAATTGATACGACCTAACTCGTATCAAGGTAGCACCACTATAGCGTGTGCAAGCTCCGTAAGAATAGAGAAGAGAAACATAGATTTATTTGGTAAAAACTATGAATTTTATTAATAAGATATTCGGTATATATAGCCAAATAACCGACTTGTACCACAAGACATTCCTAATATGACTCAAACATAATCAATAAATAAAGATAGTTATTTGGTAACATAATCTTTATGCCACACAGGCCTGGACGATTTCCTCTTGGGTCTTGGTTCTGTCATGGGCTTTGGTCCACTTGGTTCTGTCATGGGCTTTAACTTTGATCCAGGTGTATCACAGTACTTGAGCAAAGAACCTACAACCATGGGTGTGCATTTGGCTTGTTTAAGTTATAAAATTGTGGATAAACAGGATGAGAAAGTGAACAATTCAGGTGAGCTATTTTCCATATAGAAATCAAAGCTAATAACCTCGATCAATCTATTATTTTCTAGCCGAGCCGACCAATATAGTGCTTAATGGCCAAACCAATCAAAAGCATTTTGGTTTGGCTGATCTCACAGTTTGGGTCAAATTTAGTTCTACATAAAAGAATACATGTGATCAATTTTATATAACTGTTGATGATAAAAGTCCTCAGAAAACAAAAGGATAAAAATTTGATCAAATTTGAAATTAAAAGGGCATACTATAGGAACCCCATATAACGTGACATAAGGGCGGTTTTGGTCAAAAATTCCTTTTGTCCCCCACTATTTACAGTATAACACAGTTTTTTTTATCAGTTTCTGTTCAGTATTTCAGACAGTTTTAAGCTTTTGACTTATTAAACTTTATATTTTATATTCAGTACTTTAAGGTTTATAGTTTTTTGATATAAAAAAAATAATAAAAAAAATGGGGGTTTGTAACCTACTCCGAAATTAAAAGCTAAAGGGAATTAAGAAAGTTTAAGGGCCCGTTTGGTTTGTAGGTGGGTTTATGATTAGGATTAGGATTGGGATATAAAGTTAAATATTTGGATTTGGATTTGGGGTTTAAATTAAATGAGGAGAGAGAAAAATATATATTTAGATATTAATAATTATTTAATAAATAAATATATTATTAGTTTAAAACATAAAATGACAAAAAAAAAATTGTATCATTGGACATGGTTGCTCCACGTGTTTTTGTCAGTGAAACCCATGTTTTTTTTTTTTAATCCTACCATCCCAGGCTACTTTTGTACAACCCCATTTTTTTGGAACTTGACTTTAACTTTAAACCAAACATTTATAAATAAAGTTAAATCTAACTATTTGGGGTGGTCCCCTCAACCAAAAGGGCCCTAAGTGATATAATTAATAATTAAAACTTATATATATATATATATATATATATATATATATATATATATATATACACACAAAACTTAACATATATAAATACGGTATTTCAGTTTAAATCCGCAAAATTGAAATGTATACGGTTGTTCATAAAAAAAAAAAAAAAAAAAAAAAAAAAAAAAAAAAAAAGGCTGGCTGACTTGCATAGAGCGAAACTGTTGGCATCGAATTTAATCAAGAATCATAAGTCTTGAAACATGAAGAACTAAATATGTTATATAGATAGTTTGTAACTGTTTGACAGTTGTAGGTTTATAGCAGTAGGATTATGACGTTTCATGAAACGACATGTTGTTTCATAGGACCATTTAGGAGGCTATAAATAGCCATAATATGTACGGTCTATATTATGTGGATTTATGATAAGTGTGTAAATACTCATCATTTTATACCCATTTAAGACACAAAAACGACCAAAAACACCCAAATATATTGCAGATATCCTTGGTTTTGTGTTTTTATGTGTTTCAGGTACGAAGGATTGAAAACGGAGAGGAAACGAGCATTTTTGGATCGATTCGACAACAAGTGTGCATTTGATCAAGAAAAGTCAAAGTCAACCCCGAAATTTCCAAAACAACGCAAATGGCCCTTGGAAATACTTTTCACTTTTGGCAGCCTTGGTCCCCGGATTTTCAGACTTTACATAAATGGTCCCTCAAGGTTTAAACCCATTTCATACTAATCCTAACTACCAAACCTTAAAACATTTTAACCCATAACCCAACCTTCCCTAGCCCATGAATAAAATTACCCGAGCCCAAACAAATACCCAACCCGGCCATTTTATTTTGTTTAATAAAATTAGGTCAAAACCTTTATCAGACTTTTTCTCTCTTTTTCCCCAAACGCTTTCCCGCCTAACCAAAGTACATCACCAAGGTACACCCATCACCTCACCTTCGTACTCACCCAACAAACTTGTCTCCTTCCTCACTTCCCAAGACCTACCCCATCCCAAAGTCAACTCCCCAGTCACCAATCCGAGGGAAGTATATGAGCGCCAAAGTTATTCTAGGGCTGAGATGAAGTCTTTTTCATCCAACGATTGGGATTAACCCAAAAGAAGCACAAGTATCATTTTGTGAAGATTTATCTCAGAAAAGAAACACAAGAGGAAGACCTCAGCTTTTTCTAGTTTTTTAGTATAAATAGAGATTTGATTTCATTGTTGTAGTTAGGTTTTATTTAGCAAAATTTTATTTAAGGTACTTTGTAACTCTTTATTTTTCCAGTATTGTAATTCGTTTTTTTAATTAAAATTCAAGTTTTCTTATTCGGTCAACTTTGGTCAACTGCTTATTACATGCTTATCTTCTGCTTATTTTACTTGTTTTGTGTTATTATCTGGTTATCCTTACTTATTGATGCTATTTGTTTACTTGATAATAGCTTAGATTCAGTTTTCATTAAAAACTCATAAAAACCAAAAAAAAAAAGCTATAGACAGTCAAATAAGCTTAGCTTGTTTGACTGCTTATTGTCCTTTGGAAAACTGCTCAATGAGTTTTAATTAAGTTATCAAATCAATGTTCAACTGGAATCTTAGCTTTTGTTGCCTGTTTTAGTGTAGAAGTTGCAAATTCAGTCTCTAAGGGACTGTTTGGGTTAAGACCCAAAGTGGGTCATATTGGGTTCACACTGTTCAATTGCCTTTATGTCACTTTGAATCTTGCTTAGTATAGCCTTTATTAGGAGTTAGTAGAAGTAGTTGGTCTGTTTTGAAAGATTTTGCAAGTGTTGGTTGGTTTGCTAAATTTTTTTTGGGTCATAGTGTTCTGTCCTTGGCTTATTTGGTGACAAGCAGTTTTGGCTTTAGTTTTTAACACTTCTGAAGTTCAATACAATGTCTTATGCCCAAAATGAAAAAGTTGTAACAAACTCAGTAGGATTTAAATAGCTTTTGACTAAAAATCAAGCCTGCAAATCTGCACAGACCAATAAACAAGTTACAGTCTGTATCAGTTTTTACCAGCCTCTCAAAAGCCCTTAATAAGCTCTGATAGACCTAAGAATTGGTATACTAGTTCACTCCCAGATCTTCTTTTGCTGTTTGAGCTTATTTGACTGTTTGGAGCTTAATTGTTAGCTAAAAAGTTGCCTGCAATAGCCCATTTGGCCTGTTTGGTTTGTTGGATTTGGATTTGCTTATTTCTGCTTATATTGGCTTCTCAGTGTGCTTATCTGATCTTTTATGCTTATTCATAGTTAGCTTAATTAATTTGTAGCTTATTCTCACTTAAGGCTCAGTTTTCAGCTTATTTGGTTTGCTTTTTAGACTTAAGATTCCTTTTTTTTTAGTTTACTGTTTAGCAAAAAAAAGCTCACACTGAGCTTATTTGTGGCTTTAAAAAAAAAAGTTTGTTTTTATAAAAGTTGGTTAATTATTAGAGCTTCACAAGTTTGTAAAAGAAAAATCCAAAAAGAAAAATAATAACAAAAAATGGGTTTGGGGAGAATCGAACCCTGGCCATTCCATTCACACAGACACACCACACACAACACATAACCAGAAGCGCCCTTGGGTCTTTTGTGTTATTTGTTGCAATCTTTAACTATTTAACACCCATTTGTCCTTGTAGCTTATTTCCTTAACTGCTTATTTTCTCAGCTTTTTTATTAAGCACCTAGGCTTTTTATATTTTTCATAGGTCTGTTATAACTTGTAGTATTTATAGAAAAAGTTTCAGATTTATTTGAAATGTTTTAGTAATTATTAGGATTTAATTAGTGTTTAATAATTTTTAATTCATAATAATTAGAATTTTTATTAAATAATTATTTTTCTTTTTTTCTAAAATTTTGTTTTGTCATCTAGTACGTTAGAAAATTGTTTGTAGGCCCGTAGGACTAGTCGTGCTTAGATTTCACTTTTATTTTTGCGCGTTGACGTTAATTTTAATTAAAACGTGCGTTTTTAGTTTTAAATACCTTTTGCGTTTCATTGCTTTGTGTAATTATACCACAACACCAAATAATCTCCAAATCCAATCATCAAGCATTTTAATTCCGAACCTAAAACGAAATCCTCGATTCACACCTCGCTGGGACACGACCCGGGTGATCACTTGCCCGGTATCTCATACCGTATTCACGGGTTTTGCAAGTTTGACTTTTCCTAAAGGTTTGACTTGTCATTTCCCACGTATCACGTGTGCACGATACTATATTTATTTATATATATACTCACGCGCAATCAAATTTTGGCGCCGCTGCCGGGGATGTTGTGTTGCGACAATATCGTTTAAGGTTTAAACGATTAGTGACTTGAGATCCTTCTTCACAAAGTTTTTGCTTCCAAAAAAATTATAAAACACAAAAATATTTTTCTTTTCTTTTGTATATATATTATCATATAAAAAAAAACAAAAACACAAAAACATTTTTCGTTTTGTTAAAATAAACAATAAAAAGCATCATCGAGAAACATTCGATAGAATACTACCTAACTGGGGGTATGACCATTAATAAGTTCCCAAACAAAAGATTAAAACTTGCCTTTGTGTCGCTTGCGAATTCGGCTCACCTTTGATTGATAAACAACCTATACAAGTGGTTTAAGGTAGGTCTTGACATTAAATTGCAGACCGAAGAGAGATCCATTCTTCTCTCCCGCCACTCTGCGCGTTTATCTTTTGAAGAGCTACCGTACGCTTGTTTGATTTAAGGTTTAAGTTCACTTGTGTTTTGCCTCGGTCTTGTTTTAATTGAAATTGTTTTTGTTAGTGCATGCGCACTCGTTCTTCTCCGTCGACAAGCCCTTTACGTGAACTCGTACATACTACGGGAAGACGTAATCGAAGACGTAATCGTAGGCATTCCGCCTCAATAGCCAAACCCGAAGTTCGTGCTATTCCTAACCCCATTCCTCCCATTGTCACAATGGCGGAGGAACGTACCATGTGTGAGCTTCTCCAAGCACCCACCGAGGGTTACGGAGATGCTATCGTTGTTCCGGCAATCGTTGCCGATAGCTTTGAGCTAAAGACCGGGTTGCTAACCTTAGTAACTTCGAGTCAATATTTTGGATTTGAGAGGGACGATCCTCATTCACACATTCGATGGTTTAACAAGATCACCTCTACCATCAAATACCGAAATGTTCCTCAAGAGGCAATCAAATTGCTTCTTTTTCCTTTCTCTCTCGAGGGTCGGCCCGGATTTGGCTAGAAAAACAACCCCCTCGTTCTATTGAAACATGGGAAGATTTGGTGTCGAAATTTGTGAATGAATTCTTTCCTCCATCAAAAACCACAGCCCTTAAAAATGAAATCACCAAATTCACTCAAAAATTTGATGAATCCTTTAGTGAAGCGTGGGACCGTTTTAAAGAATTACTTCGCAAATGTCCTCACCATGGTTTCTCCGAGTTACATCAACTCGACACTTTCTATAATGGTTTGAACCACTCCGATCAAGACTCTCTAAATGCCGCCGCCGGTGGCAATCTCTTGTATCGGACAACTAAAGATGCTTTAGCCATCATTGAGAATAAGTCTAAGGTTCGCACAACACGAAGCAAGCAAGTTGTTTCACAAGTGAATGCTTCACCTTCTACTCATTCTACCGTGAGTTCTTCTGGCACCGATGCTAAAATTGACAAACTCACGGAGGCTATTCAAGATTTGGTTCTTTCCAAGCAAAAGAAACAATCTTCCCCACAAACTTCTTCACCCACTCAAATCAAAGCGGTGGAAGAAACTTGTGTCACTTGTGGTGGTACTCATGCATACTACAATTGTACTGCCACCGATGGTAGTCGATGTGAAGTTAATCCGGTAGTCGGGTCTCTCAATCAAGGAGGTAATCAATACCGTCCTCAAATTGACCCAAACTATCGTGCTAACAATCAAAATGGACCACCCGGATTTTCTCAACCCAACAATCCAAATAGATTCAATCAAAACCAACCGAGAGGGCAAAATGTTCAAAATCAATTTCAAGCCCCGATCAATCAATACCCAACCCAAGGGGGTAATTTCAATCAAGGCTTTCAAGCTTCTCATTACCAAGCCCCCGTTGGTTCCTCAAATGAACTTGCTAACTACATCAAGTTAAATGAGGCCAACATGAGGTCAATGCAAAATCAAATCACCACTTTGAAAAATGATTTTCAAACCTCAATGTCAAAACAGGGTCAAGAGCTTAAAAGTGAGCTTAGAAATACAAACTACCGAATTGATCAATCTCAAAGTAAAATTGAGAACATGTTTGCCAGTCTCATGAGTTCGATGAATCAAGGTTCAACTTCGGGAGCTCTTCTGGGAAATACCATTCCTAACCCGAAGGGTGAATTAAAAGTTGTCGCCACTCGAAGTGGTAAAACACATAATGGACCCTCGACTCCTATGCCCCCTCCTCCGGGGGAGGTGAATCGGGATACCAAGGTGACAACGGACAAGGTGCATTTTTCAAGCCCACAAAGTACCGCACACGTCCAACCTTCGGTGGTCCAAATTCCAATTCCGGAACCCGATGTTCCGAAGACAAATTCTAAGCCTTCAATTCCATATCCTTCAAGGCTTAATGATCAAAAGCTTAAAGAGAAAAACAATGCACAAATGGAAAAGTTCTTCCAAATCTTCAATGAGATGCACTTCGACATAAGCTTTGCTGATGCTCTCGTTCTCATGCCAAAGTTTGCAACTACACTCAAAGGGTTGCTAAGCAACAAGGATAAGTTAGTCGAAATGGCAAAAACCCCATTAAACGAGCAATGCTCGGCGGTCATCCTCAAGAAGCTTCCCGAAAAGCTTGGAGACCCCGGCAAGTTCTTAATCCCGTGTGATTTCTTGGGGATGGTGAAATGCTCCGCTTTGGCCGATCTTGGCGCTAGTATTAACCTCATGCCGCTCTCGATATGGGAAAAACTATCTCTTCCAAAGCTTACACCTACGTGCATGACACTCGAGCTAGCGGATTGTACCACTACTTATCCGCTTGGAATAGCCGAGGATGTTGTCGTGAAAGTGGGAAAGTTCCAATTTCCCACAGATTTTGTTGTTGTAAACTTCGATGCCGATCCACGAGTTCCACTCATTTTGGGTAGAGCTTTTTTGAGAACAAGTCGTGCTCTCATTGATGTGTACGCTGAGGAGTTAACCATTCGTGTTGAAAATGAAAAGATCACATTCAACATTAATCAGGGGTCTAAATGCAACGTTGCTACTATTGACAAAAAATCTGAAAGAATTAACTCAAAACTTTCAAGATTCACGGTCAAAAGTGTTGCACAAAGATATGCCGAGCTCAAAGCAACGAACATAGCCCCTGGTTCAAGTGAATGGTTCAAAAGTTGTAATACGGAAGTTAAGAGTGTTTTTTATTACGATGAACACGAATCGGAGGATACAACGGAAGTGGTAAAAACTGCTAGCTCTAAGAGCACACCACTTGCCCCACCTTCAGAATCAGTTTGTCGTATTGATATTGCCAAAAATCCCACTCTTACTTCCGCATCACTCATTTCCGACTCTTCCTATACTTCTCCTCCGTTTGAGGAAAGTGATATTTCTAAGGAAGAGTTCGAGGTCTTCTTGTTTGATGCTCAAATTGTTGAACCCGATGTTGATCCGGGGGGAGATGGCCCGATTTTAGAAAAGATGATTTTTGATGAACCATTGTTTGCTCTCCCCCCAAAGGATGATGTTGTTGTGGAAAAGCCGTCTTATCCTTCCGAGCTCGAGCTCGAGGATGCTTTTCCCGAATTTGAGAGTTTTGTGTTTAATGATCAAGAGGAGAGAAGTGGCAATCCCACTCCTCATCCGGATCATTCACTCTCGGCTTATGAAGCCTTTCGTTTTGATATCGATCATTTGGAAGAGACGGGAAGTGTTAATACCACTTCCCATTCTTATATGTCTCTTCCCGAGTATGATGTATTTCATTTTGATGAAAATGATCGATATCATGAGGAGTTCTCGATTGAACTCCCTCATGTGATATCTCCTCCTGAATATGACCATTTTTGTTTTGATCTGGAGGATGAGTTAAGTGTGGGGGGAGGTGTGTTGAAAGATTTACTTCTTGAAGATTGTATCCCAACCCTCCCTCCCGTTGAAGCCGAGGATGCTTCTGATGATGAAGAGTTTTACATGATAATAATAAAAATCTTGCTTCTCTTCATCACATATGGTGTGATTGCTCTTTCCCTTTTCTCCTACGGGAATGAGGACACCATATTTGACCCCGGTATCGCCCCTAATAGTTTCTTCTATTGAAATACCACGGGTTGTATCTCATCGGAGTGGAACTTTCTCATGTTCAAGTGTTTATCCAAACAATTTGAATGAAAGTCCGATTGAGATTGGTTTTCCACTTGCTTCCCCATGGACAAATGAATTCGGGGTCGAGTCAAGCTAGTGACTCGGTTAACAAAAACATTAGCATTGCATGGGTAACAACCCATGTTTCTGATTTCTTCCTATTTTCTAACAACTAAGTGTGGGGGAGTCCCACTGTGTTTGGCTTTTGTGTTGTTTGCTCTGATTTTCAGGTTTCCCTTGGATAGTGTTGATTGGTGCGCCTATTTTCAATCCAGCCGCCCAATATCCTATCCTTTTGCTAACGATTATCTAGGGATATCTTTTCAACCTTTTTTGTGAAAAATGGAGATTTCTGTTCCACACTTGGCTAGTGGTATTACCTTTTTACGTTCTAAGTGTCGATGATATGTGTCCAAATACACATATATTTACCTTGTTTAAACCCACATAAACTGCCAAAAACACTTTGAAAAGTCAAATAATACAGAAAATATCATAAAATGTGTTTTTATATGACTCAGGAACAAAAAGATTGAAAACAGATGAAAAACGAACAAAGTTTACACAATTGTCACTTTCAGTCCCTGGAGTTTCACAAATTGGCAGATCTAGTCCCTGAATGTTTAAAATGAGTAAAAAGTCAACTTAAGTCCTTGGGAAACCAAAAATGTTCACAAATGATCCCTGGATAAAAGTTTACACAAAATGGCAACTTTTACCCCTCAAGTTACAAAATTGGCAAAATTAGTCCCTGGGTATTTAAAAATGGAAATTTAACAAAATATACCCTTGTACTATTCATAAATGACAATTTGGAACTTTTTGATAACTTTTGGGAAAATTACAATTTCACCCCCTCAACTTTGAAAAATGTCATAAAAGGTCCCTCGGGTGTTTTAAATTGTAAATGAATACAATAAAGGTCCTTTGGTTTATCTAACTTGGCAGGTATGGTCCTTTGAATGAAATTTGGAAGCTTGTCACATCAGGTCCCTCAAGTTTTAGAATATTACAAATATGGTCCTTGTTATTTAAACTAACAAATCCGGACCAAATAAATACCCAAAATCCAAATCCTATCCTAAATCCCTTAACCCAATTCAAATAACCCAACCCCCTAATAATTAAACCCACCAAGCCCATTTCCAACCAAAGCCCAAAACCACTAAAACCTGATCCAACCCACTCACCCTAAAATAATATCCCAGGGTCAAACATATGTTTGACCCGTCTCCTTCCCTCCCACTCTCACTGACACAAAACCAAACCACCATCACCCACCTTATCAATCAATACCACCCCCCAGCTGGCCTTTCTCACTTATACACGTCTCCCCTCCTCTTATCTTCACACCTCACCCCCACATGCTCAGGAAGAAGTTAAAAACCCACTTGTCTACTTTCCCCGCCAAAATAGGATTGAACGAATGGGATCACTTCAAAACAATTGGATGGGTGGGATTAGCTCGGATTGGAGAGAGGAACCATTTGGGATTGCTATAAAAGGAGGAGAAGACAGAAGTAATAAAGTGTCAGTAGATTAGGACCAAAAATAGTATAGAAATTAGTTAATGCTTAGTTTCTGTATCAAATTAAGTTGTTTTTATCATTTCAAGTTTGTTTCAAGTTGTTGTTCTTAATTTTCTGCTGTATTGTATAAATTTTCCAAGTTAATGAAAATTATATTTTCAAGTTATTTGTTTAAGTTCGAATTAAGTTGTGTGTTAATCTAGAAGCTTATTATCTGTTTATGTGAGCTCATTTAAGCTCTATATAGCTTATTGTGAGTTCATTTTAATTTACTTCAGCTCTGTATCAAGAAAAAACCAAAAAGTCAACAAAAAGTCAACATAGCTCAAAATAAGCAATTGGAAGGATTAAGCAGTTGTGATTAAGGTGATTGGGGTCTAAACTTGGTAAGTAACATTCCAAGTTCAGTTCTGATCCAAGTTCTATCCTGTTCTTAACCATTCAGTTGTAAGCTAATTTCCATTTTTGCATTTATTTCATTATTACTGTAATAGTGCTTATTATTAGCTTATTGTTGTTATTTAATGCTTATCATTAGTTTTTGATCATATCTCAGTAGTTTAATAAGTATTTATTAGCCTGTCCTTTATTTTGCTTCAAAACTCTTAAAAAAGCCAAAAATAGCTTTTTGTAGTATAGCTTGTTAAATTGCTTATTTTTTCTGTTTAAAGTTGATTATTAGAATTTAAATAAGTTATTCAATCAATAATATATAGACTCTTAGTTCAAAATTTGGATTTTCCTTTGTAAATCCATGACAGACACACCCTTAAGGAGTGTTTGGTTTTAAGTCTGTCATTAGGTTAAAATAGATGTTACTGTAGATTGACCAATATTCCAACTTTGAACCAGCTTATATTAGCCATAATAAGCTGTTTTGAAGTCCTCATTAGTAGCATAGATGGATAATCAAGATTTTTGTTGTCTGTGTGAATTTTAGGCTGCCAATTACCCAAATAAGCTAGAATCAGCCACCAGCTGATTTTGATACTTGTTCTTGGCTAATCTGAGTTCCAAATAGTCCATTTAGTATAAACATAATAGCTGCTTAGGTCCCAATTGCTGTGTGCACCATTTTGTGCAAATCTGCACACACAGAACAATCAAGTAGTCTGCTGCCTTTTTCTCAGCTGTCCATTTGCTTATCCAATTAAGCTGAGATTCTAATTTTTGGTCTGAAAGTAGTTTACCTAATAGTGTTTAAGTTTCTGTGCCCTGATTCCATTGTACAACTTATTTGATAGCTTAAATCCAGTCTGCACTTTTCCCCATTTTTTGCCCTGAACCTGAATCAGCTTTTGCTGATTCCAGACCCCTGAACTAGGGTCCAATTGGACATCAATTGGAGAGCTTGTGATAGGGCTTTAAGGATTTTTAGATACTCAGTACTACTAGCTAAGTTTTGCCCCCTTAATATTGCATCCTTATTGCTTATTTTTCAGCTTAATTCTGTCTGCAAGTTTGCTATATTTTTACATTTTCTGTCTTAATTCACAGCTGACCAACTTGTTTATCAGCTTATTTCCTATTGCTTATTTATATTTTTAAGTTGTTTTGTGTTTAATTAAGTTGTTTAAACTAGTCCTGATCATTTGATCAATTTTCCTGCTGATTTGCTTATTTTTGGGCTTATTACTAACTGCTTATTAGCCCAAAAGTGCTTATCAGGCTTATCCAACTTCCACTTTTATTTTTCTTGTCTTTCTAATATTATTTTAGACTTAACCTGATTTTTTCAGATTTTTCCTAAGTCTTTTAATATTTCTTTTCTTTTTAATTAGTTTCTAATAGTAATTAAATCATAATAAATAGAAAAATAATCAGAAAAATATAAATCCAATTTTCATAATTTTCTTTTGTTAATTTTAATCCAGGAAAAATATAATTATATTTTTAGGCCTTAAGAAAATCAAAAATAGAAATAAAGTGATAGCTTCTATTTAATAGAATTTATCTTTTTAAATTTTAATTAAGTAATTTTCATTTTTATAATTTTCTTAGCTTTTTCTCATCTTATAATATTTTTAGAAAAAGTTTTAGAATTTTCTTAGTTCATTTAGTATTTTTTATAAATTTAAATAGTTTAATAAGTAATTAAATAAATAAATAATTAATAATAAATAAATAAAAAGTATAAAAAATATAATTTAAGTTTTAAAATAAGTTTTAAGTCATTTTACATTTTTAGGTTTTAATTTCATAAATTTTACTTTTTAGTCCCGTTTTAGATTTTCTGTTACGCGTTTTTAGGGTAATTAATTCGCGTTTAATTTTCTTGTGCATATCTGTTTTTTTTTAAATTGTTATTTAGAATTATTAAATAAAGCAAAATCAAAAAAAATTCTGAATCATCAATCACTCTAATCCTAGCTTTTCACAGTTGCCCATTCATATCTCGTTGGGAAACGATTCGGGTAATTACTTACCTGTCTTAACACTATACACGAGCGTGAGTTTTTGCAAGTATCCTTTTTCACAAAGGGGTGATTTGTAATTGTTCACGAGCATCCGTCGTTGCATAATATTTATATCTATTTAGCACGGATCAGTCGACATAGTAACCGGTACTTTGAATATTGAGGGCAATATTCAATTCTAAGTGTGGGGGGGAATTCTCTCGAATTTTGTCACATGAGTACCTTCTAGTCCCTAGTACCCCCGTTTTTGACCAAAATTTTAAAATTTTTGTCGTTTTTAGATAAGAAATTGCAATAAAAAGTAGTGTTTAGTCTTGATTAGGTTAGAACAAGGGGAATCCCGACTCTGCTAGAGTATTGATCTAGCTGCTTCCTTAACGTTTAGACTAAGGTTTTACGATGTGTGCAAATGAAAATGCTAAGCGTGGAGTAGTTGGTTCTCTTTAGAGCTTATACAAGTAATCTATGGCTTTTCCTCCCAGAAGATAACTAATCGGATTAAATACGTGCTGTTTTCAAACGTTTGAACGTTAAAATCATGTTGTTATGCAAAACAAATTTTTATACAATTTTGATATAGAGTCCGAGTTCAACTTTTTATTTTAATTTTTGAGAAAGCATATAAGTCCTAAGCTACGGTTCTAAATCGGCCCTTGGATCCTTTATTCCGAAAGGCGTTTAGGTCTTGGTTCCCGTGAAGCTCCGTTAATTTATGTTGCACAAGTTAAAAAAAAAAAAAAAAAAAAAAAAAAAAAAAAAAAAAAAAAAATGATGGAAAAATGAAAAAAATGAAAATAAAATAAAATGGAATGATATTGCAAAATGCAATAAATTTTGATGTTGCAAAAATAAAGATATATATGCTAATAAATGTAGAAATTGCTTTCTTTTAAATTTAAATCGGAAGTTGAACTTGGATTCGTCGATTTTGTATAAAGGTTAAACGGTAATTTAGTAGATTGTTGATTTCAAAGGGGTTCGAAATGTCCGGAATTATTCTCTGTGGGGTGTCAAAAGCCTGGTCACCTAAAACCAACTGGTTTGGGATGTGCCGAGAAGAAAGCCGTTACATGGAGTGATCTCGTCTTTGAGTTTCTAATCTCTAAATGATTGTTTGTTGTTATTTAGTTAAGTATTTAATACTAGCTTAGTGGGAATATCCAAAATCTTTGAAATCGAAATTCCGCTGATTCCGGTACTATTCTCTGTGGGGTGTCAAAAGCCTGGTCACCTAAAACCAACTGGTTTGGGATGTGCCGAGAAGAAAGCCGCTACATGGAAAAGGCCCTTTTGATCCTTAGATTTCCGAGGTTCCCGTTAAATTAGTATTTGACTTAAACGAATAACAACCATAATAAATGTAGATTTTTGCGGTCAAAATTTTGAAAATGGCACAGTCACCTAAATTGAATAAATTGTGGGAGTGAAAAGTTAAGTCTCGGCTTACATAGATTATTAGTATAAGTAGCGTTAGCATTTTTTACAAAAACGTTTGCACATTGAGTTTAAGCTTAGTTGGGAGTATAAAAAGAGGATGACGATATCAATTCCCTGGAGACACCCATTTTGTGTGAATCCCGTTCCATGATACCATTTTTGAAAGTCAAGCATGTCATTTATATATGTTCTAGTTTAAATTTCTCGCATCAAATAAAAAAGTCAAAACGGGGTATACTTGGTATTCTTGATTCCTTTCATTACTTCATATGATTGGATTGCTAGGGACTAGCAATAGCTTAGTGTGGGGGATTTGATGAGTGTGTAAATACTCATCATTTTATACCCATTAAAGACACAAAAACGACCAAAAACACCCAAATATATTGCAGATATCCTTGGTTTTATGTTTTTATGTGTTTCAGGTACGAAGGATTGAAAACGGAGCGGAAACGGGCATTTTTGGATCGATTCGACAACAAGTGTGCATTTGATCAAGAAAAGTCAAAGTCAACCCCGAAATTTCCAAAACAACGCAAATGGCCCTTGGAAATACTTTTCACTTTTGGCAGCCTTGGTCCCCGGATTTTCAGACTTTACATAAATGGTCCCTCAAGGTTTAAACCCATTTCATACTAATCCTAACTACCAAACCTTAAAACATTTTAACCCATAACCCAACCTTCCCTAGCCCATGAATAAAATTACCCGAGCCCAAACAAATACCCAACCCGGCCATTTTATTTTGTTTAATAAAATTAGGTCAAAACCTTTATCAGACTTTTTCTCTCTTCTTCCCCAAACGCTTTCCCGCCTAACCAAAGTACATCACCAAGGTACACCCATCACCTCACCTTCGTACTCACCCAACAACCTTGTCTCCTTCCTCACTTCCCAAGACCTACCCCATCCCAAAGTCAACTCCCCAGTCACCAATCCGAGGGAAGTATATGAGCGCCAAAGTTATTCTAGGGCTGAGATGAAGTCTTTTTCATCCAACGATTGGGATTAACCCAAAAGAAGCACAAGTATCATTTTGTGAAGATTTATCTCAGAAAAGAAACACAAGAGGAAGACCTCAGCTTTTTCTAGTTTTTTAGTATAAATAGAGATTTGATTTCATTGTTGTAGTTAGGTTTTATTTAGCAAAATTTTATTTAAGGTACTTTGTAACTCTTTATTTTTCCAGTATTGTAATTCGTTTTTTTAATTAAAATTCAAGTTTTCTTATTCGGTCAACTTTGGTCAACTGCTTATTACATGCTTATCTTCTGCTTATTTTACTTGTTTGTGTTTATTATCTGGTTATCCTTACTTATTGATGCTATTTGTTTACTTGATAATAGCTTAGATTCAGTTTTCATTAAAAACTCATAAAAACCAAAAAAAAAGCTATAGACAGTCAAATAAGCTTAGCTTGTTTGACTGCTTATTGTCCTTTGGAAAACTGCTCAATGAGTTTTAATTAAGTTATCAAATCAATGTTCAACTAGAATCTTAGCTTTTGTTGCCTGTTTTAGTGTAGAAGTTGCAAATTCAGTCTCTAAGGGACTGTTTGGGTTAAGACCCAAAGTGGGTCATATTGGGTTCACACTGTTCAATTGCCTTTATGTCACTTTGAATCTTGCTTAGTATAGCCTTTATTAGGAGTTAGTAGAAGTAGTTGGTCTGTTTTGAAAGATTTTGCAAGTGTTGGTTGGTTTGCTAAATTTTTTTTGGGTCATAGTGTTCTGTCCTTGGCTTATTTGGTGACAAGCAGTTTTGGCTTTAGTTTTTAACACTTCTGAAGTTCAATACAATGTCTTATGCCCAAAATGAAAAAGTTGTAACAAACTCAGTAGGATTTAAATAGCTTTTGACTAAAAATCAAGCCTGCAAATCTGCACAGACCAATAAACAAGTTACAGTCTGTATCAGTTTTTACCAGCCTCTCAAAAGCCCTTAATAAGCTCTGATAGACCTAAGAATTGGTATACTAGTTCACTCCCAGATCTTCTTTTGCTGTTTGAGCTTATTTGACTGTTTGGAGCTTAATTGTTAGCTAAAAAGTTGCCTGCAATAGCCCATTTGGCCTGTTTGGTTTGTTGGATTTGGATTTGCTTATTTCTGCTTATATTGGCTTCTCAGTGTGCTTATCTGATCTTTTATGCTTATTCATAGTTAGCTTAATTAATTTGTAGCTTATTCTCACTTAAGGCTCAGTTTTCAGCTTATTTGGTTTGGTTTTTAGACTTAAGATTCCTTTTTTTTAGTTTACTGTTTAGCAAAAAAAAGCTCACACTGAGCTTATTTGTGGCTTTAAAAAAAAATGTTTGTTTTTATAAAAGTTGGTTAATTATTAGAGCTTCACAAGTTTGTAAAAGAAAAATCCAAAAAGAAAAATAATAACAAAAAATGGGTTTGGGGAGAATCGAACCCTGGCCATTCCATTCACACAGACACACCACACACAACACATAACCAGAAGCGCCCTTGGGTCTTTTGTGTTATTTGTTGCAATCTTTAACTATTTAACACCCATTTTTCCTTGTAGCTTATTTCCTTAACTGCTTATTTTCTCAGCTTTTTTATTAAGCACCTAGGCTTTTTATATTTTTCATAGGTCTGTTATAACTTGTAGTATTTATAGAAAAAGTTTCAGATTTATTTGAAATGTTTTAGTAATTATTAGGATTTAATTAGTGTTTAATAATTTTTAATTCATAATAATTAGAATTTTTATTAAATAATTATTTTTCTTTTTTTCTAAAATTTTGTTTTGTCATCTAGTACTTTAGAAAATTGTTTGTAGGCCCGTAGGACTAGTCGTGCTTAGATTTCACTTTTATTTTTGCGCGTTGACGTTAATTTTAATTAAAACGTGCGTTTTTAGTTTTAAATACCTTTTGCGTTTCATTGCTTTGTGTAATTATACCACAACACCAAATAATCTCCAAATCCAATCATCAAGCATTTTAATTCCGAACCTAAAATGAAATCCTCGATTCACACCTTGCTGGGACACGACCCGGGTGATCACTTGCCCGGTATCTCATACCGTATTCACGGGTTTTGCAAGTTTGACTTTTCCTAAAGGTTTGACTTGTCATTTCCCACGTATCACGTGTGCACGATACTATATTTATTTATATATATACTCACGCGCGATCAATTTATATTAATAAAAGTTTGTTTATCATACAACGAATCCCACCCTCTGTCCATTATCAAACGAGTCCATGCACACATCAGATTGTGCATACTCTTATTGTTTTCATTATACATGTTCATCATGATTGATCCAAGATCCCCAAGACCTGTGCAAAAGTGGTATCAGAGATACATGGTTACAATGGATCGATCATTTGCAGTCCAAGGAAGATATCGCTTTTGAAGAAGAAGACCCAGAAAACAAAGCATGAAGATGATCATGGAGACATTACAGTTTTGGGCAGAAAAGAAAGAAGGATGTTGCAAGAAGAGAAGTTCCAAAAGAAAGATGTCTTATGCAGATGGCAAGAAGAAGACACGGTGAAAAGGAGTACATAGGAATGGTGAAGTTTACTATGAGGGAACACAAGAGATCAAGGCAAGGAAAGCCAGAAGTGGCGGCAGGGAATGGCAGAGGTTCTGCAGACATTCATGGACCACAGGCTGATGCAAAGATAAGTGTTGAAATAGAGGAAGAACTTAGAAGCACCGGAAAAGATATGTACAAGGACGATGATCAAGAAGATCATCCATGGAACAAAGGAAAAGGCAACTGAACATGAAAGAAAGAACAAGTAACAAGGTGATCAATTACAAAAGATGCAAAGGAGGAACGAGACTGCAAATCAAAGATGGACAAGAACAGAGTGAAGGTTATGATGAAGATTATGATGTCTTGATTAGGGGAGTGAATGTTGGCATCGAATTTAATCAAGAATCATAAGTCTTGAAACATGAAGGACTAAATATGTTATATAGATAGTTTGTAACTGTTTGACAGTTGTAGGTTTATAGCAGTAGGATTATGACGTTTCATGAAACGACATGTTGTTTCATATGACCATTTAGGAGGCTATAAATAGCCATAATATGTACGGTTTATATTATGTGGATTTATATTAATAAAAGTTTGTTTATCATACGACGAATCCCACCCTCTGTCCATTATCAAACGAGTCCCTGCACACATCAGATTGTGCATACTCTTATTGTTTTCATTATACATGTCCATCATGATTGATCCAAGATCCCCAAGACCTGTGCAAAAGAAACAGACCGAGATGCCCATAGTCAAGTATGGTTTGTTGTTCCGCATAGGAAAGACGACAATTGGTCTGTTAAAATAAGGAGATTCAAGCATGCCTAACAAGTCATACAAGTTTAGAAATGGATATTAGTTTCCATAAATCAGCTTCTTTGTACAAAATTTCTTTCGCGGTCATTTATTTGAACTTTCCAGATTTATGATTTCTTCCTCAGCTCTCAAGATCACATCTTAATATACGTTTTGAGTGGTTGCTGCACAAATTGTGTATGACCATTAATATGCACATATTGACAAAGAGATCGAGTACTAAACATACTTTCAGAGTTCAACTTCAACTTTAAGCATATCTACTTATTTGCTTGGCGACTATTTCCAGTACACATGCCATCTGCTCTGGCATATCATGCCTGTTACACAAGAAACCATAAGACCATACGTAATGACGACCAAGCTGATTCAATGTATCCAGTGGAATTAATGTTGAATTATGTACCAAGTTGATGTCACAAGATGGGTGGGTCAAGGGGGTTGATTATAGATCAATAGGGCGATTTTTACATCGTAATTAGGTATGATTATAAAACTACGATATATATCCAAGTCTGAAGTAAATAGAAAAATATTAGGTGATTGCATAAATTATAGGGGGGGAGGGGTTGACTCTTTGTCAAACTTGGTTACTTGGAGTGCAATCCAAGTTGATCTAGAATCTTCCTTTGTGATCTATTCCTCATAATTCACACAGACAACCCTAAAACCCTCTTTTTCTCCCACTTGTTGTTCAATGGTCCACACCACAAACCCAAAAGGGTTCCTTTGGTCGACCAAAGTGAATCGATCCAAGGGTTTCTCAATCCCTTGGTCGATCGTGAGTGTTACCGAAGAACAAACACGTGTCGAACTTGAACCATCTAGCAAATCCAAACGTGATCAATACCGGTGGAAACCTGCAGCGTCCTTGTACGGGTATTCTGAAGATAGATCATGCCGAGTAACTCAAAGGTACAAACGTTCTAGCTATTACTGTAGTTAGATTATTTTTTTTTTAATTGTAAATACATGCATGGATCCGTGGCTAAGGTTTAGTGTTAATTTTATTCCGCATATTATTTATAATATTGATTAACTGTAATTAGTAAACGCAACCCTACATTAGTTGGTAAAGTTATTACCTTCGTGAGTTATGAATGTGATATTGGAATTTTGGTTGAATATTTAAATCATCATCCACAAAATGCTTCAATGAATCATATGCTACAAGGTATACCTCATTGTTTGGATATACGTTTGTGAGAATGATGTTTCTCACAAGACCATGTGGATTTCCTTGGGGAGAGTGGCATGCGTGAGTTAATAGGGTTAACAGCTGCATGCATCCCCTTTAAAGGTTTCTTTGTGTGGTTTCTAGATGACTGGTGAGTCTCTTTTTTTTGAGTATTTGTTGACTCTTCTTTGTGTGAGGAGAGTTATCCATTTGGACAGGTCTGGAGTGATGATTCGTTATATCTGAAATTTGAGGAGGGTGTTCACCAGACATGTTTGGTTAAGAAACTTGTTTAAGAAGAAAAAATTTCTAGAGTTTTGAGTGAGAAATGAGTGAAAATAGGTAAAAAATTTTCGAGAAATTTGTGGCTATTTTGTATCATGTCCACATGGATGGCGTTATATTTACGTATGGTATGTAAATCGGTTTAGAGATGGGATGAGAATGGTTTTGTTGTTTGGTTTCCCGTGTTGAACGGTAAGGACCCGATGAAATTGATAAGGATCAAGAAGCTCAGATAACACTTAAACAAATACCATACTTTAATGATGTGATGCAGTATTTGCCCAAATGGTGAAAACTTGTGAAGTTGTGTGTGTTGCTGTCCTTTTATAAAGAGGCTTATAGGGTTTAGAATGTGTTGTGCGCTCCTTGGCTAGTACAAAGTGGTGCTTGTCATGCGTCCCTACTGCGCAATGTCAGATGATACATCTTAACCGTTAGTCACAGTTGGGAAATAGTAGTACTTGTATGCTCAGTCTGGCCTGATAGGTTTTAAAAGGCCCTGCGTGGCCTGAGATTTGAGTCGGACCGCTTAATGGTCTTTGGTAGTGAGTTTAATTCGAGCGTGTGATTTAGTGAGCTTGAGCTACTAATATTGATACACTATCAATTACTATAACATATATTTTAATTATCATTCATTCATAATGAAATTAAAATATTTGCATCAATGTTTGTACTCCTTAAAATTATAAGAAAAATGATGCATTTTTTAATGAGGAATGCTACATTTACATAAAAACATCCATAAAATTCTCCACAAAATGATGCAGTGATTAGTGATTTTATTATAGTTTTTCTCTCTTCTCTTTACTCTCTGATTAAGCTAATTACTGTTTGACACGTCATTTTGTAAAGAATTTTGTGGATGTTTGTGGTTATAGCATTCCTTAATTTTTTATAAAGGAGTAAGATAAGATTTTCTACTAATTGACCTTCTCGTCTAACGAGAAACAAGTAGCCTATCAACACAAAGTTTATGAGTTTAAATTTAAATTTTCAGAAATGGTTTATTTTTAAACAATACATTTTTTTTTCCTTCTCTTTTTTTCTTTTTTATTAAAACAGCTAGAGTTATCTTTCAGTTTCAGTGTTCATATATTGCTATCTTATATGCAAGAATAGTAATAGTATTTATAACTATTTTGTTTATTTTATCTTATTAATTAAAAATTGTGTTAGTTATCCATGCCCAACTTTAATCAAATTTTGTGTAAAAAACACATTTTATTAATCCAAACTTGTACCGTAATATTTTATCAATATTATAAGAGAACTGATTTGCACACTCTTAAGTTTATTGGCATACTCTGATGTTTGCATTAAATTATAGTTTAAGTATATGCTTTAACTATTTGTACATTTGAGTGTTCTAACTATATTATAACTTGTTCACTTTTTGTTTAGGGACACTCTTTTCAAGATGGGATACACAATCATGAAAGGCTAGTGATTTATCATGATTTATGTGTTTTCCATGTTGATTTATGAAATATTTTGTTCGCTTCAAAATTATTTTTCATCTTTTCATCTTCGGATGTCTCAAAATAATTATTTATTTTTTAATTTCAACCAAGCAAAGTAGCGATTAGTGAGTAAGAATGATATTGATTGGTTGAAAAGTACACTGGCATCATTTTCTTAAAATGCGTGATTTTTGCCAGATTGACAATAATTTTACAGAGAATTTTAAATTGTGTGATTGACATAGCGACTATAAGATTTAAAAAGAGAATTTTACCTTTAAAGTACTATTTATTTATGGGTTTTGCTAACAACAACCCTATGAGTGTTGTTTAAGCTTTACTTAATTAAAAACATTTCCATATATGAACTAATCATTTCTATAAATATTTTGTTCACCTCAAAATAATTATATTTTGGTCTTTTATTGAGTCCCTCTTAGCGAATGTCAATGCTTCCTGGATTGTTTTGGTGATTTTAATGTGGTTATATTTCAAGAGGAACGTAGTGGGAGCCGCTTTAATTTTGGTGAAGCAAATTATGTTCCTCTCGGCGGGAGGAAATTCACGAGGTTTGACAAAGTGGGCTCTAAGACAAGTAAATTGGACAAGTTCTTGGTTAATCATCGCTTTTTGAACTTATGGAAAGACGCTTCCGTCTCTGTCCTTCCTAGAACTTATTCGAACCATTGTCCGATCCTTCTTAAGGTGGGTTCGTCAAATTTTGGGCCGAATCCCTTTAAGGTGTTTGATAAATGGTTGAATGTGGACGACTTCTGTGCTTTGGTCTCCTCCTCTTGGGCTAATCTTTCCTACTATCAATCCCCCGATATACTCTTAAAAAATAAGGTTAGATCTTTGAGACTTGAGATTAAAAAGTGGGATGCTAATCGTGCGGAGTCTAAAAACCGTCACACAGATGATCCTAATAAAAAAACTTATGGATTGGGATGAAAAATTTGAAGAGGGTTCTATCACTGAACACGATATTTTGAAGGGGTAGGAATGGATTATGGACTTGCTTTAAATCGACCGTCTACGCAATGAGGATTTGAAGCAAAAATGCAGGTTTAGATGGGTGGTAGAGGGTGATGAGAACTCTCATTTCTTTTATACTCTCCTCAAAAACATGTACACAAAATACTCGATTAAGGGTATGCATATTAACGGGAGTTGGGTTGAATCTCCAGGAGATATCAAACAGGCGATGTTGGATCATTATGCGGCTAGATTCAATGGTTCGTGTGTGTATAAGCCTTTTTTGAAGTCCAATATATTTCGTAAACTCTCTAACATGGAGGCTTCCTTTCTCAAGTCCGAATTTTCTATTGAACAAGTCAAATATGTTGTGTGGGATTGTGCGGGTTCAAAAGCCTTTGGGCTCGATTGTTTCAACTTTAATTTCATTAAAGCATACTGGGAGGTGATTAAGTTTGACTTTTGGAATTGCATTAGGCATTTTGAAAACATAGGAGTTTTGAAGAAAGGCTGCAACCCCTCTTTTACAGTCTTAATTCCTAAAAAATCGATCCAATTAGTTTCTCATATTATAGACCTATTAGCCTCATTGGTTGTGTTTACAAGGTGATATCAAAGCTTCTTGCCGCTTGGCTTACTAAAGTTATTGGCACCGTTATCAGCCCTAACCAATCGACATTCGTTAATGGTAGGCAGATCCTAGACGGTTTCCTTATTGCTAATGAAATCATTCGTATGGCAAAGTTAGAAGATCAAAATCTTTTAGTTTTCAAAGTTGATTCTGAGAAAGCTTTCGATAGCGTGAATTGGAACTTTCTCCTCGATGTTATGAGGAAAATGGGTTTTAGATGTAAGTGGAGAAAATAGATATCCTCATGGCTTTCTTCGGCTTCTATTTCTGTCATCGTTAATGGCTCCCCATCGAATGAGTTTTTCATAGAACATGGTCTTAGGTAAGGCTATCCTTTATCCTCTTTTCTCTTTCTCATTGTTGCCGAGGCTCTCCAGGTTACTATCCTTAATGCTTGCAAAATTGGCATTTTCAAAGGTGTGCGACTTTCAAACAGTGGTGTTAATATGTCACTACTGCATTTTGCAGACTATGCTCTCTTCTTTGGCCAATGGACTAGACTAAACGCCTCAAATCTTATTAACATTCTTCGATGCTTTGAAATGGGTTCGGGACTCAAAGTAAACTTAGATAAATGTAGACTATTTGGAATAGGGGTGTCGGATAATGATGTTATTTCGATTGCATTTTCGATCGGTTATGCCCATGTTATTCTGCCTTTTATTTTCCTTGGCCTCCCAGTTGGGAAAAAACGCGTCTGAGTGATGGACGACAAAGGATCATCGATCGGTTTCGTGATCGTTTGTTCTTATGGAAGGCTAAAACCCTCTCGGTTGGTGGTAGACTAACTCTAATCAAATCCGTCCTTAGTAGTCTTCCCGATTACTACATATCCCTCTTTAAAGCTCCCTCGAGTGTCATAAATGTTCTTGATTCTATTAGATGCATATTTTTTTGGGTCATAAAGAGAATGAGAGAGGAATTAATTGGGTTAAATGGAATGCCATTCTCCATGGTTCGAATCATGGGGGGTTACGAGTGGGATGTCTTCGTTCTAAAATCTTAGCTTTTTAGGAAAATGGAAATGGTGATTTCTATATGAAAAGAACGCTCATTGGCGAACGGTTATTAAGGATTTCCATGGGGAAGATGGTGGCTTCTATTCGCCTACTAATTCTCTTGGCAGTAGTGGTGTTTGGATAGATATAATCAAAGGCATTAACTGCATTGAGGGCATTGATTAAAATTTCAGAAACTCCTTCGTTCGTAAGGTAGTGGATAGGGCTGACACTTTCTTTTGGCTCGACCCGTGGTGTGGTGATGGGACGAGTCTAAAAGATAAGTTTCCTAGACTTTTTGCTCTTGAGTCCATTAAAGATTGTAAGGTTAAGGATATAGGGCTTGTTGAAAACGAGTCGTGGATTGGTTCATGGGCTTGGCGTCTTCCTCCTAGGGGTCGGGCTTTAGATTATTTAAATGATTTATCAAACTCCTTATCTATTGTGTTAAACCCAAATGGCTGTGACAAATGGTTCTGGTCGTACGAGGCCTCCGGGAATTTTAAAGTTAACGTCTTGACCAAAGCTATAAAAAACAATCTCCTTGGCGTTCACAGTTTAGGCTCCCATCATAAATGGAATTCTTGGATTCCTAAGAAAGTGAATATTGTGTTTTGGAAGGCTTCTCTTGATAGACTTGCAACGCGCTCTAAGCTTATGGTTCGTGGTATTAGTCTTCCTTCTTTGAACTGCCCTTTTTGCAGTTTGGAACCTGAAGTCATTGATCATGTTTCGGTTAGATGCCAAAGGGTTCGTGGGATTTTGGGAAAGGTGTGGAGTTGTTGGAATCTTCTTCCCCCGGTCTCGTTTCCTCCGTTTTCGGCTATTGAAGTTGCACGTGGGAACGTCAATTTACATGGTGGTGCGATAAAATTATTAATGGGGTTTTCCATATTAGTATATGGCTATTTGGAATTGGCGAAATCGTCTCATTTATGCCACTGGTGATGACATTGATTCTATCAAGAACGAAGACATATTCCCATGTATTCAACGAATGGCTAAGTTATGGATATCTGCTCGTATAAGTTCAAAGTTGAGGACGGATCGGGATTGTTGGGTTGCTAGACCATTTGATTTATTTTCCTAGTTTTGCCTTGTATAGTTTTGGTTTAATTTTCTAGATTGTGGCTTCTATGGCTTTTGATTATGTTGTACAAATTCTCCTTGGTTTGTGAGGCCCATTTTGGGTTGTCAGTTTATAATACTAACCTTTCCAAAAAAAAAAAAGTAAGCGAGTTTCAAAAATGTATGCATTAATATCAAGTAAATTTGTATGGGATTTTCTAACATGTGGCCTAAGGCCATATGTAACCACACCAAAAGGACAGCGGGTCCAATGAAAAAGGACGTCCGGACCCACATTTTTTATTTGAGAAGTGTACATTTTTGTGGGTCCGGACGTCCTTTTTCATGGGACCCGCCGTCCTTTTTGGTGTACTTACATGTGCCCTTAGGGCAGGGGGAGTCATGACATCTAGCCCTCCCAACCCTCCCAAATTCCACCAATAACATCTCTCCAACTTATTTTACCCTTCCAAACCTCTCAACCAACCCTCCCAACTTAATTCTCAGGCATTCATCACTTTTTCAACCCTCCCAAAAAAAAAATTTTGTTTTCATTTAATTTAATTAAACAAGCAGCAGCTTTTTGGAACAAATCATTCAACCTGCAGCTGGCTACCCAACCCGTGAAGTTCAACCCGTTGGGCAACCCGCTGGGTCGGCGGCGGTGTTCCTCAGCGGGTTAACCCAACCCGTTTGCAACCCTTCCACGACTCCGTGTGCTCTTAGGGCACATGTTAGAAAATCGCAATTTGTATTTAAAAATATATTTAACCAAGAAAAACTTATACACCACCCATGATTTTATTATGACTAGTAGGGTACACACGCGTTACGGCGGCGGGTACCCTAAAATAAATGTTAACGGCACTAAATATTTAGTAGCGTGTCCGCATGTCCGTCACGGGCAAATAATCTAATAATCTATATATCAAATGCTTAACGATATTTTATAAAGGGCACCAATTGAATAACATACATTTATTGATGATATTACATATTCATATGCTAAAGTTTGTATTAATTGTTTTGAAAGCTTAATTAGATTGTACATTATGGTTAAATAGTTGTATATTTTGGTGAAGAGGTGAATTAAATTGTGTATTAATTATATGTGTTGAATATTGTTTTTTTAATTTTATTTGTGTTTCAAATACTTGTAAATGATGCTTATTTACTTGTATTTGCTTACAAACACAAACCCAGATCCACAAACACAAACCCAGATCCGGCCAACCAGATCCGGCAACCATCCTCTAATATATCTCACCTATCTTTTTAATCTCAATCACTATATCTCATCTCCATCAAAACACAAACGATCCAAATATCCATCTATAATCAACAACAAATAACCTTTACAGTGGCTTAACTTCTTTCATATATCTAAGAAGTAAACTTCTTATAATTGTTCTCTTGTTGCTGTGAAGACCAAGAACCATGAACCTATGATGTATTTTGGCTTCAAGATGGATATATATTGACGATGGATATATATTGATGATATGACTGATGATGGATATATATGACTGATGATGGATATATATTGATGATATATTGATGAAGAGTGATGTTGGTGGCCGGAAACATTTGATAGAACAATACATAACACTAGCAGCAGGTTAACACACCTTTCAAAGATCTAGCAGCAGGTTACATAACACTAGCAGCAGGTTACATAACACTAGCAGCAGGTTAACATAAGCTAGCAGCAGGTTAATGAGGACATGCTTTTTTTACTACTGCTACCTGTGTCAATTACAACTTATGCTCATTTACGAGCAATGACGGATAAAAACCAATATCTAAAATATGAAGTTATAATATAAAAAGACCAACTTATGCTCATTTACAACTTATGCTCATTTACGAGCAATGACTAAAAACCAATGTCAATTACAACTACTGCTACCTGAAGTTATAATATAAAAAGATATCAAAATTTAAAAAGAAAGCCAAAAGGAATGACTTTCATTATCAGACATGAAATGCTCATTTACGAGCAATGACTAAAAACCAATATCTAAAATATGATAACTGGACATGTGAAATGTGGCACTTATAAACACTTAAATGTCGTTTAACATATTAATACTTGCATACATTTGTAACAAAGTTTACAATATTTAAACATTACATATTATAACAAATATTACCGAATTTACATTTGAAGTCATAATATGTAAACTTTAAAAAACTGTTGGATGACTTCTGCACTTCTTTTCCGGCGACTGGTGCACTTCTTTTTCCGACGACAAATGCACTTCTTTTGCGGCAGCGGTACAAATTTTCCGGCGAATGATGCACTTCTTTTTCCGGAACAAATATTACCGACTGATGCTTTGGTGGCTTGATCTTTCAAGATCTTTGACGACCTAATTACTTTGGCGTAACTGAAGACACTTCTTTTTGAAAGGCACGTAACTGAAGACACTATAATTGGACTACACACTATTCTTCACAATGAAAAAGATAAGTGTTGGTTGTTCCTTCAGAAGATTATTATTATAAGTAGTCTTTGTTCTAGAAATAGATAAAAGATTTGAAACCGAAAGAAGGAAGATAGGTGTTGGCCGGAATCTGGAGATGTGATGCAAACTGAAAGAAGAGAACAGAGATGTGTGTGATCTGGGTTTGATTAGATAATGAGGACAGAGTGGTTGTGGATCTGGGTTTGATTAGATAATGAGGACAGAGAAAAAAGAAAGTATTAATAAAACATGAGGGTATATTTGTCATTTCAAAATAAATGAATAAAATATCCTACCTAATCTTGGACACGTGTCGTTAAAGTGATGGAGTCGAGCAGTCGAGCGTGACCAAAATGGGAAAGAGGTGTTGAGAATGACTATTAAATGGACCATGTTTTTTTTGAAATACCAAAATGGTAATTACCTCATGCTTTAATTTATAGAGCATGAGCAATACATCAAATCTTTAATGATTTGATGCATTTAATGCATTTAATGACTTGAGGCATAAAGAGAGAAAGCTTTTATCAAAGAAGTGAGGTTTATCAAGTATTTGTAAAAAGCTATTCAAAAAGCTTTTTATGCACCTCTTTCAAAAGCTTTTTAGAATAGTAAGTAGTTTAGATAATGATTTCTTTAGCAATTAATATTATCGGAGATGAAAAGTTATTAAGCCATAAATTTTCATAAATTAAAAATCAAAAGCTATAAATGGAATTGAGATAATTTCATATCTCCCCCTCTTTTCAACATTAATTTCATATATACCCAAAATACAATCATTAAATGCATATTGTACCATGCTTTTAAAGCATCATTTGGGTAAATATGAAATTTTCATGTTTTTGTTGGGGAGATATGAAATTGCCCGAATGGAATTAAACCAAAAAGAAAAAAAAAAAAAAAAAAAAAAAAAAAAAAAAAACGGCTTTTTTGAACTCTCTCCAATTATTCACCCACTATAATAAACCCCCCACCATAACCCAAAAGCCTCTAGAAAATTCTTCCAAACAGAGTGTGTAACACTAAAAATCGGAAAGTTTCATCTAATTCAATCAATCAATCATAGGTATATAATAATCTACTTCAAATCTTTCAATGCATTTTATAGTGTTGGTCATAGGTCAATCTACTTCAAATCTTTCAATGCATTTTATAGTGTTGGTCATAGGTCATACACCGTGTATGGTTTGTTTAAGCTAATATGTGGCTTATGAGATTATTTGTGTTTCGGCTTATATATCTTAAGCCCTTATTTTCATTTGAGACCTGTGTAAACTTATATAAGCCCATAAGTCTCAAAATGGGCTTAAGAAATAAGAAATATAAGACGAAATCAAATATGCTCAAAAGCCCACATATAAGCTTAAATAAACACTCCCATAGCGGGCTTATGGCTTATTGGTTTTCGGCTTGTGTTTTATAAGCTTATTTTTGTGGCTTATTTGAAACTTATATAAGCTTATTATGTCATAATAAGCCATAAAAATGAGGTTTCAAAGAAGCAATAAGCCTGCTATATAAGCTTAAACAAATACTCCCTAAGTACCTTTAAATTGTGACAAAGTTATTTTAGTGAGATGTCTTTGTTTAGCGTGTTTAGAAAGTTATCTTGGTGGTATTTTTGAAGGTTGCATGCAATTGATGCCATTATATGTTACTATTTGGTTGATATGAATTTTTTGCACAAGAACTACAATTGGATTAGGGATCGTTGATAGAAACACGGCTATAACTACAAATACTTAGTTATTTTCGAATTTGAGGAGTCGAGATTAAATTTCGCTAGAAATAGGCTGGAAAAATCTTCGCTTGTTGGACTGTCCTGCTTACTCGCATTATTTATTTATTTTTTTAAAATAATGATTTGACTTGATTCATGAAACCAATGAACTCCTGTTAAGTTTTCTTGTAGTGTTTGCCCCTCATAAGTCATAATGGCAAGTTCAGTATGAGAAGGATTATTAGTGTAGCCTAGAGCACTGCAAGGCATTATATTTGAGAAGTTCATTATGATTTAACTAGTGCATTTACCGCATGGAATCTGTTATTTAAGACACTGTATATGGTCTGCCCTGATTTTGTGAGATTTTGTTTCTTATTTAAGCTCTGTTACAAATCGTGTTAAATCTGAATTTTTTTTGTTTAGAGAATTTTATTATTTTACAAGTGATAATGTCTGTCATGTATAGAAGATATGAATGAAACAAATAATTTTAATCGTAAAAACCAAAAGGGAATGAAAACAATCAAAACTCAGTGAGAAATTTGGAAACATTCTAAATGGGTAAAAGTTTACTTTCATATGCTAAAATGGAAAATAGTCATGGGTCGAAAGTCGCTTGTTGTGTGTTACAATGCTTATAGCCTTCTATCCTGTTTTTATTAGTACAATAAAAGGATTATCATGCAAGTTTGATAGCAATGGAAAAATTTACGACAAGTCAATGCATGAAACAGCTGTTAAAAAGTTTTGACTTTTGTATGCATTTTGTTATGCAAGCATTTGATCTTTGTTTGTCTTGTTAAAAATTTATGTTCTGATATCTCTGATGTAATCTTAGGAATCAACATGGCACATGCCGACACTGAAAGGGTGGTGCACAAGGAAACGATAGGCTTGTTGGTTTGCAATGAGGATCCAGAGTTAACCCAGGCTAGGGCTCGAGGGTGGTACTTGGCTACTAGATGCACTGTGCATGTTTGTAACTCAAGGGACATGTTTGTTGATTACGAACCAGTGACTGGTCATGAGGTGATTTTGGACAACAATAGCCATGTCGATGTGGTTGGGTTTAATTTGGAACAGTGATGCTTCCATTAACCACAGGCAAGGTTTTGACTCTTGAAAATGTTTTCCATATTCCCACAATCACCAAGTGTCTCATATCTGTCGTCAAACTTACTGATATCGGATTCGGTGTGTCTTTTGGGGGCGAGGAATGCGCCATCAATAAGGGTCGCAATGTCATTGGAAAAGGGTACAAGGAGGATGGATTGTATCGGTTGAGTGTCTTGGAAGAAAACTCAGGTGTGAAAGTGGTGCATGATGAAACGATAAGTTTGTTGGTTGGCGCCTGGCGGTGAGAGCCCAGAGTTGATCAAAGCAAGGGCTCGCTGGTGGGTCTTGTCTAATAGATGCACGGTTCATGTCTGTAACTCAAGGGACATGTTTGTGGACTACCACCCATTGAATGGCCATGAGGTGAAGTTGGACTACTTCAGTGAGCATGCTGAAGTTGCTGGGGTAGGTACAGTGAAGCTTCGGTTGGCTGCTGTCAAGGTTTGGACTCTTAAAATGTGTTTCATATGCCCAAAATCATCAAGTGTATCTTATCCTTAAGCAAACTTGGTAAGAGCAATTTGGTAACCACCTGGTCTATCGCGGATGGTGTGCTTAAGATTGGTGATGAGGTCGTGGGAACAACATATGATGAAGGCGGATTATTTTATTTGAGTGTCGTGTATGAATGCCAAGATGGGACTGAGGGGTCCGAACAGTGATATTTCAGATCATGGCATGCTAGTTAGTATGTTGTTTGGTGTTTTCTTTTGAACTCTTCTATGATAGCATGAAATCTAAATAATTTGGAAGGATAGTTTTAGTAGAGCTGAGACTCGCATTAAAGATATTATGCCACTGCGATTTCTAATTTCCTTTCACATCTGTGAATGTAACTCTGGTTTCTAGCTATGATATTATCTATCCTGTTAGGTATGTCTCGTGTTCAACTACAAAATCTAAAGATGTGTTTATATTGGTGAACTGATAGCAAGCAATAAACAGTGTTTTAAATTTTGAATTGTGTACCAGGATTCATAGCCAGTTTTATACTAATACTTGCTGAATATTAATTCCGCTGCAATTTTGTATATCTGGGAAATGTGAGTAAGTCGGTGCAAGTGTTACTAGCTATAAACATAATGAAAACAAACCGATTTCTTGTTGGTATAACACAATTGTTCATTTTGACGGAAAAGCCTTAGTAACTCCTATCACTTGCCAGTTACATGATAAAGAACTTGTCTGATTTGGATGAATGCAGCAACAAGTTGACCTCAAATCATCTTGAATGTGACTGAGCCCGTCTCCTTGTTACAAGCTGTTAAGATATCACCCACACGATTGCTAAAATGCCCAACTATGAAAACCTCAAAGTTCTGCATGCATCATGCAACATCTCATTAAGTAACCAAACCAACAATAATGCTCACAAAAAGAAGCTAAAAAAATGTAATATTTATTACTTTGGGTGGGTTTTTCATGATATACAACATTTTCTTGAGTGTTTTTATAAAGGTATTATGATCCTAAAGATATGAAGACTGTTCTCCATAGACAGAGAACTTCTCATAATCGTATGTGATATCAATGAATAAAGACGAAGAGACCATTGTGATAAGGAGTCCTTTGTGGTCCGATAATTACTGCTCTTAAAAGATTCATTCTATCTTCATAAACTCTCACATAAATTGTCTGTGTGACTGTGTTGTAATGTAACCAAAATAAACATATCATAAGTGTAATTTCTTGCTTTATATAAACAATACAAATGTTTCTAATGAGTTTTTAAGGCCCACGCTTCACGGCAGGCGTTTGTATAGAGAAATTATTATTGACGTTATTTTTCAGTCGGTTTATATCATAATGTTGTAAAGTCAATTTTTTGATAAAATGGGCTACAACAAATTTATAATGAGTCAAATATAGTTTCACAACAGAAAGATGGGAAACAGAAGAGGAGATGGCAAGAGATAATTTGCACTAATTTACTATACCACACTACTAGAATCGGGACATTTAGCCACGGAAATCTTTTAACCACGACCAAATTCGTGGCTAAAAGTGTACAAAACGACAAAATAGTCGTCTTTTGCCGTTTGCCTTGAAGAATTACTTTTAGTCACGACAAAATCGTGGCTAAAAGGTATAAAACATTGACTTTGACTTTCAACGAGCAAAATGTGGTCAAGCTGACGAGCTTCGACCTTTTTGTCACGAGCAAAGTCGTGGCTAAAAGTTTTTAACATAACCTTTAATTTTCAACGAAGAAAATTTGGTCAAAATAATGCACCTTAATCTTTAGTCACGACCAATGTCGTTACTATAAGATTTTATTGTCTTTATTATTTTCAGGATTTATCTAAATAAAAATAAAAAATATTCCAAAACTTTTAGTCACGATTGTAGTCGTGACTAAAAGTTTTGGGATAATTTTATGAAAATCAATTCATTTATGAAAAATTTAAGTTTACCTCCAAAATTTTGTGTGTGATAAATATAGCCAGATAGTCCACATTAGGTACTTTTAGGTTATCTAAGTCATAAAATCCTTAGGTTATTCATAAAATAGTCAAAATTAGCTTTAATCTTTATTCCTGTGCTTAATTTTGTTCATTAGATGCTAATATCTTAGATATAAGTAGATTATTAATTCACTTAGCTTGATTAGGGTTTATATAAGCTTAAAATAACAGCTAGATTCAATTAGGGTCATTTAAATTTCACTTTAGTCAACATTTGCATACATTGAAAAAAGTCAAAAGTGTCAAATTAGTTTTCAAATCCATTTTAGTTGCCTGATTGGCCTGCTTGAGTTGATTGTGTGATCAGTTGAGCTTGTTGATTGTTCTAGCCTGCTCTTGCTGGTTTTGTTGCTTGTTTAAGCTTGCTTAGATAGGATTAGTGAAGCTTAATTGCTGTTTGCACTTTAGCTTAGCTTAGTTTGCTATCCTAGTAGCTTGTAGCTTTTGAAAGTTTCATTTCTAGTTTTTTTTTTAGTTAACTGCTGGTAAAATAAGCTTGTCCAGAGCAAAACTAATCAAATACACCTAAATCCTATGGGATCAAATAGAGGATGTCTAAACTGATATCAAGCCATGAAGTCTTGTAGCTTACTTTTGCCTATACATGCTCGTTATTATGTCTTTAAGCATCCACATGCGTATATTCTTTTGTACATAATCTTTTTTTTGTTTTGTTTTTGTAACTATGCAGAAAGAACTCGAAGATGCCAGAAAGAGCACTCAAGAGAGCGGGGAGAATTTGCCTGAAATAGAACTATTGACAAACGTTTTAGGAAAACGGAGTGGGCACATCCGTGCAGTGGGGCGAAAACTTAAAGGGGTTTCAAGTTCCTCTTCGTCTAAATCTTCGTCTTCAAGCTACTACAGTGCTTCAAAGACGTATACACAAGAGGAAGTGAACAAGCTAATCGACGAGAACGGTAAAAGCATAAAAAAAAGTGTTAAAGAAAGTATTCGTAAAAAAGTTGCAGCCTCCGTTAACAAGAAACTTGAAAACATGTTGAGACAATTAGCCGAGAAAGGTATAAATTTGGATAAAGACTCTGTGGTTGGCGAAGAGGATGAAGAATACGAAGAAAGCGATGACGAAGGAATGGAGGATGAAGATGATGAGATGGAGAATGAAGATGATGAGATGGAGAATGAAGATGAAGGAATTGATGAAGACAATCAAGATCAGTAGGTGTTGTGTTTTCATAAACCAATTTAAGTTATAACTATCGTGTTTTGGTATTATAAGTTAATATGAATCATGTTGAAACGATTTAGGATCTGTGTTGACACTCTTTTTGTTAATATGAATTATGTTATTGATATTTGAGATTGTTTGTATGTTACGGATCTAGAAAAGCATCCGGGTAAATCTGGGAAAATTGCAGGTTTGCTGCTAAAACAGCAGCTTCGATGGAGAAATAGGCACAGCTTTTAGTAACGACAGGTCGTGGCTAAAGGTACGATGTTATTTTGTTTACAATTCTTTAGCCACGACACTGCGTGTCTAAATGTTTGCAATTAAAATATCATTTTAATATTAGCCACGAGTAGGCCGTGGCAAAAACTTAAACATTAAAATATCAAAAATCATTTAGTCACGCCTGGTCGTGACAAAATAATCAATATTGAAATATCAATATACATTTAGTCACGATGGGTCGTGACAAAAAGTTTTAATAATATTTTAATTGCCTTTTTTTATTTTATTTTTCTAAATTTTATAGTCGTGGCTAAAAGTTGTTGACTTTTCGTGGCTAAAAGGGATCGTGACTAAAAGTGTTAACTATTCGTGGCAATATGTTTTTAGGTACGAGGCTATTGTCACTACCTTTTAGTCACGAAATTTCGTGTCAATAACTATATAGCCACGAAATATTTAGTTATAGCCACGAATTTGGAGCGTGACTAAAAGCATCGATTCTTGTAGTGTACTATACCATTACCTGCTCTTTGGTATTCTATTTTTCTTTAGTTAAGTACATTGCACTCAGACAAAGAAAGATGGGAAACGGAAAAGGATATGGTGGGAGATAATATGCACAAAATTTACTACCAGCACCTGCTCGTCGGTTTCCCATTTTTCTTTAGCCAAGTACATTTTATCAACTCCTTTGGCTTTTTACCAATCATAACCCAAAATGCTATAAATAACATACTTATTTTTTTCAAACAATACAGAGAAATCGCAACCATGTACACTAACAAATTAGGCTCATCTGCAAATATATAAAGAGTCTTAAAGTGCAGACTTGGCTGCATTCCATCAATGATATCGGATTTTTATGATCCAAATATGAAATACTATAACTAATGTACAATTTTTTTTTTTTTTTTCCCCCTCTTAAACAATATAAATGAATCAATTTATTAGCTACAACTTGAAGGATACTAAGTATGATACATGGTCACAGTACATCGTATCAGCAGTATTGGATACCAAGTCGCTGAAACAACTGATAGATATGTGGTTAGTATTGTTGTCAGGGGCGGATCTATGTTGGCCCCCCCCCCGGTTTTTTCGCTCCGTAGTATTAATTTATCCGTATTTCGTCCGAAAAAATTTATATTTATTAAGCCGGCCCCCAAACCCCCCCCCCCCCCCCCCCCCCCCCCCCCTTTTTTGCTCCGTAGTATTAATTTATCCGTATTTCGTCCGAAAAAATTTATATTTATTAAGCCGGCCCCCTCCACAATTTCCATCAAGATCCGCCACTGATTGTTGTCACCTGTTTTAGCACTATAATTGTGTCGATTTAGTTTCAAATCGAAAAAAAGCCAAGATCAGCAATAAGATGGACGTACACAAAGAATGATGGGAAACGGAAAAGGATGTGGCAAAAATTAATTTTGCAGCAAATTTCTTATCACGACATTCTCGCAGGTTTCGCATCCTTCTTTGCAGTAACACATTTTATCAACGATTTTGGTTTTTCATCAATCTGAACATGAAGAAACACAAAACACATTCTCGTCATGATGTCATGTAAATATAACCTGTGGCAGAAGTAGTCAGTTTACATCCTTCAATGGAAGGACTAATAACAAAAATATGTATAATATCTAAAATCAATTCATGAAAGGCTGCTAAACTCTCACGCTGGGATTTAGCTTTCACACCTCTTTTTTAAAACCCACTTTCACCCTTCTTTTTAAAAAATTACATATCTCAAAAAACCATAAACAGTTAACCTATATAAATTACGTCATCGTGAGGAACATTTAATTATCCTTCAATAGAGGGGACACTTTCATATACTTCCGACATTTTATTTTATTATTATTTTTTTTTTATTTTTATTTTTTTTACACTGAAACGACATGCAAACGGGCAACAAGCTGCGCCGCTAGCCCTTTTTGAATAGCAAAACTTAGTCTTTTAAAAACTACATTCAAAGACCTTGGGGTCGTAAGATTGCCATGCATAACCCGTTGGACTCTTTTGAGCAGCTCCACAGCCTCAGGTGCAAGGAAACCAAAAGTATTAAATGCAAAAGGTATAAACGCGTGTTGGTTATCAAGGCACGCTTTCTCGTGTTTGGTTACTTTGCATGAAGCGGCTTTCAAAGCAGCCTGACCTGCCCTAAAAGCATGATTCCCCAATCCCACAAGTGGAGAAACCCCCGTTAGATCTACACAAGCATGTTTCCCTCCTATCCATCCAAAGACCAAAATGTCAGCTGGTCTAAGTGTCGATCTTCCTTCCATCGGGTCAGTCAAGAAATTCACAGGTGCTTCTTTCTTAACTGAAATCCCAGCATGCCTGAATATGTCAAAAAGAACATCCCTAACCAAATCGTGTCGGTATTTGAACCCCGGAAGCTCTCTACAATGAACTGCATGCTCTCCGAATGAGTCCAAACAAGCTTTGTGACAAACCGGGCAAATTTCATCAACCGGAAAAATAGGGATCATGAGGCGATATTTAAGGATAGTGCGATACTCAATCGGCGACATATGTTGACCGAGATCGTCTATAGGGATGGCAAGAAGAAATTCTTGAGCATGTGGTGCACGCAGACACTCAAAAACAGTTTTTTGTCTAACGGTCATCTCAAAGTGAACTTCCATGTCCTGGACAATCTTGCTAAAAAGAGCACTCGCCAATGTGTGTTGGGCTTTAGTGGGGGCGGTGTCCTTTTTAGTGAAACCGCCAAAGTCAAAGCTTGGAATCATATCACGAAGACAAGTCAAAGCACAATCATAATCATAATCCATATCACATACACCACTGCTGCGTAAGATGTGGTCCTGAAGCACCCAAGATTGGGCCCTCGAGGCCACAAAGGCATAAGATGAAGCCTCTACCGCCGAATATAGCCCCAAACCACCAAACCTAATAGGTAAAGAAGCAAGTCGCCACTGGAGATCCCCAAAGAAGGGACCTCCACAAACCACCATATCCTCAATCGCCTCGCGCAATCCTTTGTCAAAAAGCAGAGCAGCCTCCTCCACATATACGGGTTGACACGTCCTCAAGCAAAAAAAAAGTTTAGCAATACCCATGCAAGATCGAAGCAAGAGAAGCTCACTCTGCGGGTCTCCTAGCTGGGGAAGAAGACGCATCATATCAATAGCACTAGTAGCTCTCTTCTTTGCCAACCCACTAATAAAACCAACATCTCTACTAACTGCCCCCCAAGAAGCTTCACCCCCAACGATGGCCTACCGATGTCGTTTGGGAATAAACCCTCACGAAGCTTCCTACCATCACAAGAAGGCCAAAAAAGCTCGGTTTTCCTGATATTCAATTCAAGACCCAAAGCTGGACCCGTCGCCCTAATGATGTCCAGAACCTTAGCCACCTCCTCAGTGTCACCAATGACAGTCCCATCATCAAGATACCACGCATGAAGAAGAAGCTTGCAATTGTTTCTGATTTGGTGCACGAGGGGATGCAACACAAGAGCGAAAAGAAGTGGTCCTAACGGGTCACCTTGCTGAACGCCAGCGGTGGACCATATATGCGTATTTATTTATTTATTTTTTCACGGTGCAATACATTGTTTGATATATCACTTATGATATAACACTAATCTGTAAGTTCGAACATTCAACATGCTTTTGTAAATCCGGTTTAAATATTTTTGTAGAACTCTAAATGACTCATCGTTTTTGGCATTGAAAAATACGCATCCTTAGCTTTCCAACCATGTATCACACATAGTTTATGAACCTGCAAATCAATACATTTTGAACACTTAACATGTGATATATAGCATATTTCGTTTGATAGTCAAATCTGCTTGATTTATCACACGTGATATATCATTAGTCTGTAAGTTTGAACACTTAACATGATGTCGTGAACATAGCATAAGTATTTGTGTAAAACTTAAAATGATCAATCTTTTGACATTAAAAAATACACATCCTTAGCTTTCCAATCATATATCAAACATAATTCGTGAAAATCCAAATCAATACAATTTATTTATAGAAGCTGGAGGCGCTAGAAGATTTTTTTTAAAGTCAAACTCGCTTGATGTATCACATGTGATATAACATTAATCTGTAAGTTCGAACACTCAATATGTTATCATAAAATGAGCATAAGTATTAATATAGAACTCTAAAAGATTCACCATTTTTTGTTAATATTCAAACCGTTTTACTATTAACGAGGAATCCTTTCAACATCCCAAGGAAATCTTCACGCCTCTCAAATTCTTTCTTTGTTCGATGTTTATCATGTATGTTTGTTTTCTCATGTACAATCATCAAATCTCTTTGTTATAAACATTAGTTGATAGGTAGTAACATTTAACCAACCAACAGAAACAAAACGAATTAATTTGATATCATAGCTTTTTGTGTTATAAATTTAGATGATAAAATAAGTATGATGATGTTAAGACCAAATCGGTTCTTGTGGTGGAGAAGTATAAAAACGGCTCGCTGATTGGAAAGCGAAAAAGATGTCGTTTTTTAAGGGACGTTTAACAATGGTCAAATTGGCTCGTTTTTAATCAAATAAGCTATCACACACACCCCTAAACTTTTGACAAAATGTCGATTAATTTACATGTGATCGGAAAGCTTGCGAAGTAATCCCAATGCCTGCAAAAAAATGATTTTTCATTTCCAGGGTCAACTTTTGGACAATATAAATGCATATATACCAATTGCTTCTAACATAAATCTAAAAAATGATTGGCCACGCTTCCGTTTGAGTTTGGGGGGCTTGGCGTATATTCTGCAGGTGATGTCTTGAATTATGCTTTCCTTGCATCTAGACTCCAATCTGCTAGCTTACAGGCTAAGCTCCTCCGACAGTCTGGCATAGTAAATCACGGAACTTCCTTTAACGACGCTCTGTATACTTTTAACGCGAAAATGGAGTTCGACCTTTTAAGTAACCCGATTGAGATCGCTGCCCCCAAACTTATGAAGAAATTGGCAGATATATATTTCACACGTGTTACTAAAACGGTTGAATCCACTTTTGGCCTATCCACTCGACAGATGGCGCTTTGGAGATCGCAACGGGAAGACTACACCTCCGATTGGCTTAGGGTGGCCCCGATATCTGGGTTGGGGCAAACTATGAACGCTAGAACTTACCGGTGTGTCTTATGCTACCGTCTAGGGGTTCCAGGTTATTTGCGGGAGACATTTACGGGGATCATGCAGTGTCATGTGCTGGTATTATTGGTATTAAGCACCGGCACAACGTGGTACGCGACACTCTCGCTGATATCTGTTCTCGGTCTGGGATCTCGGTTCGTAAAGAGGTTGACATCGGCCTTTGTGGAGAAAGGGACCAAAGCTTACGCCCAGCTGATGTATTGCTATATTCTTGGGACGGTGGGCAGGATGTTTGTGTCGATTTGACAGGGTCGTCTCCTTTGACGCAATCGGGTATGGTCGATTTTGTGCCAGGACGAGTGGTGGTTGAAGCAGCTCAACGTAAGCGTGTCAAATATGAGACCAAGTGTGCCGATATTAGGTATGAGTTTCTTCCCTTCTCGTTCTCTTCCTTGGGGGAACTTGGGAAGGATGCAGTGGCCTTGCTGAAGCGGATTCGAAAGTTCTCAGTGACTCAAGACATCGGATCGTGAGCAGCTGCTCATATTTTTAATAGGATTAGCTTTGCAATAGCTAAAGGAGTGGGAGCCCAGTTAGTATCTCGGCTCCCCTTTAATTTCTTGTAAATCCTATGATTTTCTAATGAAGTGATGTTTATTGTTAAATAATAATAATAATAATAATAATAATAATAATTAAAAAAAAATAAAAAAAATAGGTTTGTTTAAACATTAAGCAATGGACAAGTTTGACACCTTTCAAAATCCCTAGCTGCTCCATATTTCAATTAAAACCAAGATATATGTTATATATTTATTTTCTGTCGTTTCAAATGTTCATTCATCACCTAATTTTTTTGAAGTGCCTTTTCGTAACCACTTTAACAAATTTGAAACGAGGAAAAAAAACGTGAATGTCGTGCGTGCATTCTATTCCAAACATTTACTTGTTTAAGTGAAAAAAGAAAATACATCATTGTAGTTAAAAAAACTATGATATAAACTTCCACTAAGCTTTTCTGAAAAAAATCTTGAATAGAAACAAAATCTTAAAGATTGTCAAACGAAAAGTGTCTTCCCTTAATTGACATTTAATTAAATATTTAATTAGTAAGAGGAATTAATACCCATCACAAGTTTACATATTTACAAAAAATAAATTCATATCGGTTTGACTGAAATCTTTTTGCATGACAATGAGAGCTTCTCATAATCATAATCTAGATCATGTGTGTTCTTGGCAGCTCTGATCAAGATATGTATATTAGAACTACGAAATTTAAGTTTGAGAGAATTCAGTTTTATTGAGACAATAATATTTGCATCGATCAATTATAATCACCTATTTTGAGCAGCCATCAACATCTCTTTAATAAAATATAACCTTTCCAAACCATAGCCAGAAGACAACCACCAGAGTCCTTGCTAGCTTCCGGCTAAACCTTAGCCACCACATTTCTCACTTCTTCTCTAAAAAAAAAAAAAAACAAAACAAAAAAGAGAAAGACATCGCATTGTTTGAATACAGGTTGGTTCAATTCGGGTGGACTTTCATCTATACGTGATAGAAGTCAAGAAGAATGACTTTAAATACAGGTTGGTTCAATTCGACCGGGTGGACTTTCATCTATACGTGATAGAAGTCAAGAAGAATGACTTTAAATACAGGTTGGTTCAATTCGGGTGGATTTTCATCTTTTGCTCATTTCTTTATTATTGCTGTCTTTTTTAATCTTACTAACCTGACTTGTTTTTATAACCTAAAATGCTTTAAATTCAAGATAAACACCTCAAAATTCTCACTATTAAACTGAACATACAGCCATACAGGTAATTAGAAGACAGGGTGCCAAGAAACTACTAAATAAAGGATTAAGTCGACAATGCTTCAAGTGAATACACATTGTAAAAACCGTTTGAAAATTGTTAAGTGAGTAACCTATAAATGTATCAAGTGTTCATAAGTATTGTCAAATTTTCCCATTCTATAATTTATTACGGAGTAACAAACAAACAGAGAAGGTTTTATTTATTTATTTATTTATTATTATTATTTATTATTATTATTATTTATTATTATTTATTTATTTTATTTTATGAGATCATTCCAGTGACCTACACTATAACTTTGCTAAGGTATGGACAAAATTCATGCACCTAAAGAAAAAAAATGAAAACTCACAATGATGAGTTAAGTTTGTACTACATCCGTCCCAAAATAAATGTCAGATTTGACTTTTTAGAGTATTTTTTGTTCAACTTTGACCGTAAATATTTTTATTTGTGTTATATAATACATGTATGATTAGCTTTCAAATATATTTTCATTGGTATAATTTTCATAAAGTATTATATAACGCAAATAAAAATATTTAAAGTCAAAGTTTAACAAAAAAGACCCCAAAAAGTCCACTTATCAATTAGCACAACTTGATAATGTGAAAAAAAAAAAATAATAATAATAAAAATAAAAATAAAAAAAATTACACTGATTACAACTTAAATTTCACTATGACTTCAAATACTTTATTCCATCTAACTTATACCTAAATACCTAGACATATACTAATTTTTGGTCGACCGTTAGATTTCTATAGATTTTGTTTTAAATCAATTGTTGGTTTAAATTCGTTCAAAAAAAATGTTGGTTTAAAACTATTTCTATGCATTTCATCAGCTTTACTTAGGTTTTATGATCAAAGCTTCTAAACTAAGACCTATAAAGTTTAACCTAAGATAAAAACTCTAATTAATTACTCAAGAAGATGATGACATTGCTTTTTCTTAGTCACTTAGTAATTATGATATACAACTCATATCCTTTTTCTTTCACGAGCATGCTTGTTTGCAAGAACATACTCAAATCAGTTTAACACAATAAACTAAAATCTTGATGTATGATTTCACATCTACTTTAGGCATGCATAGTCATTACCAATTATTTTATTTTATTTACATTTTAGCATGAAATATGGATACAATGCTAACTAAACTACTAAAGAATGTACCATTAAATTACATGAAACCAAATGGGAACTAACTGCATTTTTCATCATCCAGAATAAAATGACGGTAAATTAACTTCATTGGTCACAACTGATAATATCGCAGTAGACGAGTATTGGGTACATTAATTTTTCTTTCTTTCATAATTACGAGTGCACTCTAACTTTGTAATAAAGACAACTGATATTCCCCTCTTAAGTATGCACACGCTTTAGTATGCAATGCAGTGCATGTATACTTTCGATATGATGGTTCTATCTGGACTCTGAATAAACTAGGAACTATGCAATGTATACTGATGATAGCTAATAGCTTACTTTGTAATAAAGACAATTGCCTTGCCAATTTAGTTTGGGTATGGATACTTAACCTGGTAAACCCGAGTCCAACTCATGAACTAAAACAACACTAACAATTATAAGTTTATAACTTATTTGTTTGCATATGTACAACTTTTAAGCTTCAAACAGTACGTGTATACTATTGTATTTGGATATAATTATGTAACTATTAAAAATGCTGTACCTATATCCATAATTTTAAATCTAACATAAAAGATTGACACACAAAAAAAAAAAAAAAAACTAAACATAAGGAGAAAGTAAGCACGTAATCTTGTTTAACATTAAATTGATTAAACACACAAGTTAATTATGCAGGTTAAAATGATAATTATAGTAAGAGTAGTAAAATACATATTCATAGCATGCATAGAACGAGTATGATTCCAATGTTGTACAATATAATATAATAAATCATATCCTGAATGATATGTTGACTACATTATAGCATGTCCCAACAGAATATGTCACCCAATGACCCAAGCATCATTTTGCTTAAGTTTTAGCCAATTCCAGCTCAAATGTTGCCGCCTAACGATTTCAGACTGTAATTTCAAAAAGTCGTATTCTTAAAATCCTTAGAAACCCATAATCCTCTCTCGCAACTGCCCTAACTTCGACATCAGAATATCAAATGATAAAATGCAACAAAGTTTTTGGCGTGCAAAGAAACTTTAGTGATATACTGATATACAAAATTAAAAAATTTGCGTTATTTATTTGTAAATGTTATATGAAGTTAAAAAAAAAAAAAAAAAAAAAAAAAAAAAAAAAAAAAAAATTTACTCGATCTAGGTTGAAAAGAGTAAAAGATAACATGGCATGTCCATGACTTTTTAAACTTGAAACATGAATATAGGGTCCATCATAGATTTTGGTTCAGAATGAATGGCGGTGTGTTAATTTTGAGGGGGGAATTAATAAAAAAGGAGAAAGACTTTTGCTATCATAATGATTAAACCAAAAAAAGTAGAGGAAAACTTTTGATGGACAAGCCACCAAACAAGGGGGATAAGACATAATAATTAAACCATCTTTTTCATTCTAACTAATTTTGTTATTTAACAACCAATCCAACAACATCTCACCTAAGGATGACTTTGGTTTTGACAGTCAAAATTTTTATTATGAAAATAATACAGATGGAAATTAATTTGGTTCACAACCTGAGTAATAGTATATGTCTAAAAGTAACATGAAATGTGAATATATGTGCTTAACTGCTTACTAATAATTAAAAGAGATGCCACATGTTAAGAAGGAATGCCATTGATCAAGAAGATTTCTTCACTTGTCTCTACTGATAGTATTTGACTAAACAACGTACATTTGTACTCGCGTATTCAGTTATGTATCGACAAATTTTGCACGAGTAGAAAATTAATCAACTTAAAGCAACACAAAATTTACTACTATAGTTTTGGTCCATGACATGTTAAAAACCGATAACATATTAGCATGTTCTTTATTATGAACAGGAACAATTTTCACAGACTTTTTTGTAATTGACAGTGAATAATTATTAGTCATAAGATTTGTTGTCCAGATCATATTTTATCATAAAGTATCAAAGTGTGATGGGAGCTAATCATTCTAAAAAGTTGGTGGAGGCAATGGTAACTCTTCCTAGGTACATTTGATCTTGATGTCAACACATGATCAGTTAGTTAAATTCACATCCACTAGTACATTAACGACAAATGCCGACTAATGATAAAATAAATGATAATCAAACGCTAATTGCAATAATTTTTTTGGTTTATATGTTACCGACGACATGTCGTCAGTAACATTTTGGCGGGGCAAATTCCCGCCCAATTTTTCACTATGATTAGAAAAGTCAAATGTTACCAATATGATCCCGACGACATGTCGTCGGGATTTTAACATATTAAAAATTCAATGCATTCTTGGCTCGGTCAAGTGTGTTTTTTGTCATTTAGTGTAAAATGCCGACGACTTAGTCGCCCGTTCTCCTGATTCTTGTCTTGATCATATCATTGAACACAAAAGTACAAAACATTACCTCACTCTATATTGTTAAGGTGAAATAGGATTTGCTCATAGTTTTAACAAACTTACTACTGAACATCAAGATCTGGTCAGCCTGAAAACTAAACTTTTTTCAACAAGCGTAAAAGTGACGTGGATCATACAATATTTCTTTTTAATAATGGATTGTCCAATTCGAATGTATATGACAATAGACTTGGACTCTAGATGTAGACGACATGATGCAAAAAGATTATTGTTTTAGTGGGACACTTGAAATCGCAAGTAAATTCTCAAGAAGCACATCAGTATACAAGACTTAACTAAACTAGTAACAGGAGCAATGTACAATACAATTCATTTGGTCAGTTTTTGTTAAACGAAATCATGATGCTAATCTGTTGACATAGCAGAGTAGAATTAAGAAGCAAGCATTCATGAAAATTGACAACATTGTGAGGGTTCACCAACTTGGGTTCACTGTGTTTTGTAAGCTGACCATGGACCAAAACCTACTCTGCCAAACTCAAACCACTCCTTTTATTTTCACTATATAAGAACCACTTGTTTCTCATAATTTCATAAGTCATCTAGCAAAACACACTCATAACAGTTGACAATGGGACGTGTATTCAGCAGCATTGCTAGTCATGACACATTCTGCTCATTCATCCTACTGAGCTTGTTGCTTCTCTTTTCGAGTTTGGTCTCTTTGGCAAATGCAAAGACTCACAATCATGAGTTCGTCGTATGACTTCTATCTATATTTATGTCTTTGATGTTCTTTTTTTATTTTTTTTTATTTTTAATATATATATATTGTTTTATTAATACTAGCTATTCATCTTAACAGGTTGAAGCAACAAAAGTTAAAAGGCTATGCAAAACCCATAATTCTATAACTGTCAATGGACAGTTCCCGGGTCCAACCTTGGAAGTAAACAATGGCGACACATTAGTGATACATGTTACAAACAAAGCTAGATATAATGTCACTATCCACTGGTATAGCTATATGAATATCATTTTATTAAAAGATTTATTAGAATATTATAGATGTCATTCTCATTACCATTGTTTATTTGTGTTTATAAAATTTAATAGGCATGGTGTTAGGCAAATGACAACAGCATGGGCAGATGGACCAGAGTTCATTACGCAATGTCCAATTAGACCAGGAGCGAGTTACACCTACAGGTTTACAATTTCAGGACAAGAAGGAACGCTGTGGTGGCATGCACATAGTTCATGGCTTAGAGCCACTGTTTACGGTTCCATTATTATTCACCCAAAAGAAGGATATTCCTACCCATTTCCTAAGCCAAAGCGTGAAGCAGTCATTGCTCTTGGTATATAATTTATTCATGTAGAAAATGTACATACTGCTAAACTTCAAATTTAAGATACCTGATGATATATGACGATAATGATCAGGTGAATGGTGGGATGTAAACCCCATAGATGTTGTAAGAGAAGCCACAAGAACAGGAGCAACTCCAAATGTTTCTGATGCATATACCATCAATGGTCAACCCGGTGATCTATACAAATGTTCCAGCAAAGGTAATACTTTAAAAAAGAAAAAAATTAAGTTTTAAATACTTTGGTAATTTTGTCAGAAAAATAATTTGCTACTTTAAAAATGTAGATACGGTCATCATACCAGTTGAATCAGGAGAGACAAACCTCCTTCGAGTTATCAATTCAGCCTTAAATCAACAACTTTTTGTCACCATCGCCAACCATAAACTTACTGTGGTCGGAGCTGATGCTTCATACGTAAAACCATTTACAACCAAAGTCCTCATGCTTGGACCGGGTCAAACGACTGATGTACTCATCAAGGCTGACCAGCCAGCAGCCAGATACTACATTGCTGCACGGGCTTATGCCAGCGCACAAGGTGCTCCATTTGACAATACAACCACCACTGCTATCTTGGAGTATAAAACCGCCAAAAATGCTACTTCAAAGCCCATTATGCCGTCTCTACCAGCATATAACGACACTGCAACTGCCACTGCCTTCACTGCCAGCTTCAAAAGCCTTGAAAAAGCCCTCGTTCCCACTGAAATAGATCACAACCTGTTTATAACAGCGGGTCTTGGAATCAACCAATGCCCGCCAAAAACCCGGGCCAGAAACTGTCAGGCACCCAATGGGACTCGATTCACTGCTAGCATGAACAATGTCTCATTTGTACTCCCATCCAATATTTCCATACTTCAAGCATATCACCAAGGGATACCTGGTGTTTTCACCACTGACTTCCCGGCGAAACCTCCGGTGGCCTTCGATTATACTGGTAACGTAAGCCGTTCTTTGTGGCAGCCTATTCGTGGAACCAAGGTCTATAAGTTGAAATATGGATCAAAGGTGCAGATAGTGTTGCAAGGAACAAGTATCTTCACTGCGGAGAACCACCCGATCCATCTTCATGGATATGATTTCTATATACTTGCAGAAGGATTTGGAAACTTTAACCCAAAAACAGACACATCTAAATTCAACCTCGTTGATCCACCTCTCAGAAATACAGTTAGCTTACCTGTCAAAGGGTGGGCAGTCATTAGATTTGTTGCTGATAATCCAGGTAAAAAATTGAAGTGAGTCAAGCGGTTTAAGTAGTCAGGTCAAAATGGATTATAGAACAAAAAAATCTGAGTCTAAATGGCTCTGGTCGGTTGTGCTGACCCAAACACTTTTTCCTAGAAAAAGAATACTTTTTACAAATTCTTATAACATTTGGATAAAAGGATGTAGTAAAACTGCACAAATGCAAATCAACCCATTTGACCCATTGCCAGTTTGACCGGTGAGAAGTAAAACAAAACCAATATCGACCCATTCAAAGAGTAAATGGGTCAAATTTGCCCCCTCTACCAATAAGAATGCTGTTCACTTTATCCTTCATTTTCTCAGGGACCTGGATGATGCACTGCCACTTGGATGTTCACATCAGCTGGGGTCTGGCCACGGTGTTTGTAGTAGAGGATGGACCTGGGCCAGGCCAGAAACTGGAGCAACCACCACCAGATTTACCTGTGTGTTGATATCATTTCCATGAATCTGAAAATCACAACAGCTAGATATCCACTATCGAAATTTATATGGGTGAAATGCCTTTCCCCGCATTGGGCTATTCCTATTCTAGTTCTTGCTTTTTCCTTATTATTCGTTGCCCTTCTTTTCTGGCATTTATTCTTTATAGCAGAATGCACCAACTAAAAATGGTGTTGACTTGGTAGATAAACATAATGTATTTTGTAATCAGAATTCAAACACAATATTTTTTTAATGAGAAACCATTGCATTAGTATTCTACCCAGTTTTGAATTTCACCATTTTTTTATCGCTGCCAACTGTTTATACATGTGTTAATTCATTGTTGTACACAGAATTGTTGGATTCAGCTAAAAAATGGGAAGCTATAAGAATATTTTTCCAAGTGGCATCACCATCAGAGTCTTAAAACAATTAAGTATAAACTGTGAAGCTACATAATCTGTCAAATATTTATGAAAATTATAAGAAAAACACAAAATATAATACGTCGTCCTAACCAAAAGTTGAAAGCTCATTCATATAAATGAGAAAAGAAACACATTTGCAAAGATATTTATCATCTTTTATGAACTAGTTAATCACTCCTAAGATAGTCTAAACATGCAACAACTGGCCAATCTTGAAAACGAACGGTCATTTATAAATGATTAGAAGTTTTGTACTTCAAAGAGAACAAGATAGATACATATTCTAAATATAGTTTGTAATTAGTACCTTGAAGATCACTAGAGTGCTTTGAGCCTGAGGGCGAAAATATGCATCCCATTGAGGCCTTGGAAACTTGTATAGAATCTGCATCCGATACATGCTTCTAATTTTTAAGCAATATTGAGAGAGGCCTTATGCGCCCTGTAGTTCGATGATACCAAATTCTCTTCACGTAAGGAACTTTCAGATGGTTTCATTCAACTGTAATAGTCTAATTTATCACACATTGAGAGCTATATACACAAATGTAGTACAAGTGAAGTACACTAACAACTAACCATGCTTTTTAAGTACTTATTATTAGCCGATCCATATATGTGACTTTAGCCCATATTTATCATTAGTATACATCAGGATTTAGCCCATTAAGCTTACTTATTTTCCAAGCTATTGTTTTGTATTTATATCTTTGGTTTAATGAGAATTGAGATATGGGGAATTACTAATTCTATCATCGTAATCAGAGCCCTAAATACTCAACCAAAACATAAACCTTCCGATTGCCGTATACTATTGTTTCGTGCTTGCCTGCTTGCAATTCTTTTTGGGTTGTGTTAAAATAACGGGGTCTAGGACCCAAAGGGACAAAATCTGCCAAACCCTCCCTAGTGGAGGGTACTTTTTTGCAGCTTTTTGTATTTTTTTTTTTTTTTTTTTTTTTTTTTTTTTTGTGCAGTTTTTGTCTTATGCTGTTTTTTGTTTTTTGTGTCCAAGTTTTTTGTCAAGTCCAAGTGCAGATTTTTTGTCCAAGTCCAAGTGCACTTTTTTTTTTGTCTAAGTGCACACAAGCAGATTGCACACAAGCAGATTGCACAAAAGCAGTTTGCACACAAGCAAGGCTCAGATTAACACGTAATCGTCATCGCCTTATAGTATGAAAATAATTAACTCACAAATATATTAGGCTCGGATATGAAGGTTGCAAAGTGATAAAAATATCACTTTGCCATCCTTTCGGTTTTTAGAAAACCATTCGTCATCGCCTTTTTTAGAAAACCATTTGTCCAAGTGCACACAAGCATTTTTTTTGTCCAAGTGCAGATTGCACCCAAGTGCACAGATCAGATTGCACACAAGCAGATTGCAACCAAAGTTACACAAGTGAAACAGATTGCCCAAGTGCACAGATTGCACCCAAGTTACAACAAGTGCACAGGTAACACAAGTGAAACACACATGTTTCACAACTCTAATCTCAGATTCCCCAAGTACAACAAAGGCAAAAGCAGATTCTCAAACTGCAGGAACTCACAAGAGCATAGTAAAGATTCACTGCAAGTACTTACAAGAAAGTAAAGATTCACTGCAATTACTAACAAGAAAGGCTCCACAGAACCACAAGAAAGGCTCCATTATAAACAAGGCTCACAAAGAAGCAGATTGCACAAGTGAAAGCAACTCTCACCACAATCAATATCACAAACAATTATTTGCTCTCAATCAATATCACAACAATAACAAACACCACAAAGAAGCAGATTGCACAAGTGAAAGCAACTCTCACCACAATCAATATCACAAACAATTATTTGCTCTCAATCAATATCACAACAATAACAAACACCACAAAGAAGCAGATTGCACAAGTGAAAGCAACTCTCAATCAGTATCACAAGGGTGGGGTTATAAAGACGGGGGCTATTTGGTTAGATTAACGGGGGTTGCAGATTGCACACAAGTGAAACACAAGCCGCAAGTGAAACACAACAAAGATCTTAGGCTGCTGAAATGTCTAATTCACCATTTAACACACAAGAGGTAACATTAGGCTCAGATTATATATTGGTGCAACATAAGCAAGTTTATCATATTTGGCTGCAACTTCAAAGGTTGCAAAATATATTTTTTTTTTTTGCCTGTCCATTTGGTAATGCCACGCCAAAATCAAAACTTTTTTTTTAAATCATCATCGCCTTATCTCAGTTTTTTTTAAAACAAACTGCTTTAATCAAACTGCTCTTCAAGTTTCAAAAGCAAACTGCTTAAACCAAGTTTCAAATCTACTTAAAATAACAAGCTGCTTATCAAGCATATAAGCAGTTTAATATAACCAAATAGCCCCCGTCAATATAACCAAGTTTATCATATTTGACAGATTATAACGTACGACCACGTAATATACTTTCAACAATACAGGGTCGTAATCCGGATAACGTGTCTAGCGTTAGAACTGTATATAACGCACAAAATAAGTTCCGGAGAGCCAGAGTAGGTGATAGAACTCCAATTCAAGTTCTTTACTCGCATTTGAGGGATTCAGGGTATACATGGTACTATCAAGTTGCTTTCACATCATGCAATACTACGTAATTCATAGTAAGTATATTAAATTTATAACTATCAAGTTGTTTTCCTCATTAATATCAGTAATTTATATAAGTCACTTTTAATGATTTCAGGACAGCCCATTCCACTGGAATTAATTCCTATTTTTTGGAGAACCCTATATGTTCCGTGGCCTGTTATCAATAGGCCACCGCATGAAGATGGCTCTTCCAGTGATGATGATGATGATGATGATGATGATGTTGATCCTTCGTTGAAAAATGACTTTCGACAATTCACGAATATTTTTAGCAAAGCATCGGAATTTGTCAAGAAAAATATGTTAAGGAAGTTTAAAGAGATATACGAGCCTGAATCTGTTTGCACACGTGAACCTGCTATTGTGAAAAATACCCGTGGACGTCCGAGCGCAAAGGACAAAAAGGGCAAGGCTACACAAGTCCCGGACTTGAATGAAGTCCCGGACTTTAATGAAGTACCAATCGTAGATCACCGAAGAAGTACAAATTCAAGATCTACAAAAGTCCCGAACTTGCCGAAAGAACCTCCAAGACATAGTTCTTACACGGGTGATAGTCCACGCCACAGATTATATGTTGGAGATAATGTGAGCAATGCTTTTATTAAGCATATTCCACCGCTTTTCCGTCCATACGTAATAAGTATATATAATGTGTATGGTGATGGAAATTGTGGGTTTCGGTGCGTTGCTCACAGTCTTGCTCAAAACGAAAATAGGTGGGCCGAAGTCAGACATATGTTACTGCGAGAGTTAGCCGAGCATAGTCAAACTTACATAAGTATGTGGTCGCAAATTGACTATGACCATCTTCGCTATACAATAGACTGGTTCAATGGAGATGCACCTAGAGGTCGCTGGATGTCGATGCCAAACACGGGGCTGGTTATCGCTTCAGTGATCCACCGACCTGTTGTATTTATATCCGAGCATGGTTGGAACACATGTTTTCCACTTTTTACCGGGCCAAGCTCATCACCAAGAACCGACCCTATTGTGATTGCCCGTGTGGGGGCTCACTTCATTGTACCGACGCTAGACCCAAATTTTCCACTTCCGCGTAACCACCCACAATGGAGGTTTTTCAGACAGCCTGTTGCAGCCGAATGGGAAACTTTATATCAACATCGACTAATGGAGTAAATAATTATACAGACAAAACATTGTAAATGATTATTGATTTATGTTGTAAATAATTATACCGACAAAACATTGTAAATAATTATTGATTTATGTTGTAAATAATTATACAGACAAAACATTGTGAATGATTACTGATTTATGTTGTAAATAACTGTTTTTATTATATCGTAAATGATTGAAAATTTATTAAAATTAATAATAACATTATTGATTGATGTTGTAAATTATTATGCAAATTCTTTGGCCAGGTGGAACGAAGAAATCCTTTCTGGTGTCGATGTGATAGAGGATTCATTATAGAACGGAAATCCGGGAAAGAAGGTAGCCAGGTACAAAAAACTATGGGTGTCGATACTTCATGTGGAAAGATGATTTTGAAAACAAGTACTTTAATCAAGCCTCATCTTCAACGCAGTGCTCAAACTGCGTTGCTAAAGATAATGAGATCAAGCTGTTGAAGACAAGAATAAAGACGTTGGAGATGGAGTTAGAATTGGCAAGGAATCCTGAGGATCACGCTTGTCAGTCGGGTGCAAGGCTCCATGATCTTTTAAATGAAATGAATAATCTTCATATGTCGTAGATGTTGTTGTTTTTAAATAATGTGTTGACGTTGTCGTTTAATTTAATAATAACAGTTGTTGTTGTAGTTATTTAATTTGGCAATATTTAACGTGCTATTATACAAACAAAATAATTATACAAAACATTATACATATACAACATAACATATACAAAACATTTAATTTAAACACAAAAAAAAAAAAAAAAAAAAAAAAAAAAAAAAAAAAAAAAAAAAAAAAACAGCTAAACGACAAAATAGGGCAAAAGTAAAAAAATAAAATAAATAAATACTCCTCCCTACCCACTATAGCCCCCGTTAATCTAACCAAATAGCCTCCGTCTTTATAACCCCACCCTTCTTTTTTCTTCTTTTTGATTGTCGCTACATAAGTTTTACCTTTTTGCTTCTTTTTTTGCCTTGCTTGCCAGCCAATAACAAGCCAACAACAGCCGCATCATTGTTTCTTCTTTTTTGATTGCCGCATAAATCCCATAACAGAAGTGCCATCATAATTTATTTTGATACGAACAAGTTTGCTTATTTCCTTATTTGGTTTGTTTTATTGTTTTATGTGAGTTTGCATGTATTGGGGACCATTATGGCCTTTTTATTATTGTTAGGGGGTGTCATGTATAACGTTGAAAGTTTTGGTTTGTGATTTAACCTAGCAGCCGATCATTCTGTGGGATATCCAGAAATCGGTTTTTTCCTCCTCTCTATAGTTTCTTAGTCTTAACCCTATCAAGGGTATCAGAGCCGTTCCGATCTCCAGTCAGAATTACTCTCGTTATCATGACGAACACTCGCAACCAGGATGTTGATAACACCCGTAGGAATCACGACAAGGCAATCACAGAGATCCAAGCAACGCTATTGGCGCTAATGAAACAACAGGAGCAATCAGCCAAACAACAAGAAGAAATCCTGAAGGCGGTTCAGGATAAATCGGGACAAGAAAACGGCGTCGTGTTTAGCTCAGGTTCGTCGTCTTCTTCTGTCGGTGCAGACTCGAGGGGTACCCGGGCCCTGCGGATTGGGAAGGTCGAATATCCAAGGTTTTCGGGTGAAGACGTGGAGGGTTGGGTCTACCGTTGCGAACACTTTTTCGCGATGGATGAGACGCCCGAGTAGGTGAAACTAAGGTGCGATGTTGTTCACTTAGAAGGGGATGCAGTCCTATGGCACAGGGCTTTCATGCGCACACGTGGTGCAACCGTAGCTAATATCCCGTGGGAAGATTATGTGCGAGCTATTTCGACTCAATTTTCTAATGCTATGTTTAAGGATCCCTTGGAAGAGATAGCTTCCCTTAATCAAACGGGTTCGCTTCATGAGCTCAACACTGCTTTCGATTCATTATTGAATAAGGTAACATTAAGTGAAACACAAGCTGTGAGTCTCTATCTTAAGGCTCTTAAGCTAGACATCAGGGGACCGGTTAAGATGTTTAAACTGCGCACCTTGCACCAGGCATATGGCTTGGCTAAGACTCAAGCACTAAATAATGAAAATTTGGAGGATAAACTTAACAGAGGGAAGTGGGATGTGGGGAATACAAGGAGCAACGCCAATTCAAAGATTACACCACCCACTAATGCTACCAAACTACCACTTTTATCGACACCCACCCGAATAACCACTGCGGCCGCTAAACCCATGGGGGGTGCGCGTCGCCTCACGAGTAGAGAGTTGGAACAAAAACGAGCAAAAGGGGAGTGTTTTGGGTGCACGGACATAAATGCCCTCGAAATCGGAATCAAGTTTACATCATTGAGGTAGAGGATGAGGATGAACCAGTTGTGGAAGAAACGGTACCCGAAGACGAAGAGAAGGAACACCAAATTTTGATTCATGCGTTAACGGGTATTCCCTCATACTCAACTATGCGGATTCAAGGTTCGATGGGTACTCGCCAACTTCACATACTTATTGACTCGGGGTCGACTCACAACTTTATTGACGTTAAGTTGGCTAAACGGTTACAATGCGAGGTAAGGGACATTTCTCCTATTAATGTGGGTGTAGCAAATGGAAAGAAACTCACTTGCAACCAAATATGTCCCAACTTTCAATGGACCATGCAAGGTCATTGGTTCACAGCCGAAGTTTTACTCATAGCTTTGGAGAATTATGACATGATACTAGGTGTACAATGGCTTCTCCCATTTAATGAGATTCTTTGAAATTTCCAAAAGATGACCATGCGATTTGAGGTTGATAGTAAACAATATGAATTAAAGGGACTCCAAAATAATAAACTCATGGTGTGTTCAGTAGAAAAAAATGGAGGAATTGATTTAAAAAAAAAAAAAAAAAGAAAAGAAAAGAAAAGAAAGAGAAAAAAACATTCTAAGGATGGTGCCATACAATTATTTAGCCTCCAACTAGCCAACGAGGGGTCTAAAGTTACCTACCAATCCAAAGTTTTATGAGACTAGAGCCACTCGCACAAGAACCTGCCTTGGAGGGGCTTGACTCGGGCTTTTTTCGAGGTATTTCAAACACCGAAGGGGTTGCCCCCTACTCGGCCTTTTGACCATCGCATCGTCCTTAAGGACGGAACGGAGCCGATTAGCCAACGGCCTTACCGGTACCCGTCGGTTCAGAAAGATGTGATAGAGAAGACTACGCGAGAATTACTGGATTCGGGGGTTATTCGTAATAGTCAAAGTTCATTTGCAGCCCCGGTTGTGTTGGTTAAGAAAAAAGATGGGCAATGGCGGATGTGCATGGACTATCGCAAGCTTAACGAGGCAACGATTAAAGATAAGTTTCCAATTCCATTAATTGAAGAATTGTTAGATGAACTGGGTGGGGCCACATTTTTTTCAAAGTTGGATTTACGCTCCGGGTATCATCAAGTTCGTATGGCACCCGAAGACATTCATAAAACAGCGTTTCGAACCCATGAGGGCCATTATGAATTTCTTGTTATGCCGTTTGGCCTTACGAACGCAGCAGCGACTTTCCAACCACTTATGAACCACGTGTTTCGCCCAATGCTAAGGAAGGGAGTACTAGTGTTTTTTGATGATATACTCGTTTACAGCCAAGATGAGGACCAACATGTGCAACATATAGAACGAGTTCTTTCGATTATGAAGGAGAACAAGTTATTGGCAAAGGAATCAAAATGTGTGTTCGGGGGGCGAACGGTGGAATACTTGGGCCACATTATATCTGGGGAAAGGGTAAAGACGGACCCGACAAAGATCGAGGCAATTCAACAGTGGCCTGTACTGAAAACACTCAAACAACTCTGGGGATTTTTAGGCTTGGCGGGTTATTAAAGGCGTTTCATCAGGTCCTTTGGAATGATTGCTAAACCCCTCACAAATCTTCATAAGAAAGATGCATTCCATTGGGGAAAAGCGGCACACATGATGCATTTGACCGACTCAAGGGAGCGTTGTCTTCAGCTCTGATTTTAGCTTTGCCAGATCCCACGAAACAGTTCGTCATTGAAACCGATGCCTCAGCGGATGGGTTAGGCACGATGCTTATGCAAGAGCGCCACCCGATCTCGTTTCTAAGTCGGGCTCTATCACCAAAACAGAATGGGTTGTCGGTTTATGAAAAGGAATTGCTAGCAATTATGATGGCGGTGAAACAGTGGCATTACTACCTCATTACGGGTCCATTTATTATTCGTACCGATTAGAGAAGTCTCAAGCATCTTTTAACCCAAAAGGTGACCACACCATTACAACACAAGTGGCTAGCGAAATTGATTGGGGTATGATTATTGTATTGAGTACAAAAAGGGACAAGAAAATGTTGCAGCTGAAGCTTTGTCGCATGTTCATGGGGTCACCTTATTTACTACTGTTGTCTCACAAATTGAACCACTTTTATTACAAAGAATTATGGAAAGTCAAAATGGGGATACCGAGGTTCTACATATTGTGCACAGGCTTAAAGATGGTGAAAATTTGCCTAGATTTAAATGGAATGGGAAGTGGTTAACTCAGAAAAATTGCATTGTGGTTAGTGGTGCCATGGGCCTACGGGAAGAAATTGTTAAAAATTTTCACGAGTCACCAATGGGGGGTCATTCAAGAGTGCGGTCTACGGTTCAATAAGTTAAGGGGTTATTTTTTTAGAAGGGAGTGGTGAAGGTGGTGCGTCAGGTGATCAGGGGGTGCGACGTGTGTATGCGGGCCAAACACGAGAATGTTTCTTCACCCGGCCTATTGCAACCGTTACTGATACCTGACATTATTTTTACCGACATCTCGATGGATTTCATAGGGCGCCTTCCTAAGGTCAAGGGCAAGGATACTATATTTGTGGTAGTTGATCGACTTACAAAATACAGTCACTTCATGACATTGGGTCACCCGTTTTCCGCCAAGGATGTAGCTCAGGTATTCCTCGATAATGTGTATAAACTGCATGGCTTTCCTAATTCTATAATATCGGATCGCGCTCCAATATTTTTGAGCTCGTTTTGGACCGAGTTTTTAAAACTTCAAGGGGTGGCGGCCAATTTGTCCACGGCTTACCACCCACAAACAGATGGGCAGACGGAGGTAGTTAACCGATGCTTAGAAGGCTATTTTAGATGCATGGTCATGGAGAGGCCACATACTTAAAATGCAGAAAATGAAATAAGATATGACCAGTGCAAGTGATGCGTCGCATCTTATGATGGAGATGCGCCGTATCTTCTGCAGGTCTGACAGACTCGACACAGAACAGAAAAGTAAAATTTTTTCCTCCGGGTTGTCTCCCGGTCAGCACTTGTCTTTATTCCAGAGTCTTCAAGTTAGACTCACGTTCAGCTCCTTAATTTGTTCTATTGATCCCCACATGTCCGTGCACGATGTAGTTGCGAATTACTTCGTCACGAACATATTTCGGCCCCAATTCAAGTACACCTTTGTAGAATCCTTTCATCTTTTGGTACGGATACTCGATCCCTTTCTCAGCGTCATTTTCATCTACAAAAAGAAATGGTGTAAATTTGTAACAAAATTTGTTAGGGGCATGTATTCAATTCATTTTCATCTACAAGAGTTGTAAGAAGGTCCTGCATGTATTCAATTCATTAAGTAGTTTTGTTCTATTGTATTAGTACGCTTTAATTCATCAGGATTGATGGGCTTGTGTCATGTGACTACGGAAAATCATGCACTCCCCTTAATATTGCTTTCCCATTAATTAAAGTTTATATGTTGATGTCTTTGGTGACTTTTATTAGTGCATTGATAACCTCTGTGTCTAGCTGAGTCTTGCTTGGGTCGCCATGCCCCTTCCTCGCCTATCTATTCTAGCGTATACGAGACGTGGGCATCACAAATGCCCAATACTCTAGAAAAGTAGGATAGACATAAGTAATCATTAAGGGTTTACTCGCCGATAAGATTAGAGCCAACGAGAAAGGTTTAATTATATACACTTCATATAAAACTAGCAATAAAACAAGTGACAAGCTACTTAATTATCAGGACAGGTCTTCTTATTGTCTCAAGTATCTATCTGTGTACGTGTGTGCTAATCGCTGATTCGTGCTCATTAGTTAAGTTTTCTATTTAATCATAACCAAACCGTGCCAGTCTCTCAGGCTGAACCCCCTTGCGTTAGATTAGGTTGTATAGCTAACTTAGGATATTAAAATACTAATTAGAATAACTAGATAATACGTTCCACTCTTAGTGATCGACACTCTACTTACCATTATATTCATACTGACCGGGTACACTGCTCGTTAAGTGTGTGTGTTATTGATAAGTCGGCTAAATATAAATTTAAAACTTGAGTAGGCATTAATACTGCTAAACCGCAACGACACGCACGCGCATCAAGTTTTTGGCGCCGCTGCCGGGGAGTGAATTGTTATTATCTGTTAATTTGATTAGTATTTTAATTAGGTTTTTCTTTTTTAGATTCTAACCACTAACCCTGTTATATATTAGATAGATTGCATTCATTGTATAATTTGCATATTTTCTGTTTTTGTTTGTTTTCTGTAATTTTTGTTTCTTTTTGTTTGATTTTATTTTTGTTTTTCTTTTCTGTATTTTTCTGCATTCTGCTATCGTTGTATTGTGCTAATACAAACGATACGGCGCATCTGTTTTCACAGATACGGCGTATTGCGTTTAATTTTTATAAAATACAACGCGTTTAATAAATTCGATACGACGCATATTTCCCCAAGATACGGCGTATTTTGTTTTTAATAAGAAATTTTTCTAAACCCTAACGCCATACGACGCATTTGTTTTAACAGATACGGCGTATCTTCTATTTAAATTAAAAACAGTTTTTCGAATTAATTAGACAAAAGCGACGCATCGATTTTTATCGATACGGCGCATCTACTAAATCAAAAATCTTGTATTTTGAAACGTAACGAAAATACGGCGCATTAGCTTTTGTTAATACGACGCATTTAATTTTAATAAATATAACCAATTTTTGATAATTTAAACTTGATACGGCGCATTCTTATTCATAAGCGGTGTATCTGTTTTCTGAATTAAAGTCTGATTAAATTTTAACTTAATAAGATACGGCGTATCCAACTTTTTGGATACGGCGCATCGTCTACAGATATCAGCAACTTTTATTTTTCGTATTCCGTTTTCGTTGTTAATTTTCTGATATCATACTTTCTTGAACATACCCTACTGATGCTTTTGTGATGGTTTCAGGAAGTGCATGACCAGGAGTTCAACTAAGAACTTGATTAAACCTTTCGAAGATCCTGAACGAGCTTTACATTCGCTTAAAAGGATTTTCAACACAAAAAGCTTTGAAATCTCAAGTTCGTTCGAGCTTGATTACTTTTCTGAAGAGAAAGAGGAAGAAGAAACAGAAACAATGATGGAAAACACTACTATGGAGGAATACATGAACAAAACCCGTGCTGATTACAGTTCAGGAGTTGCTAGACCGAAGTTTGATGAAAAGTCAAAGTTTGAGTTGAAGGGTCAGTTTCTCAAGGAGCTAAGAGAAAATGCTTTCAATGGAACAGAACATGAAGATGCTAATGAACATGTTGAAAAAGTCCTCGAGATTGCAGATTTGTTTACTACAGAAGGAGTCTCTGCCGATCAACTTATGCTAAGAATCTTTCCAATTTCGCTTAAAGGAGCTGCTAATAAGTGGCTAAGGAATGAACCTGCTAGTTCAATCACAACATGGGAAGATTTGAAGAGCAAATTCTTGAAAAGATATTGTCCACCTGCTAAAACTGCTAAAAAGATGGAGGCTATCAACAGTTTCAAGCAAGAACCTGATGAAACTCTTTATCAAGCTTAGGAACGATTTAAAGACTTATTGATGAAATGCCCTCAACATTATCTAAGTCCAATGCAGGAGATAATATTGTTCTATCAAGGATTGGACGTGCCTACTAGACAAATCTTGGATGCTAAGGGAGCTGTGCCTCAAATGAGTGCAGCCGATGCTAGAAAAGCCATCCAAGAAGCTGCTGATCACTCTAAAAATGGCACGACGGAACCTCTACTAGATCTAAGAGCAGCACTAATTTTGACAGGTTTGCTGCAATTCAAGCTCAATTGGATAAAATTAGTAGAGAGATGAAGAAGCGTGATGAGAAAGTTTATGCTACCCAAGTTGGATGTGAAAAATGCGAAGGACCTCACTACACTAAAGATTGCCCTAATAAGAATGAAAGTGAGACTTTTGAAGAAGCATACTACACACAATTTGGACAACCATTCCGACCTTCAGGAAGATTTAGGGAAGCTGCTCCGGGATACTATCAAAAGAACAACTATAATCCCACTTATCAAGAAAGGAGGCAAACTTTGGATGACACTTTAAAGCAAATTATGGCCGATGCTGCTAAAAGACATGAAGAGAACACCGCTATGATCAAAGAAATTCGAGCCTCAACGGATACTATAACAAGAAATTAAGGAGCTTCGATCAAAGCATTGGAACAACAAATCGGACAAATGAGCAAGGTTCTTCAAGAAAGGGGATACGGAAGTTTACCTAGCTCAACTGAAACTAACCCAAGAGATCATGTCAAGGCCATATGCACTACTGAAGAAGTCACGCCTAACATACCTTTTCCTAGAAGATTGATGAATGGTAATGATGCTGCAAAGCCCGAATTTTTCTTTAATTCTTCAATCAGTTTAAGGAGGTTACTCAAGGAGAAGGCAAAGATTGAAGAGGAGATCAAGGCTACAATGAAAGAAGAGAGCTCTGCAACCGACTTACGTGCCTTGCCTCATAAAGAAAAGGACCCAGGAAGTTTTACTTTACCTTGTTTAATTAATGACATATCTTTCAATAATGCATTAGCTGACTTAGGAGCTAGCGTTAGTGTTATGCCCCTTAAGACATTCACTACCCTATGACTAGGAAAATTAGCACCAACTAAGCTGCTTATTGAATTGGCTGATAAAATGGTAAAACGACCTGAAGGGGTTGCTGAAAATGTGCTAGTTAAGATTGAGAAGTTTGTTTTCCCCGTAGACTTTGTTATATTAGATATGCCCGAGGATGTTAAGATTCCTTTAATCCTTGGAAGACCTTTCTTGTCTACCGCCCATGCTAAGATTAATGTGTTTAAAAGAAAAATCTCATTAAAGGTAGGGAACAATAAACTAGTCTATAAGTGCCAAAATCCTGCTAAGAGCATAATTAGAGGCGTCTATGTGCTAGGATCAAGAGAACGTATGGACCTCGATCTAGAAGCTAGCTTTATGGGAGAAAACCGTGGTAAATAATGAATCACTTGAGACCTATAGTGGAGACTACATTGAATTAAATGATCTTAATTTACCAATAGGAATCAATGATCAATTTATGGAGGATTTTGAACCCGAAATTGAAGAAGGAGAAATTATGGATGTACCTAGAATCAATATGATCAACACTAAGAATTATGATGAATTTGAAGGATATCCTAGTTTCTGTGATTATGGTAGAAAGATCCATGTAGATTGTGCTTATAATTTACAATTTCCTTGCATGATAGGATTTAAACAGGTTAGTGCCAACTTTTTCCCTATTTTACCAATTAATGTAATGTCAAAAGATTTCTATAATTCTATAATGAAAAACAAAATTGAGTATAGAGGGAAAAACGTAGTTGGAATGTTCATGAATGTACCTATTTTTGTCGGGAATTTAACTATTGTTACAGATTTAACCGTGGTGGAAAACATGGATGCTTATCGTGATGTTGAGATGGGTAACGTGATCGTTGGGAAACCATTTTGTAAGGAGGTCGAAATTTACACCAAAAGATTTGAAGGAAATATCACCTTTCAAAGTGGAACCAACGTTATCACTTACATGGTGCCTCGTGCTCACCCAAGGTTTAAACACGCCCCATCAAGTTTTTACAGCTCTTGTATCTTCGTTTAGGTGTGTCTTGTGCTGCTTGGTCGTCTGAATTCGGCTCTAGGGTTTCTGTCTCTCTCTAAAATCTCCCTAAGACTTAGCTCCCCAAATTCGTCTGGTCTTGGGGTATTTATAGTTTCTGCATGAGGGATCGATGCGGCGCATAAAGTTGATAGATTCGGCGCATTGACTTAATTCGCATGGGGTCCAAGATTAATATATTCTGGAATATTCGTACACCGTCTTCAGATGCGGCGTATCTTGATCTATGTATGCGGCGCATGTACTTGGATTGTAACTTGTGAAATCTTGATAGTGATACGCCGTATGTTAGAAGTATATTGCGGCGTATCTGGAGTAGAACGAGCTTGATCTTCTGGATTTCAGTTGGCTTTTGACATCTTGCTTGTTTTGCTCCATAATTAGTCCAAAATCGCCAAGTTTCACATAATGCTTGTTTTTACCTGAGAATTTCTAAAGTAAATATTAATGTATCAATTCTCATATATAATATAATAAAACAAGTCAAATAAATAGGATAAATGATGATAATAAAATGTACTTATTTGAGTTCGTCAACACCATTTAGTTAAAATCAGTTCACAAAATCACAAGTGTTTCAAACCTTATTAACCCAACATCACAATTTTGTAACCAATACCTCGTCAATTGAAAAACACATCATGTGTTTGACAAACCTCTTAAACAAGAACCATTAAGTCTCCTTAGACTTTGACTAGGATTTGTGAAACCAAATCCGTAGTTATAAGTAAATAGACCTTAGCTTGAACCTTCGTTTGATCAAAAATGACAAAACATGACCAAATCAATTCTGGTCCCACGGTACCCTTCGATAAGACGGGTGGAACCAAAAATTTGGTTTCGCCCAATCCGCGGGTACCTGGTTCAGTTTTTAACCATTCAAAACAAAGAATCCTCTCACAACCGAGTCTAAGATTTTCTTTTTAAATCTTAATTTCACAACTTCATAGTCTAGAACACCTTCATTGTCTAGAACACCATCATAGGATCTCATCCTTTTCATTATTGATACATATCAAGCACATCATTGTCAGTGCAAATGACATATCAAAACCATCATTCTCAACACGTTGGTCCAACCAACACTCTCCCATCATATGATGTCATTTTCATCCTCATATAGGTATCTAGCATTTCAAATTTTTGCATATGGAATTTCTATTCCTAAGTGATCACTGTCTTCACTTTCTCTTAATTCCATTCGAGCATATATCATGGCACGATACATCATCTTTGGTAGAAGATAATGTCATAACCTTAACCGTCTTCAATACTCTTATAGCATTTGCTATACATTAGAGTTTCTGAATTCATTGCATTCATTATAACCACCACCCTTCATCACTTTTTTCACTAATCATCAATCCCATGGATTAGCGAAAAACTTACTAGTAAACCAACACCAACACTAGCACCACTCACTTTAAACTCCACTTCATATCCTCCTCATAGACATTATTTTGTAGGATTTTATCATATTATATTCTTGTGATTGTAATTCTTATTAGAAGATTATACTTTATGATATGGTTTGCTAAATAATCATAGTTCTCTGTCTTGAGTTGCTTGTGATTAAATCATTGATATATATATATATATATATATATATATATATATATATATATATATATATATATATATATATATATATATATATATATACTAGTTTTCGAAGCCCGCCCGATGGGCGGGCATGACTTGTAATTTTGCATTTTAATTTGATAAGTGTACCATTTTTTATATTGAATGTGTTAACAATTAAAATAAATGAACGTCAAGATTTATAGAACAATTAAAATATACAAAGATTATGTAACAACATAGTATATGATTTAAACTCCAAACGTTATCATAATCCTATTGAAACCTCACATTGTGCACGTCATGTCATGATCATTTTACACTTAATACCGAAACGATTAATAGTTACCTGATTTGTGTGGTATTGAATCATTGAAACCATGCTTTTAGACGATAGTATAATGACAAGTTTGGTCCCTCAAGTTAAAGTGCAGCTTGTACATTCTCTTCAACACATATCTCTTCTAAAAATCCCGTGATTCTACGGGTCTTTAAGCTAGTATTTAATATTTGCTACACATAGTAAAATCACAGCATAATCATATTATTCAGATCCTCCACTGGAAAGAAGAAGATATATATAATCAAACATGGAATTAAAACTTTGAACGATACTTTTGATAGTAAATTTGATTCAACTGTGAATTCATCATGTTTTAAAGATTAATGTCATTAATAAAGAATACATGCACTCCATTTGGTTCATTTGTTGTGATACGTTTTTGGTCACTCTTTCATTTTCTTATTATTAATATGAGTTCATTCATTTGTAATTAAGGTGGATATTAAATTAGTTTATCTACCATACTAAAGTTGAATACCAGCAAGTTTAACATCCCAGCTGATCTCGAAATTAACCACCCAAATGTATCAACATTATCGACCACACAACTCATGGAAAAGGTTTTACTCCAATGAGGCCATGACTATTTTTCACAAACACAAATTGACACTATGGGATTTTATTGAATCATGGTTCTAATTTTGTTATGATACGTAACAGAAGTAAAATATCAAACGCAAAGCTCCATGAATACATTTTTTCAAGTTCACTTTCAGTAAACGCATAATGATGCAAAATATATATCATTACAACTGTTGCCATTACATAAATTTTGTTTCAGAGTCTTTCTTTGGCTATTCTATAGATGCAACTTACGTCGAGTGTTATATCATCTAAGATGATAATTACGGTTAAAAATTAATGTTCAAGATGGAAGAAGAAACTACATGCCGAAACCACATATGCTTATGAGTCAGTAGAGCGTCCGTGTGATAATTCAAAAATCTTCGCATTTTTTTAGCTGCATCAATCACACAAACATACTTAAATTATTTCAAGCCATAACCAAAACTAAATCGGTTACTGGAAATTTTTAATAAAATCTTTCCCTTGTTACCTTCTTCGGTTCAATGGAAAATGAGAGTTGCATTTCCTCTTAGTTCCTAAAGAAGAAAAAACTCCCTCATGTGATTCTGTAGTTGGTTAGGCATTTGGGGTTTTCGTAGTACAACTCCTGTTCAATTGTTTCAACATTATAAGAAGTTGAAATGTCGTGGTTCAAGTTAGCCCACTTCTCCTTCTGGTCAGAAATAGCTTTCTGTTTGGTTTCGTGAAGAGATAAATGGTCAAAGCAAGCTACTAATTAAGCAATACTTATCTTTCAGAGGTATATTGGGTCCAATCAGCTATGGCTCTCTATAGTTAAACCTAAGCCAAATCTGACCGCTAAAACACATGAGTTTCGCTCACTGATGCAACTTTATTACTGATATTACTTGAACGCAACTTTACTTCTGTGATCTTGCCTACAAAACATACCAATGACTAAAAAGTTGCTTAGGTAAGTTGGTACCTGTTTAACACAGTTTGTTACAGGGGTCGCTCGGTATTTACCCCTGGCCTCTCATAATTTACCCTTTACTAAATTATGATATTTATCCCAAGTCTAGCAGTTTTATATTGTTACTCTTAAACGTTACTTTATTCAAACTTTAAGTAGCATAAACAAATGATGATCAGTAGCATTAACTGCTTAATTTTACCTCTTCATTTTGTTATGTAAAGATAGCTAGTAGCACTGGTTGCTTAATTTTTTACTACATTAGAATAGTCAATTAAATATTAACCTATATAGAATACATCACAAAAAAGGATTCAAAAGAATATAACTAACCTTCAGACTCAGTGTTGCCTGAAACCACATATTGAATGTCCGTATCATGATTCACTAAGCCTTGTGAGAGAATGTATTCCATCCCACGAGCAATGTCTAAAGACATGTTAATAAGTTTTTCTAATGGAAGATATTCCTTTTCTTTTCCAGTATTATCTTCAAGCTTATGCAAGTATGCCCTCAATGAACCTTATGAAAGGTAATCTGTGATAATACAGAAAACTGGTGGTTGTATACACGCAGGACAAAAAAAAATTCTTATAAACCATTGTCAACAACCTCTAATAAACTTGACTTCGCTTCGTATATATTGACCTATTGATGTTATTTACTCAGGCCTAACTCCAAAAGATGATATCTGGTTGCTAAACTTAATGTTGACATATGCGTCTGAATAAAAGGATTAGTAACAATCGATTAAATATATAATTATGATGTTATGAGTATCTTGACTCGTTTTTCCTTACGGTCTTGAATTCGACATTGAATAGCATATGAGACTTTTCGAAAATTATTATAATAATATTATCAAAAAAGTAGTAGTATATTTTATGTAGTCTTAGTGTTCAGCTTCTTCAGCGAGGTCCTCATTAGTTGACGCAACCGATGCTTCCTGGTGCAATACCTGATTTTCTGATTCGAGGTTGGACAAGTTTGCATATGACCTTTCAATGGTCTCATGAAGACCTGAAATTTTAACTTGTGATTCCTCCAACTCTTTAAAGTCTTTCTTTGCTCTCATTTTCAACTTCATTGTACTTCTGCTCAAATTCCTCAAATCTCTTCTTCAGCTCCACAATTTTCATCCTGCACATAAACATATAGTAGAAGGTCGATTTTAACCAATTAAAAGAGTAACCTACAATAAGCATCTCTTTAGTTTGGTTTTAATTCTAACAAAAGCATTAAAAAATCATTTTTCTAAATTACAATTTGCATTTCTGAGCATGTAAAACATGTACACCCTCTAATGCTTTTCAAAGTCTAATCTCCATTTAGCTACTCAACGCGCTTCTCCAGCTTGGCCTTAGCTTCTCTAAGGGCCCCGACATCTCGTGCAGCCTGCAATCAAGGAAAATTATTATTTTGGCAATTTTTAGTAGATGATACTTTTGTTTTTTTTGAAAAAGGATATGTACTCACCATCTTTAGCATCCTCGGTTCTTTCCTTGCTACCTTTGATCTCCACAAGCATTGAAGTTGCTAGCAGAACCTTTCGTAAAACATTGTATCATGTACTGATGTACGTAAAACAAATTGGCTAAACTCTTCAATTTCTATAATCCAATATTAAAGTATTTGTATCCGATTGGCGGGCCTGCAATAATGCAGCAAGATATGATATAAGAAAACAAATAATGGCATAAGAGTGTTGACTGTATCTGAGATATAACGAAAGCACCAGAGATGACGATCATTGAATAAGACACAAAAAAACATTCAAAGATATATCGACAAGGTATTTGCAACTGACCACGGCGCGAGCGACTGCTAGGGCCACATATGTAGCTGAAGTGGTGGCCGCTGGTTGATTCATATTCATTGTATCTGAGATTTAATGAATGCTCCACACATAAGTATAAGTATAGTTTAATAAAAGACAGAAATTAGATTTTAAACATAGAATAATAAAGTATCTACATTACCGAGATGGCCAAGCTGGCGACTTCTGTTTTGTGGAAAAAAGGAGGAGGTGGTCTCTGTGGTGTTGTTACCGTAAAAATCAAAAGAAGATATCACTATCTAAAACTAAATGATGATGCCATCACCACAGATCACGCCCCACCATGAAAATACTTTCTCCCGGACATTATACCTTGCCGACGATTTGGGCTGGAACATAAAAGAATTGTAATGTAACAGATTATATAAAAAGGTCTCTAAGATTGCTTATTTTAAACTTCCAATTCTTTATATATGACTTCTAACCTCCAAACACTTTTGCTTGGGTAACCATTCAAAGAGTTCTTTCGTCTCCATAATTCGGTTATTGTTTTCATCTTCAATTAAAGTTTGATCATACCTAGAGATGGTTAAGTTATTAGGTCAATCATGTTAGTGTTTCGAGCTATATACTAAAAAATATCTAAATAAATAATCTTACTCACTAATACAAAATGTTTTCATATATCACATCTTGCTGGTAGCAACTTCAATGTTCGGCCAGATGGCCGTTTTTCACTCCACTGGGTATAAGAGAATTTCATAATGGATCAAATTTTTTCCGGCGATTGTACATGACCCGAGTTAGATAATTGTGCACCTCTTTGGGGCCAAGTGAGTTTCCGTCATCCCACATATTGTCGTGCAAGCTGTATGTAGCATCAAATACTGCTTAAAACTTATAAATTACAATTTGTATTCAAAATTCAAATAAAGTTGGGAGTTTGAACCTACATATAAATGGGTCAATTTATGTTAAGTTCTACCTAAAATGGTCCAAACAGATATTAACATTAATAGAGAATTAGAGATGATTCAAGTCAGCAGTCAAAGTCACCAATGGTTTATTTTCCGTGCATATACAACAATCTATGTATTCAATGCTCATACAGTATTTATCCACATTTAATCAAAAATACTTCTAGGTCAACACAAGCCTGATAGCCTAAATGACCAGAACCATTTTTGAAAACCTTACATTCACTGCAATGCTAAAATAGATGAATTCGCCTTCAAGAACTACACTTAATAAATTATGAGCCACATATACCATATGTAATTACCTCCTTTGCTGTAAGCATTTGAACAAAGTTCACGCCCCACCATGAAAATAGAGCTGCTATTTGCGGTGTTGTAGCTGTAAAAAGCAGAAAAAGGTATAGCTATTTGAGCATAAATGCACCAGCACAATGAAGAATAATAATAGTATTGAACTTAAGCGTAGACCAGGACCATTTTTCAAAAACCTTACACACACTGCAATGCTAAAACAGATTAATTCGCCTTCAAGAACAACACTTAATAAATTATGAGCTACATATACCATATTTAATTACCTCCTTTGCTGTAAGTATTTGAACCATATTCATGGATCTGGAAAAAAGAATCAATTAAAATTCACCTATGACTGAAAATCTGAAATTAAGATAATTAAGAATCCAAATTACAATTTCACCACAAATTAAACATAAAAGCAAATCAATCAATAAACATGTCATGATTTAAAAAATTTGTAAAAATCAATAGCATACCTGTGTCATTGTGTTTATAATCCTGATTCAATTGTAGTAGTGCAATGCAACGATTCAAATAAAAGAAAACCTAATTATCAAAACAATCACGAATTCAAAAATCAAAACAACAGCAAAAAATGGAATTGACAAACGAAATCTTACCCGACAGCTAGTGAAATCAATTAGGTTGGACCATGGATTTAGGGTTTTGTGTTAATAAGAGGATGTGATTTGGATTAACACAGGTAACAGATCATATTCGGTGAAATTAACATTCTCAGGAATAATTTAAAGACAACTACACATCTAAAAAATTATATATGATAGCATGATATACAAATTAAAAAATAGTACCTACTGGCATGATAAGTTGATAACAACGTACCTCTTTTCATAATTAGGGTTTTAGGAAAAGAGGCGTAATGCTTTTTTTTACGCTATATATTTAAGAAAAAGATATGTAAGTTTTAAAAGAGATAACACTATATAGAATTTGAGTTACAAAATCTCTTCAAAAAATTGTGGTGGTTCAGTGGTTAACATACCACAAAATATATGCATGGTCTAGAGTTTGAATCTCACCAAGTACAAATTTTTAACATAATTTATGTCCGATTTTTCCTGCAGCAAGAAATGCCAAGTGGCATAGTTTATGATTATGTGGCATTTTTATGATTATGTGGCATTGAGGTGGCATTTATGTGGCATTATCTACGTGTAACGCCTCCTGTTATATATAATGTAGATATATATATATATATATATATATATATATATATATATATATATATATATATATATATATATATATATATATATATATATATATATCTACATTATATATAACAGGAGGCGTTACACGTAGATAATGCCACATAAATGCCACCTCAATGCCACATAATCATAAAAATGCCACATAATTATATATATAGGGTGGCGTTATTGTGATATACACTCTTAAAGTAAGAAATAATAGGTACAGTTGTGGACCATTGGATTTATCAATGATAATGTCACTAGTATTAATGATGTCACTAGTATTAATGATGATGTTTCTAGATCAAATTAAATGAAATGGCAATTTTGTAAATAAATGTAAATTCATTGGCAAATAGTGAAGCAGTTTTGATACCAACCTCCACACGTTTTTTCTTTGATTTTTTAACATCTTTTTTTTTAATGCCATTTTTTTTACTAACTTTCTTTTTTTAGGTACCATTCACCTAACACCGTTCTTTTATTCTTATTCTTTTGATACATGAAAAATTCCTTGGTAGTAATCTTTTATATTTTTAATTAACACAATGTCGGTGATACACTAATATTTTTAACACATTTTTAGTGACACAAAATTTCATGATACATTTCTATTGACTCACTATATTATTGACAGACTTTATTTTGTTATGCATTGATGCATTTTTAGTAACATGTTAAGTTTTTTTTATACATATTTAGTGACACGCATTTTTTTTTGACCATTTGTAATGATAGACTAAATTTTTTTAATATATTCGTAGTGACATACTAAATTTATCATATTAATTTCTTGATACTGACACACAAAATTTTATGATACATTTGTGAAGGCACACTAACTTTTACGACACATTATAAGTGACACATTTAATTTAATGATACATTTTTAGTGACACACTAAAGTTTTTAACACATTTTCTTTGAAACATTTGTAGTGACACATTAATTTATTAACATAATTTTCTTAGACAAAATAAGTTTATGAAACACCAGTTGCATAATACATTTGTAACGATGCTATTTTTTTTTTATCTAAGAACAAAGAAACAAACTGGTCTTAGTGTTTACGTCATCGACCCACAAAGAGAAAACACAAAATTTGTACCAAAACAACAAACCACAACCGACCAACATCAACAACTACACAAAACACAACCTCAATCCCATTCTCATCAAGATTCAAAAATAAAAGAACGTGAAAGAAAAGATCTCAGGTTATAACAAAAAATTCATAACAAATCTTTAAAAGATTTAACCAATTATAACCCATCAATGATCTTTGAAAACTGAAACTTATAAGAAGATTACAAGATTTTCGAAAATAAACAAAACCTTAACAACATAGTCGAAATAAAAAGATTCAATATATCGGGTTGAGCTTAACAGATCTTGAACAATAAAAACCATCATCGATCTATAAATTTCGAGTCTATTCGAGTAGGCCATAGAAATTGCACTCTTTTTAATTTTGTTAATATATTTTACAATAATAAATGAAGCACTATTAAACCTACACAAAACAAACTATAAGTTTGGTGATTCACATACCTGACAAATTTCAAACTTTTATTTATAAAATTTGTACATAAGGCTAAAAGGCAAAAACATTAAAAAAAAATAACAAAAAAAAATAGATCGACGAATCTTGACGTCAGAGATCTTGACGGCGGATATTGACGTTTAGCATGGTGGTGGATATAAATACAAATGAAGATATGTGAGAAATGTTGTAAATTTATGTTGGTTCATGACGTCAATTTTTGTGGGATCTAGATATGGTTTTGAAGTTTGGTAAATAATGAGATAAAAGTAATAGTAATATATATGAGAGAGATGGGAGGTTGGGTAAGGATAAATAGAGGTGAATGATTCGGTTTAGCAAAAATATAGGACAACCTCAAATACCAATAATACCCCTAAACACAATTAAATTCATTCTATTTTTCTTTAATTGTAGTTTGTTTTGTGTAGGTTTAGTAGTGCTTCATTTGTTTTGTGTAGTTTGTTTTATGTACATATGTGTATATATATATATATACACACACACACACACACACACACATATATATATATATATATATATATATATATATATATATGTACATATCTATATATATATGTGTGTGTGTATATATATATATATACACACACACACATATATATATATAGATATGTATATATATATATATATATATATATATATATATATATATATATATATATATATATATATATATATATATATATATATATATATGTACATATATATATACACACACACATATATATAGATATGTACATATATATATATATATATATATATATATATATATATATATATATATATATATATATATATATATATATATATATGTACATATTTATATATGTACATATGTACATATATAGATATGTACATATATATATATATGTACATATATATATATGTACATATATATATATGTATATATATATATATATATATATATATATATATATATATATATATATATATATATATATATATATATATATAATATATATATACTAGACTATAGACCCGCGGGTTTCGCGGGTGGCAATAAAAAAAATTGTATTGTAAGTAAAACAAAGTCATATTAAAAAACAACTAAACTATCTTGTTTTGACAGCATAATGCATCAACCAAACTGCCATTTTGACAGCACAACAGAAAAAAATATTCCCACTTTTGACAAATAAAATGGCATATTCAAAAATAATATTCATATAAAGTTAACAAAAAAAACATTTTATGAATTATCAAAATTAAATATGCATAAGTTACAAAGGTTAACTAAGAAGGAAAAAAATGAAAAATACCAAATCATTAAAAAAAAAAAGTCAAAATGAATAAACAAATGCGATAATAATATCACTTATTTGCACATGCTTGTAGTGTCTTACACTTTTTGAAGAACTTCGGGATAAACAACATTCATAGTATCGCTGCAAACCTTTCCATCTTTATCGTATATCAACATCTTTAGACCTTTCCGACTTGTGACTCTTGATACCGCAACATAAAGCTGACCATGTGTGAAGACAGGTTTAGGCAAATATATTCCAACTTTGGAAAGCGATTGCCCTTGGCTTTTGTTGATAGTCATTGCAAAGCATACAGATATTGGAAATTGTCGCCTATTAATCTGCAAAGGTAATCTTTTATCGGAAGGAGTCAATTTGAATCTTGTTAGTGACACCGTTTCTCCAACTTTTGTTCCAGTCAAAATTTCGGCTTTGATAGCACGGTCTCCGAGTTCCTTAATACGCAATCTAGTCCCATTGCATAACCCTTCACTCTGATCCATGTTACGAAGCAACATAACCGGTGTCCCAACTTTTAATACTAACTTGTGATTTGGTAGGCCAGCCAACTTCATACCATTCAACACGTCGGGAGAATACAACGACTCATTAAAATTGTCATTTACTCCTTCAGATTCACATATGCTATCTGAACTTTCGTATACTTTCTCTTGACCCGGAAGTAATGAAAGCAAATGATCATTGATAAATTCAACCACTTCATGTGTTGGAGCTAAAATCGCTCTTTCTTGAAAGTATTTAGGATCGTTCAAGTTATCAAGAATGGAAGGATAGACAAAATTAACCAGCGCACCAACCGGGTCAGCACAATCTTTTATCAGGATATCGTCTGGTATATTAATAATAGTCTCACCATCATTACGACCACCCAAGCGACCATCGCCTACTTTTAATATCCAATCTGCAAATTCTTTAATATCGTCCGTGTTTGATGAACCAGAACCACCTCTCAACCGCATATTTTTGGTTAACCTTAATACATTAATATGATCCCATAAATAAGATGAATTAAGAGATGCATGCACGATGTCTTGCCTTGTGCCACCAGTTATAACAGGAAGAATTTGTCTAAAGTCTCCTCCAAACACAATGACCTTACCGCCAAAAGGAATATTGAAGCTATTAGGATTTGTGACACGAAGAATATCTCTTAATGTTCTATCCAATGCTTCAAAACAATGTCTGTGCATCATAGGGGCTTCGTCCCAAATAATCAATTTCGTCTTAATTAATAAAGCTGCAAGATCTGAACCATGAGTAATTGAGCAAAAGGAAGTTTCATTAACATTGATTGGAATTCCAAACCGAGAATGAGCAGTACGACCACCGGGTAACAACAATGAAGCTATACCACTTGATGCAACATTTAACACAATTTCTCCTTTGCATCTGATAGCAGCAGATAGTGTTTTCCATATATATGTTTTCCCGGTACCACCATATCCATATAGAAAAAAGACGCCACCTTCATTCTTTTCAACCGCCGAAATAACCTTGCCATATACACTTTGCTGTTCATCTGTTAAACTTGAATACAGATTTTCATGTTCCATTTTCAATGTATCTCTGTTATAACACAACTCATCATGGATAAGAATATTAGTATGATTTTGTAAGAACTCTGTATCTGGTAATGGCATAGATGATATATTTTTCAGGCTACTTCCCATAGTCCGAAGAATTTTCTCTATATCTTGTAAAATTAGATTTTTGAGATGACGTTCACGCATCTCCAAATCTACGTTTATAAAAAGAAAGGTAGTTAGGATGAAATGAAAATAGTTAGCAAAATATAATTCCCAATGATGACCCACTTAATACACATGACCCCCCTTATATATTGTAATTTAGAACATGAATAAGTAAGTAGAAGTTTTTGGTCCACGTTTTTTCATCTTTATTTTTTACGTATACAATTGTTGATGCATCATTGAGTTTAGCCTAATAAGGGTATGCGCCTATGACAAACTGAATTTCCACGGAAATGGGGTGTTTGGAACTGCCGTTTATAACTACATGTGATTTTAGGAATTAAATATATGAAACTCCTAAGATTGAGTATCCTAGATAAGAAATCACATAAAAGTTATTACTGATGCGATAATGCTACAGTCAAATATGGGGCATTTTGCGGTTAGTACTTTAGTTAATTTAGTAGGCGAAGGAGTTGTTATCAGCTCATTAAGAAACTGAAGTCATCTCATGTATTTTCTTCAACCACATATGTTTCGTGTGTCGTTGTGTGTCTTGGGCTTATCAAGTTAATTTGAAATGTCAATCAGTAAACTGAGAAACTAATTTAAGAAAGTTTATTGTTTTTCGGGTTGTTTCAGGACTACAACAATAAGCTAGCTCAGTTGCGAGCTGGGAAAAGCAGCAAAAGCAAGCTTACACTCGCAAAGTTCAAGTCTGCAGAATCATTAAAAGGGTGGGAGGTTCGCAAGAGAACTTATCTCCAGGATGAAGCTGCCGCTAAATATGATGGAGGAATGGATGCTAAATTTGAATTCACTGAGAGTGGAGATGCAGTTTTTTCAGGTAAACATTTCTAAACACTGAAATAAAACCTCACGTCTTTCCGATGGTGATTACATTTCAGCATATACCATTTTGATATAGGTTACGTATTTACACGAGGAGGATATGTGGATCTGTCAACTAAGCTATCACTTCCTCTCGGTAGTACATTAGACAGGTATATCTCATATAGCTAATGGCAAGATTACAATATGTGTACTCTTGCTCCAATTGTTAAGTATAGTCTCCCAACTTCAGGTATGAAGGTCTCATACTTTTGATAGGGGGAAACGGAAGGTCATATGTTTTAATTCTTGAATCTGGTCCTACAGCAGACGCAAACCAGAGCAAACAATACTTTTCTAGAATTAGCACAAAAGTAGGGTTTTGCAGGGTGAGCAGTCTTCTTATCCTTCGGTCAGTAAATGTCTGGTCAATGGTTATGTGCCATTTAACAGTCTTATTATAGTGATCCTTTTTACTTATGTCATGTGAATGATAGTGATCCTTTTTACTACTCTATTTATTCTTATGAATGCACTTAAATAAGCATACCCCAAACATCCTCTAAGCTTTAGACAAATCAAATCCATATAAACACATATTCAAAAGTAACAAAAAAACACCATGACAATATTCAACTTTATAAATATGGATAATGGTAAAGAAAAAATAAAGGATCTAGCTTGACATTTATTTATTTGTTGTGTAATGAACTCCTATTTAACATACAGACTTCGAATTGTTCATATTGTGTGTATCTTCGAAGAAATACATACCGAGTTCAATCCCAACTTTAGCATACAAAGTAACTAAAAACAGAATTAAAAACTATACAATTGTAGTAGTAACAACATTTAAAAACAAAAGCTAACCTGGATTGTTCAATAGTTGACGTTGACGGTGCTCAATATCATCCTTCATAAATGTCCATGCTTCATTCCAAACATGATCAGGTCTTGAAATAGTATTAGACATAATTAGATGTACAAATGAGCGGCGTACTTTCCCCCCTAATGCCCAACCACTTATCTCTTGAAGAGCATAAATATATTCTCTGTCATCATCAAGTAATCCACAGGCAAAACACGCTTCCCTAAATGAAGGGTGTATAATGCCGTTATATTCATAAAGTTTCTCCTATGACTCCGGTCCTTTCACCTTGTTTAAAAGAACCCTTAAGTAATAAGCGTCACCAACCGATGGAGGAACATTATGAATTCTTCCAATTGCATAACCTTGTTTTCTTTGTTGCCAAATTCTTTTTGGTCCAATCCATGTAAACTTTGTAGGGAATTCGGTGTAAGTCAATGTTTTAGCAAGATCATTTGTTTTATTACACTCCATCCATGCAAGAAATTTGCTAGACGCGACTGAAGGTTTATTAAGAACATCGGTGATTTCATCATCGGCGTCATAAACAACTTGTTGTTGACCGGGTAAATGGAACGGAAGCCTCTCCACTGCAGGTGTACGATAATGAACCTCATATCTTAAAATACGCCAAGCAGATTCACAAGCTGAAAGGTATCTACAATCATAATACTCTTTAATCTCATCAACAATTTCATCGTTGGAAGGAGCTTCATTGTCATGATCACCTACTTGAATTGAAGCTGTAACTCTATCCGGTCCTTTGTTGATATACTTGAACAAATATTTAATTGAACCAGCTTGATTGCACCATTCAACGTTGATATGTGCTTGATACTTTTTCAACAAATAACTATTATATGGAACAACAAATCGATTATCTAGCCGCACACGACTCTTTTCAACAAAATTACCATCTTCCCTACGCCTATAAACAGGGTAACCATCTGAGTCACAGGAAGTATGATTAGAATACTTTTTTGGAAAAATTTTTGTGCATACTCCCTTAATAGTACATGGACAGCTCGGGTTGTCCGCTCTACACGGACCATGGATCATGTGTTCGGTGACCAGAGTGTATAAATCTGGATCCAACTCTTTATCTGGAATTTCAGCTGATATGAAGTCATCAATTCTCTCTGGATTCAGCAACTTATCATCTTTGTGCAAGAATAAACAAATATGACTGTGAGGAAGTCCACGCTTCTGAAATTCGATAGTATACACAACTGCATACATGAATAATAAGTAAGAAACTATTAAAATTTGTAACTATATACGCATGTAAAGAAATTTGACCACAATTTTGGTTAGGTTGTTAAAGTGAATACCTGCTTGAACACGACCAAATATTTGATTTTCCTTCAAATTTTTGATCAAATGATCAAGTTTAAACTTAAACATCCTGCACAAAACTTCAGGTCTGTCCTCTGGTTTCAATCCCCTTTTACGCACAAATCTTGAAATCTCCGGCCACTTTGGATTGCAAGTGAATGTAATGAAAAAATCAGGGTGCCCAAACCATTTACAAAGTGTCATGGCATCTAAGTAATTTTGTTGCATGTACCTTGCACCACCGGTAAAGGATGAAGGTAAGAGAATACGTTTGCCAATTGTAGATGCATCTTGATTGCCATTGTCAAGTTGATTAGATAGATTCTCATACGACGCACATCGTAGTATTTTTTGTTTGCTACGGAAGAAATACATCCTCTCAGTTTCTATCATTGTAAAAATATCCACCAAAAATTGTTGAAACAATCTTCTGGAGTTATGAATAAGAGAAAACTTATTGGGCCTTTCTTGAATGATATAAGCCATAAATTCACGCATCGTTAAACGAACATGTTTATTTGTATCTGGATCAACAACATCTCTATGTAGAATGTCCGTGTGGTAACCATCCTCGCCATAAGGAAACAACAAAGGATATTGAAGTGATAGAAATTTTGGATGCAAAACATTTATCTGCTGAATATCACCAGTTTGTGATTCAACAACAATGTCTCTTTCATCAAGAGCTTCTTCAATATCACCAACAATCAAAAGAGCAATTTCAGATGCGGTAGGGAGATTATATGTCCTACCATCAGACATTCGTCTCCCTAATAATCTTAATTTTATGTTATCTAGTTGGTTTTCTTGTGATACGTAACGATCTCTGACCATCCGGTATGACTTTACCAACTCGTTGTTACCATCCAAAATTGTACGTAATGCGTCTGTAATTTGCGGATCAATAGAATCCCCACTGAATTTCCGACTGCTTGATCCTGACCTGATACGTTAAATTCATATTTATTTTGTATGGATAAACAAACGAACCACTATATAAATTTGTGTAACTTTATGACAGTTATATTAAACATGGCAGGCAACCGGTTTAAAATTGAAATTCAGTTTTGATATTATACCTTACGGCGTCAATTCGATTTTGATCTTCATTATCGGTGTCATACACATACAACTGTGAAAACTTGGGTTTTGCATCCTTTACCGAAAACAAACTTCCGAGTCTATGATAGTTCTGGCCGTGTAGACGAAAACAATATGGTCCCCTTCCAACGTTTACAGAGTGGTCAATCTTTCCGCCCAATGAAGTAAATGAAAACATCATGTTGTAAGTTCTTATGTTTTTTAGGAAATTTTTACTTAATGAATCATTTCCGCGAAAAAGTTGGAGCAACATAGGTGGTGGGTCATTTAAATCTGGAAGTTGAACCTTGCCATAGAAACAACATAAAGAATAACACCATTTTCCTTTAAAAGGTCTTTTGATTCTCGCTTCAGCATCCCATAAAACTGCATTGCAAGCTCCGCAAATGTTTGTCGGATCACCGTGGTCAAGATATTCTGGATGAGTATAGAGAATAGAAAAACAAAATTTGACGTTAACATAGTACTTGTTAATGTGGAATGTTAAATGAAGAGTAAAGAGATACGCGTACCCTCAGATACACCTACATAAGGATTCCTCAAGTCTATTTCAATGTCATCATCTTCAGCAACATCAAAATCAAGTATAGGTATATCCGATAGTTGAGCTGAATTATTTCTCAGGTTATGCTTTCTAGATGACATTGAAGTAATACCATTTGCAACTTTTGACATGGATGATGAATTCGTAACACTTGAGCCTGTATATAAAGTGATTACATGAATAATGTTAATAAACATAAAGCCTAATATTAGAAACAATGAAAATGACAGGTAAGAGGTAGTTACTTACGATATGTTTTTGAATTCAATGGAGTCTGATAGCTGGTGTCATTATCATTTCCATCTTGATAAATCTTCCTTTTTCCTTTACTTTTAGATTGATAATTTATTTGACTTTGCTGGCCATCATGAAGCACGTGACCAAAGGAAGAAGAGCGGGTATGGTAGGTTTCATCAGGCTTAGACATTGAAAGACATGAACCTGATAGTGTTCATGGTACATTAATTATATGAAACACAATTTTTTAAAAAGTCAGATGACCAAAATAGAAGAAACTTACGATTTGAGATGTCATATTTAGGTGGTCGTCCACGTTTCAGTAAAGCTGGATAAGAATCATGAACAATATATATTTATGAGGTTAGTTGATTATTGTGTTAGAATACTAAAATAATCAAAAAATAGTGTTTGAAAAACACTTTGAGAAAAGTGACTATACTCATAATTTCAAAGAGGATAAAACGAAAATTTGGAAAAAAAAAATTGACAACGCTCTTTTTCAATGGCAATCCCAAACACCCCCTAGCAAAAGACGGAAATATCAAAAGATATAAGCAAAACAGAATGGTCTTTGAAAAATTACCACCCGGCGATTCATTAGTCAATAGTGCTGGTCCACTTTGTGTGACTTGGGCCACGTTGGATATCTGAGTAGCTGCTATACTACCATGTAAATCCACTAATAACACAAAAGAAGAACACACAAAGTCATTATGGTAATTCGATAAGTCTAAAACGTAAGTAGGAAACAAACTTACGATTTGATATGCCATATTTAGGAGGTCGTCCACGTTTTGGTAAGGCCGGATAAGAATCGTGACCAACACAATTTTCATTTGTGGTTGATGTTGCATTAGACAACACGCTGGGTATATCTTTAAAACTATGACTCGGAGTATTTGAATTACTACTGCGTGAGTCTACTAACATTGACACATAAGAAAAAGCACAAAATTATTAATAAGAATATGAGAAATCATAAATGCAGTTAGGAGTAAAAATCTACAGTTTGATATGTCATATAAAGGAGGTCGTCCACGTTTTCGTAAAGGAGGTCGATTATTCTGCAAATCATCCATTGCAAGCGTGTAAAATTATCTGTTGCATCCGTGTGAATTTAAGAGATGACAATTTTTTTAAGTGATTCATAAGAAAACTGATCATCCATCTAGTATTTTGTCTGTTATTAATTTTCCTAAAATTTAGGAGATAAAATAAGTGGTGTTGAAAATAACTATGTTTCAACAATTTTTATCTCTAAAGCAGTTTTTAATTTGATTTTTGAAATATAAGACGACCTTCAATAAGTCACTATGAACGGTTCGTTATAATTTGTATTTATCATGGGTCAAATAAGTTTATTAGGAAAAAAATGTCGATTCGTTATAATGTTATTTTAATTTGTAGTTTAATTAAGCTTTTAATTTAATTTCTGGTTTAATTAAACTTATAAAGTCAACGTTAGTCAAACTGCTTAATTAGTGCTTATTAGTTGCTTTTTTCTGCTTATTAATAGTGGTAATTGTTTTTTATAGTTCCTTGTCGCTTACATATAGTTAGGAGCTAATTAGTTTAGATTTTGCCTTAAAACCTTAAAAAAGCCAAAAATAAGCATAATCTAATGTAACTTATCCTTAGTGCTTAATGTCAGTCCAAAGTACTTTTTAAGTCTTAAAATATCTTAATTTTCATTGGTCTTCCATATTTTTAGCTTCAAGTGGTCTATTTTTGTCATATAGCAACACAGTCAACCCATTAAGGGGTGTTTGGGTCAAGGGGCAAAACGGGTCATAATGAGGCATTACTGTTCATGTGCCTTTGGTTAACTTTTAATCCTCCATGATTTAGTTTATCTAAGGTGTTTGTAGGGGTATTTGAGCTTAATTGGCTAGTTTGATAGTTTTCTAGATAAGATTAAAGGTTAAATGGTGTTTACTGTTCTGAACAGCTTATTATAGCTATAAGCCCTTTTTGTTCCAACTTTTAGTATTTCTGAGTTTGTTTTAGTCTATCAAATTGATCTTCAGTAGCTTGATAGGTCTCATTAAGGTTAGAGTTTTTTTTGGCCAAATCTTCAGCAATAAATCCCATGGCTGAAGTTCCAACAATACAAAATGGTGAATTTAGTCTGTTTGAGAGGTTTTATTTTCTTCGACACATTCTAAATATCATTCTTTTGTTTCGTTTCATACTTTTATTTGGTTATATCTGTTGAACTAAGGACATATTATATCAGTTTAGGTTACTTATAAAATTTGGTGTGATTTGCAGTCATGCAATTCTTATCTACTTATCTTGTAAGTTTCCAGGAGTGGCTAGTCACTGGTGAGTCCATATCCTTCATGATCTCCATGATCCTTATTCACGTACAAAGCCTAAATTTTATTTGAGACCGCTGTTATAAGATGGATTGTAATCTTATTATACTAACAGGTATCCCAGTGATCTGATCGAAAGATCTAAGGTTCAGTCAGTTTTAGACTGGCATCATCGCAATTTACGTCGCGGATCAGGTGATACTATATACAAAATTATAAGTATGAATTCTCACATATGGTTTTATCATATATTCATATCGTTGGTTTTGTACTCTTTTCTTTCAGTTGGAGTTCTTGTCCGCACTATCTTTGGACCATTGAAAGGCATCCCTTCAAGCCCTCAAGCAATCGAAGAGGCTGAACAGGACCTTGCAAAATCATTGTCTATAATAGAAGAGTATTGGCTAAAAGATGGACCATTTTTGGTTGGAAGATCTCAACCTTCAATAGCGGATCTCAACTTAGTTTCTGAAGTCATGGAACTTGAGGTAACAACAGTACAAAACTTACTAAACATGTGATGCTTATGTTTCTTATTTCAGAAACATTTTGGTTAATTCCGAGTAAATACACAATATTCATATCTTTTCTGCTCTTGGACAAGAAGCAACACGAGCGGATATTAAGCCTATTTAAGAAAGTTGTTAACTGGGTTTAAGATACAAGAAGTGCAACTGCACCTTATTTCGACGAAGTTCATGAGAAACTCTTCAAAAGCAAGTTCGGAATCCAAGAGTTTGGCAGCAGTTTCTAATGTGAAAGTGTTACGTCGCACAAAAGCTCCATATAAGTTTCATGATCATTTATCTTATGTATCGATGTCTAAACTCGCTTTGATTCTTGTGTAAACTTAAGCATGTAATAAAAAATGTCGCGATGTGACATCTTTAATGAAAATGAGAAACATACTATTACTTCAAAGGTTTACGAAATGATAAACATCGGATATCCTGCAATGATAATAATTTTTCCAAGAGAACAATAATGCACGACCTATGTTTTAAACGCAATATCAAAAAATAAAAATAAAAAACAATGGTAAAACAATCACAATCATTTGTGTTCTTATGAAATAACGACTATTGTTCATCAAAGCAATTATTATGACAATCCCATGAAAATCCCAAAATGAAAAATGCAACGACCATAAACATCCAAGAAAACAAACAAAACAATGAGAAAAATACGAAAAAACTTTAAATAGAAGCAGATAGTATCATTGGACCATAACCAATAGTGATAAATATCACTCTTTCTCAATCTTGGGTTCAAGTAGCTTCTTTTTGGTAGATGATGCACTGGACAGTTCATCAACATCAATAACGTCATCCAACTTTCTCTTAACAGGGCTTGTCCCTGTATCCTTCAAAGCTTCAATTGGAGTTTGTAGCTCCAGACTCAGACACACTATCCTGCACCAGGGAAAAAAAATAATTGTATTAAATGTATTACAATCTATATAAGAATGATTACTTTATGAGAATAAAATCATTTTTATTAGTGGATGAATAAAAAGATTACCTGGTATGTCAGTCGAGAGGGTGGTGTTATGAATCCTAATGACGGGGTTAACGAACTGCTCACAGTGGCCTATGGAAATGTCATCAATTTAGCATATTAAACTCCAAATATACAAAACGAAATAATGACAATAATAAGATAATACCTCAATAGTTGGAACCTTTAGCTCCAAATCTTGAATAACATCAGTTTCTTGACAAATTTGTGAAATTCCATAAACATATTTGTTTTTGGATAGGTTATAATCTGTGATATCAACTTTAAACGCAAGCTTTCGTTCCAGCAAGATGTCAAAATCTTTGGGCAAGACGTCAAGGTCTCCATCCTGTGTGTATGCAATCACAAAAATAGTTACATTATCATTTTCAAAAATATTAGTGTTTCAAAAACAAAACTTTATTACAAAAATGCTAACCTGTTGTTGTTTTTCAACTAATTCGTTTGCATCTTTGTCTAGTAAAGTATTTGCAAGGCGATCAAAGAGAGTTAATGAAACAGACCCCGTATTATCAAGGACTCGAATCTGTATCTTAAACCTGCATTGTTTAATAAGTGGGAAAATATGTTAAATGAGTTGCGATCGGATATATATATATATATATATATATATATATATATATATATATATATATATATATATATATATATATATATAGGTTATTTGAAGCAGTCGTTACTAAGATAATACTTACTTGTAAAGAACATCAGTCACCTCACCACATGATTTTGACTTGCAAGTGTAAGTTGTCTTCTTTTTAACCAGACCAGACTCCTCATCCATATAGTCATCTGTCTTCGTATCAACCCCAAAGTTGCAAGCACGACATCCTAAATAGTACCACTTGGACTCACGTTCAACACATTTGATAGTGCCAACAACGACACATGACATCACCTAATATGTTATTAAATGAAGATGTAAGTGTATCGTACATTATGAAAAATAATTATTGTTAAAAGATGTGTTACAATAACCTTCCGTATGTCCGAATATCAGCTAGATTGACTTTTTCCAAATGGGTCAAAAACTCATCGCGAACGGATATTTTCTTGTAGGTTACAAGAGGAGCAATACGGTGGTCTGAAGTTTCCGCACCAACAATTGCAACAACACTGCATACTTATTTTTGCATTGTTAGACAACCAAGTTTTCATTATCTATGATCAAAAAATAATGTTTAGAAAAGAAGGGGGGTTACCTTTTCTTGAAGTTGATTATTTCGGGAATGTCTTCGTTAATGAAAAACCTTGTACAATTATATAGATTGGAAAATGTAGGCTTTCCTATAAAGGAGGTAAAAAAATATTGCATAAATATACCACTATTTCAATGAATTCACTTAGGGAAATGAATGTAAAATAATAACCTCGATAGATCTTGTGTTTTGCAAATTGCATTATGAGGATACTCATTTTAGTCCTATCTCCCAATGCGGCATCAAGTTGCTCAGCATACGGACCCCACAAGGTGATTGACAGCCTAATTCCCCTGTGTACATAACAGTAACATCTGTTTAAAAAAGAATTTTTTGGTATTATTTTAAATTAATTATTTAAAAAGTAGTTGTAATTTACATAGTATCTTGTAACTCGAAACGAAGTTGTTTAACAGGCTTTCCTTCAATTATCGGATAATCAATAGATCCACATGAAACAACTTCACCAATCACATCTATAAAATTAGATAAACATTAGTAAACGTTAGGTTAACAGTAAATGAAAAGTTGTTTAGCAAACTGTTTGTATTAGAAAAGAAGTAGTTTTTCATTTAACAAACTTACCATAAGCAACAGTAGATGGCCGAATCTCATTACGAACAGATTCAAAGGGCTTAAAGTCAAAGCCAAACAATGAGCCACCAATGTCATCACATTTAACGACTTTGGTTATATCGTAAAAACTCATCCGATACTTGTGGGCAACAACATGGTGTAAAAACCTAAAATCTGAAAAGCATGTAAAATTACCAAAATGCCCCTGAAATTTTAAAATTTAATTAAAGCTTGATGAAAGTTCCGAATCGATCCCAAACTTCTGGTAATGAACAAGATATGATCCCAAATAAATTTGACAACACCATTTAATATTTTTGCAAGTGATAAATTACGAAAATACCCTTTGGGGCGCGCCAAGTATAATTTAAGTATTTATATTATAGTTATAAATGGAATTAAAGTATATTTAAGGTGAAAATTAAAGGCCCATCAATTCCTAAACAAAAATTCCGAAAATTCCAGCCTAACCCTCCCCCAAGTTCGGCCCTATCATCATTACTTAGTTACCATTCCTTTTATTTCCAAAAAAACCCCTAGCCGCATAAACCAACACACACAAATAATTCTCCCTAGTGTTCACCCGATTTTCTGGAGGTGCAAGCTTATTTTTCTGGTGTTATACACGACCTAAGGAGGCCAAGAAAAATGGGGTTCGATTTATGGGTCGCTGTTTTAGGCGTGGCACATTTCTTGACGTTTTTACTCCATCCGATAGGTATTAATTCGTGAACCTTGTTTCCATACGTTCTAAAATTAATATAATATTTTTCACAGGTTACTTACATCATATAAGATTAGGAAAATTGTTTAATTCGAATCATGCAAAGTTTTTAAGTTGCTTTGAATTATATGGGTTTAAACACACGTAAATTCCAAATATGTGTTACGAATTTTCTGGGTGCCATATTTTATTTTATTTAGACCTAATATGATGTGTATGATCTGGGAAAAATTATGGAATGATTTATTGAGGGCCTAGATGAGTCGTGGTAATTATTGGGGTTTAAAACGTACCTAAAATCAAATATATGCTATGCGATTTTTCTGAGTTGGTTTTATAATTTTTATGAGTTCTTTATACATCTAATAACATGGGAAAAATATTGGTTTGATTTTTAGAAGCTTAAATGAATTATTGGAGAATTAATTTAAAACCAGGTTTTGTGAAAAATGAAGAATAAATCAAATAAAATGGATCGGGCATTAGGGTTAGCATTTTGGGGCTTGGATCTGGTCAATTAAATGTGTTCAAAGATTATTCAATGATTTTTTTTATGATTGGGTTTGTTAGGGTTTGAATTTGATAATTAAAAGTGGTAATCCGATTTAATTTAAAATGTTAGGGGGTGTTTTGTAACTTTTGAAACTTAAGGGTTATGTTTAGAACTTATTTTGGACTGTGAACATTTCGAATAAAATATAAGTTGAGGGCCCCCCCTGTGTAATTTTTATGTTTAAAGGAATTAAAACGTTTATTTTAATAAAATACAATTCGATTTGTAAATAATTAAAATGAAGGGACTAAATATGTAAATTCTGAAAACTTAGGGTTGATTTGAGTAATAAATTATATTCAGGGGGTTATGTGTCATTTTGGTAAATTAATGGCTTAATATGTAATTATTGATAATTAAAGATTGAAAATGTAAATTAAGGGTTAAATATGTAACTTTGATAACTTGAGGGACTTGATGTGTAAAAATTTTGAATACTTAAGGGTAAATTCGTATAACATAATGAAATAAGTGTCCATTGTGTAATTTTGATAAATTAAGGGGCTTAATGTGTAACTTCTGGAATATAAGGGTATAAAATGTAAATTATGAAACCTAAAGGACTAAAAGAGTATCTTGAGGAATCTAAAAGCTAAAAAGAGGAAAACTTCTAAAATGGAAAATTACTTAAAATGAAAGGGTTTGTAATTCTTGTCTACCCCCCTCTAGGTGTGAAGAAAGAGAGGTCCTGATCCACTTTGTGTCATCATTTCTGATTTGTGGTTGCTTCTGGAATAAGGTACAGATATTCTGACCTTCTCTGTAAGGTTTCCTATGATTCTTTTCTGATCTGTTAAAATCTCTTATTTGATACTCTGTTACGATCCTTTGCTATGATACCTTTGCTTCGACCTTTGATCTCTTGATTTTGGGACATATATTGACTTAAAGAAAACTATTTTTGAAGTTCGTTTTATGAAAACTATTTGAAAGATCATTTATGAAAACTATTTTGAATGATTGTTTTAATTGAACCTTAAGAGAAAACCTTTTTGAAAAGTATTTTTGATATTGAACCTTTTGAAGATTTGACTATCTGATACTTTGACCCTTTTGGATATTGACCTGGGATATTTGCCCTTCTGATATTGAACATTTAATATGACACACTGATTTTGATATGAACCTTTGACCTTTGACCTTTGACTCCAGTTTGATACCCGAGCCAAAATTTGTTCCCTAGCCATGAAGGTAACATGGCCGTGTCTGTGATGCACCACTGGCATGACTAGTGTGTAGCCCTAGTGATCTGGTTACACCGTCCCCATTCTGATTTTGATTATGCATGCACACTATATGATTTATTATGGCCGATCTGTTCTGGGGGGCGAATGGATGCATCCTAGATTTGTTCTGTTATGATATGATATGTTATGATATGATCTGATTTCTGGTGACTGACGGTGGGTGCAATCCACGTCTTTCATGTTCTGGGAGCTGATCACTCCATATATTTCTGTTGGATACATGAGGTCACCCCTCATATTATCTGGGTACTTGAGAGGCATCCCCTCTGGATTTCTGATATGGTTACATGGATATGATATTTCTGTTTCCGGGCTCGTGGTGGATTACTGTCCTAAACCTTTACTCTCTCTCTCTGTACCTTTACTTATTTATTTCGTTATGCTATATCTGTTCTTTTCCTTTTACTTCCATTTCTGTTTGCTTTCGTTTTCGTTTATTATATATCTGTTCACTGGGCTTTGTAAGCTCAGCCGTACGTTTCTTTTCATGTACGGCAGGTTTTAGTTGGAAGCTGGGTTATTATTAGAGAGGACCTTGAACTTAGAAGCCCTTGCTAGCTAAATTGGATTAGAGATGATTGGAAGAGTGATATTCAGACTTAGTGATTATTGTATATCTCTTTGTAGCCTTGTAATATCAGAATTTCATTTGCAACCCTTGGAATCCTATTGTATTATTTATGTCATATGCTTGTGTTTGTTCTGATAAGAATCCGTATATGTGACACCTTTGCCCTTGTCGGGTTGGGGTGTTACAATTATGGTATCAGAGAACAGGCTGCGACTTGTAATACAATTACCCTTGACCTGTGAAGTTTGGACCACTAGGTTTCCACTGTAGGCGCTCATATGATTACCTGTAAGAATTGCTCTAGGATTTCCCTATAGGAACTTAAGTTCTGGACCAGTGAGGAATGGGTAGACTATAAGGCGTTTGTTTAGGTATCATTGCTTCCGCATCACTCTGATTCGTGCCTTACTTTTGGTTAGATCCTGTTGTTATCACTTTTGGAAATTGAAAGCTTGTGCCTTACACCTAAGATTTGAAACCTAATTACGTTTTGAGACATTGAAACCTGCATAGAAAGTACCTGACACTATTAAACCTTATCTCTAGATTCCGACTCTGATATCTGATCAGTTTGTTAATCATTTTGATGCCTCCTCGGACAATTCTAAGAATCTCCATGGCGATGACGTACTCGATACATTCTGTTGTTTGTCTCTTGCTTTTGATAAGCATCTATGAATCTTCTGACACTATTTGATTTCGTCTTGCCCCTCTCTATCCCTATGAAAAGTCTTGTGGTGTTTAACCATGAGTATGAAAATGTTTTCCCTCTCACTTTTGAACGATAAGATTTGCCTGGTTGATCCGTCTTTCTTGGATAGTCAACTTCGATTCCATTCTGATAAGGGACTGGTTAATTGAGCACTCGAGATAAACAACAACGGCGGCTACCCTGAAGAGTGAAGGCATCCCTTACAAGGCAGAAGTGTTGGCGATGCAGAAGAAGAAATCTACTCAAGACGGCGAAACTGGAGCTGATGAAGACATGCAGTCTGACTTCCCTATTCACCTTGGTTGTACTAAGATGAATTGAGAGCAGAAGCAGACTGGATGATGAAGGATTTAAAGATCGTGCCAGAAATTCATATTACCCCATCATATTCCAAGAAGAACAGCAAGAGGCTTGACGGACCAGACACAAGTTCACGATTTTGTTTCACTTCCAGATTGATGGACACATTTAAACTTCGTTATATACTAATAAGATCCCCTGATGTTTTAAGTTCCCTAAAAGCATTTCAATTCCGCGATTATTCGTACATTCATGGCTTTGTTCTGGGAAGATTTTTGGCAAATTGTGGAAGATCTGACGCTTGTGGACAACGTATCTTATTCTACTAGGCAATCTGGGATTCCGATACTCTTGCAAGTAGTTGCTTTCCCTCTTAACTATGACATCGATTTTGTTGACCTCTGAGACTATAGAGTACTAGGTGGATTAAGATAGGTGGCTTTGTTTACGACTTGAGATAAAGTATGATCATCATGAAGGCATAATTATGTGGTGCTGGTATTATTAACGTGATAATACTTACACCATATAACGTGCCCTCATTGTGGCCATAGGATATCTTGGGAAGTACCTAAGAAGTTTAGAGCTTGACTTCCGATGGATTATCTGTGATTAGTGAGACCTTAGGTTCATTCTACCTATGCGTATACTCTACCTTCGTTCGTTAAATATCGGGGTGAATTTGGACTCTCGTGCTGCATTCTGTTGACCTCAGTTATGAATCTTAAACTCCTTGAAGAGCTCTCTACTGTGGATACAATTAATTTGATCTGAAATTTTGTTCGTGTTCCATATGAGCCTTTCGAAGATTCACCTATCGTTCATTTATGTTACATGGACCTTTTGATTGGAATCAACCCAATTTGTCTCATCCGTAGAAATTTGAACCCACTTCGTTTTTGATTCGAGTCATGAGAAACTGTTCGGTTTAAAGATCCTTTCTCGAAGAATCCCCTCGACGTGAAAACGTTTGTGACGATCTTTTGCGATTTGCTACGACTTCATTTAGCTTTGCGACTTCAATTTTCGAGGACGAAAATTTTTTTTAGGGGGGAAGAGTTTGTAAAACCCTAAAATCTGAAAAGCATGTAAAATTACCAAAATGCCCCTGAAATTTTAAAATTTAATTAAAGCTTGATGAAAGTTCCGAATCGATCCCAAACTTCTGGTAATGAACAAGATATGATCCCAAATAATTTGACAACACCATTTAATATTTTTGCAAGTGATAAATTATGAAAATACCCTTTGGGGCGCCAAGTATAATTTTAAGTATTTATATTATAGTTATAAATGGAATTAAAGTATATTTAAGGTGAAAATTAAGGCCCATCAATTCCTAAACAAAATTCCGAAAATTCCAGCCTAACCCTCCCCCAAGTTCGGCCCTATCATCATTACTTAGTTACCATTCCTTTTATTTCCTAAAAACCCTAGCCGCTATAAACCAACACACACAAATAATTCTCCCTAGTGTTCATCCGATTTTCTGGAGGTGCAAGCTTATTTTTCTGGTGTTATACACGACCTAAGGAGGCCAAGAAAAATGGGGTTCGATTTATGGGTCGCTGTTTTAGGCGTGGCACATTTCTTGACGTTTTTACTCCATCCGATAGGTATAATTCGTGAACCTTGTTTCCATACGTTCTAAAATTAATCTAATATTTTTCACAGGTTACTTACATCATTAAGACTTAGGAAAATTTTTTAATTCGAATCATGCAAAGTTTTTAAGTTGCTTTGAATTATATGGGTTTAAAACACACGTAAATTCCAAAATATGTGTTACGAATTTTCTGGGTGCCATATTTATTTTATTTAGACCTAATATGATGTGTATGATCTGGTAAAAAATGATGGAATGATTTATTGAGGCCTAGATGAGTCGTGGTAATTAATTTGGGGTTTAAAACGTACCTAAAATCAAATATATGCTATGAGATTTTTCTGAGTTGGTTTTATAATTTTTATGAGTTCTTTATACATCTAATAACATGGGAAAAATATTGGTTTGATTTTTAGAAGCTTAAATGAATTATTGGAGAATTAATTTAAAACCGGGTTTTGTGAAAAGTGAAGAATAAATCAAATAAAATGGATCGGGCATTAGGGTTAGCATTTTGGGGCTTGGATCTGGTCAATTAAATGTGTTCAAAGATTATTCAATGATTGTTTTATGATTGGGTTTGTTAGGGTTTGAATTTGATAATTAAAAGTGGTAATCCGATTTAATTTAAAATGTTAGGGGGTGTTTTGTAACTTTTGAAACTTAAGGGTTATGTTTAGAACTTATTTTGGGCTGTGAACATTTCGAATAAAATATAAGTTGAGGGCCCCATGTGTAATTTTTATGTTTAAAGGAATTAAAACGTTTATTTTAAAAAATACAATTCGATTTGTAAATAATTAAAATGAAGGGACTAAATATGTAAATTCTGAAAACTTAGGGTTGATTTGAGTAATAAATTATATTCAGGGGGTTATGTGTCATTTTGGTAAATTAATGGCTTAATATGTAATTATTGATAATTAAAGATTGAAAATGTAAATTAAGGGTTAAATATGTAACTTTGATAACTTGAGGGACTTGATGTGTAAATTATGAATACTTAAGGGTAAATTCGTATAACATAATGAAATAAGTGTCCATTGTGTAATTTTGATAAATTAAGGGCTTAATGTGTAACTTCTGGAATATAAGGGTATAAAATGTAAATTATGAAACCTAAAGGACTAAAAGAGTATCTTGAGGAATCTAAAAGCTAAAAAGAGGAAAACTTCTAAAATGGAAAATTACTTAAAATGAAAGGGTTTGTAATTCTTGTCTACCCCCCTCTAGGTGTGAAGAAAGAGAGGTCCTGATCCACTTTGTGTCATCCATTTCTGATTTGTGGTTGCTTCTGGAATAAGGTACAGATATTCTGACCTTCTCTGTAAGGTTTCCTATGATTCTTTTCTGATCTGTTAAAATCTCTTATTTGATACTCTGTTACGATCCTTTGCTATGATACCTTTGCTTCGACCTTTGATCTCTGATTTTGGGACATATATTGACTTAAAGAAAACTATTTTTGAAGTTCGTTTTATGAAAACTATTTGAAAGATCATTTATGAAAACTATTTTGAATGATTGTTTTAATTGAACCTTAAGAGAAAACCTTTTTGAAAAGTATTTTTGATATTGAACTTTTGAAGATTTGACTATCTGATACTTTGACCCTTTTGGATATTGACCTGGGGATATTTGCCCTTCTGATATTGAACATTCTAATATGACACACTGATTTTGATATGAACCTTTGACCTTTGACCTTTGACTCCCAGTTTGATACCCGAGCCAAAATTTGTTCCCTAGCCATGAAGGTAACATGGCCGTGTCTGTGATGCACCACTGGCATGACTAGTGTGTAGCCCTAGTGATCTGGTTACACCGTCCCCATTCTGATTTTGATTATGCATGCACACTATATGATTTATTATGGCCGATCTGTTCTGGGGGGCGAATGGATGCATCCTAGATTTGTTCTGTTATGATATGATATGTTATGATATGATCTGATTTCTGGTGACTGACGGTGGGTGCAATCCACGTCTTTCATGTTCTGGGAGCTGATCACTCCATATATTTCTGTTGGATACATGAGGTCACCCCTCATATTATCTGGGTACTTGAGAGGCATCCCCTCTGGATTTCTGATATGGTTACATGGATATGATATTTCTGTTTCCGGGCTCGTGGTGGATTACTGTCCTAAACCTTTACTCTCTCTCTCTGTACCTTTACTTATTTATTTCGTTATGCTATATCTGTTCTTTTCCTTTTACTTCCATTTCTGTTTGCTTTCGTTTTCGTTTATTATATATCTGTTCACTGGGCTTTGTAAGCTCAGCCGTACGTTTCTTTTCATGTACGGCAGGTTTTAGTTGGAAGCTGGGTTATTATTAGAGAGGACCTTGAACTTAGAAGCCCTTGCTAGCTAAATTGGATTAGAGATGATTGGAAGAGTGATATTCAGACTTAGTGATTATTGTATATCTCTTTGTAGCCTTGTAATATCAGAATTTCATTTGCAACCCTTGGAATCCTATTGTATTATTTATGTCATATGCTTGTGTTTGTTCTGATAAGAATCCGTATATGTGACACCTTTGCCCTTGTCGGGTTGGGGTGTTACACATGGTGCTTTCCAAATCTTTCAGTGACGCCAAAATCGGACAAGCAGTAGCATTGCCCTTGCTCCACTTTTGAATCAAATTTAGAAACCAGCCCCTTTTTGACAGACGCATGTATTTTACAACCCTGAACGAAATTAAAGGATACATAATTTGTTAGTGAAAATAAAGATGGAATCTTTATACAAGCTTCTCATATTAACCCACATGTAACCCTTTTGTTATTTTTTTTCCAGCCCCAACAACACAACAACACATCACATGAACTACCACATACACTACCTCACTTGCCCACACAACTCATCAAAACACAGCCCAACAGCCTTAGTTCGACACATTTACCATAACACTAAACCATGTTTAGACCAATTTAACAACAACATCACGTATGAGGTTCATCTTTATTTAAAAGACATAATCAGTTCTACTTAAAAGACATAATCAGTTCTACTCAAAAAGAGTCATAATCAGTTCGACACATTTACCATAACACTAAACCATGTTTAGACCAATTTAACAACAACATCACGTATGAGGTTCATCTTTATTTAAAAGACATAATCAGTTCTACTTAAAAGACATATTCAGTTCTACTCAAAAAGAGTCATAATCAGTTCGACACATTTACCATAACACTAAACCATGTTTAGACCAATTTAACAACAACATCACGTATGAGGTTCATCTTTATTTAAAAGACATAATCAGTTCTACTTAAAAGACATAATCAGTTCTACTAAAAAAGAGTCATACTAAAAAATACATAAAATACATAATCATTAACTGTTCTACTTAAAATACATAATTATTAATTGTTCTCATTTCATAAACTGATATATAATTAACGAAACAATCAGTACTGTACTCTCTCAGGTGACCAATCCATCATAACACATAACCATAAAGCATAACACAAAAATAAACCTAAACACAATCCATCATAACACATAACCATAACCAAGAATTAAAAAAATGGAATCTTTATATTATAAAAAAACAGAAAGGTAGTACCTCTTCATCCATTAGAACCATTTCGATTGAGTAGGTTACCAAAGGGTTGTTAAAATCAGGCAGTTTCCACAATCGGATTACCCGAACCTTAACATTCCAGTCATTCCTAAAAGGAGTCAGTTCAGAAACCTTGGTTATCTTGCTATCCATGTTACTATTTTTCAAAGCATAAAGAAGAGATGACAGTGGGATGTATAGCACAAATGAGGTGATACTTAAATAGGTTTTCAGAATAGGGTTTTTTAGATTAACAGATGTTTTTAAAATTTAAATGTTACCAAAAAAATCGGATAATCAAGTTGGAAGATCAGTTAAAATTTTAAAATTTTTTTTTAGTGAATCATTATCTAATTTCAGTAACAGATAATAATAATAACCCAAAAAAAAATAATAATAAAAATAAAAATGATAAAAATCAGCCATATCAAGATATTAGGCAAAACCCCCAAAAATATCAGCCATCTTTAAATTAAGATGCAAAATAACAACAAATTGATTTTAATTCACAATACATGAATAATCTCAACAAAATCCCTAATAGGAATCGTGATAACAAAAACCCCCAATATGATTCGAGTAAAAAAAAATATTTACCTTAGTTTGAGAAGATTGTTGTTTCATGATGAATCTTTGAATAAAAAGATGAGGATTATTGTTTGAGAAGATTATTGTTTCGTTAATTATATGGTTGTTTGGTTGAGATTTTTGAAGAGGATTATGGGTGACAGAAAAAGATGAGGATAGAAAAGAGGTGAAGGAAGCGAGATTTTATCAAATGGGTGACAGGTGTTAATATGACGTCATATTATGACGTCAGAATAGGGGGATTGTGGCATTCAAAAATGTTTTCTTTTATTATATATAAAGATATATATATATATATATATATATATATATATATATATTATATATTATATATATATATATATATATATATATATATATATATATATATATATATATATATATATATATATATTATATATATATATATGTATATGTATATATATGTATACAATATATATACATACATATTATACATATACATATTATATTATATATATATATATATATATATATATATATACATATATATATATATATATATATATATATATATATATATATATACATATATATATATATATATATATTATATATATATATATATATAAATATCTTATTTTTCTTTGAAATAAAATTTATTGCACTAATCCTTTCATTGTAGGTTCATCATCTTATATGCTTTGTCATATATAGCATACTCATCTAAGGATGAAGTTTGCATCATATATATATATATATATATATATATATTATATATATATATATATATTATATATATATATATATATATATATATATATATATATATATATATATATATATCTTATTTTTCTTTGAAATGAAATTTATTGCACTAATCCTTTCATTGTAGGTTCATCATCTTATATGCTTTGTCATATATAGCATACTCATCTATGGATGAAGTTTGCATCGAATATTTTCTTTCTTTTATTGTAGGTGCTTCTTGACGTCATCGAATCAGGAGGAATATCTATCAAGCACTCATATTGCATCGTCGTATATGACATATCTGTCTTAAGACATATCTTCTAGTGTACTAATTTTTGTTTTGTAGGTTCAACTTGACGCCCTAGACAAGGGAAGCTTCTGTCAAGCATTTATAAAATGCATCATATACACGCATCGTTGTATATCACATATTCGTCCAAGGACAAATATTATTTTATACTAACCTTTATTTTGTAGCATTCTTCATCCTTGCATCATATACGTTGGTACCCTAGCAACGGGGAGTATTGATCAAGGGGGGAGCAAATCATGCACTAACCTTTGTTTTTGTAGCTTTGTTTATTTCATGCATCATATACTTGGCACTCTAATTAGGGGGAGTATTGTCCAAGGGGAGCTATTAAGCACTCAAAATCCTTGCATTATATATTTTGGCACCCTAACAAGGGGGAGTATTGACCAAGGGAGAGCAACAGTCTAGGGGAGCATGCACGCACTCATCATAACTCTCATTCTTCGACACACCTTTGTGTTTCGAAAAAAAGGAGGAGATAGTCCAACATAGCTTACCCACGTGTATCGTTTGCTATGTGCATTTCATTCATCATGCATTTCTTATATATTTATTTTATTGCACAACACTAACCTTGATGTAGGATAAGAGTCTTAATTTGATCAATGGATCCGCTAACAACCTAGGGGACGAAAAAACCATAGGAGATTGGAGTAGTCAATTTAACTTCACTTGGGATGATGCAAGCTCGCCTTTTTTAGGGAGAAATGAAGTTAACTCCAAGGACACACCCTTTTTGTTTCAACAAAAGGGGGAGAAAGGTGTAAACGGAGAAAGTAATAGGGGAGAAGAGTATAAACGGAGAAGGTAATGTAAAGGTAGTACAGACACAAGTAACTTTTTACATTTTACTTTCTATCACGTTTACATATTTTGTCATCATCAAAAAGTGAGAGATTGTTAGTGCAAGCAATCTCGTTTGTTTTGATTAATGACAAACATGTAACTTGATACATAGCGTAAAATGTACAAGTTACTTGTAATTATATTTTGTCTCAACATACATTCAACACCTCTCGACTTCTCAAGTCCTCGTATGGTACAACATAGATTCGTACATATTTGTTATGCAGCATTATGATCAAACCCTTAAGAAACCATTTAGAATGTTTAAAATACGGTTAGGTCATTAAGTATTTTAAAAGGTTATCCATTCTACTTAGAACCTCATTTCACATTTTGCATATACAAGTACTTTTACTTGTACATCATGTTTCCTAAGATTAATAGGATAAGTACACTTTAGGTGTCAAACTAACATTGTACATCTTGGTAAACATATATTAGTTAAGCTAGTATATACATAGGACATACATATATACATTTCTTAAAATAGAAATATGAACATGACATCATTGCATACATCATTTGGATATCTTTAGGATATCTTGAAGATTTAGAAAATATCTTGGAAAGATCTTCAAGCAAAGAATTGGATTTGGTAATATCTTGGCAAGATTTGGAAAGATTTTGAAAGATATTCTGTCAGACTCCGGTAGAACCAAATCCCATAAGGGACGGACCCCTGGATTTGGATCCGCCAAATCCGTGGGCTTTTTGATCAGTTTGCCTATAAATAGCAAGCTGATCATTCATGTTCAATCATCACTTTTAGCATAAACCCACTTGAACATACATTCTCTCTACCCTTTGCATACACTTAGATTAGTAGATAAATCATGTAGAAACATACATTAATCACCCTTATCATCATGATCATAATGTTACTAACTTTCATTATGTTGTAAGCATACACTCGTAATGATCCTGTGAAGCAAGCTCAGAGATCGTGAGTCATCATCCATCACAAGCATAGCATACCTCCTGATCTACCAAAAGGCTTGGAGATCTTGAAGTAATCATCCACCAAAGCATACCAACATATGAAGATTCAAGGGCACTTGACATCCTCATTGTTTGAAGACTTCTTATTCAAGAAGTTCATGTAGATTCCACATGCATACATGAAGATTCATCACAACAAGTTTAGGGAGCTTGTGATCTCCATCCATTGAAGGCTTCCTATCAATGGAAGTTTATTTAGATTAGTCATTCATATCCATGACCCATTTATGTCATGCATCATCATTGTAAACATCATTGCATCACAATCTAAACATGAAACTAGATTAGATGGTTTATGTGTTTGTGCCATAAAACACAAGGTTTTTATGTTGGGCCATAAAACATAGCGGGAGTGGTTGTACCCTTGTAAAAGAACTCGACATCTAGCTTAGTGTCGGAAATTGTATAAGCGACGTCAGGTTGGTTCTACCTTGAACTAGAACTCGGTATTTAGCTTTGTACCGGAAAAAGTCTAAGCGACGTTAGGTTGGTTCTACCTCGAACTAGAACCCGGTATTTAGCTTTGTACCGGAAAAAGTGTAAGCGACGATTGTAAGGTTTTCTCCGCCGAGAAGGGAGCTTGTTGATCTAGTGATGTAACTCTCGAGTTGGGTACTCGGGGAGTGGAGTAGGGCGGAGAGGAGCTTCGTGACCGAACCACTATAAATCATCTTATTCGGTTTGCGCTTTCTTTTACTTACTACTTTACTTTTATGTTTGCATTATGTGACTGCTTCTGTTGTGACTTGTTGATTATACTTGTGTGACAACATTTTTTAGTTTATGCTAGTCATAAACTATAATTGACATCTTTCATATTAGAACAAGCTAACCGCTAAAGATATTTGGCAATCTTTAATTATCACTTATCAAGGGAACTCACAAGTAAAGGATAACAAAATTGATCTTCTTTTTCAACAATATGAACAATTTGTTATCCCTGAAGATGAGACCATTGATAGTGCATTTGCTAGGTTTAATACTATCATTACTTCTCTTAAAGCACTTGACGATTCTTTTTCTAGTAAGAACTTTTTCAAGAAATTTCTTAGAGCGCTTCATCCGAAGTGGAGCAAAGGTGACGGCCATTGAAGAATCCAAGGATTTTTCAAGCATGTCACTTGACGAGCTTATAGGAAATCTCAAAGTTCATGAGATGGTAATGGAAAAAGATTCAGAGATAGTTAAAGGCAAAAAGGAAAAGGTCAAGTCCATTGCCTTAAAAGCTAGGGTAGATTCAAGTGATGATGAAAAGTCTAGTTCAGGTAGCGAAGATGAAGAGTATGCCACGGCCGTAAGAGATTTCAAGAAGTTCTTTAGGAGACGAGGAAAGTTCGTAAGACAACCTCGAGAAGAAAAGAAATCCTTCCGGAAATACCGTGATGAAAAGAAAGAAAAAGGAGAAAGAAATTGCTTTAGATGCGGAGATACTAGTCACCTAATAGGAGAATGTCCTAAGCCGCCCAAGAACAAGACTCAAATAGCTTTTGTTAGTGGGGCTTGGAGTGACAGTGAAGGTGATGACGACGAGCCTAAGAACGACGAAGTTGCTCTCATGGCTCATGACTCAGAAGAGGTACATTCTGACTCGTCATATTCTTCTATTAATGATGATACCTTGCAAAAGGAATATAACAATATCTGTGAAATTAGTCTTAAAATCATAAACAAAAATAAGTTTTTGAAAATCAAGAAGGAATTTCTAGAAAACAAAGTTTATGAATTAAAGGAAAAAGTTGAAAGATTAGAAAAAGGTAAAGCTGTTAGCGAAGCATGTGTTTCATGTGAAGAGCTTAAACTAGAATTAGAAAAGCTTAAAAACACACTAGATACACTTATCAAACAAACTTCTAAGTTTAAAAAATGTTTGATAAAAATATTAGTTTAGCAGATGAGATAATGAAAATTCAAAAACTACGTCATGATAAAACTGGACTAGGTTTTATGAAATTAGGAGACGTAAGTAGTTTTAAGAAACTAGCCGTAAAAGTACAAGAAACTGTTCCAACAGTTTCAGAGACCCACGGATCCGACGAAACCAAATCTTTGGTTCCGCCAGTAGTGGATAAGGGATCCGCAGGTACTGTTGCTGAACAGAAAGCTAGTACATCGGCTCGTACTGAGTTTGTTAAAGTCACTAGGAAATCCAATGCTAGTTCAACTATAAACAAACAAAAACCAGCTGTTACTATAGGAACAGGACAAGCTAAAAATAAATTTAGAACCAAAACTGTTCAACAAAGACCTAGGACTATTATTCCCAAACGCCCCTTTCCAAAAAGTAACTACAACACACATCATCATTATCAAAATAGTTGGAACCCAAACTTTCCTAGGAATTATCAAAGTCCCAACTACATGCCATGGAACCCTTATCCACCATTTCCATTCATGAATCAAGATAATGGGATGTTTAACCCAAATGGACCCATGAGATATTGGGGACCAAATGCTTGAGTTTTTCTATAACTTAGGTATGCTTGAAAGTAGGATTGGAACCAGATGAGTGGATAAAAGACAGCGGGTGTTCAAGGCACATGACGGGAAACAAAATCCTTTTCTTAACCTACCAACCATACGACGGAGGTAATGTTACGTTTGGTAGCAAGCTTAAAAGTAAAATCGTCGGAAAAGGTACAATCTCTCATGACTCTCTCTCTATTGATGATGTTGCTCATGTTGATAACTTAAGTTTTAACTTACTTAGTATTAGTCAACTGTGCCGTAAAAAGTATGACGTCCTTTTCAGTGAAAACGGAAGTAAAACACTTAAAGACGGCATAACCGTAGGTAAAGGTGTTTTGAAAAATAATGTATACGTTATGAAATTAGATAAAACATCTAAAGACAAACTTTGTCTTACCTCTCTAGACGACAACTCAACTCTTTGGCATAGACGCTTAGGTCACGCCAATATGAGACTAATCCAATCTCTATCATCTAAGGAACTCGTTAAGAACCTACCCAAGTTGAAATACGACCAACACTTTTGTGATGCTTGCAAAATTGGGAAACAAGTTCATAATAGCCATAAGGCTAAAAACATGGTGTCCACCTCTAGGTGTTTAGAACTATTGCATATGGATTTGTTTGGTCCATCCGCTATACAAAGTTATGGAAGAAACTTCTACACTTTGATCATAGTGGATGATTATTCAAGATATACTTGTACTAAATTTTTGAAAACTAAAAATGAAGCATTTGATAAATTTGAAATTCTAAGTAAGAAAATTCAAAATCAAATAGGAAATAGCATTGTGTCAATTAGAACAGACCACGGTCGTGAATTTGATAACGAAACTCAATTTGGAGCTTTTGTGATGCAAATGGCATAACACATAACTTTTCAGCTCCGCGTACTCCTCAATCAAACGGTGTAGTAGAACGTAAAAACAGAACACTTCAAGAAATGAGTAGAACAATGCTAAATGAACAAAATATATCATAAAAGTTTTGGTGTAATGCCATTGACACTTCCACATATATCTTAAATAGAGTTTTAATTAGACCATTTTTGAATAAAACTCCATATGAGCTTTATAGAGGCAAAAAGCCTACTTTAGGATACTTTAGAGTTTTTGGAAGCAAGTGCTTCATTTTAAACACTAAGGATTATCTCACCAAATTTGACCCAAAGTCTTATAAAAGTGTGTTTCTTGGATACTCACAAAATAGTAAAGCATATATCGTTTTGAACAAAGAAACCTCAAGAGTTAAGGAATCGTTGAACGTAACATTCGACGAAAGTCCACCTCCCTCTAAGACATCACCTTTGGTAGATGATGACTTAGTTGAAAGTCAAATGGTTGAAAACCAAGAAAATGTAGATAATGACAAGGAAGATGAACCTTCAAATAGAGAAATAGTCAATGTCAAACAATTAAAAAGTCATCCATTAGACAATGTCATAGGAGAAATCAATGAAAGAACCTTGAGATCAAAAGTTCAAAGTCTAAGTAATTTTTTTTGTTTCATTTCAACAATTGAGCCCAAAAATATAAATGAGGCTATAAAAGATGAATCTTGGGTTATAGCAATGCAAGAAGAACTAAACCAATTTGTTAGAAATGATGTTTAGACATTAGTCCCTTAACCTAAATGTCAAACCATAAATGGAACAAAATGGGTTTTTAGGAATAAAATGGATGAAAATAGTGTAGTGTCTAGAAACAAAGCTAGGTTAGTAGCTCAAGGCTACAATCAAGAAGAAGGTATAGAGTACGACGAAACATTTTCACCAGTTGCTAGGCTCGAGTCAATTAGAATACTACTTGCATATGCATGTGCACATGACTTTAAACTTTTCCAAATGGATGTTAAAAGTGCATTTCTTAATGGTTTTATTAATGAGGAAGTGTATGTAGCACAACCTCCCGGCTTTGCCGACTTTGAAAAACCTAATCATGTCTACAAACTTAAAAAAGCTTTATACGAACTTAAGCAAGCACTAAAAGCATGGTTGATCGACTTAAGACTTTCCTAGTTGAACATAAGTATATCATGGGACTAGTAGACAACACTTTTTTCACTAAGAAAAATGGATCACATATTATCATAGTTCAGATATATGTGGATGACATCATATTCGGATCAACTTGTCAAGAGTTATGCGACGATTTCTCAAAAATCATGCATGACGAGTTTGAAATGAGTATGATGGGAGAACTAAACTTTTTCTTAGGACTCCAAATAAAACAATTAAAAGATGAGATATTCTTTAACCAATCTAAGTACATCAAAGATATGATTAAGAAATTTATATGTAACTTTTAGTGATGATCATGCTACCCACATGTGAAATGATTGTTTCCATAATTATTTAACATAATATTACTCTTGCCAATCCTATTTTAGGCGATGCATATTTGTATTTGTTAAAAAAGAAACTCTCAAGTTCCACTGACAAGGTTATATATGTGTTTGTTGCATCATGTAGATTCGTTGGTTCTCACTATACAATTCATCCACGATGGTTATCTTCTGTCTGTGTTTCTCAATCATGGTATTTCACAATGAATAAAAGAGTTACATATACTACTATTCTTGTTCTTCCCCTCAACTGTAATTATTATTTACTCTTTTATTCTAACATAATATTTGACATTAATTCACTTCTACTTTAAATATCTCAGTTAAGTAAGGGGCACCAGCTGGGCTTTGGCTCCCCTACTGAGTGCCACATGGTGATGATGTTGAAGCAGCTAATAAGATGGCAGGTTATCGCTGTATAAAGTTACCATGTATAGACCTATCTTCAAATAGTTTCTACTTTCTAGTATCTTGTGTTTTATGGATTTCGGTAGCTTGTGTTTGATGATTTCCAAAATTTTGTTACTTAGTTTCAATATCTTATGTTTACTTTGATTTTACTTCGTTCATCACACCAAATGAAACATTTAAAATAACGCATATCAAGGTTTAAACAAATTTGGGTATAAGTTTTATACGGTCGATCCATAGAAAAGAAAGAAAAACAAAATATATGATTTGCGAATATAGGTCAATGTCTCAATGAATTGTGATTATGATGTTTTAAATTAATTCACTTAAATGGAGGAGTTGTTAAGGGGGGAGGGAGTGGACTCGGGGAAGAGTCGGTGCCGGCCGGTGCCGACTGAAAAGGGATAGAATTTGGTGAACTTCACCGATGAAGAAGAACGTTTAGCAACGGTCACATTTGACCAAACCAAAATTAACATTGCTCAACTAAATTGAAAACTGTATAAAATCAAAAACCAAATAAAACCCATATCATAAAAAGTGACCGAAACCAATAAATCAATTTTTTTTTTTTTTATAAAAAAAGATAAAGATAAGGATGAACAAAAAAAAAAAAAAAAGCCACATAAAATAAGCAAAATCAACATATCTCACCTGAATCCGAAATTTAGAAAGGGTTTTTTTCTTTTTTAAGTTGAATCAAGGCGGCTATGTTTAGTTTAGAAAGGTTCTTGTAACTGTGTGTGTTTTTAGTGTGTGGTAAAGATGTGAGGTTAAAATGAAAGAGAAAGAAGCATATTTTATTAGATTTTGTGTGGTGAGTTTCAATTTGTAACTGTGTTTGTAGGATTTTTTTTTTTTTTTTTTTTTTTTTTAATGAAATGATATGTGTTTTATTTTTAAATAGTTTATGTATTAAAAATAAATGAAAAAAAAATGTGATGTGAAAAATGTAGGATTTGGGGTTGTTTGAGGACCATTGCCACCATTTTGAGAAAGTTTGGGGGAGGATTGGGGTGAAATGAGTTGGAGGGTTTTTATTGGATGATGATGAGATGGCAATTTGGGGAAGTTTGGGATTGGAGTGACCACTCCCTCCCCCCCTAAGAATCTGAAATGATGAAAAAGTTTGGGAAAAAGAGGGAAAAGATTATACAAGGCCTGAAAATTTGAGTTGTAAAAGATTAATATGCACCGGGAAAGATGTTATGGTATATTTTAATGAAGATATATTTTCTTTTTATATCAAAAATAAATTTAATGAACATTAAATGAGCCCTTGGATATTATTTATGATTTAATGATCTCAAACTTTCCATTTTAATGCAAACAACACCCATTTTAGCAAAACCCATATCATAAACGCTTTACATGTTACAAGAGAATAGAAGTGAATAATTTCGTTTATTTTACTTTGACTGGATATTAATATGTACGTGAACGAATTGAGTCTTTAAGTATATTTGACTATTATATCTTTGGTAAAGGTGTAAAAAACTGTCATCAAACCATATTGTACCAGGAACCAAATTTTGACATAACTTACCTTTATCAACAATAAACTGTCTTTGTCAACACTAACTAATTTTGTTATTTAACAACCAATGCCAACAATATCTCACCTAAGCATGACTTTGGTTTTGCAACGCATTTTACTAAAACATGCAGAGAAGTCTCAAGTTGAGAAGCAATGTCATTGGATTTGCAATCGTGTTTTGGGAACGCATATCCACCAATCAAAATAATTGCTAATCATTCTTTCATTCTCATGTTTAATCATACCCTAATAGTGTATTTTAACAAATCTAAATTTTAATATGTGCTCATTTACAGTCTTAATTATAACCATTATAGGAAACTTCTTGGCTTTAACTTTGATTCACAAGATATTTAGCTTTTTATAGTAATTGATATGCTATACTAGATACTATTGACTATTTGACTACCTATTTTATTCTTTTATTAAATTATGTCACACAAATATAGTATGCAAATAAATAGAATGAGAGTTTATAAACTGAAAGCAACACAAATATTTCCACATAATTTAGGTGACTGGTATTTATTAAACAGCAAAAATAACAATAATAATATGTTTACATAAAGGATCAAGGATTTTCATTGATTATAGATTTAATTTTTTTTTAAAAAATGTAAACTAAATTCATTAGATTTAGTGTCTAGATTATATTTTAGGATACAGTATCAAAGTGTTAAGATAAAATTCACTTACTTAGCTTCTTATCATTACTTGTTAACAGCTAAGGTTAAAAGACAAAAGTCCAAAACAATACTACTTTAAGGTAAAATATAGACTCTGCTCATACTTCTAACCAACTTAACTACAGGCCATCATGAGATTAATCACCCAGGCCAATTAACAGTATAACACAACTTACAATAGTTAACTAAACAAGTAACTGGAATCTTGTATAATAAGACAATCATTTTCTAAAATTTCTGTTATGGAATTCATGATGCTAAATCTATTAAGAAAACAATTTGATCACATTTTGTAACGTAGGTTAAGTGGGTGGACCAACTTGTGTTCACTGTGTTGTATTGTAAGCTGACCATCACCATGAACAATAACCTAGCTACTTTGCCAACCTCAAAACAACTCCCTTTTATCATCTCTATATAAGAACGACTTGTTTCTCACAACTCCACAAATCATCGGGCAAAAAACACTCTTGACAGTTTACAATGGGACGTGTATTCAGCAGCATGAGTAGCAAAACATTATGCTCTTTATTCCTACTTAGCTTAATGCCTCTTTTTTCGAGTTTGGTCTCTTTAGCTAATGCAAAGACTCACAAGCATGAGTTCGTTGTATGACTTCTATCTATGTTTATACTTTTGAAGTGTTTATCTTCTCTTGATAATGATAACTATTTTATGTTAACAGGTTCAAGCAACAAAGGTTAAAAGGCTATGCAAAACCCATAATTCTATAACGGTCAACGGACAGTTCCCGGGTCCAACCTTGGAAGTGAACAATGGCGACACGTTAGTGATACATGTTACAAACAAAGGGAGATATAATGTCACCATTCACTGGTATAATTAGAATATAAAGCTTACAAATAGTTTTAGTTGGAATATTATAAATGTCTTTCTCATTAACATTAATATTTCTGTTTTGTGACCTTTAAGGCATGGTGTTAGACAAATGACGACAGCATGGGCGGATGGACCGGAGTTCATTACACAGTGTCCAATTAGACCAGGAGCGAGTTACACCTACAGGTTTACAATTTCAGGACAAGAAGGAACGCTGTGGTGGCATGCACATAGTTCATGGCTTAGAGCCACTGTTTACGGTTCCATTATTATTCACCCAAAAGAAGGATATTCCTACCCATTTCCTAAGCCAAAGCGTGAAGCAGTCATTGCTCTTGGTATACAGTTTATTCGAAAACAAACTTTTACGTATTTAAAATTTTAATGCCGAATACCTGACAGAATTATGATGATGATCAGGTGAATGGTGGGATGCAAACCCGATAGACGTTATAAGAGAAGCCACTAGAACAGGAGCAGCTCCAAATGTTTCTGATGCATATACCATCAATGGTCAACCCGGTGATCTATACAAGTGCTCCAGTAAAGGTTTGCTTCTATAATATACTATAACTTTTTATTGAATCTAGTACTTCAACGATAAGTAAATGATGGGCTATTTTTGAATGTAGATACGGTCATAGTACCAGTTGTAGCAGGAGAAACAAACCTCCTTCGGGTGATCAACTCAGCCTTAAATCAACAGCTTTTCGTCACCATTGCCAACCACAAACTTACTGTGGTAGGAGCTGATGCTTCCTACGTAAAACCATTCACCACGAAAGTCCTCATGCTTGGACCTGGTCAAACGACTGATGTACTCATCAAAGCAGACCAGTCACCAGGCAGATACTACATTGCTGCACGAGCATATGCCAGTGCACAAGGTGCTCCATTTGATAATACCACCACTACTGCCATCTTGGAGTACAACACCGCCAAAGGTTCCACTTCAAAACCCATTATGCCACCTCTACCAGCATTTAACGACACCGCAACTGCCACTGCCTTCACCACCAGCTTCCGCAGCCTTGAAAAAGCCCTTGTTCCAACTGTTATAGATCACAATCTTTTCATCACTGCGGGACTTGGAATCAACCAATGCCCACCAAAAACCCGAGCCAGAAACTGTCAGGCACCCAACAGGACTCGCTTCACTGCTAGCATGAACAATGTCTCATTTGTACTCCCATCCAATATTTCCATACTTCAAGCATATCACCAAGGGATACCTGGTGTTTTCACCACTGACTTCCCGGCGAAGCCTCCGGTGGCCTTCGATTATACTGGTAACGTAAGCCGTTCTTTGTGGCAGCCTATTCGTGGAACCAAGGTCTATAAGTTGAAATATGGATCAAAGGTGCAAATAGTGTTGCAAGGAACAAGTATCTTCACTGCTGAGAACCACCCGATCCATCTTCATGGATATGATTTCTATATACTTGCAGAAGGATTTGGAAACTTTAACCCGAAAACAGACACATCAAAATTCAACCTCGTGGATCCACCTCTCAGAAATACAGTTAGCTTACCTGTCAAAGGGTGGGCCGTCATTAGATTTGTTGCTGATAATCCAGGTAAACTTCGGCATTGGTTCGGCGGGTTGGGTAATGGGTCATAATGGATAAATGATATATTACCAAGTGGATCAGGTTGGGTTGACAAAACACTTTTTCTCATAAATATTTAAGCTTTTCATGATTAATTAGTGTGTCTAATATGATTACAAAAATTAGACTATTTCAGTATTGATCTACTTTTTGAGTAAAATGATTAAGGATGTTTTATGCATTGAAAAATAAACTTTTGGAACTTCTGACCCATTTGCTCCATAATCTGTTTGACCCGTTAAAGATAATTTCGTGGCAAATCAACCCAATTTAAGTAAACGGGTTAAACTGTACCAAAATGTTGATCTCATAACTTATCCTATATTGTACCAGGTACCTGGATTATGCACTGCCACTTAGACGTTCACATCGGCTGGGGTTTGGCCATGGTATTTGTCGTAGAGGATGGACCTGGGCCTGGCCAGAAATTGGAGCAACCACCACCAGATTTACCAGTGTGCTGATACTATTTGACATCAGATTGAAAATCCGAATGCATAGCATCTAGTTGTCTAAATTTATAAGGCTTAAATGTCTTCCTCCACATTGGGGTTGTTTCTATTATTGTTTTTGGTTTTCTTTATTATCTTTTGTTACCCTTCTTTTCTGGATTTTATTGTTTATAGGAGAATGCACCAAGGAAAGATGGTGTTGGGCCTAGCAGATAAACACATTGTATTTTGTTACCAGAAATCCAACAGAACATTTTTTATTAGTATAGTACTCGGTTTTATATGTCACCAGTTACTCATTGTTGCACACGACATTAATTTTTTGTTTTTCAAACAGTATTGGACTGAATGTCTATGAATTGTGAAGCTACATAGTTTGTCTGTTTATATGTCACCAGTTTGTCATGAATAGTAAAGAATTGGCGGTTATTAATTAGAGGCAGTCTCGTATGCTCATTCTATTTGGTTCAGTAGCTTAGACAAAGACCTGCGAAACAGGATTGCTGTGTTTGCTGGAATATGTATGACTGTTTATATATGCTTATATTACTTCGCTAATGCAACTTTTTAATCTAAAATTTATATATATCTCCGTGTGTGTTTCTTGGCTTTCGGTGCTGTACATCATCCAATGCATGATGTGGAGATATCAGGAAAAGTGATGAAAGGGAGTGTTAGAACATTGTATAAACCCGGTAGGTATTACTTTATTATTGACCACTATTTATAATGGAAAAACTCTTAATACCCTAAACCCACATACCGGACTTGGGCCTCTTATTTATCCTCTAATACTCCCCCGCAGTCCGAGCGGCGAAATCGCGAAAGCTCGAACTGGAGTAGTAACTAGAAAAGAAGAAAAAACATTAATATAATAAAAACATAACTTTAGTCGACTCGTAATAAAATCGTACCAACGGTCAGCTAAGTCGACTGGTAACAAAACCGTACCAACGGTCGACTTTAGGGACTGATACCAATGGTCAACTTTAGTCGAATGGTAACAAATTCGTACGAACAATCGACTAACAATAAATAATAATTAAAACAACTATAAACTTTTTTTTTTATTTTTTTATTTTAACCGAGCGTCACAATCGTAAACCTTATATTTGTTATGATGAGCAGCTTTATAACTCCTTCATTTGTTTAAAATGTATGCACGCTCGCCAAGACGAAGAATAATAATATTATTATGATGAGCAGCTTCACAATTGCTACGTCTTGTAATTAGGCCAAAGGAATTAAATCCTTTATGTCTTATTCACGTTCGCCGAGAAAGAAAAATAACATATATAAAATATGAATGTCGCTTAATATCTTCGATGAGTAATCTCTGTACTAGCTGCGATTGGTTTTCTTCGAGAATGATGTCGGCATTTTTTTTTTTTTTTTTTTTTTTTGAATGATTTTTTTTCCTTTTGTGATTAGGGTTTGACGGGGTAGTTTAGGGGAGGCTGCTCAACATAGCCACCTAGGTCTGAGGATCAGACCCGTTCTGATACCATGTTAGAACATTGTATAAACCCCGTAGGTATTACTTTATTATTGACCACTATTTATAATGGTAAAACCCTGGATACCCTAAACCCACAGATCGGGCTTGGGCCTATTATTTATCCTCTAATAGGGAGGAATCTAGCTTGTCATGCTATCAATTTTTGGTAACCCGAACATGGATAAGAGGGAACTTTTTAACACCTTAATCAGATAATAATGGTAACTGCAACATTTGTCATGTTCCTCCTGAATCTTCTGTCCGTGACACCCTATCGAGGTCTCCAATCATCCCTTGTGTTGGATGAAGCAGTTCAGCACCACTTGCTAGTCTTTCGGTGCAGCACGACAGTGCAAAGCACAAGAAAAAGGTTGCTAAAAGTTATCCTGAAAATGTTAATCCACAGGATCATCGAGCTAAATTAACACATTATCTCAATCGGTTGTAGACCTGAAACTAGAGAATGTAAAGCCAAACTCGCAGCCTGAAACAATAGATCGGAAGATTGAAAAGCTGAAACGATAGCTAGAATTATTGATTATGCAGAAGAAGAATCAAGTTGCCTGGTGACTTGTTGATGCATGTCCCCTAGGTGCTCAATTGTTGATGTTTTATTCGTACATATCAATTTAATATTTCATTGAGACAGGATGTAACCATGGACCGAATGGGAAAGTTGGTGATCGTATTTCGTAAATTCAGTATTTATAAGGTGATTGTGCTTTAGTGGCAACCACTAAAGGTGACTTTTGGTTAATGATAATCACCTTCAAGTGATTAATGTCCCTCTGTATGCAGAACTTATCTACAGCTCATGCTTATGAAAAAAAACATTTTTCCATGGATCAGCTCTTGTCACATCGATTATGCTTTTAATAATGAAAGCTAGCTAATGAAAAGTTCTCATTAGTTCACATTTAGCTATTTTGATATTGGTATTTGTAACACCTCCAAAATCAAGATATTGCGGAAGCATACACTTTGGGTGCTACTAAATCGATAATCACAACACAAGATATAGAGAACGGATTAAAAATCCGTTTTAAAATGCATTACATATTCAAAGTCATATTGTCTTACATAAAATTTATTTCAAATAAAATGTAGCCCATTTAACAAAGCGGTCCCAAATTTCAGAGTTAACGCAACAATAAAAACATTTTCAACAATTATTATGACCATCTCCATGCCCTGCCTTTAGTAAACACACCTCAGTTTTCTGAGAAAAACATACTAAAAGTCAGCTAACGCTGGTGAGTTCATAGGTTTAAAGTAAATAAGCACATATGGACTATGGCAATATTCAGCAAACAATTCAGCAATAACACACTATCCCGCTATGCAAACACTAAGCCTCATCTAACCGAACTAGACAAACAGCATGCCAAGCTGGCATTAGTAAATAAAAGGGAGCCCGCGAGTGTTAATCCCCAGACACTCGGCCTAATTTCATATGGTATACGTTCGCATTGACTATGCCGAGCCAACCGAATGGGGGTGTCATCCCCAATAGATCTATTTATATCACACGGTTTCCCAGAGGGAATTGACGGTTCATGATAGTGGGCGCAATGGGATTTAGCTAAACTTAGGTTTCTGCATACAAGTGTGTATAAAACAAAATCCATTTTTGGTCCATGAAAACAGTTTTGCATGTTTCTTACCCCAAAGTTTAATAAACAAAACGTATAAAAATATGAGGTTATAAACTCACCTTAAAATAATAGCAATCTGCAAATCAATCAACAAAACAGTGCAACCGCTCCGACACGTGACCTAAATCAGTATGGTAAGTCTTAGCGAAATATTCGTGTCTTATATGTCTTAATTCAATTGAAAAGTTTACGTGGGACCAGTGCTCGTGTATTTCTTGCTTGCTGTGTGGTAAAGTATATTTCAAAATGATTTATCGTATAAACTCTTTGATGATGGCTCTTGGTGAAAATATATGGTGAATGTACGTGCGACGGAACTTCCGTGCTCTGCTTGTAGCAATTGCGCAAGTAATATATATATATATATATATATATATATATATATATATATATATATATATATATATATATATATATATATATATATATATATATATATATATATTTAATAATTACATATTTAATTAATTAAGACTTATAATTAAATAAATGATCATTGAATAATTAATTTAATAATGTTGCTAGTGGGGTATTATTATATTATAAATTGTTATATTCATTTATAATATAATTGTAATTATAAAGAAAATTTAGAAGTATTTAATCCTTGAGAATTAAATAAGTGTGAGTGCATTAGTGCTAAAAATATGTTTATAAATCTCATATGACCTAAAAATATTAGTTTATGAAAATTATTATTTTTATTAATGAAAATAGCCTGTTTCGTCTTTTAGTCGGTTTTTGTCAAAAATATTCTAAGTGTTGAAATTTTAGAAAAATCGGGCATGACTCATTCGTTTATTCAAGCTTTCCCATTTTTCTCAAGTGTTGCAAATAATCTCTTTTTATCACTAAAATCACAAAAATAGTCTAAAATGTATATATTTATCGATATAACTATACTTATCGTTATAATTACTTCACTATTATAGTTTTCGACACCAAAGTCAACGTTTAGTCAAAATTTCTTCAAAAGTCAACAAAAGTCAATATTTCTAACTTATGGGCCAAAATTCCTTTTAGTTGGCTTGTTGGGCCTAAATTGCCGAAACGAGCCCAAAATGGTTTTTATCGATATAATTCGTTCTGTTTTACAAAAATAATCATGGCGAGTCTAAAAATGTTCAAAAATTTATTTTTATCTCCCAGGTGGTTTATTGGGCCGAATAGGCCATCTTTAGCCCAAAATCACATTTTTAGTCTGATAACTAGTTAGCCCTTTTTAGTTACGTTATATTTTACGTTATATATTAAATAAGCCAATAAGCACTTCAATTAAGCTCATTGTTTCAAAACAGCCCCTTATTGCCGAATACATGATGGGTGATGAAGCGAAAAGTGTACCGCTTTTAAGGGGTCATTTAAGCCCTAAATCGTATTTATTTGATCAAATATTGCCCTAAATCATTCCTTTTGTCATTTTAGGTACTTTTGAGGAGAAATCTGAAAAAGGAGGCATTTTGGACGTTTTTGGAGCATAAAAGTGAAGAAAACGACAAAGTCTCAAAAATCGGCTGAAAGTTACCTTTGACGGCGTCAGGATTTACTCCAGACGGCGTCATGGCTTGGCAAGAAAAGGTGGATGTGAAATTTACTCATGATAAGCCAGTGAAAATTGCATGTGAATTCTGACGGCGTCACGCTTTAACCTGATCAAGGGCGTCACGGCTTAATTCAAAGAGGGACGGCGTCACGTTCAAGGTCTGACGGCGTCAAGCCTTGATAAGCCAGAACGGATTTTGGAGAGCTAAAGAGGGACGGCGTCAAGAAGGTCACCCGAGAACCCTAAAAGCGGCGAGGTGACGGCGTCACACTCCATAATGTGACGCCGTCAGATGTAAAAATCTATATATAGTTTTGCAATTCTTTGTCATAAGTGGGGAACTTAGTGTGGAATTTTTGGGAGAAAACCCTAAGACGATTTTAGCATCTTTTTCAAGGCTTTTTGCCTTGAGATCTTCCATGTTACATTGAAGATAAGTTATCAATTAATCATTCAATATGTCTATGTGTTGTTTGATTCTATCTTGTTCTTGTCTTTTGATTAATATGTTAGGCTAGATTTATCTTGTGTTTGCTTAGATCTAATGAAACCTAGCTATTGATTATTGGTTATTAGTGTGTTATTAGTTGTATTGGATGATTGTTTATCTATGTTAGGCTTAAGAAAACTGGCTAACTTCCTATTCGGTAACTTGCTTGAACGTCTTAAGAAACATGAACCAAATGCGTACTAAAGGTTTTTATGGTTGTATTTAATGCACAAGCGAATTCTAGTGATCCCATGTTAGGAGCTTCCTAGTCGGCTCGACATAGGAGTGAAGTAGGAGCTTGTAGAGTTGGGGAAGTACGTACGCCACCCCACGATTGGTATTAAGGAATACACCCGTCATCCACGCAACTAATACACACTAATCAATCGGTAAAAGATAGTTAGGGAGTAAGGAAATCTAAGTAAACACATTTCTCTACACTTAAGTTTTCACCAACTTTTTATTTTCAGTTATTTATTTTATTTGCATTTGTAGTAATTTGGGTTAGTTGACTAGCAACTAATTCCGCCCACTCCTTCAAACCCGAGATTTTACTTGCTTTCATAAAAATTATAAAAACATAAAAAAAGAATCTTCCTCAACCCTTAGACCTATTAGAGTAGCCTTTCATACCTAACGAACACTATTCCCTGTGGAGAACGATCAATCCCCCGTACTTACACTACAAGAAAAATGGCTTTTTAGGACCCCCATAAGCGTCATAAAATGGTACTTTTTAGGACCTTTCATTTAATAGGACCAAGGATGAAAGCGTTTCATCTCGAGCGGTTGTAATAGGTCCAAAGCGTCCTAACCCTTATGAAACCAATTTTATGGTCGTAATATATGTCTATGAACAACACAAATAGCGTCCTAATAAAACCATATTAGGACACTTTTACATTGTTTTAACATGTGATTACCTACTTTTAATCTTTTGAAACACATAAAAACGTCCTAAAAGTATTGTTAGGACGCTTACGATGTAACATCATAGCTATTTTAGCAACCAAGAAAAGGGTCCTAATAACTCAAATAAGATTATGATACCAATTTTATGGTCGCATTTTACGTCTATAAACAACACAAATAACGTCCTAATAAAAACATATTAGGACACTTTTCCAATGTTCTAACATGTGGTAACCTACTTTTAATCTTTTGATACACATACAAGCGTCCTTTAATGTTAATTCTTAGGACGGTTATCATATACCATTATAGTTACTTTAACACCAAGAAAAGGGTCCTAATATCCCAAATACGATTATGAAACCAAATTTATGGTCGCATAATATGTATATGAACAAGCAAATAACGTCCTAATAACAACATATTAGGACACTTTTACAATGTTGTAAAACGTTGTTACCTAATTTTAATCTTTTGATACACATACAAGCGTACTTAAAAGATAATTGTTAGGACGCTTATCATATAACATTATAGCTAATTTAGGACCAAAAAAAGGGTTCTAACATCTCAAAGAAGATTATGAAACCAATTTTTTGGTCGTATAAAATGTCTATTAACAACCTAAATAACGTCCTAATAACAACATATTAGGACACTTTTTCAATGTTAAGTTAATTGTTAGGACGGTTAATAAGTTTAATAGGACAATTTAAAAGTCCTGACAAGTCATATGATAGTACGCTATTTTCACCATGCACCCTATATTATTACGATATGAATAAAACATCAACTAAATATTAAATGAATAAAAGGAAATTGTATTTCAAATTACCAATTGTCATAACAAAAACACTAAACATAAATAAGGTAGACAGAATCTAACATAAAGTCTGTTAACATTAAACAATACATTAACGCAACAAGAAGCTTAGTCCGTGGTCATCATGCATCATCTCTCTCAATCCTCACGGGCCACCTACAAATGAACACCCATGTATAAGCATTAAGGTCCATGTTAGTAAAATTATTGGTATCACAAGATTAACAAAGACATACCGAGATAAAGGGACAAGGCCATGCTATGGTTGCACCAACACAGTCTTCAATTGTGGTAAATAACCCATAGGGTCTCACCAAAATTTCATCTCTTTTTGTTGGTACTTGAACGTTTACCTCACACCATCCTCGTCCAAGCTCTGCACCACCAACAATATCATTTGGGTTCAAGCTCCTCAGCCATCCTTTTGCTACAGTCTCGGTTGAGTTTAGAATGCTTTTAAGGACAACTTCATCCCCGACCTAGATTTCAGTTTTCAACAAACATTTATCAATTTATAGTTAACACACATGTATTAGGTTAAACAGATGTAATACTGCAGGTATGGAGTTTCTGACTAACATACCATTTTGACTTTTTGATTTTGAACTTAAACTTTGACTTTAATGAAACTTGTTTGATCCGTATGCACTAATTATGATTATTTAAGCTATGATAACACTAATTTAAGATACATGAACAAGATTTAGACCAAGTGGGTGAGATTTGATCCTCACAGGTCCCAACAGTGGACTGTGAGAGTGAAGGTAATTTGATTTTGACTTTCTGTAGTTCAAACATTGGTTTTATAGTTTTACTGGTTCTAATATCACCTAAGAGGTCAGAGTGTGCAGATAAACAAGTGAAAAGGCAACTACCACAGTTGAAACAACACAGAACCAAACACCCCTTAATAACTGAGTTAACAAATTTAAAAGGCAAATGAGCATTCTAAATCATAATACTGATACATAAGCTTGTAGCCTAGGTTCATTAGTCCAAGCAGCATGACAGTGAAAAATGTACCAGTGGCAGCTGGATGTCGTGAAAATCTCCATGGAAATTTTGTAGTCCCTTGCAACATTCTGCCAAGAAGCAAGAGTTGCTCCACACTATTGTGTCGCACTACCTGTAAAAACAGTACTAGTCAGAGAAATTAGTTAACTTTTTAGTCCTTGGCCAATAGCAGCATGCTTTTTATTTATTATTAAGGACCATAGTCCACAGTGTTTCCACTGAGTAAATAATATCCAAAAGGTAGTTATAGAAAGTCATAGGAACAAGACCATGTATACTTTTTCCCCTATTTCCTCTAGACTTGATTATCTCTGAGAAAATCTACCTAAGGACAAAAGGCTAATCACAAGCTTAACCAATTATGTTGTATTTACAACTATTGAGTTATCTTTATTTCAACGACTTGCAAAGATAAATTCGTAGTAACAAAGCATGCTACAGATCTTTTAAAATCGATAAAAAGAAGCAGTTCCGTGCTCTCATGAGTTATCTTTATGTCAAACATGAAGTTTGATTATCCAACTCTAACTAAATTATTTCTTCTACCAATCCCAGTGCCCTTCTACAAATAAAGATCTCCAATTTTAACGACCCTAGGTATAAACAATATTTTTTCAGATATTCCCATTTCTACCCATACATCATTGTGTTTGACGTCCAACCGTCCATTTCAACATGCACATCTTTTTCCCTACCTGCCTATTACTTCCAGTTTGACTCCTGGAGGCCAATATTAAGACATGAATTATATAGCATGTTTTGCTTTCATCCTATAGATGATATAATGCGGTCTATTTCAATAAGTAAAGACTCTAAAACTTGAGCAACGAGTTTGGCAATTCCACATAACCTTTTCTAGATAGAAAGAAATAAGGACCAAGCTATATGCATATAAGCATGCATTTAAGAGCTAAACTTTCTAATTAGCAAGTCGTCTTTCTCAAAAACCCTTTTCACTTCTAATTCTAACTTTTCCTAGGACGAGCTACAATGATGAGCATAGATAAATGCCAACGAACATAATCAAAATTAGAAGGAGCACATGAGCAAAAAGAAATGTACCCCACATTCCTACTACAGTGTATTTAACATCAAAGTTGTGTAGATAAACTCACCTCAAAACGATCAATGAAAAATCCAAGCCATAGCCTATGTGCTAGAATCTCCTGAACCGGGTCCTTCTCGGGTGGTGCTTCTGGCTCACCAGGTGCGAGCTGGGGCCTTAACTTAGCTGCTGGTCCAAAGAACCTCACTTCAGATGCAAACAGTCCGCGTTTGGTATCAATGGTCCATAACCATGCATCAACAAGCTCTGCAAGGACTACAGAGCCCAATTGAGGAGCAGCCGAAACTAACCATGTCCAGATAAATATACCCGTCTCCATCGCATCAGGTGTAGAAATATAAGCTGGGCACCAGCAAAGAAGTCTGAGGAGCTGTGAAAAGCACTCCACGCTGGGTTTTTTATCTGAAGCCTGAAAATATTATCCAATGACTATTAGTGGATATTACAAAGAAAACAAGAATGTCAGTACCAAAACATATTAGATATGACCATTCTACAACAAGATTTACTTACATTAGTCAACAATATTAGATATTCAAATTTATGTATTTAGACTGAATTTTACCAGATTTGAGAGGAGCAGTGCAGTTGCCTGAGAACAAGTTTCACGGAATGATGACTTGTCCACATTCCCACCTTTCTCTGCAGTAGAAACAAACTTTTGAAGAAGACGCACAAACTTGCTAAGTAATATCTCACTAAACGATTGCTTTTTGGGCCGGGTTGGTTGTGGAAAAGATCCAGATATCAGTCTTGAAAGACCACCAGGACCAGGAGCTGAAGGCACCACTTCGGAATCATCTTCTGCACTCTCCATATTCTCATACAACCTTGTCATGCCAGCAAATTTAGGAATTTACATCATACATGAGAGTATAAGACCCAAGTATTATTCTATAATATTGAATTAGACAGAAGCCTAGACTGGTAAGTGAAGAACATGAGATGTAAAAGAATTCAGATGCACAATCCTTGAATTTGAGTAGCATTAACTTGTGTCACATGGCATTCTATAGGGCACAAAGAACTTAAATGTTGTGTCGTTGGTGTTAAACCGAGAGCAACAAACACCCCTGTGGTGTCGTTGGTGCGAGCTGAAACCAAAACCAATCCCAAACCCTCTTGGGGTGGGCTGTTAGCAACTGAGCACCAAACTAAACACAAGCGCACCCTTAGCAGGGCTGTTGCGCGGTACAAACTCAAACCAAATAAGCACCCTCTTTGGGTTGGTGGCTGTACCGAGCGGAGACACAAGCCAGACGCACCCCTTGGGTGGTTAGAGCCGAGAACAGACATACACTCTCTTTGTTGTTTATACCGTGAACCAAAAAAAAAAAAGAATAAACAACAAACACTCTCTCCACTTCTCTTGTAAACCGAAACCAAACACAATCCCAAAATCAGACTCAACTACAGCTTATTAAGAACCAAATGAGCCATATGCATAGACAATAAGCAAATCCAATCCAAAACCGGTTCCAAAAGAGCTCGACCCAAACCCATACGGGTTCCTTGACCCAACACGTTCGCAAAATAATTATATCAAACAACATAAACGATTACCACCACACGAATTTACAATCATAAACATGTTTTAGGCTAGTTTTAATCCACGAAGATCAATATAAATCGTTTTATATTCGATTATAGATTTAAGAAAAATATAAATTAAATATGTGTTTGAGCATACCCATGATGAGAGTAGGATAGGTGAGATGAGGGTGATGGTGGCTCGACTGTGATGGTGGTGGATGTGGTGGTTATCTTGAACCAAACAACCGAAGCTAACAAACTCACCCTTTGCCTCCCTTGTCTTGATGATGGTGATGGCGCGGAGGAGCGATGGTTGGTGTAGCGACGGCGAGATAAGGCGGTGAAGTGTGGCGTTGGTGTGAGTCGGTTCTAGAGAGAAGGAGAAGAGATGAATAGAGAGAAGATAGATCTGACTAGTGTTAGGGTTTTGATTTTGGGGAAAAGAGGGGCGGGATCATGAGCGGGAGATTGAAATTTTGGGGAAAAGATAAGAGTTTTTTTTTTTTTTTTTTTTTTTTTAAGTAAAATAGGTAAGGATTAGACGTAAATGATTTAGAGCTTTTGTCGAGTAACTAGAGTTCGTTCGATCTGATTTTTATCGAGCTTTGAGCTCAAACTCAAGCCTATCAAATGAACTCGAAATGTTTAATGAGTTGAAATCGAACCGAATTCGATTCTTAGTTATGAATGTATCAAGCTTTTCGAGCTGAAATCGAACCGAATTCGATTCTTAGGCTATATTTCAATTTTAATATGTGTAAGAAAACACATCTTTACAAATAAATCGAGCTTTTTAATTTTAATTTGTGTAAGAAAACACATCTTAGGCTATATTTCAATTTTAATGGGTGGTTTCTTGATTTTGAAATAAAGGGGGCAGTTTTTAGGTTAAAAGAATATAGTAGATGGGAAGGAGGGATAATTTGACTTTTGGGAAAACTTAGAGGGACAACTGAAAATGAGATAGAGAAATTCTATTTTTTAAGAGGGATAATGTAAGAATGTGAAAGTTGAAAAGTGGAAAAGTGAAATGTTGAACTTTTGGTCAATGCCGAACAATGCCCCTGTCTAATTAAGGAATGAAGCAAATCTTCTTTAAGATCTCGTGTAAAACCATATAATCTCGGCTCATTCGTTAAACATCTCATGTATAACCATATCACCTCGGCTCATTCGTTTAACATCTCGTGTACAACCATATCATCTCGGCTCATTCGTTTAACATCTCATGTACATTTGTATCATCTCGGCTCATTCGTTTAACATCTCGTGTAAAACCATATAATATCGGCTCATTCGTTAAACATCTCGTGTACAACCATATCATCTCGGCTCATTCGTTTAACATCTCGTGTACAACCATATCATCTCGGCTCATTCGTTTAACATCTCATGTACATTTGTATCATCTCGGGTCATTCGTTTAACATCTCGTGTACAACCATATCATCTCGGCTCATTTGTTTAACATCTCGTGTAAAATCATATAATCTCGGCTCATTCGTTTAACATCTCGTGTAAAACCATATAATCTCGGCTCATTCGTTAAACATCTCGTGTACAACCATATCATCTCGGCTCATTCGTTTAACATCTCGTGTACAACCGTATCATCTCGGCTCATTCGTTTAACATCTCGGCTAATTTCATAAAGACTCAAACGAAACAACTTGACAAGCAAACGAAACAGATCAAACGAAACAACTAGACAAGCAAACGAAACAACTCGGCTCATTCATCAAACGAAACAGGCGAGTTAATAAATTGCTTTACACTTGGCCCATAGTTAGAAATTGCATCTTTCAAACTAGAACAAGATAAGCTGGAACTTTGTTGTTGACCACGAGTTCCATGATTGCTCGGCTCATTCGTTTAACATCTCATGTGCAACCATATCATCTCGTCCATTTTTACACGTTTTCGTCCGTTTTTACACGTTTTCGTCAGTATTTACACGTTTTGTCCGTTTTTACACGTTTTTGTCCGTTTTTACACGCTTTCTTCTGTTTTTACACATTTTCGTCCATTTTACACGTTTTCATCCGTTTTACACGTTTCTACACGTTTTCATCCGTTTTTACACGTTTTCCGTCCGTTTTTACACGTTTCGTCCGTATTTACACGTTTTTGTCCGTATTTACACGTTTTCGTTTGTATTTACACGTTTTCGTCCGTTTTTACACATTTTCGTCCGTTTTTACATATTTTCGTCCGGTTTTACATGTTTTCATCCGTTTTACACGTTTTTGTCCGTTTCTACACGTTTTCATCTGTTTTTACACGTTTTCGTCTGTTTTTTACACGTTTTTGTCAGTATTCACATGTTTTAGTCCGTTTTTTACACGTTTTTTCGTCCGTTTTTACACGTTTTCATCCGTATTTACATGTTTTTGTCCGTATTTACAAGTTTTCGTCTGTATTTACACTTTTTCGTTCGTTTTTAAACGTTTTCGGCCGTTTTTACACATTTTCGTCCGATTTTACATGTTATCATCCGTATTTACACGTTTTCGTTCGTTTTACACCTTTTCATCTGTTTTTACACGTTTTCGTCCGTTTTTACACGTTTTCGTCCGTTTTTATACGTTTTTGTTAGTATTTACACGTTTTCGTCCGTTTTTACACCTTTTCATCCGTTTTTACAAGTTTTCGTTAGTATTTACACGTTTTAGTCCGTTTTTACATGTTTTTGTCTGTTTTTACTAACTGATTTCTTAGGACTCAAAACTCAGGTGTATCAATCTATGGTACCCAAGTATCAATCTATGGTACCCAAGTATCAACTGTCATATTAACTTATGTTTTAATAATACATTTGCGAATAAGCGTTCTAAATAATTAATGTTTTATGACTTATGTATCAAGTGTCCTATTATGGTGTATTGTAATAAAGCCATAATGAATATGCATCCTTTAAGGGTCCTATTAAGTTTTGTTATAATAAAACTTTTGCAAATAATCGTTTTAAAAAAATGATGTTATATGACTCAAAAATGAAATGTCCTATTATGGTGTACAATAATAAAACCATTGTACATAAGCGTCTTATAAAGGTTAACGTTATAATACCCACGTGTCAAAGGTCCTATTAAATTTTGCTATAATAAAACTTTTTGTGAATAAGCGTTTTAACTAACTGATGTCTTATGACTCAAAACTCAAGTGTCCTATTATGTCTTATTAGGTTATGTCATAATAGGACATCTAGTGATCAAGTGTCGTATTACACTATCACATAATGGGACACCAACAACTAAATGTCTTATAAAGTAATTTATTAGGATCCATATTTTAAGCGTCCTATAAAGGTTATGTCATAATAGGACATCTAGTGATCAAGTGTCGTATTACACTATCACATAATGGGACACCAACAACTAAATGTCTTATAAAGTAATTTATTAGGATCCATATTTTAAGCGTCCTATTAAGGTATATGATAATAGGACATCTAGTGATCAAGTGTCGTATTACACTATCACATAATGGGACACCAACAACTAAATGTCTTATAAAGTAATTTATTAGGATCCATATTTTAAGCGTCCTATTAAGGTATATGATAATAGGACCCCAAATCATCGACCATCCTATTATATAACTTTTTAGGACATTGCCTAAGTAGCAAATATTTAAAAAGGACCCTAAATGCTCATATGTCCTATTAAACAGTTTTTTAGGACTCCATTATCATAGCGTCCCACACAAAGGGTCCTAAAAAGCCACTTTTGTTGTAGTGTTACCACTACACTATACTACATCGGTCAGGTACACTGCCTGGTGGGGTTGTAAGCCTCTTGAGATCCCTCGAGAGGTAAAACCTGTTGTAAGGTTGCAAAACCACGCATCAAGTTTTTGGCGGCGCTGCCGGGGAATAGTTATTGTTTAGGTTGAATTTTTATTTTATAGGTCTACTCACTAGATTCCTTTCTAGTGAGATTTTTATTTTCTTTTTCTAGGTTTTCTTTAGTCTATCTATTTTCTTCGTTTCTTTGTTCGTAACCATTACCATTAGACATCATGGAAGATGGTAATATCCTTGATCCCAACAACCCACCACAACAACCACCTCCTAGAGCCCGCACTTTAGGAAGATATTCCCTAATTTTGGATGATGACCCCCCTAATCTTAGAATCACTAGGAGCCGAAGCTCGATAAAGACTCTTGCCACACCCTATGCTGAACCCGAAAGGGAAATGCATAAATTAAGGCGACTCCACCAAGCGGCTGAACCATCCACGATTAATTTTGATGATGCCCTCTCCGAGGAAGAATCCAATCATCATTCTATACCTCCTAGCCCTCAACCCAATCACGATATGGAAGTTCCCGAAATCCTAATCCCTAAATGTCTCAAGGACTACTCTTCTCCCACCCCTCGTGGTTTTTCCAATGCTATCGTTTTTCCAAATGAACGCACGGATGAGGTCTTGCGTGCAACCGATATTTGGCTGGTCCAAAATGTATGCAAATTCCACAGATTGAAAACTGAAGATCCGATCCAACACATCAAGGACTTCCTGAAAATAGTGGATACCCTCCATACGGACGGAGCCACTAGAGATACCTCCCGGTTGCGATTCTTTCCCTTCACCCTTCATGAAAGAGCCGGAGACTGGTATAACCAACTTCCTTCCGAATCCATCTTCACATGGGAACAGCTTATCTCAAAATTCTATGAGAAATTCTTTCCCATAGGGAGAACTTCAATGTTGAGAGACGAAATCCTCCGCTTCCATGTTGGACCAGCAGAACCTATTCACAAATCTTGGGTTAGATTCAAGGATCTAATTAGACAAGTCCCTCATCATGGCATTGAACTCTGGCTTCTTGTCCAAATCTTTTATGACAGTGTCTCCAAAAACGACCAATTGGGCATTAATAATTCATCAAAAGGGAAAATAGCCAAACTAAGCGTTGAGGAAGGATGGAATAGAATTGAGGAATACGCAAATGATCAAGACGACACCTGGGATGAACCCGATTCGATCATGAGCGTTTCCAAAATCATGAAAGAGCCTCCTTTTGCTAGCCGGGTGAGTAGATTGAATGATCAGGTATCTTATCTAGACAAGTCGCAACCAACTAAGCGGTTATCAAACCCATACTTGATCTGTGATCAATGTGGTGGCCCGCATGAAGTAGAGAAATGCGAGAATGATACCACCACCGAACAAGCATGCTTGTCAAGCCACGACATCTTCGATGATCCTTCGCTCTTAACTTTCTACCAAAACAATGATTTCACCCCTTGGGGAAATCTTGTGAGAGAAGAGGGAGGAGGAGAATATCCTGACTATAAGGTTAGGAGCACTTTTGAGGATGATCTCGGGCATTTCACGTTTGAAAAGAATCTGCAACTAAATGGTCTCAACAACCTTATCAATAGTCAACAAACCGACGTGAAGGCCAAATTCGCAGAACTCAACGCCACTCTCGATGGCCTTGGCAAACCTCAAAGAGATCCCTTACTCGCCATCACCACTCGTGCTGGAACAACTACTAAGGATCCACCTTACCCAGCTCAACAATCTAACGTCATGGAACCCGACACCCCTCATGAGGAAGAAGGTAATGTGAACGACGAAAATCCCGAGCAAACCCCTCCGGTAACTCCCTCCCCACCTACTCCTGCCAAGCAACCCATTAAAGTCCCATACCCATCTCGCCTCAAGAATCAAAAGGTCGAAAATGATAATAAAAGATTTTTGTCATATTTGAAGAATTCGGTTGTCACCATACCCCTTCTTGATGCATGTTATCATATGCCCAAATATAGTACATACTTCAAGAGGCTGCTCACCAACAGGAAAGGGCTCGAGGGTCTTGTAACCTTAGGAGAAGAATGTTCTGTGGTGACTCAACGAGGGCTACCAAAGAAGGTGGACGATCCAGGTAGTTTCACCTTGCCCTGTTCAATTGGATCTCTTTCAGTCAAGAATGCTTTAGCCGACTTAGGAGCAAGCATCAATCTTATGCCGCATTCCATGTTCCTCAAGCTAGGGTATTCTGGGTTGAAACCAACCCGTATGAGCATCCAATTTGCCGATAGATCAGTCAAATACCCCTTAGGAATATGCGAGAATGTGCTGGTTAAGGTGGGGAAGTTCAAATTTCCAGTTGACTTCGTCATCCTAGATATGGAAGAAGATGATCTTGTGCCCATCATTCTAGGAAGACCATTCCTTGCAACTGCTCGTGCTGTTATTGATGTTCATGACGGCAAACTAACCTTACGAGTGGGGGCCGATAGCTTAACCTTCGACATCAAAGACACAATGAATCTTTCTCTCGAAGCAGATAATCAGTTGTATTTCATCGGAGAAATCAATGAACTATCCGACGAGATTGACAATTGTGTAGATGAACAGGTGGAAGCTGGTTGGTTGCGAGATGAAGCTTTCTTACCCATCTTAGAGGAGGAGAAGACTATGGATGTGAATGCTGTCTCCTTCTATCCCAGACAAGAAATCGAACAGCTTGAGCTTCGTAAACCCGAGAACAAACTTAAACCTTCCATCATCGAGCCACCCACGTTAGAACTCAAGGAACTGCCGAACAACCTTGAATATGCCTTCCTTCAAGGAGAAGATCAACTTCCGGTAATCATAAGCTCTTCTTTGAAAAGTGAACAAAAGGATAAACTCTTAGGAGTTTTAAAAAAATATAAAGGAGTTATAGCATGGAGTGTAGCCGATATCAAGGGGATTGACTCTACCTTTTGCACGCATAAAATCCTCATGGAGGAGGATTATAAACCCACCGTGCAACCTCAAAGGCGAGTAAATCCCAACATAAAGGAAGTCGTAAAGAAGGAAGTCATTAAGCTCCTAGATGCAGGGCTAATTTACCCGATTTCGGACAGTCCATGGGTAAGTCCTGTACAGGTTGTACCAAAAAAGGGAGGAATGACGGTGGTGAAGAACGATAAGGATGAGTTAGTGCCTCAACGAACGGTAACTGGATGGCGTGTATGCATTGATTATAGGAAGCTAAATGATGCAACCCGAAAGGATCATTTCCCTCTCCCATTCATCGACCAAATGTTGGAAAGACTAGCAGGGCATGAATACTACTGCTTCCTAGATGGGTTCTCAGGGTATTTCCAAATCCCTATCGCCCCTGAGGACCAAGAAAAGACTACGTTCACATGCCCTTATGGCACCTTCGCCTACAAGCGAATGCCCTTTGGACTATGTAACGCCCCCGCCACTTTCCAGCGCTGCATGACGGCAATCTTCCATGAGTTAATGGAAGACAGCATGGAGGTCTTCATGGATGATTTTTCAGTCTTTGGAAACTCTTTTGATCGCTGTCTTGCTAACCTTGAAAAAATGCTCAAACGTTGTGAGGAGACCAACTTGGTTCTAAACTGGGAAAAGTGCCACTTTATGGTAAAAGAAGGGATTGTGCTAGGGCACAAAATTTCAGGAAGTGGAATTGAAGTAGATCGGCCAAAAATTGAAGCTATATCCAAACTTCCCTATCCGACGACTGTCAAAGCAATCCGTAGCTTTTTGGGTCATGCTGGCTTCTATAGGAGATTCATTAAAGATTTCTCAAAGGTAGCTAAACCAATGACTCAGTTGCTCATGAAGGATGCCTCGTTCGACTTCTCTCAAGAGTGCAAGGATGCATTCGATCGATTGAAGCAGGAACTTACCCAAGCTCCAATCATGGTCACCCCTAACTGGGAGTTACCCTTTGAAATCATGTGCGATGCTAGCGATTACGCTGTGGGAGCAGTATTAGGCCAAAGGCTTAACAAACACTTTCAGCCAATATACTACGCTAGCAAAACCATGAATCCTGCTCAAGAAAACTACACTACCACTGAAAAGGAATTACTAGCCGTGGTATTTGCTTTTGATAAGTTTTGCCAGTATCTTGTCCTCTCCAAAACGGTTGTTTTTACGGACCATTCAGCTATTCGATATCTTTTTGCTAAACAGGATGCTAAACCACGGTTACTTCGTTGGATCCTACTATTGCAAGAGTTCGATGTTGAGATTCGTGATAAGAAAGGAGCAGAGAATCTTGCAACTGATCATCTCTCCCGTCTCGAAAACCCCAGCCTCGCTAAATCTGACAAGAGTGAGATTCGGGAGTCATTTCCGGAAGAGCAGCTCATGTCAATTAATGATTCTGAACCTTGGTATGCGGATTATGCTAACTACCTGGCAAGTAGAGTCATTCCTGAGCATATGAGTAGGCATGAAAAGAGGAGGTTCTTCAATCAATTAAAGTACTACTTTTGGGATGAACCTTTCTTATTCCGAAGATGTCCAGATCAGGTAATCAGGCGTTGTGTTTCGGAAAAGGAGGCTGTCAGAATTATGAAAGAGTGTCATGCAGGTCCATCGGGAGGACATCATGGTATGAACACTACTGCACGAAAAGTCTTCGACGCGGGATTCTATTGGCCTACAATATTTCGTGATGTGAAGGGTATGATACAGACTTGTGACGCATGTCAAAGAACTGGAAATATCTCTAGGAGGGATGAAGCCCCGCAGAATTATATACAAGTTTGCGAGGTTTTTGATGTTTGGGGAATTGATTTCATGGGACCCTTCCCATCTTCTGGAGGGAATGAATACATCTTGGTAGCCATTGATTATGTTTCGAAATGGGTGGAAGCACAAGCCCTTAGGACTAATGACGCTAGGGTAGTCATTCATTTCTTAAAAAAATTGTTCGCTAGGTTTGGAATTCCGAAGGCTCTTATTAGTGACAGGGGAACTCATTTTTGCAATTCGCAAATGGAGAAAGTTATGAAAAGATATGGAGTCTCTCACCGATTCTCCACCGCTTACCATCCTCAGACCAACGGTCAAGTCGAAAATACTAACAGAGCCATAAAAAGAATATTAGAGAAAACGGTTAATCAAAACAGAAAAGATTGGTCTTTTAAGCTCGATGAGGCTTTGTGGGCATTTCGAACCGCCTATAAGACACCAATCGGGACAACCCCGTTCCGTATGGTATATGGCAAGGCATGCCACCTTCCAGTAGAACTGGAACACAAAGCATATTGGGCACTTAAGGCTTGTAATTTGGATTATACAGTGGCTGGAACAAATAGATTCTTACAGCTCCAAGAGCTCGATGAATTGAGATTAGAGGCTTATGAATCTTCTATTACATACAAAGAAAGGGCAAAAAGATGGCATGACCAACGGATTAAGAGACCCAAGGAGTTTTCAGAAGGAGACAAGGTCCTATTATATAATTCTCGGTTAAGACTATTTCCTGGAAAACTTAAATCTAGATGGTATGGACCTTTTACCGTAAGGAGCTCCTCTAAAACCGGAGCCGTTGTGTTGATTGACGACGAAGATAGAGAATTCACTGTGAATATACAACGAGTCAAGCATTATCAAGAGAATGGTAATGAAATGATCAATGAGGAAGATATAACTTTTGATGAAGAAGTCACGTAATGTACGTGACTTTGAGTCTAGCTACAAGACTCGTTAATAAAGAAAAGCGCTTCTTGGGAGGCAACCCAAGCTTTATTTATTTATTTGCTTTATTTGTTTGATTGTTTGTTTGTTTTTATTTGTTTCCGTATGTGTGTTTAATTTTTATTCTTATTGATTCATGTTCAAAACTAAATTGTGAAAATGCTTTATTTTGTTTTTAACTTCGTCTTAACTACATATAAAGGTATTTTGCAAAAGGTAAGTGTAAGGGAAATCTAAATCGGTTTATTAGAACACAAATGAACATGAATCATAATAATAATAAATGAACATACATATTAGTATTTGTTTGAGTCAACTGCTTGTATCGAGTCATAATGATGTTTTGCAGGAATTTCAGGAAGTAAGGTATAGGTTTTTCCAAAAATTTTCCGGAAACATAACATGAGAATTCTGTCAGATTATTTCTGACGGCGTCAGGATCTACAACCTGACGGCGTCAGGTTTAATTTTCAGAAAATTTTTGAAAGTTTTGTTTTCATAAAAAGTTTTTATTAAATCTCTAACTTATAATCTCCAGGAATCTGCAAAATTATCATTCCACAAGCATTATATCCTTATATATAGATTTTATCCCGCCGATGTTATGCAGGTTTTCGTGTTTGTTTTCTCAGGATTAACAGGTTATTTTGGACAAGGAGATGTATGTGGAATCAAGCTATTGGTGATGCATTAGTCTTGGAGCTTTTACATTCTCTTGGAAGAAGATTTAACCATGTAACTTCATTATCCACCGAGCGAATCAGGGGAGTATTTGATTTCATTCTTTTACTTTATGCTTTTACATTTGTTATTTGAACATTGGGGACAATGTTCATCTTAAGTGTAAGGGGGGGTAAAAATACGATTTTAGAGAATACAATTACGCTTGATTTTTGTTTGTTTGATAGTAGATGTGTAATAAAACTGAGAGAAATACCTGTTAGGGCAATTTTAGTGCCAAATTTAAAATTTTTTACAACATATAGGAGTGAAACTTTGATCTTAATGAGCGTCTCACGGATAGGAGTTATATGACTAGCACAAAAACCGTACCACTAAAAAATTTTCCACCCCCAAATATGTGAGGTTCGCCCCTAGAATTGGTAGGAAAAGCATTTATGCTATGATGTGTGTACCGGTAGCACTTCGATTCTAGAACTTGCGTTAGGACCATTCCAAGGCCACAAGTGAGACTACATTCGTGTAGTTAGATTTACTACATGATAAGAGGCATTAGGATTAACCCATTGTTTTACACCTGTGTTTTTGTTATAATTACATTGGCTACATTAGTCAAGTAATTCTCCCACACCCCTTTGCGTTGTACTCATTTTTAGTACACGATACCCCTAGTACACCCCTCAGAGCCTATCTTTTCGTTTCGACCTTTAAGCATTTTACTTAAAGGAAGAATTTGTTACACCCCACTAAAATGTACACCCAAATCGCCTTAGCCTACCTTGTATGCACTCATTTTTAGTGCATTATTGTTACAACATTTGTTTAAACCCAAGTTAATTATCTAATTGATTACATGGTTGCTAAGTCGAGTCATATCCTTGTACATATTGTTTTGGGACGATTGGGACTCATGGGTAAAGTACTAGTGTAATGGAGTAATGGGGAAGAACATCATTCATTACCCCCATATGTGCTAAATATTTTAAAAGTACTCCAAGTTTTTCGATTATCTTAATTCGAGTCATTAGAATAGTTATTTGTAAAGTTATGTAAAAGTTTAAGTGTAAGGGGGATGCAACGCCCCTATGATGTATTATTTTGGATGGTAGGGCAAAAGTGTATGCACAAAAAAAAAAAAAAAAAAAAAAAAAAAAAAAAAAAAATCGAAAAAATCAAGAAAAATACAAAAAAAAAATGAGAAAAAGAAAAGTAGAAAAAACATACGGACTACCATCCCGTTTTATTTTATGTTTTTGTTATTTTCTTTCATTAGCTTAAGATTGAGTCGAGTCTTGGCTTAGCAACATTGTATAGTACATGTAATCGATCAAGATCTTTAACTCGCCACCAGTAAAATATCCTTTATCCAACAAAACCGTGTTTTCCTTTTCCCTACACCTAACGTTATAACCCATTTAAAAGCCCTCTTTGATAGTTTATCTTAGGTGCTTACGCCTAGTGGAGGAGGTTTTCGATCCTTTCCCAAGCCTATGGTAATCTATTTGCTAAGACAGGTAGTGAGAGATATTATCCGTTTCCATTTATGAGATTTATTTTGATGACACTTGAGAGATGTGAGTATCTAAACACTACTTGTGAGGTGCTAGTTTATAATCTCCGTGCTTATTATGATTAAAGAGGAACGATTATTTGTTGTAATTACTTTTATGTTAGTATTAAATGACCCCTAACTTGTATTTTGATTAGAATAAAAGCGCATTTGCTTGAGGACAAGCAAATCTCAAGTGTAAGGGTATTTGATGAAGCGAAAAGTAAAGCGCATTTGCTTGAGGACAAGCAAATCTCAAGTGTAAGGGTATTTGATGAAGCGAAAAGTGTACCGCTTTTAAGGGGTCATTTAAGCCCTAAATCGTATTTATTTGATCAAATATTGCCCTAAATCGTTCCTTTTGTCATTTTAGGTACTTTTGAGGAGAAATCTGGAAAAGGAGGCATTTTGGACGTTTTTGGAGCATAAAAGTGAAGAAAACGACAAAGTCTCAAAAATCGGCTGAAAGTTACCTTTGACGGCGTCAGGATTTACTCCAGACGGCGTCATGGCTTGGCAAGAAAAGGTGGATGTGAAATTTACTCATGATAAGCCAGTGAAAATTGCATGTGAATTCTGACGGCGTCACGCTTTAACCTGATCAAGGGCGTCACGGCTTAATTCAAAGAGGGACGGCGTCACGTTCAAGGTCTGACGGCGTCAAGCCTTGATAAGCCAGAACGGATTTTGGAGAGCTAAAGAGGGACGGCGTCAAGAAGGTCACCCGAGAACCCTAAAAGCGGCGAGGTGACGGCGTCACACTCCATAACGTGACGCCGTCAGATGTAAAAATCTATATATAGTTTTGCAATTCTTTGTCATAAGTGGGGAACTTAGTGTGGAATTTTTGGGAGAAAACCCTAAGACGATTTTAGCATCTTTTTCAAGGCTTTTTGCCTTGAGATCTTCCATGTTACATTGAAGATAAGTTATCAATTAATCATTCAATATGTCTATGTGTTGTTTGATTCTATCTTGTTCTTGTCTTTTGATTAATATGTTAGGCTAGATTTATCTTGTGTTTGCTTAGATCTAATGAAACCTAGCTATTGATTATTGGTTATTAGTGTGTTATTAGTTGTATTGGATGATTGTTTATCTATGTTAGGCTTAAGAAAACTGGCTAACTTCCTATTCGGTAACTTGCTTGAACGTCTTAAGAAACATGAACCAAATGCGTACTAAAGGTTTTTATGGTTGTATTTAATGCACAAGCGAATTCTAGTGATCCCATGTTAGGAGCTTCCTAGCCGGCTCGACATAGGAGTGAAGTAGGAGCTTGTAGAGTTGGGGAAGTACGTACGCCACCCCACGATTGGTATTAAGGAATACACCCGTCATCCACGCAACTAATACACACTAATCAACCGGTAAAAGATAGTTAGGGAGTAAGGAAATCTAAGTAAACACATTTCTCTACACTTAAGTTTTCACCAACTTTTTATTTTCAGTTATTTATTTTATTTGCATTCGTAGTAATTTGGGTTAGTTGACTAGCAACTAATTCCGCCCACTCTTTCAAACCCGAGATTTTACTTGCTTTCATAAAAAATATAAAAACATAAAAAAAGAATCTTCCTCAACCCTTAGACCTATTAGAGTAGTCTTTCATACCTAACGAACACTATTCCCTGTGGAGAACGATCAATCCCCCGTACTTACCACTACACTATACTACATCGGTCAGGTACACTACCTGGTGGGGTTGTAAGCCTCTTGAGATCCCTCGAGAGGTAAAACCTGTTGTAAGGTTGCAAAACCACGCATCAATGGGCTTGGCCCAAGTGCACCATTTTAGTGTTTAGTCCAATTTTTGTAGTAAAAATTCAATAAGTTAGTGCTTATTACAATAAGCTATTCATACTAAGCTAATAAGCAAAACCTTCACCATTTTACCACTAGACCCAAAATTTTATGTTTTTCAAAACCCCAATAATTATATATTTTATAATGTATCCGATCCATATATATATACTCAAAAGTGTATATTTCGACTTAATTACGCGTATTTAGCATTAATCACCTTCGTATCACCAAATTAGTATCACAAGCAACAAGATTTACCACACAAGCAAGAAATATCATATTTTGTATGAAACACTAAAAAAAATTCTAGCATGTATGTATGTATATAATATATATATATATATATATATATATATATATATATATATAGCATGTATGTATATATATATCAAACCCTAACTTGTTCATATTAACAAATCATATACATTTAACACTTTTTAACACTTTTAATCATTAAAACCACATGATATGAACAAGATTGAACAAGTTTTCAAAGATTCTTACAATGCTTTAAAGATTTCGAGTTGAGGTTAGCTCAAGAACACACCCAAATTGCACCAATTTTACCCAAAACACGTTCTAATTAACCTGAAACTCTTGAATGTACACCCCGATTGTTTATAACTTGAACAAAAATTTGTGGATCTTGGTTTAACCGTGTACTAGAGTGTGAAAATGTTGGTTGCTTAATGTGGTATAAGTACAAAATCATATCATGTAGTATCCCACTAACATTATACTAGTAATACTTATATTAAACTTTTGTCATCTTGTATATGCTGTACATGGTTTTAGGAGGGGATATTAGGTGTATTTTTTATCCTCGTTGGTGTATCGTATGTTGGTTTAAGCTTAAATAGTTACCGTAAAGTTCCGGTTTGACCTTTTTGGACATGTATATGCAAAATAAAGTTTTTATTGATGTTTCCGTCAGAAAAATAATAAAATATCATTATTAGCTCAAAAATGCATTTATTTGACTGCTACCATATATACTGTGCTGTCGTACGCGTGTGCGGTTGCTTTTTCAGAAATTACGAGAAAGCTCTCAGTAAATTACAATACTTGTCAGTAACTATCAGAAATGGAATAATTTATGCTTACTGATAAAAATAAACTTTTTCTGCAGTGACTGTAAGCTACAGTATGCGGGACAGCTCCCAAAAATGCTCAAAAATACTCAGAAACATGCAAACGCGCATAAAAATGTTCAACTTAAAAATAATAAATAACCATTTATTATTATTTTGAAACGTGATTCATGTGCTTAGTCTTCAATATATATAATAAACATATGCTTTGGAGATCTTGTAGTTTTGCTTCTGTAATTTAATATTAAATTTGATATAGAGTTAATTAATAGAAGGCAATTAAACTTGTGCTCATCCCACATAGTGAACAAACTAAAGCAAGTTTTAGAGCTTTTTTTTTTTTTTTTTTTTTTTTCCTTGTGTAAACATGTTATTCATGGAACTGCGAGTTTTATGGCTGATGTGTTTATAAACCACGTTACTTGTTTAAAACTGTGTTTCAAAAGTTTTTCATATATATAATCTCATCCAAACAGCCTTTTGATTTTGGAAATCATTTTACTGGTTAGCAGAATGGTACTCGTATTTAATTAGTATAATGGACAATCAACCTAAGTGCTTAAAGTATGCTTAAATATTTTAATTGTTTTACCAATAAAATTCATTTCCAAAAATAGTTTCCGTATTAACAGAAAAGATAGTAGTTTTGAGTAGTAACGGTGGGCAGTAGTTGTGAGTAGTTGATAAGTAGTTATGAGCAGTAGCCGTGAGCAGTTTTTTTTTTTTTTTTTTTTTTTTTTTTTTTTTTTTTTTTTTTTTTAATAAAAAAACGTTTGGTAACATATGTAACTGTAATTATAAATGAGTAAATTGATATATACATATATTTAAATAGAACATGGTTATATGTGTAAAATGGTCGGGCGTTACTTATTACGTACAAGACAACAACATAGTTATATTCAACCTTCATTTGTGGCCAAATAACTAAGATATATGTATCTACTGATGCATCCATAGCAAGATAACACAGAAATACAGACTAAACTGTCACAGCTCATCGCTCCTTTGCCACAGCTTTATTAATGTGAATGGTAGCCCATAAGAAACTAGGGAATGAACACTCTATTTTTTTAATAACTTATGCTTCGGATCAGAACCTGTTTGAAATGATGAACTTATTGTTAGAGATCAAGTGATTAATATTGAATTTTTACGTGATATCCATCAAACTTTCTAACTCTCGTTCATTTCCACCTCTTGCAGTTCTAATGGGAGAGCTTGTTCCTGATGTTCTAGACAAGATTATGTTAGGACTGGATGTGAAGGATCTAGTCCGATGCAAACGCGTGTGTAAGTCGTGGTATTCTTTAATCGCCAGTTCTCGTTTTGTTAAAGCCCATCTCAACCATTGTAACATTGATCACACAAATAATGGATTTCGAAATAGAAGGATCCTTATGTCTGAGGATTATAAAGTTGATGATACTGATCACTTCAATGAGTGCGTATGCATCTCTCATTTTGAAGAAGAAGTTTTAGTAGCCAATCCCTCGACTAGAGAGGTGAAACAGATGCAAACTCCCCAAATCCTGAGTGCATGAGAGGGTCATTATGTTGGGGTTTTGGTTATGATACATCAGTAGATGATTACAAGGTTATAGTAGGGTTCAGAATTGGTTGGAATACAACATGTGTTCAACTTCTAACATGGAAATTAAATGTTTGGAAATATATTGGTGAATATCAGCAGGATTGCTACCTTATGCATGCAATGGTGCACTTCATTGGTTTATGAATGATGAAAATAAGAAGAAAGTAATTATTTCTTTTGATTTGTCCAATGAGAAATTTACAGAAATCCCTCAACCTCATGATGCAAAATACGAACATACTTTAACTAGTTACCTTGGGACTATTGAAGAATGTCTATGCATATTTCGCCGTGACCGTAATGATTATCCCAAATGGGTGATGCAAAGTTACAATGTACAACAGTCTTGGGCACTATTTATATCTGATATCAAGAATAGTGAATACTAATGTTCTACACTATATAAAAACACTCAAGGATAACATTCCGCACACGAGTTTGTTTGCTCTTGAATATCACAAATTGGCGCCCATGAATTTGAAATGTATTAGTGCCCCTATATTTGTGCAACGCCTTGTATCTCCACACATTTCCACACAACTTTTTTGACTGGTATGTTTGCACGCAACTAAAGCCTAAGCGGCAAACAAAGAATACAAAGAGGAATGATAAGCAGATAAGGTGTGTTCTAGTACTTATTTTCCTTTCTTTTATCACATATATACAAAGAGGACTTTGTTGTCCCGGCCAGTAGGATCAAACGCATGAAATATGTAATAAACTTTTATATTGAATCAGAATTGTATATTACAGTTATTAATTTGTCTTACAATACATGAACATATACATATACTAGTTGAATGGTTGCGATTGAACCATTGCAACGCTTCGGTGGTGATGGTTGGTGGTAACCGCCATCTTTTGTAACTGCCACCGTTTCCTGTGGTGGTGATGGTTGTGTCTTTTGGCCAACCATTGCACCCTTTCAAGTTTCATCTAATTACATTATACTACCTTCTAATTACATACTAATATAATCAAGTCCTATAAGTCTTCGTTTTTTAACTATGTCAATGATTATCTTCCAACATTCTCCCCCTTAAGCATTGACGTAGTTAATCTTCAATTTTGATCTTGTCTTCATTTGTACTTTGAATTTCCTTTCATCTTATGTTTGATCTTTTGAACCAACTTTGAAGTAATAGTGCTCCAAATGTGTGTTTTGACTTTAGGCTTTCTTCCTTTCTCATAAACGTCATTGACTTGTTGATCTTTCATGCTTAATTCATCATAGTCTTCTTTTGTCTCTTGTTCTTCATTATGTCTTCCTTCATCGTCATCCAGTATAATTTTTCCCCACCTTGAGTCTTCATCATCATGGAATTTTGCAAACGAATTGCTTTCATTCGTTGGCGTAGTCTTGTTGAAGCTTGTAGATGCCATTAACAATTGTGGTTCTAAATCTTTTTCCACAAAGTTCGATGCTTCTTGTCTTTGTTGTCTTTGAGGTCTTTGTCGAAAATTTGATGATAGTGTCCAAGCTTGTTGCAATTATAACATCTTACTTCACTTCTATTCCTTGGAAATTCTTCTTGATCTCGAGGGAATTTCCTTGCCTCATTATAGTCCTTGAATGTATCCTTCGAGTGATTCTCATTTCTTTCATGTTTTCCGGTATTGTCATAACCTCGTTTATGTGGTGGAACATATCTTCCTCTTCCTTGATTATCATAGTGATGTCTTCGACCATTATTGTTGTCATGTCTTGTAAATAATAGTTTATCTTGATGATCGACGATCTTTCCTTTCTTAACCTTTATCCTTTCTTCGAAGGTCTTTAATCTTCCAATAGCTTCGTCTAGAGTCAATATATCTAGATCGGAGTATTGCTCAATTGATGCGACAATTTGAATGAACCTCTCGGGTACGGAATTTAATAGTTTTCGTACACGGGTTGAGTCATCGAGTGTTGATCCAAGACTTGTCATCTTTGATGTAATACTTGTCATTTTCGCGGTGAATGTGTAACGCCCTGTGCCCGCTTTGACCAAAAACTTTGACTTTTGACGCGGAAACGCTTGACCTTACCCGACTTATACAAATTCTTCATTTAAATATCAGAGTCTATAACATTTAATTGTTTTAAAACATTTGCAAGAACATATACTCGAACATCTTTCAAAACATTTCACATAAAACTTTATAACACAACCTGACAATCCTTCTGACTGACGATACGCCGCATCCCTTTGAGGGATACGCCGTATCAGACCATGCGCCGTATCCACCTAAAGTGATACGCCGCATCACCTTAAACTTCTGATACGCCGCATCTACTATATTAGATACGCCGCACCACATTAAACTTCTGATACGCCGCATCTACCATACTAGATACGCCGCATCTACCCATTTGACACAGAACATCAGCAGGAACACCTGCATAAACTCAACACACCACAAATACCCTTTGACACCTTTTCTACTCTATAAACATTTCCGAAATCATTCATTTAACACATCAAACATCTTACGGTAACACTTGACCCGTTTACTACTCAAAATGGGTATAAACAAGCTTATGCCAAACACCCCTTTAACATTGACCATAAACATATAAACTACACTTTGATACACCATTTGACCACCAAATCGTCATACGACTATTGACATACATTTTGACACTCGTTTACTCGTTACAAAACAACACTTGACTCGCGGGGGTACAAACTCATACACTTGAGCTCGGTATCTACCTAGCTCTATTTCTTACCCATTCTTCTACCAACCGCATATCCAACCTTAATCCTTATCCAAGCCTTCATCTCAACACTTTCGCCTACAAAACATTAAACACTTAAACCGTAAGCGATAACGCTTAGTAAGTAAAGCAGACATAATATATCATTATTCTTCATTCAACACATTACATATTACACAACCATCAATCCACAACATTGTGCATAACCACATACCTTAAATACTTAGGCCATAACCATCCCTCTTTCTTTAAGTCACTCTTAACTAACACATCCACTAGTCCTATATCCTCTTACACAAGTCTACCATTATGCTAAGCAACCAACATCTTAACACATTAGCCACATAACACATAATGTATAGAAATCATTATAACTTTACATTATTCCGGTTTACTTACCTTAATCCAAGCTACATCATCACAAGGACATCATCATCATCATACTCTTTCATCATCATCATCATCCCCATAAGCATCCTTAAGCACATAATCATACATAACGTATAATACATAATCATTAGCTATAATCATGGTTAACACCACCATAACTAACCTCTAAACACTTCTAATCATCATATAATCATATATTGATTATATGATAGCTAATCCCATCATTTACCAATTCATACCCATTATAAACTCATCACATAATCATCATTACTTCTTAATTATCTTAAAACACCATTTACCCTTTAATCCCAAATTAGGGTTCACAAACCCTAGATTCTTAATCATCAATTAAACACTAATTAAGCATCAATACTTACTTGATAACCATGCTAGGACAAGCTATAGACTTCATTCTTGAATTATCACCATTAATCCATCATCATTTCATCATCCAAGCTCCATTTCTCTTCTCTCTCTCTCTCTCTCTATCTCGACATTAAAGAACACACAAGAATTGTGTGGAAATGTCTAGAGCCTAACACATATAAACTAGCTGGGAGGGCATTTCTGTCATTTCTGCTTATTTAAGGTCGATGCGCCGCATCTATATTTTAGATGCGCCGCATCCATGCTACCCCTTGAATACGCCGTATCTATTTCTCCAATACGGCGCATGGGCAATAATAAGTCGGTTCTACTTTCCCTTCTTACCATGCGCCGCATGCCACTTTCCTAGATGCGCCGCATCTAGGCCTCATCAGAAAACCACATATCCTTAGTCAAACATACTTAGGCTCGGGTCAACTTTCATCTAGGGTGGGGTCCCACTACCCGGGGAACGGGTCTAACAGAATGAATCAATAGTTTCATCTTCCTCCATTTGTAACATCTCAAATTCGGATTTGAGAGTTTGTAATTTTGCCTTTTGTACTCGATCTACTCCAATATTTCGAGTCTTTAATGCATGTATCCCAAACTTCTTTTGCATTTTTGCTATTTGCTACTTGCAATATCATATCTTCAGGTAATCCTTGAAATAGATACCCAATTGCGGTCTTATCTCGCTTTCCATCAACTTGAGTTTTATCGGTGGATTCGACCATTTCCCATAAACCATTTGCTTGTAAAATGATCTTCATTCTTATTGACCATATCGTATAGTTTGTTGTTGTCAACAAGGGGCATTGAAAATAGTGTGTCGATCCTATTCCCTTATTGTTATTCGAACTATTCCCATCTTCCTTTCCCATAATTATTTTCATACAAAATGCCTAACACAAATTTATTTTTAAACTATATAAAAAAAAATTTAATCACAATTTAAAAAAAAAACTTTTATAATAGTAAGACTTTAGATTTAAAAAACACTACGTAGAATAAATATTTTGTTTCAAAAACAATCTTATCCTTGTTTCTTACTTTCTTATCTAAAACTTATAAAAAAAGAACCGTATATACTTTTTTTAAAAGATAAAAACAGTATATATAAAATGAGAAAACTTATCCGAATGTGTGTGGTTGGGCTTTTCTCCAAGTAAAAACACGCTATCCGTTTTTCTTCTTCTACCAGTGATGAAAAACCTGCTTCTCCCTTGTTCCTCCTTTAATAATCCAATAATCGGTCGATGTTCTTTTTCTTCAATAATCCAATATACCGGTCGATGTTCTTTTTCAAAATTCAATCGACACCCAAAAACGCCCAAAAGCTAGGGTTCGTCACTTCCGGCCAAACTCCGGTCAAAATTCCTTTCCTTTTTATCTTTCTGATTGAAGCAAGAGTTTCAATTGTTGTATACTGTTGTTCGTTAACGGCGAACAAGTAATGGAATATTTCTTCTTCTCGTATTCGGATTGAAACAGTGGGATTCAATTTCTTGTGTTCTGATCAAAATAGTAATTTTGATTTTTCGGTTGTTCGAAAAACGGTGAACAAAAACTGATTTTTTTCTGATCGATAAACTTCGATGTTTCTGTGTTTGCGGTAACGGCGAACAAATTTTCTGATAGGTTGTATAAACGGCGATTGAAGCGGCAATCGAAAAAACGGCAATTGAATAACGGCAATCGAAAAAACGGTGATTGGGTAAGAGTGGTACTCAATTGTAAGGTATGTAATCTGGTTTTGTAAAACGAATAGACTGTTGATTTGGGGTTGATTCAAATCACAAAAGGCTGTGCTCTGATACCACTGTTGTCCCAGTAGGATCAAACGCATGAAATATGTAATAAAATTTTATATTGAATCGGAATTGTATATTACAATTATTAATTTGTCTTACAATACATGAACATATATATACTAGTTGAATGGTTACGATTGAACCATTGCAACGCTTCGGTGGTGATGGTTGGTGGTAACCGCCATCTTTTGTAACTGCCATCGTTTCTTGTGGTGGTAATGGTTGTGTCTTTTGGCCAACCATTGCACCCTTTCAAGTTTCATCTAATTACATTATACTACTTTCTAATTACATACTAATATAATCAAGTCCTATAAGTCTTCGTTTTTTAACTATGTCAATGATTATCTTCCACCAGACTTTGTCAAGGTTTGTAATTCTTGCTCTATATGTTGTTGGTATTGACGTCATCGAGCATTTATTCATGCATCAACGTAAGTATTTCAATTGTAACATAGGCGTTCTTAACACCTACCCCATCTCAAACTTGAATTGTTACCACGTTTCTTTATTCAATAATTCTATTCATTTCGCTTTCATTCACATCTTGCTATGTCATTCAACTCTAACTGCATATTTACTCACTTTCCATTTTGATCTTTCAGTTGATTATGGGAAAGTGATCGAAGGTGATATTGCATTGCACAAAATGTATGATCTTTAGCTGTTCATTTCGACTCGGCTTTAAAGATCCGTGCTTTTTTAGTTGTTATTTCCAGTATCTTGTGTTTGATGGACTGTTATAAATGCATCTAAGATGAGCTAAGAGTCTACTTGTTTTGTGGCAAAGAAATCGGGCATGGGTTCACTTGTAGTGTTGTCAAAGATGTGTGCTTTGAGTTCTCAAAAATTCTAGCCATGGCTCGATTCTTATACATTGAATTTGTATATCTAAAAATCAAGTTGGAATTCGATATATTATGAAATATTATCTTTAAAAGCTTACAATTTGAGTATACAAGACAAGACGGGTTTCATAAAAATTTATTCACAATTGATCTGCAACTGTATGTTATGATTGTGATGATCGTGTATGTATCATGAAACTTACCCCATATCGTGTTGGTCTAAAACCTCAATACTAGCATAGTGGCTAAAAAGTCGTCATCCAAAAGTTTAAAAAAAAAAAAAAACTTAAAAGTATCTTAATACCAAAAGAGTCATAACAATTGTCAACACTTAACATGTTACAAGAGAACTATTTGAGTATTTTAATTTAAATAAATTTCAGAAGTTATTGTTCATAAATGTGTAAAAAGGAGTCATCTGTCCATATTGCACTTGGAATCAAATTCCAACATATATAACTTAGCTTTATCAACAATAAACTGTCTTTGTCAACACTAACTAATTTTGTTATTTAACAACCAATGCTAACAATATCTCACCTATGCATGACTTTGGCTTTGCTTCTCATTTTAAAATTTTCAAAATATATGCAGAGAAGTCTCATGTTGAGAAGCAATGCAATTCGATTCATAGGAAAAACTGCAAAGAATAATATTGTGAAAACTCGTCATATTCTTTTATCGAATTATGCATCGCATAACTAGAGCATATAAATAAACAAAAGGAGAGTTCATAAAGTGAAAGCAACACAAATTTTACCATGTCATTTAGGTGCCTGATAAAAAAAAAAAAAAAACATGTTTATACCTATTTTTTTTACAGATAAATGTTTTTCATTGATTCTGAAAAGAAAAGGTAAATAAATAATAAGATTTGGTGTGTAGATTATATGTTAAGAAAAAAATATCTATGTAATGATAATAAATTTTGACCTTGACATCCAGCCATCAATTAGTTAGATTCTCATCATTACACTAAAAGACAAAAGTCCAAAACAATACTACTTTAAGTTAAAATATAGACTCTGCCTATGCTTCTAACAAACTTAACTATTGGCCATCATGAGATTACTTACCTAATTAACAGTAACACTATAACAGAACTTACAAAATTTAACAAACCAGTAACCAATAGGAATCTTGTATAATAATACAATCATTTGGTAAAATTTCTGTTATGGAAATCATGATGCTAAATCTATTAAGAAAACAATTTGATCGATCACATTGTGTGATGTAGGTTAATTAGTGGGTGCACCAACTTGTGTTCACTGTGTTGTATTGTAAGCTGACCATCACCATGAACTATAACCTACTTTGCCAACCTCAAAACCACCCCCTTTTATCATCTCTATATAAGAACCGCTTGTTTCTCACAACTCCACAAATCATCGGGCAATCAACACTCTTAACAGTTTATAATGGGACGTGTATTCAGCAGCTTGAGTAGCAAGACATTATGCTACTTATTCCTACTTAGCTTAACGCTTCTTTTTTCGAATTTGGTCTCTTTAGCTAATGCAAAGACTCACAAGCATGAGTTCATCGTATGACTTCAATCTATATTTATGCTTTTATGTATGTGTGTTTTTATTTTATTTTTTTGATATTTATTGTAATGCTAACTATTCATTTTAAAAGGTTCAAGCAACAAAAGTTAAAAGGCTATGCAAAACCCATAATTCTATAACGGTCAACGGACAGTTCCCGGGTCCAACCTTGGAAGTGAACAATGGCGACACGTTAGTGATACATGTTACAAACAAAGGGAGATATAATGTCACCATTCACTGGTATAATTAGAATATAAAGCTTACAAATAGTTTTAGTTGGAATATTATAGATGTCATTCTCATTAACATTAACATTTCTGTTTTGTGACCTTTTAGGCATGGTGTTAGACAAATGACGACAGCATGGGCAGATGGACCGGAGTTCATTACACAATGTCCAATTAGACCAGGAGCGAGTTACACCTACAGGTTTACAATTTCAGGACAAGAAGGAACGCTGTGGTGGCATGCACATAGTTCATGGCTTAGAGCCACTGTTTACGGTTCCATTATTATTCACCCAAAAGAAGGATATTCCTACCCATTTCCTAAGCCAAAGCGTGAAGCAGTCATTGCTCTTGGTATACAGTTTATTCGAAAACAAACTTTTACGTATTTAAAATTTTAATGCCGAATACCTGACAGAATTATGATGATGATCAGGTGAATGGTGGGATGCAAACCCGATAGACGTTATAAGAGAAGCCACTAGAACAGGAGCAGCTCCAAATGTTTCTGATGCATATACCATCAATGGTCAACCCGGTGATCTATACAAGTGCTCCAGTAAAGGTTTGCTTCTATAATATACTATAACTTTTTATTGAATCTAGTACTTCAACGATAAGTAAATGATGGGCTATTTTTGAATGTAGATACGGTCATAGTACCAGTTGTAGCAGGAGAAACAAACCTCCTTCGGGTGATCAACTCAGCCTTAAATCAACAGCTTTTCGTCACCATTGCCAACCACAAACTTACTGTGGTAGGAGCTGATGCTTCCTACGTAAAACCATTCACCACGAAAGTCCTCATGCTTGGACCTGGTCAAACGACCGATGTACTCATCAAAGCAGACCAGTCACCAGGCAGATACTACATTGCTGCACGAGCATATGCCAGTGCACAAGGTGCTCCATTTGATAATACCACCACTACTGCCATCTTGGAGTACAACACCGCCAAAGGTTCCACTTCAAAACCCATTATGCCACCTCTACCAGCGTTTAACGACACCGCAACTGCCACTGCCTTCACCACCAGCTTCCGCAGCCTTGAAAAAGCCCTTGTTCCAACTGTTATAGATCACAATCTTTTCATCACTGCGGGACTTGGAATCAACCAATGCCCACCAAAAACCCGAGCCAGAAACTGTCAGGCACCCAACAGGACTCGCTTCACTGCTAGCATGAACAATGTCTCATTTGTACTCCCATCCAATATTTCCATACTTCAAGCATATCACCAAGGGATACCTGGTGTTTTCACCACTGACTTCCCGGCGAAGCCTCCGGTGGCCTTCGATTATACTGGTAACGTAAGCCGTTCTTTGTGGCAGCCTATTCGTGGAACCAAGGTCTATAAGTTGAAATATGGATCAAAGGTGCAAATAGTGTTGCAAGGAACAAGTATCTTCACTGCTGAGAACCACCCGATCCATCTTCATGGATATGATTTCTATATACTTGCAGAAGGATTTGGAAACTTTAACCCGAAAACAGACACATCAAAATTCAATCTCGTGGATCCACCTCTCAGAAATACAGTTAGCTTACCTGTCAAAGGGTGGGCCGTCATTAGATTTGTTGCTGATAATCCAGGTAAACTTCGGCATTGGTTAGGCGGGTTGGGTAATGGGTCACAATGGATAAATGATACGTATATTACCAAGTGGATCAGGTTGGGTTGACAAAAACATTTTTTCTCTCAAATATTTAAGCTTTTCATGATTAATTAGTGTGTCTAATAATATGATTACAAAAATTCGACTATTTCAGTATTGATCTAACTTTTTGAGTAAAATGATTAAGGATGTTTTATGCATTGAAAAATACACTTTTGGAACTTCCGACCCATTTGATCCATAATCAGTTTGACCCGTTAAAGATAATTTCGAGACAAATCAACCCAATTTAAGTAAACAGGTTAAACTCTACCAAAATGTGCATCTCATAACTTATCCTATATTGTGCCAGGTACCTGGATTATGCACTGCCACTTAGACGTTCACGTCGGCTGGGGTTTGGCCATGGTATTTGTCGTAGAGGATGGACCTGGGCCAGGCCTGAAATTGGAGCAACCACCACCAGATTTACCAGTGTGCTGATACTATTTGACATCAGACTGAAAATCATAATGCATAGCATTTTGTTGTTTAAATTTATAAGGCTTAAGTGTCTTCCTCCACATTGGAGCTATTTCTGTTCTTTTTGTTTTTTCCTGTATGCTGTTGAACATCTTATTTGAAATTTAGTGTTTAGAGCAGAATAGACCGACGAAAAGTGGTGATGTATTTTGTAATCAGAATTTCAACACAGCATTTTGTATTAGTATTATCTAAGCTTTATATTTCATCAGTTATTCATTGTTATTTTTCAATTAGCATCGGAATAAATACCTATAAACTGTCAACATACATGTTATATATATGGATATTGTTGCCGGTGAGTTGACCGCAACGATTGATCAAAATGATCTCGGCCGTTTAAATTCATCAACTTTTGATCTTGGCCATGTTAATCCCGAAGATAGCCGTTGGATCGCCTTATCAAACGATCGCAGTAGTTCAATCTCAACCGCTCTAACTCAAAGTAACTACCCGCTTACGTTAGTAACTACCCACTACACTCTAACTACCCACTAGCTTTCAACTCTTCCCTATATAAGTCAGAAGAGAGGTACGTTATTCATTATTTTTTCAACTAATACTCCTCAATTATGAAACGCTCTCTCCCATGATTCCTTCCCTAAACTCCAATCCTTTGCTAAACACTAATACTTAAACCCAGATATCTAATTTCTGTTCTAGTGACAACGATAGAAGGAGACACTCTACATGATTTCATCAATAAGGTAAATGAATTTTTGCAAATGAGTTTTATCATCATAACCTCTTCTTTGAGTGTAACTTGCATGTTTTGAGCAGTTAAAAGCAATACGCAAACAAGCTATTTTGACATATAAACCATTGGAGCAGTCACTCAACACGATTTCATCAACAAGGTAAATCTGTTTTTGCAATTGTGAGTTTGTTATAAGATTGTGCCAACAAATACATGTATGTGATGTTTGATAATGTTTGTAGAGTTTATAATGTTTTTTACAATTATGTATGTGATCTTTGATAATGTTATTTTCTATTTTGGTTTGCATGATATAAGGTTTGGCCCGGCCACCATTAAATATTATACATACATATATTGTTGCTGGTGAGTTAACCGCAACGGTTAACTGAAACGATATGGACCATTTAAATTCATCAACTTTCAATAATGCCTGTGTTAATTCTCAACTTTAGATAGTCGTTGGACAGATGATCATGATCTGAGTCGTTGCACAAACATAATGTAATCACCCACTGGGCCACTGCTACATGTAACCGCCCACTTAGCGTATGTAACTACCCACTTTTTGTAACTTCTCATAACCGTTTTTTCCATCAACTATATATAAGCAAATTAAAAGTATACATTCATGCTTTCCCCCATCACATAAAATTCTTCATTTTATTTACCCATCTTATAACCTACAATGGTGCTATAAGTGCATCATCTCATTATTGTATTCACCCGTTTAAATAAAGTACAATACATGATTACAATTTTTATATGGTTTTGTTACTTTATGTTTCAAGAAATCAAGTAGTCTGACACGCAATCTGGTTCGGAATTTGTAAGTACTCCCCATGCTCACGAGTTTCAACAACACATATATATTTCATGCATGTGATTCCAAGATATATTATATTATACTCTTTGTAGTAACTATTTGTTCATGATCAGGATGCGAAGAATAAGAATGGTGGTTATGCGGGTGGTGAATGTGAAGAATTAAGACAACAGTTATGTGGGTGGTGAATGTGAAGATGATGATCATACTCAACAAAAGGGACAATAGGTAGTCTATATATTTGTTGTTTCTTTTTTTTGGAAGGCAATATATTTGTATAAAAACAAAAAACTACAAAGTACACAAAACAAACGAAAAACTGAAACGCACAACCGAAACCTACAACCCGCCTAAGCCTAAACTAAAAGCTATACAAAGAATCAAGGATTGATGTACACAAGCACTTTCTATTGTTAGTGTTGTTAGAAAGTGTTTGTTGTTTCTATTATATGTTTTTGTATGTAACCAATGTTAAACTTGATACTTTTTAGGTTTTTTGGTCACCCACTAAGCCGGTATCTTCACCCGGCCAACTCAATTATATTCTATTCACCCATCTCATAATCTACAATGGTGGTAAGTGTATCATCTCAGTAATGTATTCACCCTTTAAATAAAGTACAATGCATGATTACATGATTTTTATATTGTTTTGTTACTTTATGTGTAAGAAAATAAAGTCGTATATGCAATTCGGTTCGGAATTTTTAAGTACTCTCTATGCTCACGAGTTTCAACAACAAATACTATATATTTCGTGCATGTAATTCCGAATATATATGTCTTAGTAGCAATGATTTGTTAATGATCAGAATGTAAAGAATAAGAATGGTGGTTATGCAGGTGGTGAATGTGAAAAATAAGAACATTGGTTATGTGGGTGGTGAATGTGATGTTGATGACCATATATACTTAACAAAAGAGACGATAAGTAGTTTTTTTTGTTGTTGTTTCTATCAGTCTTAGATGTGTGTATTGTCTTTATTTTGATTTTCTATTAATTATATACTTAACTAGCCTATAAACCCGTGATAAATCACGGGTGGCTTATAAAAATATACAAAATAAAGCTTTAACTTGTGATAGAAATATCAAGTAATCTACAAATGACTTTTTGCTCAATAGTTACATTTGATCAACTATTATGATGATTGATGTGCATGTATATGGTTGTTGCTAATTTTTCCAAACCTCGCAAATCATCCTACTAAATCTCTTTGTTTTAATCTTCGGTTAAAATTTGATGGGCACAGAAAGAGGAGGTGCTAACATACCATGCATTTTGAAAGTTAGGGAGATGTGGTATAATTGCGTGACTTGTATATATAATTTAAACTTAATATACCAGTATAGACTCATGTATTCATACATAATTTTCTTATATGAGTCGAGCTGATAAGATGACGAGGTTTACGAGTCCATCAAATCTGACAACTTTCCTCCCCTTGTAAGCCCTATGAATAACAATAGGCATGAAAGACAGCAAAATAAATAATAAATAAACATCAAAAGTACAAAATAGTGAGATAGAAAGTTTTCAAATATAAAAGAAAACTAAATGCAAGGCCCACCCGTTGGGCGGCTAATTTTTAGAATTTGTTTATAAGATAAAATCAATTTACATTCTAAAATGAAGGCTTTTATGTCCGTTCACATATTTGAATCATAATTTTAACAATATAGCACTTATGCAAGTCATATTGGAAATAAGATGTACCTCACTGTCATAAATGCAAATTTCCCGAATGTAAAACTTTGCCTAACCATCGATAGTGTAAACAAAGAACATAACTGTATCAGCAAGGCTGGAAACTCAAAAGGATAAACACTACAATATGTTATGGGCATTTGATAAGTTACAAACAACTATGATTTCTTCACATGCATTTTGAATAGAAAGCAAATCATAATGAGGTAAACTCAAGTCTTGTACAACCAAGGACCAAAATAGGCAGTGATTTATCCTCGTTAAGTGTACAGAAGATCGATAGCAGGGTTGCAAACTCTGACTAACTTTTCATTGTTGAACGTAGACTATCCTGCTTAATCTTTTCCGAAATCAGCATTGTAATGATAGTAAAAGTACATTTCAAATAACACCAGATATTTCCTTATTCGCTCTTTCCTCAATTCGAAAAAAGCCCTATAAGCAGTTTAAATAAGCAACCCCAAACAACCCTAAGAATTACTTATTCTAATAACAATTATATATAGCCGCTATAAGCAGTTTCATAAAAAATCCCAAAATAAATGTAGTTAATTTATTAAGCAATCCCAAACAGCCCGTAAAAGCTGTTTCAATAAACATTCTCAAACAATATGTGTAAACTGATATTCTTATAAGTGATTGAAAACCAATAATACATCAAAAAGCTTCATTCACGCATTACATCGAAAACCAAGAATTAAGCATGTTTACCTAAACCCGTCCCACCCATTTTTCGACCTTTATTGTAAAAATGTCCCCCATAGAAGTCATACCTTAACACGAACTGAAGATGAAGGAAACGTTGCTCTCAATAGCAAATCAAGAGCCGATAGCGGCAACGCTCTCCCTTCCTCACAGCACCATTCACTAATATAGTCTGAGCCTTTGGGGCTGACAAAATCCTATAAACATTAAAAAAACAAAAGAACAAAAGATGTTACAAAATTGTAAGTCTTATATGGCGCTAGTGGACCGTAAAAAATAGAAAGTTGATTTGAACCTTTCGACTGATAGCAATATCAGATCCCTTGTTTGTGGGTTGGACCCTGCTTTGGTCCCGATTATAGGCAATATCAAATGAGACCATAAATGTAACCCGACAGCAAGCTCACCTTGTGATGCCTGTATATATGAACTTTATATTAGTACATGAACATCGTTTATGAAACAGGAAATAGAAATCGTTTTTTTTGTGAACAGTTGTTGACTCACTTGTGCTACCATCCACGCGATAAGTGGAAGCTTGTCTTGTCCTTGAAACTTTTGGGTTTCGTTTAGAGTTGGTAATGCAGAAATTAGGACATCGGGCTTCCTTCGTAACACCATTGCCAATACTGCAAACAGACCCACCTGTTAAGGATTCATAATAAAAATCAGCTCATGACTATGGTTAGTCGCCTACTTGAGATAATGCAATGTGACTATTGAAGCAGGATGCATGATCAAGGAAAAAATAAATAAGAATAGGAAATTCAATATATAGCATACCTGAGATTTTGAGGATGTAGTTTGGGCAACTTTCTTGGATCTTTTTGTCACACCTTGTTGGTTTGCCAAGTCAGCAAGAATGTTGTCTAAGGACCAGAGGAAAAAAGCACGAAGGGCTTCCGTAGATCATTTGTTGATCCAATCCACTGACGTCTTCTAAACAGCCTCAGGAATATGTGAAACGGGATTCTGCATTTTAAACAGCTCAAAATATATAAGATGAAGAAGAAGAAAGTTCATGTTGATCCAAAGAGCTCAAATTTGTATTTAGTTCTAACGTTATATATTTGATGACATGTAAAACAGACTAACGTTCACACTAATTTATACACGATAAATGAATCATAAACAAACAGGGTTTTCATACACTCTGATGTTCATACCCTGATATCAAATAAATTAGTTGACATTATATTCACAAGCACTACCACTGACATCCCAAGTTTAAATCCTTTTATTCCATTATTTGGTATAAACATAGTGCACAGTTTGAGGAAGAGAACTTACATTTGCAACCTTGGCAATGGGAGACTCTCTCAATAACTTCACCCACGGAAATTGTGAAGCAGGCACACCAGAAAATGCCTGTCCAAAATAGTCAACAAACCTCATTTATATCATCTTGTCCCTGGTATGAAGCCTACAATAAACACATGTACAACATTAGTTCCTATTATTTAAACCAATAAATAAGCAAAACTTAAAGTGTCTTGAAACTAATCATGAAGCTGTGTACCGACTACGTAATCAACATCAATACTAACACTAATCGTTATCCTAGCATTATGCAAAACTCAGTAGCTACAAAATAAACAAAATTGAATTCAAAACAAAAACTACAAATAATTCTCAAATGAATTTAGTGTTTTTTTAAGCTAAATGAGTGTGAGAAGCTTAAGGACCGAAATAATTGTTTGTGCCACACGACGTTCTTCAAAGCTGTTTTTATATAGCCGTAGGTGATAAAATTAGTACACTTATTAAAAAACTTATTTGATGTTATTTTAATAAGCATACAATGTAGAAAAAATCTAACAAAGTGGATGAGCAATCAAAATGTAACAAAAACCGCTGTCTAAGCTGATGCTCATGTTGTTGCAACTGTTGCACATGTTTCGCATTCTGTCTAAGTCCCAAAGTAAGTGAAACGGGACCCACCCCACCTGCCTCAAATGTAGTTCGTGGGTAAGGTATAAGGTGTGTAAAAGATCGATCCAAAGTGGCTGGAGGAATCTGATGATAGTCTGGTCTTGGCTGTTTTTCGTGATCCCATTGTGGCACACTTGTTTCGTTTTGAGTTGTCAAGGTTCCAGATGTCCTTGAACACTCGGGTTGTTGCTTGTTTGTCAATGAAGTCATGTCCATTTGGCTTGTTTCTTGACCGTCAGTTTGAGGATTGTTTGAGTTTGTGTCCGCTAAACCTTTTGTTGTTAGACCCGTATCCCGGTTACGAGTAGGCCCCACCCTAGATGAAATATGCTAAGGTTGGATGTAATTGGTTGGTCAACAAAGTTATGTGGAAGTCAAACCCGATGGTCAAATTAATAGTCAAAGTATGACTAATGTAGTGATATAAAATATGATGTATAAACTAGAAGGGCCTAAGTTGTCAAGTGATAATTATGTGTTATAAGTTAGTTGTGGCTAAAATAGGATAAAAGAGACTTGAGGGACCATTCTTGCCAAAAGCCCAAAGATCCACCTAACTAGTATTAACTAGCTTATTCTAGAGATTTCATGAATTATTGAGGGAGAAGTGAGAGGCCGGTTTTTAGAGAGAAGGAAAAAGAGAGGGAAAAACTAGTTATTGATCAAGGATGAAGAAGATGAAGATCTTATGTCCATAGCCTTCCTTAGTTATGATCTTATGCAAGTAAGTAATCTAGTATCTTGTTTTAGTGATGTTGTAGATGAGTAGGAAAGTGGGATATCATCATATGATCTAGGTGTGATCATATGATGATTTGGTAAGAAAGATGATTTTGTTTAATGGGTTTTGTTAACCCTTGTTTATGTATTTGATTATTATGTTATTAGGTCTTGATTAGTTATGAAGGATGATGAGGATGATGGAAGATTGTGTTGTTGATGATGTTCTTGATGTTGTTTAGCTTGGACCAAGGTAAGTAAAATGATGATGGCATGTATTATATGGATGTCTAACATGTATGTGTTATGTATGTTTGTGATTAGTGATAAGAGGTTGGATATATGCTTATATGCTAGGATGAATAGGATCTAAGTGGTGAATTTGGTTGTGATGGTAAGTTGATGTTAGGTGATTATGCAAGAACTAGAGAGTGGAGTAGCTAAGTAAGTGTTTGGAGATATGTGATGCTTATGTGTTTGATTGAAATATGATGTTATGTGATTATCGTTTTACTTACTAAGCGTAAGCTTATTCTTTTAGTTGTCAACGTTTTGTAGGTTAATGGCGATGAGGATAACTTGGCTTGGATTATAGCATAGGGATTTGGAAGCGGATTTGGGAGATAATAAGCATAGGAGCTAGGTAGAATACCGAGCTCGAGTCAATGTTGTACCCCCGAGAGTCTCTTTTATGAGTCCTATAATGTGTGTCAAAGTCGTGTAATGGTTTGGTGGTCTAACGATGTGTCAAGTGTGTTTCAAGTGTTTTTAGTAAATGTTTAAGGGGCGTTTGGATTTAAGTGTGTTTGTACCCATTTTGGGTTGTAATCGGGTCAAGTATTGTTGGAACGTGCTTGTTATGTTAAATAAATGAAGTTGGTCAAGTTTGGTGTAAAACGGAAGTGGTATAAGTAGTTTGATGTCATGAAATGGGTCAAAATGGGTTTTTTAGTGGTGAAAACTGCAGATTTGTTCTTGATGGCCTTCTTGAAGGCGTCCCCTTTTAATCGTCCAAAAATCTTCTGGCCCGTCAAGGTTTGACGGCGTCACCATTTTCTTGACGGCGTCACAGTTTGTTGGGCAGTTTTCGAAAAATCATATCTTTTAATCCGTAAGTCGAAATGGGTCGTATGACCTATCGTTTTGAAGCTATTTGAGTCTACTTTCATTTAAAAAATAGTCTCAAGGTCTGAAAGTTTATAGATTTTTGTCAGTGGTTAAAAGAGTAAGCAGATGTCTGTTTTAATTCAAGTTTTTCCGCGTAAAAGTCAAAGTTTTTAGTATAAGCGGGCACGGGGTGTTACATTTGTTTCCAGGGTATGGATTTCTTCGACCATTGGCTTCCAAATGCACACTCGGGCATTTATGAACCAGTTTGATACCTAGTTTTATAATCAATAAAAGATAATTGCTTCAACCACATTTATTGTGAAAAACCGTCATATATTTATATGAACCAATTGGCAAAAAGAAGAGTAACCAAAGATTCATATTACACAATTCAAAGTGTCACGTCAGTACAACAAAAATGCCATTTCACGCCTTTTCTACGTAAGTTAGAGACATGCTTATACTTTATATATGTATTATTATAATACACATACAAATATACGCACAAAAAAATTTAGAGGTCACAACAACTCAGTGCTGATAAATGGAGAAAACATTGCTCGCATTCACAAGCATTTAAAAACAATAATGTTGTCTGGACAAAGAAAGCAAGTTGTTTCACTCAATTCGCGCGCACACGAAGTAAGTGAGAGCATACTGAAAGTATAAATTGAACACTCTTCTAGACAAATTAATGCTACTACACAAATATAAGCGAAAACATTGTCTGAGTTATGAGAGCGAAAAGTGTTGCAACTTTCTACATTTCTCCAAATTACTCGTTTATACATGTGAACTAAAGAAAAAATGCATTCATACTTGTAGTGCATGCAGCAATCTCAAGGCTTACTCATAAACATTGCATTCAATAAGGACAAGATAAAAGAATCAATCAATTAAAAGTGGGTAAGTAGTCCTAACCTGATTTCTTGTTAGGCCAGTTTGAGTAGCTAACATATGCTTGTCCGCATCTGAAGGGTAACTAAACAAATCAAAACAAAACGTTACATTACGTAAATACACGTAGATAAGAAAAAAATTTCAATACATATATAGGAAGACAAGAGTATTACGGGTGAAGAAAATGGTCGAAGAGCAATCAAAACACAATAAAATCCCCAAATTTAAAAAGGTCTTGCTATTAAATCAAGCACTCGATTAATAAACAATTACTCCATACTACACACTTTAATTCGAATTAGCATTTGAACACTAAAAATCGAAAAAAATAATAATAATAACAAACAATAAGTGAATTCAACAACCTAAACAATAAAAAAAAAAAAAGTGAAAATGACATAATCAACTTCACACACATTTCATCAAACACATGGTGTGCATAAAATCATATTCTCAATTCCTAAGAAGTAAAACTTACATTTTAGTCACATATAGCAATTCATAGACGGGTAACAAAAAATCCCATAAACGCAGCCCTAGAATCCGAAATCTAAAATTGAAAATTAAAAATAATATCAACATATAAAAAAAATGTCATGAATGAAATTAACTCGCTTATTCAATTGTTCAGCAAACTTTGAATAAGTAATCAAAGTTTAACAGTTAATTTATAATTTTGGGAATTAGAGTTCTTATATTTCGTATATGATATTAATGTAAACAATAATTGGGTATGATTAAAAAAACAAAATACATACCTTTGATATAAAAAAAGCATGATCAAAACCATATTTTGTGGCAATTTTTTTTAATCATTGGATGTGTTTGTTAGGGATTGATTAATTTTTTATGGATCTGGTTGCCACTTCCGCTGGATTTGGGTTGTGCGTTTCTAACAGCTTCAATTTAGGTTATAAAGTTTATAAGTTAGGCGGGTTGAATAAAGTTTATCAGGCGGGTTGAATATCGAATATAATTGATGACATGGATTTACTGAGCTGGCTTTTTTTTATGAGCTGGCTTTAGTGAGGTGTCAAATTTCAAAAAAACTTTGGTTTATTATATATATAGATATGATTATTATTTTGGGTAAATGCTAAAAAAATCATCGAACTTGACACTTTTTATCATTGTATACCAACTTTTTTTCGTCTCATTGTATCACTAAAGTGACTAAACTTTTGATTTTTTGTCATTGAATGTACCATGTCCAGCTTGTCCTATGCCACCGTGTCCTTTGTGACACATAAGCTGTCAGCGTATCAAGGCCAACTAATTTTTTTTTCTTCATTGTAACACAAAACTTGACACTTTTTGTTATTGTATGTATCCACGTCAGCTAAACGTCGCATCATTAGCCCTTTATACTAACGGCCGTTAGTAAATAACTTACAATTCCGTTTTCTTACATTTTTATACATTTTCATACGTTTTCGTCCTTTTTTTACGTTTTCGTCTGTTTTCTTACGTTTTCATCCGTTTTTATACGTTTTCGTCCGTTTTTACACGTTTTCGTCCCTTTTTTTGCGTTTTCATACGTTTTTACACGTTTTCTTCTTTTTTTTCCTTACGTTTTCATCCGTTTTTATACGTTTTCGTCCGTTTTTTAAACGTTTCGTCCGTTTTCATCCATTTTTTTACGTTTTTATACGTTTTCGTCCGTTTTCTTACGTTTTCATCCATTTTTATACGTTTTCGTCCGTTTTAACACGTTTTCATCCATTTTTTTCATTTCGTCCGTTTTCTTACGTTTTCGTCAGTTTTTACACGTTTTTGTCCGTTTTTATACGTTTTCATTCGATTTTATATGTTTTCGTCCGTTTTTACACGTTTTCGATCGTTTTTATACGTTTTCGCCCATTTTCGTCCATTTTTACACGTTTTCGTCCGCTTTTACACGTTTTTGTTTGTTTTTACACGTTTTTGTTCGCTTTTATACGTTTTCGTCCGTTTTTACTCATTTTCGTTCGTTTTTGTAAGTTTTTTACTTTTTCATACGTTTTCATCCTTTTTTTTTGCGTTTTCATACGTTTTTATACGTTTTCGTCCGTTTTTACACGTTTTTGTCCTTTTTTACACGTTTTCTTCCGTTTTTACACGTTTTGTCGGTTTTTTTCATTTCGTCCGTTTTCTTACTTTTTCGTTAGTTTTTACACGTTTTTGTCCGTTTTTATACGTTTTCATCCGTTTTTTATGTTTTCGTCCGTTTTAACACGTTTTCGATCGTTTTTATACGTTTTCGTCCATTTTCGTCCGTTTTTATATGTTTTTGTTCGTTTTTACACATTTTCGTCCGTTTTTATACGTTTTCGTCCGTTTTCATACGTTTTCATCCATTTTTTTGCGTTTTCATACGTTTTTACACGTTATCGTCCATTTTCTTCAATTTTCATCCATTTTTATATGTTTTTGTCCATTTTTACACGTTTTCGTCTGTTTTTACGCGTTTTCGTCCATTTTTTTGCGTTTTCAACCGTTTTTATACGTTTTCACATGTTTTTACATGTTTTCATCCGTTACAATGAAAACGTGTAAAAACGGACGAAAACGTATAAAAACGGATGAAAACGCAAAAAAATGGACGAAAACGTGTAAAAACGGACGTAAACTTATAAAAACATACGAAAAACGTATAAAAACAGAAGAAGCAATGACTTATCACAACGAAAGTTGGATGTGAAGTTTGTATCTAACGACACGGTAAGGTTAAGGAGTTGCCCAAAAATATCATTTTAATGATATGGTGGGTATATTTGATTAGGATGAATTCAAGCCATTGTCCATTGTCCAAAATAATTAAGTCGTTGAATCATGTTGCTATTAGATTTGAGTCATAGGATCATTATTCATGTACTTTCTTTTTGGCCAATAAGAATGTGACACATAAGCATTGGTGGTTACGTGACTAAAAACCGCTCGACATAATCAAGGATAGTTGTGGAAGTGGAAGAAAATCAAGGGTAATGGTGGAAGTTAAGAAACCCCTTCTGTGTCTATTAAAAGCTTCCAAATACCTACATGTTATGCACACAATCACATCAAATACTCTACAGAAATAAGTTTATTCGGGTTTTGGTTGGGCTGGATTAGTTGTTTTGTGAACTTTTCAAACCCCTACAAAAAATTAATGATCTGTATGAGTTAATGAATATTTATATTTTCTTTGTCAGCTAGGGTTATTATGGTCAACTCAAATGACAAAATATTTTGTGTGTGATAAAGCTTGAGTATATGGGAGTTGATATCGACACCAAATAAATTGATGGGTACACCATAATTATGCACATGGTATGTTGTAATATATGCATTATGGGTGTAATATTGTGGTGTCCCTATCAATTTATTTGGTGTCAATATCAACTCCTACGTATATTTTGTTATTTTCCTTAAATAAGTATTAATAAATATTGGTAGTTGTTGCCATTATTATAAATGTAGTCCACCCGGACAACGCCTGGGCACTAGTTACATAGTGTGTTGAACATGCATGAAAATTATGAACCAATCACAAATTCACAATATACAATATGACTTGACCAAAGGTTGAAAGTTCATTCATCAAAATGAGAAGGAAAAAAACCACAGTTTAAAAGATGCTTAAATTATTAGTGAACTAGAAAATCGCTCGTAAGACAGTTTAAGAATGAAACAACTGACTTATCTTGAAAATTACTGATAATTTCTAAACAATATGAGGTTTTGTACTTTAACAGAGAAAAAGAGATTTCAAGATATCTTCTAAAAAATTGTTTATACACGTAACTATTAGTACCTTAAAGATCACAGAAGTACCATGCTTTGAGGGCTAGAATATACATCAAACTCAGTCTTAAACAATGAGTGAGAACCATCTGACCTTTACGTCAACGATACCACACGTCCACGCTCAACGTTATGAATAAACTCTAAGGTGACTATAAGTTCATCAAAGGGAGAGAAGGAAAGCTGAATTTTCAGTCACTAATAATCATTTTATATACATCGAGAGAGCTACATATATAGTTATACACAAATGTAGTACAAATGAAGTACTTCAACAACTAACCATCTACCTCCTATGAAGTACTTATAAGCTAAAAGTACAAGCAAATAAGCAAATAAAAATTTAAGATAAAATTTCAAATTTGTTCATAAAACTCAAACTTGATTCACTTTCTAGAAAAAATAAAAAAATAAAATAATAATAAATAAAAAATTAAAAAAAAATTCAAATTTTATTTAAAAGTGGAATCTACGGTTGACTTTTTGAATAAAACAAACTAGTTTAACAAAAATATCACCTTGATTGTACAAAATATTACATCGGTCTGGCAGAAAACCTCACCAATTTTTAGGACACTTGTCAACTATTCAATGGGATCGTAGAGTCAAACGTTCACACAAGACTAAATTTAGAAATCATTTTTTTTTTACTAAAAAGTGAATCAAGTTTTAGTTTTATAACCAAATTTGAAATTTTCTCAAAAATAATGGGATAGAAGGGCAAACGGCTATGACCATGCAATCCATCAATATACCAGCCATAAAAACAACTCTGTCTTCCCCGTTGGGAAAGACAAGCCTATGATGAAAACCAAGATTTTTACCAGTTGTTCTTCAGTAATAAGCTTGAACTTACAAGATGAAAGCTGAAAAAAATGGTACTTGTAAATAGTACATACTCATGAGTGTCTAACTTCACATTGTTAATTTTACACCTAGCTAGGAAGTAGGGGTGTTTAAGATTCAAGATCTTCCGGGATGTACATGGGGTGTCACCTTGAATGTATCATATGTAGGAAACGGTGAACACTTTTATTAATTAAATCAGATTACAATAAATAAATAACAGTAAGTAAATAACATAAAATTAAATAACAGACAGCAAGTGCTAGAAGCATAAGACCGACACTAATAATGATAATAGAACGAAAGCAGTAAAGGTTGGTCAAGGCACGAGGCTCGTGTTTAATACGATTCCCTTAAAACATATTCGTCGTCTGTTTCCTAGGGTACAACTTTCAAAGTTGATGCACAGCCAGACGTGGCAAACTTGCCTGAAAGATCACTGAAGTAACTTGCGTTTCTGATCGAAAGAATTGCTAGAATTCGTATGCTATAGAGAATGGGTTTAATTTATAGCCTTTAACATGTCTTGGTCACCAAGACAGTATCTGCTAAAATCTTAAACCGATTTGCAAATCTGTTAAATAATTAACACGATTTGAAACCTATTATTATCACAACCAAATCAGTTACAAAAAGATCCGCGCACAAGCTCGAATTTTCGGAGCCGCATTCGTGTTCGCATGTCTATTTTTGACAATACAAAGATTCCCTTATAAACAAGATTTCATTTCAGGTTTTGGGCGATGTGGGATGCAACATTTTTCCCGTATTTTGTGTTTCACGTGCCTCACTTTGAGACACGATATCTCATTCATACCAACTCTATTTTTGACACATTTTAGCTCATTGCGAAGCTCTCGTCAAGGAGAACGCAAAGCTACCAAAAAATATAAATATATATAAGATATACATATATTAAATAGCGTCCAAAATTTACAAAAACTCATTTTTCCAACATCATAATCATTGATGATCATTATAGGATTAGGATTAGAATTGAGGATACAAAGAGAGGCAGTATTTCTGAATTTTGACCGATTATATATTAGATACACAAATGTACAAAATTAAGGCTAAAATGTGAGCATAAGTTTCATAATGTGTATCTAAAGATCCTGGTTGTAGCATGATTGAAGTCAATGGTGTTGTTCACGAGTTCTTAGCTGGTGAAGGAATGGTCGTGTAGCTAAAATACTTTATCCAACTAATTTTTTGTAATTGTGATTCTTTTACTTTTGTTTTTATCTATTACTTGCTTCATATCTTGGAAATCACAGTAGTTGACCATATGTGTAGATGAATGAAGTGTCAACAGTAGCATAAAAATCTTTTTCACTACCATTCGGTAAAAATATTATACATAAATTTTAAAGCTAAACAAATCATGACTTGATAATATTATGCACTTATTTTAATATAACATAACAATGAGAACATAACAATCAAACAAAAAAAGAGTTACAAACGGTTTACATAACAATCAGTAGTTAGACAGTGTAAAAAAAATGAAAAAAGACAAAAACAATCAAGTAAATGTAGAGTAGTTAGTCAATGGACAAAATAGTAGAAAAGGAAAAAAAATGTTCGGACAAAAGTACCTTCGTGAGATTTGCACGTGAGATTCGAGATAACGAGAAAAGCTAACGACATTAGCAAAATTGGACCCACCAACGTAATTTATTCAATATATTAGACTAAGAGCAAGATTTCACGTTTTTGGATGTCGTATGAAATCTGGCCAAACCACAGGGACTAATGGTGTAATTTACATTAAACAAAAGTAACAAATGGCACGAAAGTGATTAAACAAAGCCGTAGGGTCAATTAAATCAAATACGGAGAGCCTTTGTCAGCAAGCAAATATTATTGTAGAGTATTTGTTTTGTTTCCTTTCATTAAAATAAAACTTACCATATATCAAAATAAAATATCCATCAGAAAACTATAAATAGCATACATCCACCAACTTTTTAATCCCCTGAAAATTCAACAACAAAAATCGCACACACACAAATTGTTTCTCTTTTTATCGATCAAGACTGAAAGAAATCTTTCCTTGTTAGCGAGAAGACATTTATTTAACTACATTAAGGTATGAATCTTGTCTTGTTTTTTGTTTGATATTGTTTTTCTTAATCGTGGGTTTGTGTTTGTAATAAGAATGTATAGACAGTTTTTAAGTATTGATTGTATATTTTTGGATACTGAAAACATGTGAAATAAAGTGCTTATTTGTTATGTGTAATTTTAATAAGGTGTTTTAACTAGGTGGAACTCAGTTATTCGAAACACTTTGTTCAACTGGTTATAAATATATAAGGAGTTTACATTGCGGTTTTTGTGATTGGTAGTTTAAGTGTGTAATTTTTAGCAGCTTATAATTAGTAATTTGTTCTTTTGAGATTTAGTATAAGCATTGATTAGTCTTTCTTCTTGAACTCGATAAGTGATGATTTTCATAACTTTCTTACTTTTTGCAACTGTTGGCTTTATTTCGGATGCTAACTGTTCTGTTTTGTAACTGTTAACAGAAATACTAAGATGAGTCAACTTATTCAACCTTCCGACACAACTTGTGTACCAAAGGATAACTTAAAGAAGAGGACTGCTTCTGAATCAATGGATAAATTCACGAAAAGGCAAAAGAGAAATAGGGCTGAGGCACCAAAGATCGTGGCTGAGACTCTCGCCAAGTGGATTGAATATAATAAAGATGGGAAAGCAATAACGCGTAAAGCTCCTGCTAAGGGATCGAAGAAGGGGTGTATGAAAGGTAAAGGTGGACCTGAGAATACCAGGTGTAGTTTTAGAGGTGTGAGGCAACGGACATGGGGTAAATGGGTAGCTGAGATACGTGAACCGAATGGGGGTAAGAGGTTATGGCTTGGTACTTTTGAGTCTGCTGTTCAAGCTGCTTTGGCTTATGATGAAGCTGCTCGAGCGATGTATGGTCCATATGCACGGCTCAATTTGCCAAGCTACAGCGCAAATACATCATGTAAAGCTGCTTCTAGCTACGACTCTGCTACAACTTGTAGTTACTCTGAGAGCAGTGAAGTTCAAGACTCAAAATCTGGATTAGACTGGTTCGCGCCTGCACAGAGTGTATATGCAGAAAGTGAAGTCGTCAATGAACCATTGGTTACGAGAAAAGAAAAACGCCTGGACGATATTAAAGATGTTACGGGTTATTGTAATGATGATGGTTTCTGTCAGGGCTTTCCTGAAGATGATATGTTTGATCTGGATGAGCTTCTCGGTGTTATGGATCAGAAGGGTGAGTGTAACAATGGGAACAAACCAAATTTCAGTCAAAACGAGTCCGTGTATGTACAGCAAGATCCTTATGGGGTCTTACCAGACTTTGGTTTTGATTTCGTGGAGGCGGGAAGGCCTGAAGAATTTAGCTTTTCACTGGAGGAGCTTGGTCTGACTTTGGAGCCTACTGAATTAGTTTTGTAAATTCATGGAAGTAAAATGAACTAACTGCAGTCGTATCTTATTTCGAACTACTGGTTCTCTGAATGTTTTTTATAAAATTAGAGGATCTAATTTTTGTACGGTTTTGTAACCGAATGTAATTATATGATATACGTATCTGTAGACCCCAGAACGCTGATGCTTTCAGCTGGGTAATTTGACATGTAATGGTCTTATATTTAGTTTTCTTAATGAATTATGACACATGCTGATAGCTTTCAGCTGAGTACTTTTGTTAGAGTTTTATTGGAAAAATATTATCGTGTATGACTAGATTCGAACTCGGGAGCGAGGGATTACACACTTTACGTATGAATGACTAACGTAGATAATTAATATATATAATAGTTATGTATCTTAATTATTTGGACACGAAATGAAAGATAACGGACGTTAAGTGATTTACCGAATTGACTAACGGTCGTTAAGTTAATAGTTAAAGGACTATTATTGAAAAAGGAGATTTGGAAGGATCTAGAAACCCATCAAGTGGGTTGGCCGGTTGGGGCTTATAGGTTTCAACCCATTGTCAACCCATGTATCTATCTTGTGCTCCAAGATAGGTTTTGGCTATAAATAGAGGCATAAGGTTTAGGGTTTTTGACTAGTGCATTGTAAACCTAAACCCTAAATTTCTCTCCTCTTCTCCTTGCTCTATACCGATCGGATCTATACCCTAGGTAGATCGATCCATAGCTTTTCTTGTTAACTAAATTGTTTAGGTTAACCGTGTTCAATCACTAGCATCATTCGTTAGCCGAGTAATAGTACGTGTGTTCGAGAACTCGTTAATATCTTACTTTAGATATTAATCTTGGATTGTGGAACAAAAAGGTAAGGGGTTCCACGTTAATCCTTTTGGTTGTTCAAGAGAAGAGAAGTTCAAGTTTGGATATTTGTTTAGCTAAGATCAAAAAGGTACGTTTACTATTTATTTTTCGGTATTACTTATTACATGTTAATATGATCCTTGCTTCCGCGTTTTGTGTGCTTTGATGTTTATGGTTATTTATTTATTTGAATGTCAAATTATTTAAAACCAACAGTGGCATCACGAGCCGTTTAACATGTAATTGTAATTATCGAAACACATAATAAAAATCAAATCTTGATTTGGATTTACATGTTTTATTAGTCGATTTTTTTTAGGGTTTTATTCTAGATCTTGAAAAATAATTCGAACTATACAATTAGGGAGGGGGTTCGACCCTCTTTTGTTGAAAAGTTACTTTTGTAACCCTAATTAGGTACATGTTTATGTGATTATTTGAATAAAGGATTACGTTCCTGTTTGATCCATGATTTTTTCATGCAAAGAAATCATGGATTAGGGTTTGTTTGTGTGCTACATATTTTAGATAGATCTATAATTAGGGAAGACCTAATATACTAATTAATGAATCAATTATGTGCTATGTGGTATGTAATTATTAAAACTTACGCGGCCAAGTGTTGGCGTCTGTGGTCCATTGGGTACAATGCGCTCGAAAACCAATGGGAGTTTTCTTAATTATATACATAATAATTACACATATAGATTATTAATAGGATTTATCAAAAGGTTTGCATGTGGCTATATGATTTAATTGTTAAGATTATATACGTTATTTGTGTTTATTTATTTTTTGTTAAAAATTACTTGTTCTTATTTGTTTAAATTATTATTGAATTGTAAGCAAAAAGAGGGTAGTTTTTGGAATAAAATAAATGGACCTAATAACTAAGAAACCTTAATTGTGGTAAATTATTTATTGCCAAGTCTTATGTGCCAAAAGTGGTTCGCTCCGCACGGTAATTTGCTCCCAGGCGAGACTAGCAATTTAATAATTTACTACATTATTTTAAGCTTTAAAATCATAAATTGTTAATTGATTGATGCAACTGTACATAATGGTCGAAGCGGCGGACCTAATTTTTGACAAACTATAAAGTGGGTATAAGGTTGGTTTCGCATTAAATTGTGGCCTTAAAGAGACTCCATTCTGTCTCTCCGCTCGCCTGTGCGTCAAAATTAGACTTACCAAGTACACCATTTACATGTACGAAGCATCTTAATGCAATGTTGTAAGTTTCTCAACGCCATCGATTAAAATTTAGTTGATTTAAGCTTATGAATTGGTAATTAAAATCGTTTTGAAAACCTTATGGTACGAAGTTGAGTGCATGCTTCTTCGTACATATTTTGAGTGTCACATCAAAATAAATACCCTAAAAATTTAAGTCACATGCTATCTAATTATAAGAGACACTTGAAGTTAATATCTGGCGTAAGTGAGACCTTGACACAGATATTAATGACAAGGTAAATTACATGCTTTTATTGCCAGCAGATCAACTGAGTGTAATAAAATTATTTGAATTTACATGTTTCTAAATTAGACGACTTAATTAAGTTATAAGTGAGACCTTGAGACTTAAAGCATGAGATGGGAAGAAACATGCTTACATTGCAAATTGTTTGGCAAATGTAATTCCCATAAATTTAGGAGTCGGAAATCGTTTCACGATTATTGAACGACAAGTTACCATCTTTTGTACTTTCACTGCTAGCAGATCAACTGATGTGGTGGAATTATGAAAAGTTGGATCCTAGTTTTTCAAGAAAATTAAATGGATGTTTTATAATTCCTAGGTAGTTTTCTTTTCTTGAAAAGTGTTTTGTCGAAAATACTAATATTTGAACTTTTTCTGTAGAAATGGCTCAACCCGACACACAATCTGCTGGTTCCGCTTTCAAAGCTCACTTTGAGAGGGAAAAACTGAATGGGCCTAATTTCAATGATTGGCATCGGTCCTTGAGGATTGTCCTACGAGTGACCAAGAAGCTTGATTATTTGAAGAAGCCTTGCCCTGCGCAGCCAGCTGATGATGCATCTGATGAGGTCAAAGTTGATTGGCAAAAGGAGTATGATATGCATAATGAGGTAGCATGCTTAATGCTAAATAGCATGGTGCCTAAGTTGCAAAAACAATTTGAGCATCACTTTCCTAAAGACATGCTTGAAGAACTCCAGAAAACCTATGAGGTACCTCCTGCTATTGAATTTTATGATCTGATCGATAAATTTCATAGCTGTAAGCAAGAGGAAGGCGCACCCGTGCGAGATCATGTGTTATTGATGAAAGATTATATCGATCGTCTCTACACTATGGGTTATATGTTAGCCGACAATGTTTATGTGAACTTAATCAATAGGTCCCTTAACAAGGACTTTAAGGGTTTTGTTCACAATTACAACATGCATTGCTCGGGGAAGACTATAACTGAGTTACTCGCAATGCTCATTGATTACCAGAAGGGTTTATCGGGAAAGGATAAGGCTCCTACTCCACAAGTACTAGCAATACGTGGAGGTAGGGTTCAGAAACCAAAACCGCAGAATAAGGGGAAAGGTAAAGTTGCTGATAAAGGTAAACAAGTTTTGGCCTATCAGCCTGAACCTAAAAAGGCCCCTAAGAAGAACAAGCCTAATCCCAAGAAGAAGGATCAAGGTTGTCCTCACTGCCACGAGACTGGACACTGGAAGAGGAACTGTCCTCTTTATCTCGAGGAGTTGCGATAGAAAAAGCTGAAGGGTGAGACTGGGCAAGCCAGTACTTCAGGTAATTTCTTTATGATTGAATTATTTTCACTAACTCGTAAATTAAATTCCTGGGTATATGATACTGGATGCGGTATTCACATTTGTAATACGCTACAGGGATTTAGAGTGCAAAAGAGACTCGCCTATGGGGAGCAATTTCTACAAGTGGGCAATGGAGCACAAGCAGCAGTTGAAGCCATAGGAATATTTGAATTAGTTTTGCCTTCGGGTTTGATACTGAATTTAAATAATTGTCATTATTCACCATCTATTGTTAGAGGTGTTATTTCTTTTGCTTATTTGTTAGACATGGGATTTCATCATACTATTATTGGCAATAAGATTTCTGTTTCATTAAATGTTGTTTTTTATTTTAATGCGATTGCTATTAATGGTGTTTTTGAAATTGATATGAATGAACATGGTGATCATAATTCGATGTATAGCATCAACAATAAGAGAGTCAAGAATGTCTTGGATTCTTCTTATCTTTGGCATTGTCGACTTGCCCACATAGGCAAGACTCGCATGCAAAAGCTGCAACGCGATGGGCTTTCGGAAAATATCAATGATGAATCATTTGATAAGTGCGAATCTTGTATATCTGGGAAGATGACCAAGAAACCTTTTAATAACCGTATTGAAAAGGCTGATGATCTACTTGGTTTAATACATACTGATGTATGTGGACCACTTAGACATACGTCAAAGAGAGGTGCTAGCTACTTCCTAACCTTCACGGATGATTTCAGCCGTTATGGTTATGTTTATTTTCTTAAACATAAACATGAGGTGTTTGAAACATTCAAAGTGTTTAAAGCTGAAGTAGAGTTGCAACTCGGAAAAAAGATTAAAGCTCTTCGATCCGATAGAGGTGGTGAATACCTTAGTCAGGAGTTTAAAGATTATCTGAGTGAGAATGGAATTGTTCAGCATCTCACATCTCCATATACTCCAAAGCAAAATGGAGTATCTGAGAGAAGGAATCGTACATTATTGGATATGGTGCGATCTATGTTTAATCTTACTACTCTGCCATTATCTTTCTGGGATTATGCCTTGGAATCTGCGATTCACATACTTAACATGGCTCCAACAAAGAAGGTAGATAAGAAACCTTATGAGTTATGGTTTAAGAAAACGCCTAACTTGTCTTATCTTAAGGTCTGAGGTTGCGAGGCGTTTGTTAAACGTGACTCAGCTGATAAACTCCAACAAAGATCTGTGAAATGTATCTTTGTAGGATACCCAAAGGAAACGATGGGTTACTACTTTTACTTTCCACTTGAACAAAAGGTAATTGTTGCTAGGTATGCAGACTTTCTTGAAAAGGATCTGATATCTCAATAATTCAGTGGGAGGCTCTATGATCTGGAAGATGATCAAGAGGATACATTACCTTCTGAAAACACTGATGAACTTCCTATGGAACTGGATAGTCTGGGTCCTCCACCTGAAGTTGAAGTGATTCCCATTCGCAGATCCGAAAGGACTGTGAGAGCACCTAACCGTCTATGTCTTAACATGGAGGTTGAGGAAACTATATTAGGGGACCTTGGAGAGCCTGCTAATTATAGAGCTGCCATGAATGATCCTGAAAAGGAAATATGGCAGATTGCTATGAATGGGGAAATGCAATCCATGAAGGACAATCAAGTCTGGATTGAAGTAGACCTTCCTCCTAATGCCAAGGTAGTTGGGAGTAAGTGGCTCTTCAAGAAGAAGACTGACATGGATGGAAATGTACACACCTACAAGGCCCGTTTGGTAGCCAAAGGCTTTACCCAAACATATGGCGTTGACTATGAGGAGACATTTTCTCTTGTAGCTGACATTAGGGCTATTAGGATTCTCATAGCCATAGCTGCATACTATGACTATGAGATTTGGCAAATGGATGTCAAAACCGCCTTCTTGAATGGTCGTCTAGATGAAGACATCTATATGGCGCAGCCTGAAGGGTTTGTGAATCCAGAGTTTCCAAACCGTGTATGCAAACTTCAAAGATCCATTTATGGATTGAAGCAAGCATCACGTCAATGGAATAAAAGATTTGACGAGGAAATCAAAAGGTTTGGATTTACTCAAAATCATGATGAGCCATGTGTATATCACAAAGCCAGTGGGAGTGGTGTTATTTTCCTAGTTCTATATGTTGATGACATATTGATCATGGGTTAAGACATTCCAAGCTTGAATAAGGTGAAAGCCTATCTTGGGAAATGTTTTTCCATGAAAGATCTAGGAGAAGCAGCATACATTCTGGGAATCAAGATCTATAGAGATAGATCAAGGCGATTAATTGGTTTAAGTCAAAGTGCTTACATTGACAAGATACTGAAGAGATTCAGTATGCAAAATTCCAAGAAGGGATTTTTGCCAATGCAAGTAGATCATGGCTTGAGTAGCAAAGCTTGTGCTTCAACACCTGAAGAGGTGGCACGCATGAAGAGAGTCCCTTATGCTTCGGCTGTGGGATCTATTATGTATGCGGTGCGATGTACAAGGCCCGATGTGGCATTTGCTCAGAACATTACCAGTCGATATCAGCAGAATCCAGGTGAACTCCACTGGACGGCTGTGAAACATATTCTCAAGTATTTGAGAGCTACGAAGGATATGTTTTTGGTGTACGGGGGAATCCCAGAAGCAGAGCTGTGTGTTACAGGTTACTGCGATGCATCCTGGAAGTGTGATAAAGACGATACGAAGTCTCAGACGGGTTACGTTTTTGTCATCAATGGAGGAGCTGTGGATTGGAAAAGCCAGAAGCAGAGCACTATAGCTTTGTCTGCTACAGAAAGCGAGTATATTGCTGCCTCAGAAGCTGCAAAGGAAGCAGTCTGGATTAGGAAGTTCGTTTCGGGGCTTGGAGTTATGCCCTCAATCGAAAGACCTATAAAAATGTATTGTGACAACTCTGTCGCAGTTACATTTGCCAATGAACCTGGAATCATGAAGGGCACCAGACATTTCCCGATTCGATATCACTATGTTAGGGAACAAGTGGATATTGGCGAGATCGAATTACTCAAAGTTCACACAGATAACAACTTAGCAGATCCATTAACGAAGGCTCTACCAGGAGGAAAGCTTAAAGAACTTTCTGATGGTATAGGACTTCGTTTAGCTAGTAGTTTCATGCATATCTGTGATTAGTATTTGGATAAGGGATGTTGTAAAACAGTTATTAATTTTAAATGGAATAAAATTAATGGTTATGTTTGTTCATCATTTTATTAATAATATATCATATATTTGCATGTTTATATCCTTGAATATATTTATATATTCTAAACTGTCCGTTGCCGGTTAATGATATGGGAATATCATTAAATGAAGGTAAATCTGAGTATTGGTATAATATACTTGAAAGTATATTGATGCGTTGTCATACCAATTTCACATGATATTCAAATTGTTTGAATATAGGACTAAATCCCGCCACATGAGTTTACTTTATGGATCTCGTCATTAAGTAAATCATGAGTATATAGTTATCCTCAGACTTGAGATGCCAGATAACTGTCATGTATGTAGTGCATTTCTTTGATTCAATCTAATGCTATACGTAACGGGTAGCTATACGGATTGTTTTGGGAAGCGTTGCGAAGTGCATGTGTTATGCTCGTAGTCAAGATAGAATTTGTTCCTTCAAACTATTTGAAGTTTAATACTGTTGGGCCCCTCGTAGGATTGGTAAGATGTATGTGTGGCCACACCCAAGATCTCCCCTGAATGGTTCAGAAGATTTGGTAATCTTATTTAATCATAAACAACGAGAAACAGAATTATTAATAAAGAATGACTTAGATCCATATCTTTATTAATGTGGTATTAGAAACAATAGGATGCCTATGATGATTTATCATCGAATGGTTTTTTCCAGGAGAACTACCACCCGAGTTGTTCTAGGGGCATTGGCGTGTTGCTAGACGCTAACCAATGTCATTACACTTTTAATAGATTTCCAAGTGGGAGCTGTTAGAGTTTTATTGGAAAAATATTATCGTGTATGACTAGATTCGAACTCGGGAGCGAGGGATTGCACACTTTACGTATGAATGACTAACGTAAATAATTAATATATATAATAGTTATGTATTTTAATTATTTGGACACGAAATGAAAGATAACGGACGTTAAGTGATTAACCGAATTGACTAACGGTCGTTAAGTTAATAGTTAAAGGACTATTATTGAAAAAGGAGATTTGGAAGGATCTAGAAACCCATCAAGTGGGTTGGCCGGTTGGGGCTTATAGGTTTCAACCCATTGTCAACCCATGTATCTATCTTGTGCTCCAAGATAGGTTTTGGCTATAAATAGAGGCATAAGGTTTAGGGTTTTTGACTAGTGCATTGTAAACCTAAACCCTAAATTTCTCTCCTCTTCTCCTTGCTCTATACCGATCGGATCTATACCCTAGGTAGATCGATCCATAGCTTTTCTTGTTAACTAAATTGTTTAGGTTAACTGTGTTCAATCACTAGCATCATTCGTTAGCCGAGTAATAGTACGTGTGTTCGAGAACTCGTTAATATCTTACTTTAGATATTAATCTTGGATTGTGGAACAAAAAGGTAAGGGGTTCCACGTTAATCCTTTTGGTTGTTTAAGAGAAGAGAAGTTCAAGTTTGGATCTTTGTTTAGCTAAGATCAAAAAGGTACGTTTACTATTTATTTTTCGGTATTACTTATTACATGTTAATATGATCCTTGCTTCCGCGTTTTGTGTGCTTTGATGTTTATGGTTATTTATTTATTTGAATGTCAAATTATTTAAAACCAACAACTTTGACATGTGATGGTTTTATGTTCTGTGTTTTAATGATCTATGATATATGCTTGATAGTTTACAAGTGGATATTTTGACATGTGATGGTCTCGTGTTTGCTTGTTAATGATTTGTGATATATGTTATAGCTAAAATGTAAATTTTTATGTTTGATAGACTGTCGTTCCTAATCAGGCTGATTCTGATTCGTTCCATTTAGTGTGTATACTGTATAATGCTAGGATGACTGTTGTATGGTTTTTAACTAAGTGTAGTTTAGTGATATACGTAACTGGCGACCCCATTATGGGGATGGTTCGACATGTTCTTATGTTTTGAGAGATATAGTATGGCTTGGTCCAATTGACACTCTTATACCTAATGAGGATGACTGGCCTTGTTCCCTTTAGTGTGTGTGGTGCAATGATGACAAACACAAGGTGTGGTCTTGGGCTGGAAATTGTGTCTGCCTTTGAAAACTAGTCACATGGGTTGCGAATTGTATGATTTTGAATTCTGATTGGGGTTTAGACAGGTATGATTTTGAACTTTGTGTGTGCATATATAGGTCGCTGTCTATGCCTTTTAATCTACTACTGGTGTATGTGTATGAGTTCTTTAGGTTGTTTTCTGTATGCTTCCGATTTTCAATAGTGTTTGGTTGTTCAAGTTTTAGGTAATATGGTGTATAGGTATGTGTGAAGGAATGACTTTTGTTCCTAACTTAGGTCTTTGGTTAGAAGGTTTGGTTTTAAAAGTAGATATCAAACTCACAAATCTAGGTTTATGTATCGCGCAGTTATAGCATAAAACTAAACAAAGCGAGAGTTCATAAACTGAAAGCAACACAAATTTACCATTGCCAACCATAAACTTGCGGTCATAGTACTGGTTGAATCAGGAGAACAATCCTCCTTCAGGTGATCAATGCAGCTTTAAATAAACAGCCTTTTGTCACCATTTCCAACCAAAAACTTACTGTGGTAGAAGTTGATGCTTTATATGTGAAATTATTCACTACTAAAGTCCTCATGCTTGGACCGGGTCAAAAGACTCGTGTACTAGCCGACCAGTCACCAGGCGGATACTACATTGCTGCACGAGCATATGCCAGTGCACAAGGTGCTCCATTTGATAACACCACCACTACCGCTATCTTGGAGTACAACACCGCCAAAGGTGTCACAACTCGCAATTTCAAGTCATTTTCCAAACCTCGACAATTTACTATTCATGAGTTACTATTCATCAAACACTATTCACCGATCACTATTCATCATTTTTGAAGTCAGTTTGAACCTTTGAGAAGTCGTCAAAAATTTTACTATTCACATGACACTATTCATTCCCGGAGGGAAATCACTATTCATAGGCATCATTCATCATGTCGTAAACTTGGTTTACGGGTATTCAAATGCGCATAACCAGTTAGGTTTAGCTACGTATTCATGCATCATCAGTAAAAGCACATCATACGGACTAGAGTAGTCTGCATATCAGCAGTAACATCATTTCCATATCAGTTCATGCATGGGTTTGTGTGATTTTCATTAACGTATGCTTAATTGTTTAATTAACGTTACCACTCAGTCATTTCTACTAACAGTAAACCCAATACTCCCGACAATGATCCTAATACATTTTCAAGCTAATTATAATGATATAGAGATTATATTATTACTTTACCCGGTGTTTTTAAACCAATCGCTATATTTTTCGTTTGACGCTTATAATTCCGTCAGTTTACGAAATTTCAATCCGATTATCATTCTAACACCCGATTCTTGCAAGGAACATGATTTTACAATTTTTACAACTTCGTCGTATCTCATTTCACCTCGTCACGAGTTATTTTTAGTTAACTCGGTACCCGATAACACTCAATGTATATACAAATCAACTAATACTTACACTAATGGAGGACACTTGGCAAGTTTACATCAAACCCTTCCTAATACCCCATGTGTGCCGCCCCCTACCCCCCAAATTAGCTTAATACATCCAAGACTCATTAATGAATTTACTTACATTTTATTTCCAAAACCCACTAACTCTAACACATACACTATAATATTTTAGCTAACAAAAAGATCAAATCCTCTCCATCTTCATCCCTATGTTCGGCCACAACCAAGAACACACCTAAAATCCATAGATTTTTCAATAACAAAGCATAATCATACCCCATTTGCCTTCCTAGTTATGGATTTGTGATCAAACTTCAAGTTTATTACTCATTTCTTATCAAAACTCATCCAATCATCAAGTAAGTTTTCAAGAACATGTTTTGATCATTTATTACTTTCATTTGATATATATGTTCATGTATTTTCAAGTTATAATAGTCATCCATGCAAGATACTTATGTTTTACATACCACATTTGAACATAAACTCTTTAAATCACTAGATCTATAGGTTTCACTAATGATCTCATGAAATCCACCAAGGTTGGTGATGTTTAGGACCCCATGACACCCTAAGAAGGTGTATGGTAGGATTTGCGAACTTGTGGAGTTGATTTGAGGTTGTATGATCAAGTTTAGAACCAAGAAAGTGAGTTTTTAACAATCTAAAATAGGTTCTGTCCAAAAACGTGTAAACTGGAAAACTCAGTAGTTTTTGGCATATTTTGGCCTTCATATTCAGAAATTTCTTTCGAAAACGAAACCGTGGCCGCAAGAATCACTAAAAACCGACTTATAACGAAGGAGATATGATCGTTCGAAGTTAGACGACGAAAACTAATTTTCTGAAAATTTAGTTGCTGATCGCCGAGATTCAAAGGACAAAACGAGGCGTTAGACATGATCTAGACGACCCGACCCATTGAGATTATGTTAGTTCATGTTTATACGAATCCGTGGATGTAGAGAACGTAGAAAACAAGCTTGTAACGGCCGAGTTATTCACGTTTAAAGCCGACGAACTTTAAATTATTTTGACAGCCACTATTAGAAAGTGTTTTAAATATTAAAACTAGTGTTTTTGCGAAACATAACGTTGTTAGCCGATTTTCTAATTGATCGAGGCGTGTACAACCGGAAGTTAAAGGAAACGACATTTATACATGGTTACAAGATTTTCAAAAACGTCGAGTTTGATCAACTAACACGTAACGTGCAATATTTCACGACTAGTTTCACGAAGCCGTTTTGGACATATTTTCACAAGTTATGAAAAGTGTTGTTTTACGACGAAAACATTATATTTGCTAATAGAACACCAAACAAGGATCGTGGAGTACCATTTCAACGTGTTTACGCGAAAAGTAGTTTATAACTTAACGAGACGTCAAAAGTGTATTTTTCGTCGATAAAAGTTATTTTTAAAACTAACAAGTGGTATCGTTAACATACGTATTTGCATGTGTTGCATTGTATCATTGCTTACATTGGATCACATCATTCATAATAGGTCGTGGTTAGAGACCGAGCTTTGTTTCATCATATCCATTGTGATCATTGTTGCTTTATCATATCAGGTGAGTTTTCATAGCCCCGTTTTAAATTGTTTATTGATTTCTAAACTCTCGGGGGAGAATACATTGCACCATTTTTATATGCGGACCAAAGTATATAAACTCATTACATTGCTTAAGTTACATCATTGCCCAGATTAAAGTCCTCTTTTATTATCATGAACCGTTAATTGTTAGCAAGCGAGAGTGAGTGAATAGATCTATTGAGGGTGACTCCTCCGTTCGGGTTGGTAGCACCAACTGGTCAAACGAACGCATTTCATTTCTGTCATATTAGAGTGATTGGCAAACATTCGGTTGAGGCATTTCATTCAGTCTAGCTTCGGGGTCATGAGCTTAGAGCTAATGTATCATTTTTATGTGGCATGGTTTTGTCATACACTTTATACTTGTGGTATCCATACAATATTTCATTTACATAAACCTATGATCTCACCAACATTTTTGTTGACCATTTTTAGCAATGTATTTTCAGGTAATTAAGGTATCGCATGTTGGCTTGCATATGGACATCATGGAGTCGCGGAGTCGACGCGTCTCACTTTATATTTTATGCACTTATCCATCGTTTGAATTGTATGAACTTGTTTTCTGAAAACTTGTTTCACCTTTTGGGACCTAGTTTTATAACTCTGAATGTTTTTAAATAATCAAACGATGTATTTTATAAATGACACTTTAGGTCATTCAATATAACTACAACTTTGGTGCTATGACCAGTCGTGCCCCTGAATGACTTATTCCGCTGCAAGTCACGAAATTTGGGGGTGTGACAAAAGGTTCCACTTCAAAGCCAATTATGCCACTTCTCCCTGTATATAACGACACTGCAACTGTCACTGCCTTCACTACCAGCTTCTGCAGCCTTGAAAAGCCCTTGTTCCCACTGAAATAGATCACAATCTTTTCATTACTGCGGTACTTGGAATCAACCAATGCCCGATCCATCTTCGTGGACATGATTTCTATATACTTGCAGAAGGATTCGCAAACTTTAACTCGAAAACAGAAACTTTTAAATTCAACCTCGTGGATCTGCCTCTCAGAAATACAGTTAGCTTACCAGTCAAAGGGTGGGCCGTCATTTGATTTGTTGTTGATAATTCATCTAAAAAATGGGAGCCAGTCAGGCGGGTTAGGTAATGGGTCAGAATGGACCAAAAATTCAAGAAAAGATAGGTTGGGTAGGGTGATGTTGCCCAAACTCTTTTCTTTATAAAAAAACTGAACTTTTGATAAGTATTTAGTGTGTTACAAATACTAGTACTAATCTAATTTTTGGAAGGAGGTTTTCTGCATCAAACAAAATACACTTTTGCAACTTGCGACCCATTTAACCCATTACTCGGTTCACCCGTTAGAGATAAAACAGAACCCAAATTGACCCATTTATATGTAAATGGGTCAAAATTGCCACCTCTACAATATGCATGTTGCTCAATATATCCTTCAATTTCTCAGGTACGTGGATAATGCACTGTCACTTAGACGTTCACATCAGCTGGGGTCTGGCCGTGGTGTTTGTAGTAGAGAGTTAAATGTCTTCCTCCACATTGGGCCTATTTCTATTCCTGTATTAGTTTATTTCCTTATTGTCTTGTTACACTTCTCTTCTGGAATTTATCGTGTATTGTAATTTGTAATCAAAAATCCAACAAAACATTTTGTATTAGTGCTTTACTCAGTTTAATATTTCACCAATTATTCATTGTGGTAACCTGTCAAGCTTTATAGTCTCTCGAACATGCATAGAAAGTGTGTGACAATTGAAATTTAATTCATCAAAACGAGAAAAAAAATGAAAAAGAAACACACTGTTCGTTAGATGTTTATAATCATTAATGAGCTACTGGATCGCTCTTAAGACAGTCTAAGCATGAAACTATTTACTGGTAATATCTAAACAATACGAAGTATTGTACTTCAAAACAGAATAAGAGAGTTCAAGATATCTGCTAGAAAATAGCTGTTAATTAGTAACTTAAAAATCAACATAGAACCATGCTTTAAGGACCAGAATATACACTCAAGAGAGACTTTAGAAACTCAGAATCCTAAACAGTGAGTGAGAACCATGTGACCTTTATGTCACACATAGAGAGAACTATATACACAAATGTAGTACAAAGTAATCAACAACTAACCATCTACCTATGAACTATTAGCCTCTTTTGTCAAGTTTTTCATCTTAACTAATTTAACCTCTAATTTAGGAACCTTATACCGTTTACTACGCCTAGTGTATAATTTAAGTATAGCGTTTATATAAAGGTATGTTGGAATTTAAGTACCATAACAATTATATAAATAAATATAAACATCATCAAAGCACATAGCGGAAGCGTAAGAATCAAATACTTGTAATTAATTAACCGAATATAAAAGAAACGCGTTGATGAACTCAAATAAGTACATTTTATTACTATCATTTATCCTATTAATTTGACTTGTTTTACTATATTATGTATGAGGATTGATACTTAATCGTTTACTTTTGTAATTCTCAGGTAAAAACAAGCATTTGGTGAAACTTGGCGATTTTGGACTAATAATGGAGCAAAACGTGCATAAAGTGAAGAGTCTACTGATATGGACAAGATCAAGTCAATTCTGCTCCAGATGCGCCGCATCTCACTATCAACATGCGCCGCATCTCTATCAAGATATCACCAGATACGATCCAAGATACAAGAGGACATGCGCCGCATCTAATAAAGAGTTACGCCGCATCTTCTGGCGGTGTACGAATATTCCTGAATATTATAATCTTGGACCCCACGCGAAGTTAAGTACATGCGCCGCATCTACTTAAGTAGATGCGCCGCATCTTCCCTCAGACACAAACTATAAATACCCCGTAGACCAGACGCATTAAAAAGATTCGGAAGTTCGAAAACCTAAAGACCGAACAGAAGAGAAGGACGAATTCAGTCAAGAAGGCAGCACAAGACACACCCAAATCTAAGATACAAGAGCTGTAAGAAGGTGCTGCATGTATTTAATTCATTAAGTAGTTTTGTTTTATTGTTTTAGCAAACTTTAATTCATCAGGATTGGTGGCTTGTGTAATGTGACAACGGAAAGATTGCACTCCCTTTAATACTTGCTTTCCCATCAATTAAAGTTTATATGTTGATGTCTTTGGTTACTACTTATTAGTGCATTGACCACCTCTGTGTTTATTAGTGGCTTGCGGGCACCCGACTGCGGGACAAGGTGTGGCTCCCACGGTTGTTTCTAAATTGATCACTTAGGAATAACTTTTAGACATAAGTCGTCATTAAGGGTTTACTCGCCGATAAGAATAGGACCAACGAGAAAGGGTTAATTACATACACTTCATATAAAGCTATCAATAAAACAAGTGACAATCTACTTAATCATAAGGACAGCCCTCTTATTGTCTCTAGTATCTATCTGTGTACGTGTGTGCTACTTGCTGATTCGTGCCTATTTGTTTATTTTATTATTTAATTGCAAACAAAACTGTGCCAGTCTCTCAGGCTGAAACCCCCTTGCGTTAGGATATTAAAATACTGATTAGATTAACGAGATTATACGTTCCACTCTTAGTGATCGACACTCTACTTACCATTATCTTCATACTGACCGGGTACACTGCTCGTTAAGTGTGTGTGTTATTGATAAGTCGGCTAAATATAAATTTAAAACTTGAGTAGGCATTAAAACTGCTAAACCGCAACGACACATCACGCGCATCAAGTTTTTGGCGCCGTTGCCGGGGAGTGAATTGTTATTTTCTGTTAATTTGATTAGTATTTTAATTAGGTTTTTCTTTTTATTAGATTAATTGCATCATTGTACTATTTTGCATATTTGTTGTATTGTGTGTTATTTGTTTGCTTTTGTTTTTATTTTTGTGTGTTTTATTTTTTTTGTTTCGTGTGTTTAATTTTTATTTTTATTTTTCGTATTTTTCTGTTCTGCTATCGTTGTACTGTGCTAAATCAAACGATACGGCGCATCTGATATCTCAGATACGGCGTATTGCGTTTAATTTTTTTAATACAACGCGTTTAATTAATTCGATACGACGCATCTTTTCCCCAAGATACGGCGTATCTGTTTTTAACAAGAAAATTTTTCTAAGCGATAAAGTAATACGACGCATCTGCTCTTGTAGATACGGCGTATCTGTTTTGATAAATTTTTTTTTCTAAACGTTAACGCCATACGACGCATCTGCTTTCGCAGATACGGCGTATCTATTATTTTAATTAAAAACAGTTTGCGAATTATTAAACAGATACGGCGTATCGATCTCTGTCGATACGGCGCATCTTACTGAATCAAAAATCTTTTATTTTTAAACGTAACGAAAATACGGCGCATTAACTTTCGTTAATACGACGCATTTAATTTTAATTAGATAAATTGATTTTTGATTAATTAAAATTGATACGGCGCATTCTAATTTCTAAAGCGGCGTATCTATTTTCTTAATAAAAGTTTGACTTATTTTTAACGTATTAAGATACGGCGTATCCCATTTATTGGATACGGCGCATCAACAGCAGATATCAGAAGCTTTTATTTTACTTTGATCGTTTCACCCTTCTTTTGCACGAGTAAGTTTTATTTCAGGAAGATGGACGATCCGGATATTACAATGGAAGAATATATCAGATTTGAAGAGGAAAGAGCCTTGAGCAATTATGGGATATACGATTGGGAGAGAGCAAGATATGGTGCACAAGTCATTGAAACGAAAGAAATCACTATGGAAGAATACTTGATTCTTGGACGAGAAAAGTTAAAGAAAGAAAGAAATAGGTTGCCGTTTCAACACACTTGGTGTATGTCAAATGATGATGAAGAAGATTCATATACCGTGAAACCAATTCCGGCAATTGTTATTGATAGTACTTTTTCCTCGGAGATTGAACAAGATGATGTGTATACGGAACCCTACGTTGAAGAATATTCTGCAATCGTATTACCACCATTAGACAATCCAACGGATGAAGATGAAAAGTATTCTAATTTTGATTTCGAACCAATTGACGCCATAGTTTATGATGACATACCTCAACCAGATTTTGACCCAACGAGGGATTTTGAAGAAATCTGGGATTACTTATTTAAGGATGAAATTCGGGACGATGCTAAAATAGAAAGACCACTAGTTGAAGATGGAGATTCACACGATGAATTGGAGTCACTTACAATACAAAGTGGTACAAATTTATTTAATATTATTAATCCGGTTACTAATAATCTTGCTAGTTTTCCTAAACAGGTTGCAAAACAAAAAGATGATGAGGTGAAATCTATTACACTACCTATTGAAGCACCTGTGATCAACCCGTATTTGGTGGAGCTCGAAGAAGAGTTTGGTGCTGAGCTCTTAAACACTGCAATGATTGATGAAGATGATGATTTAGACCCTATGAAGGTTGTAGAGGAACTCGAACTTTTACTTGCCAAAGACCCTTTCTCATCTTCTGCAGAAGTCAAGGGACGCCTTACTACCAACGAGACTAACCAAGAAGAAAGGAGACTCATTTTTCCTCAACATACTACTCTTTCAGATGTGATGGTCAAGTCATCCAATTTATCAACCAAACCGGGTAAGAGTAGAAAAGATGTACATATATTGCCAAGGTATGATTTTTATTTATTTCTTCCATCTTTACTAGCAAATTTACACTCTTTTCGTGTTTATTGCTACTATCACCCGCACTTGACCCCAAGTGGGGGGAAGAATACCCTATTACGCGGTAAATAAGGGTGGAGTCAGGCTTGTGACTCGAACAAAAACAAGCGCTTCGTGGGAGGCAACCCATGCTTATCTTTTATTTTATTTTCTGATTTTGTATTGAGTCAGTCAGGCCGCTGAGGATACGGCGCATCTCAATTCTGAGATGCGACGCATCTCCTGCAAATGGTCATATCTTATTTTATTTTTCTGCATTTTCTATTTTCGAATTTAAAACTTTTTATCAGTTTATTTTAATGCGGCGCATCCCTGGTTAAGGATGCGGCGCATCTTTATTCTGATCCGTATTTATTCCAGGCTCGATACGGCGTATCTTCTTCAATAAGATACGGCGCATCGACTGACCTGATGATTTTCAGTTTTAATTTTTAAGTTTTATTTTTATCTAACTACTAATGTATTATGCAAGTTGAACCTTTCTTATCTTAGGTGTGTTTTAAAAGTGTTGGTGGTATTATAGTTTCCTGGATTTCCTGTGGATAAATCAAGTATGAAGCTTTAACGTTCTAATCCACAAGAAGTTGATTTTTGCTCTTACACTAATGGAGGATCATACCGAGCAAATCTCAGGGGAGTTTTTCCGTTCTAATTCTTTTTATTTCCAGTTTTTAACCTTTTATACAAACAACGAGGACGTTGTTTAACTTAAGTGGGGGGATAGGAGAATTAGAACACTTAACAATTACTTGTCCTAAACTTTTTCAAAAATTATGCTTAAAATGTGCTTAATATTATCAAACTTAAAAATTTTTTAGCATGTTTTTGTTTAAGATCTAAGTTGCATAACTGCACACATGACGTTATTTTCAAAAATTGTGATTTTTACAAAATTCACAAATCTATGAGTGTGCCGGTGACTTGTAAACTTTAGAACTTGGCTTGTATACTATTCGAGACCACCATAATGAGTATTATTTATTTAATTGGAATGACTTGTCTAACTTGGTAAAATTCTAGGATTACACCCAAATAGCCTATTATATGTTATGTGTTATTAACTAGCTACACTGGTTAGTTAACCCCCGTATAAACCCTTTTGTTACTCTCATTTTTAGAGTAAGATACCCCTAGAAAAACACTCAGAGCCATTCCTTTCGTTTCTTACACCTATGTTTAAAATGTTTCGTTACACCTTAAACCTTAGCCTACCCTGTAGATTAGAATCCGTGGTTGGTTAATTGCTATAGGCAGAGTGTGTTTCCTTACATTACCTGTGTTCGCGTGCGTAATTCATTATATATGGTTAGGTCGGGAAATTGCACAATGCAATTGGAGTGAAAGTAAATATTGTATATTTTAGAGTTTATTTTTCGTGTGTTTACTACTTTCACTATTAGCATTATTTCTGAAAGTATGAAAAGTATGAATAAAAATTATCCGGAAAGAAAGTTGTAGTGATGTGGTGAAATTTTACACATCTATGTTTATGTTTCAAAAAAAAAAAAAAAAAAAAAAAAAAAAAAAAAAAAAAAAAAAGAGAAAAGAAAAAGAAAGAAAAAAGAGTTGGATGTTTATTTTAAGCCAACGATGTAAAGTTATGTAAGTGGTTCATATGGCCACTATTTGTTGTATTATATCTATGGATTGAATGGGAATTGGCAGTTATGGGAATGCCAATTAAGGATTATTCTTTGATTAAGATTTTGTTGAGTATAATTCGTGTCTACCTAAAGCGTGTGTTTCAAGTGTTAAAGCGTGAGTTATTCAATGATATGAGTCTTATTCATGGGATGGTTGGGATAGTGATTAACCACACTTAGGATTTTAATTTATTTGTTTTGTTTATTTTTATTTTTATTTTTACACCAATTTATATCCCAAATGTTATCCATACCCTTTATTATTCTTTATCCAACCAAACCTTTGATTTATTGAGATTAGGGATTTGAGCAATCTTAAGTATCGTAGTCGTGGATTCGGCTATGTATTTATGATTTTGTCGCCCTTTTTGATATATTATTATTGGTGAAGTTTGGACCTATCTTTAGCCTATTCGAGTTAAGGATTTGAGCAATTGCAAGTATCGTGTTCGTGGATTCGATCATGTATTTGTGATTTTGTCGCCTTTTCTGGAATTTGAGATCGATAGTGAAAAGAGAATAATTAACCCTTAAGCCTAAAAACCCTTTTTACCGCTTTAGACTTGTTATTCCTTAGCTTTAGTGGTGGAGATGTGTATACTTGCCAAGCTTATGATAGAATATTCGTCGCGACTGGACAGTTAAACGATTAGATTTGCTTTTATCGACTTATTTTATTTTACTTCTAATTCGTTAAGTGTTTAGTTGTGTGATTACGAAATAAACGAATACATGCTTAAATATATAAAAATAAATCCTAACATCTTTTAGGATACATTTTCATAAGTTTTAATCTAAGGTTTACTTGGGGACAAGTAAAGTTCAAGTGGGGGGATATTTGATGAACTCAAATAAGTACATTTTATTACTATCATTTATCCTATTAATTTGACTTGTTTTACTATATTATGTATGAGGATTGATACTTAATCGTTTACTTTTGTAATTCTCAGGTAAAAACAAGCATTTGGTGAAACTTGGCGATTTTGGACTAATAATGGAGCAAAACGTGCATAAAGTGAAGAGTCTACTGAAATGAAGAAGATCAAGACTAATCTGCTCCAGATGCGCCGCATCTCACTATCAACATGCGCCGCATCTCTATCAAGATATCACCAGATACGATCCAAGATACAAGCGGACATGCGCCGCATCTAATAAAGAGTTACGCCGCATCTTCTGGCGGTGTACGAATATTCCTGAATATTATAATCTTGGACCCCACGCGAAGTTAAGTACATGCGCCGCATCTACTTAAGTAGATGCGCCGCATCTTCCCTCAGACACAAACTATAAATACCCCGTAGACCAGACGCATTAAAAAGATTCGGAAGTTCGAAAACCTAAAGACCGAACAGAAGAGAAGGACGAATTCAGTCAAGAGGCAGCACAAGACACACCCAAATCGAAGATACAAGAGCTGTAAGAAGGTGCTGCATGTATTTAATTCATTAAGTAGTTTTGTTTTATTGTTTTAGCAAACTTTAATTCATCAGGATTGGTGGCTTGTGTAATGTGACAACGGAAAGATTGCACTCCCTTTAATACTTGCTTTCCCATCAATTAAAGTTTATATGTTGATGTCTTTGGTTACTACTTATTAGTGCATTGACCACCTCTGTGTTTATTAGTGGCTTGCGGGCACCCGACTGCGGGACAAGGTGTGGCTCCCACGGTTGTTTCTAAATTGATCACTTAGGAATAACTTTTAGACATAAGTCGTCATTAAGGGTTTACTCGCCGATAAGAATAGGACCAACGAGAAAGGGTTAATTACATACACTTCATATAAAGCTATCAATAAAACAAGTGACAATCTACTTAATCATAAGGACAGCCCTCTTATTGTCTCTAGTATCTATCTGTGTACGTGTGTGCTACTTGTTGATTCGTGCCTATTTGTTTATTTTATTATTTAATTGCAAACAAAACTGTGCCAGTCTCTCAGGCTGAAACCCCCTTGCGTTAGGATATTAAAATACTGATTAGATTAACGAGATTATACGTTCCACTCTTAGTGATCGACACTCTACTTACCATTATCTTCATACTGACTGGGTACACTGCTCGTTAAGTGTGTGTGTTATTGATAAGTCGGCTAAATATAAATTTAAAACTTGAGTAGGCATTAAAACTGCTAAACCGCAACGACACATCACGCGCATCACGCGTACCTTTTGATTCTAGCAAGAACAAGAATCAAACTTAATCTTCTTCAAATCTTTAACAGACGGATTAATGAGATACCCCTTACCTTTTTGTATCTCAATCCAAGATATATAAACTATAGTGAGTTTATACCACAATCTTGTACACACGTATTATAACCGAATTAAAGATTATGCTAGTAATGTAAACACAATTAAACCAAAACGATTTTGTTTATGAAAACTTTGAGTTGATTGACCCTTAGGGTTAAGGGATCGATCGGCCACAATAAAGGAGAAGAAGAAAGGGTTTTAGGGTTATAGCAAGTACACAAGAAGTAAGTATTGAATAAACCTAGCCTTGTATATATAGATGAGAAATCTTGGAGGACAAGTTTGCATGGGTTTCTAGCCCATGAACCGATCGGCCATAGAGTCCACAAGGGATTCCGAAACCTTCTTGTCCCTCTAATTTCATCTATAGTCCTTTCTTTATTCCCTGACGGTCGTTAGTCAATTCCTGTTAATTACTTAACGTCCGTTAGTCCTTATTTTGTGTTTAAATAATTAAATACATAACGATTTATATATATTAATTATTATACATTAATTCCTAATACGTAATGTGTGCAATCCCGTGGTCCCGAGTTCGATTCTAGTCATACACATTAATATTTGTCCATTAAAACTAACAGCTCCCACTTGGACATCTATTAATAGTAATGACATTGGTTAGCGTCTAGCAACACGCCAATGCCCCTAGTACAACTCGGGTGGTGGTCTCCTGGAAAAACCATTCGATGATTCATCATCATACTTATCCTTTTGTTTCTAATACTACGTTAATAAAGATATGGATCTTAGTCATTCTTTATTAACCATTTTGTTTCTCGTTGTTTCTGATTGAGCAAGATTACCAAATCTTCTGAACATATTCAGGGGAGATCTTGGGTGCGGCCGTACAAACATCTTGTCAACCCTACGAGGGGCCCAGCAGTATTAAACTTCAAACAAATTTGAAGGAACAAATTCTCTCTTGACTACGAGCCTAACCCATGAACTTTGCAACATTCCTGAAAACAATCCTTATAGCTACCAGTTACATATAGCGGTAAATTGCTTCACAGAAATGCACTACATCCATGACAGTTATCTGGTATCTCAAGTCTGAGGATAGCTATATATACATGATTTACTTGATGACAAGATCCATAAAGTAAACTCATGAAGTTGGGATCAGTCCTATATTCAATTCATTGAATATCATGTGAAATTGGCATGTCAACGCATCAATATACTTTCAAGTATATTCTACCAATACTCAGATTTGTCTTGATTTAATGATATTCCCATATCATTAAATAATAACGGACAATTTAGAATAACATAAGTTATTCACGGATTTAAACTTGCAAATATATGATACAATCTATTGTTAATGAAAACAAATGTACCAGGTACTTTAATTCATTGTAAATAATAATTGCTTAACATCTCTTATCCAAATACTAAATAGATCAATGCATGATAATTCTAGTTAATGAATTATGCCTCAAGTCATGTCAATCATACTTGTTGACAAGACATAAATCAACTAATTTTGATCTATCGGAATTTTGAGAATACTTATTTCAAGAATTCAATTAGTGAAGTTTTTGTATGTGTGCATTCAACTATCTTGATATTGCCACATAATATTTCATAAAATACGTGACATCCTCAACTACGAATTTATGACAATTAAACTTTCAAACCTTTTATAGTTTAAAGTATTTTAATTCTTTAATGTATAATGCAACTATGCTTTTAGTTAAGCATAACTAGTATACATGGCCATTAACAAGGATGAAATCCTACCATGACTAGTATTGAGTGTCATCTCAATTTCATTAGCATCATTGTATGCAAACAACAATATGCTCTTTAAAATTCCGTAAACTTTAATATCCATTGTGTAATGTTTGATGCCTTCCAATCTTTCAAGATTTGTCGGCTATAACGATTACGCACAATTTGCCATATGGTACATACTTAGAATTTAGGAGCAATTCCAAGATGAGGATGTAATTCTATATCCAACCATATTCATTACACTTAGTTATCTAATAACTTTCAATTAGATATCAATGTTGTCAAATCATCTTGCATCCAAGCATGATACAACAAATAACATGATGTACATGAAAAATCCTTGTGTCAAACTTAGATTTCATTCATGTTATATCTTTTCAAAGATATGTTTACTATTTAGACTTTCTAATAGTATATCATGCTCTATTAGAATCAATTATTTTACCGCTTATGTTTATAACAATAAACATACATTCCAATGTTGTATGTTTATTTCCTAAATTTTCAAGTGAAGTTTCATTCCAAACTAACACTTAACATTTAACGTTTTATGAAATGTTACTTCCTATATGTTATACAATATATATGAAATAAGAAAATAAATATAACACTCCCACTAGCTTTCAGGAATACTAAGGAATTATCTTATTTTAATTATAAATCAAAACTTGGATTTAATAATTAAACATAAGTATATCTCCTAAATGCATGCATTAATCCATTCATGAATTATTGCACTTTGTATACATCCAAAGATTATGTGAATTCAAATACTCCTTTTGATTACTTATCGTCCTCCAAGTAATTACTCAAGAAAGAGTTTTGATATTCCATTGTTAATTTCATATTAATGAAACTAAGAATGACAATCATAATCTTTATACATTTAATGTGCCAAGAAAGAATATTCAATCACAGTTAATTGCTTAAGTGTAATTGATAATCTTGTAATAAGACATACATTAAATATGTTTACAAATTTTGTCCATATGATTTCTACACAAAGATTTAAACCACTTGGATTCTAATTCCCTTTGAAGAAACTCATCTTCATTCTATAGTCTAACTATAGAGTTTAAGATTAAACTAAATTTCCAAAACTAGTTATCATTATGGACTGCATCTAAACATTCATAGTATGAGTAATTTGCCAAATTCAATATTTGCAATTCATCTTAATGACCAACAGGTTTACCATAATCCTGTAACTCATAATCCTCAACATATTATTCAAATATTTGAGATATCCTTGCGGATCTATGAATGAGAATTCCATCATCTTGAGATTTAGCATTAACATGTTTAATCCTCATCATGACATTTACTAGTGTATTTATTTAGAAGATTATGTATCTTGTAATTTTATCTTTCAAAATAAAACCTCCCACTTTCCTTTTGGAATTTATAGACTATCTATAACTACTTAGCAAGTAGAGCAACCCCATATAGTTCTCTTTTGGGACATTACAAATACACATTGACAGTTCCTTACATTAAGTTTGTTAATAACCTACTCATAAGTAGTTTAACAAATTCAAAACTTCAATTTTAAGACTTAATGTGATTCATCACTTTCCATAATAAATGATTTCTTATTAATCTTCTAGGCTGGAGTCTTATTGAGTATATACAACCCATACTCAATTTTCTAACCTTGATAACTTTTGGAAGAAAGGAAGTTATAGTTATCTTTAATCAAACAATACCACTAGAGTTTGATTCTCCTAACTGAACACACCACAAACTCGTGGTATTTCATTAGAACTAATATTGTGAGACAATCTAACAATATGTAAGATAAACTTATACTCCTTTTGGCTTTCCTATTTACCAACTAAGTCAACTTAATGGTGAAATAGATTTTCAAGCCAATTGCATGCTTTATAACACAAGTACTTTTTAACTAATTCACTTATCGTTCATGTCTCAATCAAGAAGACATAGACTATTATAATCCCACTATACGTTATAAATCATTGATCAACTCAATGACTTCTTGTATATGTCTTAATAAAGAAGACATAACAAGTTAACGTCTTACTTTATATTATAATAAGTCTTGTAACAATTAAAAGACTTCATATTTATAGCTTTAGAATAAAGTATAAACATGTATAACTAAATTAATCATGAACACCACAATTTTGTTTCAATAGTAATTTCAAGTTAATTTATTACTTCATATATTTATGACATTCTAAGAATACATAAATATTCAAATTTGAAGTAGTATTAGATTACTTCATTTATTTATGTCATTTCAATAATACATAAATATTTATTTTCAAGTAGTCTCATTATCCTTATTGACACTTGTTCTAATAGGTATCTAATTTAGAAACAGTAATTATCCATGTACGGTCTTACGTAATCATGGAATTTCACCTTGTTATTGTAATCTAGTCAAGGTCTCACTTAAGCTAAATTTCAATAACAAGTGTTTCTAGACTTAGAGGTGTATTAGTCATATTTAGAACGTTAGTTTCTTACCTTGCGGTCAAGACAGTTCTTTAAATCATATTCCTATATGTTGTACCTTGCACACAATATAAGATTTCTCCCACTTGTGCATGAAACAACATCATGTATCAGATAAACAACACGTCACTCGTTTATTTATGTGATCAATATGATTGTGTCATAGATATTAGCATAATTAGTAGATATAGAACTACCTTGTCTAGTAAGGAAACATACATGACTATCCTTAAAACCACAAGTGTCTATAATTGGAAAGTAATTATCTCAAGACATTCTAGAGATAATTTGGGTTACTACTGTTACACCCGTACCCCGATGAGGTACAATATGACTATATAATATGTTATGTGTTATATCTTATGAGTTAGTTAAATAAAGAAAATGTGGCCAAGTTAGGAAGGATGAAACTAGAAGGACTAGCCTTGCCAATGGACTAAACTTATTTTAGCATATGATTAAATACCCATCTATTAGAATTGTCTGGAAATCTTGAGCTCATTCCATAAGGTCGACATATAGCAAGAAAAAGGAGGGAATACTTGAAGTCATCATCTTATCTCATTTTAGCTATCAAGAAGTGATCAAAGGCACTAGAGATACCTTAATTGTTATCTCTTCATCAAGTAAGTAACTTTCCCCAATTTGTAGAAATTAGGGTTCATGTGGTGGATTGGAGTATTATGGATAAAGGTTGTAAATGATGATCTCCTTAGTTAATTAGTTGCTAATTATAGTTAATTTTGTAATAGGAAGCATTGTAGAAGCCCATTCAAACCAAGTAGGAAGCTAGTAGGAATCAAGGTAAGTATATGAGTATAATCCTTGTTAATGCTATGATGATAATGTTATGTTTATGATTAATGTGATTTGTATGGAGCTTGTGAATGTATGTTGGCTTGGATCCAATGCTAGTTGTGTTAATGCTAAATAATTACTTGCCCAGTCAAGGTGTATAATAATCTCATTTGATGCTCCTTGTTAATTTTATGATTGGTGGTAATCACCAATCTCATGTAAATGTAATGTGGATTATATCTTGTATACTTACTAAGCGTTTTCGCTTACGGTTTAGATGTTAATGATTTTGTAGGTACAAGTGGAGAAGGCAAGGGTAAGGGCTTAGCTTAGCTCTAGTGTAGAAGGTAGACTAGAGGACCGTATTCTTTTGGACCAAGCATATTGAAGTTGGAAGCTCCCGACGTGTTTTTTTGTGTTTTGGGTATATTTCATCTCATATGGTCATTTTGTTAGTCAACGGTCATTATTCATGTTAGTTCATGAGTCAAGTTTATGTACATGTCAAGAAGTCTTTATGTTACTTGGTTATGGTGGTATTTAAGAGGGTGATTGGCATATAGCCAAATCTACCCATTTTGGGAAGTTATGAGTCATGACGTTGTACCAACACTCTTTCAATATATTATAGATGTTAAGTTATGCATAAGTTCAAAAGGATATATATAGTAGTTGTGCATTTGTGTATAAAGTGTGTTTTTGAAAGTTAGTTTAAGGGAGTGTTTGGTATAAGTTAGTTGTTACACTTTTTGGGGATGTAACGGGTCAAGTTGTTATGAAATGAGTTTCAATATGTTAGCTATAGTCTATATGTCAAGAGAATAATGTCGGGAATGTTTATAGCACCGAAATGGTGTTAAATGGTTTGGGTGTGTTAATATTAAAATGTGCAGGTTTTGTTGCAGGGTTGTAGTTACGGCGTAATCATGTTATGGGTTACGGCGTAACTACAATACCGAGGCATCCCATTTTGTTGCAGGGTTGTAGTTACGGCGTAATCATGTTATGGGTTACGGCGTAACTACAATACCGAGGCATCCCATTTTCTTGTAATTAGGTTACGGCGTAACTACTTCTTGTAGTTACGGCGTAACTTTTGTGCTGCTTGAATTTAAGTTATTTCCAATTAATGTGTAAAAGATTTTTTTTCAAAAAGAAATCAAATACAACGTAATGTGTCTGGAGAGGAGCAACGTCATAGATTTCTGTTTTCAAAGAATGGTGTAACGTATGTATACTTTAGTCAAACGTTTCCGCGTCAAAAAGTTTTAAATTTTGGTCAAAGCGGGCACGGGGCGTTACAACTTGGTATCAGAGCCAGGTCTAAGAGAATTAGGATTTCACTTTAGGATTTCCTAGACTTAGGCCTTGTATAGATGCGTTTAGAGCTAGTGTTTGTTATTTGTGTATTGTTTGGATGATTTTGAGGACCCATACGTTCAATATTTTCATGACCATGCCTGGCCACCGTAGTGATGAAAATACGGGACATATGTGAAATTGAAATCATTTAGATCATACATGAGTGACAAGCTAGGGTGCTAGAACAAGATAGAAATGTCATTCATGCATTGGCTAAGTATACATAATTGTGTTTAATGTTGTGAATTGCTAATTTTCAGTAAGAAGAAATGGAAACCCCTCTCACGAAGGAAGTCGCGAAAGCCACGGCTTCCAAGCATGCCGAAACTTCGGCAAGTGATCCGGGTAATGATAGTAAGGATAATGAAAGTTCTTCCTCAAACTCCGGAGGCCCTAACTTTAGAGGCTTCACGGGAGAGGAAATGAAAGCCCTAGACAAAATGATGACAAAGAGAGTGGGTAAGGCTATTGAGCAAGCAATGCCCTACTATGTCCAACAAACAACGCAAAATCTTAGGGAGCTAATGAAGGAAGAGTTTAAAGAGTTTAAGAAAGAATGTGGTCCGACAAAAGAACCTAAGAATGACAAAGCTACTTACCGGGACTTCACGGCTTGTGATGTGCCATGGTTTACCGGTGTACTTGACCCCATTGTTAGTAATAGGTGGATCACGGCGGTGGAAGGCGTTTTTCGTACTAGTGGTTGTGAAGAAAGGAAGAAGGTTATCTATGCTACTAAATTTCTTCGTGATAGTGCTAAGACTTGGTGGGAAGGAAAGGTGTGTGAGAAAGGTGAACCTTGGGCGGAGACTTGTACGTGGAAGGAATTCAAGGAGTTGTTTAGTGCCGAGTATGCTCCGGTTGAGGAGATTGACAAAATTCGAGAGAAATTCCAATCTCTCACTCAAACTAATGAGACGGTAAATGAGTTGTGGAGGACGTTTAATGATATGGTTCCTTATTGTCCCGAGTATCTTGGGAATGACAAGCTTAGGGTTGACAAGTTCCAAAGGATGCTCAAGGATGAAATTCGTGAGGTGATTTCGCCATTCAAATGTACTACGTTGGAGGATCTTCTGAGTAGAGCTAGGGTAAGGGAAGCGGACTTACTTAGGAGGAAGGAGAAAGAGGCGAAAGAACCAAAAAGGAAGCTAGAGTTTGCGGATCGGGATGGGAAGAAAGCCAAATTTGACCATGGCAAGAAGAGTGTGGGAAACAAAGCTAAGGTAGCATGTTCTAAGTGTGGCAAGTTCCATCTTGGGGAATGTAGGCGAAATACGCCGGGTTTTTACAAGTGTGGAGCTTTAGATCATCAAAGCAAAGATTGTACCAAGCCGATGATAATATGCTATGGGTGTAACGAGATAGGGCATAGGTTGAGGGATTGCCAGAAATCGAAGGCGATTGAAGCAAAGCCTTTGAGAACTATCAAGAATGAGAAAGTGGAGGTTCCAAAACCAACAGCTCGAGTCTATCAAATGAGTGTCGAAGAAGCCAAATCGGGGACTGATGTCATCACAGGTATTCATCTTGTTAATTCTGTACCCGTTCGAGTTTTGTATGATTCGGGTGCTAGTGTGTCCTTCGTGTCTTATGATTTTAGCAAGCAACTAACCTCCCCATTAGCTAAACTCCCGATACCCCTAGAAGTCGAAATAGCCGATAGTAAAATCGTTATTGTGTCTAATGTATATCGAGACGTAGAGATAGAGATTGATGAAAACGTCTTTAAGATTGACTTAATTCCCATTGTGCTCGGGGAGTTTGATATTGTTATTGGTATGGATTGGCTTGGCAAATATAACGCGGCTATCCTTTGTAGCCAAAAGATCATTCGAGTTGTGAATTCTAGCGGTCGTGAAATGATTATTTATGGTGATAAAAGGAAAGGTGAACTAAAGTTATGCTTTGTGATGAAGGCTAGGAGATATTTATCACGTGGTTGTTATGCCTTCATGGCTCACGTGGTGGATACGAGCTTTGAGAAGAAAAGTGTCGATGATGTTCCGGTTGTGAACGAATTTTGTGATGTCTTTCCGGAAGATTTGCCGGGTATTCCACCCGAAAGGCAAGTCGAATTCCGTATTGATCTTGTTCCGGGTGCTACCCCTGTTGCCAAAACTCCTTATCGTCTAGCTCCGTCCGAAATGAAAGAATTGATGAGTCAACTTCAAGAATTGCTTGACAAGGGTTTCATTCGTCCTAGTAGTTCGCCATGGGGAGCTCCAATCTTGTTCGTTAAGAAGAAAGATGGTAGTATGCGGATGTGCATCGACTACCGCGAATTGAATAAAGTCACGGTGAAAAACGTGTATCCGTTACCAAGAATCGATGACCTCTTTGATCAACTTCAAGGTGCACGATGGTTTTCAAAGATCGATCTCCGTTCGGGTTATCACCAATTGAAGGTTCGGGAAGAAGACATTCCCAAGACGGCCTTTAGGACCCGATATGGACATTACGAGTTTACGGTTATGCCTTTTGGTCTCACGAACGCGCCTGCGGTTTTTATGGATCTTATGAACCGCGTATGTAGACCGATGTTGGATAGGTTCGTCATAGTGTTCATCGATGATATTCTTATCTACTGAAAGAGTAAGGCGGAGCATGCCGTGCATTTGCGGGAGATTTTGGAGACTTTGAGAAAAGAAAGATTGTATGCCAAATTTTCGAAATGTGAATTTTGGTTACAAGAAGTTCAATTCCTCGGTCACGTTATTAATTCCGACGGTATTAAAGTTGATCCTTCAAAAGTGGAAGCTGTAATGAAATGGCATGCGCTAAGGAATGTTGGTGAGATTCAAAGTTTCCTCGGTCTTGCGGGATATTATCGCAGGTTTATTCAAGACTTCTCCAAAATCGCGTCATCTCTAACAAAACTTACTAAGAAGAATGCTACTTTTGAGTGGGGTGAAGAACAAGAAGAAGCTTTTCGTACCTTACGGAGGAAGTTATGTGAAGCACCGGTTCTCGTGTTACCGGAAGGAATTGAAGATATGGTGGTTTATAGCGACGCGTCTTATTCCGGTCTTGGATGTGTTCTTATGCAAAGGGGAAAGGTGATTGCTTATGCCTCTAGACAACTAAAGAAGCATGAAGAAAATTACGCAACTCATGATCTTGAGTTCGCGGCTGTGGTGTTTGCTCTAAAACTTTGGAGGCATTATTTATATGGTATCAAGTTTGTGATTTACACCGATCATCGAAGCCTTCAATACTTCCTTGATAAGAAAGATCTGAACATGAGGCAACGAAGATGGTTAGACTTGTTGAAGGACTACGATTGTGAAATCCGTTACCATCCTGGTAAAGCAAATGTGGTGGCGGATGCTTTGAGCCGCAAGGATCGAAATAAAGTCACTAGGATTCATTCGTTGCGGATGATTGTCACGACCGACCTCTTTGATAAGATCAAGTTAGCTCAGGAAGAAGCATTGAAAGAGGGAAATAGAGAAAATGAACGTATCACCTCCCACATTCCGCATCTTAAGGAAGATAGTCGTGGGATTAGGACTCGGTATGGAAGGGTTTATATTCCTTTTCATAGTGACATCAAAGAATTGATTCTAGAGGAAGCACACAAGTCGAAATATTCTATTCATCCGGGAGCTACAAAGATGTACCGTGATTTGAAGAAGAACTATTGGTGGCCGGGTATGAAAAGAGATTGTGTAAAGTACGTTGAGAAGTGTTTAACTTGTTTAAAGGTCAAAGCCGAGCATCAAAAACCGTATGGAAAAGTTCAACCCTTAGACATTCCGGTTTGGAAGTGGGAAAAGATCACGATGGATTTCATTACGAAATTGCCAAGAACGAAAAAGAAGAACAACACAATTTGGGTCATAGTAGATCGCCTAACCAAGAGTGCTCATTTCATTCCGATCCGAGAGAATATGCCCGTTCATAAGTTAGCCAAGATTTACGTTAATGAAATAGTCGCACGTCATGGAGTGTGAAGGATTATACAAACACTTGGGATGTTAATCTTAATAATGTGTTTGGGATATTTAGGAATGAATGTGCTTTAGTACGTGGAATTTACTATAACACACTTAAAAGAAACAAAGGTGGTGAATATGTAAACGTGAGTTATAATGAACAATGAACACAACTTGAATAACACAAAACGATTCAATATTATTGATGAAATAATACAGATGATCTAACTATCACCAGGATTACAAAAGTAACCTTGAATCTTTGATTTGTTAAGGATTTGTGAATAAGTAACTAAGTTACTAGAGAGGTTGTTCTGTTTTTGGATATTGCTAATGTTATTAGTTGGAAAAACAGATAACTAAGGTGGTGACTAAGGGATCCTTTTATAGGATAAGGACCCCTTATTACAAGTTGCACAATATAAAAAGATACTTGGACTTTCTAACCTACTAATTAGAACTTTCAATGTAAACTACTCTGTATATTCTTCTGCACAACATAGAAGACTGAACTACTTCTACTTAACGTGTTACATTGTACAAAGACTAATAATACAACTAAATATCTACAAATAAATATCTATCAACTTGATCATCAACTTGGCAGGACCTTCATTAACTAGTAGTACCTTCTCACCCAGAAGGTACTGTTAGTACATCTTCAACTTCTTCAAGATCAACTAGCAGGCTTAATACTTCAACTGGCAGGCTCTTTGACTTGAACATTTTATTCCCAAAAATCCTCCCCTAAACTTGTTATTTCCTTTAAAATACACAAGTTTCTTATGAATAAAATACATACCTTGAGGATCTGAGGGAACTCTTCCAAAACCTTTACTCTCTATTCTTCCTTTTTCTTTCACATTGCTCAAAAATGCTCATCAGCAAACTTTGAACAACTTCTGACTTTTCTTCATCTTTATCACATCTTAACCTCTTAGAAATCATGGTTGTAAGAACTTCATAGCTCAGAGGATACTCTTTTTCAGCCAACATAAAGAGCTCAATCCCACTTTATGTAAAAAGATGATGAATACTGCTAAGACTTATAAATTCCCATGTGGTTGTAGAATCATGATATGGAAACTTCCAATGAACATCTTTTGGATTAGGATCATACATCCTATTGAACTCTACCCAAAGTTCTTGTTCCTTAACATCAGTGCTAGAATTTGTGTCTAGCCTAATTTGAACTAGATTCCACAATTCTTCTAAGTCAGCTCTGTCACATGCTCTTATTAGATTCTCAAAGTTTTTGAAGATAACAGTTTGTCCCCCAACCCTAGTTATTTTCCATGACTTTCCTGATCTATCATGGTGAATCTCCCAATCAATAATAGGGTGTCTAGACCTAATTGGATCAGCATGTATAATTGTTGGTAAAGCAATTAACATTTTACTTACTTGCTCTGGATCCAATTTTGCTTCTTTCTTCTTCTGAGTATCTTTTTTTTTCATTGAAGGCTTTGCATCAGATAGGATTTTGTAGTAACAAGTCTTGTAGGCATTCAGATAAAGGAAATGAATTTCTTCAGGAGATTTCTTCTTCAGTTGAGATTCAGTCCAATTGGCTTGATTTCTTAGAAACTTCTTCATGAAATTCACTTGATCTTTTGGAGTTGAGCCTACCTTAAAACCTCTTTTCTGACTTTCTTGAATCTTTTGAAAAATATCATCCAGAGCTGCTTCTCTATATTTGTTGTTGATAAAGGTTTCAAGCTCTGCTGTTTTCTCTTCAGTAGAAAGATTCTTGTCATCCATAATTATTGAAGCTTGACCTCTTACAATTGGATCATTGGCAATAATCCATTGCATCTGTGCATCAAATGTTTCCTGAGCAGCTTGAGAGTCAAGAAGAGTTTGAGCAGCATCTTTTTGCTCTTGCATTTCTGCAAGCAGTCTTGAAGCTTCTAATGCTTTTTGCATTTCTTCTTCATGAAGCCTTTTGAAGACTTCCTCATCTAAAGCCATCTGCACTTGCTCACTTTTCTTCAACCTTTTGGGCTTAGGTTCATCTTCAACCATAATTTTCTTGCCTTTATCTTTTGGTGTAGGTTCTTGAGATGGAGCAGCAGATTGTTCATCATCAACATATACCTTTCCTTGAACAAACAACCTCCCCTGAGGCTCTGAGTCCCTCTTTCTTTTGTACACATGATCAGCAGTACCTTTATAGTCCATAGCCAACAGCCTCTGAATCCTAGCAGGCTCTTTTGAACTAGCAGGATCTTGCTCTGCACCAGCAGGCTCTTCATCAGATACTTGAGTTCCTTCATGAAAATGAAATTGAGCCTCCTCTTCACCTTCAGAACTATCCATCCTCCCCTTTTTGGAAGAGTGACCCAAACTTTCAGCATCTGATCTTGAAGAACTAGATAGCACCAACTTTGAAGATCTTTTACCCTTTAGCATCTTCACTTCATTCTCCAATTTCTTAACCCTCTTAACTAACTTGATGTTTATCTCAGAAAATTTTGTGTTCTGACTTTTAAGAGCATTTTCTAAGAGCTGCACCTTCTCTTTTAGTTCTTTCACTGTCTGAGAATCCAGACTTTGATGTGGAGGAGATTGGGATGGTGATACATGATGTGATGGTGTTGGTGATGTTGCAGATGGTACTGGTGATGGGATTGGTGATGAAAGATGAGTTGGTGATATGTAACCAGGTGAAGAACTTGATGATGGTGATTCAGATGATGGTGTTGGTTCTTCAGCATGTTGTGGTAACATTTCATCAAAAAGTGGTATTTCTTCCCCATGGAAACCAATTTTCATGTTTGAAAACACCTTGTGTGAAAGTTTTGGTGTTTCATAAAGAGAGTGTGGGGGAAGTAACAAATGTTTTGATTTTGTGATGATGCATTGAATAAATCTGGGATACATCAAAAACTTTGTTTGGCTATCCACATTTTTAACTAATCCTTCAAAAATATGTTTGGAAAAATTGAATTTTCTGTTTGTTGCCAAGAAAATGAGAGCTGTAGCCATGTTACCACTAAATTGCTCCCAAGAGGTTTTCTTTTGGCTTAAACAATGAAGGATTGTATGGATCAAAAATCTCCATTGTGGAGTAAAATGCTTTTTAAGAAAGGTGAGTTTAGTAGAATCAGCATTATACCCCATTCTTTCCAAATTTTCAAAAATTTCAGTATCAGGCAATTGACTAATACCATCTGAATCATCCAAATGAAGATGTCTTCTAATGGATGACTCAGTAAGAGTCAAGGATTTGCCATCCACTTTGGCTTTTATCCTTTGGTCCCCATTTTCAGAAGTTTTAACTTTAGCTGTTTGCCAAAATTGTAAAATTTGAGATTCATAAATAGTGGGATTTACAAGTAAAGCAAACCTGATGTAAGAATCATTTAAAAAGTCCACTATTTGATGAAAAGAAGCATTATCCTCAGACTTTTCCAAAAATGCTAACTGGTTGTGACGTTTAACAAAAGTTAGAATAGCCATGGTGAAAATTAATGAAAAACTTGATTAGGATGGTGGGATTTGATGGTGGTACTGGTAGAAGATGAAAGGTGAGTGTTAATTGTGATAAGGACTGATGAAAGATATTATGAGAGTTTTACTTTTAACCGACAATAAGAAAATTTATAATAAGTAAATGAAAAGGCGGTTAAAAAGATCTTTTATATGAGAAATATAATATAATATAACATCAGTAATTTACAGAATTACCCCAACGGCTAATTGTAACTACCAGGCTCAACGGTTATCTAGCAGTACCATTTTACTCTACCAGTACCAAAATTTGAACTACCAGTACCTTTGAAAGAAAATTTTACTTGGCAGTCTCTTGGAAATTTTAGCAAAAATCCCTTATAGTTTTTAGCAAACTATCAGCTATCAACGGATTTGATTTGTCTTTACCAAAAGCCGTTTGCTTATGGACTAGTCAACTATTTACTGTAAAGTATGGTTAGTTAAATACCATATAGCTTTTGGTAAACTATCAACCATCAACGGATTTGATTTGTCTTTACCAAAAGCCGTTTGCTTATGGACTAGTCAGCTCTTAAGTTTGTAAAACTTGGTGAACTGAATACCAATTCCATATTGACCTAAAGATGGTGCAATTTCCTTGGATGGAGGAAATATAAGAGGTAATAATGCTGTGTATCTTGGATGCTTGGTTCAACAAGTGAAATCATCTAATCAGCATGCCTTTGCATTGAAACTTTCTTGAGTTTGATCTAGATAGAACTTTCTCCTTTAGGAATGCTTCATCCCTTCTGAATATATGATCTATTTTTATCATTTTCAACCTCTACATCATCTTGTATGCTCTTGTCTTCTCCTTCCATATATTGGTTTTTCTTCCATTCTGGGCTATTATTTCCTCCCCTGAGAGTGTTACCTCCCCTGAGATATAAATAACTTATATTTCCTTCTTTTTGTTTGGAAGATCTCTTGTTTTGTTATTAACCCATAGTCAAGCATTTGATTTTGGATCCAAAGGACTTGCCCACAACAACTTGCACCAGCAACATATTCTGCTTCAGTTGTAGAGTTGGCCACCATTGTTTGCTTCTTGCATTGCCAAGATATGAGTCTGCAACCAAGAAATTGACATCCACCAGTTGTGCATTTTCTGTCTAGGGTTGCACCAGCATAGTCACTATCAGAATAAGCCACCAAGTCAAAAGATGATTCCCTTGGATACCATAGACCCAACCTAGGTTGACCCTTGAGATATCTAAAGATCCTTTTGACTGCTGTAAGATGAGAAACTTTGGGATGTACTTGAAACCTTGCACATTCACATACTGAGAACATGATATCTGATCTTGATGATGTAAGGTACATCAAGGACCCAATCATTGATCTATAATTGTGCAAATCCACATCTTCACCCTCAGCATCCTTAAGTAACCCTTTTTCTGAATCCATTGGTGTACTTGCAACCTTAGAATCAGCAAACTGAAATTTCCTCAGGATCTCTGCTACATACTTATCTTGGCTGATAAATATGCCTTCAATTGATTGTTTCACTTGGAGACCCAGAAAGAAAGTAAGTTCCCCCATGGAACTCATTTCAAACTTACTATGCATAAGTTTTTCAAACTCTACACACAAGTCTTGGTTTGTGGATCCAAAGATAATGTCATCAACATAAATTTGTACCAGCAAGATGTCTTTCTTGGTTCTTTTGATGAACAAAGTTGGATCAATCTTGCCTCTTTGAAATCCATTTTCCAATAAATAGAAGGCCAATGTTTCATACCATGCCCTAGGAGCTTGGTGTAGACCATAAAGAGCCTTGGTAACCCTAGACACCTTGTCTGGATACTCTGCATCAATGAAGCCTGGAGGTTGAGAAACATACCCTTCTTCTCCAATAGTACCATACAAGAAAACACTTTTGACATCCATTTGGTAAACAGTGAAGCCTATGAAAGAAGCATAGGCCAAGAATAGCCTAATTGCTTCAAGTCTTGCAACTGGAGCAAAAACCTCTTCATAATCCACCCCTTCTTCTTGAGTATACCCTTGGGCCACCAATCTTGCTTTGTTTCTGATCACTATCCCCCTTTCATCTTTCTTGTTTCTGAACACCCATTTGGTTCCAATTGCCCAGTGACCTTTGGGCAAATCAACCAATTTCCAAACCTTCTGAAGCTTGAATTGAAGAAGTTCTTCTTGCATTGCTTCAACCCAACTTGGATCATCTAAGGCTTTGTTAATGTTTTTGGGTTCAGCCTGTGAGAGAAAACATGAAAACAGGCATATGTTGGCAACTTCATGATTCTTTTCTTCATAAATAGATGAGATAAACCCTTCTTGGTCTGAAGTCAAGACTTGAGTTCTTGTTCTAACACCAGAATCAATGCTACCAATCACATTATCAATAGAGTGATCTTTGAGAATTCTTGTGTTGTGTGTTGTAGGAACTTCATAGGTAAGTGGTAGATTGTTAATCCCCACATTTTCTGGTAAAGAATCATCTGATTGAACATTTAATGGTTCAGCAGTACCAATTTGTGAACTGGCAGTACCATCTGGTGAACTAGCAGTACCATTTTCATTTGCACTACTTTCTTGATTCTCTTGACCCTGAGTTCCATGATCATCTTCAGTACCTTCATTTTCAGTATTTGAAGGTTCTTCATGACTTGAAGATAAATCCAATCCTTTCCAAATTGGCATCCAGATGTAATCTTGATCTTTAGGTGTTTCAACATTGTCTTCAAAACCTATATTATCATTAGCATTTGTACCTGCAACAGGCACATAATTCATAGATTCTGAAAGCCTATCAATGTCAAACATCCAATCTGGCCCAATGCCTTTAACATTTGGTAGTTTCTCTTGAAACTCTATGTGCAGATTTTCTTCCACTAGCCTAGTGCAACTATTATACACCCTATAGGCCTTACTTTGCAAAGAATACCCTATCAAAAAGCCTTCATCAGCTTTTCCTTCAAACTTTCCTAAATGATCTTTGGTATTGAGAATAGTGACATGACATCCAAAAGGTCTCATAAAACTTAAAGATGGTGTTCTACCAAAGAAAAGTTCATAAGGAGTCTTTTTATGTGGTTTAATCACAAGAACCCTGTTCTGCACATAACAAGCAGTACCTACTGCTTCAGCCCAAAATGAAATAGGCAACTTAGAGTCTACTAACATTGTTCTAGCAGCCTCTATCAGTGTCCTATTTTTCCTTTCTGCTACTCCATTTTGCTGTGGGGTTCTAGCTACACTAAATTCTCTTTTTATTCCTTTTTCTTTGCAAAATTCACCCATAACCCTATTCTTAAATTTTGTCCCATTGTCACATCTGATTACTTTCACTTTCTTATCAACTTGGTTTTCTACCTCAGTTATATAAGACTTAAGAATCTCACTAGTTTCATGCTTAGATCTTAAAAAGAAAACCCAAGAAAATCTGCTGTAATCATCAGTAACTACAAGACAATATTTTTTACCATTCAAGCTACTCACATTAGTAGGACCAAAAAGGTCCATATGAAGCATGTATAAAGCTTGAGAAATTGAGTTATGGGTCTTGGGCTTACAAGAAGCTCTATGTTGTTTGCCTTTTAGACAATCAACACAGGTTTGGTCATTTTGAAAAATCTTTTTGGGTAAACCTCTAACCAACTCATATTTTGCAATTGTATTAATTGTTTTAAAGTTTACATGACTAAGCCTTCTATGCCAAAGCATAGATTCATCCAATGAGGCTTTTGCCACTAAACAAGTTAAACTCTCCTTAGGATCAATGTTCTTTAAATCAACACTGTACATATTGTTCCTTTTTGGGATTTTAAGAAGGATCTGACTTTCATCAGGAATTTTAAAATCATAAGAAAGAACCATATATTCATTGTCAGTAAAGAGAACATTGTTCTTTTTGTCACACATTTGTGAGACACTAAGGAGATTAAACTGAAGCTCTTTCACAAAGTACACATTTTCAAAATCTAACTTACTGGTTTTGATTGTACCTTTACCAGTAATCTTTCCTTTGATTCCTCCCCCAAAGGTAACATATCCTCCATCAAATGATTTGAAGTCTATGAGGTAAGACATGTTGCCTGTCATGTGCCTTGAACATCCACTATCTACATATCCTTGATCAGCAATATCATTTGGATGTTCCTGCACATATATAAACATATTAGTTTCCTTGGGGTACCCAAGCCATAACTGATTTGGGTTTGCCTCTTGCATCAATGAAATCAAACCTCTTTAGGGTTGTTGATGCACCTTTTGATTGGAGTGGTCTCCATATCCAACATGCTGAGGACTTAACAGCATTTTCCCTTTTAATCCATTTTGTGGTCTTTGGTCTGTCAGTACCAATTTTGGCAGTACCATTTGGTCTAGCAGGACCTTTTGGTTTTGGTCTCCAATCTTGTCTTTTGACCACAGATTTCTTTTCAATGGGACTTTTCACAACTCTTGGTGCATGTTTGAAAGTATTTCTTGCACCCTTAGAAGTTGGTTTTGAATTAACAGGCTTATTTGGTCTAACAGTATGATTAACTTTTGGTGTGTTAGACTTAACAAAACTTTTTCTGGGTTTGTTCCATTTGTTTTAGACCTTGATGTACTCCCAGAAACCCAATTGTTACAATAAGCATGAGTATGATTAAAACTACCACAGTAATAGCAAGCCTTATTGTACATAACAAAATCATCACCAAGTTGGTGTGACTTAAGATTGTTCCAATTTCTTTGGCTACCTCTAGGTTTGCTATTACACTTAGTACAACATTCAACTATTTTCATAACAGTTTTAGCCTTAGTCTTAATCTCTACACTTTTAGGACTGGGTGGTCCTACTTTGTTTCCTTTGTTTGAAACAGTCTCAGTTTCCTCATCATCAGATGTCCAATCTTCAAAAATTAGAACATCTAATCTCTTATCAGTGAGCACCTTTTTGTTAGAGAGTGAAGCAACACTAGTACTCTCAAAAGGTTCACTTTTCTCTACAGGTTTCTCTAGTGGTTTATTGGTGAATTCATGTAAACCTGATTCTGCAAGATCTAATCCTGGGGGACAAGGGATTCCTCTGTAAGGAGGTGGACAAGTATTGTATCCAATCCCAGATTTGATTCTCTTGTTCATTTGATTTTCAACTATGCTTCTAGTACAATCAGAAGCAGTTTCCAAAGTGGTAACAGTTAGTTGAATATTATCTTTTGCCAATGTTACTTTAGCACACTCAGTTCTTAACATATTTATTTCAGCATCTTTCAAAAATATTTCCCTATTAAGAATGGCTTTAGTGTCAGAAAAAGTGAGTTCATTTTCCCTAAAATGGATTATCTGCTTCTCAAGTTTGGCCATACCACACTTATGATTAACTAGGTCTTGATGAGTGTTTCTTTGTTCTACTTTCAGTTCATCATAAAGTTTTATTAAAGTTTGTAATTCTTCAAAAACTTTACAAGTATTAGAACATTTAGTAATTTGTACCTCAGGATTGGAGAAAGCCATCAAAGCCATTTCATCTGAAGTTGACTCCTCTTCACCCATAAAGCTCCAATCAAAACCCAGCCCATCAATAGCTACCATAGCTTTAGGCTCAGTGATTTCCACAGCCTTGCTCTTGTTCTCAAAGCTTCCTTTCTTCTCAAAGCTTCCCTTGTCCTTGTTCTCAAACCCTCTTCCCTTATCATCCTGCTTCTTTGGTCTTCTACACTCTCTTGAGTAGTGACCCTTCATGTGGCAGTTGTAACACTCCACTTTAGACTTGTCATACCCAGCAGGCTCATTACCATTTATGATAATTTTCTTTCCAGTCCTCATCAGTAATTTCTTAGCCCTTATGCTCAGAAGTGAAAGTTGCCACTTTATGTCCATTTCCTCAAGATCATCATCATTGATCTCTTGAATATCTTCAAAAGTCAATATGGAACCATTGTGTTGTGATGTCAGGAAAGCACACCCAATTGTTTCATCTAGAATTGTTTTGGTACTGCTAGAAGTATTGGCAGTACCAAAATTTGTGTTGGCAGTACCTTCTTCTCCATCATCTTTTTCTTCATCTACTACCCTTGAGGTGCTTGGTGATGACACAAAGGCCATATTTCCTGAGCTTGAACTGGTAGACTTCTTCACTTCATGCTCTACTATTTTGAAGTTGTTGTAAAGATCATTAAGGCTCATTTGATCAATATCTGGTTTGTTTTTCCAGACAATGACATGCATGGCCCATTCAGAGGGTAAACTACGAAGAAATTTGGATTTTAAGTCTTCTTGAGATATCATCACTTCATGAATGGCTAACTGACTTGAAAGCTTTTGTAGTCTATTGAACATGCTGTCCAAAGACTCATTTGTTGTGGCTGTAAAGTTTTCAAACTGATGTTTGAGGAGAGTTTTCTGAGTTTTCTTGGTGGCATCATTTCCACCAAATCTAGCCACAATAGCTTGAAAAAGAGTTTTAGCACATGTGTACTTGTTGAAGATCAAAAGCTGGTCATTTGGAATAGTCATGAGAAGCATACTCCTGGCCTTGAGATCATTTCTCTTTTGGATTCTTTCTTCTGCGGTTGCAGGGTTTACTTGCAAATTTGTTACAATTGCATCGTTCACTGTGGAGGTGGTGATTGTAGGTTTGAATGAGTTTCCTTGTTCAATGATCTCCCAAAGTGCATAGTCTTGCACTTGAAAGTATTGCTCTACCCTCAGTCTCCACATATCAAACTCATTTTGTTTGAGTAATAGAAGTTTTGCAGCCACATTGGTTTGAATGTGTTCAACGTCCATTGTTCTTTTAAATCGTAAATATCAGCCTATCTCTGATACCACTTGTGAAGGATTATACAAACACTTGGGATGTTAATCTTAATAATGTGTTTGGGATATTTAGGAATGAATGTGCTTTAGTACGCGGAATTTACTATAACACACTTAAAAGAAACAAAGGTGGTGAATATGTAAACGTGAGTTATAATGAACAATGAACACAACTTGAATAACACAAAACGATTCAATATTATTGATGAAATAATATGAATGATCTAACTATCACCAGGATTACAAAAGTAACCTTGAATCTTTGATTTGTTAAGGATTTATGAATAAGTAACTAAGTTACTAGAGAGGTTGTTCTGTTTTTGGATATTGCTAAGGTTATTAGTTGGAAAAACAGATAACTAAGGTGGTGACTAAGGGATCCTTTTATAGGATAAGGACCCCTTATTACAAGTTGTCAAGTTGCACAATATAAAAAGATACTTGGACTTTCTAACCTACTAATTACAACTTTCAATGTAAACTACTCTGTATATTCTTCTGCACAACATAGAAGACTGAACTACTTCTACTTAACATGTTACATTGTACAAAGACTAATAATACAACTAAATATCTACAAATAAATATCTATCAACTTGATCATCAACTTGGCAGGACCTTCATTAACTAGCAGTACCTTCTCACCCAGAAGGTACTGTTAGTACATCTTCAACTTCTTCAAGATCAACTAGCAGGCTTAATACTTCAACTGGCAGGCTCTTTGACTTGAACATTTTATTCCCAACATGGAGTGCCCATTTCTATAGTTTCCGATAGGGACGGAAGTTTCACATCAAACTTTTGGCAAGAATTCCAAGAAGAGTTAGGTACAAAACTTCATATGAGCACGGCCTTTCATCCTCAAACCGATGGGCAAAGCGAGAGGACGATTCAAACTTTGGAGGATATGTTACGAGCTTGTATGATTGACTTTGGAGGCAATTGGGACGATCATTTACCTTTAGTCGAATTCGCCTATAATAATAGTTATCATGCGAGTATAGATATTTCACCTTATGAAATGCTTTATGGTAGAAGGTGTAGGACACCCGTGTGTTGGGAAGAAGTCGGAAGACGAGAATTGGCAAGCACAGACGTAGTATTGGCAACAACGGAGAAGATTGAAACGATTCGTGCAAGACTTAAGGCGGCACAAGATAGGTGGAAAAGCTATGCCGATAACCGAAGAAGACCAATCAAATTTGAGGTGGGTGATTTGGTTAGGTTAAAGGTTTCCCCGTGGAAAGGCGTTTTTAGGTTCAAAAACAAAGGGAAGCTTAGTCCTCGGTTTTTAGGACCATTCAAAATCTTGAAACGAGTAGGCGAGGTAGCATATGTGTTGGATCTACCCGAAGAAATGAGAGGTATTCACAATACCTTTCATGTGTCATACTTAAGGAAATGCTTGGTGGACGAAACAAGTGTGGTCAACTTAAACGACATCAAAATCGACCCGGAGTTGCTTTCGCAAGAGGATGAACCGGAAGCCATACTAGGAAGGAAGGTGAGACAACTAAGAAACAAAGAAATACCGTTGGTCAAAGTACAATGGAAGCATCGGAAAGGCACAAGTATTAGGTGGGAGACGGAAGCGAAAATGAGGACCAAGTATCCTCACTTATTTCAAGAGTAGAGTTTGGGGACGAACTCTCATTTTAAGGAGGGGAGAATTGTTACACCCGTACCCCGATGAGGTACAATATGACTATATAATATGTTATGTGTTATATCTTATGAGTTAGTTAAATAAAGAAAATGTGGCCAAGTTAGGAAGGATGAAACTAGAAGGACTAGCCTTGCCAATGGACTAAACTTATTTTAGCATATGATTAAATACCCATCTATTAGAATTGTCTGGAAATCTTGAGCTCATTCCATAAGGTCGACATATAGCAAGAAAAAGGAGGGAATACTTGAAGTCATCATCTTATCTCATTTTAGCTATCAAGAAGTGATCAAAGGCACTAGAGATACCTTAATTGTTATCTCTTCATCAAGTAAGTAACTTTCCCCAATTTGTAGAAATTAGGGTTCATGTGGTGGATTGGAGTATTATGGATAAAGGTTGTAAATGATGATCTCCTTAGTTAATAAGTTGCTAATTATAGTTAATTTTGTAATAGGAAGCATTGTAGAAGCCCATTCAAACCAAGTAGGAAGCTAGTAGGAATCAAGGTAAGTATATGAGTATAATCCTTGTTAATGCTATGATGATAATGTTATGTTTATGATTAATGTGATTTGTATGGAGCTTGTGAATGTATGTTAGCTTGGATCCAATGCTAGTTGTGTTAATGCTAAATAATTACTTGCCCAGTCAAGGTGAGTAATAATCTCATTTGATGCTCCTTGTTAATTTTATGATTGGTGGTAATCACCAATCTCATGTAAATGTGATGTGGATTATATCTTGTATACTTACTAAGTGTTTTCGTTTACAGTTTAGATGTTAATGACTTTGTAGGTACAAGTGGAGAAGGCAAGGGTAAGGGCTTAGCTTAGCTCTAGTGTAGAAGATAGACTAGAGGACCATATTCTTTTGGACAAAGCATATTGAAGTTGGAAGCCCCCGACGTGTTTTTTTGTGTTTTGGGTATATTGCATCTCATATGGTCATTTTGTTAGTCAACGGTCATTATTCATGTTAGTTCATGAGTCAAGTTTATGTACATGTCAAGAAGTCTTTATGTTACTTGGTTATGGTGGTATTTAAGAGGGTGATTGGCATATAGCCAAATCTACCCATTTTGGGAAGTTATGAGTCATGACGTTGTACCAACACTCTTTCAATATATTAGAGATGTTAAGTTATCCATAAGTTCAAAAGGATATATATAGTTGTTGTGCATTTGTGTATAAAGCGTGTTTTTGAAAGTTAGTTTAAGGGAGTGTTTGGTATAAGTTAGTTGTTACACTTTTTGGGGATGTAACGGGTCAAGTTGTTATGAAATGAGTTTCAATATGTTAGCTATAGTCTATATGTCAAGAGAATAATGTCGGGAATGTTTATAGCACCGAAATGGTGTTAAATGGTTTGGGTGTGTTAATATTAAAATGTGCAGGTTTTGTTGCAGGGTTGTAGTTACGGCGTAATCATGTTATGGGTTACGGCGTAACTACAATACCGAGGCATCCCATTTTGTTGCAGGGTTGTAGTTACGGCGTAATCATGTTATGGGTTACGGCGTAACTACAATACCGAGGCATCCCATTTTCTTGTAATTAGGTTACGGCGTAACTTTTGTGCTGCTTGAATTTAAGTTATTTCCAATTAATGTGTAAAAGATTTTTTTTTCAAAAAGAAATCAAATACAACGTAATGTGTCTGAGAGGAGCAACGCCATAGATTTCTGTTTTCAAAGAATGGTGTAACGTATGTATACTTTAGTCAAACGTTTCCGCGTCAAAAAGTTTTAAATTTTGGTCAAAGCGGGCACGGGGCGTTACAACTACCAAGATGACAAAGCTTGTAGCTCCCACTGAATTTCAGATTATTACAATAATTCTCTATTCAGTAATTACAACACAATGCTCCCACTGGATTTGACAACATTGTAAGTGTTGCATAACCAGTCAAAGCAAATAGTGTGCTATTAACTTTCCTACACCTTTGAAAAGACCCATTCGCAACAATTACTTAGGTATTAAAAAAGTGTATTCTACTATGTATATGATGGACTATCCATCAATGCAATTAACTTGAAAATTGGGCATGCAATTTTTCCTTAATATGTCTACCATCGCCACAATGGTATGTAGCATCTTTAAATGGTCAAAGCACAACAACTAGATAAATTATGCTAGTTTTCCTTTTACTAATTTTGCGGTAATTAGTCTAGCTTCTAATTTAATAACTCAGAAAATGTGCAATTTTCTTAATTATTAAAGTTTGCTATGAGTTATTTTTTAGAATTTAGACAATTCTAATTTTCCTATCTTACCTTTCTCATTCATGAAAAAGAATAGGACTAAGTCTCACTCTTCTCTCATAGAAAGTAGACTAGGTTTATTCTTTTAGTAAAGTTGACTCTAGCCAAAAACCCGTACGGGTGTAGATCAATTTACCACTAAAAGAATGTCCCACATTTACGGTTTAACGTTGCATTAATACATTAAAAGAATTTACAAAATTCAATTTTAGTATTTTCGATAATACAATCTTTTCAAGAAAATAAAATACCCAATGAAATATTCATATAACCATTGAATTTTCTTGAAAACTAGGATCCAAATTTTCATAGCTTCACTACATCAGTTGATCTGCTAGTAGTGAAAGTACAAAATATGGTGATCTGTCGAACAATAATCGGCAAACAATTTCTGACTCCTAGATCATTATGGGATTTACATTTGCCAAATACAATTTTCAAAGTAAGCATGTTTCATCCCATCTCATGCCTTAAGTTTCTAGGTCTCACTAACAACTTAATTAAGTCGTCTAATTTAGAAACTACAAATTCTCCATATATGGTCTCACGCATTAACGGAAATTTACCTTGTCATTGTAATCTAGTCAAGGTCTCACTTAAGCTAAATTACAACTTCAAGTGTTTCTTATAATTAGATGGAAAAAGTTATACCACTTGGAAATATCACGGTGAACCGCTTCCTTCACCCATAGTAAACAACACACCACAACCACCTTCACCTGAACACATTGACATGGATGCATTCTTCCAAGATATTTCTGCAAATAATGACCCAACTCCACCATCTCAAACAACAGGTTCTCAACCAGTTCAAACAACATGTTCTCAACCAGCTCAAACAACGGGTCCTAGCATTAATAACAAGTACGAAGAGTTACTTGCTAGGTCCACCCAAATGTTGGGTCCAAGTTGTGATATGACTGCACTGAACTTTACGTTAAAGCTTTCGCACATCAAGGTCTTATGTAAAATACCTGATAAAGGGTTTAACATGATTCTAGCTCTTTTGCAAAAGGCATGTCCCCCTAAGAATGGATTCAACTTCCCACCGTCATACTATGAAATCAAGAAGACATACAAAGATATCAGGTTAGGATACGAATCGATCCATGCTTGTATAAATGATTGTTTTTTATTTTGGGGATCAGATGAGAACAAAAGTCTGAATAATTGTCCAATCTGCAACGCAAGTAGATGGAAAAACCTAAAGAAAAAGGGGAAGAAAGTTGTCAACAAGGTGTTGCGTTACTTTCCATTAACACCTAGACTACAACGTATGTTCAACACAAAACACATCGCAAAGTGGATGACTTGGCATGCTACTGGACAGTCTAAGGAAAACGGTAAGATGAATCACCCGTGTGATGGTAAATCATGGAAAAATTTTGACATAATGAAACCCGAGTTTTCTTGTAACCCTAGAAACGTCCGATTAGGGTTGGCTGCTGACGGTTTCAATCCGTTTGGCAACATGAGTCAAAGTTACAGCATGTGGCCGGTCATATTGACAGCATGCAACACACCCCCGTGGATGTGTATGAAAGAGACTTCTTTAATGTTGACGATGTTAATTCCTGGCCCTAAATCACCTGCAAAGGACATTGATGTTTTCTTGCAGTATTTGATCAAAGAACTCCAAGACTTATGGAAAGGTGTGTGGACTTTAGACGCTGCTACGGGTACTCATTTCAACATGAAAGCGGCGGTTTTATGGACCATAAATGACTTTCCAACTCGAAGTAGTTTGTCTGGGTGGAGTGGACAAGGCTACTATGCATGCCCAACATGTAATCAGGACACTCCATCGCTTCCTGTGAAGCATAAAATTGCTTATGTTGGTTATAGAAGATTCTTACGCGTAAACCATCCAATGAGGAGGAAACATAACGAATTCCATGGTAAACCTGAAAAGAAGCATCCTCCTAGAAATTTTACCAATGAAGAAATCATGATTCAAATTAGTAAAGTCTTTAAACGTGTCTCGGGGAAACATCCACGTATTGTTAAAAATAACCCTAAACCTAATCGAGAAATTGAATTGAATTGGAGTAAGCGTTCTATCTTCTACGAACTGGAGTATTGGCCCGTTCTTCAACTAAAGCACAATCTCGATGTCATGCACATCGAAAATAACGTGTTTGAGAGTGTGCTTAATACCTTGTTAATGAACGACAAATCCAAAGACACGCTAAAGGCAAGGCAAGACTTGAAAACTTTGGGAGTTCGAAAAGAGTTGTGGCTCGTTGATAAAGGAAACGGGAAGTTCGATAAGCCTCATCCAAAGTATTCTTTCACACCAGAAAACAGAAAACAACTTTGTAAATTCATCAAAGGAGTTAGACTACCCGATGGGTTTGGATCCAACTTCAAGAAAAAAGTGACCGCTGACGAAAACAACATAACGGGCCTAAAATCTCATGACTGTAATATTATGATGCAGCGGTTACTTCCTTATGGAGTTCAGCAATACTTACCCAAAGACATTTCACCCCCATTAATCGAGCTCTGCTTATTCTTTAAGCAGATTTGTGCTCGAAATTTGATGCAGCAGGACATGGAGAAAGCTAAAAAACAAATGCTCGATGTTATGATTAATTTAGAGAAATATTTCCTCCTGCTTTTTTTGACATAATGATTCATTTGGTTATACATTTACCTGAAGAGGCTATTCTAGGTGGCCCTGTTTACTACAGGTGGATGTATCCATTTGAAAGATACATGAAGAAGCTGAAAAATTATGTCCGAAGTAAAGCCAGGCCTGAAGGTTCTATAGCGGAGGGTTATGTTGTAGAAGAAGCATTAACTTTCTGCTCGCGTTATATTAAGGATGTCGAGACGAGATTTGATCGTCCTGACAGAAATGACGACGGTACACCTGAACAACTAGATAAATTCCAGGTGTTCCAGTCAGTATGCAAACCGGTGGGTAGATATGTAGATACTCGGATGGAGCCAAATGTTATGCAGGCAGTTGTATGGTTTGTACTTAACAATAGTCCTGAAATCGACGCAGACATCCAGGCGTACAAAGAGTATGTTTCTTCTTTTTTATATTTTGAAGAACCCTTTTTTTGCTAAGTTATTTGTTTTCGATGACTTATTCTAATATCATGAACTTTTGCAGTGAATTTCCTAACAATACCGTGGAAACAAGTTTTCCTCCCTGGTTCAATCACAAGGTAAACACATTAGATATATTACCTTGTAGTCCAGAGTTTTTGCTCATCTGAATCTGTTTGTATCTCTTTCGTAGATCCGTGAAAAGAGCGTGGCAAAAGACCCAAGTTGTAGTCCCGAGTTATTCTCTTTGGCATGTGGACCTTCATCTCGTGCATTTACATACCCCGCTTGCATAGTTAACGGTGTGAAGTTTTTGGTGCATGAGCGCGATAAACTTCATACCACTCAATGCAGTGGAGTTTCAACACCCGGGCCTGATGGAGAAATGTATTATGGTCAACTGGAGGAAATTCTGGAGTTGAAAGGTTGTGTTGTTCTGATGTTTATGGTTCGACACCCGTAACCCTAATAACCCTACGGCACGCTCTAGGCGTTCTTACATTGAACGTGGCATACGTCATATTTTGACTGATAAGGATGCTTATAGAAATCAACAATACATTCTTGCGACACAAGCAACACAAGTCTTCTACCTTGAAGACCCTGCTAGACGACCACCTCATTGGAAGGTCGTCGAAGATGTTCATCATCGGAAGATCTGGGATCGGGATGTGGTAGATTCTGATCAAGATGTTATACATGGCAGCAGTTCATCAGATGTTGCATTGTCTGTTGGTTTGCCTGGTTTGGAGTCTGCGAATTTGAGTGTAAATCATGAATCAATAGAAGTGGACGCCCCACCAGATGATGCTGAAGAAGATGCTGATTTTATTAATAATGAAGATGATGTCGTTGCTCATGTCCTTGATGATGATGATGTTGACGTGTCTGATGATGATTAAGTGAACCCCACGACTGTTGTTGAAGAAGTTTTATCTAGCGATGATTCGGATGATGACAATTGTTCTTAATTTGTAATTTGAATGAAATTGTTACTATATGTTTAAACGTGTAACTTTTATTTGAATGAAATTACATGTTATGTTATGTTTAAATGTGTATATTTATATGAATGTGTGTATTAGTATTAATTGGTCAACGAAATTGTGTGTTCTTGTACTTGTAATTTTACAGATGGCGTGTGTAGCTCCCAAACACACGGCGGGGATGCTGGTGGTGATCCACCACACCAGCCCTAATTTACTACGCCGGGCTACTGCTCAGGTAAGAAATTGTGATTTTTATTTTAAGTTTTTTATTGATAAAACTAAATTTTTTTACTTGTATTTTCAAGACTCAATAACTTATATTTGTAGGTTCGATGATTTCGGGTGAGACCTCAAATCGGGCCTTAAGGAGGGCGTTTAAACAGAATGGTAATCAGCCTTTGCTGATCAGCTTTGACATTGATGATCAAGGCACCTTTTCACCTGTGGGCACGTATGCACTGCAGTTCAGTAGTCTTTTAGGGGAACAAGTTAGGTCACTTCCCCTTGACTGCGAGTGGGAGCAGATTCCAACACCTTTTAAGGCTCACATATTTCCCGCACTCGAGCTATTAATTGTTTATTTTATTTGTATTCTTATTGTTATCGACCCTTTAGATATGCGTGTTATATTTAAATTGTTTTTTTTAATTTAAATGCGTATATTTATTTGCAGACCTATTTGCTCCTCACGCCTTGGTTAAACAACCAGAGCCAAGTGACGGTTGGGGAGTGTGTGTATACGGTGGGGGAAAGGGTAAGTCTTGGGCTTCAACTTCAGCTGCGGTTACTATACCGCAAAAATAAATACAGGATCAAGAAAAAGTACTTTGACATACATCCGGACCCCGAGACGGCAAAGGAACATTCGCCGCCGTCGAGAGTGTGGCATAACAGAAGCCAAGAGGAGTGGGAGTCGTTGGTCGACTGGTGGTCGAGACCGGAACGAATGAACAGATCTGCAAAAAATGCAGAAAACCGGGGAAAAACAAGATTTTAACCCACCAAGGGAGACAGTCGTTCGTACAAGGACGAAACGATTACGTAAGACTCATTATAATTTTTTTATTTTTAAAAGTCTATATAATATTTATATATAGCTCGTTATTAATTTACTTTATGTTATATGTATAGCGGGTTAGGAATGCGGGGAAGAATGAAGAACTCATCGAAACGTGGAGGAGGTGCCATTCAACAAAAGGGGGCGTGTTTAAAACTAAAGAAAACGAGACGGCTTATGTAAGTAATTTATCTCTTAACATGCGTCATTAAAATCAAGTTACTTTTTTTTAACTTACCTGTTTTTAACATACTTTTTTTTTAACTTACATAGTTGGCGATGAAGTCACTCTGCGATCAAGTTAAAGTCGGTAAGGCCCCGTTGATGACCGAGCAACAAGTACTGGATGAGATAGTTCATAGTGAGAACCGGCAAAATATGTCGGGCAGGGGCAGGCTGATTCCGGGCATGGGTAAAGCTTCATCCAGGTCCGCACATTGGCCGGTTGCACAAGACTATGTTACTCGGGAGAATATTTTGGAGTTGTTAAGGGGAGAGGCGGAAGAGAAAAAGTTGATGAGGAGGGAAACGCAAGAGGCGCAACAACGGGCTCGAGTGACCCAACTACAGAATGAACAACTTCATGCTCGACAAAACATCTTGGAATCTTTCTTGGGGTAGTTTGTCAGCCACTACAACAACAGCAGCCAAGCAGGTAATCCGTTTCCCGTTAACTTTCCCACATTACCCTCATTTACCCAACCTCCTTTATTTCCCGCCCCTTATCCCGGCCCTAATCCCTTTCCCAACCCTAATAATAATTCTTCCTTTGACAATTGTTATCGTCCCATCTTTCCCGACTCTACTACATGCCCGGGTTCTAGTTCTAACCCGGGTTCTAGTCCTAATTATGCAACGCCGCCACCCGACCTTAACAAATACATAAGACAAACTAATCCTCATTTGAGCCGCATTCCCGAGAATAATAATGCTAGTAGTGGTGAGGAGGAGGTGGAGGAGGAGGGTGAGGAGGAGGGGGGAGGAGGCGGGTTCTTACGAGGAGTCGGACTAGGAGTAGGCGCAGCCGCGTAAGGATGATGTAAGATATTATTATATGTGTTAACTTTGTGAATTGTTAGTAACTTTGTCGAATGGTATAACTTTGTGAATTGTTAGTAACTTTGAGGAATGGTATAAGTTTGTGAATTGTTAATAACTTTGAGGAGTAGTTTAATTTGTATCGTATTTGTTAGTTTAATTTGTATCGTATTTGTCGAATGCAATCGTGGATGAGTAATTTGGTATTGTATCATATTGCCGAATTGGTATTGCGGATATTGGTTGATTTACAGGTTGTGTATTGGTAGGTTTTTTGGGGAAAAAATTCCCGAAAAAACCTGAAAATGCAGGCTGCTGCTGCATTTTTTTTTCATACATGACAGAATGGGACGACATTGTCGTCCCAAAATTTCAAAACAAAATTCGTCCCATTTTGCTTTGGCTGCCACATCATCAGTCCTACTGGGTCTGATTTTAATTAATTCAAACAATTTGGTACTACAATATCGTCCCAATTTGTCCTAAATGTCGTCCCATTTTTGTTAGCCTTAAAGTTTTGCCATATGTGGGAATTGCACTTCTTTCTTTGTACAAGGACTAGTTTAGACATATTGGCTAATTTAGCTTTGTATTCTTTGTAATAAATACCCTCCTAGTCAACTAGGAGGGTTGGGGATTCACATTGTTTTTGAGGTGTGTATGTTTTCTCTCCTTTCTCTCTCTAGAAAACATACACACCTCCCAATCAATAAACCGAATTTATCATGTTTAATCTTTAGTTCGTGTTTATCGTGTTTCCTCCACCTCCCAATCGTGAATCTTGGTCTCTACAATTGGTATCAAGAGCTAACCAGGTGGCCATTCGTGGTGTTTTTAAGGTGATAAAGGTGATTTTTGTTGTGTTTTATCTCGGTTCTTCTTCATCTTCTCCATCAGCCGAGTTTAGAGGTATTTTGTGTTCGATTTGTGTTTTTAAAGTTCTCCACTGTTGCGTTTTTCTTCTCTAAAAACGTGACAGTTTGTGGTTTTCTTGGAATCGTTCACATAATCAAGTAGTAAGGTTGTGTTTTTAACGAGTTGGTTTGTTACTTTGTGAAAGTTCTTCACTCAAATCTTGTTTAAAGGAAGAATAGACTTTGGTTTGTTCTTGGTTCATAGATCGACATTCACTAACAATCTTGTATAAGATTTGTTCTTGGATTGATAAGTGATGGACTTGATTGATAGAAGTTAGTAAGAGTTGGTGAAGAAAGTCTTACAAGTCACATGGGAGTGTCAGTGAAAATATCTTGCAAGATAAGGTTGCAAGTGGGCAAGTGACACAAAAGGTCAAAAGCTGGTAAAAAGTGCCTTGTATCGAAATTGGCAAAAGCAGTCGTTTTATCGAAATTCAGATTTTGATATTTTTATCGCAATTGGCCTTTGGACAGTTTTATCGCAATTCTATTGCCGACAAAATTATCGTAATTCCATTCCCGATATTTTTTTCGCAATTCAGCCTTAGACCATTTTATCGCAAATCAAATTCCGACAAAATTATCGCAATTGGCCCTTTGTCGAATTTTATCGCAAATCACAACTTATCGCAAATATGCCAAAGTTCTATCAGATATCGCAATTCAGACTTATCCGAGATCCTTATCCCAATTCAGATATCGGACAGAACTAACTTATCGCAATTATAAAAAAAATTACGGTCCATTTTTACACGAGATTCAAATTCGATAAAACTTGAGTAAAAATTAATTCGGAGGAGAGACTTAACGGTCCATTTTTACGCGAGATTCAAATTCTGGTAAGGTTTTACGGACGCGTGTACTTATTTCATCTTCTTTCTTTCTACCTTCCCGCGAAGATGACTTGTTTGGGCATATATTAATGGTGACGAAGACTTGGATATCTAGTTACTTTTGTGATTCTTCCTCTTTCCACAAAGTAGCTATCACTTTAAGGAGTTACGTTGTCGTGCTCAGTGTCTCACGTAGTTGAGGATATGTCAAGAGGTTTTGTACTAATACTTCTGTTAAGGGTATAGGGTACACCGTTCTTAAGTCACAAGGATAGTACAAGCTTAAGTCACAAATCTGGGCGATTTTACTTCAGTCTCAAATTCGTCATAGTAGGTTTTCTCCATTAGTAGTCACTACATGAAGTCGTTATTTTTGATACAGTAGGTTAGATTGGGTTTATCGACATCTTCTCACAGGCTAACTGGGTTTAATGATAAAGTGGTTCCAGTTAATACTTCACGTACACAACATTATGCTGCTTCCGATAAATCGAAACCAGCAGGGGAGAGAAATGTGTACATCGAGGACGCACAACAAGTTCACGTGATCGGGTTATGAAATGATTTGTGTCGGAGATTGGTTGATTCTATGTCTTATCTTCTCATCTTATTCTACGTACTTCTACCTTTTCCACCTTCAACAATTTCGGGCAACAAAATCAAGATGATCAGTGGTTCAACTTGTTACTTTGGTGTTATCATTTCATGTGTACGTTATGGGCTGATTTTTCATATGAAAGATAACTGGGATGCATTTAGTGTACTATTCCTAGAAAGGCCAGGTGCTTTCACTTTTGGTGTTGTAGGCAAGGGTGTTGGAGTGACTGGTTTTGTCAAATCAATTGCCACATCAACTATTGGAACCTTTTGAGAAATTGACATTTTTGGTTGTTCCGAAGTTGATGGTTTTGCAAACTTAGTTTCCTCACCCTTCCTATTTTGACTATCCAGCTAAGACTTCAAAAGATCAATTTGATCTTGCATGTTTTTGTAAGAACGCTCATACAACAATTTGTCATATTTGCATTCTTCCTTTTTCTGATCAAGTTGTTTAAAATATGTGACATTTTGTTTCTCAATCTTAGCAAGCGCATTTTCATATTTTAAAACAAGTTCAGAAGTCTCAGCTCGAAGTCTTTCATCATCTTCCACAGAATATGTTTGGTAAATAATGGACATAATATCGGTCGATAGAGCTTCAAAGGAGAGAGAGTCATTTTGCTTTTCCAAAACTTTTATGTGTTCCAAGTATTCATTAGCTTCCTTCACCAAGGATTTGTGATCCTTAACAAATTCTGCTGACTCTTTCAAAAGATTATTTTCCACATTTTGAACAACCGCATAGATTGCAGCAATATGTGGATTAATTTCCTGTTCAAAAATCTCTTTAAATTCAGTCTGAACACCTGAAAACCATTCAAATTTTTTACTGTTTGTTTTGGAAGCCACAATACTTTGAAGTGTTTCAATTCTCTGTTTAAGATCAACCAAATATAGTCTAGCTACACTTGTTTCACAAGTGTTTTTAGATGCCATTTGTTCGATGTTAGGCAGATGTTTTGAAACAGCTTTTTGTTTTGCGAAAACCACTGGTTTTTGAAAAAACAGAGGTGACTCCTTTTGAACAAGATGAACCCCAGCAAGTTTGTTAACTTCATTATAGTCAATGGGTTTTATTTCTCTGTTCAATTGTCGCATTTTCTTTCTACTCTCTTCTGAAAGCTCAATCGTTTCACTAGAATCATAACCCGGAGGAGGGTCATGGATAGCATTTATTAAATTACCATTATAAAGCACATTCTGTTCTTTTTGAGCTTTCTTGAGATTATAAGGGTTTTCATAACCGATAGCCACTTTTTTTATTGTATGTAAAATCGGGTTTGGATCGTTTATTAACAAGTTAACTGTTTGTGCAGAATGACCCGTTTTTACAAGCAAATCTTCCAACTTTGCAATGGTTTCCTTTTTGTCAGTGATCTCTTTAAGAAGATCATTTTCACGTTTTGAACACCTTTCATTCAACTCATTCTTTTCCTTTTCAAGATTGGAATAAGTTGATTTTTGTTTTGAAAGCTGGTTGGTTAGTTCAGAAATTTCTTTGTTAAGAGATTTGATTTGCAAATTCAAATTAACATCGAGAGTGTCAAATTTTATTTGCAAACGTTTCTCTCTTAACTCAGAATCTCTTAAACTAACTTCAAGTTCTGATTGTCGCTTGTTATTAAAATCAAAAGCTCTTGCATTCACCTTATAACTCTCAAGCTCAGTGGTCAATTTTTCATTCGCGGCTTTTACCTCGAGATTGATCTTTTTGACCTTTTCAATCTCTATTTGACAATTTAGAAGTAATGATTCAAATAGAGCACGGGTTTCCTCATCATTAGCATCATTTTGTGCAACTTGAACTTCATTAGGATCCATATATGAAGTTTCACAGTTAATATTGCTATTAACTTGCTCCCCCACATATGTATCGAAATTAGGTTCGAGAGGCACATAATGTGGCTTTTCATGAGCAAACAATGATGGTACCTCATGGAGTGGTTCTGTGTCATAGGACGGAGGAGTTTCAGAATCACTGCATGATGTTGTTTGTTGCTGATCAGGCATAGGATCGGAGACTCCAGTGACTTCTGTAGAATTATCATTGATTCTGGTTGTAAGCAGGAAGTCTGATTCCTCAGCAGTCAACGGTATTCCCGAATGTTCCTTGTTGGCTAGCATCAACATGTACTGGAGCTTTTCTACCTTCGTCATAGCCTGAACATTACTAATTCTGCCTATATCACTCCTGTGGATTCCAGATGAAGTCATGAAACAATAATCCTCATTTTGATTGACCCCATTCTGATTCACAAACGGATCTGCTTGGTTTCCCGTATACAACCCTGCATATTGCATTTGATTCCCGATAACATCAACCATTTGACATTCTTGTCCCATATATAACTGCGTATTGTCAGTGTACGGTGAATTCCATTGATTGTTGTTATGTGGTTCGATGTTTAATGCCCTGTATACCGAAGCAAAACCATTTGCCAAAGCAGTTGTGATATCGTCTTGGTGAGATGCCATTGATGATGATTGGTACGATAAAGTGGATACAGGATCTTTGCAACGAAATAGGAGTTGAGGTTGTTGAAGGTTAAACTTGGTTGTTGTTGTGAAGCTTTGGTTTGTTGTTGATGATCGTTGAAGTTGCAGTTTATATAAACGAAACAAATTTAAATAAAGTTAAAAAATTTGATTAGAGTATAATTAAGACAAAGTCAAAAGTTTACAATTTCGACAAAGTTATGTAAATTACAATTTAGATAAAATGACAATTTCTATAGAAATTTCTATTTTGATCACAATTTATATAAATTATGGAAAAACGTCAATTTAGATAGAAATATATCCAATTTATATAAATTGGCAATTTATATAAAAATCTAACACTCTTATACAAGAGGGTAGATATCAGTTTGTCGAAGTATTTTACACTCTTATACAAGAGTTAAAATACCGAGTTCACTTTTGAGTTGACGAAATTACGTTCGAATCAAATCCTTAAAAGTTATTTAACTTTGAAATCGTTTCACAGAAGTACGAGGGCCAAAACTGCCAAATCTGAAAGTTTCCTAAGGCTGCAGAAAAGACAGGGACTGAAAATGACAATTCTGAAAAGTGCTTCTTTTTTCGATATCGAAATTGTAGTATCGTCCGATATCGCAATTGGTAAAAGATATCGGATAGAACTGATATGCGATGTCTGCTGATGATGCCCAATTCCGATAAAAATATCGGAATTCAATTGCGATAGAAATGTCGCAATTCGAATTGCGATAAATTCCAGGCTGTGAATTGCGATAAGACCTTTCCAGTTCCAATTGCGATAAAACTTACGAATTCTGACAAAACGCTGAAGTTAACGGAATTCCGATAAAATGACTGCTTATGTCAATTTCGATAAAACGCACTTTTTACCCACTTTTTATCCTTATCCTTACTTGTCCACTTGACCTTATCTTGTCTGACAACTTTCACCAACTAGCCACCATTGACTAACTATTACCAACTCCAATCAATCAATCTTTAGCAAAGATTACACGCAAAACAAAGAACAATAATTATCAAAAACAAATCTTGCTAAAACCTTTGTATCTTTAGTCGATCTCACAACTTAGAACAAACAAAGATTTATTCTTCCAAACTAAGTGATAAACTAATAAACTAGTAGCCTTTCACAACCCAAGTCGATAGAACATGAACAAGCACAACTTTTCTTTATTTTTTGTGTAGATCGAAGATAAAAAAAACAAAGACTCACGTTTTTAAGAGATAAAAAGCGTGGCTTATGGTTTCTAGTAAGCACAAACCGAACACAAAAACTTCCTACCTCGAAGCTAGGCTCGGTGATACCACTTGTTGTGAGTGAAAATCACTCTTTTATCATACCTTTAACTGTTGAGATCGAATGGCCTTTAAGAACAAAATAAAAGATAATAATATAGATGGGGAATGAGAAGAAAGATAGATGAGATGGAGAGGGAAGATGGTGAGAAGAGATTGGTGGCAGTAGAGAGGAAGTTTTCCTGGAACTTGGTGTATATTAGATTAGAGAGAATTACATAGAGAAGAAAAATACACACACACTCTCTCAAAGCACACATTTCTAAATGAGAGAGTGTTTTGCTTATATGCATTGACTGCCATCCAAAAGCATTGGATGGGCTTTAACTTGGACCTTGATGTGGGCTAATATATGCACTACACATATACATTTAAGCTACTAACAATACTAATGCTACTAGCCCACATATAAAATACATATTATACATGACACTTAATGTTCTAAGCTACAAATGACCATCACTTCCTAAATAGCATAAATTCAATGCTAACAATCTCCCCCTAAGGGATGGTCATTTCAATGATGCTCCCGTGATTGGTCTTTTGCATTTGATGTCTTGAACTTTGTGTGTCAATGTATAATATTCTTCAATCATTGTTCCTTCATGCAATGTGATCTTCAAAGTATTGACTTTGGATGTTCTTGCCTTGATCTACTTCTTCTGATCAGATGCGTCTACGTTGTAGATGATGATGGTAGATGGACTTTCGTCAGTACCTGCATAAGACAGTTAGCACTAAATCGTCCAGCGCTTATAGGTTTAGATTTCGAGATCGTTATCAGCATAGTGTGACAACTTTCTCTAATCTTAACCAAGGCCGTTGAGAGCCTCTAAAGTATACCGAAGTATCACTTCAAGACTGTAGACCGTTTGAAGCGAGTAACCATCATGTCACAAGGCAAGATCCTTAGATCTCATTAAGACTCATACAACTTGTATCCTTTTAGATGAACACAAGTGCATTGCATAGGAAGTGTTCCTAAGAGATCTTTGATGAATCTCATGTCTCTAGACTCAATAACGTGTGTTTTGGTTTTAGTCGTCGGAGGCATGGAGCAGAGTGCCACCTTTTCAATATCAACTCATCTCGGAGTGAGAGGTCGATAGATTATGTAGTGTTCTCCGTGAGAAATGAAACGAATACCTTTTAAGAGATATCTGAGTGGATGGGAGGGGTGGTGCAACGCGTCACTGGGTCCATGACGTCTTGTCTTCAATATCAGTATCAACTTGTGATAACCGATAGCAGATGTATTGACCCGGTTTCTGACCTAAGTTTTCATGGAGGGCTATTTCTTTTCACCCTTACATTAAACTTTTCTTTTTCATTCTTCAACCCCTTCTTTCTCCTTTCTCATTTACTCCTTTTTTCAATCTTACCTAAGGACTTCTAATTCTAATCTATTGGAATTGTCCTTGGGTAGATCCCTCCGGCTCTGGCGGATCATAGGACATAACCTAACCATAATCACCTTATAACTCCATGATTATCCTAGGTTTGTTGATCACTTGCCATAAAACCATTTGAGAAAATCTCTCAAAGTGTTCATGAATAAAACACATTTTGTTAATACTTCGAGAGTTTTGCATTTTCTGAAATACTCCCCCTTCACATGTGCATATGAGATTTAAGAAAGAATTGCACATGATGGGTAGAGTTCGCACTTTTTGAACTGATCGATTTTCAATTAATATGACCATTGCGAGACACGTTTACATCACTAGTTAGACTAGCTTGAAGTTATTACCCGTCCCGGTCATATCAAAAGATCATCTCTCGAATTGGTACATTCTACTCAGACAAGTCCTTTGCGAGACACGTTTACATCAATGGATAACCATCTTGAAATTATTACCCGTCCCGGACTAGTCTTTTCGATTACTGACATTTATCTTTCGTCAATTCGTTGGTTATACTGAGTCTTTTTGAAGAGCTCTTTTTGAGATTCTCTTTTGATCACATTTTAATCACATCTTCTCCCCCTCAAAAATAGCATGCAGTGATATTTTTGATATCAACTGATTAAAATGAAGCTTTTTGGAGAGATAGACGGATTTGAGCATGAAATTGGAACATTTTTGTTTTTCTACTCCCCCTTAAACAAAGCATGTTTTATCGATTTTTGGAGGGAGTTCTCTTGAGCACTTTATGAAAGATTTTGAAAAATCTTTTTCAAAAAACTTGATGAAAATGTGCTCAAGATAGAGAAGATTTTGAAAATCTTTGAAGATATGATGGAAGAAATATCTTCATTTGTTTTTAGGATAAGTGTTTGACAAAATATTGGATTTGCACAACACTTTCCTTTATTTGAAGTTCGGGTTGTAAGCTAAAATGCTTACAAGCCATTAAGTTAAGCTCGGGTTTCGTACTGAAATGTACGAAAGCCATTAAATGAAGCTCGGGTTCTAGAGTGAGTCTCTTAGAAGCCATAAAGATTTTTAAGAGAAACGACATGTTTTGAAAACATTTAAATGAACTCTCGCTCAAGCATCTGTACATGCCCGTATCATTGTTAAATGACATTTCTAGGTACGTACAGAATATCGATTATACGAGAGACATGTCGAGAGAAGAATAATTAAGTATGAACAAGTAAAAGTGGAGTTAAGAGTGGAACAAGACCAGGATTTCCAAATGAAATGTTGGCATAAAGCTCTTCTTTTCCACATTCAGCGTATGAAATCTCAACACTTTCACAAGTACCTGCATCCACAGAATCCACAAAAGAAGAATTTGCACAAATAACAGTGTTAGAAGAACATGAATCATCACATTGAGGGTGTCCACTATCAACGGTTGTAGTGGTTTCGACATCCTTATCCTGATGATTTTCACTATTACTTGTTGTGGTGCAGCTATCAAGAATCTTTCCTGTGGGAATCCATCTAAGACCAACTGTTTTAAAAACTTTTCCCGTGGGAATCCACCTAGGGAAAGATCTAGGAGTGGTTTTCTTATCAGATGCAGCGGAAGTCTCATTTTGAGAAAAACTACGTCTTGAAGAGATCCACCTAGTTGGTTTCTTAGCCTTTTGCTTTTTATCAACGGGCTTGTTTCTTTTGGGTGTCTTAGTGGATTGTGCCTTAGCACTTGCATTTGCTTTCTTGATATACTGTGCAACACATGCATCATGATTAGCTGAAACGACGCATTTTTGATATGTAGTACAGACAAATTCAACATTTTTGTTTAACACCGCAACCTTAATTTTGTCACTACTGTCATTTTGAACTTGCTTTGTGTTCGAAGAGGAATTTGAGCTCATAGTGTTAGATTCTACGTTAATAACATTTTCTTTTTCGCAACTACTCTTAGATGCAAGCCAGTCCCTAGTCTTTAGTTGAATGATCCTAGGTAGTGGTTTACTACTACTAGCAGTGCTTTACTACTACTAGCAGTGCTTTGTAATGTTGTAGAATTCATCACTCTAGCTTTTTTGCCTAAAATTCCGTCTTGTCGAACCTGTGCCTTTTGCCTAGCTCTTTCTAGGTAGAGATTGTGGACCGTGTTGTTTGAACCAACTGATTCGTTAACTGTTTAACACAACAAGTTCACGTGATCGGGTTATGAAATGATTTGTGTCGGAGATTGGTTGATTCTATGTCTTATCTTCTCATCTTATTCTACGTACTTCTACCTTTTCCACCTTCAACAATTTCGGGCAACAAAATCAAGATGATCAGTGGTTCAACTTGTTACTTTGGTGTTATCATTTCATGTGTACGTTATGGGCTGATTTTTCATATGAAAGATAACTGGGATGCATTTGGTGAGATGAAGATGTTGATACTATATTCTCTCGAACGGATAATCTTGAAGAAGGTCGAGTCTACAGTCTGTTCTACATTTTTCGCTGCATGTTAGAAGACTAAAGACGAAATGCATTTAATTATCAAAAGACTTCTTCATATTCAGGGCAATCATCAGAAAGGTTGTCAGTTTGGGGGAGAGCACTAATTAGGGGAGAGTGTAAAGCCAGATTTAATCCCTAATTAGATTTGCTCATATTGTTCTTCTACAAGTAAAGAAATGGCGGCCAAAGAAGATTCTGCAAACTGAACGAAGTAATGACGCTTGAAGATCATTCTCGAAGCTGTTGTACTTATAGTTTGTATCTAATTTGACTTGTAGGGAACATTGTAAGCAATTCCCATATGACTTCACTTTGGGAAGAGATTGTTAGCCTTAAAGTTTTGCCATATGTGAGAATTGCACTTCTTTCTTTGTACAAGGACTAGTTTAGACATATTGGCTAAGTTAGCTTTGTATTCTTTGTAATAAATACACTCCTAGTCAACTAGGAGGGTTGGGGATTCACATTGTTTTTGAGGTGTGTATGTTTTCTCTCCTTTCTCTCTCTAGAAAACATACACACCTCCCAATCAATAAACCGAATTTATCATGTTTAATCTTTAGTTCGTGTTTATCGTGTTTCCTCTATCTCCCAATCTTGAATCTTGGTCTCTACAATTTTGCATTTATAAAAACATTTTCCGTATTTAAATAAATGTTGCACAGAAAGTAAAAAAAAAAAAGGGAAAGAGATTTGGTACTACAATCTCGTCCCAAATTGTCAAAAATGTCAACCCAAATTGTAATTCATTAGTTGACCGGGTGATGGGCCCTTATAACATGTCGTCCCATTTTAATATTGTATATGTTGACCCAAATTTTTTTGGGACAAAAGAAAAGGTACTACCAGAAAGGGTCGACATGTCGACCCATTTTGCTTTTGTCTCGACCCTCCTTCAATATTTGGGACGAGATTGTAGTCCCAAATCACTTCATTTTTTGTAGTGATAAACTAACACTTCATTGGTTTATGAATGATGAAAATAAGAAGAAAGTAATTATTTCTTTTGATTTGTCCAACGAGAAATTTACAGAAATCCCTCAACCTCATGATGCAAAATACGAACGTACTTTAACTAGTTACCTTGGGACTATTGAAGAATGTCTATGCATATTTCGCCGTGACTGTAATGATTATCCCAAATGGGTTATGCAAAGTTACAATGTACAACAGTCTTGGGCACTATTTATATCTGATATCAAGAATAGTAAATAGTGATGTTCTACACTACATAAAAACACTCAAGGATAACATTCCGCACACGAGTTTGTTTGCTCTTGAATATCACAAATTGGCGCCCATGAATTTGAAATGTATTAGTGCCCCTATATTTGTGCAACGCCTTGTATCTCCACACATTTCCACACAACTTTTTTGACTGGTATGTTTGCACGCAACTGAAGCCTAAGCGGCAAACAAAGAATACAAAGAGGAATGATAATCAGATAAGGTGTGTTCTAGTACTTATTTTCCTTTCTTTTATCACATATATACAAAGAGGACTTTGTCAAGGTTTGTAATTCTTGCTCTATATGTTGTTGGTATTGACGTCATCGAGCATTTATTCATGCATCAACGTAAGTATTTCAATTGTAACATAGGCGTTCTTAACACCTACCCCATCTCAAACTTGAATTGTTACCATGTTTCTTTATTCCATAATTCTATTCATTTCGCTTTCATTCACATCTTGCTATGTCATTCAACTCTAACTGTATATTTACTCACTTTCCATTTTGATCCTTTCAGTTGATTATGGGAAAGTGATCGAAGGTGATATTGCATTGCACAAAATGTATGATTTTTGGCTGTTCATTTCGACTCGGCTTTAAAGATCCGTGCTTTTTTAGTTGTTATTTCCAGTATCTTGTGTTTGATGGACTGTTATAAATGCATCTAAGATGAGCTAAGAGTCTACTTGTTTTGTGGCAAAGAAATCGGGCATGGGTTCACTTGTAGTGTTGTCAAACATGTGTGCTTTGAGTTCTCAAAAATTCTAGCCATGGCTCGATTCTAATACATTGAATTTGTATATCTAAAAGTCAAGTTGGAATTCGATATATTATGAAATATTATCTTTAAAAGCTTACAATTTGAGTATACAAGACAAGACGGGTTTCATAAAAATTTATTCACAATTGATCTGCAACTGTATGTTATGATTGTGATGATCGTGTATGTATCATGATACTTACCCCATATCGTGTTGGTCTAAAACCTCAATACTAGCAGAGTGGCTAAACCTTAAAAGTATCTTAATAACATTGAAAAAAGAGTCATAACAATTGTCAACACTTAACATGTTACAAGAGAACTATTTGAGTATTTTAATTTAAATAGATTTCAGAAGTTATTGTTCATAAAGGTGTAAAAAGGAGTCATCTGTCCATATTGCACTAGGAATCAAATTCTAACATATATAACTTAGCTTTATCAACAATAAACTGTCTTTGTCAACACTAACTAATTTTGTTATTTAACAACCAATGCTAACAATATCGCACCTATGCATGACTTTGGCTTTGCTTCTCATTTTAAAATTTTCAAAATATATGCAGAGAAGTCTCATGTTGAGAAGCAATGCAATTCGATTCATAGGAAAAACTGCAAAGAATAATATTGTGAAAACTCGTCATATTCTTTTATCGAATTATGCATCGCATAACTAGAGCATATAAATAAACAAAAGGAGAGTTCATAAAGTGAAAGCAACACAAATTTTACCATGTCATTTAGGTGCCTGATTAAAAAAAAAAAAAAAAAAAAAAAAAAAAAAAAAAAAAAAAACATGTTTATACCTATTTTTTTTACAGATAAATGTTTTTCATTGATTCTGAAAAGAAAAGGTAAATAAATAATAAGATTTGGTGTGTAGATTATATGTTAAGAAAAAAATATCTATGTAATAATAATAAAATTTGACCTTGACATCCAGCCATCAATTAGTTAGATTCTCATCATTACACTAAAAGACAAAAGTCCAAAACAATACTACTTTAAGTTAAAATATAGACTCTGCCTATGCTTCTAACAAACTTAACTATTGGCCATCATGAGATTACTTACCTAATTAACAGTAACACTATAACAGAACTTACAAAATTTAACAAAACCAGTAACCAATAGGAATCTTGTATAATAATACAATCATTTGGTAAAATTTCTGTTATGGAAATCATGATGCTAAATCTATTAAGAAAACAATTTGATCGATCACATTGTGTGATGTAGGTTAATTAGTGGGTGCACCAACTTGTGTTCACTGTGTTGTATTGTAAGCTGACCATCACCATGAACAATAACCTAGCTACTTTGCCAACCTCAAAACCACCCCCTTTTATCATCTCTATATAAGAACCGCTTGTTTCTCACAACTCCACAAATCATCGGGCAATCAACACTCTTAACAGTTTATAATGGGACGTGTATTCAGCAGCTTGAGTAGCAAGACATTATGCTACTTATTCCTACTTAGCTTAACGCTTCTTTTTTCGAATTTGGTCTCTTTAGCTAATGCAAAGACTCACAAGCATGAGTTCATCGTATGACTTCAATCTATATTTATGCTTTTATGTATGTGTGTTTTTATTTTATTTTTTTGATATTTATTGTAATGCTAACTATTCATTTTAAAAGGTTCAAGCAACAAAAGTTAAAAGGCTATGCAAAACCCATAATTCTATAACGGTCAACGGACAGTTCCCGGGTCCAACCTTGGAAGTGAACAATGGCGACACATTAGTGATACATGTTACAAACAAAGGGAGATATAATGTCACCATTCACTGGTATAATTAGAATATAAAGCTTACAAATAGTTTTAGTTGGAATATTATAGATGTCATTCTCATTAACATTAACATTTCTGTTTTGTGACCTTTTAGGCATGGTGTTAGACAAATGACGACAGCATGGGCAGATGGACCGGAGTTCATTACACAATGTCCAATTAGACCAGGAGCGAGTTACACCTACAGGTTTACAATTTCAGGACAAGAAGGAACGCTGTGGTGGCATGCACATAGTTCATGGCTTAGAGCCACTGTTTACGGTTCCATTATTATTCACCCAAAAGAAGGATATTCCTACCCATTTCCTAAGCCAAAGCGTGAAGCAGTCATTGCTCTTGGTATACAGTTTATTCGAAAACAAACTTTTACGTATTTAAAATTTTAATGCCGAATACCTGACAGAATTATGATGATGATCAGGTGAATGGTGGGATGCAAACCCGATAGACGTTATAAGAGAAGCCACTAGAACAGGAGCAGCTCCAAATGTTTCTGATGCATATACCATCAATGGTCAACCCGGTGATCTATACAAGTGCTCCAGTAAAGGTTTGCTTCTATAATATACTATAACTTTTTATTGAATCTAGTACTTCAACGATAAGTAAATGATGGGCTATTTTTGAATGTAGATACGGTCATAGTACCAGTTGTAGCAGGAGAAACAAACCTCCTTCGGGTGATCAACTCAGCCTTAAATCAACAGCTTTTCGTCACCATTGCCAACCACAAACTTACTGTGGTAGGAGCTGATGCTTCCTACGTAAAACCATTCACCACGAAAGTCCTCATGCTTGGACCTGGTCAAACGACTGATGTACTCATCAAAGCAGACCAGTCACCAGGCAGATACTACATTGCTGCACGAGCATATGCCAGTGCACAAGGTGCTCCATTTGATAATACCACCACTACTGCCATCTTGGAGTACAACACCGCCAAAGGTTCCACTTCAAAACCCATTATGCCACCTCTACCAGCGTTTAACGACACCGCAACTGCCACTGCCTTCACCACCAGCTTCCGCAGCCTTGAAAAAGCCCTTGTTCCAACTGTTATAGATCACAATCTTTTCATCACTGCGGGACTTGGAATCAACCAATGCCCACCAAAAACCCGAGCCAGAAACTGTCAGGCACCCAACAGGACTCGCTTCACTGCTAGCATGAACAATGTCTCATTTGTACTCCCATCCAATATTTCCATACTTCAAGCATATCACCAAGGGATACCTGGTGTTTTCACCACTGACTTCCCGGCGAAGCCTCCGGTGGCCTTCGATTATACTGGTAACGTAAGCCGTTCTTTGTGGCAGCCTATTCGTGGAACCAAGGTCTATAAGTTGAAATATGGATCAAAGGTGCAAATAGTGTTGCAAGGAACAAGTATCTTCACTGCTGAGAACCACCCGATCCATCTTCATGGATATGATTTCTATATACTTGCAGAAGGATTTGGAAACTTTAACCCGAAAACAGACACATCAAAATTCAATCTCGTGGATCCACCTCTCAGAAATACAGTTAGCTTACCTGTCAAAGGGTGGGCCGTCATTAGATTTGTTGCTGATAATCCAGGTAAACTTCGGCATTGGTTAGGCGGGTTGGGTAATGGGTCACAATGGATAAATGATACGTATATTACCAAATGGATCAGGTTGGGTTGACAAAAACATTTTTTCTCTCAAATATTTAAGCTTTTCATGATTAATTAGTGTGTCTAATAATATGATTACAAAAATTCGACTATTTCAGTATTGATCTAACTTTTTGAGTAAAATGATTAAGGATGTTTTATGCATTGAAAAATACACTTTTGGAACTTCCGACCCATTTGATCCATAATCAGTTTGACCCGTTAAAGATAATTTCGAGACAAATCAACCCAATTTAAGTAAACGGGTTAAACTCTACCAAAATGTGCATCTCATAACTTATCCTATATTGTGCCAGGTACCTGGATTATGCACTGCCACTTAGACGTTCACGTCGGCTGGGGTTTGGCCATGGTATTTGTCGTAGAGGATGGACCTGGGCCAGGCCTGAAATTGGAGCAACCACCACCAGATTTACCAGTGTGCTGATACTATTTGACATCAGACTGTAAATCATAATGCATAGCATTTTGTTGTTTACATTTATAAGGCTCAAGTGTCTTCCTCCACATTGGAGCTATTTTTGTTCTTTTTGTTTTTTCCTGTATGCTGTTGAACATCTTATTTGAAATTTAGTGTTTAGAGCAGAATAGACCGACGAAAAGTGGTGATGTATTTTGTAATCAGAATTTCAACACAGCATTTTGTATTAGTATTATCTAAGCTTTATATTTCATCAGTTATTCATTGTTATTTTTCAATTAGTATCGGAATAAATACCTATAAACTGTCAACATACATGTTATATATATGGATATTGTTGCCGGTGAGTTGACCGCAACGATTGATCAAAATGATCTCGGCCGTTTAAATTCATCAACTTTTGATCTTGGCCGTGTTAATCCCGAAGATAGCCGTTGGATCGCCTTATCAAACGATCGCAGTAGTTCAATCTCAACCGCTCTAACTCAAAGTAACTACCCACTAGCTTACGTTAGTAACTACCCACTAGCTTTCAACTCTTCCCTATATAAGTCAGAAGAGAGGTACGTTATTCATTATTTTTCAACTAATACTCCTCAATTATGAAACGCTCTCTCCCATGATTCCTTCCCTAAACTCCAATCCTTTGCTAGACACTAATACTTAAACCCAGATATCTAATTTCTGTTCAAGTGACAACGATAGAAGGAGACACTTTCATCAATAAGGTAAATGAATTTTTGCAAATGAGTTTTATCATCATAACCTCTTCTTTGAGTGTAACTTGCATGTTTTGAGCAGTTAAAAGCAATACGCAAACAAGCTATTTTGACATATAAACCATTGGAGCAGTCACTCAACACGATTTCATCAACAAGGTAAATCTGTTTTTGCAATTGTGAGTTTGTTATAAGATTGTGCCAACAAATACATGTATGTGATGTTTGATAATGTTTGTAGAGTTTATAATGTTTTTTACAATTATGTATGTGATCTTTGATAATGTTATTTTCTATTTTGGTTTGCATGATATAAGGTTTGGCCCGGCCACCATTAAATATTATACATACATATATTGTTGCTGGTGAGTTAACCGCAACGGTTAACTGAAACGATATGGACCATCTAAATTCATCAACTTTCAATAATGCCTGTGTTAATTCTCAACTTTAAGTCGTTGGTCAGATGATCATCATCTGAGTCGTTGCACAAACATAATGTAATCACCCACTGGGCCACTGCTACATGTAACCGCCCACTTAGCGTATGTAACTACCCACTTTTTGTAACTTCTCATAACCGTTTTTTCCATCAACTATATATAAGCAAATTAAAAGTATACATTCATGCTTTCCCCCATCACATAAAATTCTTCATTTTATTTACCCATCTTATAACCTACAATGGTGCTAAGTGCATCATCTCATTATTGTATTCACCCGTTTAAATAAAGTACAATACATGATTACAATTTTTATATGGTTTTGTTACTTTATGTTTCAAGAAATCAAGTAGTCTGACACGCAATATGGTTCGGAATTTGTTAGTACTCCCCATGCTCACGAGTTTCAACAACACATATATATTTCATGCATGTGATTCCAAGATATATTATATTATACTCTTTGTAGTAACTATTTGTTCATGATCAGGATGCGAAGAATAAGAATGGTGGTTATGCGGGTGGTGAATGTGAAGAATTAAGACAACAGTTATGTGGGTGGTGAATGTGAAGATGATGATCATACTCAACAAAAGGGACAATAGGTAGTCTATATATTTGTTGTTTCTTTTTTTTGGAAGGCAATATATTTGTATAAAAACAAAAAACTACAAAGTACACAAAACAAACGAAAAACTGAAACGCACAACCGAAACCTACAACCCGCCTAAGCCTAAACTAAAAGCTATACAAAGAATCAAGGATTGATGTACACAAGCACTTTCTATTGTTAGTGTTGTTAGAAAGTGTTTGTTGTTTCTATTATATGTTTTTGTATGTAACCAATGTTAAACTTGATACTTTTTAGGTTTTTTGGTCACCCACTAAGCCGGTATCTTCACCCGGCCAACTCAATTATATTCTATTCACCCATCTTATAATCTACAATGGTGGTAAGTGTATCATCTCAGTAATGTATTCACCCTTTAAATAAAGTACAATGCATGATTACATGATTTTTATATTGTTTTGTTACTTTATGTGTAAGAAAATAAAGTCGTATATGCAATTCGGTTCGGAATTTTTAAGTACTCTCTATGCTCACGAGTTTCAACAACAAATACTATATATTTCGTGCATGTAATTCCGAATATATATGTCTTAGTAGCAATGATTTGTTAATGATCAGAATGTAAAGAATAAGAATGGTGGTTATGCAGGTGGTGAATGTGAAAAATAAGAACATTGGTTATGTGGGTGGTGAATGTGATGTTGATGACCATATATACTTAACAAAAGAGACGATAAGTAGTTTTTTTTGTTGTTGTTTCTATCAGTCTTAGATGTGATTTTCTATTAATTATATACTTAATATGATTATTATTTTGGGCAAATGCTAAAAAAATCATCGAACTTGACACTTTTTATCATTGTATGTAGCCAACTTTTTTTCGTCTCATTGTATCACTAAAGTGACTAAACTTTTGATTTTTTGTCATTGAATGTACCATGTCCAGCTTGTCCTATGCCAGCGTGTCCTTTGTGACACATAAGCCGTCAGCGTATCAAGCCAACTAATTTTTTTTTCCATTGTAACACAAAACTTGACACTTTTTGTTATTGTATGTATCCACGTCAGCTAAACGTCGCATCATTAGTCCTTTATACTAACGGCCGTTAGTAAATAACTTACAATTCCGTTTTCTTACGTTTTTATACATTTTCATACGTTTTCGTCCTTTTTTTATGTTTTCGTCTGTTTTTACACGTTTTCTTACGTTTTCATCCGTTTTTATACGTTTTCGTCCGTTTTTACACGTTTTCGTCCCTTTTTTTGCGTTTTCATACGTTTTTACACGTTTCTCTCTTTTTTTTTTTTTTTTATTTTCCTTACGTTTTCATCCGTTTTCTTATCGTTTTCGTCCGTTTTTTAAACGTTTCGTCCGTTTTTCATCCATTTTATTCGTTTTTATACGTTTTCGTCCGTTTTCTATTTTACAACGTTTTCGTCGTTCCGTTTTATATTATTTCCCGTTTTCTATTTTGTCGTTTTCACGTTTTCGTTTTATACTTTCATTGTTTATGTTTCGTCCGCATTTTTACACGTTTTCGATCGTTTTTATACGTTTTCGCCCATTTTCGTCCATTTTTACACGTTTTCGTCCGCTTTTACACGTTTTTGTCTGTTTTTACACGTTTTTGTTCGCTTTTATACGTTTTCGTCCGTTTTTACACATTTTCGTTCGTTTTTGTAAGTTTTTTACTTTTTCATACGTTTTCATCCATTTTTTTTGCGTTTTCATACGTTTTTATACGTTTTCGTCCGTTTTTACACGTTTTTGTCCTTTTTTACACGTTTTCTTCCGTTTTTACACGTTTTGTCGGTTTTTTTTATTTCGTCCATTTTCTTACTTTTTCGTTAGTTTTTACACGTTTTTGTCCGTTTTTATACGTTTTCATCCGTTTTTTATGTTTTCGTCCGTTTTAACACGTTTTCGATCGTTTTTATACGTTTTCGCCCATTTTCCTCCGTTTTTATATGTTTTTGTTCGTTTTTACACATTTTCGTCGTTTTTTATACGTTTTCATACGTTTTCATCCATTATTTTGCGTTTTCATACGTTTTTACACGTTATCGTCCATTTTCTTCAATTTTCATCCATTTTTATATGTTTTTGTCCATTTTTACACGTTTTCGTCTGTTTTTACGCGTTTTCGTCCATTTTTTTGCGTTTTCAACCGTTTTTATACGTTTTCACATGTTTTTACATGTTTTTATCCGTTACAATGAAAACGTGTAAAAACGGACGAAAACGTATAAAAACTGATGAAAACGCAAAAAAATGGACGAAAACGTGTAAAAACGGACGTAAACTTATAAAAACATACGAAAAACGTATAAAAACAGAAGAAGCAATGACTTATCACAACGAAAGTTGGATGTGAAGTTTGTATCTAACGACACGGTAAGGTTAAGGAGTTGCCCAAAAATATCATTTTAATGATATGGTGGGTATATTTGATTAGGATGAATTCAAGCCATTGTCCATTGTCCAAAATAATTAAGTCGTTGAATCATGTTGCTATTAGATTTGAGTCATAGGATCATTATTCATGTACTTTCTTTTTGGCCAATAAGAATGTGACACATAAGCATTGGTGGTTACGTGACTAAAAACCGCTCGACATAATCAAGGATAGTTGTGGAAGTGGAAGAAAATCAAGGGTAATGGTGGAAGTTAAGAAACCCCTTCTGTGTCTATTAAAAGCTTCCATATACCTACATGTTATGCACACAATCACATCAAATACTCTACAGAAATAAGTTTATTCGGGTTTTGGTTGGGCTGGATTAGTTGTTTTGTGAACTTTTCAAACCCCTACAAAAAATTAATGATCTGTATGAGTTAATGAATATTTATATTTTCTTTGTCAGCTAGGGTTATTATGGTCAACTCAAATGACAAAATATTTTGTGTGTGATAAAGCTTGAGTATATGGGAGTTGATATCGACACCAAATAAATTGATGGGTACACCATAATTATGCACATGGTATGTTGTAATATATGCATTATGGGTGTAATATTGTGGTGTCCCTATCAATTTATTTGGTGTCAATATCAACTCCTACGTATATTTTGTTATTTTCCTTAAATAAGTATTAATAAATATTGGTAGTTGTTACCATTATTATAAAAGTAGTCCACCCGGGCAACGCCTGGGCACTAGTTACATAGTGTGTCGAACATGCATGAAAATTATGAACCAGTCACAAATTCACAATATACAATATGACTTGACCAAAGGTTGAAAGTTCATTCATCAAAATGAGAAGGAAAAAAACCACAGTTTAAAAGATGCTTAAATTATTAGTGAACTAGAAAATCGCTCGTAAGACAGTTTAAGAATGAAACAACTGACTTATCTTGAAAATTACTGATCATTTCTAAACAATATGAGGTTTTGTACTTTAACATAGAAAAAGAGATTTCAAGATATCTTCTAAAAAATTGTTTATACACGTAACTATTAGTACCTTAAAGATCACTGAAGTACCATGCTTTGAGGGCTAGAATATACATCAAACTCAGTCTTAAACAATGAGTAAGAACCATCTGACCTTTACGTCAACGATACCACACGTCCACGCTCAACGTTATGAATAAACTCTAAGGTGACTATAAGTTCATCAAAGGGAGAGAAGGAAAGCTGAATTTTCAGTCACTAATAATCATTTTATATACATCGAGAGAGCTACATATATAGTTATACACAAATGTAGTACAAATGAAGTACTTCAACAACTAACCATCTACCTCCTATGAAGTACTTATAAGCTAAAAGTACAAGCAAATAAGCAAATAAAAATTTAAGATAAAATTTCAAATTTGTTCATAAAACTCAAACTTGATTCACTTTCTAGAAAAAATAAAAAAATAAAATAATAATAAATAAAAAATAAAAAAATATTTTCAAATTTTATTTAAAAGTGGAATCTACGGTTGACTTTTTGAATAAAACAAACTAGTTTAACAAAAATATCACCTTGATTGTACAAAATATTACATCGGTCTGGCAGAAAACCTCACCAATTTTTAGGACACTTGTCAACTATTCAATGGGATCGTAGAGTCAAACGTTCACACAAGACTAAATTTAGAAATAATTTTTTTTTACTAAAAAGTGAATCAAGTTTTAGTTTTATAACCAAATTTGAAATTTTCTCAAAAATAATGGGATAGAAGGGCAAACGGCTATGACCATGCAATCCATCAATATACCAGCCATAAAAACAACTCTGTCTTCCCCGTTGGGAAAGACAAGCCTATGATGAAAACCAAGATTTTTACCAGTTGTTCTTCAGTAATAAGCTTGAACTTACAAGATGAAAGCTGAAAAAAATGGTACTTGTAAATAGTACATACTCATGAGTGTCTAACTTCACATTGTTAATTTTACACCTAGCTAGGAAGTAGGGGTGTTTAAGATTCAAGATCTTCCGGGATGTACATGGGGTGTCACCTTGAATGTATCATATGTAGGAAACGGTGAACATTTTTATTAATTAAATCAGATTACAATAAATAAATAACAGTAAGTAAATAACATAAAATTAAATAACAGACAGCAAGTGCTAGAAGCATAAGACCGACACTAATAATGATAATAGAACGAAAGCAGTAAAGGTTGGTCAAGGCACGAGGCTCGTGTTTAATACGATTCCCTTAAAACATATTCGTCGTCTGTTTCTTAGGGTACAACTTTCAAAGTTGATGCACAGCCAGACGTGACAAACTTGCCTGAAAGATCACTAAAGTAACTTGCGTTTCTGATCGAAAGAATTGCTAGAATTCGTATGCTATAGAGAATGGGTTTAATTGTTTAATTTATAGCCTTTAACATGTCTTGGTCACCAAGACAGTATCTGCTAAAATCTTAAACCGATTTGCAAATCTGTTAAATAATTAACACGATTTGAAACTTATTATTATCACAACCAAATCAGTTACAAAAAGATCCGCGCACAAGCTCGAATTTTCGGAGCCGCATTCGTGTTCGCATGTCTATTTTTGACAATACAAAGATTCCCTTATAAACAAGATTTCATTTCAGGTTTTGGGCGATGTGGGATGCAACATTTTTCCCGTATTTTGTGTTTCACGTGCCTCACTTTGAGACACGATATCTCATTCATACCAACTCTATTTTTGACACATTTTAGCTCATTGCGAAGCTCTCGTCAAGGAGAACGCAAAACTACCAAAAAATATAAATATATATAAGATATACATATATTAAATAGCGTCCAAAAATTACAAAAACTCATTTTTCCAACATCATAATCATTGATGATCATTATAGGATTAGGATTAGAATTGAGGATACAAAGAGAGGCAGTATTTCTGAATTTTGACCGATTATATATTAGATACACAAATGTACAAAATTAAGGCTAAAATGTGAGCATAAGTTTCATAACGTGTATCTAAAGATCCTGGTTGTAGCATGATTGAAGTCAATGGTGTTGTTCACGAGTTCTTAGCTGGTGAAGGAATGGTCGTGTAGCTAAAATACTTTATCCAACTAATTTTTTGTAATTGTGATTCTTTTACTTTTGTTTTTATCTATTACTTGCTTCATATCTTGGAAATCACAGTAGTTGACCATATGTGTAGATGAATGAAGTGTCAACAGTAGCATAAAAATCTTTTTCACTACCATTCGGTAAAAATATTATACATAAATTTTAAAGCTAAACAAATCATGACTTGATAATATTATGCACTTATTTTAATATAACATAACAATGAGAACATAACAATCAAACAAAAAAGAGTTACAAACGGTTTACATAACAATCAGTAGTTAGACAGTGTAAAAAAAATGAAAAAAGACAAAAACAATCAAGTAAATGTAGAGTAGTTAGTCAATGGACAAAATAGTAGAAAAGGAAAAAAAATGTTCGGACAAAAGTACCTTCGTGTGATTTGCACGTGAGATTCGAGATAACGAGAAAAGCTAACGACATTAGCAAAATTGGACCCACCAACGTAATTTATTCAATATATTAGACTAAGAGCAAGATTTCACGTTTTTGGATGTCGTATGAAATCTGGCCAAACCACAGGGACTAATGGTGTAATTTACATTAAACAAAAGTAACAAATGGCACGAAAGTGATTAAACAAAGCCGTAGGGTCAATTAAATCAAATACGGAGATCCTTTGTCAGAAAGTGAAGTCGTCAATGAACCATTGGTTACGAGAAAAGAAAAACGCCTGGACGATATTAAAGATGTTACGGGTTATTGTAATGATGATGGTTTCTGTCAGGGCTTTCCTGAAGATGATATGTTTGATCTGGATGAGCTTCTCGGTGTTATGGATCAGAAGGGTGAATGTAACAATGGGAACAAACCAGATTTCAGTCAAATCGAGTCCGTGTATGTACAGCAAGATCCTTATGGGGTCTTACCAGACTTTGGTTTTGATTTCGTGGAGGCGGGAAGGCCTGAAGAATTTAGCTTTTCACTGGAGGAGCTTGGTCTGACTTTGGAGCCTACTGAATTAGTTTTGTAAATTCATGGAAGTAAAATGAACTAACTGCAGTCGTATCTTATTTCGAAGTTTCGAACTACTGGTTCTCTGAATGTTTTTTATAAAATTAGAGGATCTAATTTTTGTACGGTTTTGTAACCGAATGTAATTATTGTTGGAATATATGAATCATATAAATACTATAAACATATATTTACATCAAGAACACGCAGCGGAATAGATCTACAAGAACATGTAATTAATTAAACATAAATAGATACGTACCTTAATGATTCCTAGCAAGAACAAGGAATCACGTGCTCCAAGAACAATATAAACCCTAATAGGGTTTTAGGATGGATCGACAAGGGTAAGTAACACTTCCAAGATTACAAGCTAAAGTAAGCTTGTCACTCGTTCCTGTACACACGTATTACTAGCGTCTCAAAGTGAAAAGCTAGGTTCATGTATCACAAATAAACATCACAACACCTAGGGTTTGATGTTCTAGATACTACATGATCGAATCCCACTAACAAAGGAGCAAGTTAATTTTACATGCATATACACATATGCATGCAAAAGCAAACACGTACATAATAACAATATGCACACACGTACATAATAATAATGCACATGATGGCATCATTAATTCTTTTCTGTATTGATGGCGTGTCAGTGGTAGAAAGAGTGTACCGATTGAAAAACAATCGGTTTTAAGGGATTAATATTCTTGTCGATCGAACATTGAGCAAAAAATAATCGGTTAGGGATATTCACCTTGTGTCAACCGATTATATTAAGCTTTGAGGGGTTTATATACACTCCAAACTTGCTCTCCAAGTTTGAGTGCAACACCTCCTCAAATTTCAAGAATCGACATTTAACCCCTTTCATTTTCCTTGTTCGATCACATAAATATTTGTGATTTAATAATTAATCATAAATCATTATATTAATTATTAATACATTGAGACTCATACGTAATGTGTGCAATCCCGAAGTCTCGGGTTCGAAACCAGACATACAAATATTAATAAATAATCCATAAACTCTAACAGCTCCCACTTGGATATTCATTAATATAGTAATGACATGGGTCAGTCTAGCTTAACCTTCCCAATGCCCCCAGCCTGAACCGAGTTGTGGTTCTCCTGGAAAAACCACGTGATGATATTACCATCATACTTATCCTTTTGTTTCTAATACCGCGTTAATATGGATATGGATCTTGGTCATTCCATAATTAACATTTAGTTTCTCGTTTATACGTAATTGAACAAGATTACCAAAACATCTGAACGTCTTCCAGATAGACTTTGGGCGTGGCCACGCAAACATCTTGTCAATCCTACGATTGGCCAAGCAGTATTAAACTTCAACACAAAGTTGAAGGAACAAATCATTTATTGACTGCGAGCATAACCCTCGAACTTCGCATCATTTCTGAAAATAGCCCTTATAACTACCTTTTACAGTTAGCGTTAGACCACCTTACAGAAAATAAGCTACATCCTCGGCAATTATCTGTCATCTCAAGTCTAAGGATAAATATTCATGATATACTTGATGACGACGATCCATAAAGTATAATCATGCGGTTGGGATAAGTCCTATATTCAATTTATCCAATATTGAATATCATGTGACATTGGTGTCTCAACCTACAGTCCATTCTACCAATCCTCACATTTGTCTTAGTTCAATAATATTCCCATATTATTAATTGACAACGGACTATTTAGAATAAAATATAATAATTTTACTCATGGATTTAAACATGCAAATATAGGACACAAATATTAATAATGAGAATAAACGTTATCCGCGCTTTATTCCATTAGTATAATATTGCTTTAATATCCCTTATCCAAATACTAACTAGATCAATGCATGATAATTCTCATTAATGAATTATGCCACAAGTCATGTTCCACATACTTGTTGACAAGGCATAAATCAACTAATGTTGATCTATCAGAATTTTGAGAATACTTATTTCAATAATGAAATTCTTGTATGCTTTCATTCATCTATCTAGATATTGACACATACTTCATAAAATACGTGACATCCTCATCCACGAATTTATGATAATTAAACTACCAAACCTTGTAGTTAAAGTATTCTAATTCTTTATGTATAATGCAACTATGCTCATGTTGAGCATAACTAGTATACATGGTCTCCTAATAAGGATGAGCTCCCACCATGACTAGTATTGAGTGTCATCTCAATCTTACTAGCATCATTGTGTCAAACAACAATATGCTCTTTTAAAGTTCCGTAAACTTTAATATTCATCGTGTAATGTTTGATATCTTCAAATCCTTCAAGATTTGACCACTATATCAATCAAGCAATAACTTGCCATATGGTTCATATTTAGAATTTTGGAGCAAATCCAGGCTAAGGATGTAAATTCTAAACCATATCCATTACACTTATCTATCTAATAGTTTCAATTAGATATTAATGTTGTCAATCATCTTGCATCCAAGCATGACACAACAAGCAACATGATGTACATGAAAAATCCTTGTTTCAAACTTGGATTTGTTCATGTCATATCTTTCCAAAGATATGTTTCTATCTAGTTCTTCTAATAGAATATCATGTTCTTTTAGAATTAGTTATTTTACCGCTTATGTTTATAATCAAATAAACATATATTTCAAGGTTTTATTTTCTATATGAAGTTTCATTCAAAACTAAAACTTAACATATAAATGTTAATGGAATGTTACTTCCTATATGTTATTCAACATATATGAAATAAGAAAATAAATACATTACTCCCACTAGCTTTCAGGAATATTAAGAAATATCTTATTTTAACTATAAATCACAACTAGATTTAATAGCTAAAAATAAGTATATCTTTTAGATGCATGCATTAATCCATTTACAAATGATTTGCACTTTTGTATACTACTACAGATTATTTGAATTCAAACACTCCTTTTAATTACTTTTCGTCCTCGCACAAGTAATTATCTAAGAAAGAGTTTTGATATTCCATTATTAACTTCATATAAATGAAACTAATAATGACAATCATAATCTTTATATATTTAATGTGTTTAGAAAGAATTTCAATCCCATTTAATTGCTTAATTGTGATTGATAATCTTTTCACATATTAAATATGTATACAAATTTGTCCATTATGATTTCTACACAAAAATTTAAATCTCTAGGATTTTCATTTCCATTGTAGAAATTCATTTTCATTCTATAGTATTACTATAGAGTTTTAAGATCAACTACGTTTCCAAACTAGTTATCTTTTTGGACTGCATCTAATTATTCATAGTATGAGTAATTTGCCAAATAACATTTGCAATTTATTAACAGGCATATCACTATCCTGTAACTCATAACCCTCAACATATTCTACAAATATTTGAGATACCCTTGTGGATCTATGAATAAGAATTCCATCATCTTGAGATTTAACACTAACATGTTAAATCCTCATTATGATTTTTCTAGCGTATTTAGAAGATTATGTATCTTGTAATTTTTATCTTTTGAAGATAAAACTCCCACTCGCCTTTTGCAATTTATAGATTACCTATAAATGCTTAGCAAATAGAGCAACACAAAACTTGTTCTCTTTTTGGGACCTTACAAATACAAATTGACAGTTCCTAACCTTAATTTGTTAATAACCTACCCAACAAGTAGTTCAACAAATTCTGAACTTCAATTTTAAGACTTAATGTGATTCAACACATTCCATAATCAATGGTGTCTTATTAATCTTCTAGGTTGGAGTCTAATTTGAGTATATCCAATTCATACTCAATTTTCTAACCTTGATATCTTTTAGGAAGATTAGAAGATATAGTTATCTTTAATCAAACAATTTTTCAAGAGTTTGATTTTCCTAAATGAACATACCATAAACTTATGTATTTCATTAGGATTAATATTGTAAGTTAATCTTACAATATATAAGATAAATATATTTCGTTTTGGCTTACCTATTTACCAACTATGTCAATTTAATGGTACAATAGATTTCCAAGCCAATTGCATAATTTATAACATAAGTGCCTTATTGTCCAAGCCACTTAATATCTATGTCTTACTAAAAGGACATAAACTGTTATAATCCCAATTTACGTTACACATCATTGATTAACTCAATGACTTCTTGTATATGTCTTAATTAAAAAACATAACAATTATAACATCTTACTTTGTTATAAGTCTTATAATGATAAGAGACTTCATGTTTATATCATTACAATATATAAACACGTATAACTAAAGTAATTATGAACACCTCAACTTGGTTTCAATAGTATTTCAAGTTAATTTATTACTTCATATATTTATGTCATTCCAAGAATACATAAACATCTAAATATGAAGTAGTATAAGATTACTTCATTTATTTATGTCATTACAACAATACATAAATATTCATGTTTGAAGTAGTCTTATAATCATTTTGACACTTGTTCTAATAATTATCTAATTTAAGAAACTTGTAAATTAACATAGTTTCATTTCATCAGCCGAGGCTGATAATGATGAAAGTATGTAATTTACCTTGTCATTAATATCTAGTAATGAAAGTAGATATTAACTTCAAGTGTTCCATAAATTAGAATGTGTATAAAACACATTAGAACATTGATCTCTTACCTTACAGTCAAGAGAACCCTATAAATCATATTCCTTTATGTTGTTGCTTGCACACAATACAGATTTCTCCCACTTGTGCATGGAACAACATTACGTATCGAATAACCAACACGTCAATAGTTTGCTTATTTGATCAATATGATTGTGTCATAGATATAAGTAGATATAGAATCACCTCGTCTAGTAAGGAAACGTACACGACTATCCTTAATACCATAAGTGTCTATATTTGGAAAGTAATCATCTCAAGAAATTCTAGAGATAATCCGGGAAACTACCAAGACTTGTAGCTCCCACTGAATTTAAGATCACTACATGAACTTCATTATTCAGTAATTACAACACAATGCTCCCACTGGGTTTGACAACATTGTAAGTGTTGCATCACCAGTAAAAGCAAATGGTGTGCTGTTTACTTTCCTACACCTTTGATGAATCCCTTACGTAATACATACTAAGGTACTTCAAAGAATGTATTCTACTTTGTGAATGATGGAATATCCATCAATGCAATTAACTTGAAAGAATTGGGTATGCAATTTCTTCCTTAGTTAGGTTTACCGTCCCCATCATGGTAAGCAGCACCTTTAAATGGTTAAAGCATAATAACTAGATTAAATATTCTAGTTTGCCTTTCACCAATTATGCGGTAATTAGTCTAGCTTCTAATTTAATAACTCCTAACCATGCAATTTCGTAAGAAATTCGCCATGAGTTATTTCTTAGAATTTAGACCATTCTAATTATCCTATTATACCTTTCTCACTCATGAAAAGGAATAGGATTAAGTCTCACTCTTCACACGGAAAGTGGACTCGGTTTATTCTTTTCAGCAAAAAATTGACTCTATCCAAAACCCCTACGGGTGTAGATCAATTTACTACTAAAAGAATATCTCATGTTTACGGTTTTAACGTTGCATTAAATACATTAAAAGAATTTTCAAAATTCAATTTAGTATTTTGATAATAACTTTTCAAGAAAATTAAACACCCACGGTAAATAAAATTTCACCATTTAATTTTCATTGAAAATTAGGATCCAAATTGACGTCGTTTCATCACATCAGCTGAGGCTGCTAGCAATGAAAGTACTCAATAAGGTAGAGCTACACTCAATTGCCAATATCCAATTGCAATTCCTAGAATCATGGGACTTACATTGTATTGCCAACATCAGTTGCAAAATGTAAGCATGTTTCATCCCCAAATCTTTATGCCTTGACGCCGTTTCATTACATCAGCTGAGGCTGCTAGTAATGAAAGTGCTCAATTAAGTTAACCAATTTAGAAACGTGTAAATTGACGCCGTTCCATCACATCAGCTGAGGCTGCTAGTAATGGAAGTGCTCAATTTACCCCTATTGATTTCATTCTTTGAATCATTACATCAGCTGAGGCTGCTAGTAACGATAGAATGTCATCTTAGGTGTTTCCATGTTAATTGGTCGGCATATCACTTAAATTTTAGGGTAATAAAATTTTGATGTGTTAAATCAAAAAATATGTACAAAGATGTCATGCATTCATCTTTGTATCATATGTGTTTTCAAAAACAAAACCGTTTACTCATTCATAGCTCAAATCATCAAATCTTTTAATTGAGGCGTTGAGTAAATTACAACATTGCCTTAAGATGCTTCGTATTTATCGTGGTGTACTTGGTAAGTCTAAAATTGACGCACAGACGGGCGTAGGGACGACAGCCGCCGAAGCTGGTTAAAACCGTGCCCCTCTAAGGTCACAATTTAATGCGAACCAACTAGAACCCACTTTTTAGTTTGCCAATTTTAGGTCCGCCGCTTCGACCACTTAGTACCGTCGCAATCAGTCAACTAAAAAAATATGATTTTCTTGCTAAAACAATTAATGTAGTAAATTAATTATTGCTAGTCTCGCCTGGGAGCCAATTACCGTGCGAAGCGAACCACTGTCGGCACATAAGACTTGGCAATAATTAAAATTACTACAAAGGTTTCATAGTTATTAGTCTTATTTATTTTTATTTTGAAAATTACCCTCTTTTGTCGTTACAATCCATCATAATTATTAAACACAAAAGATCAAGTAATAACAAAAATAAATAAATACATAATAACAAATATATGATCATCCACGATATCATATAGCCACATGCAAACCTTTTTCAATAAATCCTATTAATAATTCTATGTGTAATTTAAATGTATGTAATTAACAAAACTCCCATTGGTTTTCGAGCTCATTGTGCCCAATGGACCACAGACGCCAAAAAAAAAAATTGGCCGCGTAAGTTTTGGTTAATTAGATACCACATTGCACATAACTTATTAATTAATATATATTGAGGTCTTCCCCAATTTAAGATTTATCTAAATCATGTAACAAACAATTCAATACAAAACCATACAAATCACACCACGACAAAATATGCAAAATTTTGTCATGGATACCATATTGATCACATAATCATGTAGCACATATTATTATGTCAATATTCATTGTACGCATCTAATTAATTAGTGACATCACATACGGTATTCACTAATTAATCCCTAAAAAATTTTCATGCAATCCTAGGGTTTCTCAAGTTTTAATTAAAAACCTAAAACCCTAATTTTAATTTAATATGGATCGAACCATATTAGGGTTTCACAAAAAAAAAATAAACACAAACCCTAGTTAATAATTGCATGTATCTCTACAAGATCCAATTTTTAGGTTTAAGTAATTAATTACAAGTTCTAAACGAGGCTCATGATGCCACTGTTGGAATATATGAATCATATAAATACTATAAACATATATTTACATCAAGAACACGCAGCGGAATAGATCTACAAGAACATGTAATTAATTAAACATAAATAGATACGTACCTTAATGATTCCTAGCAAGAACAAGGAATCACGTGCTCCAAGAACAATATAAACCCTAATAGGGTTTTAGGATGGATCGACAAGGGTAAGTAACACTTCCAAGATTACAAGCTAAAGTAAGCTTGTCACTCGTTCCTGTACACACGTATTACTAGCGTCTCAAAGTGAAAAGCTAGGTTCATGTATCACAAATAAACATCACAACACCTAGGGTTTGATGTTCTAGATACTACATGATCGAATCCCACTAACAAAGGAGCAAGTTAATTTTACATGCATATACACATATGCATGCAAAAGCAAACACGTACATAATAACAATATGCACACACGTACATAATAATAATGCACATGATGGCATCATTAATTCTTTTCTGTATTGATGGCGTGTCAGTGGTAGAAAGAGTGTACCGATTGAAAAACAATCGGTTTTAAGGGATTAATATTCTTGTCGATCGAACATTGAGCAAAAAATAATCGGTTAGGGATATTCACCTTGTGTCAACCGATTATATTAAGCTTTAAGGGGTTTATATACACTCCAAACTTGCTCTCCAAGTTTGAGTGCAACACCTCCTCAAATTTCAAGAATCGACATTTAACCCCTTTCATTTTCCTTGTTCGATCACATAAATATTTGTGATTTAATAATTAATCATAAATCATTATATTAATTATTAATACATTGAGACTCATACGTAATGTGTGCAATCCCGAAGTCTCGGGTTCGAAACCAGACATACAAATATTAATAAATAATCCATAAACTCTAACAATTATATGATATACGTATCTGTAGACCCCAGAACGCTGATGCTTTCAGCTGGGTAATTTGACATGTAATGGTCTTATATTTAGTTTTCTTAATGAATTATGACACATGCTGATAGCTTTCAGCTGAGTACTTTTGTTAGAGTTTTATTGGAAAAATATTATCGTGTATGACTAGATTCGAACTCGGGAGCGAGGGATTACACACTTTACGTATGAATGACTAACGTAAATAATTAATATATATAATAGTTATGTATTTTAATTATTTGGACACGAAATGAAAGATAACGGACGTTAAGTGATTAACCGAATTGACTAACGGTCGTTAAGTTAATAGTTAAAGGACTATTATTGAAAAAGGAGATTTGGAAGGATCTAGAAACCCATCAAGTGGGTTGGCCGGTTGGGGCTTATAGGTTTCAACCCATTGTCAACCCATGTATCTATCTTGTGCTCCAAGATAGGTTTTGGCTATAAATAGAGGCATAAGGTTTAGGGTTTTTGACTAGTGCATTGTAAACCTAAACCCTAAATTTCTCTCCTCTTCTCCTTACTCTATACCGATCGGATCTATACCCTAGGTAAATCGATCCATAGCTTTTCTTGTTAACTAAATTGTTTAGGTTAACCGTGTTCAATCACTAGCATCATTCGTTAGCCGAGTAATAGTACGTGTGTTCGAGAACTCGTTAATATCTTACTTTAGATATTAATCTTGGATTGTGGAACAAAAAGGTAAGGGGTTCCACGTTAATCCTTTTGGTTGTTCAAGAGAAGAGAAGTTCAAGTTTGGATCTTTGTTTAGCTAAGATCAAAAAGGTACGTTTACTATTTATTTTTCGGTATTACTTATTACATGTTAATATGATCCTTGCTTCCGCGTTTTGTGTGCTTTGATGTTTATGGTTATTTATTTATTTGAATGTCAAATTATTTAAAACCAACAGTGGCATCACGAGCCGTTTAACATGTAATTGTAATATCGAAACACATAATAAAAATCAAATATTGATTTGGATTTACATGTTTTATTAGTCGATTTTTTTTAGGGTTTTATTCTAGATCTTGAAAAATAATTCGAACTATACAATTAGGGAGGGGGTTCGACCCTCTTTTGTTGAAAAGTTACTTTTGTAACCCTAATTAGGTACATGTTTATGTGATTATTTGAATAAAGGATTACGTTCCTGTTTGATCCATGATTTTTTCATGCAAAGAAATCATGGATTAGGGTTTGTTTGTGTGCTACATATTTTAGATAGATCTATAATTAGGGAAGACCTAATATACTAATTAATGAATCAATTATGTGCTATGTGGTATGTAATTATTAAAACTTACGCGGCCAAGTGTTGGCGTCTGTGGTCCATTGGGTACAATGCGCTCGAAAACCAATGGGAGTTTTCTTAATTATATACATAATAATTACACATATAGATTATTAATAGGATTTATCAAAAGGTTTGCATGTGGCTATATGATTTAATTGTTAAGATTATATACGTTATTTGTGTTTATTTATTTTTTGTTAAAAATTACTTGTTCTTATTTGTTTAAATTATTATTGAATTGTAAGCAAAAAGAGGGTAGTCTTTGGAATAAAATAAATTGACCTAATAACTAAGAAACCTTAATTGTGGTAAATTATTTATTGCCAAGTCTTATGTGCCGAAAGTGGTTCGCTTCGCACGGTAATTTGCTCCCAGGCGAGACTAGCAATTTAATAATTTACTGCATTATTTTAAGCTTTAAAATCATAAATTGTTAATTGATTGATGCAACTGTACATAATGGTCGAAGCGGCGGACCTAATTTTTGACAAACTATAAAGTGGGTATAAGGTTGGTTTCGCATTAAATTGTGGCCTTAAAGAGACTCCATTCTGTCTCTCCGCTCGCCTATGTGTCAAAATTAGAGTTACCAAGTACACCATTTACATGTACGAAGCATCTTAAGGCAATGTTGTAAGTTTCTCAACGCCATCGATTAAAATTTAGTTGATTTAAGCTTATGAATTGGTAATTAAAATCGTTTTGAAAACCTTATGGTACGAAGTTGAGTGCATGCTTCTTCGTACATATTTTGAGTGTCACATCAAAATAAATACCCTAAAAATTTAAGTCACATGCTATCTAATTATAAGAGACACTTGAAGTTAATATCTGGCGTAAGTGAGACCTTGACACAGATATTAATGACAAGGTAAATTACATACTTTTATTGCCAGCAGATCAACTGAGTGCAATAAAATTATTTGAATTTACATGCTTCTAAATTAGACGACTTAATTAAGTTATAAGTGAGACCTTGAGACTTAAAGCATGAGATGGGAAGAAACATGCTTACATTGCAAATTGTTTGGCAAATGTAATTCCCATAAATTTAGGAGTCGGAAATCGTTTCACGATTATTGAACGACAAGTTACCATCTTTTGTACTTTCACTGCTAGCAGATCAACTGATGTGGTGGAATTATGAAAAGTTGGATCCTAGTTTTTCAAGAAAATTAAATGGATGTTTTATAATTCCTAGGTAGTTTTCTTTTCTTGAAAAGTGTTTTGTCAAAAATACTAATATTTGAACTTTTTCTGTAGAAATGGCTCAACCCAACACACAATCTGCTGGTTCCGCTTTCAAAGCTCACTTTGAGAAAGAAAAACTGACTGGGCCTAATTTCAATGATTGGCATCGGTCCTTGAGGATTTTCCTACGAGTGACCAAGAAGCTTGATTATTTGACCAAGCCTTGCCCTGCGCAGCCAGCTGATGATGCATCTGATGAGGTCAAAGCTGATTGGCAAAAGGAGTATGATATGCATAATGAGGTAGCATGCTTAATGCTAAATAGCATGGTGCCTAAGTTGCAAAAACAATTTGAGCATCACTTTCCTAAAGACATGCTTGAAGAACTCCAGAAAACCTATGAGGTACCTCCTGCTGTTGAATTTTATGATCTGATCGATAAATTTCATAGCTGTAAGCAAGAGGAAGGCGCACCCGTGCGAGATCATGTGTTATTGATGAAAGATTATATCGATCGTCTCTACACTATGGGTTATATGTTAGCCGACAATGTTTATGTGAACTTAATCAATAGGTCCCTTAACAAGGACTTTAAGGGTTTTGTTCACAATTACAACATGCATTGCTCGGGGAAGACTATAACTGAGTTACTCGCAATGCTCATTGATTACCAGAAGGGTTTACCGGGAAAGGATAAGGCTCCTACTCCACAAGTACTAGCAATACGTGGAGGTAGGGTTCAGAAACCAAAACCGCAGAATAAGGGGAAAGGTAAAGTTGCTGATAAAGGTAAACAAGTTTTGGCCTATCAGCCTGAACCTAAAAAGGCCCCTAAGAAGAACAAGCCTAATCCCAAGAAGAAGGATCAAGGTTGTCCTCACTGCCACGAGACTGGACACTGGAAGAGGAACTGTCCTCTTTATCTCGAGGAGTTGCGACAGAAAAAGCTGAAGGATGAGACTGGGCAAGCCAGTACTTCAGGTAATTTCTTTATGATTGAATTATTTTCACTAACTCGTAAATTAAATTCCTGGGTATATGATACTGGATGCGGTATTCACATTTGTAATACGCTACAGGGATTTAGAGTGCAAAAGAGACTCGCCTATGGGGAGCAATTTCTGCAAGTGGGCAATGGAGCACAAGCAGCAGTTGAAGCCATAGGAATATTTGAATTAGTTTTGCCTTCGGGTTTGATACTGAATTTAAATAATTGTCATTATTCACCATCTATTTTTAGAGGTGTTATTTCTTTTGCTTATTTGTTAGACATGGGATTTCATCATACTATTATTGGCAATAAGATTTCTGTTTCATTAAATGTTGTTTTTTATTTTAATGTGATTGCTATTAATGGTGTTTTTGAAATTGATATGAATGAACATGGTGATCATAATTCGATGTATAGCATCAACAATAAGAGAGTCAAGAATGTCTTGGATTCTTCTTATCTTTGGCATTGTCGACTTGCCCACATAGGCAAGACTCGCATGCAAAAGCTGCAACGCGATGGGCTTTTGGAAAATATCAATGATGAATCATTTGATAAGTGTGAATCTTGTATATCTGGGAAGATGACCAAGAAACCTTTTAATAACCGTATTGAAAAGGCTGATGATCTACTTGGTTTAATACATACTGATGTATGTGGACCACTTAGACATACGTCAAAGAGAGGTGCTAGCTACTTCCTAACCTTCACGGATGATTTCAGCCGTTATGGTTATGTTTATTTTCTTAAACATAAACATGAGGTGTTTGAAACATTCAAAGTGTTTAAAGCTGAAGTAGAGTTGCAACTCGGAAAGAAGATTAAAGCTCTTCGATCCGATAGAGGTGGTGAATACCTTAGTCAGGAGTTTAAAGATTATCTGAGTGAGAATGGAATTGTTCAGCATCTCACATCTCCATATACTCCACAGCAAAATGGAGTATCTGAGAGAAGGAATCGTACATTATTGGATATGGTGCGATCTATGTTTAATCTTACTACTCTGCCATTATCTTTCTGGGATTATGCCTTGGAATCTGCGATTCACATACTTAACATGGTTCCAACAAAGAAGGTAGATAAGAAACCTTATGAGTTATGGTTTAAGAAAACGCCTAACTTGTCTTATCTTAATGTCTGAGGTTGCGAGGCGTTTGTTAAACGTGACTCAGCTGATAAACTCCAATAAAGATCTGTGAAATGTATCTTTGTAGGATACCCAAAGGAAACGATGGGTTACTACTTTTACTTTCCACCTGAACAAAAGGTAATTGTTGCTAGGTATGCAGACTTTCTTGAAAAGGATATGATATCTCAATAATTCAGTGGGAGGCTCTATGATCTGGAAGATGATCAAGAGGATACATTACCTTCTGAAAACACTGATGAACTTCCTATGGAACCGGATAGTCTGGGTCCTCCACCAGAAGTTGAAGTGATTCCCATTCGCAGATCCGAAAGGACTGTGAGAGCACCTAACCGTCTATGTCTTAACATGGAGGTTGAGGAAACTATATTAGGGGACCTTGGAGAGCCTGCTAATTATAGAGCTGCCATAAATGATCCTTAAAAGGAAATATGGCAGATTGCTATGAATGGGGAAATGCAATCCATGAAGGACAATCAAGTCTGGATTGAAGTAGACCTTCCTCCTAATGCCAAGGTAGTTGGGAGTAAGTGGCTCTTCAAGAAGAAGACTGACATGGATGGCAATGTACACACCTACAAGGCCCGTTTGGTAGCCAAAGGCTTTACCCAAACATATGGCGTTGACTATGAGGAGACATTTTCTCCTGTAGCTGACATTAGGGCTATTAGGATTCTCATAGCCATAGTTGCATACTATGACTATGAGATTTGGCAAATGGATGTCAAAACCGCCTTCTTGAATGGTCGTCTAGATGAAGACATCTATATGGCGCAGCCTGAAGGGTTTGTGAATCCAGAGTTTCCAAACCGTGTATGCAAACTTCAAAGATCCATTTATGGATTGAAGCAAGCATCACTTCAATGGAATAAAAGATTTGACGAGAAAATCAAAAGGTTTGGATTTACTCAAAATCATGATGAGCCATGTGTATATCACAAAGCCAGTGGGAGTGGTGTTATTTTCCTAGTTCTATATGTTGATGACATATTGATCATGGGTTAAGACATTCCAAGCTTGAATAAGGTGAAAGCCTATCTTGGGAAATGTTTTTCCATGAAAGATCTAGGAGAAGCAGCATACATTCTGGGAATCAAGATCTATAGAGATAGATCAAGGCGATTAATTGGTTTAAGTCAAAGTGCTTACATTGACAAGATACTGAAGAGATTCAGTATGCAAAATTCCAAGAAGGGATTTTTGCCAATGCAAGTAGATCATGGCTTGGGTAGCAAAGCTTGTGCTTCAACACCTGAAGAGGTGGCACGCATGAAGAGAGTCCCTTATGCTTCGGCTGTGGATCTATTATGTATGAGGTGCGATGTACAAGGCCCGATGTGGCATTTGCTCAGAACATTACCATTCGATATCAGCAGAATCCAGGTGAACTCCACTGGACGGCTGTGAAACATATTCTCAAGTATTTGAGAGCTACGAAGGATATGTTTTTGGTGTACGAGGGAATCCCAGAAGCAGAGCTGTGTGTTACAGGTTACTGCGATGCATCCTGGAAGTGTGATAAAGACGATACGAAGTCTCAGACGGGTTACGTTTTTGTCATCAATGGAGGAGCTGTGGATTGGAAAAGCCAGAAGCAGAGCACTATAGCTTTGTCTAGTACAGAAAGCGAGTATATTGCTGCCTCAGAAGCTGCAAAGGAAGCAGTCTGGATTAGGAAGTTCGTTTCGGGGCTTGGAGTTATGCCCTCAATCGAAAGACCTATAAAAATGTATTGTGACAACTCTGCCGCAGTTACATTTGCCAATGAACCTGGAATCATGAAGGGCACCAGACATTTCCCGATTCGATATCACTATGTTAGGGAACAAGTGGATATTGGCGAGATCGAATTACTCAAAGTTCACACAGATAACAACTTAGCAGATCCATTAACGAAGGCTCTACCAGGAGGAAAGCTTAAAGAACTTTCTGATGGTATAGGACTTCGTTTAGCTAGTAGTTTCATGCATATCTGTGATTAGTATTTGGATAAGGGATGTTGTAAAACAGTTATTAATTTTAAATGGAATAAAATTAATGGTTATGTTTGTTCATCATTTTATTAATAATATATCATATATTTGCATGTTTATATCCTTGAATATATTTATATATTCTAAACTGTCCGTTGCCGGTTAATGATATGGGAATATCATTAAATGAAGGTAAATCTGAGTATTTGTATAATATACTTGAAAGTATATTGATGCGTTGTCATACCAATTTCACATGATATTCAAATTGTTTGAATATAGGACTAAATCCCGCCACATGAGTTTACTTTATGGATCTCGTCATTAAGTAAATCATGAGTATATAGTTATCCTCAGAATTGAGATGCCAGATAACTGTCATGTATGTAGTGCATTTCTTTGATTCATTCTAATGCTATACGTAACGGGTAGCTATACGGATTGTTTTGGGAAGCGTTGCGAAGTGCATGTGTTATGCTCGTAGTCAAGATAGAATTTGTTCCTTCAAACTATTTGAAGTTTAATACTGTTGGGCCCCTCGTAGGATTGGTAAGATGTATGTGTGGCCACACCCAAGATCTCCCCTGAATGGTTCAGAAGATTTGGTAATCTTATTTAATCATAAACAACGAGAAACAGAATTATTAATAAAGAATGACTTAGATCCATATCTTTATTAATGTGGTATTAGAAACAAAAGGATGCCTATGATGATTTATCATCGAATGGTTTTTTCCAGGAGAACCACCACCTGAGTTGTTCTGGGGGCATTGGCGTGTTGCTAGACGCTAACCAATGTCATTACACTTTTAATAGATTTCCAAGTGGGAGCTGTTAGAGTTTTATTGGAAAAATATTATCGTGTATGACTAGATTCGAACTCGGGAGCGAGGGATTGCACACTTTACGTATGAATGACTAACGTAAATAATTAATATATATATATATAATAGTTATGTATTTTAATTATTTGGACACAAAATGAAAGATAACGGACGTTAAGTGATTAACCGAATTGACTAACGATCGTTAAGTTAATAGTTAAAGGACTATTATTGAAAAAGGAGATTTGGAAGGATCTAGAAACCCATCAAGTGGGTTGGCCGGTTGGGGCTTATAGGTTTCAACCCATTGTCAACCCATGTATCTATCTTGTGCTCCAAGATAGGTTTTGGCTATAAATAGAGGCATAAGGTTTTGGGTTTTTGACTAGTGCATTGTAAACCTAAACCCTAAATTTCTCTCCTCTTCTCCTTGCTCTATACCGATCGGATCTATACCCTAGGTAGATCGATCCATAGCTTTTCTTGTTAACTAAATTGTTTAGGTTAACCGTGTTCAATCCTTAGCATCATTCGTTAGCCGAGTAATAGTACGTGTGTTTGAGAACTCGTTAATATCTTACTTTAGATATTAATCTTGGATTGTGGAACAAAAAGGTAAGGGGTTCCACGTTAATCCTTTTGGTTGTTCAAGAGAAGAGAAGTTCAAGTTTGGATCTTTTTTTAGCTAAGATCAAAAAGGTACGTTTACTATTTATTTTTCGGTATTACTTATTACATGTTAATATGATCCTTGCTTCCGCGTTTTGTGTGCTTTGATGTTTATGGTTATTTATTTATTTGAATGTCAAATTATTTAAAACCAACAACTTTGACACGTGATGGTTTTATGTTCTGTGTTTTAATGATCTATGATATATGCTTGATAGTTTACAAGTGGATATTTTGACATGTGATGGTCTCGTGTTTGCTTGTTAATGATTTGTGATATATGTTATAGCTAAAATGTAAATTTTTATGTTTGATAGACTGTCGTTCCTAATCAGGCTGATTCTGATTCGTTCCATTTAGTGTGTATACTGTATAATGCTAGGATGACTGTTGTATGGTTTTTAACTAAGTGTAGTTTAGTGATATACGTAACTGGCGACCCCATTATGGGGATGGTTCGACATGTTCTTATGTTTTGAGAGATATAGTATGGCTTGGTCCAATTGACACTCTTGTACCTAATGAGGATGACTGGCCTTGTTCCCTTTAGTGTGTGTGGTGCAATGATGACAAACACAAGGTGTGGTCTTGGGCTGGAAAATGTGTCTGCCTTTGAAAACTAGTCACATGGGTTGCGAATTGTATGATTTTGAAATTTGATTGGGGTTTAGACGGGTATGATTTTGAACTTTGTGTGTGCATATATAGGTCGCTGTCTATGCCTTTTAATCTACTACTCGTGTATGTGTATGAGTTCTTTAGGTTGTTTTCTGTATGCTTCCGATTTTCAATAGTGTTTGGTTGTTCAAGTTTTAGGTAATATGGTGTATAGGTATGTGTGAAGGAATGACTTTTGTTCCTAACTTAGGTCTTTGGTTAGAAGGTTTGGTTTTAAAAGTAGATATCAAACTCACAAATCTAGGTTTATGTATCGCGCAGTTATAGCATAAAACTAAACAAAGCGAGAGTTCATAAACTGAAAGCAACACAAATTTACCATTGCCAACCATAAACTTGCGGTCATAGTACTGGTTGAATCAGGAGAACAATCCTCCTTCAGGTGATCAATGCAGCTTTAAATAAACAGCCTTTTGTCACCATTTCCAACCAAAAACTTACTGTGGTAGAAGTTGATGCTTTATATGTGAAATTATTCACTACTAAAGTCCTCATGCTTGGACCGGGTCAAAAGACTCGTGCACTAGCCGACCAGTCACCAGGCGGATACTACATTGCTGCACGAGCATATGCCAGTGCACAAGGTGCTCCATTTGATAACACCACCACTACCGCTATCTTGGAGTACAACACCGCCAAAGGTGTCACAACTCGCAATTTCAGGTCATTTTCCAAACCTCAATAATTTACTATTCATGAGTTACTATTCATCAAACACTATTCACTGATCACTATTCATCATTTTTGAAGTCAGTTTGAGACTTTGAGAAGTCGTAAAAAAATTTACTATTCATGTGACACTATTCATTCCCGGAGGGAAATCACTATTCATGGGCATCATTCATCATGTCGTAAACTTGGTTTACGGGTATTCAAATGCGCATAACCAGTTAGGTTTAGCTGCGTATTCATGCATCATCAGTAAAAGCACATCATACGGACTAGAGTAGTCTGCATATCAGCAGTAACATCATTTCCATATCAGTTCATGCATTGGTTTGTGTGATTTTCATTAACGTATGCTTAATTGTTTAATTAACGTTACCACTCAGTCATTTCTACTAACAGTAAACCCAATACTCCCGACAATGATCCTAATACATTTTCAAGCTAATTATAATGATACAGAGATTATATTATTACTTTACCCGGTGTTTTTAAACCAATCGCTATATTTTTCGTTTGACGCTTATAACTCCGTCGGTTTACGAAATTTCAATCCGATTATCATTCTAACACCCGATTCTTGCAAGGAACATGATTTTACAATTTTTACAACTTCGTCGTATCTCATTTCACCTCGTCACGAGTTATTTTTAGTTAACTCGGTACCCGATAAACTCAATGTATATACAAATCAACTAATACTTACACTAATGGAGGACACTTGGCAAGTTTACATCAAACCCTTCCTAATACCCCATGTGTGTCGCCCCCCCTACCCCCTAAATTAGCTTAATACATCCAAGACTCATTAATGAATTTACTTACATTTTATTTCCAAAACCCACTAACTCTAACACATACACTATAATATTTTAGCTAACAAAAAGATCAAATCCTCTCCATCTTCATCCCTATGTTCGGCCACAACCAAGAACACACCTAAAATCCATAGATTTTTCAAGAACAAAGCATAATCATACCCCATTTTCCTTCCTAGTTATGGATTTGTGATCAAACTTCAAGTTTATTACTCATTTCTTATCAAAACTCATCCAATCATCAAGTAAGTTTTCAAGAACATGTTTTGATCATTTATTACTTTCATTTGATATATATGTTCATGTATTTTCAAGTTATAATAGTCATCCATGCAAGATACTTATGTTTTACATACCACATTTGAACATAAACTCTTTAAATCACTAGATCTATAGGTTTCACTAATGATCTCATGAAATCCACCAAGGTTGGTGATGTTTAGGACCCCATGACACCCTAAGAAGGTGTATGGTAGGATTTGCGAACTTGTGGAGTTGATTTGAGGTTGTATGATCAAGTTTAGAACCAAGAAAGTGAGTTTTTAACAATCTAAAATAGGTTCTGTCCAAAAACGTGTAAACTGGAAAACTCAGTAATTTTTGGCATATTTTGGCCTTCATATTTAGAAATTTCTTTCAAAAACAAAACCGTGGCCGCAAGAATCACTAAAAACTGACTTATAACGAAGGAGATATGATCGTTCGAAGTTAGACGACGAAAACTAATTTTCTGAAAATTTAGTTGCTGATCGCCGAGATTCAAAGGACAAAACGAGGCTTTAGACATGATCTAGACGACCCGACCCATTGAGATTATGTTAGTTCATGTTTATACGAAGCCGTGGATGTAGAGAACGTAGAAAACAAGCTTGTAACGGCCGAGTTATTCACGTTTAAAGCCGACGAACTTTAAATTATTTTGACAGCCACTATTAGAAAGTGTTTTAAATATTAAAACTAGTGTTTTTGCGAAACATAACGTTGTTAGCCGATTTTCTAATTGATCGAGGCGTGTACAACCGGAAGTTAAAGGAAACGACATTTATACATGGTTACAAGATTTTCAAAAACGTCGAGTTTGATCAACTAACACGTAACGTGCAATATTTCACGACTAGTTTCACGAAGCCGTTTTGGACATATTTTCACAAGTTATGAAAAGTGTTGTTTTACGACGAAAACATTATATTTGCTAATAGAACACCAAACAAGGATCGTGGAGTACCGTTTCAACGTGTTTACGCGAAAAGTAGTTTATAACTTAACGAGACGTCAAAAGTGTATTTTTCGTCGATAAAAGTTATTTTCAAAACTAACAAGTGGTATCGTTAACATACGTATTTGCATGTGTTGCATTGTATCATTGCTTACATTGGATCACATCATTCATAATAGGTCGTGGTTAGAGACCGAGCTTTGTTTCATCATATCCATTGTGATCATTGTTGCTTTATCATATCAGGTGAGTTTTCATAGCCCCGTTTTAAATTGTTTATTGATTTCTAAACTCTCGGGGGAGAATACATTGCACCATTTTTATATGCGGACCAAAGTATACAAACTCATTACATTGCTTAAGTTACATCATTGCCCATATTAAAGTCCTCTTTATATTATTATGAACCGTTAATTGTTAGCAAGCGAGAGTGAGTGAATAGATCTATTGAGGGTGACTCTTCCGTTCGGGTTGGTAGCACCAACTGGTCAAACGAATGCATTTCATTTCTGTCATATTAGAGTGATTGGCAAACACTCAGTTGGGGCATTTCATTCAGTCTAGCTTCGGGGTCATGAGCTTAGAGCTAATGTATCATTTTTATGTGGCATGGTTTTGTCATACACTTTATACTTGTGGTATCCATACAATATTTCATTTACATAAACCTATGATCTCACCAACATTTTTGTTGACCATTTTTAGCAATGTATTTTCAGGTAATTAAGGTATCGCATGTTGGCTTGCATATGGACATCATGGAGTCGCGGAGTCGACGCGTCTCACTTTATATTTTATGCACTTATCCATCGTTTGAATTGTATGAACTTGTTTTCTGAAAACTTGTTTCACCTTTTGGGACCTAGCTTTATAACTCTGAATGTTTTTAAATAATCAAACGATGTATTTTATAAACGACACTTTAGGTCGTTCAATATAACTGCAACTTTGGTGCTATGACCAGTCGTGCCCCTGAATGACTTATTCCGCTGCAAGTCACGAAATTTGGGGGTGTGACAAAAGGTTCCACTTCAAAGCCAATTATGCCACTTCTCCCTGTATATAACGACACTGCAACTGTCACTGCCTTCACTACCAGCTTCTGCAGCCTTGAAAAGCCCTTGTTCCCACTGAAATAGATCACAATCTTTTCATTACTGCGGTACTTGGAATCAACCAATGCCCGATCCATCTTCGTGGACATGATTTCTATATACTTGCAGAAGGATTCGCAAACTTTAACCCGAAAACAGAAACTTTTAAATTCAACCTCGTGGATCTGCCTCTCAGAAATACAGTTAGCTTACCAGTCAAAGGGTGGGCCGTCATTTGATTTGTTGTTGATAATTCATCTAAAAAATGGGAGCCAGTCAGGCGGGTTAGGTAACGGGTCAGAATGGACCAAAAATTCAAGAAAAGATGGGTTGGGTAGGGTGATGTTGCCCAAACTCTTTTCTTTATAAAAAAACTGAACTTTTGATAAGTATTTAGTGTGTTACAAATACTAGTACTAATCTAATTTTTGGAAGGAGGTTTTCTGCATCAAACAAAATACACTTTTGCAACTTGCGACCCATTTAACCCATTACTCGGTTCACCCGTTAGAGATAAAACAGAACCCAAATTGACCCATTTATATGTAAATGGGTCAAAATTGCCACCTCTACAATATGCATGTTGCTCAATATATCCTTCATTTTCTCAGGTACCTGGATAATGCACTGTCACTTAGACGTTCACATCAGCTGGGGTCTGGCCGTGGTGTTTGTAGAAGAGAGTTAAATGTCTTCCTCCACATTGGGCCTATTTCTATTCCTGTATTAGTTTATTTCCTTATTGTCTTGTTACACTTCTCTTCTGGAATTTATCGTGTATTGTAATTTGTAATCAAAAATCCAACAAAACATTTTGTATTAGTGCTTTACTCAGTTTAATATTTCACCAATTATTCATTGTGGTAACCTGTCAAGCTTTATAGTCTCTCGAACATGCATAGAAAGTGTGTGACAATTGAAATTTAATTCATCAAAACGAGAAAAAAATGAAAAAGAAACACACTGTTCGTTAGATGTTTATAATCATTAATGAGCTACTGGATCGCTCTTAAGACAGTCTAAGCATGAAACTATTTACTGGTAATATCTAAACAATACGAAGTATTGTACTTCAAAACAGAATAAGAGAGTTCAAGATATCTGCTAGAAAATAGCTGTTAATTAGTAACTTAAAAATCAACATAGAACCATGCTTTAAGGACCAGAATATACACTCAAGAGAGACTTTAGAAACTCAAAATCCTAAACAGTGAGTGAGAACCATGTGACCTGTATGTCACACATAGAGAGAACTATATACACAAATGTAGTACAAAGTAATCAACAACTAACCATCTACCTATGAACTATTAGCCACTTTTGTCAAATTTTTCATCTTAACTAATTTAACCTCTAATTTAGGAACCTTATACCGTTTACTACGCCTAGTGTATAATTTAAGTATAGCTTTTATACAAAGGTATGTTGGAATTTAAGTACCATAACAATTATATAAATAAATATAAACATCATCAAAACACATAGCGGAAGCGTAAGAATCAAATACTTGTAATTAATTAACCGAATATAAAAGAAACGCGTACCTTTTGATTCTAGCAAGAACAAGAATCAAACTTAATCTTCTTCAAATCTTTAACAAACGGATTAACGAGATACCCCTCGCCTTTTTGTATCTCAATCCAAGATATATAAACTATAGTGAGTTTATACCACAATCTTGTACGAATATACTATAACCGAATTAAAGATTATGCTAGTAATGTAAAAACAATTAAACCAAAATGATTTTGTTTATGAAAACTTTGAGTCGATCGACCCTTAGGGTTAAGGGATCGATCGGCCACAATAAAGGAGAAGAAGAAAGGGTTTTAGGGTTATAGCAAGTACACAAGAAGTAAGTATTGAATAAACCTAGCCTTGTATATATAGATGAGAAATCTTGGAGGACAAGTTTGCATGGGTTTCTAGCCCATGAACCGATCGGCCATAGAGTCCACAAGGGATTCCGGAACCTTCTTGTCCCTCTAATTTCATCTATAGTCCTTTCTTTATTCCCTGACGGTCGTTAGTCAATTCCCGTTAATTACTTAACGTCCGTTAGTCCTTATTTTGTGTTTAAATAATTAAATACATAACGATTTATATATATTAATTATTATACATTAATTCCTAATACGTAATGTGTGCAATCCCGTGGTCCCGAGTTTGATTCTAGTCATACACATTAATATTTGTCCATTAAAACTAACAGCTCCCACTTGGACATCTATTAATAGTAATGACATTGGTTAGCGTCTAGCAACACGCCAATGCCCCTAGTACAACTCGGGTGGTGGTCTCCTGGAAAAACCATTCGATGATTCATCATCATACTTATCCTTTTGTTTCTAATACTACGTTAATAAAGATATGAATCTTAGTCATTCTTTATTAACCATTTTGTTTCTCGTTGTTTCTGATTGAGCAAGATTACCAAATCTTCTGAACATATTCAGGGGAGATCTTGGGTGCGGCCGCACAAACATCTTGTCAACCCTACGAGGGGCCTAGCAGTATTAAACTTCAAACAAATTTGAAGGAACAAATTCTCTCTTGACTACGAGCCTAACCCATGAACTTTGCAACATTGCTGAAAACAATCCTTATAGCTACCAGTTACATATAGCGGTAAATTGCTTCACAGAAATGCACTACATCCATGACAGTTATCTGGTATCTCAAGTCTGAGGATAGCTATATATACATGATTTACTTGATGACAAGATCCATAAAGTAAACTCATGAAGTTGGGATCAGTCCTATATTCAATTCATTGAATATCATGTGAAATTGGCATGTCAACGCATCAATATACTTTCAAGTATATTCTACCAATACTCAGATTTGTCTTGATTTAATGATATTCCCATATCATTAAATAATAACGGACAATTTAGAATAACATAAGTTATTCACGGATTTAAACATGCAAATATATGATACAATCTATTGTTAATGAAAACAAATGTACCAGGTACTTTAATTCATTGTAAATAATAATTGCTTAACATCTCTTATCCAAATACTAAATAGATCAATGCATGATAATTCTAGTTAATGAATTATGCCTCAAGTCATGTCAATCATACTTGTTGACAAGACATAAATCAACTAATTTTGATCTATCGGAATTTTGAGAATACTTATTTCAAGAATTCAATTAGTGAAGTTTTTGTATGTGTGCATTCAACTATCTTGATATTGCCACATAATATTTCATAAAATACGTGACATCCTCAACTACGAATTTATGACAATTAAACTTTCAAACCTTTTATAGTTTAAAGTATTCTAATTCTTTAATGTATAATGCAACTATGCTTTTAGTTAAGCATAACTAGTATACATGGCCATTAACAAGGATGAAATCCTACCATGACTAGTATTGAGTGTTATCTCAATTTCATTAGCATCATTGTATGCAAACAACAATATGCTCTTTAAAATTCCGTAAACTTTATTATCCATTGTGTAATGTTTGATGCCTTCCAATCTTTCAAGATTTGTCGGCTATAACGATTACGCACAATTTGCCATATGGTACATACTTAGAATTTAGGAGCAATTCCAGGATGAGGATGTAATTCTATATCCAACCATATTCATTACACTTAGTTATCTAATAACTTTCAATTAGATATCAATGTTGTCAAATCATCTTGCATCCAAGCATGATACAACAAATAACATGATGTACATGAAAAATCCTTGTGTCAAACTTAGATTTCATTCATGTTATATCTTTTCAAAGATATGTTTACTATTTAGACTTTCTAATAGTATATCATGCTCTATTAGAATCAATTATTTTACCGCTTATGTTTATAACAATAAACATACATTCCAATGTTGTATGTTTATTTCCTAAATTTTCAAGTGAAGTTTCATTCCAAACTAACACTTAACATTTAACGTTTTATGAAATGTTACTTCCTATATGTTATACAATATATATGAAATAAGCAAATAAATATAACACTCCCACTAGCTTTCAGGAATACTTAGGAATTATCTTATTTTAATTATAAATCAAAACTTGGATTTAATAATTAAACATAAGTATATCTCCTAAATGCATGCATTAATCCATTCATGAATTATTGCACTTTGTATACATCCAAAGATTATGTGAATTCAAATACTCCTTTTGATTACTTATCGTCCTTGCACAAGTAATTACTCAAGAAAGAGTTTTGATATTCCATTGTTAATTTCATATTAATGAAACTAAGAATGACAATCATAATCTTTATACATTTAATGTGCCTAGAAAGAATATTCAATCACAGTTAATTGCTTAAGTGTAATTGATAATCTTGTAATAAGACATACATTAAATATGTTTACAAATTTTGTCCATATGATTTCTACACAAAGATTTAAACCACTTGGATTCTAATTCCCTTTGAAGAAACTCATCTTCATTCTATAGTCTAACTATAGAGTTTAAGATTAAACTAAGTTTCCAAAACTAGTTATCTTTATGGACTGCATCTAAACATTCATAGTATGAGTAATTTGCCAAATTCAATATTTGCAATTCATCTTAATGACCAACAGGTTTACCATAATCCTGTAACTCATAATCCTCAACATATTATTCAAATATTTGAGATATCCTTGCGGATCTATGAATGAGAATTCCATCATCTTGAGATTTAGCATTAACATGTTTAATCCTCATCATGACATTTACTAGTGTATTTATTTAGAAGATTATGTATCTTGTAATTTTATCTTTCAAAATAAAACCTCCCACTTTCCTTTTGGAATTTATAGACTATCTATAACTACTTAGCAAGTAGAGCAACCCCATATAGTTCTCTTTTGGGACATTACAAATACACATTGACAGTTCCTTACATTAAGTTTGTTAATAACCTACTCATAAGTTGTTTAACAAATTCAAAACTTCAATTTTAAGACTTAATGTGATTCATCACTTTCCATAATAAATGATGTCTTATTAATCTTCTAGGCTGGAGTCTTATTGAGTATATACAACCCATACTCAATTTTCTAACCTTGATAACTTTTGGAAGAAATGAAGTTATAGTTATCTTTAATCAAACAATACCACTAGAGTTTGATTCTCCTAACTGAACACACCACAAACTCGTGGTATTTCATTAGAACTAATATTGTGAGACAATCTAACAATATGTAAGATAAACTTATACTCCTTTTGGCTTTCCTATTTACCAACTAAGTCAACTTAATGGTGAAATAGATTTTCAAGCCAATTGCATGCTTTATAACACAAGTACTTTTTAACTAATTCACTTATCGTTCATGTCTCAATCAAGAAGACATAGACTGTTATAATCCCACTATACGTTATAAATCATTGATCAACTCAATGACTTCTTGTATATGTCTTAATAAAGAAGACATAACAAGTTAACGTCTTACTTTATATTATAATAAGTCTTGTAACAATTAAAAGACTTCATATTTATAGCTTTACAATAAAGTATAAACATGTATAACTAAAGTAATCATGAACACCACAATTTTGTTTCAATAGTAATTTCAAGTTAATTTATTACTTCATATATTTATGACATTCTAAGAATACATAAATATTCAAATTTGAAGTAGTATTAGATTACTTCATTTATTTATGTCATTTCAATAATACATAAATATTTATTTTCAAGTAGTCTCATTATCCTTATTGACACTTGTTCTAATAGGTATCTAATTTAGAAACAGTAATTATCCATGTACGGTCTTACGTAATCATGGAATTTCACCTTGTTATTGTAATCTAGTCAAGGTCTCACTTAAGCTAAATTTCAATAACAAGTGTTTCTAGACTTAGAGGTGTATTAGTCATATTTAGAACGTTAGTTTCTTACCTTGCGGTCAAGACAGTTCTTTAAATCATATTCCTATATGTTGTACCTTGCACACAATATAAGATTTCTCCCACTTGTGCATGGAACAACATCATGTATCAGATAAACAACACGTCACTCGTTTATTTATGTGATCAATATGATTGTGTCATAGATATTAGCATAATTAGTAGATATAGAACTACCTTGTCTAGTAAGGAAACATACATGACTATCCTTAAAACCACAAGTGTCTATAATTGGAAAGTAATTATCTCAAGACATTCTAGAGATAATTTGGGTTACTACTGTTACACCCGTACCCCGATGAGGTACAATATGACTATATAATATGTTATGTGTTATATCTTATGAGTTAGTTAAATAAAGAAAATGTGGCCAAGTTAGGAAGGATGAAACTAGAAGGACTAGCCTTGCCAATGGACTAAACTTATTTTAGCATATGATTAAATACCCATCTATTAGAATTGTCTGGAAATCTTGAGCTCATTCCATAAGGTCGACATATAGCAAGAAAAAGGAGGGAATACTTGAAGTCATCATCTTATCTCATTTTAGCTATCAAGAAGTGATCAAAGGCACTAGAGATACCTTAATTGTTATCTCTTCATCAAGTAAGTAACTTTCCCCAATTTGTAGAAATTAGGGTTCATGTGGTGGATTGGAGTATTATGGATAAAGGTTGTAAATGATGATCTCCTTAGTTAATTAGTTGCTAATTATAGTTAATTTTGTAATAGGAAGCATTGTAGAAGCCCATTCAAACCAAGTAGGAAGCTAGTAGGAATCAAGGTAAGTATATGAGTATAATCCTTGTTAATGCTATGATGATAATGTTATGTTTATGATTAATGTGATTTGTATGGAGCTTGTGAATGTATGTTAGCTTGGATCCAATGCTAGTTGTGTTAATGCTAAATAATTACTTGCCCGGTCAAGGTGAGTAATAATCTCATTTGATGCTCCTTGTTAATGTTATGATTGGTGGTAATCACCAATCTCATGTAAATGTGATGTGGATTATATCTTGTATACTTACTAAGCGTTTTCGCTTACGGTTTAGATGTTAATGATTTTGTAGGTACAAGTGGAGAAGGCAAGGGTAAGGGCTTAGCTTAGCTCTAGTGTAGAAGGTAGACTAGAGGACCGTATTCTTTTGGACCAAGCATATTGAAGTTGGAAGCCCCCGACGTGTTTTTTTGTGTTTTGGGTATATTTCATCTCATATGGTCATTTTGTTAGTCAACGGTCATTATTCATGTTAGTTCATGAGTCAAGTTTATGTACATGTCAAGAAGTCATTATGTTACTTGGTTATGGTGGTATTTAAGAGGGTGATTGGCATATAGCCAAATCTACCCATTTTGGGAAGTTATGAGTCATGACGTTGTACCAACACTCTTTCAATATATTAGAGATGTTAAGTTATGCATAAGTTCAAAAGGATATATATAGTAGTTGTGCATTTGTGTATAAAGTGTGTTTTTGAAAGTTAGTTTAAGGGAGTGTTTGGTATAAGTTAGTTGTTACACTTTTTGGGGATGTAACGGGTCAAGTTGTTATGAAATGAGTTTCAATATGTTAGCTATAGTCTGTATGTCAAGAGAATAATGTCGGGAATGTTTATAGCACCGAAATGGTGTTAAATGGTTTGGGTGTGTTAATATTAAAATGTGCAGGTTTTGTTGCAGGGTTGTAGTTACGGCGTAATCATGTTATGGGTTACGGCGTAACTACAATACCGAGGCATCCCATTTTGTTGCAGGGTTGTAGTTACGGCGTAATCATGTTATGGGTTACGGCGTAACTACAATACCGAGGCATCCCATTTTCTTGTAATTAGGTTACGGCGTAACTACTTCTTGTAGTTACGGCGTAACTTTTGTGCTGCTTGAATTTAAGTTATTTCCAATTAATGTGTAAAATATTTTTTTTCAAAAAGAAATCAAATACAACGTAATGTGTCTGGAGAGGAGCAACGTCATAGATTTCTGTTTTCAAAGAATGGTGTAACGTATGTATACTTTAGTCAAACGTTTCCGCGTCAAAAAGTTTTAAATTTTGGTCAAAGCGGGCACGGGGCGTTACAACTTGGTATCAGAGCCAGGTCTAAGAGAATTAGGATTTCACTTTAGGATTTCCTAGACTTAGGCCTTGTATAGATGCGTTTAGAGCTAGTGTTTGTTATTTGTGTATTGTTTGGATGATTTTGAGGACCCATACGTTCAATATTTTCATGACTACGCCTGGCCACCGTAGTGATGAAAATACGGGACATATGTGAAATTGAAATCATTTAGATCATACATGAGTGACAAGCTAGGGTGCTAGAACAAGATAGAAATGTCATTCATGCATTGGCTAAGTATACATAATTGTGTTTAATGTTGTGAATTGCTAATTTTCAATAAGAAGAAATGGAAACCCCTCTCACGAAGGAAGTCGCGAAAGCCACGGCTTCCAAGCATGCCGAAACTTCGGCAAGTGATCCGGGTAATGATAGTAAGGATAATGAAAGTTCTTCCTCAAACTCCGGAGGCCCTAACTTTAGAGGCTTCACGGGAGAGGAAATGAAAGCCCTAGACAAAATGATGACAAAGAGAGTGGGTAAGGCTATTGAGCAAGCAATGCCCTACTGTGTCCAACAAACAACGCAAAATCTTAGGGAGCTAATGAAGGAAGAGTTTAAAGAGTTTAAGAAAGAATGTGGTCTGACAAAAGAACCTAAGAATGACAAAGCTACTTACCGGGACTTCACGGCTTGTGATGTGCCACGGTTTACCGGCGTACTTGACCCCATTGTTAGTAATAGGTGGATCACGGCGGTGGAAGGCGCTTTTTGTACTAGTGGTTGTGAAGAAAGGAAGAAGGTTATCTATGCTACTAACTTTCTTCGTGATAGTGCTAAGACTTGGTGGGAAGGAAAGGTGTGTGAGTGTAACACCCCAACCCGACAAGGGCAAAGGTGTCACATATACGGATTCTTATCAGAACAAACACAGACATTTAACATAAATAATACAATGAAAATCCAAGGTTTACAACTGAAATCAGAACTACAAGCTTTACATTACAAAATTTCTATGTCTAATATAAGGTTCTTCTAGTCATCTTCCAAAAGCTAATGAAGTCTTCTAAAGTCAACACTTTTCACCCAACTCCCAGCTTCCAACTAAACCTGCCGCGGGAAAAGAAACGCGGCTGAGCTACACGAGCTCAGTGAACAGATATAACGGTAACAAACAATAATAATGAAATAGGGAAGATGGAAGGAATCGTACATGATGTAATAATAGATGAGAAGAAATATGAAGGTTATACAGAGATATCAGAAAGTATGGATAGTATCATGAGTAATGGTGAAGTAATGAAAAGATCCCATCAAGCCCAAACATACCAAGCCCAGTACAGAGATAAGTCCAGTATCATGTCATAGGGTGTCAGTAATGAAAGGTAAAGGTCATAAGTCTATAAAGTGCATGGAAACAGTAATCCTCTACGAGCCCAGAAACATGAACATGAAATCATAATCATACCGCCATGCAGAGAGATGTTCCTCTCACTAATCCCAGAAATCAGAAATATGGAGTGATCAGCTCCCAGAGTTGTGAAAGACGTGTATCGCACACACCATCAGTCACCATGCATATCATAACATATCATAACATGAACATAATACAGAAACAAATCTAGGATGCATCCATACGCCCCTGGTGGCCATAACTCCCAACACACCAAATAAAATACAGAAAAGGGACGGGACAGGTCATCACTCTCCTGCCCTAGAGTCATGCCATCGGTGCATCGACTGACATGGACATGAAACCCTCATGCCTAGTGAGTGGCTCGTAGTATCAAACTGTGGGTCAAGGTCAAGTAGCATGTATCCAGTATTTAATTTAGTTTCATAAGTCAATTTCCATTTCAGAATATCAGAGTTCATAATCAGAGGTTCATACCATAAAGGTTCCATGTCAGAAAGGTCATGTATCAGAAAGGTTTAATATCAGAAAGGTTCATAACAGAAAGGTCATGTCAAAGGTTCATAATATCATGAAAGAAACCAGAAAGGTTCACAGAATCAAAGAACATGGCAGTGAATCAGAAATCAGAAATGAGACGAAGGCACCTTACTAAAGAAGGGCAGAATATCTGTACCTTATTGCTGACAAAGGAAAATACTGGACAAAATGATCAAGAGCACAAGACTACTCCCTCTTCACACCTAAAGGAGTAAAGACATGATTACTAAAGATCCCATTTCCATATTAAGTAACTTTCTATTTTTAGCAGGTTTCCATTTTTAGCAAGTTTTCACTTTTAGAAAGTTCCCTTATTTAGCAGTATTTGATAGTATAACTTAGTTCAATCATTATTAAATGGAAATAAGGTCTCTTTGATCAGATTTACACATTTGGTCCTTAGGGTTTCATAATTTACATTTTACACCCTTTCATTACATAAGTTACACTTTAAACCTTCAAATATTCATAGTTACACATTAAACCCTTTATTTATCAATTTTACACAATGAGTACTTATTTTAATAAGTTATATGAATGAACCTTTGAATATTCATAATTTACACATTAAGTCCCTCAAGTTATCAAAGTTACATATTAAGTCCTTTAATTTACAATTTCAACCTTTAATTATCAATAATTACATATTAAGCCATTAATTTACCAAAATAGCACTTAACTCCCTGAATATAATTAATTACTCAAATCAACCTTAAGTTTCTGAAAATTACATATTTAGTCCCTCTATTTTAATTATTTTCAAAAATCGATTTATACTTTATCAAATAAACATTTTAACCCTTTTAAATGTAAAAATTACACATGGCACCCTCAACTTATATTTTATTCGAAATGTTCACAGCCCATAATAAGTTATAAAAATAACCCTTGAGTTTTAAAAGTTACAGAAACACCCCCTTATACTTTAAATACAAAACGTTTAACACTTTAAATCCACAAATCCAAACCCTAACATATCCAACACATTTTTAATCATTAAACCATCATTAAACACCATTAATTATCACCAAAACAAACCCTAATTCCCCAAACCCTAATCGAATCCATTTCTTTCCTTTTTCTTTCTTTTTAGCCGATTAAACATAATTCCAAAATAATTGTTCTAGGCCTCAAAAATTCGAAGTATCATTTTTACAGGTCTATTATGATTGTATAGAGCCCAAATAAAATAAATATGAAGCCTCAAAATTTCGGATTGAATTATTTAGGGTTTATGCATGTTTTTAAGATTTAATTCACAAATATTATGTAGAGCATGCATGGATTGATTTAGACATTTTATTTGGTGTTCATATGATGTAAGGGACCTGAGAAAATTACCAAACCAAGGATCGAGCATGTGAAAAGGGCTTTACCAATTTAGTGATATGCGCATGATCAAATCGAACCAATTTTCCAAAATGACTCCAAAAGCTTCTTCACAACCTTTCCAACATTTTTCCCAGAGTATACACGATATAAGGATTATGAGAAAAATCATGAACGAATTTTATATAGCTTGATCGAATTTATTTAGAAGATACCTTAAAAATAGGCGCGATAAGAACAATAATCCACAAAACTCGAATTCAGCCAAGAACAACCTCAAATCTATTTTTCATGGATCACATATGATACAAGGAACATGAGAAAAATAAGAAACGAATTTTTAGAAGGTCGCATGAATTATTTCGAATCATACCCTTTTTACACCTAGCGACAAAGAAAGAATTCACCAAGATCGAATCGAGCTTCAAACAATTCGAAGGTTATTTTTCCTAGCTCCTTTAGATGATGATCTAACCCAGAAAAATGATCCTTGAATTTCTTGGTGGCCGGATTTTGATATACGAATTATTTGTGTGGTTTGGTTTTGATCGGATTGTATTTTAGGGAAGGAATAGATGGGATAATTATGAATAATGGAAGATACCGGTTTTAGGGGAGGGAATGGGCTATAATTACAGATTTTCAGTTTGGGAATAATTATTAGGCTTTAATTTGCCATTTAATGTATTTTAATTATCATTAAAACTATAATAATATTGATATAAATTCTATTCGGCACATGAAGGGCAATTTGGTAATTTTATAGCTTGCAAAAATATTAAATGGAGTTGTCAAAATTATTTGGTATCTTATCTTGTTCATTACCAGAAGTTTGGGATTGATTCGGTACTTTATAAGCTTTTAAACAAATTTTTAAACTTGTAGGGGTATTTTGGTCATTTAAGATCGTATAAATTTTGGGGTTTTACAGAAAGGTGTGTGAGAAAGGTGAACCTTGGGCGGAGACTTGTACGTGGAAGGAATTCAAGGAGTTGTTTAGTGCCGAGTATGCTCCGGTTGAGGAGATTGACAAAATTCGAGAGAAATTCCAATCTCTCACTCAAACTAATGAGACGGTAAATGAGTTGTGGAGGACATTTAATGATATGGTTCCTTATTGTCCCGAGTATCTTGGGAATGAGAAGCTTAGGGTTGACAAGTTCCAAAGGATGCTCAAGGATGAAATTCGTGAGGTGATTTCGCCATTCAAATGTACTACGTTGGAGGATCTTCTGAGTAGAGCTAGGGTAAGGGAAGCGGACTTACTTAGGAGGAAGGAGAAAGAGGCGAAAGAACCAAAAAGGAAGCTAGAGTTTGCGGATCGGGATGGGAAGAAAGCCAAATTTGACCATGGCAAGAAGAGTGTGGGAAATAAAGCTAAGGTAGCATGTTCTAAGTGTGGCAAGTTCCATCTTGGGGAATGTAGGCGAAATACGCCGGGTTGTTACAAGTGTGGAGCTTTAGATCATCAAAGCAAAGATTGTACCAAGCCGATGATAGTATGCTATGGGTGTAACGAGATAGGGCATAGGTTGAGGGATTGCCCGAAATCGAAGGCGATTGAAGCAAAGCCTTTGAGAACTGTCAAGAATGAGAAAGTGGAGGTTCCAAAACCAACAGCTCGAGTCTATCAAATGAGTGTCGAAGAAGCCAAATCGGGGACTGATGTCATCACAAGTATTCATCTTGTTAATTCTGTACCCGTTCGAGTTTTGTATGATTCGGGTGCTAATGTGTCCTTCGTGTCTTATGATTTTAGCAAGCAACTAACCTCCCCATTAGCTAAACTCCCGATACCCCTAGAAGTCGAAATAGCCGATAGTAAAATCGTTATTGTGTCTAATGTATATCGAGACGTAGAGATAGAGATTGATGAAAACGTCTTTAAGATTGACTTAATTCCCATTGTGCTCGGGGAGTTTGATATTGTTATTGGTATGGATTGGCTTGGCAAATATAACGCGGCTATCCTTTGTAGCCAAAAGATCATTCGAGTTGTGAATTCTAGCGGTCGTGAAATGATTATTTATGGTGATAAAAGGAAAGGTGAACTAAAGTTATGCTCTGTGATGAAGGCTAGGAGATATTTATCACGTGGTTGTTATGCCTTCATGGCTCACGTGGTGGATACGAGCTTTGAGAAGAAAAATGTCGATGATGTTCCGGTTGTGAACGAATTTTGTGATGTCTTTCCGGAAGATTTGCCGGGTATTCCACCCGAAAGGCAAGTCAAATTCCGTATTGATCTTGTTCTGGGTGCTACCCCTGTTGCCAAAACTCCTTATCGTCTAGCTCCGTCCGAAATGAAAGAATTGATGAGTCAACTTCAAGAATTGCTTGACAAGGGTTTCATTCGTCCTAGTAGTTTGCCATGGGGAGCTCCAATCTTGTTCGTTAAGAAGAAAGATGGTAGTATGCGGATGTGCATCGACTACCGCGAATTGAATAAAGTCACGGTGAAAAACGTGTATCCGTTACCAAGAATCGATGACCTCTTGATCAACTTCAAGGTGCACGATGGTTTTCAAAGATCGATCTCCGTTCGGGTTATCACCAATTGAAGGTTCGGGAAGAAGACATTCCCAAGACGGCCTTTAGGACCCGATATGGACATTACGAGTTTACGGTTATGCCTTTTGGTCTCACGAACGCGCCTGCGGTTTTTATGGATCTTATGAACCGCGTATGTAGACCGATGTTGGATAGGTTCGTCATAGTGTTCATCGATGATATTCTTATCTACTCAAAGAGTAAGGCGGAGCATGCCGTGCATTTGCGGGAGATTTTGGAGACTTTGAGAAAAGAAAGATTGTATGCCAAATTTTCGAAATGTGAATTTTGGTTACAAGAAGTTCAATTCCTCGGTTACGTTATTAATTTCGACGGTATTAAAGTTGATCCTTCAAAAGTGGAAGCTGTAATGAAATGGCATGCGCCAAGGAATGTTGGTGAGATTCGAAGTTTCCTCGGTCTTGCGGGATATTATCGCAGGTTTATTCAAGACTTCTCGAAAATCGCGTCATCTCTAACAAAACTTACTAAGAAGAATGCTACTTTTGAGTGGGGTGAAGAACAAGAAGAAGCTTTTCGTACCTTACGGAGGAAGTTATGTGAAGCACCGGTTCTCGTGTTACCGAAAGGAACCGAAGATATGGTGGTTTATAGCGACGCGTCTTATTCCGGTCTTGGATGTGTTCTTATGCAAAGGGGAAAGGTGATTGCTTATGCCTCTAGACAACTAAAGAAGCATGAAGAAAATTATGCAACTCATGATCTTGAGTTCGCGGCTGTGGTGTTTGCTCTAAAACTTTGGAGGCATTATTTATATGGTATCAAGTTTGTGATTTACACCGATCATCGAAGCCTTCAATACTTCCTTGATAAGAAAGATCCGAACATGAGGCAACGAAGATGGTTAGACTTGTTGAAGGACTACGATTGTGAAATCCGTTACCATCCTGGTAAAGCAAATGTGGTGGCGGATGCTTTGAGCCGCAAGGATCGAAATGAAGTCACTAGGATTCATTCGTTGCGGATGATTGTCACGACCGACCTCTTTGATAAGATCAAGTTAGCTCAGGAAGAAGCATTGAAAGAGGGAAATAGAGAAAATGAACGTATCACCTCCCACATTCCGCATCTTGAGGAAGATAGTCGTGGGATTAGGACTCGGTATGGAAGGGTTTACATTCCTTTTCGTAGTAACATTAAAGAATTGATCTAGAGGAAGCACACAAGTTGAAATATTCTATTCATCCGGGAGCTACAAAGATGTACTGTGATTTGAAGAAGAACTATTGGTGGCCGGGTATGAAAAGAGATTGTGTAAAGTACGTTGAGAAGTGTTTAACTTGTCTAAAGGTTAAAGCCGAGCATCAAAAACCGTATGGAAAAGTTCAACCTTTAGACATTCCAGTTTGGAAGTGGGAAAAGATCACGATGGATTTCATTACGAAATTGCCAAGAACGAAAAAGAAGAACGACACAATTTGGGTCATAGTAGATCGCCTAACCAAGAGTGCTCATTTCATTCCGATCCGAGAGAATATGCCTGTTCATAAGTTAGCCAAGATTTACGTTAATGAAATAGTCGCGCGTCATGGAGTGTGAAGGATTATACAAACACTTAGGATGTTAATCTTAATAATATGTTTGGGATATTTAGGAATGAATGTGCTTTAGTACGCGGAATTTACTATAACACACTTAAAAGAAACAAAGGTGGTGAATATGTAAACGTGAGTTATAATGAACAATGAACACAACTTGAATAACACAAAACGATTCAATATTATTGATGAAATAATACGGATGATCTAACTATCACCAGGATTACAAAAGTAACCTTGAATCTTTGATTTGTTAAGGATTTGTGAATAAGTAACTAAGTTACTAGAGAGGTTATTCTGTTTTTGGATATTGCTAAGGTTATTAGTTGGAAAAACAGATAACTAAGGTGGTGACTAAGGGATCCTTTTATAGGATAAGGACCCCTTATTACAAGTTGTCAAGTTGCACAATATAAAAAGATACTTGGACTTTCTAACCTACTAATTACAACTTTCAATGTAAACTACTCTGTATATTCTTCTGCACAACATAGAAGACTGAACTACTTCTACTTAACGTGTTACATTGCACAAAGACTAATAATACAACTAAATATCTACAAATAAATATCTATCAACTTGATCATCAACTTGGCAGGACCTTCATTAACTAGCAGTACCTTCTCACCCAGAAGGTACTGTTAGTACATCTTCAACTTCTTCAAGATCAACTAGCAGGCTTAATACTTCAACTGGCAGGCTCTTTGACTTGAACATTTTATTCCCAACAATCCTCCCCTAAACTTGTTATTTCCTTTAAAATACACAAGTTTCTTAAGAATAAAATACATACCTTGAGGATCTGAGGGAACTCTTCCAAAACCTTTACTCTCTATTCTTCCTTTTTCTTTCACATTGCTCAAAAATGCTCATCAGCAAACTTTGAACAACTTCTGACTTTTCTTCATCTTTATCACATCTTAACCTCTTAGAAATCATGGTTGTAAGAACTTCATAGCTCTGAGGATACTCTTTTTCAGCCAACATAAAGAGCTCAATCCCACTTTGTGTAAAAAGATGATGAATACTGCTAAGACTTAGAAATTCCCATGTGTTTGTAGAATCATGATATGGAAACTTCCAATGAACATCTTTTGGATTAGGATCATACATCCTATTGAACTCTACCCAAAGTTCTTGTTCCTTAACATCAGTGCTAGAATTTGTATCTATCCTAATTTGAACTAGATTCCACAATTCTTCTAAGTCAGCTCTGTCACATGCTCTTATTAGATTCTCAAAGTTTTTGAAGATAGCAGTTTGTCCCCCAACCCTAGTTATTTTCCATGACTTTCCTGATCTATCATGGTGAATCTCCCAATCAATAATAGGGTGTCTAGACCTAATTGGATCAGCATGTATAATTGTTGGTAAAGCAATTAACATTTTACTTACTTGCTCTGGATCCAATTTTGCTTCTTTCTTCTTTTGAGTATCTTTCTTTTTCATTGAAGGCTTTGCATCAGATGGGATTTTGTAGTAACAAGTCTTGTAGGCATTCAGATAAAGGAAATGAATTTCTTCAGGAGATTTCTTCTTCAGTTGAGATTCAGTCCAATTGGCTTGATTTCTTAGAAACTTCTTCATGAAATTCACTTGATCTTTTGGAGTTGAGCCTACCTTAAAACCTCTTTTCTGACTTTCTTGAATCTTTTGAAAAATATCATCCAGAGCTGCTTCTCTATATTTATTGTTGATAAAGGTTTCAAGCTCTATTGTTTTCTCTTCAGTAGAAAGATTCTTGTCATCCATAATTATTGAAGCTTGACCTCTTACAATTGGATCATTGGCAATAATCCATTGCATCTGTGCATCAAATGTTTCCTGAGCAGCTTGAGAGTCAAGAAGAGTTTGAGCAGCATCTTTTTGCTCTTGCATTTCTGCAAGCAGTCTTGAAGCTTCTAATGCTTTTTGCATTTCTTCTTCATGAAGCCTTTTGGAGACTTCCTCATCTAAAGCCATCTGCACTTGCTCACTTTTCTTCAACCTTTTGGGCTTAGGTTCATCTTCAACCATAATTTTCTTGCCCTTATCTTTTGGTGTAGGTTCTTGAGATGGAGCAGCAGATTGTTCATCATCAACATATACCTTTCCTTGAACAAACAACCTCCCCTGAGGCTCTGAGTCCCTCTTTCTTTTGTACGCATGATCAGCAGTACCTTTATAGTCCATAGCCAACAGCCTCTGAATCCTAGCAGGCTCTTTTGAACTAGCAGGCTCTTGCTCTGCACCAGCAGGCTCTTCATCAGATACTTGAGTTCCTTCATGAAAATGAAATTGAGCCTCCTCTTCACCTTCAGAACTATCCATCCTCCCCTTTTTGGAAGAGTGACCCAAACTTTCAGCATCTGATCTTAAAGAACTAGATAGCACCAACTTTGAAGATCTTTTACCCTTTAGCATCTTCCCTTCATTCTCCAATTTCTTAACCCTCTTAACTAACTTGATGTTTATCTCAGAAAATTTTGTGTTCTGACTTTTAAGAGCATTTTCTAAGAGCTGCACCTTCTCTTTTAGTTCTTTCACTGTCTGAGAATCCAGACTTTGATGTGGAGGAGATTGGGATGGTGATACATGATGTGATGGTGTTGGTGATGTTGTAGATGGTACTGGTGATGGGATTGGTGATGAAAGATGAGTTGGTGATATGTAACCAGGTGAAGAACTTGATGATGGTGATTCAGATGATGGTGTTGGTTCTTCAGCATGTTGTGGTAATATTTCATCAAAAAGTGGCATGTCTTCCCCATGGAAACCAATTTTCATGTTTGAAAACACCTTGTGTGAAAGTTTTGGTGTTTCATAAAGAGAGTGTGGGGGAAGTAACAAATGTTTTGATTTTGTGATGATGCATTGAATAAATCTGGGATACATCAAAAACTTTGTTTGGCTATCCACATTTTTAACCAATCCTTCAAAAATATGTTTGGAAAAATTGAATTTTCTGTTTGTTGCCAAGCAAATGAGAGCTGTAGCCATGTTACCACTAAATTGCTCCCAAGAGGTTTTCTTTTGGCTTAAACAATGAAGGATTGTATGGATCAAAAATCTCCATTGTTGAGTAAAATGCTTTTTAAGAAAGGTGAGTTTAGTAGAATCAGCATTATACCCCATTCTTTCCAAATTTTCAAAAATTTCAGTATCAGGCAATTGACTAATACCATCTGAATCATCCAAATGAAGATGTCTTCTAATGGATGACTCAGTAAGAGTCAAGGATTTGCCATCCACTTTGGCTTTTATCCTTTGGTCCCCATTTTCAGAAGTTTTAACTTTAGCTGTTTGCCAAAATTGTAAAATTTGAGATTCATAAATAGTGGGATTTACAAGTAAAGCAAACCTGATGTAAGAATCATTTAAAAAGTCCACTATTTGATGAAAAGAAGCATTATCCTCAGACTTTTCCAAAAATGCTAACTGGTTGTGACGTTTAACAAAAGTTAGAATAGCCATGGTGAAAATTAATGAAAAACTTGATTAGGATGGTGGGATTTGATGGTGGTACTGGTAGAAGATGAAAGGTGAGTGTTAATTGTGATAAGGGCTGATGAAAGATATTATGAGAGTTCTACTTTTAACCGACAATAAGAAAATTTATAATAAGTAAATGAAAAGGCGGTTAAAAAGATCTTTTATATGAGAAATATAATATAATATAACATCAGTAATTTACAGAATTACCCCAACGGCTAATTGTAACTACCAGGCCCAACGGCTATAATTTTTACTGACAGGCTCAACGGTTATCTAGCAGTACCATTTTACTCTACAAGTACCAAAATTTGAACTACCAGTACCTTTGAAAGAAAATTTTACTTGGCAGTCTCTTGGAAATTTTAGCAAAAATCCCTTATAGTTTTTAGCAAACTATCAGCTATCAACGGATTTGATTTGTCTTTACCAAAAGCCGTTTGCTTATGGACTAGTCAACTATTTACTGTAAAGTATGGTTAGTTAAATACCATATAGTTTTTGGTAAACTATCAACCATCAACGGATTTGATTTGTCTTTACCACAAGCCGTTTGCTTATGGACTAGTCAGCTCTTAAGTTTGTAAAACTTGGTGAACTGAATACCAATTCCATATTGACCTAAAGATGGTGCAATTTCCTTGGATGGAGGAAATATAAGAGGTAATAATGTTGTGTATCTTGGATGCTTGGTTCAACAAGTGAAATCATCTAATCAGCATGCCTTTGCATTGAAACTTTCTTGAGTTTGATCTAGATAGAACTTTCTCCTTTAGGAATGCTTCATCCCTTCTGAATATATGATCTATTTTTACCATTTTCAACCTCTACATCATCTTGTATGCTCTTGTCTTCTCCTTCCATATATTGGTTTTTCTTCCATTCTGGGCTATTATTTCCTCCCCTGAGAGTGTTACCTCCCCTGAGATATAAATAACTTATATTTCCTTCTTTTTGTTTGGAAGATCTCTTGTTTTGTTATTAACCCATAGTCAAGCATTTGATTTTGGATCCAAAGGACTTGCCCACAACAACTTGCACCAGCAACATATTCTGCTTCAGTTGTAGAGTTGGCCACCATTGTTTGCTTCTTGCATTGCCAAGATATGAGTCTGCAACCAAGAAATTGACATCCACCAGTTGTGGATTTTCTGTCTAGGGTTGCACCAGCATAGTCACTATCAGAATAAGCCACCAAGTCAAAAGATGATTCCCTTGGATACCATAGACCCAACCTAGGTTGACCCTTGAGATATCTAAAGATCCTTTTGACTGCTGTAAGATGAGAAACTTTGGGATGTACTTGAAACCTTGCACATACACATACTGAGAACATGATATCTGGTCTTGATGATGTAAGGTACATCAAGGACCCAATCATTGATCTATAATTGTGCAAATCCACATCTTTACCCTCAGCATCCTTTAGTAACCCTTTTTCTGAATCCATTGGTGTACTTGCAACCTTAGAATCAGCAAACTAAAATTTCCTCAGGATCTCTGCTACATACTTATCTTGGCTGATAAATATGCCTTTAATTGATTGTTTCACTTGGAGACCCAGAAAGAAAGTAAGTTCCCCCATGGAACTCATTTCAAACTTACTATGCATAAGTTTTTCAAACTCTACACACAAGTCTTGGTTTGTGGATCCAAAGATAATGTCATCAACATAAATTTGTACCAGCAAGATGTCTTTCTTGGTTCTTTTGATGAACAAAGTTGGATCAATCTTGCCTCTTTGAAATCCATTTTCCAATAAATAGAAGGCCAATGTTTCATACCATGCCCTAGGAGCTTGGTGTAGACCATAAAGAGCCTTGGTAACCCTATACACCTTGTCTGGATACTCTGCATCAATGAAGCCTGGAGGTTGAGAAACATACACTTCTTCTCCAATAGTACCATACAAGAAAGCACTTTTGACATCCATTTGGTAAACAGTGAAGCCTATGAAAGAAGCATAAGCCAAGAATAGCCTAATTGCTTCAAGTCTTGCAACTGGAGCAAAAACCTCTTCATAATCCACCCCTTCTTCTTGAGTATACCCTTGGGCCACCAATCTTGCTTTGTTTCTGATCACTATCCCCCTTTCATCTTTCTTGTTTCTGAACACCCATTTGGTTCCAATTGCCCAGTGACCTTTGGGCAAATCAACCAATTTCCAAACCTTCTGAAGCTTGAATTGAAGAAGTTCTTCTTGCATTGCTTCAACCCAACTTGGATCATCTAAGGCTTTGTTAATGTTTTTGGGTTCAGCCTGTGAGAGAAAACATGAAAACAGGCATATGTTGGCAACTTCATGATTCTTTTCTTCATAAATAGATGAGATAAACCCTTCTTGGTCTGAAGTCAAGACTTGAGTTCTTGTTCTAACACCAGAATCAATGCTACCAATCACATTATCAATAGAGTGATCTTTGAGAATTCTTGTGTTGTGTGTTGTAGGAACTTCATAGGTAAGTGGTAGATTGCTAATCCCCACATTTTCTGGTAAAGAATAATCTGATTGAACATTTAATGGTTCAGCAGTACCAATTTGTGAACTGGCAGTACCATCTGGTGAACTAGCAGTACCATTTTCATTTGCACTACTTTCTTGATTCTCTTGACCCTGAGTTCCATGATCATCTTCAGTACCTTCATTTTCAGTATTTGAAGGTTCTTCATGACTTGAAGATAAATCCAATCCTTTCCAAATTGGCATCCAGATGTAATCTTGATCTTTAGGTGTTTCAACATTGTCTTCAAAACCTATATTATCATTAGCATTTGTACCTGCAACAGGCACATAATTCATAGATTCTGAAAGCCTATCAATGTCAAACATCCAATCTGGCCCAATGCCTTTAACATTTGCTAGTTTCTCTTGAAACTCTATGTGCAGATTTTCTTCCACTAGCCTAGTGCAACTATTATACACTCTATAGGCCTTACTTTGCAAAGAATACCCTATCAAAAAGCCTTCATCAGCTTTATGTATAAAGCTTGAGAAATTGAGTTATGGGTCTTGGGCTTACAAGAAGCTCTATGTTGTTTGCCTTTTAGACAATCAACACAGGTTTGGTCATTTTGAAAAATCTTTTTGGGTAAACCTCTAACCAAATCATATTTTGCAATTGTATTGATTGTTTTAAAGTTTACATGACCAAGCCTTCTATGCCAAAGCATAGATTCATCCAATGAGGCTTTTGCTACTAAACAAGTTAAACTCTCCTTAGGATCAATGTTCTTTAAATCAACACTGTACATATTGTTCCTTTTTGGGATTTTAAGAAGGATCTGACTTTCATCAGGAATTTTAAAATCAGAAGAAAGAACCATACATTCATTGTCAGTAAAGAGAATATTGTTCTTTTTGTCACACATTTGTGAGACACTAAGGAGATTAAACTGAAGCTCTTTCACAAAGTACACATTTTCAAAATCTAACTTACTGGTTTTGATTGTACCTTTACCAGTAATCTTTCCTTTGATTCCTCCCCCAAAGGTAACATATCCTCCATCAAATGATTTAAAGTCTGTGAGGTAAGACATGTTGCCTGTCATGTGCCTTGAACATCCACTATCTACATATCCTTGATCAGCAATATCATTTGGATGTTCCTGCACATATATAAACATATTAGTTTCCTTGGGGTACCCAAGCCATAACTGACTTGGGTTTGTCTCTTGCATCAATGAAATCAAACCTCTTTAGGGTTGTTGAAGCACCTTTTGATTGGATTGGTCTCCATATCCAACATGCTGAGGACTTAACAGCATTTTCCCTTTTAATCCATTTTGTGGTCTTTGGTCTGTCAGTACCAATTTTGGCAGTACCATTTGGTCTAGCAGGACCTTTTGGTTTTGGTCTCCAATATTGTCTTTTTTCCACAGATTTCTTTTCAATGGGACTTTTCACAACTCTTGGTGCATGTTTGAAAGTATTTCTTGCACCCTTAGAAGTTGGTTTTGAATTAACAGGCTTATTTGGTCTAACAGTATGATTAACTTTTGGTGTGTTAGACTTAACAAAACTTTTTCTAGGGTTTGTTCCATTTGTTTTAGACCTTGATGTACTCCCAGAAACCCAATTGTTACAATAAGCATGAGTATGATTAAAACTACCACAGTAATAGCAAGCCTTATTGTACATAACAAAATCATCACCAAGTTGGTGTGACTTAAGATTGTTCCAATTTCTTTGGCTACCTCTAGGTTTGCTATTACACTTAGTACAACATTCAACTGTTTTTAGAACAGTTTTAGCCTTAGTCTTAATCTCTACACTTTTAGGACTGGGTGGTCCTACTTTGTTTCCTTTGTTTGAAACAGTCTCAGTTTCCTCATCATTAGATGTCTAATCTTCAATAATTAGAACATCTAATCTCTTATCAGTGAGCACCTTTTTGTTAGAGAGTGAAGCAACACTAGTACTCTCAAAAGGTTCACTTTTCTCTACAGGTTTCTCTAGTGGTTTATTGGTGAATTCATGTAAACCTGATTCTGCAAGATCTAATCCTGGGGGACAAGGGATTCCTCTGTAAGGAGGTGGACAAGTATTGTATCCAATCCCAGATTTGATTCTCTTGTTCATTTGATTTTCAACTATGCTTCTAGTACAATCAGAAGCAGTTTCCAAAGTGGTAACAGTTAGTTGAATATTATCTTTTGCCAATGTTATTTTAGCACACTCAGTTCTTAACATATTTATTTCAGCATCTTTCAAAAATATTTCCCTATTAAGAATGGCTTTAGTGTCAGAAAAAGTGAGTTCATTTTCCCTAAAATGGATTATCTGCTTCTCAAGTTTGGCCATACCACACTTATGATTAACTAGGTCTTGATGAGTGTTTCTTTGTTCTACTTTCAGTTCATCATAAAGTTTTATTAAAGTTTGTAATTCTTCAAAAACTTTACAAGTATTAGAACATTTAGTAATTTGTACCTCAGGATTGGAGAAAGCCATCAAAGCCATTTCATCTGAAGTTGACTCCTCTTCACCCATAAAGCTCCAATCAAAACCCAGCCCATCAATAGCTACCATAGCTTTAGGCTCAGTGATTTCCACAGCCTTGCTCTTGTTCTCAAAGCTTCCTTTCTTCTCAAAGCTTCCCTTGTCCTTGTTCTCAAACCCTCTTCCCTTATCATCCTGCTTCTTTGGTCTTCTACACTCTCTTGAGTAGTGACCCTTCATGTGGCAGTTGTAACACTCCACTTTAGACTTGTCATACCCAGCAGGCTCATTACCATTTATGATAATTTTCTTTCCAGTCCTCATCAGTAATTTCTTAGCCCTTATGCTCAGAAGTGAAAGTTGCCACTTTATGTCCATTTCCTCAAGATCATCATCATTGATCTCTTGAATATCTTCAAAATTCAATATGGAACCATTGTGTTGTGATGTCAGGAAAGCACACCCAATTGTTTCATCTAGAATTGTTTTGGTACTGCTAGAAGTATTGGCAGTACCAAAATTTGTGTTGGCACTACCTTCTTCTCCATCATCTTTTTCTTCATCTACTACCCTTGAGGTGCTTGGTGATGACACAAAGGCCATATTTCCTGAGCTTGAACTGGTATACTTCTTCACTTCATGCTCTACTATTTTGAAGTTGTTGTAAAGATCATTAAGGCTCATTTGATCAATATCTGGTTTGTTTTTCCAGACAATGACATGCATGGCCCATTCAGAGGGTAAACTCCTAAGAAATTTGGAGTTTAAGTCTTCTTGAGATATCATTACTTCATGAATGGCTAACTGACTTGAAAGCTTTTGTAGTCTATTGAACATGCTGTCCAAAGACTCATTTGTTGTGGCTGTAAAGTTTTCAAACTGATGTTTGAGGAGAGTTTTCTGAGTTTTCTTGGTGGCATCATTTCCACCAAATCTAGCCACAATAGCTTGAAAAAGAGTTTTAGCACATTTGTACTTGTTGAAGATCAAAAGCTGGTCATTTGGAATAGTCATGAAAAGCATACTCCTGGCCTTGAGATCATTTCTCTTTTGGATTCTTTCTTCTGCGGTTGCAGGGTTTACTTGCAAATTTGTTACAATTGCATCGTTCACTGTGGAGGTGGTGATTGTAGGTTTGAATGAGTTTCCTTGTTCAATGATCTCCCAAAGTGCATAGTCTTGCACTTGAAAGTATTGCTCTACCCTCAGTCTCCACATATCAAACTCATTTTGTTTGAGTAATGGAAGTTTTGCAGCTACATTGGTTTGAATGTGTTCAACGTCCATTGTTCTTTTAAATCGTAAATATCAACCTATCTCTGATACCACTTGTGAAGGATTATACAAACACTTGGGATGTTAATCTTAATAATGTGTTAGGGATATTTAGGAATGAATGTGCTTTAGTACGCGGAATTTACTATAACACACTTAAAAGAAACAAAGGTGGTGAATATGTAAACGTGAGTTATAATGAACAATGAACACAACTTGAATAACATAAAACGATTCAATATTATTGATGAAATAATACGGATGATCTAACTATCACCAGGATTACAAAAGTAACCTTGAATCTTTGATTTGTTAAGGATTTGTGAATAAGTAACTAAGTTACTAGAGAGGTTGTTCTGTTTTTGGATATTGCTAAGGTTATTAGTTGGAAAAACAGATAACTAAGGTGGTGACTAAGGGATCCTTTTATAGGATAAGGACCCCTTATTACAAGTTGTCAAGTTGCACAATATAAAAAGATACTTGGACTTTCTAACCTACTAATTACAACTTTCAATGTAAACTACTCTGTATATTCTTCTGCACAACATAGAAGACTGAACTACTTCTACTTAACGTGTTACATTGTACAAAGACTAATAATACAACTAAATATCTACAAATAAATATCTATCAACTTGATCATCAACTTGGCAGGACCTTCATTAACTAGCAGTACCTTCTCACCCAGAAGGTACTGTTAGTACATCTTCAACTTCTTCAAGATCAACTAGCAGGCTTAATACTTCAACTGGCAGGCTCTTTGACTTGAACATTTTATTCCTAACATGGAGTGCCCATTTCTATAGTTTCCGATAGGGACGGACGTTTCACATCAAACTTTTGGCAAGAATTCCAAGAAGAGTTAGGTACAAAACTTCATATGAGCACGGCCTTTCATCCTCAAACCTATGGGCAAAGCGAGAGGACGATTCAAACTTTGGAGGATATGTTACGAGCTTGTATGATTGACTTTGGAGGCAATTGGGACGATCATTTACCTTTAGTCGAATTCGCCTATAATAATAGTTATCATGCGAGTATAGATATGCCACCTTATGAAATGCTTTATGGTAGAAGGTGTAGGACACCCGTGTGTTGGGAAGAAGTCGGAAGACGAGAATTGGCAAGCACAGACGTAGTATTGGCAACAACGGAGAAGATTGAAACGATTCGTGCAAGACTTAAGGCGGCACAAGATAGGTGGAAAAGCTATGCCGATAACCGAAGAAGACCAATCAAATTTGAGGTGGGTGATTTGGTTATGTTAAAGGTTTCCCTGTGGAAAGGCGTTTTTAGGTTCAAAAACAAAGGGAAGCTTAGTCCTCGGTTTTTAGGACCATTCAAAATCTTGAAACGAGTAGGCGAGGTAGCATATGTGTTGGATCTACCCGAAGAAATGAGAGGTATTCACAATACCTTTCATGTGTCATACTTAAGGAAATGCTTGGTGGACGAAACAAGTGTGGTCAACTTAAACGACATCGAAATCGATCCGGAGTTGCTTTCGCAAGAGGATGAACCGGAAGCCATACTAGGAAGGAAGGTGAGACAACTAAGAAACAAAGAAATACCGTTGGTCAAAGTACAATGGAAGCATCGAAAAGGCACAAGTATTAGGTGGGAGACGGAAGCGAAAATGAGGACCAAGTATCCTCACTTATTTCAAGAGTAGAGTTCGGGGACGAACTCTCATTTTAAGGAGGGGAGAATTGTTACACCCGAACCCCGATGAGGTACAATATGACTATATAATATGTTATGTGTTATATCTTATGAGTTAGTTAAATAAAGAAAATGTGGCCAAGTTAGGAAGGATGAAACTAGAAGGACTAGCCTTGCCAATGGACTAAACTTATTTTAGCATATGATTAAATACCCATCTATTAGAATTGTCTGGAAATCTTGAGCTTATTCCATAAGGTCGACATATAGCAAGAAAAAGGAGGGAATACTTGAAGTCATCATCTTATCTCATTTTAGCTATCAAGAAGTGATCAAAGGCACTAGAGATACCTTAATTGTTATCTCTTCATCAAGTAAGTAACTTTCCCCAATTTGTAGAAATTAGGGTTCATGTGGTGGATTGGAGTATTATGGATAAAGGTTGTAAATGATGATCTACTTAGTTAATTAGTTGCTAATTATAGTTAATTTTGTAATAGAAAGCATTGTAGAAGCCCATTCAAACCAAGTAGGAAGCTAGTAGGAATCAAGGTAAGTATATGAGTATAATCCTTGTTAATGCTATGATGATAATGTTATGTTTATGATTAATGTGATTTGTATGGAGCTTGTGAATGTATGTTAGCTTGGATCCAATGCTAGTTGTATTAATGCTAAATAATTACTTGCCCGGTCAAGGTGAGTAATAATCTCATTTGATGCTCCTTGTTAATGTTATGATTGGTGGTAATCACCAATCTCATGTAAATGTGATGTGGATTATATCTTGTATACTTACTAAGCGTTTTCGCTTACGGTTTAGATGTTAATGATTTTGTAGGTACAAGTGGAGAAGGCAAGGGTAAGGGCTTAACTTAGCTCTAGTGTAGAAGGTAGACTAGAGGACCATATTCTTTTGGACCAAGCATATTGAAGTTGGAAGCCCCCGACGTGTTTTTTTGTGTTTTGGGTATATTTCATCTCATATGGTCATTTTGTTAGTCAACGGTCATTATTCATGTTAGTTCATGAGTCAAGTTTATGTACATGTCAAGAAGTCTTTATGTTACTTGGTTATGGTGGTATTTAAGAGGGTGATTGGCATATAGCCAAATCTACCCATTTTGGGAAGTTATGAGTCATGACGTTGTACCAACACTCTTTCAATATATTAGAGATGTTAAGTTATGCATAAGTTCAAAAGGATATATATAGTAGTTGTGCATTTGTGTATAAAGTGTGTTTTTGAAAGTTAGTTTAAGGGAGTGTTTGGTATAAGTTAGTTGTTACACTTTTTGGGGATGTAACGGGTCAAGTTGTTATGAAATGAGTTTCAATATGTTAGCTATAGTCTATATGTCAAGAGAATAATGTCGGGAATATTTATAGCACCGAAATGGTGTTAAATGGTTTGGGTGTGTTAATATTAAAATGTGCAGGTTTTGTTGCAGGGTTGTAGTTACGGCGTAATCATGTTATGGGTTACGGCGTAACTACAATACCGAGGCATCCCATTTTGTTGCAGGGTTGTAGTTACGGCGTAATCATGTTATGGGTTACGGCGTAACTACAATACCGAGGCATCCCATTTTCTTGTAATTAGGTTACGGCGTAACTTTTGTGCTGCTTGAATTTAAGTTATTTCCAATTAATGTGTAAAAGATTTTTTTTCAAAAAGAAATCAAATACAACGTAATGTGTCTGGAGAGGAGCAACGCCATAGATTTCTGTTTTCAAAGAATGGTGTAACGTATGTATACTTTAGTCAAACGTTTCCGCGTCAAAAAGTTTTAAATTTTGGTCAAAGCGGGCACGGGGCGTTACAACTACCAAGATGACAAAGCTTGTAGCTCCCACTGAATTTCAGATTATTACAATAATTCTCTATTCAGTAATTACAACACAATGCTCCCACTGGATTTGACAACATTGTAAGTGTTGCATAACCAGTCAAAGCAAATAGTGTGCTATTAACTTTCCTACGCCTTTGAAAAGACCCATTCGCAACAATTACTTAGGTATTAAAAAAATGTATTCTACTATGTATATGATGGACTATCCATCAATGCAATTAACTTGAAAATTGGGCATGCAATTTTTCCTTAATATGTCTACCATCGCCACATTGGTATGTAGCATCTTTAAATGGTCAAAGCACAACAACTAGATAAATTATGCTAGTTTTCCTTTTACTAATTTTGCGGTAATTAGTCTAGCTTCTAATTTAATAACTCAGAAAATATGCAATTTTCTTAATTATTAAAGTTTGCTATGAGTTATTTTTTAGAATTTAGACAATTCTAATTTTCCTATCTTACCTTTCTCATTCATGAAAAAGAATAGGACTAAGTCTCACTCTTCTCTCATAGAAAATAGACTAGGTTTATTCTTTTAGTAAAGTTGACTCTAGCCAAAAACCCCTACGGGTGTAGATCAATTTACCACTAAAAGAATGTCCCACATTTACGGTTTAACGTTGCATTAATACATTAAAAGAATTTACAAAATTCAATTTTAGTATTTTCGATAATACAATCTTTTCAAGAAAATAAAATACCCAATGAAATATTCATATAACCATTGAATTTTCTTGAAAACTAGGATCCAAATTTTCATAGCTTCACTACATCAGTTGATCTGCTAGTAGTGAAAGTACAAAATATGGTGATCTGTCTAACAATAATCGGCAAACAATTTCTGACTCCTAGATCATTATGGGATTTACATTTGCCAAATACAATTTTCAAAGTAAGCATGTTTCATCCCATCTCATGCCTTAAGTTTCTAGGTCTCACTAACAACTTAATTAAGTCGTCTAATTTAGAAACTGCAAATTCTCCATATATGGTCTCACGCATTAACGGAAATTTACCTTGTCATTGTAATCTAGTCAAGGTCTCACTTAAGCTAAATTACAACTTCAAGTGTTTCTTATAATTAGATGGAAAAAGTTATACCACTTGGAAATATCACGGTGAACCGCTTCCTTCACCCGTAGTAAACAACACACCACAACCACCTTCACCTGAACACATTGACATGGATGCATTCTTCCAAGATATTTCTGCAAATAATGACCCAACTCCACCATCTCAAACAACAGGTTCTCAACCAGTTCAAACAACAGGTTCTCAACCAGCTCAAACAACGGGTCCTAGCATTAATAACAAGTACGAAGAGTTACTTGCTAGGTCCACCCAAATGTTGGGTCCAAGTTGTGATATGACTGCACTGAACTTTACGTTAGAGCTTTCGCACATCAAGGTCTTATGTAAAATACCTGATAAAGGGTTTAACATGATTCTAGCTCTTTTGCAAAAGGCATGTCCCCCTAAGAATGGATTCAACTTCCCACCGTCATACTATGAAATCAAGAAGACATACAAAGATATCAGGTTAGGATACGAATCGATCCATGCTTGTATAAATGATTGTTTTTTATTTTGGGGATCAGATGAGAACAAAAGTCTGAATAATTGTCCAATCTGCAACGCAAGTAGATGGAAAAACCTAACGAAAAAGGGGAAGAAAGTTGTCAACAAGGTGTTGCGTTACTTTCCATTAACACCTAGACTACAACGTATGTTCAACACAAAACACATCGCAAAGTGGATGACTTGGCATGCTACTGGACAGTCTAAGGAAAACGGTAAGATGAATCACCCGTGTGATGGTAAAGCATGGAAAATTTTTGACATAATGAAACCCGAGTTTTCTTGTGACCCTAGAAACGTCCGATTAGGGTTGGCTGCTGACGGTTTCAATCCGTTTGGCAACATGAGTCAAAGTTACAGCATGTGGCCGGTCATATTGACAGCATGCAACACACCCGGATGTGTATGAAAGAGACTTCTTTAATGTTGACGATGTTAATTCTTGGCCCTAAATCACCTGCAAAGGACATTGATGTTTTCTTGCAGTCTTTGATCAAAGAACTCCAAGACTTATGGAAAGGTGTGTGGACTTTAGACGCTGCTACGGGTACTCATTTCAACATGAAAGCGGCGGTTTTATGGACCATAAATGACTTTCCAGCTCGAAGTAGTTTGTCTGGGTGGAGTGGACAAGGCTACTATGCATGCCCAACATGTAATCAGGACACTCCATCGCTTCCTGTGAAGCATAAAATCGCTTATGTTGGTTATAGAAGATTCTTACGCGTAAACCATCCAATGAGGAGGAAACATAACGAATTCCATGGTAAACCTGAAAAGAAGCATCCTCCTAGAAATTTTACCAATGAAGAAATCATGATTCAAATTAGTAAAGTCTTTAAACGTGTCTCGGGGAAACATCCACGTATTGTTAAAAATAACCCTAAACCTAATCGAGAAATTGAACTGAATTGGAGTAAGCGTTCTATCTTCTACGAACTGGAGTATTGGTCCGTTCTTCAACTAAAGCACAATCTCGATGTCATGCACATCAAAAATAACGTGTTTGAGAGTGTGCTTAATACCTTGTTAATGAACGACAAATCCAAAGACACGCTAAAGGCAAGGCAAGACTTGAAAACTTTGGGAGTTCGAAAAGAGTTGTGGCTCGTTGATAAAGGAAACGGGAAGTTCGATAAGCCTCATCCAAAGTACTCTTTCACACCAGAAAACAGAAAACAGTTTTGTAAATTCATCAAAGGAGTTAGACTACCCGATGGGTTTGGATCCAACTTCAAGAAAAAAGTGACCGCTGACGATAACAACATAACGGGCCTAAAATCTCATGACTGTAATATTATGATGCAGCGGTTACTTCCTTATGGAGTTCAGCAATACTTACCCAAAGACATTTCACCCCCATTAATCGAGCTCTGCTTATTCTTTAAGCAGATTTGTGCTCGAAATTTGATGCAGCAGGACATGGAGAAAGCTAAAAAACAAATGCTCGATGTTATGATTAATTTAGAGCAAATATTTCCTCCTGCTTTTTTTGACATAATGATTCATTTGGTTATACATTTACCCGAAGAGGCTATTCTAGGTGGCCCTGTTTACTACAGGTGGATGTATCCATTTGAAAGATACATGAAGAAGCTGAAAATTATGTCCGAAGTAAAGCCAGGCCTGAAGGTTCTATAGCGGAGGGTTATGTTGTAGAAGAAGCATTAACTTTCTGCTCGCGTTATCTTAAGGATGTCGAGATGATATTTGATCGTCCTGACAGAAATGACGACGGTACACCTGAACAACTAGATAAATTCCAGGTGTTCCAGTTAGTATGCAAACCGGTGGGTAGATATGTAGATACTCGGATGGAGCCAAATGTTATGCAGGCAGTTGTATGGTTTGTACTTAACAATAGTCCTGAAATCGATGCAGACATCCAGGCGTACAAAGAGTATGTTTCTTCTTTTTTATATTTTGAAGAACCCTTTTTTTGCTAAGTTATTTGTTTTCGATGACTTATTCTAATATCATGAACTTTTGCAATGAATTTCCTAACAATACCGTGGAAACAAGTTTTCCTCCCTGGTTCAATCACAAGGTAAACACATTAGATATATTACCTTGTAGTCCAGAGTTTTTGCTCATCTGAATCTATTTGTATCTCTTTCGTAGAACCGTGAAAAGAGCATGGCAAAATACCCAAGCTGTAGTCCCGAGTTATTCTCTTTGGCATGTGGACTGATGAGTGTCTAAATACTCATCATTTCTGTCACATTTTATCTGCAAAAACATTTAAAAACATGCAGATATGCTTCAAAATACAGGAAATATCATAAAATGTGTTTTTATATGATTCAGGAACAAAAAGATTGAAAACAAGTGAAAAACATGCAAAGTTAACAAAATTGTCATTTTCAGTCCCTGAAGTTTCAGAAATTGGCATAATTAGTCCCTGAAGGTTAAAAATGAAAGAAAAGTCAACTTTAGTCCTTGGGATATCAAACATGTTCACTTTTAGTCCCTGGATGAAAGTTTTCTAAAAATGGCAACTTTTACCCCTCAAGTTTCAAAATTGGCAAATTTAGTCCTTGGGTATTTAAAAAGTATAATTTATCAAATAAAACCCTTGTACTATTCACATGTTACAATTTAACCCTTTTGATAACTTAATGGAAATTACACTTTCAACCCTTCAAGAATTCAGAAATTACAACAATGGTCCTTGTGTTTAACATACAAATCCAACCGGACCTTTATAATTATAAAACCCAACCCTTTTAAATAACCCAACCCACTAAATACTAAACCCAGTTACATACCCCAACCCACAAGCCCAATCCATAAATAAACCAAACCCGACCCTTTTTATTTAACCAGAAGGTTTAACTCAGTCAAACCTTCTTCTCCTAAACCTTGACCCGCCAAAACCACTCACCAATACCACCACCATTTCCACTGCCTCTCTGACACACCCACCCCCTCCTCTGCTACACTCCACCTTACCTAACAAACCAAAAGGCATTAAATGCCTCTTCCCCATCACCTCAGACCAGTACCTAGTGGTTTATCCCACTATCTCTTTTTGGCGCCAAAAGTGGTTTAAGAGGCTGAGATCATTTCAAGGGCATCCAAAGGCTGGGATTTGTTCAGAGAATGAAGACAAAGGAAACCCTAATAGTTTAGTATAAATAGAACCGTTTGTAAGCCTTAAATGGCAAGTAGATAAATTAGCATAATCGTATTTTAATTTTCAGTAGCTATAATTTGTAATCTCAAGTTTTAACAATCAATACAAGTTAAATTTAGTGTGTTTGTTGTTAATCTTTGTACAATTTCCAGTAGTTAATGATAATTCCAAATTTCTTAAATTCCATGTGTACTGAGAATTCGAACCATGTTAAGTGGTAATTGAAATAACTTCTTAGTTGTTTCTATAAGCTTATACAAGCTTATAATAGCTTGTTGTAAGTTTATTTTAGTTTAATACTGTTCTAATTCAAGAAATGGAGAAAAGTCAACAAAAGTCAACATAAGCTCTCAATAAGCTCTTCTGAAGAGATAAGCTATTTAGGAAGGTTTTTCTTGGGTTTTCTAGCTTGTGTGAACAAGCTAGGGGTGTTCTTGGTCCTTGTTCTTTGTTCCATTAGCAAATACAGTTGTAAGCATTTTGCTAATTTTCATTAATTTTGCATTTTACTGTACCTTAGCTTATTATTAGCTTATTATTGTTGTTATATGCTTATTACTAGTTTCTTAACATATTTGATCTGTTTTATCAGTAGTTAACTAGCTTTTATTTCATTTTACTAAAAATCACTTAAAAATCCAAAAATAGCTAAATATAGCATAGCTTAATCTTTTGCTTATTTTCCTATTAAAAGTTACTTATTAGAGTTTAAATAAGTTAGTCAATCAGTAAAATCAAGAATTCTAGTTTAAAATAGTGTGTTTCACTTTGAAAAATCACCACAGACACCTATTAAGGGGTGTTTGGTTTATGCAGTCAACTAGGTCAAACTAGCTTGTACTGTTCATTGACCATTTGCTAAACTTGGACCTAGCTTAAATAAGTCATAATAAGCTGTTCTTAAGTTATTCTAAGTCCATTTGGTTGGATTTATAGATTTGAGTCCTCTGTGCAATTTTTAGAACCTCAAAAGTCCAAATAAGCCATTTTAAGCCATAAGCTCTTTTTGGCCTTTTTCTTGACTCAACTGAGGTCTTTTGGATTCATTTAGAGTAAACACAAAAGTTGGTTTAAGGTCATTTGGATTTGTGCACATCTGTGCAACTCTGCACTCAAAATAGACTCAGTATATACTGAGTAGAACTGAGCAGACCAACCCTTTTTCTCAGCTTATTTGTGGCTTATCCAGATAAGCTGAGGCTTTGATTTTTGGTTTATAAGTAATTCATATAGTAGGCTTTAAGATTCTGTGCTTGGATTCCAATTCTGAGCTTATTTCATAGCTTAAAACTAGCCTGCAAGTTTTCCCCATTTCACTGAAATTGCCCTGCATCAGATTTGCCTGATAAGCACATCTGAACTTGTGCTTAATTGAAGTTCAATTGGGCTTTTAAAATTGGGGCTTTTCATATTTTTGTGTAGCCAGTAGTACAGGGTAGCTTTTGCCCCATAATATTCTACTTTTCAGCTTATTTAGTTGCTTAAAATTGCTCTGCAAGTAGCATAGTTCAGCTGCTTTTTCTGTCTTAATTTCACAACTGCCCTTGTGCTTAACTTGCTTTTTACTTGTGCTTATTTGTATTTTCAAATTTTTTTAAGCTTCTTATAGTATATTAAACTTGTCCTGAGCTTTTGGTAAAGTTTTGAGCTTATTAGCTTATTTTTAGCTTATTTGCCCAACTGCTTATCTGTCCAACTGCTTATTAGGGTTTAGTAGACTTTTGATTTTAATTTTCCTATATTAAGAATATTAATTTAGACTTATCCTGAATTTTTTAGATTTTTCCTAAGTCATTTAATATTTTTAATCTTTTTAATTAGTTTATAATAGTTATTAAATCATAATAAATAGAATAATAATCAGATAAATATAATTTTAATTTTCAAAATTTTCTTTTATTAAATATAATCTAGGAAAAATATAATCATCTTTGTAGACCTTAAGAAAAATAAAATATAAAATAAGTGATAGCTTCTATTTAATAGATTTTATCTTCTTAAATTTTTAATTAAGCACTTTTCATTTTTATAATTTTCTTAGCTTCTTTTCACCTCATAATATTTATAGAAAAAGTTTTAGATTTTTCTTTGTTCATTTAGTATTTATTATAAATTAAAATAGTTTAAATAGTAATTAAATAATAAATAATTAATAATAATTAAATAAAAAGTGTAAAAAAATATATAATTTTAGTTTTAAAATAAGTTTTAAGTAATTTTACACTTGTAGGTTTTAATTTCATAGATTTCACTTTTTAGTCCCATTTTAGGTTTCTCGTTACGCGTTTTTAGTTTAATTAATTCGCGTTTAATTTTCTTTTGTATATTTGTTTCTCATTTGTTAATTAGATATAAAAAAAAAAAAGCAAAATCCAAAATATCTAATCATCAGTCACTCTAATCCAAAACTTTCCACAGTTTGCCCATTCCAGCCTCGTTGGGAAACGATCCGGGTAATCACTTACCTGGTTTCACACTACACACGAACGTGAGTTTTTGCAAGTATCCTTTTTCACAAAGGGGTGATTTGTATTTATTCACGTGTATCCGTCGTTGCATAATATTTATATATACGTTTTAGCACGGATCAAATTTTGATGAATTGTGTAAAGTTTAAGCGATTAGTGATTTGAGATCCTTCTTCCAGAAGTTCCTATTTCCCATAAACCATATAAAATACAAAAATATTTTTCTTTTCTTTTATATATATATAATATCATATAAAAAAAATAAAAACCCAAAAACATTTCTTTTTATTGTAAAATAAAAGATTAAAAGCAAAATTGAAATAATATTCCTCAACTTGGGTATTATCATAATAAGATTCCCAAACATCAGATTTAAAACTTGCCTCTGTATCACTTGCGAATATCGGCTCACCTTTGATTGATAAACAAACTATAACGGAGGTTTAAGGATAGTTTGACATCAAATTGTCGAACTGAAAGAAGCGGGTTTTTAAGGAGCATTAATTGCCCACCTTTGCTTCTCCGCCACTCTGTGCGTTTATCTTTTAGAGAGCTACCGTACGCTTGTTGATTGTTGGTTTAAGTTCACTTGTGTTTTGCTTCGATCTTGATTTAATTAAAATATTTTATTTAGTGCATGCGCACTCGTTCTTCCACGTCATCAAGCCCTTTACGTGAACTCGTAGATATTCCGAGAAGACGTAATCGTAGACGTGCTGCCCAAATAGTCGAACCCGAGATTCGTACTATTCCCACTGATAATATGGCAGACGAACGCACAATGGCTGAGATGCTCCAAGCACCCACCAAGGGTTACGGAGATGCCATCGTTTTACCACCCATCGATTCTGATCATTTTGAACTGAAAACACATTTGATTCAGCTCGTGTCCACAAACCAATTCCACGGGTTTGAACGAGAGGATCCATATGCACACATTCGTTGGTTCAACAAGTTGACCTCTACAATCAATTACAAGAATGTGCCGCAAACAGTTATCAAATTGATGCTATTTCCATTCTCACTCGAAGGGGCAGCCCGGATTTGGCTGGATAAAGAACCCCCTCGATCCATTGAAACCTGGGAAGATCTCGTAAAGAAATTTGTCAATTATTTCTTCCCTCCATCAAAGACGACTAATCTAAAAAATGAAATTGCTGGATTTCGTCAAGGTTTTGATGAAAACTTCGGAGAGGCATGGGACAGATTTAAAGATCTCCTAAGAAAATGCCCGCATCACGATTTAACGGAGTTACAACAGATCAATACGTTTTATAATGGGTTGAACCAAAACGATCAAGATTCACTTAACGCAGCCGCCGGTGGCAATATCTTGAATCGTAAACCTAAAGAGGTGGTTGAAATTTGTGAAAATAAATCAAAAGTTCCTATTTCTCGAAACAAAGTGAATGTTCCTGTCACTCCTGCTTCTTCATCCGGTAACTCATCAGAGTTAGCCTTTCTAACGGACTCAATGCGTTGCATGATGAAAGAAATGAAAGAATTGAAGAGTAAAATTCATAAACCGGAACAAATCAAAGCCATAAACAAAGTGTGTGAAACTTGTGGTGGCCCGCATGCGTATTATGATTGTCAAGCAACCGATGCTTCTCTTTACCCAGCTTCCGTAGCTGCAGTAAACCAAAATCAATACCGACCGCATGCTGAAACTCAGTATCGAGCACCTAATGCTATGGTACCACCTGGTTTTCCACCCGTGCCAAATCAAAATAATCAAAATCGCTTTGTTCAAAATCAGGGACAAAATTTCAACAATTCCCAAAATTTCAATCAAAACCGAGGTCAGAATCAGGGTAATTTTAACCAAAAGCCATGGAATGTCCAAAACCAAAATCAGACGTCCTCAGATGAGTTGCTTAAGCAATTCATAAAATCTCAAGAGGAGACAAATAGGACCCAATATGAGACAAACCGGTTATTGGTTACCCAAATAAATGATATAAAAAAGTCTTTAAATGATCTACCTTCTACCTCGGGAGGTCTCCCAAGTAACACTGTTGTCAACCCAAGGGGTGAACTCAAAGCTGTCACTACACGTAGTGGTAAAGCTCATGTTGGACTCAAGGTAAAAAAGGACCCAGTACTTCCCTCTAACAATGGAAGTGCTAAATACGTCCAACCTATGGTTGTCCAAAACTCTACACCCACAATTGCTCCTCAACCGTCAAGAATAGATCCTACTCTTTCACGATTTACGGTTAAAAGTTTGTCAAACAAACTTAGTGAGCAAAGAACAGCCAGAGCTTATTCCAATATGCTCAATGCTACTCCCATCAGTGTGCTTGATGACAGTGATGATGATGAAAGTACCAATTTCATCAAAGCTATCACCACTCGTAGTGGTGCTGCTTATGAGGGACCCTCTGGTCCTATTCCTCCTCCGTTGTATGAAATGGAAAAAGAGACGGAGGATACAACGGACAAAGTGAAAATTCCAAGCCCACAAAGTACAGCACAAGTCCATCCTCCGGTTGTCCCGAAAAAGAGATCCAAACCAGGAGTTGTCTTTGAATCTGTTGAGACTCCTGAAGTCATTGCCCCTAAATCCAAACCTTACATTCCTTACCCATCGCGCTTAAATGAGCAAAAGCTCCGCGAAAAGGCTAGTCAACAAATGGACAAATTCTTTCAAATCTTTAAAGAATTACATTTTGACACAAGTTTTGCGGATGCTATCATTCTGATGCCCAAGTTTGCATCAACAATCAAACACTTGTTAAGCAACAAGGAAAAACTGATTGAAATGGCTAAAACTCCATTAAATGAGAACTGCTCAGCGGTTATCTTGAAAAAGCTTCCCGAGAAGCTTGGAGATCCTGGAAAGTTTCTAATACCTTGTGTATTTCCGGGAATGGTTGAATGCTATGCCTTGGCCGATCTTGGTGCAAGCATCGACCTGATGCCTCATTCAGTGTGGAAGAAACTTTCTCTTCCGGCTCTTACTCCTACCTGCATGACTCTTGAGCTTGCAGATCGAACCATATCTCATCCTTGCGGCATTGCCGAGGATGTGTTTGTGAAAGTAGGGAAGTTCCATTTTCCAGCTGACTTTGTGGTTGTTGACTTCGACGCAGATCAAAAGGTTCCTCTCATTCTTGGAAGAGGATTCCTAAAAACGGGCCATGCTCTTATTGATGTATTTAAGCATGAGATCACATTGCGTGTGGGTAATGAAGCTGTTACCTTTAACCATGATCAAACTTCGAGGTACTCCTCAAATTATGATTCTAAATCGGTTAACCGAATCGATGTCATTGATATTGCTTCAGAGGAGTACTCTCAAGAAAGTCTTGGTTATTTTCATAATTCTGTGAGTGGTGATCCCACCACATCTTCTCTACCTATCATTTCCGACTCTTCCCCTTCTCTCACTCCGTTTGAGGGAAGTGATTCCAATTTGGAAGAGATCGAGGCTTTTCTCAAGTGTGATTCATTTCTAGAAGGAATTGATAAAGCTGAGATTGATCTAGAGGGAGATATTCTTCTTCTTGAGAAATTGTTGAATTAGGACAATTCTCCTCCTCTCCCTCCCGTTGAACTTCATAATGAGGAAATCAAGTCGGTTGAGAAAACTGATAAATTTCCTGAGATCAAGTTTAAGGACTTGCCTCCTCCACTTGAATATACAATTCTTGAGGAGGAAGTTCTTATCTTAATTGCTATTCAGATCTCTCTTCTTCCCTTCACCTACCCGGTGATTTCCCCTATCCTTCACTCATTCGGGAGTGAGGATATTACCTTTGACCCCGGCATTTTCCATCTAACATTGGTTTAAAGCCGGATATATCTCATCGGTGTGGACCTTTCATATACTTCAATGATTATTCAAAACATCTTGAATGAAAGTCCGATTGAGATGGTCTCTTCCACTTACTTCCCCATGAACCAATGAATTCGGGGTCGAGTCAAGCTAGCGACTCGGTTAATAAAAACAGTAGTAAAACATGGGTTTTCACCCATGTCTCACCTTAGTGTGGGGGAGATACCCCACATGTTGTATAAAAAAAAAATGGCTATTAGTATTTCCTTTTCACGTTCTAATTGCCGGCATAATAGCCGGTACTTTGAATATTGAGGGCAATATTTAGTTCTAAGTGTGGGGGGGGGGGGGGGGGGGGGGGAATTCTAGCGAATTTGATCATATGTACCATATAGTACCCCCATTTTTGCCAAAATTTAAAAAAAAAAAAAAAAAAAAAAAAAAAAAAAAAAAAAAAAAAAATTCTCACTTAGAACGCAATAAATGGTTATCAGTCCGCCATGTCTAACCCACATAAGGATTGGCTAATCCGAGAGCAAACGGCTCTTGGTAAAGATGTCTCAAATCCGTTTATGGCTTACAATTTGCCTAAAAATGTATGGTATTCAACTCACCATATCTTTATAAAGTGAAGAGTTGGCTAGCCCGCAAGGTTATGGCTTGTGGTAAAGGCAGTGAAAAACCATATTTGGTAATCAGCTCACCAAAGATAATAACTGTATTTTATCTAAGAGTTGGCTAGTCCAGATGCAAACGGCTTTTGCTAAAGACAAGTCAAATCCGTTGACAGCTGATGATTTGCTCAAAATCATTTGGTTATCATTGTACCAAAGTATCACATACTAAAACATTGGCTACTCCAGAAGTAATGGCTTTTGGTAAAGAGATAAAATCCATTAAATTTTCATAAATGATTGCTAGGGACTAGCAATAGTTTAGTGTGGGGGATTGATGAGTGTCTAAATACTCATCATTTCTGTCACATTTTATCTGCAAAAACATTTAAAAACATGCAGATATGCTTCAAAATACAGGAAATATCATAAAATGTGTTTTTATATGATTCAGGAACAAAAAGATTGAAAACAAGTGAAAAACATGCAAAGTTCACAAAATTGTCATTTTCAGTCCCTGAAGTTTCACAAATTGGCAGAATTAGTCCCTGAAGGTTTAAAATGAAAGAAAAGTCAACTTTAGTCCTTGGGATATCAAACATGTTCACTTTTAGTCCCTGGATGAAAGTTTTCTAAAAATGGCAACTTTTACCCCTCAAGTTTCAAAATTGGCAAATTTAGTCCTCGGGTATTTAAAAAGTATAATTTATCAAATAAAACCCTTGTACTATTCACATGTTACAATTTAACCCTTTTGATAACTTAATGGAAATTACACTTTCAACCCTTCAAGAATTCAAAAATTACAACAATGGTCCTTTTGTTTAACATACAAATCCAACCGGACCTTTATAATTATAAAACCCAACCCTTTTAAATAACCCAACCCACTAAATACTAAACCCAGTTACATACCCCAACCCACAAGCCCAATCCATAAATAAACCAAACCCGACCCTTTTTATTTAACCAGAAGGTTTGACTCAGTCAAACCTTCTTCTCCTAAACCTTGACCCGCCAAAACCACTCACCAATACCACCACCATTTCCACCGCCTCTCTGACACACCCACCCCCTCCTCTGCTACACTCCACCTTACCTAACAAACCAAAAGGCATTAAATGCCTCTTCCCCATCACCTCAGACCAGTACCTAGTGGTTTATCCCACTATCTCTTTTTGGCGCCAAAAGTGGTTTAAGAGGCTGAGATCATTTCAAGGGCATCCAAAGGCTGGGATTTGTTCAGAGAATGAAGACAAAGGAAACCCTAATAGTTTAGTATAAATAGAACCGTTTGTAAGCCTTAAATGGCAAGTAGATAAATTAGCATAATCGTATTTTAATTTTCAGTAGCTATAATTTGTAATCTCAAGTTTTAACAATCAATACAAGTTAAATTTAGTGTGTTTGTTGTTAAACTTTGTACAATTTCCAGTAGTTAATGATAATTCCAAATTTCTTAAATTCCATGTGTACTGAGAATTCGAACCATGTTAAGTGGTAATTGAAATAACTTCTTAGTTGTTTCTATAAGCTTATAAAAGCTTATAATAGCTTGTTGTAAGTTTATTTTAGTTTAATCCTGTTCTAATTCAAGAAATGGAGAAAAGTCAACAAAAGTCAACATAAGCTCTCAATAAGCTCTTCTGAAGAGATAAGCTATTTAGGAAGGCTTTTCTTGGGTTTTCTAGCTTGTGTGAACAAGCTAGGGGTGTTCTTGGTCCTTGTTCTTTGTTCCATTAGCAAATACAGTTGTAAGCATTTTGCTAATTTTCATTAATTTTGCATTTTACTGTACCTTAGCTTATTATTAGCTTATTATTGTTCTTATATGCTTATTACTAGTTTCTTAACATATTTGATCTGTTTTATCAGTAGTTAACTAGCTTTTATTTCATTTTACTAAAAATCACTTAAAAATCCAAAAATAGCTAAATATAGCATAGCTTAATCTATTGCTTATTTTCCTGTTAAAAGTTACTTATTAGAGTTTAAATAAGTTAGTCAATCAGTAAAATCAAGAATTCTAGTTTAAAATAGTGTGTTTCACTTTGAAAAATCACCACAGACACCTATTAAGGGGTGTTTGGTTTATGCAGTCAACTAGGTCAAACTAGCTTGTACTGTTCATTAACCATTTGCTAAACTTGGACCTAGCTTAAATAAGTCATAATAAGCTGTTCTTAAGTTATTCTAAGTCCATTTGGTTGGATTTATAGATTTGAGTCCTCTGTGCAATTTTTAGAACCTCAAAAGTTCAAATAAGCCATTTTAAGCCATAAGCTCTTTTTGGCCTTTTTCTTGACTCAAATGAGGTCTTTTGGATTCATTTAGAGTAAACACAAAAGTTGGTTTAAGGTCATTTGGATTTGTGCACATCTGTGCAACTCTGCACTCAAAATAGACTGAGTATATACTGAGTAGAACTGAGCAGACCAACCCTTTTTCTCTGCTTATTTGTGGCTTATCCAGATAAACTGAGGCTTTGATTTTGGTTTATAAGTAATTCATATAGTAGGCTTTAAGATTCTGTGCTTGGATTCCAATTCAGAGCTTATTTCATAGCTTAAAACTAGCCTGCAAGTTTTCCCCATTTCACTGAAATTGCCCTGCATCAGATTTGCCTGATAAGCACATCTGAACTTGTGCTTAATTGAAGTTTAATTGGGATTTTAAAATTGGGGCTTTTCATATTTTTGTGTAGCCAGTAGTACAGGGTAGCTTTCCCCCCCATAATATTCTACTTTTCAGCTTATTTAGTTGCTTAAAATTGCTCTGCAAGTAGCATAGTTCAGCTGCTTTTTCTGTCTTAATTTCACAACTGCCCTTGTGCTTAACTTGCTTTTTACTTGTGCTTATTTGTATTTTCAAGTTGTTTTAAGCTTCTTATAGTATATTAAACTTGTCCTGAGCTTTTGGTTAAGTTTTGAGCTTATTAGCTTATTTTTAGCTTATATGCCCAACTGCTTATCTGTCCAACTGCTTATTAGGGTTTAGTAGACTTTTGATTTTAATTTTCCTATATTAAGAATATTAATTTAGACTTATCCTGAATTTTTTAGATTTTTCCTAAGTCATTTAATATTTTTAATCTTTTTAATTAGTTTATAATAGTAATTAAATCATAATAAATAGAATAATAATCAGAAAAATATAATTTTAATTTTCAAAATTTTCTTTTATTAAATAGAATCTAGGAAAAATATAATCATCTTTGTAGACCTTAATAAAAATAAAATATAAAATAAGTGATAGCTTCTATTTAATAGATTTTATCTTTTTAAATTTTTAATTAAGCACTTTTCATTTTTATAATTTTTTTAGCTTCTTTTCACCTCATAATATTTATAGAAAAAGTTTTAGATTTTTCTTTGTTCATTTAGTATTTATTATAAATTAAAATAGTTTAAATAGTAATTAAATAATAAATAATTAATAATAATTAAATAAAAAGTGTAAAAAAATATATAATTTTAGTTTTAAAATAAGTTTTAAGTAATTTTACACTTGTAGGTTTTAATTTCATAGATTTCACTTTTTAGTCCCATTTTAGGTTTCTCGTTACGCGTTTTTAGTTTAATTAATTCGCGTTTAATTTTCTTTTGTATATTTGTTTCTCATTTGTTAATTAGATATAAAAAAAAGCAAAATCCAAAATATCTAATCATCAGTCACTCTAATCCAAAACTTTCCACAGTTTGCCCATTCCAGCCTCGTTGGGAAACGATCCGGGTAATCACTTACCTGGTTTCACACTACACACGAACGTGAGTTTTTGCAAGTATCCTTTTTCACAAAGGGGTGATTTGTATTTATTCACGTGTATCCGTCGTTGCATAATATTTATATATACGTTTTAGCACGGATCATGGACCTTCATCTCGTGCATTTACATACCCCGCTTGTATAGTTAACGGTGTGAATTTTTTGGTGCATGAGCGCGATAAACTTCATACCACTCAATGCAGTGGAGTTTCAACACCCGGGTCTGATGGAGAAATGTATTATGGTCAACTGGAGGAAATTCTGGAGGTCGCTTATTTGGGCAACCGAAAGGTTGTGTTGTTCCGATGTTTATGGTTCGACACCCGTAACCCTAATAACCCTACGGCACACTCTAGGCGTTCTTACATTGAATGTGGCATACTTCATATTTCGACTGATAAGGATGCTTATAGAAATCAACAATACATTCTTGCGACACAAGCAACACAAGTCTTCTACCTTGAAGACCCTACTAGACGACCACCTCATTGGAAGGTCGTCGAAGATGTTCATCATCGGAAGATCTGGCATTGGGATGTGGTAGATTCTGATCAAGATGTTATACATGGCAGCAGTTCATCAGATGTTGCATTGTCTGTTGGTTTTGCCTGGTTTGGAGTCTGTGAATTTGAGTGTAAATCATGAATCAATAGAAGTGGACGCCCCACCAGATGATGCTGAAGAAGATGCTGATTTTATTAATAATGAAGATGATGTCGTTGCTCATGTCCTTGATGATGATGATGTTGACGTGTCTGATGATGATTAAGTGAACCCCACGACTGTTGTTGAAGAAGTTTTATCTAGCGATGATTCGGATGATGAAAATTGTTCTTAATTTGTAATTTGAATGAAATTGTTACTATATGTTTAAACGTGTAACTTTTATTTGAATGAAATTACATGTTATGTTATGTTTAAATGTGTATATTTATATGAATGTGTGTATTAGTATTAATTGGTCCACGAAATTGTGTGTTCTTGTACTTGTAATTTTACAGATGGCGTGTGTAGCTCCCCAATCACACGGCGGGGATGCTGGTGGTGATCCACCACACCAGCCCTAATTTACTACGCCGGGCTACTGCTCAGGTAAGAAATTGTGATTTTTATTTTAAGTTTTTTATTGATAAAACTAAATTTTTTTACTTGTATTTTCAAGACTTAATAACTTATATTTGTAGGTTCGATGATTTCGGGTGAGACCTCAAATCGGGCCTTAAGGAGGGCGTTTAAACAGAATGGTAATCAGCCTTTGCTGATCAGCTTTGACATTGATGATCAAGGCACCTTTTCACCTGTGGGCACGTATGCACTGCAGTTCAGTAGTCTTTTAGGGGAACAAGTTAGGTCACTTCCCCTTGACTGCGAGTGGGAGCAGATTCCAGCGCCTTTTAAGGCTCACATATTTCCCGCACTCGAGCTATTAATTGTTTATTTTATTTGTATTCTTATTGTTATCGACCCTTTAGATATGCGTGTTATATTTAAATTTTTTTTTTTTTAATTTAAATGCGTATATTTATTTGCAGACCTATTTGCTCCTCACGCCTTGGTTAAACAACCAGAGCCAAGTGACGGTTGGGGAGTGTGTGTATACGGTGGGGGAAAGGGTAAGTCTTGGGCTTCAACTTCAGCTGCGGTTACTATACCGCAAAAATAAATACAGGATCAAGAAAAAGTACTTTGACATACATCCGGACCCGAGACGGCAAAGGAACATCCGCCGCCGTCGAGAGTGTGGCATAACAGAAGCCAAGAGGAGTGGGAGTCGTTGGTCGACTGGTGGTCGAGACCGGAACGAATGAACAGATCTGCAAAAAATGCAGAAAACCGGGGAAAAAACAAGATTTTAACCAACCAAGGGAGACAGTCGTTCGTACAAGGACGAAACGATTACGTAAGACTCATTATAATTTTTTTATTTTTAAAAGTCTATATAATATTTATATATAGCTCGTTATTAATTTACTTTATGTTGTATGTATAGCGGGTTAGGAATGCGGGGAAGAATGAAGAACTCATCGAAACGTGGAGGAGGTGCCATTCAACAAAAGGGGGCGTGTTTAAAACTAAAGAAAACGAGACGGCTTATGTAAGTAATTTATCTCTTAACATGCGTCATTAAAATCAAGTTACTTTTTTTTTAACTTACCTGTTTTTAACATACTTTTTTTTTTTAACTTACATAGTTGGCGATGAAGTCACTCTGCGATCAAGTTAAAGTCGGTACGGCCCCGTTGATGACCGAGCAACAAGTACTGGATGAGATAGTTCATAGTGAGAACCGGCAAAATATGTCGGGCAGGGGCAGGCTGATGCCGGGCATGGGTAAAGCTTCATCCAGGTCCGCACATTGGCCGGTTGCACAAGACTATGTTACTCGGGAGAATATTTCGGAGTTGTTGAGGGGAGAGGCGGAAGAGAAAGAGTTGATGAGGAGGGAAACGCAAGAGGCGCAACAACGGGCTCGAGTGACCCAACTACAGAATGAACAACTTCAGGCTCGACAAAACATCTTGGAATCTTTCATGGGGCAGTTTGTCAGCCACTACAACAACAGCAGCCAAGCAGGTAATCCGTTTCCCGTTAACTTTCCCACATTACCCTCATTTACCCAACCTCCTTTATTTCCTGCCCCTTATCCCGGCCCTAATCCCTTTCCCAACCCTAATAATAATTCTTCCTTTGACAATTGTTATCGTCCCATCTTTCCCGACTCTACTACATGCCCGGGTTCTAGTTCTAACCCGGGTTCTAGTCCTAATTATGCAACGCCGCCACCCGACCTTAACAAATACATAAGACAAACTAATCCTCATTTGAGCCGCATTCCCGAGAATAATAATGCTAGTAGTGGTGAGGAGGAGGCGGAGGAGGAGGGTGAGGAGGAGGCGGGTTCTTACGAGGAGTCGGACTAGGAGTAGGCGTAGCCGCGTAGGGATGATGTAAGATATTATTATATGTGTTAACTTTGTGAATTGTTAGTAACTTTGTCGAATGGTATAACTTTGTGAATTGTTAGTAATTTTGAGGAATGGTATAAGTTTGTGAATTGTTAATAACTTTGAGGAGTAGTTTAATTTGTATCGTATTTGTTAGTTTAATTTGTATCGTATTTGTTAATTTAATTTGTATAGTATTTGTCGAATGCAATCGTGGATGAGTAATTTGGTATTGTATCATATTGCCGAATTGGTATTGCGGATATTGGTTGATTTACAGGTTGTGTATTGGTAGGTTTTTTGGGGAAAAAATTCCCGAAAAAACCTGAAAATGCAGGCTGCTGCTGCATTTTTTTTCATACATGACAGAATGGGACGACATTGTCGTCCCAAAATTTCAAAACAAAAGTCGTCCCATTTTGCTTTGGCTGCCACATCATCAGTCCTACTGGGTCTGATTTTAATTAATTCAAACAATTTGGTACTACAATATCGTCCCAATTTGTCCTAAATGTCGTCCCATTTTTGTTAGCCTTAAAGTTTTGCCATATGTGGGAATTGCACTTCTTTCTTTGTACAAGGACTAGTTTAGACATATTGGCTAATTTAGCTTTGTATTCTTTGTAATAAATACCCTCCTAGTCAACTAGGAGGGTTGGGGATTCACATTGTTTTTGAGGTGTGTATGTTTTCTCTCCTTTCTCTCTCTAGAAAACATACACACCTCCCAATCAATAAACCGAATTTATCATGTTTAATCTTTAGTTCGTGTTTATCGTGTTTCCTCCACCTCCCAATCGTGAATCTTGGTCTCTATAATTGGTATCAAGAGCTAACCAGGTGGCCATTCGTGGTGTTTTTAAGGTGATAAAGGTGATTTTTGTTGTGTTTTATCTCGGTTCTTCTTCATCTTCTCCATCAGCCGAGTTTAGAGGTATTTTGTGTTCGATTTGTTCTTTTAAAGTTCTCCACTGTTGCGTTTTTCTTCTCTAAAAACGTGACAGTTTGTGGTTTTCTTGGAATCGTTCACATAATCAAGTAGTAAGGTTGTGTTTTTAACGAGTTGGTTTGTGACTTTGTGAAAGTTCTTCACTCAAATCTTGTTTAAAGGAAGAATAGACTTTGGTTTGTTCTTGGTTCATAGATCGACATTCACTAACAATCTTGTATAAGATTTGTTCTTGGATTGATAAGTGATGGACTTGATTGATAGAAGTTAGTAAGAGTTGGTGAAGAAAGTCTTACAAGTCACATGGGAGTGTCAGTGAAAATATCTTGCAAGATAAGGTTGCAAGTGGGCAAGTGACACAAAAGGTCAAAAGCTGGTAAAAAGTGCCTTTTATCGAAATTGGCAAAAGCAGTCGTTTTATCGAAATTCAGATTTCGATATTTTTATCGCAATTGGCCTTTGGACAGTTTTATCGCAATTCTATTGCCGACAAAATTATCGTAATTCCATTCCCGATATTTTTTTGGCAATTTAGCCTTAGACCATTTTATCGCAAATCAAATTCCGACAAAATTATCGCAATTGGCCATTTGTCGAATTTTATCGCAAATCACAACCTATCGCAAATATGCCAAAGTTCTATCAGATATCGCAATTCAGACTTATCCGAGATCCTTATCCCAATTCAGATATCGGACAGAACTAACTTATCGCAATTCCAAAAAAAAATAAAAAATAAAAATAAATAAATAAATAAATTTACGGTCCATTTTTACACGAGATTCAAATTCGATAAAACTTGAGTAAAAATTAATTCGGAGGAGAGACTTAACGGTCCATTTTTATGCGAGATTCAAATTCTGGTACAAGAGTGAAAATTTTGGCCTAAAATTCAAATTTTTTGGCCAAAATTCGAATTTTTCGGGAAGTTTTGGCCAAAATTCGAATTTTTCGGGAATTTTTGGCGTAAAATTTTCTTAAACTCAAATTTTTCTAGCATTATTAGAATGTCATTTTATGGCATATTTCACAACAAAATCACAAATGAAATTATCGGACTGCACCTTCAAAATCACTACGTATAGCCAAAAAGATCCTGATCAAGATTGACAATCAAATGACAATGGTTAAATTATTAGCTGTGACTACGGGGATGATTCGTTGTTATTTATTTGGGTTTGAAGTAAGGTTTTATGGACGTGTGTACTTATTTCATCTTCTTTCTTTCTACCTTCCCGCGAAGATGACTTGTTTGGGCATATATTAATGGTGACGAAGACTTGGATATCTAGTTACTTTTGTGATTCTTCCTCTTTCCACAAAGTAGCTATCACTTTAAGGAGTTACGTTGTAGTGCTCAGTGTCTCACGTAGTTGAGGATATGTCAAGAGGTTTTGTACTAATACTTCTGTTAAGGGTATAGGGTACACCGTTCTTAAGTCACAAGGATAGTACAAGCTTAAGTCACAAATCTGGGCGATTTTACTTCAGTCTCAAATTCGTCATAGTAGGTTTTCTCCATTAGTAGTCACTACATGAAGTCGTTATTTTTGATACAGTAGGTTAGATTGGGTTTATCGACATCTTCTCACAGGCTGACTGGGTTTAATGATAAAGTGGTTCCAGTTAATACTTCACGTACACAACATTATGCTGCTTCCGATAAATCGAAACCAGCAGGTGAGAGAAATGTGTACATCGAGGACGCACAACAAGTTCACGTGATCGGGTTATGAAATGATTTGTGTCGGAGATTGGTTGATTCTATGTCTTATCTTCTCATCTTATTCTACGTACTTCTACCTTTTCCACCTTCAACAATTTCGGGCAACAAAATCAAGATGATCAGTGGTTCAACTTGTTACTTTGGTGTTATCATTTCATGTGTACGTTATGGGCTGATTTTTCATATGAAAGATAACTGGGATGCATTTGGTGTACTATTCCTAGAAAGGCCAGGTGCTTTCACTTTTGGTGTTGTAGGCAAGGGTGTTGGAGTGACTGGTTTTGTCAAATCAATTGCCACATCAACTGTTGGAACCTTTTGAGAAATTGACATTTTTGGTTGTTCCGAAGTTGATGGTTTTGCAAACTTAGTTTCCTCACCCTTCCTATTTTGACTATCCAGCTAAGACTTCAAAAGATCAATTTGATCTTGCATGTTTTTGTAAGAACGCTCATACAACAATTTGTCATATTTGCATTCTTCCTTTTTCTGATCAAGTTGTTTAAAATATGTGACATTTTGTTTCTCAATCTTAGCAAGCGCATTTTCATATTTTAAAACAAGTTCAGAAGTCTCAGCTCGAAGTCTTTCATCATCTTCCACAGAATATGTTTGGTAAATAATGGACATAATATCGGTCGATAGAGCTTCAAAGGAGAGAGAGTCATTTTGCTTTTCCAAAACTTTTATGTGTTCCAAGTATTCATTAGCTTCCTTCACCAAGGATTTGTGATCCTTAACAAATTCTGCTGACTCTTTCAAAAGATTATTTTCCACATTTTGAACAACCGCATAGATTGCAGCAATATGTAGATTAATTTCCTGTTCAAAAATCTCTTTAAATTCAGTCTGAACACCTGAAAACCATTCAAATTTTTTACTGTTTGTTTTGGAAGCCACAATACTTTGAAGTGTTTCAATTCTCTGTTTAAGATCAACCAAATATAGTCTAGCTGCACTTGTTTCACAAGTGTTTTTAGATGCCATTTGTTCGATGTTAGGCAGATGTTTTGAAACAGCTTTTTGTTTTGCGAAAACCACTGGTTTTTGAAAAAACAGAGGTGACTCCTTTTGAACAAGATGAACCCCAGCAAGTTTGTTAACTTCATTATAGTCAATGGGTTTTATTTCTCTGTTCAATTGTCGCATTTTCTTTCTACTCTCTTCTGAAAGCTTAATCGTTTCACTAGAATCATAACCCGGAGGAGGGTCATGGATAGCATTTATTAAATTACCATTATAAAGCACATTCTGTTCTTTTTGAGCTTTCTTGAGATTATAAGGGTTTTCATAACCGATAGCCACTTTTTTTATTGTATGTAAAATCGGGTTTGGATCGTTTATTAACAAGTTAACTGTTTGTGCAGAATGACCCGTTTTTACAAGCAAATCTTCCAACTTTGCAATGGTTTCCTTTTGTTTAGTGATCTCTTTAAGAAGATCATTTTCACGTTTTGAACACCTTTCATTCAACTCATTCTTTTCCTTTTCAAGATTGGAATAAGTTGATTTTTATTTTGAAAGCTGGTTGGTTAGTTCAGAAATTTCTTTGTTAAGAGATTTGATTTGCAAATTCAAATTAACATCGAGAGTGTCAAATTTTATTTGCAAACGTTTCTCTCTTAACTCAGAATCTCTTAAAGTAACTTCAAGTTCTGACTGTCGCTTGTTATTAAAATCAAAAGCTCTTGCATTCACCTTATAACTCTCAAGCTCAGTGGTCAATTTTTCATTCGCGGCTTTTACCTCGAGATTGATCTTTTTCACCTTTTCAATCTCTATTTGACAATTTAGAAGTATTGATTCAAATAGAGCACGGGTTTCCTCATCATTAGCATCATTTTGTGCAACTTGAACTTCATTAGGATCCATATATGAAGTTTCACAGTTAATATTGCTATTAACTTGCTCCCCCACATATGTATCGAAATTAGGTTCGAGAGGCACATAATGTGGCTTTTCATGAGCAAACAATGATGGTACCTCATGGAGTGGTTCTGTGTCATAGGACGGAGGAGTTTCAGAATCACTGCATGATGTTGTTTGTTGCTGATCAGGCATAGGATCGGAGACTCCAGTGACTTCTGTAGAATTATCATTGATTCTGGTTGTAAGCAGGAAGTCTGATTCCTCAGCAGTCAACGGTATTCCCGAATGTTCCTTGTTGGCTAGCATCAACATGTACTGGAGCTTTTCTACCTTCGTCATAGCCTGAACATTACTAATTCTGCCTATATCACTCCTGTGGATTCCAGATGAAGTCATGAAACAATAATCCTCATTTTGATTGACCCCATTCTGATTCACAAACGGATCTGCTTGGTTTCCCGTATACAACCCTGCATATTGCATTTGATTCCCGATAACATCAACCATTTGACATTCTTGTCCCATATATAACTGCGTATTGTCAGTGTACGGTGAATTTCATTGGTTGTTGTTATGTGGTTCGATGTTTAATGCCCTGTATACCGAAGCAAAACCATTTGCCAAAGCAGTTGTGATATCGTCTTGGTGAGATGCCATTGATGATGATTGGTACGATAAAGTGGATACAGGATCTTTGCAACGAAATAGGAGTTGAGGTTGTTGAAGGTTAAACTTGGTTGTTGTTGTGAAGCTTTGGTTTGTTGTTGATGATCGTTGAAGTTGCAGTTTATATAAACGAAACAAATTTAAATAAAGTTACAAAATTTGATTAGAGTATAATTAAGACAAAGTCAAAAGTTTACAATTTCGACAAAGTTATGTAAATTACAATTTAGATAAAATGACAATTTCTATAGAAATTTCTATTTTGATCACAATTTATATAAATTATGGAAAAACGTCAATTTAGATAGAAATATATCCAATTTATATAAATTGGCAATTTATATAAAAATCTAACACTCTTATACAAGAGGGTAGATATCAGTTTGTCGAAGTATTTTACACTCTTATACAAGAGTTAAAATACCGAGTTCACTTTTGAGTTGACGAAATTACGTTCGAATCAAATCCTTAAAAGTTATTTAACTTTGAAATCGTTTCACAGAAGTACGAGGGCCAAAACTGCCAAATCTGAAAGTTTCCTAAGGCTGCAGAAAAGACAGGGACTGAAAATGACAATTCTGAAAAGTGCTTCTTTGTCCGATATCGGAATTGTAGTATCGTCCGATATCGCAATTGGTAAAAGATATCGGATAGAACTGATATGCGATGTCTGCTGATGATGCCCAATTCCGATAAAAATATCGGAATTCAATTGCGATAGAAATGTCGCAATTCGAATTGCGATAAATTCCAGGCTGTGAATTGCGATAAGACCTTTCCAGTTCCAATTGCGATAAAACTTGCGAATTCCGATAAAACGCTGAAGTTAACGGAATTCCGATAAAATGACTGCTTATGTCAATTTCGATAAAACGCACTTTTTACCCACTTTTTGTCCTTATCCTTACTTGCCCACTTGACCTTATCTTGTCTGACAACTTTCACCAACTAGCCACCATTGACTAACTATTACCAACTCCAATCAATCAATCTTTAGCAAAGATTACACGCAAAACAAAGAACAATAATTATCAAAAACAAATCTTGCTAAAACCTTTGTATCTTTAGTCGATCTCACAACTTAGAACAAACAAAGATTTATTCTTCCAAACTAAGTGATAAACTAATAAACTAGTAGCCTTTCACAACCCAAGTCGATAGAACATGAACAAGCACAACTTTTCTTTATTTTTTGTGTAGATCGAAGATAAAAAAAACAAAGACTCACGTTTTTAAGAGATAAAAAACGTGGCTTATGGTTTCTAGTAAGCACAAACCGAACACAAAAACTTCCTACCTCGAAGCTAGGCTCGGTGATACCACTTGTTGTGAGTGAAAATCACTCTTTTATCATACCTTTAACTGTTGAGATCGAATGGCCTTTAAGAACAAAATAAAAGATAATAATATAGATGGGGAATGAGAAGAAAGATAGATGAGATGGAGAGGGAAGATGGTGAGAAGAGATTGGTGGCAGTAGAGAGGAAGTTTTCCTGGAACTTGGTGTATATTAGATTAGAGAGAATTACAAAAAGAAGAAAAATACGCACACACTCTCTCAAAGCACACATTGCTAAATGAGAGAGTGTTTTGCTTATATGCATTGACTGCCATCCAAAAGCATTGGATGGGCTTTAACTTGGACCTTGATGTGGGCTAATATATGCACTACACATATACATTTAAGCTACTAACAATACTAATGCTACTAGCCCACATATAAAATACATATTATACATGACACTTAATGTTCTAAGCTACAAATGACCATCACTTCCTAAATAGCATAAATTCAATGCTAACAATCTCCCCCTAAGGGATGGTCATTTCAATGATTCTCCCGTGATTGGTCTTTTGCATTTGATGTCTTGAACTTTGTGTGTCAATGTATAATATTCTTCAATCATTGTTCCTTCATGCAATGTGATCTTCAAAGTATTGACTTTGGATGTTCTTGCCTTGATCTACTTCTTCTGATCAGATGCGTCTACGTTGTACATGATGATGGTAGATGGACTTTCGTCAGTACCTGCATAAGACAGTTAGCACTAAATCGTCCAGCGCTTATAGGTTTAGATTTCGAGATCGTTATCAGCATAGTGTGACAACTTTCTCTAATCTTAACCAAGGCCGTTGAGAGCCTCTAAAGTATACCGAAGTATCACTTCAAGACTGTAGACCATTTGAAGCGAGTAACCATCATGTCACAAGGCAAGATCCTTAGATCTCATTAAGACTCATACAACTTGTATCCTTTTAGATGAACACAAGTGCATTGCATAGGAAGTGTTCCTAAGAGATCTTTGATGAATCTCATGTCTCTAGACTCAATAACGTGTGTTTTGGTTTTAGTCGTCGGAGGCATGGAGCAGAGTGCCACCTTTTCAATATCAACTCATCTCGGAGTGAGAGGTCGATAGATTATGTAGTGTTCTCCGTGAGAAATGAAACAAATACCTTTTAAGAGATATCTGAGTGGATAGGAGGGGTGGTGCAACGCGTCACTGGGTCCATGACGTCTTGTCTTCAATATCAGTATCAACTTGTGATAACCGATAGCAGATGTATTGACCCGGTTTCTGACCTAAGTTTTCATGGAGGGCTATTTCTTTTCACCCTTACATTAAACTTTTCTTTTTCATTCTTCAACCCCTTCTTTCTCCTTTCTCATTTACTCCTTTTTTCAATCTTACCTAAGGACTTCTAATTCTAATCTATTGTAATTGTCCTTGGGTAGATCCCTCCGGCTCTGGCGGATCATAGGACATAACCTAACCATAATCACCTTATAACTCCATGATTATCCTAGGTTTGTTGATCACTTGCCATAAAACCATTTGAGAAAATCTCTCAAGGTGTTCATGAATAAAACACATTTTGTTAATACTTCGAGAGTTTTGCATTTTCTGAAATACTCCCCCTTCACATGTGCATATGAGATTTAAGAAAGAATTGCACATGATGGGTAGAGTTCGCACTTTTTGAACTGATCGATTTTCAATTAATATGACCATTGCGAGACACGTTTACATCACTAGTTAGACTAGCTTGAAGTTATTACCCGTCCCGGTCATATCAAAAGATCATCTCTCGAATTGGTACATTCTACTCAGACAAGTCCTTTGAGAGACACGTTTACATCAATGGATAACCATCTTGAAATTATTACCCGTCCCGGACTAGTCTTTTCGATTACTGACATTTATCTTTCGTCAATTCGTTGGTTATACTGAGTCTTTTTGAAGAGCTCTTTTTGAGATTCTCTTTTGATCACATTTTAATCACATCTTCTCCCCCTCAAAAATAGCATGCAGTGATATTTTTGATATCAACTGATTAAAATGAAGCTTTTTGGAGAGATAGACGGATTTGAGCATGAAATTGGAACATTTTTGTTTTTCTACTCCCCCTTAAACAAAGCATGTTTTATCGATTTTTGGAGGGAGTTCTCTTGAGCAATTTATGAAAGATTTTGAAAAATCTTTTTCAAAAAACTTGATGAAAATGTGCTCAAGATAGAGAAGATTTTGAAAATCTTTGAAGATATGATGGAAGAAATATCTTCATTTGTTTTTAGGATAAGTGTTTGACAAAATATTGGATTTGCACAACACTTTCCTTTATTTGAAGTTCGGGTTGTAAGCTGAAATGCTTACAAGCCATTAAGTTAAGCTCGGGTTTCGTACTGAAATGTACGAAAGCCATTAAATGAAGCTCGGGTTCTAGAGTGAGTCTCTTAGAAGCCATAAAGATTTTTAAGAGAAACGACATGTTTTGAAAACATTTAAATGAACTCTCGCTCAAGAATCTGTACATGCCCGTATCATTGTTAAATGACATTTCTAGGTACGTACAGAATATCGATTATACGAGAGACATGTCGAGAGAAGAATATTTTTGCATTTTTGAAATTTTCTATTTTTGTATTTTGCTTTTGAGTTTTTTTTCAAAAAATGTATATTCACAAAGAATGATTAATTATGAACAAGTAAAAGTGGAGTTAAGAGTGGAACAAAACCAGGATTTCCAAATGAAATGTTGGCATAAGGCTCTTCTTTTCCACATTCAGCGTATGAAATCTCAACACTTTCACAAGTACCTGCATTCACAGAATCCACAAAAGAAGAATTTGCACAAATAACAGTGTTAGAAGAACATGAATCATCACATTGAGGGTGTCCACTATCAACGGTTGTAGTGGTTTCGACATCCTTATCCTGATGATTTTCACTATTACTTGTTGTGGTGCAGCTATCAAGAATCTTTCCTGTGGGAATCCATCTAAGACCAACTGTTTTAAAAACTTTTCTCGTGGGAATCCACCTAGGGAAAGATCTAGGAGTGGTTTTCTTATCAGATGCAGCTGAAGTCTCATTTTGAGAAAAACTACGTCTTGAAGAGATCCACCTAGTTGGTTTCTTAGCCTTTTGCTTTTTATCAATCGGCTTGTTTCTTTTGGGTGTCTTAGTGGATTGTGCCTTAGCACTTGCATTTGCTTTCTTGATATGCTGTGCAACACATGCATCATGATTAGCTGAAACGACACATTTTTGATATGTAGGACAGACAAATTCAACATTTTTGTTTAACACCGCAACCTTAATTTTGTCACTACTATCATTTTGAACTTGCTTTGTGTTCGAAGAGGAATTTGAGCTCATAGTGTTAGATTCTACGTTAATAACATTTTCTTTTTCGCCTACTCTTAGATGCAAGCCAGTCCCTAGTCTTTAGTTGAATGATCCTAGGTAGTGGTTTACTACTACTAGCAGTGCTTTGTAATGTTGTAGAATTCATCACTCTAGGTTTTGTGCCTAAAATTCCGTCTTGTCGAACCTGTGCCTTTTGCCTAGCTCTTTCTAGGTAGAGATTGTGGACCGTGTTGTTTGAACCAACTGATTCGTTAACTGTTTAACACAACAAGTTCACGTGATCGGGTTATGAAATGATTTGTGTCGGAGATTGGTTGATTCTATGTCTTATCTTCTCATCTTATTCTACGTACTTCTACCTTTTCCACCTTCAACAATTTCGGGCAACAAAATCAAGATGATCAGTGGTTCAACTTGTTACTTTGGTGTTATCATTTCATGTGTACGTTATGGGCTGATTTTTCATATGAAAGATAACTGGGATGCATTTGGTGAGATGAAGATGTTGATACTATATTCCCTCGAACGGATAATCTTGAAGAAGGTCGAGTCTACAGTCTGTTCTACATTTTTCGCTGCATGTTAGAAGACTAAAGACGAAATGCATTTAATTATCAAAAGACTTCTTCAGATTCAGGGCAATCATCAGAAAGGTTGTCAGTTTGGGGGAGAGCACTAATTAGGGGAGAGTGTAAAGCCAGATTTAATCCCTAATTAGATTTGCTCATATTGTTCTTCTACAAGTAAAGAAATGGCAGCCAAAGAAGATTCTGCAAACTGAACGAAGTAATGACGCTTGAAGATCATTCTCGAAGCTGTTGTACTTATAGTTTGTATCTAATTTGACTTGTAGGGAACATTGTAAGCAATTCCCATATGACTTCACTTTGGGGAGAGATTGTTAGCCTTAAAGTTTTGCCATATGTGGGAATTGCACTTCTTTCTTTGTACAAGGACTAGTTTAGACATATTGGCTAAGTTAGCTTTGTATTCTTTGTAATAAATACCCTCCTAGTCAACTAGGAGGGTTGGGGATTCACATTGTTTTTGAGGTGTGTATGTTTTCTCTCCTTTCTCTCTCTAGAAAACATACACACCTCCCAATCAATAAACCGAATTTATCATGTTTAATCTTTAGTTCGTGTTTATCGTGTTTCCTCCACCTCCCAATCGTGAATCTTGGTCTCTACAATTTTGCATTTATAAAAACATTTTCCGTATTTAAATAAATGTTGCACAGAAAGTAAAAAAAAAAAAAGGGAAAAAGATTTGGTACTACAATCTCGTCCCAAATTGTCAAAAATGTCAACCCAAATTGTAATTCATTAGTTGACACTACAACATCGACCACTTTTTGTGGGGACACATTTCACCTTTTTGCGGGGACATGTCCCCGCAGAAACACTTTCCGCGGGGACAAGTCACCGCCCAAAGGTCACCGCGGCAAGCTCGTCGCTAATACATTACGCGGTGACGTTATATCACTTTCTGCGGGGACGTGTGGGTCCCAGCTCTTTTTTAGCCGGTCAAAGATTGTCCGACGTGGCAATAACTTTCTGCGGGGACATGTCCCCGTAGAAAACTAAAAAAATTAAGTAAAAGTTAATTAATTCCTTAATTATAAATGGTTTTCTGCGGCGACCCGTCCCCGAGGAAAAGATTTTAAATATTTTCGAAATATGTTTTTGCGGTGACTTGTCCCCGCAGAAAGTCTTTTTTTATATTTTCGAAATACTTTTCTGCGGGGACAAGTCCCCGCAAAAAAGGTTTTTATATAAATCTTTTATTACTTTTTGCGGGGACATGTCCCCGCAAAAAGTGTCTGACCCATTTTGCAGCAAAATGCTGCAAAATGGGTTATTCCAGGTTTTTGCCGCAAATATGTGCAGCAAAAACCTACCAAATGCAGGTTGTATGCCAAAACCTGCTGTTCCCATTTCACAAAATTCGCCAAAGTAACAATTTCACCAACAACACGATATTAAAACCAAATTCGCTAAACATATATACAACAACACCAATTTCAAACAAAATTCACTAAAAATAATATTAATCCAACTGCCCTAAACAATCCAAATTCGCTAAACATAATCATATGAATCCTAATTCGCCAAAAACGGTTCAAAAACCGTGATCCACACAAAATGTCCAACAACCCAAAAAATAAGCTAGCGAGGAACAGTTTAGTGGGAATCCTAAGACATAATAATCAATCTAAATCTACACAATATGTCCAACAACCCAAAACAAACATAAAGTGACCCATCCGACCCATACATGCCTAATCCCCATTCTCCCCACCATCCCCATTACCCCCACTACCCCCAGCTCCCCCACTACCCTCCCCTGCAGGTCTAGACTCACCCGGCGTCGGAGTCTGGGATCCTGATGTCCCCGCCAATCCTGCTAGCTCCTGAGGAAAGCCCGGCTGTCTCCTCGCCCAACTCATAAGCATCTCCAGCGTGTCCCCTTGCCGCGCCACGGTCTCGCGCAGTGTGGACGAGGAGGCTTCCTGACGAGCTCGTGAGGCACTCAGAGTCGGCCTGTGACCACCTCCTGGTAAAACTGGACCTACGCCAGGAATATGTCCCCTCTGTTTGCCACCGAGAACCTGGCTCAAGATCTCCGTATCTGTCATGCGCGTCCCTGAGGAGGTGCTCTCTGACCGAAGCTGGACCATCTGATTCTGTTTAGTTACAAAAAAACAAGAAAAGTAATATATAAGTCATGATTTATTATATTGCATTAATGTTGGTGAGTTTTTGGAAATAAATTATACTTACGTAGCTGGATTCGGCGGCCTCAGACTCCCAGGCGCCATCTCTGGTATGAGTGTGTCTATACATGTCTATATAGTCTCGAGTATCCTCAGAGTCGGGGTCAGGGAAGCTCAACTGTTTATAAATAAAATCAATCAATACTCACCCAACACTATATGTATAAATAAAATTATTAAAAAGTGTCTTACAAAGTTATCGGCTATGACTGCCAAAGAATGAGATCCATGAAGTGTCGTAGTCTTCATTTTCTTCCTATCTTCACTGTTGATCTTCCCGATCTTTAACTTATCCGGGTCGATCCAATGTTGAATCTGCTTATTATAAATAATAATAATAATAATAATAATAATAATAATAATAATAATAATAATAATAATAATAATAATAATAATAATAATAATAATAATAATAATAATAACAACAAAGCTTATTATAAATAATAATAATAATAATAATAATAATAATAATAATAATAATAATAATAATAATAATAATAATAATAATAATAATAATAATAATAATAATAATAATAATAATAATAATAATAATAATAATAAAGTATGTGTCGATCCAGAAATTTACCTGCTTCTCCCATTTATCTTCCGCCATGTTCTCGGGACGGTTTGCCCTGATATCGTCCAGTTTATCGAGCCCACCTTGGTCTGTAAAATGTTTCTTCTTGTGCTTGAATTTTTGGTCATTGTATACCTTTCTCAAGTAAGCTTCGATACTAGTCACAATATTCTCTCCATCTGGACCGGCAAGGTGGGGGGCGAGATCAAAGTAATGCTGCAATAAAATATAATTAAAATAAATATACAAATTTAAATAAAGAGACAAATTTAAATAAATAAACACAATTAAAATAAATAAACACAATAATTAAAAAAATAAAAGATAAAAAAAAACTTACATTGAGCTGAGAATCCACGTGTGCCTTCGAGGCCTCTGAAACATCATCCCACGTATCGTGATACAGTGGAACGGTGTCCCGTATCAAGGTCCCGACAAAGCTCGAGTACCACGCAGCGTGAGGGCCCACATGCTCCCAGAAGCCTTTAGCATTCTTTCTATATCTGATAGAGACTGGGCGGCCAGTGTCATTCCGCATGGTGATTAATGCTGTGTTCTTGGAGGGACCACGAACCACCTTCCCGTCTTTCCCGATTTTTGACCCAGGCTTCGTCGGCTTAGGCCTGGGAGCTCTCGAACTAGAGCCTGCAAGTAATCAAATTAAAGTGATGGTGACATAAAATAACAAGTTATCAATTTCAAATAATGATCAAGTTTAATTAAAATAAAGGAGAAATTCTTACGCTCACAGTTGGTGCCTATCCTCCTCGCCGGACCCCGGGGTGGCTCGTGACCCCCATCACCACCATGACTTGTAGCTATAACATCCGCCATCTGTACTAGAACATAAAAATTAGTGAAGAAACACATATACGCATATATATACACACATTCAAATAAATAACAATATAAACCAAAAAAGATAATAACAAATAATCAAATAAATAAATAAATAAACACATTTAACAACTTGATAACAATTTCATTAAAATAAGTGTCGTTTAACAAATTACAATTTGAGATCAATCTCCTACATCACTAAGATAAAAATCATCATTATTAGTGCCAGCTTCATCTTCACCATCGACGTGGTCTTCATGATCAGATGCTAAATCATGAGGAATGTGGTCATCATAATCAATATCATCGTCGTCGTCGACATCAGTGATAATTGGTGCTGGTGGTGCCTCAACTTCCGCTGGCTGGACATCTATATCTATGGTGCTATAATTCAAGTTTTCCAACTCAGCAGAGAGTGTGACATGTGATGAGTTGTTGTCAAGTACAACATCTTGATTGTCTTCTTTCACGATTATATCCGGGTTCCAAATCTTTCGATGATAAGAATCTTGGACAGCCTTCCAACTACCACGTTTACCCGGGAAATCAAGGTAAAAGACTTGTGTTGTTTGTGTTGCAAGAATGTATGGTTCATTTTGAAACGATACACGGTCTGTCATAATTTGTGTAATGTTATTTCTATATGTACAACGTTTTATGCGACCCTCGTTATTAGTGTCGAACCATTTGACTTTGAACAGCACAACCTTGAATGGAACATACAAAAACTCGAGAAATACTTCAAGCTGGCCATAATACATTCCTCCGCTAGGATTAGGAGTTGAAATTCCGCTGTTTTGAGTTGAACGACATAAATCACGGTCGTGTACGATAAACTTCACACCGTTGACTACGCAAGAGTCGACTGAGACTGCAGTCCATGCTGGTCCACAAGCCAAAGCGAATAACTCGGAAGTACAACTTGGGTCATTCTTTACTTTTAATTCACGAATCTATGAAAAAGTTAAGAATAGATATAGATGAGTAATAGTCGTTATTTTTACAAGGTAATACATACAATAAGTCTACCTTGCTCCCAAACCAGCCAGAAAATCCTTCTTGTATATCATTGCCAGGAAATGCCCTGTAAACGTTCATGATATTAGAATAAGTCGTCGAATAATAACTCACGTAAAACACATTTTGAAATAAAACGCGTACCTCTCGTACTCGTTCACGTACGGGTCGATTTCATCACTGTTGTGTATTACATACCATACTACTTTCTTCATTGTGTCTGGTTGAACCCGGATCAATGATTGCTTGCCATTCAGTTTACCTATTGATCAAAACACCTGAAATTGATTTGTTGGGCTTGGACCGTCCTCATTCCGGTCAGGACGATTAAATCTCGTCTCAACACCCCGGAAATAATGCGAACAAGAAAGTTAATGCTTCATCAGCAATATAACCCTCCGCTATTGAACCTTCGGGCTTAGCTTTATTTCTGACATAATTCTTGAGCTTTTTCATGTATCTTTCAAATGGATACATCCACCTCATGTAAACAGGCCCGCCTTCAATAGCCTCTTCGGGTAGATGAATAACCAAGTGAATCATTATGTCAAAAAAAGCAGGAGGATAAATTTGCTCGAAACTGCACAAAATATTGATGAGTTGTTCTTTAGCTTTCAGCATGTCATCCACCATCAAAGTTCGAGCGCATATTTGTTTGAAGAATGAACAAAGCTCGATTATTGGTGTTGCGGTGGTTTGGTCCTTCAAGTAATTTTGAAGTCCAGCAGGAAGCAACCGCTGCATCATTATGTGACAGTCATGAGCCTTCAAGCCTGTTATGTTGCTATCATTGTCGGTCACTTTATGCTTGAAGTTAGATCCGAACCCATCAGGTAGTTTCACACCTTTGATGAATTGACAAAAAAAAAAGAGTAAGTTGTCGAAATGGATACGCGAATAGAATTGGAACAAATAATTTTTGAAATAAAACGCGTACCTTTGATGAATTGACAGAATTGTTTTCTTTCTTCAGCTGTGAAAGAGTACGTGGGATGAGGCTTAGAGCACTTCCCGTTTCCTTTGTTGACGAGCCACAACTCTTCACGAATTTGCAAATTTTCTAAGTCTTGTCTTGCCTTGTTGGTGTCTTTCGATTTGTCATTCATTAACAAAGTACCCAACACACTCTCACACACATTTTTTTCGATATGCATGACATCTAAATTGTGTTTTAGTGTAAGAAAAGACCAATACTTTAGCTCGTAGAAAATTGATTCTTTGGTCCAATTCAATTCGCGAACAGGATCACGTTTTTTCTTCGCACCCCCAAAACTTGGATGTTTCCCCGGGGTACGTTTAGGCAATCTCCTAAGTTGATTCAAGATGTCATCACTGGTAAATTTTCTAGGAGGTTGTCTAGGATCATCGTCCCGAGTATAGAATGCCCGTTTATTTTTCCGCCATTTATTGGTCGTTTTTAGGATCTTCGTTACCCGCCCCCCGATATAAAAAGCAGTCATTTACACAAGCATGTATGGATTCGTATCCTAACCCGATCGTTTTATATGTTTTCTTTATGTCATAGTATGACAATGGGATTTTGTATCCTAGAGCGGGTGGGAAACATTCTTTGAGAAATTTTAGGGTTTCGTTAAATGTGGTGTCACTCATTTTACCTTTGACCTTGATGTTCGTAAACTTTGCCATAAAGTCCAATGAAGACATCCAATTACAGCCCGGGTATAGTGGCTCGTTGGCAGTGGCGAGTAACTCTTCAAACTCGTTACGTTGAGGAGTTGGCTCGTTTGTCTCGCCAATATTTCCTTCAGTTGTCTCATTTTGATCGTTATTCGGACAAATATCATGAAGGAACTCGGCCATATCACTCCCATGTTGATTCGTGGTGGGTACTACTGTCTGCTCATCCGGTTCACCGTGATTATACCATTTCGTATAACTTTGGTCCCAACCGTATGACATTATGTGATTAAACAACTCTTCGTATTTTACCCAACCAATGTTATGACAATATTTACATGGACATTTAACATTCCCATCAATATTCACAAAAGACTTGCAATACTCGCAAAAAGCTCTAAGACCTTTTAGAAATTCGCGGCTAGAACGAGGTTTAGAGACCCAACTCTTATCAATTGGCATAACTGCGTTTTAATGATGCAATAAATAATTATTTAGAATTAAGCATGTTCAAAAAAATCTACACATAAATACATAAAGGTGGAATCACGAGTTGTGCGTTTTGTTCACCTAATCCAACTATGGAAGGCAATCCTAACCCACTCTTTGAATGTTTCGTCTCATACACGAATGCGTATAACTGAATTTACTATTTGAAAAAATTTCGGCAGCATTTCCCCTCAACTCCCCAAATATGTGCATTAAAGACATATTCGTAGGAGTAAAGGGGAAACACTGTCGAAATTTTCACAAATAGTAAATCAATTATACGCAGTCATATCCTAAATGAGACAAAACATTCAAAAAGCAGTCCCAAACAGGGGACTTTCCGAAATTAATTTCTAATAAATTAATTTCGGACGGGTTTTCTATGGGATGATTAACTTCGGACGGGGACTTTCCGAAATTAATCACTAAATTCCTAAAATCATTTATAATAGTCTAACACAATTAGATAAAAAAATTATAAGCACATAACATATTCGTACATTCATTTTCATATATTCACAAACGCATACCAAATACATTATCAAACGTATACCAAATACATTCATTTTCATATATTCACCAACTTGGTACTTTTTAAACGTATACCAAATACATTCATTTTCATATACCAAATACCTCAAAATATCATAAACATCACATAACAATAATCAAAGGACTCCCACATAACATCACTTAACAAACACAGCACGCAAACAAAAAAAAACGTACTGAATATGGTTGCTCTCGGCTGGTCTTGATAGTAGGCTGCTCTCGACTGTGGTCTCGGTCTCGACAGCAAGTGAGCTAAAAAAATTACATAAACATAAACTAATGACTATAAACTTTTGGCGGCGACATGTCCCCGGTACAAAAAAAAATTAAACATAAACCTGGTCTCGGCTTTTTGGTTCTCGGCTTCGGGTCTCGGCTTCGGGTCTCAGCAGCAAGTATACCTAAAAAAATTAACATATAAAAAAAATATATAAAAAAAAAAAAAAAAAAAAAAAAAAAAAAAAAAAAAATCAAGAAATTAACAAAAATTAACAAATGACAAAAAATTAAAAACAAATAACAAATTAAAAAGATAACAAAAATTAAAAAAACAAAAAAAGCTAAAATTACTCACCAAAAGAATTAAACGGGAAGAAATTAAACGAAAATGAAGGAGGAGAAAAGAATAAATGGGAGAGGAGGGGAGAAAGAATTAAACGGGAGAGGAAGAGGGAGGAAAGAATTAAACGGGAGAGGGGAGAGGAGGAAGATTCAAGTGGGAGCGAGATGATGGAGATGTGCACAGTGGTGCGAGTGTGGTGTGGTGGTGTAGAGATGTCACAGTGGTGCGAGTGTGGTGGTGGTGGTGGTAATGAAGATGGTGGTGTTGTGGTGGATCGAGATGGTGCTGTGGTGGATCTAGCAGAAGAGAAGCAGTAGCAGAAGTTGTGTGTATGTGTTTTTTTTTTTTTTTTTTTTTTTTTTTTTCTAAGTGTTAGATCTGATCTAAAAAAGGGATAAATTTTAGTTTTTACTTTCTGCGGGGACATGTCCCCGCGGAAAGTAAAAAAAATTTCGCAAATAACTCTGGCGGGATAAAGCAAATAATAAGAGGGAAAATTAATTTTTTTTGGTAAAACCTTTCTGCGGGGACATGTCCCCGCAGAAGATAATTAACGAATATTAATTCTTTTAAATTTAACTAAAAAATTTCTAAATCATATTTTATTAATTTAAAACTTTTTAAAATTATTTATGTCACTTTTACCGAACGAGCCGAGATGTTATGGTTGTACACGAGATGTTTAACGAACGAGCCGAGATGTTATGGTTGTACACGAGATGTTTAACGAACGAGCCGAGATGATACGGTTGTACACGAGATGTTTAACGAACGAGCCGAGATGATACGGTTGTACACGAGATGTTTAACGAACGAGCCGAGATGTTATGGTTGTACACGAGATGTTTAACGAACGAGCCGAGATGATACGGTTGTACACGAGATGTTTAACGAACGAGCCGAGATGATACGGTTGTACACGAGATGTTTAACGAACGAGCCGAGATGATACGGTTGTACACGAGATGTTTAACGAACGAGCCGAGATGATACGGTTGTACACGAGATGTTTAACGAATGAGCCGAGATGTTATGGTTGTACACGAGATGTTTAACGAACGAGCCGAGATGATACGGTTGTACACGAGATGTTTAACGAACAAGCCGAGATGATACGGTTGTACACGAGATGTTTAACGAACAAGCCGAGATGATACGGTTGTACACGAGATGTTTAACGAACGAGCCGAGATGTTATGGTTGTACACGAGATGTTTAACGAACGAGCCGAGATGTTATGGTTGTACACGAGATGTTTAACGAACGAGCCGAGATGATACGGTTGTACACGAGATGTTTAACGAACGAGCCGAGATGATACGGTTGTACACGAGATGTTTAACGAACGAGCCGAGATGTTATGGTTGTACACGAGATGTTTAACGAACGAGCCGAGATGATACGGTTGTACACGAGATGTTTAACGAACGAGCCGAGATGATACGGTTGTACACGAGATGTTTAACGAACGAGCCGAGATGTTATGGTTGTACACGAGATGTTTAACGAACGAGCCGAGATGATACGGTTGTACACGAGATGTTTAACGAACGAGCCGAGATGATACGGTTGTACACGAGATGTTTAACGAACGAGCCGAGATGTTATGGTTGTACACGAGATGTTTAACGAACGAGCCGAGATGATACGGTTGTACACGAGATGTTTAACTAACGAGCCGAGATGTTACGGTTGTACACGAGATGTTTAACGAACGAGCCGAGATGATACGGTTGTACACGAGATGTTTAACGAACGAGCCGAGATGTTATGGTTGTACACGAGATGTTTAACGAACGAGCCGAGATGATACGGTTGTACACGAGATGTTTAACGAACGAGCCGAGATGATACGGTTGTACACGAGATGTTTAACGAACGAGCCGAGATGTTATGGTTGTACACGAGATGTTTAACGAACGAGCCGAGATGATACGGTTGTACACGAGATGTTTAACGAACGAGCCGAGATGTTATGGTTGTACACGAGATGTTTAACGAACGAGCCGAGATGATACGGTTGTACACGAGATGTTTAACGAACGAGCCGAGATGTTATGGTTGTACACGAGATGTTTAACGAACGAGCCGAGATGATACAGTTGTACACGAGATGTTTAACGAATGAGCCGAGATGTTAGGGTTGTACACGAGATGTTTAACGAACGAGCCGAGATGATACGGTTGTACACGAGATGTTTAACGAACGAGCCGAGATGGTACGGTTGTACACGAGATGTTTAACGAACGAGCCGAGATGTTATGGTTGTACACGAGATTTAAAACGAACGAGCCGAGATGATACGGTTGTACACGAGATGTTTAATGAATGAGCCGAGATGTTATGGTTGTACACGAGATGTTTAACGAACGAGCCGAGATGATACGGTTGTACACGAGATGTTTAACGAAAGAGCCGAGATGTTGTGGTTGTACACGAGATGTTTAACGAACGAGCCGAGATGTCCCCGCCAATAAATGTAATTTACCGTTTTCGTAAATTCTTTTGGTGGGGATATGTCCCCGCCAATAAATGATATACCTTATCCTCTTTAATATCAAAAATATCTTATCCACAACTGCAACAAAATCCACAACTACCAAAATCCTCTTTATATTCTCTCACTCTCTCATCCCACGTTACTACCAAATTAAATCCACAACTGCAACAACATCACCTCCTTCATCCCTCATCACCACCCGATAACACCAAACCTCTTATCTTCACACCAATTGCAAAATCAGAGATGGATCGATATAATCCTTTTATGTGTAATTGTGGAGCAGGAAATATAAAAAAAAGAACATCACATCAGCCAGATACATTTGGATTGGAATATTATGCATGTCCTCTTTCGAAGGTGAACAATTATACATTTCTTATTTATGTAAATATACAAAAAATCATATAATTACATTATTTATGTGGCAGCCAAGACAAAAAGATCATGGATGTGGTTACTTTATGTGGAAGAGTGATTTTGATGAGCAGTTACGAGTAACCTCGTCTGCTTCAACATCTCACGGTTCTGGATCTGCACCAACAAGGTGCTCAAACTGTAATGAAAAAGATCTTAGGATAAACATGCTGGAGGCACAAAAGCAGGTGCTTGAGACAAGAGTAAGGGTACTGGAGGCAAGACTTGAAATGGCAACGAATCACGACGACCCCGACCACGCATGTCAGTCGGCTGCAATACTCCGTGAGCTGTTGGGTGACATGGACAATCTTCATATGTAATGTTGTTCTCCAAACAGGGACGTTTGGTTTATGTTGTTGTTGTTGTTGTTGTTGTTTTTGCTGTTGTTGTTGTTGTTGTTGTCCAAACATGGCCGTTTGGTTTATGCTGTTTAATAAAATTACTTCTGATGATGTTGTTGTTGCTGTGAAAATTTAAGTGTCCATCAAGATTCAACCATAAGGGGCCGTTTGGTTTATGTTGTCCAAACAGGGCCGTTTGGTTTATGCTATCCAAACAGGGGTGTTATGGTTATACACGAGATGTTTAACGAACGAGCCGAGATGTTTGGTTTATGCTGTCCGTTTGGTTTATGTTGTTTTGTTAACAACAGCCCACAAGGGCCGTTTGGTTTATGCTGTCCAAACAGGGGTGTTTGGGATTGCTTATTTCCTGCACCAAAAGGGTGTTTGGGTTTATGACCTTATTTGAAGAAACAATATCACAATTAACAAACACGAAGGCAAACATTTTATTTAAAACACACAAGAGTTCTCAAACGAAACAACTCGACAACCAAACGAAACAACTCAAACTAAACAACTCGACAACCAAACGAAACAACTCAAACTAAACAACTCGACAACCAAACGAAACAGATCAAACGAAACAACCCGTTTATTTTTTTTTGCGGCTACTTCCCGCTTTGCTGGAACTCGCACCATCTTTTCCCTTCCTTACTCTCATTTCCTTGATAGCAGCTTGAGCTTCAGCAGCATCTAGCTCTTCCAAATACTCTCTATAGTACGGCTTTCTCCTCAACCATTCCAGAATCTTGTCTCTCTGCCACGGTGCACAGTTCGCATAAGAACCATATTCATCAAAAATTTCCCAGCCCCAATGAAGTATAATTTCATTATACAGGAGCTCGTGTGATAAAGCCTTTGACCATTCCTGTTCCGGCGTTAAACCATCCATTGTTATGTGTGTTTTTTTGTGATAATTTACGTGTTTTGTGATAAATTCATTATACGATATATATAAGTAAAAAATTGGCGGGGTAAAAGGAAAATTTGGCGGGAATACTTTCGGCGGGGACATGTCCCCGCCAAAAGACAATAAATTTTCGCGGTAATGAACTTATCTTTTTGGAGCCAAAATGTTTAACGTTTTCAGCGGGGATATGTCCCCGCGAAAAATTAAAAATATACATCATTGTTTTCGGCGGGGACATGTCCCCGCCGAAAGCAGAGCGGGAAAAAAAAACGCGGGAAGAATTAAGCGCTCTAATTTTGGTCAAACTTTGGCCAATATGTTAAAGACTTTCTGCGGGGACATGTCCCCGCGGAAAAGTCGCGTTGAAAATTTTATAACTGGTCAGCGAGACTTTGCGCCAGCTCAGCAATTTTTTGTCGTTTAGCGACTTTCCGCGGGGACAGAAGCGTCCCCGCAAAAAAGTTGGTCGCCCGTTCTCCTTTTTGTTGTAGTGTGACCGGGTGATGGGCCCTTATAACATGTCGTCCCATTTTAATATTGTATATGTTGACCCAAATTTTTTTGGGACAAAAGAAAAGGTACTACCAGAAAGGGTCGACATGTCGACCCATTTTGCTTTTGTCTCGACCCTCCTTCAATATTTGGGACGAGATTGTAGTCCCAAATCGCTTCATTTTTTGTAGTGATAAACTAACACTTCATTGGTTTATGAATGATGAAAATAAGAAGAAAGTAATTATTTCTTTTGATTTGTCCAATGAGAAATTTACAGAAATCCCTCAACCTCATGATGCAAAATACGAACGTACTTTAACTAGTTACCTTGGGACTATTGAAGAATGTCTATGCATATTTCGCCGTGACTGTAATGATTATCCCAAATGGGTTATGCAAAGTTACAATGTACAACAGTCTTGGGCACTATTTATATCTGATATCAAGAATAGTGAATAGTGATGTTCTACACTACATAAAAACACTCAAGGATAACATTCCGCACACGAGTTTGTTTGCTCTTGAATATCACAAATTGGCGCCCATGAATTTGAAATGTATTAGTGCCCCTATATTTGTGCAACGCCTTGTATCTCCACACATTTCCACACAACTTTTTTGACTGGTATGTTTGCACGCAACTGAAGCCTAAGCGGCAAACAAAGAATACAAAGAGGAATGATAATCAGATAAGGTGTGTTCTAGTACTTATTTTCCTTTCTTTTATCACATATATACAAAGAGGACTTTGTCAAGGTTTGTAATTCTTGCTCTATATGTTGTTGGTATTGACGTCATCGAGCATTTATTCATGCATCAATGTAAGTATTTCAATTGTAACATAGGCGTTCTTAACACCTACCCCATCTCAAACTTGAATTGTTACCATGTTTCTTTATTCCATAATTCTATTCATTTCGCTTTCATTCACATCTTGCTATGTCATTCAACTCTAACTGTATATTTACTCACTTTCCATTTTGATCTTTCAGTTGATTATGGGAAAGTGATCGAAGGTGATATTGCATTGCACAAAATGTATGATTTTTGGCTGTTCATTTCGACTCGGCTTTAAAGATCCGTGCTTTTTTAGTTGTTATTTCCAGTATCTTGTGTTTGATGGACTGTTATAAATGCATCTAAGATGAGCTAAGAGTCTACTTGTTTTGTGGCAAAGAAATCGGGCATGGGTTCACTTGTAGTGTTGTCAAACATGTGTGCTTTGAGTTCTCAAAAATTCTAGCCATGGCTCGATTCTAATACATTGAATTTGTATATCTAAAAATCAAGTTGGAATTCGATATATTATGAAATATTATCTTTAAAAGCTTACAATTTGAGTATACAAGACAAGACGGGTTTCATAAAAATTTATTCACAATTGATCTGCAACTGTATGTTATGATTGTGATGATCGTGTATGTATCATGATACTTACCCCATATCGTGTTGGTCTAAAACCTCAATACTAGCAGAGTGGCTAAACCTTAAAAGTATCTTAATACCATTGAAAAAAGAGTCATAACAATTGTCAACACTTAACATGTTACAAGAGAACTATTTGAGTATTTTAATTTAGAGTAAAATGCAGAAATGGTCCCTGTGGTTTGCCCAGATTGCAGGTTTAGTCCCTGTGGTTTCGAAAGTGCAGGCGGCCTCCCTGTGGGGAAACCTTGGTTCCGTTTTGGTCCCTGGCCGTTGCAGAAATGGTCCCTGTGGTTTGCTCATAATTGCACGTTTAGTCCCTGGCCAGGGACCAAAACGGAATGGCCAGGGACCAAAACGGAACCAAGGTTTCCCCACAGGGAGGCCGCCTGCACTTTCGAAACCACAGGGACTAAACCTGCAATCTGAGCAAACCACAGGGACCATTTCTGCATTTTACTCTTTAATTTAAATAGATTTCAGAAGTTATTGTTCATAAAGGTGTAAAAAGGAGTCATCTGTCCATATTGCACTAGGAATCAAATTCCAACATATATAACTTAGCTTTATCAACAATAAACTGTCTTTGTCAACACTAACTAATTTTGTTATTTAACAACCAATGCTAACAATATCTCACCTAAGCATGACTTTGGTTTTGCTTCTCATTTTAAAATTTTCAAAATATATGCAGAGAAGTCTCATGTTGAGAAGCAATGCAATTCGATTCATAGGAAAAACTGCAAAGAATAATATTGTGAAAACTCGTCATATTCTTTTATCGAATTATGCATCGCATAACTAGAGCATATAAATAAACAAAAGGAGAGTTCATAAAGTGAAAGCAACACAAATTTTACCATGTCATTTAGGTGCCTGATAAAAAAAAAAAAAAAAAAAAAAAAAAAAAAAAAAAAAAAAAAAAAAAAAAAATGTTTATACCTATTTTTTTTACAGATAAATGTTTTTCATTGATTCTGAAAAGAAAAGGTAAATAAATAATAAGATTTGGTGTGTAGATTATATGTTAAGAAAAAAATATCTATGTAATAATAATAAAATTTGACCTTGACATCCAGCCATCAATTAGTTAGATTCTCATCATTACACTAAAAGACAAAAGTCCAAAACAATACTACTTTAAGTTAAAATATAGACTCTGCCTATGCTTCTAACAAACTTAACTATTGGCCATCATGAGATTACTTACCTAATTAACAGTAACACTATAACAGAACTTACAAAATTTAACAAAACCAGTAACCAATAGGAATCTTGTATAATAATACAATCATTTGGTAAAATTTCTGTTATGGAAATCATGATGCTAAATCTATTAAGAAAACAATTTGATCGATCACATTGTGTGATGTAGGTTAATTAGTGGGTGCACCAACTTGTGTTCACTGTGTTGTATTGTAAGCTGACCATCACCATGAACTATAACCTACTTTGCCAACCTCAAAACCACCCCCTTTTATCATCTCTATATAAGAACCGCTTGTTTCTCACAACTCCACAAATCATCGGGCAATCAACACTCTTAACAGTTTATAATGGGACGTGTATTCAGCAGCTTGAGTAGCAAGACATTATGCTATTTATTCCTACTTAGCTTAACGCTTCTTTTTTCGAATTTGGTCTCTTTAGCTAATGCAAAGACTCACAAGCATGAGTTCATCGTATGACTTCAATCTATATTTATGCTTTTATGTATGTGTGTTTTTATTTTATTTTTTTGATATTTATTGTAATGCTAACTATTCATTTTAAAAGGTTCAAGCAACAAAAGTTAAAAGGCTATGCAAAACCCATAATTCTATAACGGTCAACGGACAGTTCCCGGGTCCAACCTTGGAAGTGAACAATGGCGACACGTTAGTGATACATGTTACAAACAAAGGGAGATATAATGTCACCATTCACTGGTATAATTAGAATATAAAGCTTACAAATAGTTTTAGTTGGAATATTATAGATGTCATTCTCATTAACATTAATATTTCTGTTTTGTGACCTTTTAGGCATGGTGTTAGACAAATGACGACAGCATGGGCAGATGGACCGGAGTTCATTACACAATGTCCAATTAGACCAGGAGCGAGTTACACCTACAGGTTTACAATTTCAGGACAAGAAGGAACGCTGTGGTGGCATGCCCATAGTTCATGGCTTAGAGCCACTGTTTACGGTTCCATTATTATTCACCCAAAAGAAGGATATTCCTACCCATTTCCTAAGCCAAAGCGTGAAGCAGTCATTGCTCTTGGTATACAATTTATTCGAAAACAAACTTTTACGTATTTAAAATTTTAATGCCGAATACCTGACAGAATTATGATGATGATCAGGTGAATGGTGGGATGCAAACCCGATAGACGTTATAAGAGAAGCCACTAGAACAGGAGCAGCTCCAAATGTTTCTGATGCATATACCATCAATGGTCAACCCGGTGATCTATACAAGTGCTCCAGTAAAGGTTTGCTTCTATAATATACTATAACTTTTTATTGAATCTAGTACTTCAACGATACGGTCATAGTACCAGTTGTAGCAGGAGAAACAAACCTCCTTCGGGTGATCAACTCAGCCTTAAATCAACAGCTTTTCGTCACCATTGCCAACCACAAACTTACTGTGGTAGGAGCTGATGCTTCCTACGTAAAACCATTCACCACGAAAGTCCTCATGCTTGGACCTGGTCAAACGACTGATGTACTCATCAAAGCAGACCAGTCACCAGGCAGATACTACATTGCTGCACGAGCATATGCCAGTGCACAAGGTGCTCCATTTGATAATACCACCACTACTGCCATCTTGGAGTACAACACCGCCAAAGGTTCCACTTCAAAACCCATTATGCCACCTCTACCAGCATTTAACGACACCGCAACTGCCACTGCCTTCACCACCAGCTTCCGCAGCCTTGAAAAAGCCCTTGTTCCAACTGTTATAGATCACAATCTTTTCATCACTGCGGGACTTGGAATCAACCAATGCCCACCAAAAACCCGAGCCAGAAACTGTCAGGCACCCAACAGGACTCGCTTCACTGCTAGCATGAACAATGTCTCATTTGTACTCCCATCCAATATTTCCATACTTCAAGCATATCACCAAGGGATACCTGGTGTTTTCACCACTGACTTCCTGGCGAAGCCTCCGGTGGCCTTCGATTATACTGGTAACGTAAGCTGTTCTTTGTGGCAGCCTATTCGTGGAACCAAGGTCTATAAGTTGAAATATGGATCAAAGGTGCAAATAGTGTTGCAAGGAACAAGTATCTTCACTGCTGAGAACCACCCGATCCATCTTCATGGATATGATTTCTATATACTTGCAGAAGGATTTGGAAACTTTAACCCGAAAACAGACACATCAAAATTCAATCTCGTGGATCCACCTCTCAGAAATACAGTTAGCTTACCTGTCAAAGGGTGGGCCGTCATTAGATTTGTTGCTGATAATCCAGGTAAACTTCGGCATTGGTTAGGCGGGTTGGGTAATGGGTCACAATGGATAAATCATACGTATATTACCAAGTGGATCAGGTTGGGTTGACAAAAACATTTTTTCTCTCAAATATTTAAGCTTTTCATGATTAATTAGTGTGTCTAATAATATGATTACAAAAATTCGACTATTTCAGTATTGATCTAACTTTTTGAGTAAAATGATTAAGGATGTTTTATGCATTGAAAAATACACTTTTGGAACTTCCGACCCATTTGATCCATAATCAGTTTGACCCGTTAAAGATAATTTCGAGACAAATCAACCCAATTTAAGTAAACGGGTTAAACTCTACCAAAATGTGCATCTCATAACTTATCCTATATTGTGCCAGGTACCTGGATTATGCACTGCCACTTAGACGTTCACGTCGGCTGGGGTTTGGCCATGGTATTTGTCGTAGAGGATGGACCTGGGCCAGGCCTGAAATTGGAGCAACCACCACCAGATTTACCAGTGTGCTGATACTATTTGACATCAGACTGAAAATCATAATGCATAGCATTTTGTTGTTTAAATTTATAAGGCTTAAGTGTCTTCCTCCACATTGGAGCTATTTCTGTTCTTTTTGTTTTTTTCCTGTATGCTGTTGAACATCTTATTTGAAATTTAGTGTTTAGAGCAGAATAGACCGACGAAAAGTGGTGATGTATTTTGTAATCAGAATTTCAACACAGCATTTTGTATTAGTATTATCTAAGCTTTATATTTCATCAGTTATTCATTGTTATTTTTCAATTAGTATCGGAATAAATACCTATAAACTGTCAACATACATGTTATATATATGGATATTGTTGCCGGTGAGTTGACCGCAACGATTGATCAAAATGATCTCGGCCGTTTAAATTCATCAACTTTTGATCTTGGCCGTGTTAATCCCGAAGATAGCCGTTGGATCGCCTTATCAAACGATCGCAGTAGTTCAATCTCAACCGCTCTAACTCAAAGTAACTACCCACTAGCTTACGCTAGTAACTACCCACTACACTCTAACTACCCACTAGCTTTCAACTCTTCCCTATATAAGTCAGAAGAGAGGTACGTTATTCATTATTTTTCAACTAATACTCCTCAATTATGAAACGCTCTCTCCCATGATTCCTTCCCTAAACTCTAATCCTTTGCTAGACACTAATACTTAAACCCAGATATCTAATTTCTGTTCAAGTGACAACGATAGAAGGAGACACTTTCATCAATAAGGTAAATGAATTTTTGCAAGTGAGTTTTATCATCATAACCTCTTATTTGAGTGTAACTTGCATGTTTTGAGCAGTTAAAAGCAATACGCAAACAAGCTATTTTGACATATAAACCATTGGAGCAGTCACTCAACACGATTTCATCAACAAGGTAAATCTGTTTTTGCAATTGTGAGTTTGTTATAAGATTGTGCCAACAAATACATGTATGTGATGTTTGATAATGTTTGTAGAGTTTATAATGTTTTTTACAATTATGTATGTGATCTTTGATAATGTTATTTTCTATTTTGGTTTGCATGATATAAGGTTTGGCCCGGCCACCATTAAATATTATACATACATATATTGTTGCTGGTGAGTTAACCGCAACGGTTAACTGAAACGATATGGACCATCTAAATTCATCAACTTTCAATAATGCCTGTGTTAATTCTCAACTTTAAGTCGTTGGTCAGATGATCATCATCTGAGTCGTTGCACAAACATAATGTAATCACCCACTGGGCCACTGCTACATGTAACCGCCCACTTAGCGTATGTAACTACCCACTTTTTGTAACTTCTCATAACCGTTTTTTCCATCAACTATATATAAGCAAATTAAAAGTATACATTCATGCTTTCCCCCATCACATAAAATTCTTCATTTTATTTACCCATCTTATAACCTACAATGGTGCTAAGTGCATCATCTCATTATTGTATTCACCCGTTTAAATAAAGTACAATACATGATTACAATTTTTATATGGTTTTGTTACTTTATGTTTCAAGAAATCAAGTAGTCTGACACGCAATATGGTTCGGAATTTGTTAGTACTCCCCATGCTCACGAGTTTCAACAACACATATATATTTCATGCATGTGATTCCAAGATATATTATATTATACTCTTTGTAGTAACTATTTGTTCATGATCAGGATGCGAAGAATAAGAATGGTGGTTATGCGGGTGGTGAATGTGAAGAATTAAGACAACAGTTATGTGGGTGGTGAATGTGAAGATGATGATCATACTCAACAAAAGGGACAATAGGTAGTCTATATATGATTTAAGATCATTTGAGGACCAAACTTTTTTTACATACTAACGGACTAATCTCCACCCTCCATCTTTATTTGATCTAATGGATGAGATTAATCCCAACAATTTAAAAAACCCACTTTCATCCTTTTTTTTCAAATATTAATATCTTTCAAACCGTTAATCGTTAAGCGAAAAAAAATATGCCGTTATGACGAGCATTTAATTATCTTTCTATAGATAGGCAATTTGATATATTTTCGACAATTTTTTTTTTTTTCATTTTTTTACGTTTTTTTTCGTGGCCGAAAAAATCATATATGATATATCATATATGATATTACATATCATATATGATATATATGATATATCATATATGATATTACATATAATATCATATATGATATATCATATATGATATTATATGTAATATCATATATGATATATCATATATATCATATATGATATGTAATATCATATATGATATATCATATATGATTTTTTCGGCTACGAAAAAAAAGGTGAAAAAAATGAATTTTTTTTTTTTTGTCGAAAGTATATCAAAATGCCCGTCTATAGAAAGATAATTAAATGCTTGTCGCGATGGTGTAATTATTTTCGCTTAACGATTAACGGTTTAAGAGATATTTAAATTATAAAAAATTGGTGAAATATTAAATGCTTTTAATCTCAACCATTGATTTCTTTTTAGATGGATGGTGGGGATGAGTCCCTTGGTATGTGAGGAATGTTTGGTTTCTAAAATAACTCGACTCGTCTATATATTTATTGCTTCTATTATATGTTTTTGTATGTAACCAATGTTAAACTTGATACTCTTTAGGTTTTTTGGTCACCTACTAAGCCGGTATCTTGTTAGCCTCTAATTCATTTAGATCAAATGTTATAGTTTACTTATGTTAAGACAATAATTAATTAAGTGTCATGTACCATAGTTTATTTGTTATGTCGAATTGTAGTCACTGCAATGGGTCAAAGTAGGAACCCATGCAGTTAGTTAATATAGTTAAGGTTAGGTTAATTGGCGGTTATTATGGTTGACAGTTACACACCAAACGTCACAATGGTTGATGTAACTGTTGTTTCACAGGATAATGGCCAACTAATCTTTGTTTCAGTGTGTGTTTCATGACTGTGAATTGTGTGTATTTGAGTATGCAATAATTCAGTAAACAAGAACAAAAAGTTTATGCAGTAAAATTTGATATATTGGATAGTGAATCAACATGCTTACAAAGTATTGCAATTTACCTATTTATAGTTTCCTAAACGACATGATATTGGCAGTTACAGTTACATCAACCATTGTGACGTTTGGTGTGTAACTGTCAGCCATAATAACCGCCAATTAACCTAACCTTAACTATATTAATTAACTGCATGGGTTCCTACTTTGACCCATTGCAGTGACTACAATTCGTCATAACAAATAAACTATGGTACATGACACTTAATTAATTATTGTCTTAACATAAGTAAACTATAACATTTGATCTAAATGAATTAGAGGCTAACAATCTCCCCCCTAATCATTTAGCATCAAATTTCTTCTGAGTGATTCTTCTTTCAAGCAATGACTTCAAAGTCAGTGCTGTCTTGACTGCTTCCTTGTTGTTGTTCTTCTTCAATCTCCTGTTTGACTCCAAGTCTGTTCATTTCCCCTTCCTGTGTTCCATCCTTCCCTGCAACTTCCTTTTGGCCTTGTAGGTCTCTAGCTTCTGCAACTTTGCTACTTTCTCCTACTTCCAATGGCTTTTCACCCCAAGGGACCCTCGTAGTTTCATGGTACACTACCATTAAATCAATGAATCTTTTGAAGCAATTCTTTACTGCCTCTCCTTCTTCCTGAGTCAAACCTTGCATCTGAGCAATAACTCCCCATTTGTTTCCCAACGTAGCAGACACATACCCTCCTAGGCTTGCCACCATTTTGTGCAAACTTAACAGGTCTATCTTAATCACTCCAATCATTGGTGGTATGGTATCAATCATATCATAGTTCAAGTACACAAGGTAGAACCATTTCACCATTTCTAAGTATTTCTTACTAAACACTTCCCAATTCTTAAACACCAAACCATCCTTTTTAATCAAATTCATAAAGGACATGAATCTGTTAAAAGAGTTTACCTTCAAAGCATACAGAGTCCCATTCCAAGAGATATATTCTTCATCAATGTAATCTTGGGTATCATCTCTGTCCCAGTTTAATTCTTCCAATCCTTTCACCAAAGAACATTCAGTGTTTGGATCAATAGATGCAAAATAATCTTCCATGAACCTATTGTGTTTTGTTATCACATCCTTTGGCCCCCAGATTAAATCGTTGTTGCTTCTCATCTTTGTACCATTAGTTCTTTCATCGTACATGTATTGTATGTTGCACATGTTGTTGTTGATTTGCACAGTGTAACCTTCTTCCTCAAGTAAATCATAACTAAGTATGTTTAGAGATACTTCAGGGGTATACTGCACTTTGCCAATCACCAATTCACCATTCTTTGTTTTTACTCTGGCATCTCCTATCCTATATGAGAAAATGAACTTCTTTTCATTCTCTTCCTTCCCTATCATTTTGAATTTATACTGCAATTCCTTGAACAAATCATTTCTAGGACACATGTGAAACTTGTAGTTGCAACTAACATACCAAACCTCGTTCCAGGTTTTATCATTCGAACCTTCCACCATATAATCTGCAATTATGTGCACTTTTTCAGGGTATCTTGCTTCTTCTGTAGTAACTTTATCTTTGGTATCTATTTCTTGTTGCAGTTCTATGCTTGCTAGTCTCTTTCTGTTTTCACATGCCCAGTATGCATGTCCTCTCATCTTACATATATAACATCTTGCCTTCTTGTACCTTTTTGTACTCACTGCAGTCTTTCCATGACCCTTTGATTCTTCTTTCTTCTTTGAAGCATTGTATGCTTCATTTTCAAGAACTTTCTGCACCAACATCTCTTTTCCCTTTGGAGAGATACTATTTCTTCTAGAGTTCCATTGGTACACCCTTTTGGGAGTTTCTCTCAATAGGTATCTCCCTGATTGAAATCCAGAAGTTGGCCTTTCCCATGGATTAGAGCCGTAGCTCTGATACCATTGTTTCACAGGATAATGGCCAACTAATCTTTGTTTTAGTGTGTGTTTCATGACTGTGAATTGTGTGTATTTGAGTATGCAATAATTCAGTAAACAAGAAAAAAAAGTTTATGCAGTAAAATTTGATATATTGGATAGTGAATCAACATGCTTACAAAGTACTGCAATTTACCAATTTATAGTTTCCTAAACGACATAATATTGGCAGTTACAGTTACATCAACCATTGTGACGTTTGGTGTGTGTAACTGTCAACCATAATAACCGCCAATTAACCTAACCTTAAATATATTAACTAACTGCATAGGTTCCTAGTTTGACCCATTGCAGTGACTACAATTCGACATAACAAATAAACTATGGTACATGACACTTAATTAATTATTGTCTTAACATAAGTAAACTATAACATTTGATCTAAATGAATTAAAGGCTAACAACTGTAACTGCCAATATCATGTCGTTTAGGAATCTATAAATAGGTAAATTGCAGTACTTTGTAAATATGTTGATTCACTATCCATTATATCAAATTTTACTGCATAAACTTTTGTTCTTGTTTACTGAATTATTGCATACTCAAATACACACAATTCACAGTCATGAAACACACACTGAAACAAAGATTAGTTGGCCATTATCCTGTGAAACAATGGTATCAGAGCTACGGCTCTAATCCATGGGAAAGGCCAACTTCTGGATTTCAATCAGGGAGATACCTATTGAGAGAAACTCCCAAAAGGGTGTACCAATGGAACTCTAGAAGAAAGAGTATCTCTCTAAAGGGAAAAGAGATGTTGGTGCAGAAAGTTCTTGAAAATGAAGCATACAATGCTTCAAAGAAGAAAGAAGAATCAAAGGGTCATGGAAAGACTGCAGTGAGTACAAAAAGGGACAAGAAGGCAAGATGTTATATATGTAAGATGAGAGGACATGCATACTGGGCATGTGAAAACAGAAAGAGACTAGCAAGCATAGAACTGCAACAAGAAATAGATACCAAAGATAAAGTTACTGCAGAAGAAGCAAGATACCCTGAAAAAGTGCACATAATTGCAGATTATATGGTGGAAGGTTCGAATGATAAAACCTGGAATGAGGTTTGGTATGTTAGTTGCAACTACAAGTTTCACATGTGTCCTAGAAATGATTTGTTCAAGGAATTGCAGTATAAATTCAAAATGATAGGGAAGGAAGAGAATGAAAAGAAGTTCATTTTCTCATATGGGATAGGAGATGCCAGAGTAAACACAAAGAATGGTGAATTGGTGATTGGCAAAGTGCAGTATACCCCTGAAGTATCTCTAAACATACTTAGTTATGATTTACTTGAGGAAGAAGGTTACACTGTGCAAATCAACAACAACATGTGCAACATACAGTGCATGTACGATGAAAGAACTAATGGTACAAAGATGAGAAGCAACAACGATTTAATCTGGGGGCCAAAGGATGTGATAACAGAACACAATAGGTTCATGGAAGATTATTTTGCATCTATTGATCCAAACACTGAATGTTCTTTGGTGAAAGGATTGGAAGAATTAAACTAGGACAGAGATGATACCCAAGATTACATTGATGAAGAATATATCTCTTGGAATGGGACTCTGTATGCTTTGATGGTAAACTCTTTTAACAGATTCATGTCCTTTATGAATTTGATTAAAAAAGATGGTTTGGTGTTTAAGAATTGGGAAGTGTTTAGTAAGAAATATTTAGAAATGGTGAAATGGTTCTACCTTGTGTACTTGAACTATGATATGATTGATACCATACCACCAATGATTGGAGTGATTAAGATAGACCTGTTAAGTTTGCACAAAATGGTGGCAAGCCTAGGAGGGTATGTGTCTGCTACGTTGGGAAACAAATGGGGAGTTATTGCTCATATGCAAGGTTTGACTCAGGAAGAAGGAGAGGCAGTAAAGAATTGCTTCAAAAGATTCATTGATTTAATGGTAGTGTACCATGAAACTGCGAGGGTCCCTTGGGGTGAAAAGCCATTGGAAGTAGGAGAAAGTAGCAAAGTTGCAGAAGCTGGAGACCTACAAGGCCAAAAGGAAGTTGCAGGGAAGGATGGAACACAGAAAGGGAAATGAACAGACTTGGAATCAAACAGGAGATTGAAGAAGAACAACAACAAGGAAGCAGTCAAGACAGCACTGACTTTGAAGTCATTGCTTGAAAGAAGAATCACTCAGAAGAAATTTGATGCTAAATGATTAGGGGGGAGATTGTTAGCCTCTAATTCATTTAGATCAAATGTTATAGTTTACTCATGTTAAGACAATAATTAATTAAGTGTCATGTACCATAGTTTATTTGTTATGTCGAATTGTAGTCACTGCAATGGGTCAAAGTAGGAACCCATGCAGTTAGTTAATATAGTTAAGGTTAGGTTAATTGGCGGTTATTATGGTTGACAGTTACACACCAAACGTCACAATTGTTGATGTAACTGTAACTGCCAATATCATGTCGTTTAGGAAACTATAAATAGGTAAATTGCAGTACTTTGTAAATATGTTGATTCACTATCCAATATATCAAATTTTACTGCATAAACTTTTGTTCTTGTTTACTGAATTATTGCATACTCAAGTACACACAATTCACAGTCATGAAACACACACTGAAACAAAGATTAGTTGGCCATTATCCCGTGAAACATATCTTCAAACATCTCATAATCTACAATAGTAGTAAGTGACATGTATCATCTCAGTAATGTATTTACCCTTTAAATAAAGTACAATGCATGATTACATGATTTTTATATTGTTTTGTTACTTTATGTGTCAGAAAATAAAGTCGTATGCAATTCGGTTCGGAATTTTTAAGTACTCTCTATGCTCACGAGTTTCAACAACAAATGCTATATATTTCGTGCATGTAATTTCGAATATATATGTCTTAGTAGCAATGATTTGTTAATGATCAGAATTTAAAGAATAAGAATGGTGGTTATGCAGGTGGTGAATGTGAAGAATAAGAACATTGGTTATGTGGGTGGTGAATGTGATGTTGATGACCACACTTAACAAAAGAGACAATAAGTAGTTTTTTTTGTTGATTATATACTTAATATGATTATTATTTTTTACATTTCGTGACAGACTAATGAAAGAAGAAGCAATGACTTATCACAACGAAAGTTGGATGTGAAGTTTGTATCTAATGACACGGTAAGGTTAAGGATTTGCCCAAAAATATCTTGTTAATGATATGGTGGGTATATTTGATTAGGATGAATTCAAGCCATTGTCCATTGTCCAAAAAAATTAAGTCGTTGAATCATGTTGCTATTAGATTTGAGTCGTAGGATCATTATTCATGTACTTTCTTTTTGGCCAATAAGAATGTGACACATAAACATTGGTGGTTATGTGACTAAAAACCGCTCGACATAATCAAGGATAGTTGTGGAAGTGGAAGAAAATCAAGGGTAATGGTGGAAGTTAAGAAACCCCTTTTGTGTCTATTAAAAGCTTCCAAATACCTAAATGTTATGCACACAATCACATCAAATACTCTACAAAAATAAGTTTATCCGGGTTTTGGTTGGGCTGGATTAGTTGTTTTGTGAACTTTTCAAACCCCTACAAAAAATTAATGATCTGTATGCGTTAATGAATATTTATATTTTCTTTGTCAGCTAGGGTTATTATGGTCAACTCAAATGACAAAATATTTTGTGTGTGATAAAGCTTGAGTATATGTGAGTTGATATTGACACCAAATAAATTGATGGGTACACCACAACTATGCACATGATATGTTGTAATATATGCATTATGGGTGTAATATCGTGGTGTCCCTATCAATTTATTTGGTGTCAATATCAACTCCTACGTATATTTGTTATTTTCCTTAAATAAGTATTAATAAATATTGGTAGTTGTTACCATTATTATAAAAGTAGTCCACCCGGGCAACGCCCGGGCACTAGTTACATAGTGTGTCGAACATGCATGAAATTATGAACCAATAACAAATTCACAATATACAATATGACTTGACCAAAGGTTGAAAGTTCATTCATCAAAATGAGAAAGAAAAAAACCACAGTTTAAAAGATGCTTAAATTATTAGTGAACTAGAAAATCGCTCGTAAGACAGTTTAAGAATGAAACAACTAGCTTATCTTGAAAATTACTGATCATTTCTAGACAATATGAGGTTTTGTACTTTAACAAAGAAAAAGAGATTTCAAGATATCTTCTAAAAAATTGTTTATACGCGTAACTTTTAGTACCTTTAACAATGAGTGAGAACCATCTAACCTTTACGTCAACGATTCCACACGTCCACGTTCAACGTTATGAATAAACTCTAAGGTAACTATAAGCTCATCAAAGTGAGAGAAGGAAAGCTGAATTTTCAGTCACTAATAATTATTTTATATACATCGAGAGAGCTACATATATAGTTATACACAAATGTAGTACAAATGAAGTACTTCAACAACTAACCATCTACCTCCTATGAAGTACTTATAAGCTAATAGTACAAGCAAATAAGCAAATAAAAATTTAAGATAAAATTTCAAATTTGTTCATAAAACTCAAACTTGATTCACTTTCTAGAAAAATCATAATAATAATAAATAAAAAATAAAAAATTATTTTCAAATTTTAATAAAAAGTGAAATCTACGGTTGACTTTTTGAATAAAACAAACTAGAGTCAAACGTTCACACAAGACTAAATTTAGAAATCATTTTTTTTTACTAAAAAGTGAATCAAGTTTGAGTTTTATAACCAAATTTGAAATTTTCTCAATAAAAATGGGATAGAAGGGCAAAAGGCTACGACCATGCAATCCATCCATCAATATACCTGCCATAAAAACAACTCTATCTTCCCGGTTGGGAAAGACAAGCCTATGATGAAAACCAAGATTTTTACCAGTTGTTCTTCAATAATAACCTTGAACTTACAAGATGAAAGCTGAAAAAAATGGTACTTGTAAATAGTACATACTCGTGAGTGTCTAACTTCACATTATTAATTTTACACCTAGCTAGGAAGTAGGGGTGTTTAAAATTCAAGATCTTCCGGGATGTACATGGGGTGTCACCTTGAATGTATCATATGTAGGAAACGGTGAACACTTTTATTAATTAAATCAGATTACAATAAATAAATAACAGTAAGTAAATAACAGAAAATTAAATAACATACAGCAAGTGGTATAAGCATAAGACCGATACTAATAATCATAATAGAACGAAAGCAATAAAGGTCGGTCAAGGTGTTGGCGTATGTTTCCAGATGGCCTACCTTGTCCGGACGTCCGAACGACATGGCGCCCTTCGGAAGAAAGACCGAAGTGCACCTAATCCGCCGGGCCAGTGTCACCCTCAGCAACAGGACAAGTGGCGTACCCCTTTGGACAGATGGCAACAGCAGCCTAGCCTCCGCCACCCCGGGATTTAGGGGATTGTGTCTGCGACACATATCCGGAAAACCCTCCGCCGCCATTTCAGGTACCAAAGCTGGGTAGTGTAAATACCCAGCTCATTTATTACTCTCAACTAACTTTTACCTTTCACATTTACTCTCAATCATTACTTAAACCTTTCGGATTATCCAATACTTACTCTTACGCCGGAGCTTGGTCCTGGGATAACACCCGGGGCGAGCCTAACGTGAGTATCTCTTGTGTGTAGGTACTTCAGAACCTCAGCAAGACCTTGTCCGGAAGATCTGACTTCATTTCCGAAGTAGTTGCAGATTTTTACTTCAACAAATTAGCGCCATCCGTGGGACCCGAAGTTCAATCTACCAAAAGCTTAGAATGAGTGGTCCCAACCCAACCCCTCCCTTCGGACGCTCGGGTGAGGGCGAAGGATCAGGAGGGGGAGGTCCTAACCCCCCGGACACCCAAGCCATCATGGAGGGCCATCTATCGGCTCTCAAGGAGTTACTAAAACAGCAAGGCAACCGCAATCTGATAAAACCTATGTTGTTAAACTTCGAAGACGACTTTACGGATACGGAAGAAGAGTATGTTGTAAGACCGCCGAATGACAAGGCGAAGGCTGTGGCCAACGATGACTTAAGCAAGTCGTTCAAGGAAATAATCAAATGTCCGTTTACAAGAAGGATCATAGAGTTCTCAGCCCCTAAACACAAGATGCCATCTAACCTCAAACTATATGACGGGACAACCGACCCGGATGACCACATCAGCCGTTTTACGGGAGCGAGAAATCAGGAAGAATGTTCCAACAGACTTTGCACGGGAAGGCCAGAAGCTGGTTCGATAAGCTGCCAACCGGAAGTATAGACGGTTGGGACGAGCTCTGATGAACTCAAATAAGTACATTTTATTATCATCATTTATCCTATTTATTTGACTTGTTTTATTATATTATATATGAGAATCGATACATTAATGTTTACTTTAGTAATTCTCAGGTAAAAACAAGCATTATGTGAAACTTGGCGATTTTGGACTAATTATGGAGCAAAACAAGCGAGATGTCAAAAGTCTACTGAAATCCAGAAGATGCGTCGTATCTCACTCAACAGATACGACGCAATATCATACTTAGATGAATTCGAAGACCATTGCCTGACTTTGAAGAATGCGCCGCATGCAATTCTGTCATGCGCCGCATATGAAACTTTGGTCAAAGAAGAAGATCAAGCTCGTTCTACTCCAGATACGCCGCAATATACTTCTAACATACGGCGTATCACTATCAAGATTTCACCATTTACAATCCAAGACAGCTAAAGTACATGCGCCGCATACAAAGATCAAGTTACGCCGCATCTGAAGACGGTGTACGAATATTCCAGAATATATTAATCTTGGACCCCACGTGAAGTTAAGTCAATGCGCCGCATTTATCAACTCAATGCGCCGCATCGATCCCTCAGACAGAAACTATAAATACCCCAAGGTCAGATGAATTTAAGAGACCTTTTGTATAACCCTAGAGCCGAATTCAGACGACCAAGCAGCACAAGACACACCTCAAACAAAGATACAAGAGCTGTAAGAAGGTCCTGCATGTATTCAATTCATTAAGTACTTTTGTTTTATTATTTTAGTACGCTTTAATTCATCAGGATTGATGGGCTTGTGTCATGTGACTACGGAAGATCATGCACTCCCCTTAATATTGCTTTCCCATTAATTAAAGTTTATATGTTGATGTCTTTGGTGACTTTTATTAATGCATTGATAACCTCTGTGTCTAGCTGAGTCTTGCTTGGGTCGCCATGCCCCTTCCTCGCCTATTTATTCTAGCGTCTCTAGAAAAGTAGGATAGACATAAGTAATCATTAAGGGTTTACTCGCCGATAAGATTAGAGCCAACGAGAAAGGTTTAATTATATACACTTCATATAAAACTAGCAATAAAACAAGTGACAAGCTATTTAATTATCAGGACAAGTCTTCTTATTGTCTCGAGTATCTATCTATGTACGTGTGTGCTAATCGCTGATTCGTGCTCATTAGTTTAGTTTTCTATTTAATTATAACCAAACTGTGCCAGTCTCTCAGGCTGAACCCCCTTGCGTTAGATTAGGTTGTATAACTAACTTAGGATATTAAAATACTGATTAGAATAACTAGATAATACGTTCCACTCTTAGTGATCGACACTCTGCTTACCATTATATTCATACTGACCGGGTACACTGCTCGTTAAGTGTGTGTGTTATTGATAAGTAGGCTAAATATAAATTTAAAACTTGAGTAGGCATTAATACTGCTAAACCGCAACGACACATCACGCGCATCAAGCTCCAGAGGAGGTTCCTGAACAGATTCAGTATATTAAGGGCATTTGTCAAGGACCTTACGGAGATCAACAAAATTCACAGGAAGACTAACGAGAGCCTTCCGGACTTCAAAGAACGATGGGTAAGTGAGGCAAACTATTTTTCGGACACCCCGGAGATAATGCAGATCTCATCTTTCATGAATGGTCACCATTGCCCAGAATTGGGGAAGAAGTTCTCTGACAGAATCCCCAAAACAGTCGACGAAATGCTGGAAAGAGTTGATGACTTCGTCCGTTCGGAAGAAGCTTTTCGGAGTACTAAACTGCCAAAAGGGGAAAAAACAGACGCTTACAGGGAATACCGTCCTAACCCACATAACAACATGAATGACCATTATGCCCCAAAGGCTCCTTTCGGAGGGGATCGTCGTCGGAATAACCCCAGGAATGAGTTCAGACCTTGTAGAAATGATCATTACACTTCCTATGTTCCCGCCAGACATGACAATGCTGGCCGAGCGGATCTTCGCCGAAATGACATCCGGAGATACGACACCAGACCGATAGACTTGAACTCTTTGACAAAGGCTCCGAAAGAAATCCTTGCAACCGAGCATCAGCTGAGGCTACCGCAGCCCCCACCGTTGAAAGGAAAACCCCTCAAGAAAAATCTAGACAAGTACTGCGACTATCATGGTGAGAAGGGGCATCTCACCAACGACTGTTGGCACCTCAAAGAGCAGATAAGAATGGCAGTGGAAACGGTTAAGTTAGACCATCTCTTGAAAGAAGTTAGGCAAAGGGGGAGAGCACCACAGAGGGGAGACAACCATGCAAATAAGGGAAAAGTCATTAATATGATCCGAAGTCAAGGGGCCACAGGAAAACGAAAAGTCGCGGACGCAGAAGAGGATTGGATGAATGCCCCGATCAGTTTCCCACCTATCCTTCCGGGTGATGTTTCGGACGAACCCCTAATAGTTGGGGCCGAAGTGGAGGGTTATACGATACGAAGGGTGTATGTGGATCAAGGTGCTTCAGTGGAGGTAATGTACGAACACTGCTTTGAGCATTTGTGCCCTTCCATTAAGGCCCGGCTAAAGAAAACCTACACGCCTTTGGTAGGATTCGCCGGAGAGTCCATAAAGCCGTTGGGAAAGATAAAAATAGAAATCTGTTTTGGAATTCAAGGTTTGTTCCATAAAACTGTGATGAAATTCGCTGTGGTAAGGTCTCCCTCCCCATACAACATCATATTAGGGCGCTCCGGACTAAAAAAACTACGGGCTATCCCCTCAACCATTCACTCGATGATGAAATTTCCTACTCCGAGAGGCATAGCGACGTTGGTCATTCGGTCAGTCATAATTTCGGAATGCCGCAAATTGGAAGAAAAACAGATGGTCGAGAGAGAGGCTAAGAATGAACCCCAGAATGCCGAGGTGACAGGGAATTGGCTGGGAAGACAGAAGAGGTGATGATACATCCGGCATACCCGGACCAACTGGTAACCATCGGAGGAAACTTCTCCCCGAAATGCAGAAGGCAGTTGATTACGTTGCTCAAAAACAGTCAAGACGTATTCGCCTGGGAGCCTGTGGATATGACGGGAATACCACGACGAATTACAGAGCATAGGCTGAACGTGAATGTCCAAGACCGACCGGTAGCACAAAAGAAAAGGACCTTTTCGGCAGAAAAGAACCAGGCCATAACCAAAGAAGTAGAAGAATGGGTGAAAGTCAGGATAGTTCGGCCGGTTCGATACCCGACATGGATCTCCAATCCAGTGTTAGTAAAGAAGTCTGATGGTAGTTGGAGGATGTGTATCGACTTCAAGAATCTCAAATCATCTTGTCTGAAGGACTATTTACCCATAACCGGAAATTGATTGGAAGATAGAGTCGGTCACGGGGTTCTGGTACAAATGTTTCTTAGATGCTTATAAGGGATACCATCAGGTGCAAATAGCTAAGGATGATGAGGAAAAGAAAGCTTTCTATACCGAACATGGGACGTACTGTTATACCAAAATGTCGTTCGGATTAAAAAAACACTAGAGCCACGTATCAATGGCTGGTAGACTCAGCCTTCCGATCGCAGATAGGGAGGAATCTGGAAGCATATGTGGACGACATGGTGATAAAAAGCAAGACTGAGAAAGAGTTGTTGGCCGACATAGCAGAGACGTTCGACAATCTCCGAAGGATCAATATGAAATTGAACCCTAAGAAATGTTCTTTCGGAGTAGAAGGGGGAAAGTTTCTTGGTTATATGGTGACATCCGAGGGGATCAGGGCAAATCTGAAGAAAACTAGGGCCATCGCGGATATGCAATCTCCAAAGTCACTCAAAGAAATGCAAAGTTTAAGCAGCAAGCTAGCAGCTCTAAACCGTTTCTTGTCTAGGTCGGCAGAAAGAGCACTTCCATTTTTTGACACCTTGAAAAATATCACAAAGGAGAATCAGGACGAATACCGTTGGACGGAACGGGCCGAATCGGCTTTCCAAGAGATGAGAAAGATGATCCTAGAATTTCCATACCTGACAACTCCAAAACCGAAGGAAGACTTGTATGTATACCTTGCGGCATCAAAGGAAGCAATGAGCGGAGTACTGTTGGTAGAGAGGGAAGGAAGGAAAATCCCGGTACACTATGTAAGCCGAATGTTACATGAGGCCGAAAGGAATTACGCTTCGGTTGAAAATTTAGCTCTAGCCCTGCTACACCTATCCAGAAGACATAGGAGATACTTCGAGGCCCATCCGATAAAAGTCATTACTGATCAACCCATTAAGCAGATATTGAACAAGGCGGAAGCGTCTGGGAGATTAGCCAAGTATACTGTGGAGCTAGGGGCTTATAACATCACGTATGTACCCCGAAATGCGGTTAAGGGACAGGTCCTAGCGGACTTCATAACGGAAATACCACTGATCACGTCCAACCAGGTTCTGAAAGAGGGGGACAAGGAGATATGTAACATCTCCGGCCAGGAAGAATGGGTGTTATACACCGACGGAGCATCTAGTAAATCAGGCACCGGGGCAGGTTTGGTACTAATCAGTCTGGACCAAACAGAGTGTTACACCCCGTGCCCGCTTAGACCAAAAACTTTGAACTTTGACGCGGAAACGCTTGACTTTTATGGACATGCTATCACTCTTTGGACAACTGACAAAAATCTATACACATTCAGGACTTGAGACTATTTTTAGATGAAATTACATTCAATTACCTTCAAAACGACAGGTGGCACGACCCGTGACGACTTACGGTTTAAAAGATACAGTATGATTTTCCCTCCGTCCCTAAATAAGTGTCAACTATTGACTTTTAAAGTCTTCCTTTTTTAACTTTGACCTTAAATTATTTTAATTGTGTTACGTAATACTTGATGCAAAATATGTGAATAGATTGATTTTAAATGTATGTTTTCATTAGTATAATTTTCATTAAGTATTACATAACAAAAATGAATTAATTTAAGGTCAAAGTTGAAAAGAAAAGACTTTAAAAATCAACACTGGACATTTATTTAGGGACGGAGGGAGTATGATTTTTCGAACATTTACAAAAATCTACCAAAACAACCTGAGTACCATACGCTCTTACGCCCAAGGTCCGGAAGGGCGTATGGTTTGTACTCAGAAACTGTGAAAATGCATTTTTAGGCAGAAGGCCTTATGCTCAGCCCATGAGGGCGTATGATCAGGGCGTATGACCTGTACTCAGAAACACATAAAACCACTTTTAATTGAGGAAGACCTTATTGCCCAGAAGTGGAAGGCCTTATGCTCCATTCTCAGATTTTTACCAAGACCACAACTTTTAGCAACTTACTCTAATTTCCGGAAAGACGACTTCCAAGACTCGAAATTTAATGAAACTTTCCATATTTCTTTAGTATGCCATTGGGCTCATTTTCATACAAAAACATTTACCGAACGACTTCCCGAAAGGGGTACTTTACAAATGAGACGGGTTATGCAAATAACCCGTTTTGACCCATATTCACTACAAACAACCCATACGACTTCCGTTTTACATCAAACTTGACCAACATCGATAACTTATCATAACAAACATGCTTCAATGACACTTGAACCGTTTACCATCCAAAATGGGTACGTTTATACTAAATCCAAACGCCCCTTTAACATTACTCCAAAAACACCTAACCCATACTTTGACTTACCAAACGACTACCAAATCGTTATACAACTCTTGACATACAATTTGCCATACGGCTACACTTTAACAACCCATAAAAGACTAACGGGGGTACAAGCTTACACATAAGCCCGGTATCTACCTAGGTTCTACATTCTTACCAATCTACCCACATCACATAACCAATCCTTAACTCATATATCCAAATCATCCATATAAGCACGCCAACCTATAAAACGGTTAGACAACTAAACCGTAAGCACAAAGGCTTAGTAAGCAAAACGATCATAACATACAATTATACTTCAATCCACATAAGCATCATATACATAAACACTTACTTCATGGCTCACTACTCAAGTCTCATCTAGCACATAACATCAACATAATCCATAACACCAATTCATCACATAAGCCATATCCATGGCATCACATAAGCATAACACAAGTTCATATCACTTGTCATACAACATACATAACACATATGTTAGAAATCCATATAACACATGTTACCATCATTTTACTTACCTTAATCCAAGCTACATCATAACAAGAACATCATCATCATCTCATTCTTCCATCATCATAATCATCATCTTTAACAATAATCAAAACCTAACAACATAACAATCAAATACATAAACAAGGGTTAACCTAACCCATAAAACATACCCATCTTTCATTCTACATCATCATATGATCATATCTTGATCATATGATGAAAACCCACTTAATCCATAATCTATAACTTCAATAACATCAAGAACATACATACTTACTTGTGGGGGATCATAGCTAGGAAGGACCATAAACATCAAGACTTGATCATTTTCTTTCTAAGCCATCAAGACAAGCCTTTTCCCTCCCATTTCTTGGTCTAGAACCGGCCTTCCACATACATGAATAATGTGGAATTATCTAGACTTCTTGGATAAATAATTGACTAGGCACAAGTTTGGGTTAATGGCACTAATGGTCCCTCAAGTCCCATTCCTTCTATTTTGGCCTCAACTAACTTTATACCATAATTGACTTATGACAACATAAGTCCCTTAAGTTTATTCCCTTTCTATTCTTGCCACAATATACTTTCCATAGCTATATAACACATACTTTAACCATCACTTGACTATCGGGTTTGACTAAAACGCAACCTTTGTTGACTGGCCAATCACGTAAGGCCTTTGGTCCACTTTCATCTAGGGTGGGGTACCAATACCCGGGGAACGGGTCTACCAATTCTACCCCCTTATTTAGATTTCGTCCCCGAAATCTCTCGTCTACTTCTAACCAAAACTTAGTTTCACCTTACCTCCATTTTTAGCACTTTCCATTCTTCATCCCCTTTTTTGATTGCACGATCTAATGATCTTACAATTCAAGGTCCACTATACATACACTATACCCCTAGCTCATTCCATTTCTAGCTTAACTTTTCTAACATTTTGTTTCTTTTTAGTCATTATGTCATTCAAGACATAATCCTTGCTACCAATATATGCCATTTAACCATTTCTACGTCTATCACATAACCTTCTAACTAGTTCCATTTAAACTTTCCAGTCAAGGACTATGTGTCACTTGAACATTACACACCCTTTTTAACTTTTTATAAGTCGATTATTCATTAACTTTCTACTTTTATCGCAACCTTACCACTAACTCATTGACATTTTACTACACGTTACATTCGCCTTTACTTTTCTTCTCAAAATTTTATAGAGCTTTTAGTCCATATTAGCGTTTATTAGCATTCATTACTCTACATTTTCCCTCAATTTATATTGCAACAAGCATATCATTTCAACTTTAATCGTTTCAACTCACACTTAAACACCTAAGTCCTATACTTCACTTGACGTTACCCACCTAGGGTCGTCATTCCACTCATCATCTATCCACCTATCTTAACTCTTTATGACTTCTAATCATCCTAGACTCCATTTTTACCCTTTTACCCTACTCATGCCATGTCGGGAACACATAAGCCCACTCGTTCATGCTTCCTCATTTACATGGAGAGGCGTCCCAAACGATGTAAATCAAGAAATACAACCTCATGGTTCGGTGATTTACAACTTCTTTATTTAAATGAAAAAGGCGTCTCAATCCATTTAAATAAGGAAATCATAAACCAACCTACTCATACACTTCCGACATAACACTCGCACTACTATTTCTTGCTTTAACTTTCAATCTCTCATTTTCATTTTATATTTCACTCATTATTTAAACCTTTCCATTTTCTAGCTTAGATCCGCTTTACTTTAACATTTTCCCCGAATGGACTATTACACATGCCAAGGATGTAGGCAATCTTTTCCGGTGAAGGCAATACGTTTCATCCCGAAGGATTTCTTTAACATTCATTGAATTGATCATCCCGAAGGATACCACCTTTAACATTCGTCCCGAAGGATCATTAACATTCATCCCGAAGGATCTTTAACATTCACACTTTATCACTTCCACATTATAGTATTGGATCCAAGCTATTAACATTTTAACATACACTCCTTATCTCATCCATTTTATTTAGTGAACGCAAGCTCATAGTGCATATGAACTTGCTTATTATAAGTACACACTTCTATGTGTTTATCATTTTTCATTCTAAATCCGCTTTAATCATTTTCACTCTTTTACTTTATCCTCTAGTCCACCCGACTCTTTCCATTTTTAAACCTTGCATAGGTTAACTTACATTCATTCATTAGTACCATTCGTTCTTCTTGCACGTTTTAGTTACTTACACATTTTCTACGTCGTTACACTTTTCACTCTAGCTTACATTCTTTAACCCGCACTAACCATTTCCACCTTTTTACATTACAAGTTAGTCTACTCAACTCTTTTACATATAGACTTTACACATATCGTCAACTGCAACGCATACATTCATTATAATAATTACCGCTAATGACCTTAGCCATAATATAATGATTTCAGGGCAACACCTTTACCTCATGCATACTCATCTTATTCGCTCTTACATTCTTAACTCATCGCATTATTATCCTTATACCTTAACTTCTTCTTAATCCGTCTCTACACCACATTAACGTCAATCATTAGACATATATATATATATAACGAGACCATATGTTGGTCACATTAATATCCTACGGATCACAATGATTACATGTCGTTATTCTTTAGCCTCATTCTTTACCCTTCATACATTTAACACTACATCATTAGTACATTAGCTTCATCTTATCTTTTCACGTTATAATATAGCACCTATACAATGTCCATACTATAGATGTCAACATTTAAACTTACTCTTTAACCCATCTCTAATACCAATTACCATTCCTATTCACCTTCCATTACCGTTACTCTAACATACGTTCATATGATCACCGACACCAATCAAGGTGCACGGTTAACTAGTCATTTAAACACTTCAAGTCCTCCTTGGACTCACATCACATAAACATTAAAATGTTAAAACACATTTATCATACTTACTAACTTAAGTTCACATGTCACGTCACACATTCCTTCTTTTAACTTAAACGTTTATCTTACGCATTTCTTACACCTACGTCCAACATTCCTACGAGTGGTTTAAGTCTAGGCAACCTAAAGGACACCTAATTTGCTTAAACCTGGCTCTGATACCAAGTTGTTACACCCCGTGCCCGCTTAGACCAAAAACTTTGAAATTTGACGCGGAAACGCTTGACTTTTATGGACATACTGTCACTCTTTGGACAACTGACAAAAATCTATACACATTCAGGACTTGAGACTATTTTTAGATGAAAGTACATTCAATTACCTTCAAAACGACGAGTGGCACGACCCGTGACGACTTACGGTTTAAAAGATATAATTTTTCGAACATTGACAAAAATCTACCGAAACAACCTGAGTACCATACGCTCTTACGCCCAAGGTCCGGAAGGGCGTATGGTCTGTACTCAGAAACTGTGAAAATGCATTTTTAGGCAGAAGGCCTTATGCTCAGCCCATGAGGGCGTATGATCAGGGCGTATGACCTGTACTCAGAAACACATAAAACCACTTTTAATTGAGGAAGGCCTTATTGCCCAGAAGTGGAAGGCCTTATGCTCCATTCTCAGATTTTTACCAAGACCACAACTTTTAGCAACTTACTCTAATTTCCGGAAAGACGACTTCCAAGACTCGAAACTTAATGAAACTTTCCATATTTCTTTAGTATGCCATTGGGCTCATTTTCATACAAAAACATTTACCGAACGACTTCCCGAAAGGGGTACTTTACAAATGAGACGGGTTATGCAAATAACCCGTTTTGACCCATATTCACTACAAACAACCCATACGACTTCCGTTTTACATCAAACTTGACCAACATCGATAACTAAATCCAAACGCCCCTTTAACATTACACCAAAAACACCTAACCCATACTTTGACTTACCAAACGACTACCAAATCGTTATACAACTCTTGACATACAATTTGCCATACGGCTACACTTTAACAACCCATAAAAGACTAACGGGGGTACAAGCTTACACATAAGCCCGGTATCTACCTAGGTTCTACATTCTTACCAATCTACCCACATCGCATAACCAAGCCTTAACCCATATATCCAAATCATCCATATAAGCACGCCAACCTACAAAACGGTTAGACAACTAAACCGTAAGCACAAAGGCTTAGTAAGCAAAACGATCATAACATACAATTATACTTCAATCCACATAAGCATCATATACATAAACACTTACTTCATGTCTCACTACTCAAGTCTCATCTAGCACATAACATCAACATAATCCATAACACCAATTCATTACATAAGCCATATCCATGGCATCACATCTTTTATATAATAAAACAAAACCCCTAGTGGGGACTTTTACATTTCAAAAAAATCAAATCATACCTTATTAAGTAATAATCAATTTATTATTATTATTATTTTCTTAAATATTAAATAAGAAAAGCCTAAATACTTCTAAATTTATTCATATTCTACAAAAAAACGAATGTGATTTGTAATCATTCAATAAAAACTTACAAAAATATATGTGTCAAAATATAAAAAATTAAAACTTGAAAACGGTGGAGCAAGTTTTTCAAAGATTTGGGCTGAAACTTAAGATTCAGTATCATTCCCACTAAATATTTGAAGTCCCAACATTCTCAAATTCCTCCTCCATCAATCAAACTCGATCTCTTATAATTCATTCACGCACAATCATTGACACAAGAACATCTCCTCCAAATCTAATTAATATTAAAACCCACTACATTCATAAATAACCTTAATTCAATACCTCAATCAAAGTACAATGGTTTTGAAGGTCCTGTTATAATAATTAAAACCCGAAATTAAAAATAATAATTTATTTAAATGATTAGAAAAAACCTCGCGCGTGCGCGGGCATTATATCTAGTAAGCATAACACAAGTTCATATCACTTGTCATACAATATACATAACACATATGTTAGAAATCCATATAACACATGTTACCATCATTTTACTTACCTTAATCCAAGCTACATCATAACAAGAACATCATCATCATCTCATTCTTCCATCATCATCATCGTCATCTTTAACAATAATCAAAACCTAACAACATAACAATCAAATACATAAACAAGGGTTAACCTAACCCATAAAACATACCCATCTTTCATTCTACATCATCATATGATCATATCTTGATCATATGATGAAAACCCACTTAATCCATAATCTATAACTTCAATAACATCAAGAACATACATACTTAGTTATGGGGGATTATAGCTAGGAAGGACCATAAACATCAAGACTTTATCATTTTCTTTCTAAGCCATCAAGACAAGCCTTTTCCCTTCCATTTCTTGGTCTAGAACCGGCCTTCCACATACATGAATAATGTGGAATTATCTAGACTTCTTGGATAAATAATTGACTAGGCACAAGTTTGGGTTAATGGCACTAATGGTCCCTCAAGTCCCATTCCTTCTATTTTGGCCTCAACTAACTTTATACCATAATTGACTTATGACAACATAAGTCCCTTAAGTCTATTCCCTTTCTATTCTTGCCACAATATACTTTCCATAGCTATATAACACATACTTTAACCATCACTTGACTATCGGGTTTGACTAAAACGCAACCTTTGTTGACTGGCCAATCACGTAAGGCCTTTGGTCCACTTTCATCTAGGGTGGGGTACCAATACCCGAGGAACGGGTCTAACACAGAGTACACCTATGCCATTCGGCTAAGCTTTAAGAGCACCAACAATGAGGCGGAGTACGAAGCCTTACTAGCAGGATTGAGAATCGCTCGGAAAATGAAGGTGCAGGTGTTGGAAGTCAAGGTGGATTCCAATTTGGTGGCAAGCCAGATTAATGGGGACTTTGTTGCGTACAAAGATAGCATGATGAATCTAAAGACGATATTTAGCCAAGACCAAAGAATATATTGCATGTTTCGACCAGTTCAAGATTCGGAACATTCCGAGAGCACAGAATCAAAAGGCGGATATACTAAGCAAGCTGGCATCCGTGGCATTCGACCATCTAATGAAAGAAATCCTTGTGGGGGTCTTGGAAAAGCCATCGAAAGAAGAGGAAGTTGTTAATGCCATTGTGGAGGAAGAAGAAGAAAACTGGATGACCCCAATCATTCGGTCCAAGCAGGAAGGTGTGTGGCCGAAAGACCAAAATGAGGCCCGAGCTCTCCGAATGAAGATAAAACAGTACGCTCTGATTGATAACGTACTTTTCAAAAAGTCTTATCTGGGCCTAATGTTAAGATGTGTCGGACCGCTCCAAGCAAATTACATCATCCGAGAGGTGCATGAAGGAGAATGTGGGATGCACTCCTGACCACGATCAGTGGTAGCAAAGCTGATGAGGCAAGGTTATTATTGGCCAACCATGCACCGAGATACCAGGGAAGTGGTCCAAAAGTGTGATTCTTGCCAAATACATGCACATGTTCCGAAGCTCCCGAAGACCGTGATGACTTCGATCATGGCGCCGTGGCCATTCTATCAGTGGGGAATGGACGTATTGGGACCCCTACCGGAAGCGCCGGGGAAAATCAAGTTTGTTATTGTGGCAATCGACTATTTCACCAAATGGATGGAAGCCAAGCCGTTGGTAAGAACGACCGGGAAGGACGTCAAGAAATTTGTCTGGGAGAACATAGTGTGCAGATTTGGATTACCGAGGGTAATTATAACAGACAACGGGAGTAACTTCATTCATGATCCCTTTAATAGTTGGTGCGAGAGGTTGAATATAACCCAGAAAAAGAGCTTGATGAAAGGATTCAAATCGAGGCTCGGTAGGGAAAGAGCCGGATGGGTGGACGAATTACCGAATATCATATGGGCGCACCGTACTTCTCTGAAGACAAGCAATGGAGAAACACCGTTCAACCTCATGTACAGAAGTGAAGCGGTCATCCCGGCAGAAATAGGAATGCCTACCTTTCGGACCATGGTGACGGAAGAAAAGGAGAATGACGAGAGAATCTGCCTAAACCTTGACCTACTGCAGGAGCGAAGGGAAATGGCTGCAATCCGGGAGGCAAAGTACAAAAAGAAGGTAGAGCAGTACTACAACCGGAGGGTTTGCCCCGAATCGTTCAAGGTAAGTGTAAAAGTTTAATGAAAAATTCTTCTAAAATGGAACGTTGTTAAAATACACAGTAATTGGATTTCAGTCGTAACTTGTTTATCTGCTAATCGACTAACGTGAAAATAAAAATACATCCCAAATCATTCAAGGTAGGTGATTTTGTATACCGAAGGAACGAGGCAAGCAGGGTTGAAAATCAAGGAAAGCTGGGACCCAATTGGGAAGGACCATACCGGGTCGTGGAAGCTTCCCAAACCGGATCATATAAATTGGAGACGATGGAGGAGAAAGAAGTACCACGAACGTGGCATGCCATCAACCTTAGAAAGTGTTTTCTGTAAATGTATGGCTAATGTATCTAATGTAACGTCCGAAAGGACTTGGTATTAACTATTTGAATGACAAATGCAGCTACCCTACAGTTAAGGGGAAGCAATTTTCTCTACGTATCATATTCTTACATTACTTATCACGTTCTGAACATAAGTTGAAAGTGATCCCTCCGAGAGGCTCGCGACCTCCGGAGATCAGTGGTCAATGTTCAAAGATGGTTCATACCCAAAAAGGGGTTGCCATGCAACTAAGGAAAAAAGGCCGAATGGTGCACGACACCCGAAATCGGTTTATACCTAAAAAGGGGTTGCCATGCAACTAAGGCAAAAAGGCCGAATGGCGCACGACGCCCGAAATCGGTTTATACCCAAAAAGGGGTTGCGATGCTGATGCATGGTTTTGCGACCTTACAAATAAGGCAAAAAGGGTGAACGGCGCACGACGCCTGAAATCGGTTCACACCCAAAAAGGGGTCGCCGCGCAGCTATGCTGGGGCAATAGAATCACACCCAAAAAGGGAATAAGACGAAAGTCCAAGGCATAGAATGCCGAATGGCCGCAAACATCTCAAACTGTCTCAATGGCGTAAACGGTATGTGAAATAAAAAAAAAAAAAAAAAAAAAAAAAAAAATAAAAAAAAAAAGGAGAGAAAGATGCAAATACAACATATGTTATAACTGACGAAGTAACCATTACGGACAACTTTAAAGATGTACAAAAAAGCATACGATTCATTAAATTCACAAGTTATTACATTCATCCGAATCATTTCAATTGTTCCCAAACCTATTCTAACGGCCCGAAGGCCTTACATCTTTCGAACAACTGTTGTAAAAATAACAAGGATTAAATAAGCTTCACGAGAAATCCGAAGCGGCCTTATTCCGTAGTCAAAACGGAGGTGCTCAGATTTCACAAATAATCAAGTCTTTCAAGGAGCTGACGCGTCCTCTTCTGCTGTGGAGTCCTGGGTAAGGGGGGCTTGAGTCTCAGGAGCTTCGGAAGTCGGTCCGGTGGCAACCTCAGCCATAACGGTCTCTGCAGGCCTGGACGGAGCAGGATCAGGGAACATATCCATCAGTTCCTCAAGAGATTTGTGATAGGCATTACTGATCTTCTTGACGTAAGGATACTCCGCGACAAAGAGTCCGTCATATAAAGGCTGGAATTTTGTTTCGGCTTCCATATCCAAGTCGTCCACATCGGCCAAAACCCTAGCCACATCCTCCGGCGAACGATCCAAACTAGCACCATCTAAAAATCCAGACATGGAAGACAGGCTGAAGGGAGCGGCCAAGCGTTGTTTGTACTCATGACTGTTCAGAAGCCGACGGACCATCTCCGGAATAAATTCTTTGACAACCTTGAAGCGTTCCATTTCCGTTTGGCCCATTTTAACGGCCAGGTCCTTCTTTTCCTAGTGAAGCTCTAGGTTCTCCTTCTCCTCCTCGCTCAGTTTAGCCTTAGTCTCAGTCAACTCGGCCTCCAAGGCCCTGATCTGCTCAGCTTGTTCCCCAGAAACCCTCTTCTATTCATCCCTCTCCTTCTTCAGTTCCGAGATACGGCTCGTAAGATCTGATTCCTTAACCATACAGCTGGCATGCACATGCCTCAACTTCTTAAGTTCCTCCATCTCTTGGGCCACACTCCCGCACTGTTGATGGGCGAGGTACAATTCGCCATGTTCACGGAGGAGGGACTCAAATCGGAACAAGATGTCCGACTGAGCCGTGGATCCCCGGCCCAACAACATCCAGGCCCTCTGACAAGCCTCCTCATCACCCAGACTTTCCAGATACGCTTCCTCCCGGAGAGTGGGCAAGTTCATCATCAAATCCCGGCAAACTTTCCAACTGTTCAAACGGTCATCCTTCCTGACTGACCATTCCGGGATAAACAACGCCTCAGGGTCATCATCTCCTAAGACCTTTTCCTTGCCACGGCCGGAAGAGGCACCAAAAGAACTTCCTGAAAGGTGAATAGACAACACGACCGTTACTACCATATATAAAAAGGGGGGAAGGAAAAATGCACGTATAAATGCGTCCGAATAGCTTACCGGTGTCAGCAGCTCCAAATTGGGGGTTCGCACCCTCGTTGACCTCCGGTTATTTCCTCGTCTCGTCTGAACGAAGTGATCGAATAGGGGCAGGATTAGGAATGGGCTCCAAAGAATCCAAATCCACCACGTGGATATCCTCTGTTGGCCTGCTCCGTTTGGCCAGACGGACTACACCACTTCCTCCCTTGCCATGCTGGACGCGTACCTTTGTTTTGCTGACTCCCACTCCCTGCTGGGACTGAAGAGCCAACCGGGCAGTGGCTTGTTCTTGTTTCCTTCGCTTGGCCTCCAGAACTCTCTCATCAGCCACCTCGACCTTCCTCTGCACGGCCGTTTTCTCAGGAATATCGGTGTTTGACGGGGCCGGGGCGGTCACATGTAGCTCGTGGGACTGACCCTCATGGTAATTGTCCCCCTTTTTCATGTTGGCACCCTTCCGAATCTTAGGCTTAATCAGATACTCAGATATGGTTAAAGCTGCAGAAAGTGAGAATACAAGTCAGTTAGAAAAAAGCACGCATATATACATCAACACAGAAAAAAGGCAAAGACAAAAGATGTAAGGCAATACCCTTTCCCTCGGCATCTCTAAGTGTCGCCCGGTAACCGGGATGCTCCCAGTGAGAGGTTAGCCCAACGGCATAAAGAAAACCCGGAGGAATTAGAATAAGGTCGATCACATTCTCGGACAGTCATTCGGCGTCTTCAACACTAAACTCACCCTTCGGAAAAGGGTCCGATATATCAGAATCATGATGCCTCCAAGGCATCGCGAACAGAATAGCCTGTATGTCTATCAAAAAGAAATTATGTTTTCAGCCTTTCAGACCGGTCAGGATCTCCCTGAAGCAAACCCTCTTCTCCTTGCCGCTCCTCTTCTCAAAGGAGAACCAATGGCCCTGTTTACTCAGCCTGTAGAAAGCTCGGAATAGAGGAGTTGTGGGGGTGATATGCAGGCTTCGGTTATACACCTCAAAAAGAGTCGCACGGTGCAGACCCAGCGGAACCAACTGAGAAATATGTACTTTGTAATATCTAATAATGTACAGCAAAAATGTGGAGAAGGGTACGCTAAGACCTCCCTCATAAAAATACTCCAGATATAAACCTATAGCATCATCCGGTAGTTCATCCATAGTCATGCCCGCCGGAGCCGGTCTCGGAAGTAGATCCCTAGGAATACCGAATTCTAACGACACCAAGGTTACTGCCGTCTCGTCCATTCGGGAGGAATACTTTTGAATATCAAACTTGGGTATAAATTCCCCAACTTCCTGAGTATCCTCTTCATAAATTGTAACGGGAGAATTCGACATAGCCTAACCGAAGGAGAATGGGATATAGCCGAATAGCAAAAATACAAAGTATGGATGATGCGGAACATACCTCTTGGGATGAATGACTTGTGCAGAAACCGCTCGGATTGATTCACAAAGTTCGGTCGGGAAAATGCTACCGGAAGGCGTGTCAGAAGAAAGCGAAGAATTACGGTGGTAAAAATGATACAAATGACGCTATTTATAGGTGAAGAGAAGGAGCGTGAAACATCGCGCCTTGTCAGATGCTGAAGTGGCGCTATCTCACCCACGCGATAGACACACACACACGTGTCTAAATCTTACGACTATAGTAAAAATGGCGTCCCTCCTTAAAATGAAGCCATAATGATTTTTGGTAGGTTATGCGTGGCGCCCAACGTACTCAAGTCTAGCGGACTAAGCCTTCCGGAAATACTGAAATGGGATTCCAAGATTCACAGAGTATCACACCATCGGCATGGCCAATACTATGATATTGGGGGGGGACATGTTGGCATATGTGTCCGGACGGCCTACCTTGTCCGGACGTCTGAACGACATGGCGCCCTTCGGAAGAAAGACCGAAGTGCACCTAATCCGCCTGGCCAGTGTCACCCTCAGCAACAGGATAAGTGGGGTACCCCTTTGGACAGATGGCAACAGCAGCCTAGCTGCCGCCACCCCGGGATTTAGGGGATTGTGTCTGCGACACATATTCGAAAAACCCGCTGCCGCCATTTCAGGTACCAAAGCTAGTTAGTATAAATATCCAGCTCATTTACTACTCTCAACTAACTTTTACCTTTCATATTTACTCTCAATCATTACTTAAACCTTTTGGATTATCCAATACTTACTTTCACGCCGGAGCTTGGTCCTGGGATAACACCCGGGGCGAGCCTAACGTGAGTGTCTCTTGTGTGTAGGTACTTCAGAACCTTAGCAAGACCTTGTCCGAAAGATCTGACTTCATTTCCGAAGTAGTTGCAGGTTTATACTTCAAAACAAGGCATGAGACTCATGTTAAATACGATTCAATTAAAACAGATTCGTCGTCTGTTTCCCAGGGTACAACTGCCAAAGCTGATGCACAGCCGGACGTGACAAACTTGCCTGAAAGATCACAGAAGTAACTTGCGTTTCTGCTAGAATTCGTATGCTATAGAGCTTCATTTTTGGGATAATCAAACTAAATGAGAATGGGTTTAATTTATAGCCTTTAACATGTCTTGGTCACCAAGACAGTATCTGTTAAAAACTTAAACCGATTTGCAAATCTGTTAAATACTTAACACGATTTGAAACCTATTATTATCACAACCAAATCTATTACAAAAAGATCCGTGCACAAGCTCGAATTTTCGGAGCTACATTCGTGTTCGCATGTCTATTTTTGACAATACCAAGATTCCCTTATAAACAAGATTTCATTTCAGGTTTTGGGCGATGTGGGATGCAACATTTTTCCCATATTTTGTGTTTCACGTGCCTCACTTTGAGACACAATATCTCATTCATACCAACTCTTTTTTTGACACATTTTAGCTCATTGCGAAGCTCTCGTCAAGGAGAAAGCAAAGCTACCAAGAAATATAAATAAATATAAGATATACATATATTAAATAGTGTCCAAAAATTACAAAAACTCATTTTGTAAACTCATTTTTCCAACATCATAATCATTGATGATCATTATAGGATTAGGATTAGAATTGAGGATACAAAGAGGCAGTATTTTTGAAATTTGATCGATTATATATTAGATACACAAATGTACAAAATTAAGGCTAAAATGTGAGCATAAGTTTCATAAGGTGTATCTAAAGATCCTGGTTGTAGCATGATTGAAGTCAATGGTGTTGTTCACGAGTTCTTAGCTGGTGAAGGAATGGTTGTGCAGCAAAAATACTATATCCAACTAATTTTTTGTACAACACATATGGGCAAAAAACACATGGGAAGAGGAAAAGAAAGACTAGAAGAGGAATGGCAAGATGTGCCTTCTCGCAGAAGACAAAATGGGAATAGGAAATAGCACAACAGCGAGGCATCGATCACCAAGTTTTTCATCTCTAATCTTCCTAACGGTTGTACACCGTGGGACATTTCATACGTATTCGGAGGGTTTGGGGACGTTACTGGGTCATATATCGCGAAGAAGAAGGATAAATTTGGAAACAGGTTTGGCTTTATTACTTTCAAGAAGGTTAAGGATGTCAAAGAGCTTGAAAAGAGGATGAACGGTGTGAAGATGGGGAATAACAAACTTAGTGTAACAACCATGATTTTAGCAGGTTAGTCTAACTATTAGTTTCGATCTATTTAACTTTTGCTTGGTGTGACTTAAGTGTTTTGTGTGGCATATGTGTGATATACGTGTGCTTTGGCACTAAATCCCTTTGTGAGATTTTATGGTTGTGAGTTGAGTAGTATTGATTTTGGGATAAGTTCATTTTGATTACCTTGGTGGTGTACAAACGACTTGTGTAGTTTTGGTGTTTTGTGGTTTTTGCGTAACAAGTCTTCGTTCAAGTATTTGAGCGTTAGTAAGTTACGTGGATTTTGTTTTATGGGGTTATATTTATAGAGAGTGTGAAATTCTATTTTTGGGAACTTTGTTTTGAAAATGATAATTATTCGGGTTGTCGTAAAATGACGAATTATCGCGTAAGATGTTAGGTTTCGGTATAGGCTTTTATAAAATAACGAAAACACAAGGTTTTAAGTGTAATAATTAATATTAATAAAAAAAATTTTAAATATATATATTTAGGGGGGCGGCCGAATTTAGGGATTAGGGGGAAAAAGGAAACAAATTTTAGTCAAATTATAATTACTAATTAAAAGGGTTATCTAGAATGTTCTTAGGATTAGTATAAATACAAAACCAAAACCCCCTCGCCTCTTTTTTTGTAAATTTTGGTCGACCAAAGGAGAAGCAAGGAGAAAAAAATTAGGGTTTTATTATTGAAGCCTAAAAATCAAGATCAAGTATAATTTTCAATACTTGTGTTCAATTAATTATTATGATTCATGTAATACAAGTTATGATGGATCTAGGGTTTATGTTTACTTCTGTAAATTAATGATATATAACATGTTGGGATCATTAATTAGTAATATTATGATGATTGGTGAAGAGATTAGGGTATAAAACATGTTAGATATTGAGTTAGGGTTTGGACAATTCATAGTGCTGTAAAGATACAATGATATTTAATAGATGAGGATGAGTTAATCAATGATTCTTGAGTCTAAATTGTAGTTCAGAGAACCTGCTTTCCAAAAAGTCCGGCCACGATTGATTTCGAGGTAGGGAAGTCAGTCTAATGATTTTTGCAAGTAAAGGTGTCAAAACTGTTAAACCGGGACAGATTTAGGTTAAAAGTATTGAGGTAAAAATGGTTTTAAAAGTTAATTTTGGTTAGCCCTTCTGGAGAAATTGATTTCTATATTCCCTTTGACTTCCACGTGAAAATTAGCCGATAATAAGTTGTGCAAGTATGGTTGTTGGGTCAAAACATTTTGGTGTGCGTTCAGATCCGAATCTGGATAGTTTTTATGTTTGATTTTTCAAAGAGTACTTGTGTGTGTTTTGAGTACATGGCCTTCTGGGAGAAGCTTGTATGCTCATGAAGGACCATGGTGAATTTTTAGTGTGAGTTTTGGAGTTTATTTTGTCATGATTTTATGTGGGTAAAAGTACCCCAAAAATCTGCGTATTTTGGAAAAGTATATGCAAGGGATTTAGTGAGTGTAAGTGTTTGGTAGTGGTTAGTACGGAGTCTAGGTGATCCATGGTGGTTTACATGAACCTTAGACATACATCATATGTGTGCTACATGGACTATAGCTTTTAGCTTGGTCGCGTGTAATGTGATCTTATTTTGTTGTATAGATTTGTGATTGATAATTTAGAAGCTGCAAAGTTTGAGGTGAGTTTCATAGTCCCATTTTTACTTTGTTTTAACTTGGGATGGGAATGATGCTTATGTTGAAATATTTTTGAGTTACTGTGATTATGTGGTCGTAAAATGCATGGACTTGTAAGTGTTATTATACGTGTATTGCATGTTATGAGATTATTGTGTGGTGATTCTGTGTGGTCCATTTGGAGGGTAGCTATGCTCCCATTATCCAATTGGAGAGTAGTAGCTCTACTCACTATTATTCTGTGTGGTCTGATCAGAGGGTAATGATTACCCATTATTGTGAACTTGGATCATGGGCGCGTTCGTCCCAAATTGATGTTGGATATTGATATTGGATCGTGGGCACGTTCCGTCCCTTATGTCCCGTTTGCTGGTTAGTTGGTTGCGATTACATGCTAGTTGTATAATAACTATTTTTACTGTCCTGCTATGTTTTATAATCACAGTGAACTGGTTGCCTGAGATATATTTTGTGTGTCCTAAACCTATGAACCTTGACCGGATCTAAACACACACGTTGTGTTGGGGATACTTTGAGTATATATTTGATAGCACGCGGAATTTACTAACAAGTACTTAGAAGAATATGAGTTTGTGTTTGGTGATTGATTAGATAAAACATTAAGAACACACAATGATATCAACCAAACTATCACTTCAATATATCGAACGATTACAATTATGAACATGAAGGATATTAGGTATTCTATGTATTCGATCTGAATGATATATATAAACCCTAATCTAAGGATCTCCTTTTATAATGTAAAGAGTCCTTTACACGTTAAACATCTAACCGTATCATTCTATACAAATAAGATATATACCATATCTTTTCTATAATTATCTTCAAAACGGTTTCACCTTGATCTCTTAAGCAGTCCTAACTGTTCTTCCTTCAGCAGTCCTAACTGCTCTTCCATCAGCAGTCTTAACTGTTCTTGTATCAGCAGTCTTAACTGTTCTTGTATACTTCAACCGTACTAACTGCTTAAGTTTAATTCCCAACAATCCTCCCCTAAACTTATGATTTAGATGCAAATCAATAAGTTTCTTGAATTAAACATCTGATTTCGTTGATGGGGTGAATTCTTTCAAACACTTAACTTTAATCACGAAACACTTTGGGAATTATCTTCACATATCATACTCTTTTGGTCAACTCTTCAAAAATTACCAAAATTAATTTAATTCCATCAAGGAATTAATTCCTTATACCAACCCAAGAGTTAATTCTTCATATCAACCACGCATTGAATGTCATTAAACCGTCATTAACTCTATAAAAACTCACATATCTACAAAAAATCTTCTTCAACACAAATCTTTAACTCTTCAACCACAATGAATTCTTCTCCACCAAACATCATAGAAATCTCATCTGACTCTTCTTCAGATTCTGAAGATTCAGGTTGGAACAACTATTTTCCTCCAAACTATTCTTCAACTTCAAGAGTTAGTCTTTCTAAGAAAAAGACTGAAATATCCTCATCTGAAGATCTTTCCTCCGATGAACTTCCTCCTTATGTGAATGATTCATCCTCCTCTTCATCTGACTCGTCTGACTCATCTGACGATGATGAACTTCGAAAACTATCAGACTTACTAACCAAAGAATTTGAGAAAGCAGCATCATCAGTGAAGATCCCTGTTCCAAAGAAGAAGATCTCTGTTCCAAAGAAGAAGCCTGAGAAGAAACAAGTTCCATCTCCAAGATCAGGAATACTGGCACTTCCCTGCAAAAAGGTGTCTGACCTCATGGAAAAGGAAAAACCATGCCGGATTCATTGGAAAAGGAAAAGGAAAGCTTGAGTAGTTGTGTTGTGTAGGTTGTTTTGTTGGTTAGTGTAGGTTGTGTGTTTTGTTGGTAGGTTTTGTTGGTTTTTCCTGTGTGAAGCTTTTGTAATGAATCATCTTTAATGAATAGACTTTAAGCACTTCTTTATAATTCATCTCTGACTTCTTAATTCCTCCCCTGAATTTCATAATCATCAATCATCTTTAACAGCAACTAGAACAAACTTTAATCCTCCCCTGTTTGGAAGAATTCTCACCATCAGATGAATTAGAAAATAAGTTATCCAAACTCAGCATCCAATAAGACCATTTTTACAAGTTACCATCAATTCAGTTGTTTTAGTTTCAAACTACTCTCAACACTTCCAGATGTATTACCTTCTGAGAGAGGTGTATCACAGAGCATAAACTCAGTAGGAACTAAGTTTTGAACAATCAATACAAACTGGTGAAGCCAGCAGTTCAGACTGTTAACTCCAGCAGTACTAACTGTTAGCAAAAAGTTTTCAGAGATAAAATCAATTTTAAGCTTAATGTGGATTCGAAAACAGTTTTATCCACTTATAGTTTTTAGCAAACTATCAGCTATGAACGGATTTGACTTGTCTTTACCAATAGCCATTTGCTATGGACTAGCCAACTCTTCACACTTAGATTTGGTGAGTTGATAACCAACCAGTTTTTGGTAAACTGTCAACCATAAACGGATTTGAGTAGTCTTTACCAGAAACCGTTTGATCTGGACTAGTTGATTCTTATGTTGATTAGACATGGTGAATCAATTACCATTTGTTGTGTGACAAGCATTCACACTTGACAATCCAAACCACCATACTTTTCAAAGCACAATCCAAAGCAAAAAGCTTTTCTTAACCTGAAATGTTAGTCCAAAACCAAAGAAAACACAATACATAATATTCTCTTTTAACAGTTATTCCATTTGACTAACAAATTTACAAGCATCTTAACACTATTCAAGCAATCTCAACTATACAAATAGCACAATTAACAGTACACAATCCAAAAACATTTACCATTAATCTTTTGAGGGATTAAGCATTCCAATACCTGTTACCAAGTACTGAAATCTGCTTACATCAAAACCTTTTGTTAAGAGATCAGCAAAGTTGTTATCAGTGTGTATTTTAACAACTTGTATTAACTTCTTTTCAGCACAGTCTCTTATAAAATGATGTCTAATTTCAATATGTTTAGTTTTTGAATGTTGAACTGGATTCTTAATGATACACATTGTACTGTTATTGTCTATATGTATAATTGTGTTTAAGAAATTGTACCCATAATCAAGCATCTGGCTTTGAATCCATAGAACTTGAGCACAACAACTTGCAGCTGCCACATATTCTGCTTCAGTAGTAGATATAGCCACCATAGTCTGCTTCTTACACTGCCAAGAGATTAATCTTCGACCTAAGAATTGACAACCACCTGTTGTAGACTTTCTATCCATGCTAGCACCAGCATAATCAGAATTAGAGAATGCAACAAGATCAAATGCAGACTCTTTAGGATACCATAGCCCCAAGTTAGGCTGTCCCTTAAGGTATCTGAAGATCCTTTTTACTACTGTGAGATGAGATACCTTAGGAGTCACTTGGAATCTTGCACAGGCACATACAGCAAACATAATATCAGGCCTAGATGATGTAAGATACATCAGAGACCCAATCATAGATCTATACATATGCACATCCACATCTTCACCACTGTGATCCTTTAATAACAAATGTGTCTCCTTGTCAATTGGTGTGCTAGCAACCTTGGCATCTGTGAATTGAAATTTCCTTAAAATTTCACCAACATATTTATCCTGAGAGATAAATACACCATCTGACTTTTGCTGTACTTGGAGACCTAGAAAGAAGGTAAGCTCTCCCATAGAACTCATCTGAAATTGGTCTTTCATCAGCTTTTCAAACTCCTTACACATCTGTTTCTTTGTAGAACCAAAAATGATGTCATCTACATAAACTTGAACCAGTAGAATATCACCTTTTTCCTTTTTAATAAAAAGAGTTTGATCAATTTTCCCTCTATGAAACCCATTCTTCAGAAGATATTTAGCAAGAGTTTCATACCAAGCTCTTGGAGCCTGATGCAATCCATATAGAGCTTTCACCACCTTATAAACCTTGTCAGGATGCTCTTGTCTATAAAACCTGGAGGTTGTGAAACATAGACCTCTTCATCAATAGTACCATACAGAAATGCACTTTTCACATCCATTTGATAGACCATAAACCCCATAAATGAAGCATAAGCAAGAAATAATCTTATTGCTTCAATCCTGGCAACTGGAGCAAAAACTTCCTCATAATCTATACCCTCCTCCTGAGTATAGCCTTGAGCAACTAATCTTGCTTTGTTCTTTATCACAATGCCCCTCTCATCCTTCTTGTTCCTGAATACCCACTTTGTACCAATCACTCTCATTCCTTTTGGTAGATCAACCAGAACCCATACATTTTGAATTTTGAATTGAAGTAGCTCTTCTTGCATAGCTTCAACCCAACTTGATGATTCTAAAGCCTTTAACACATTCTTGGGTTCAATCTGAGATAGAAAACATACAAACATACACTCATTCTCATCTTCATGATGTTTCTCTTCATAAACCACACTGAGAAAACCATGATGATCTGGGTCTTGAATTTACCTTCTGGTCTTGACTCCAGATTGTACATCTCCTATGATATTGGTAAGTGGATGATTCCTATGTACAATAGTATGGGGAGTAGAAGGAGCTGCATAGCTGGTAGGCATGTTTTGCAGACCATCTCCAAAGAAATCAAACTCATCAGCTTGAGAAGCAGTATCAACTGGTGAATCAAGATGAGGTTGACTTGGTCCAACAGCATCACTATTTTGCTCAGCAGTTGGAACTTGAGGTTGAGCAGTGCTAACTCCATTGGAACTGCTCGTTGGAATTTCAGCTTCTTTACCATTCGTTTCATCAGCATCTTTCTCTTTGTCTACACCACTTGATGAAGGAATATCATCTTTCTTTGTAGAAGACTCATTCACAGGACTTTCTTCCATGACAGGTATGAAAATGCAATCATCATCTTCCTCCTCTGAACCTGCATCATTGTTAGTATTTGTACCTGTAACAGGCACATAATTCATGGAATCTGAAAGACTGTCAATATCAAAGATCCAATCTGGACCTACACCTGCAACATTTGGTTTATTCTCCAAAAATTCTATGTGCAGATTTTCTTCTACTTGCTTGGTGCTTGTATTGTACACCCTAAAAGCCTTACTGTGCAGAGAATAACCAACAAAGAAACCTTCCTCAGATTTCCCATCAAACTTTCCTAGTTGGTCTTTGGTATTAAGGATAGTAACATGACAACCAAAAGGTCTCATGAAACTTAAAGCAGGGGTTCTACCTCTAAGTAACTCATAAGCAGTCTTATTGTGAGGTTGTACAACTAAAACCCTATTCAACACATAACAAGCAGTGCTAACTGCTTCAGCCCAAAATGAAACTGGTAGCTTAGAGTCAGCTAACATTGTCCTAGCAGCCTCTATAAGAGTCTTATTCTTCCTCTCAGCTACACCATTTTGCTGTGGGGTTCTAGCTACACTAAACTCCCTCTTAATACCCTTTTCTCTGCAAAAGTCATCCATCACTCTATTCTTAAATTCAGTCCCATTGTCACATCTGATTATCTTAACCTTCTTATCAACTAGGTTTTCTACTTCAACAATAAGGGTCTTAAATATTTCACTTGTCTCATCCTTAGTTTTCATAAAGAATACCCAAGAAAACCTACTATAATCATCAGTGACAACAAAGTAGTATCTCTTAAAGTTCAAGCTATTCACAGAAGTAGGACCAAACAAGTCCATATGCAACATATATAAAGCTTGAGAAATAGAGTTCTGGGTCTTTGGCTTACATGAGGCTCTGTGTTGCTTACCCTTAAGGCAAGAAACACAAGTTTGGTCATTTAGAAAAGTTTTGTTTGGTAAACCTCTTACCAATCCATGTTTAGCAATATTGTTAATGGTTTTAAAATTAACATGACCAAGCCTCCTGTGCCACAACATTGATTCTTCCAATGTGGCTTTTGCAACAAGACAAGTAAGTCCAACCTTAGGAACTAGTTTATTCATCTCAACACTGTATGTATTATCCTTTCTGGGGATTTTAAGCAATACTTGACTTTCATCAGGTAGCTTGAAATCAGGAGAAAGTATAAGACAATCAGTATCAGTAAATAAAACTTTGTTCTGTTTATCACAAATTTGTGATACACTGAAAAGATTGTACTTAAGTTCTGGTACATAATACACATTCTCAAAATCAAGGTTACCAGTTTTAATTACCCCTTTACCAGTAATTCTTCCTCCAACACCACCACCAAAGACAACTGGTCCTCCATCCAGAGCAATAAAGTCTGAAAGATATGACATGTTGCCTGTCATGTGCCTTGAACATCCACTGTCTGAATATCCTCTATCTTCTTTGCCATTTGAGGGATGTTCCTGCACACAAAATAAAGGTGTTAGTTTCTTTTGGGGATCCAAACCATCACTGGTTTGGATCTGCCTTGTGCATCAAGATGAGAAAACTTGTTTGAGGTCTTTGATGCACCATTGGGTTTGGTAAGATGTTTATCCCAATGTGCTGAGGCCTTGACAGCATTGCCCCTTTTTCCCTTAACATTTAAGTGCCTAGCAGTTGGATTTGTTGGTCTAGCAGTTGGAACTGCTGACCTAGCAATTGGAACTGCTTGTTTAATCTTAGGCACCCACTTCTGATTAGTCATTGCTGTTTTTTGATAAAAATGCCTTTTAACTGTTTGTGCATGATTTGAAAATTGTTTTGCACTTGAAACAGTTTGCTTGTTATAAAACCACTTATTTTGACTAGCAGTTGAAACTGTTTTGATGCCAGTCTTTAACATAACAGCTTTAGGTGACATCTTATGATTTGCATTAGGGTTTGTCAATCTAGTTGGACCATTTTGAGTTACCCTAGCATTGTTATTCCTGTTCACCCTTGCATTCCAGTAACCCTCTTTTTCCATGGGTTAGAATCACAATAAGCAGCCATATGCTCAAAACTTCCACAAACAAAACATACTTTTCTAATCATAGCAAACTTATCATCCAATTTCTTAGATTTTGAGTGATTCCAATTCCTATGACTACTCTCAGAACTTGATGATCTGTTCTTAGTCCTATACATCTCAGCATATCTAACATTTTTCCTAACTGGTTTTATGTTTTCAGTCTTAACCACTTTAGGAGCATGTTTAACTTCTACCTTAACAACATTAGGTTTTTCCTTAACCTCTACATTCTCATCATCAGATGTCCACTCCTCAATAGTTGGAGCATCTGAGTTCCTATCAGAGGACATCTTTTCCTCAGAGAGGGATTTATCACTAGCACTCACAAAAGAATCTTCTGCCTTTAACAAATTTAACAGGATTCTCACTAACCTTAACACCATATCCAGGAAAATCCATATCCTTAAACTCTTCTAAACCTGTATGAGCTAAATTGATTCCTGGTGGAGCAAAATTCCTCTAAAGGGGGGTGCAACTGACTTATAACCTAAACCAGATTTAGCTTTGTTAAGTATTTGACTCTCTACAATCTTCTTAACTCCATCTGAAGTATATTCAAGAGTGTCTACACTTAACTGAATGTTATCTTTCTCCTTTTTAAGCTTCTCTAGTTCATATACAAGTCCACTCATTTTATTTTCTTTTATTTCCAATTCCCTCTTTAAAAGACTATCTCATCAGTAAAGTTTGACTCATTCTGTTTATAAAACACAATTTGTTCTTCAAAAACAGCTAATCCTCTTTTATGATTTGACAGACTAAAACTTATTTGATTATATTCAACTCTAAGATCATCATACTATTTCTTAATATTTTCAAAATCTTTTAAAGCACGACAAGAGTTTGAACATTTTTCAAGTATATGTACCTCAGAGTCTGAGAAAGCCATCAAACCCAAATTAGCTTGTTCCTCTTCTTCCTCCATGAAGCTCCAATCAAATCCAGCTCCATCTACAGCTACCATAGCCTTGGAAGAAGGCTCTTCAACATTAACTGTTCTCCTTGACCCTTGCTAATTCTTAAATCCTTGACCCTGGTTGCTTTGTTGTCTTGGACCTCTACATTCCCTGGCAAAGTGCCCCATCTTGTGACAATTAAAGCATTCCACCTTAGACTTATCATACCCAGCAACATCTCTTCCATTGAAGGTAATCTTATTCCCAGTCCTTTGGTAATACTTCTTAGCCCTGATGCTTATCAAAGCCAACTGCCACTTTAAATCCATAGCTTCCAAATCATCTTCAGCAATTTGAAGAAGATCTTCATTAAAGATCTTTGACCCACCAGACTGTTCTGATACAAATGCATATATGGTCTCTTCAGTCAAGCCAGCAGTGCTAGTTTTTACACTAGCAGTGCTAACTGTTGGTATAGCAGTACCAACTGCTTCTTCATCTTCATGATTCGAACTGTTTGAAGAAGATACAAAAGCCATATTCCCTGAACTGGAACTGGTGCTACCACTCTTCTTGACCTTTTGCTCAACAATCTTAAGATTATTGTAAACGCTCATTCATTGTCATATTCTCCAGCTCTGGTTTATTGCTCCAAACCACAACATAAGTGTTCCATTCAGCAGGTAAACTGTTTAGAAACTTCATGTTGAGGTCTTCTTGAGGTATCACAATCTTCAACACAGTAAGTTGACTGATGATCTTCTGAAGCCTATTAAAGATTTGATCCAAAGTTTCATTGCTTGATGCAGTGAAGTTTTCATAACTTTGCTTGAGTAGGGTTTTCTGTGCTTTCTTGGTAGCTTCATTGCCACCAAATCTTTCCACCACTGCTTCAAAAAGAGTTTTTGCCGACTCATAATGGCTAAAGTTCAGCACTTGATCATTAGGAATTGCCATTAGTAACAAATTCCTAGCCTTCTGATCATTCTTCTTTTTATTCTCTCCTCGTTTGTAACTGGCTCAGTATTAAGCTTTGTGATCTTTGACCCATCAGCACGTGTTTCTTCAACAGCAACTGGTTTGAAGGAATCACCATTGATAATAATATCCCATAATGCATAGTCTTGCACCATGAAGTATTGCTCTATCCTGAGCCGCCATAAATCGTATTCATTCTGTTTCAGCATGGGGAGTTTAGCAAGGATTGAGGTTTGAGGTGTCTCCATGTCCATCTTCTTAGATTGCTAGTGAGTAAATACTTCTGATTCTTCTAAACTCAACGTATCAAAAACCTTGTCTCTGATACCACTTGACCGAATCTAAACACACACGTTGTGTTGGGGATACTTTGAGTATATACTTGATAGCACGCGGAATTTACTACCAAGTACTTAGAAGAATATGAGTTTGTGTTTGGTGATTGATTAAGTAAAACAATAAGAACACACAATGATATCAACCAAACTATCACTTCAATATATCGAACGATTACAATTATGAACGTGAAGGATATTAGGTATTCTATGTATTCGATCTGAATGATATATATAAACCCTAATCTAAGGATCTCCATTTTATAATGTAAAGAGTCCTTTACACGTTAAACATCTAACCGTATCATTCTATACAAATAAGATATATACCATATCTTTTCTATAATTATCTTCAAAACGGTTTCACCTTGATCTCGTAAGCAGTCCTAACTGTTCTTCCTTCAGCAGTCCTAACTGCTCTTCCATCAGCAGTCTTAACTGTTCTTGTATCAGAATCTTAACTGTTCTTGTATACTTCAACCGTACTAACTGCTTAAGTTTAATTCCCAACAAACCTCACCAACATTATGTTGACGTTTTTAAGCATCATTTTCAGTGAGCATTCTAAGGCTAAGGTAGAGGGAAGCGACTAGACGAGACTTAGTTGCATTTGAGAACGATTTATCTTTATGTTTTGATTTGAATATGTTTGATTTTGATTGTGATACTTTAATGTCTTTCGACTAGTACTTTATGTTCTATCGAAGATACCTTTTTGGAGAGTTGTTTTGGTTATTTTCTTTTGGGGTATTGTTACGACACTTCGTGTCTGTCCTTTGCTCTATTTATGTTCATGTAGTAATTCTCTATTTAGACACCATGTGTTGTGATGATATCCATGAAGTTACACTCGCGTTTCTGCCTTGGCGAGGTGTGACAGATTGGTATCAGAGCCTTGGTTATAGAGAAGTAGGTGGTTGAACCTAGACTATAACCTAGGAGTCCCTCATATAGTTGCATTTAGGGCTTATGTATAAGTATGGTATTTTATATGTCTATTTTTCTTAAGTTTATGAGAGGTTTTGTCGAGTTTTGGACGCCTATTGAACCCCCATACTTAGTATTATATATGTCACTTTTAGCATGGCACCTCTCGCGCGTAGCAAGTTTCGTTGGACTATCGTTGTCGCTACTGGCTGCAAGAGGATTGGTAGCTTGAAACGGACTAACAAGAGGACCTTAGTTCCTGCTAGCATGTGTCCATGTAAGATCGAGGAGAAGATGACTTTAGTGAACGTGGGTGGAAAGGAGATAGAAAGGTACGAGACAAAGGTGACCAATAAAGACGGCTACATTATTAGGTACCCTAGAAAGTGTCCCAAATTCCTAGAAGATGGAGGAGAGGTTTGGGCTGAGCCTCATAATCTGTATGGGTTTGTAGACCATATAGAGGAGGAAGAGTACGAAGTGGAATCAGATCTAGAGTCTACGGCAAGTAGTAGATTTAATCCGAGTTGAATGAGAGGGGCAAACGTTAGGGTGGAGCTCGAGCCGTGTGCGATTCTGTTTGGTTTAGTGTTATGTTTTGGGATGTCTTCTGTTGACTTTTGATGTTTGGTATTATGTTGGATCGCGAATTCCTTTGAATTCTGGGATTTTACCCGAGTAATTAATAATAAGGCTTGAGCGAGTTTGAATATTTTATGTGTGTGATATGTGATTAATGGGTGTATTATATGATGTTAATTTTTGAGTTTGTGTATTTGTAATTGTGAGGTGTTATTATTGTTAGGCGTGGTATTGGAAGCGAGTACACATGTGAAAGGATACATCTATAATTATGGGTGGCCAACATAATTATAAATGTATCACGACACATGTGGACTTATGGCCAATGCTACGTTGACCAATGATGACATGCTTACGTGTAGTAGGATTAAGTTTAACCTTGATATTTGTGTTAATTGTCCCTTTTTGATGGGGAGTACTTGTGTTAAGTAAGAATGTGTATTCGTGAACTTCGTGAACGGCGCCTAATGGTATTAACGACCTGTGTGTCCAGGAAATGGCACCAAAAAGACCGAGACGCCCTATTACTAAGTCACCAATGAGTGGAGCCTACCGGTCGCCGATGAAGCGGACGCCAAAGAAGCGAAAGCAGGCGCCCACTATTGGAGAGAGTAACCCCATCTTCCAGCAAATGATTAATCAACAACTGGAAGCTCTACTGCCAGAGATCGTTAGCCATGTTAGCGCACAGATGGGTGATGGTGCTCACTAATGGTGCTGGAAGTGGTGGGGGTGGCAACAACGGAAGCTCCTACAAAGAGTTTATGGCTTGTAAGCCCAAAGAGTACGATGGTAAGGGTGGTGCGATAGCGCTCACTCGACGGATAGAGAAGATGGAAGCAGTAATGGATATTAGTGGCTGTGCTGAAGCCCAGAAAGTCAAGTATGCAACAAGTTCTCTGATCAATAAGGCTTTGACTTGGTGGAACACGCAAGTCCAAGCTAGGGGTAGGGTTGCTGCGATGGGAATAACTTGGGAAGATTTCAAAGCCTTGATGATGGAGGAGTTTTGCCCAAGGAATGAGATGCAGAAATTGGAGGAAGAATTTTGGAACCATGCAATGGTTGGAGCTAATCACGCGGGGTATACTGACAGGTTCCATGAGTTAGCTAAGTTGGTCCCTCACTTGGTAACTCCTGAGTCGAAGCGTATCGATAAATACATTCGTGGGTTGGTTCCACAGATTCGTAGCATGGTTAGGGCTACAGAACCCGTGACACTCCAGAGTGCTATTCAGAAGGCTAGAGCACTAACTGATGAAGCGGTTAGGAGTGGGGTACTCGCGAAGACAAGTGAGAAGAGGAAGGAGGAGGCTGAAGCAGGTAAGCAGGTTAGTTCTGGTGCTGACAATAAGAGAGCAAGGAATGGGAGAGGGTTCGTAGCGGCGAATCCTGTGGTGGCAGCGAGTCCTGCGATGGCAGCTACTCCGGCTATGACAGGAAACACAAACAGGAGGGGGTACACTAGTTCTGCTCCCAAATGTGTTAAATGCAATGGTTATCATCATGAGCAGGCTGCGTGTCGTACGTGCTTCAAGTGTAACAAACCTGGACACTTTGCTAGAGAATGTCGTACGGTGATTACTCAAGCGACTCCAATTGACTCGGTTGGCGCAAGGTATAATCGTAAGGCGTGTTATGAGTGTGGAAGTACAGATCATCTCCGAAATGTGTGTCCCAAGCTGAACAGGGCACCTGGTCAGGCGGGAAACAGGTTGGCCATTGAAGGAGGCCAAGGGCAAGGGTACAACAAGAATGCAGCTAGAGGAAAGGCGTTCACCATAAATGCGAACGATGCGCGTCAAGACCCGCACGTCGTTACTGGTACTTTCTCTCTAAATGGTCATTATGCTACTACTTTATTTGATACGGGTGCGGATTATTGCTTTGTGTCCACTGAATTTGCTGAATTGTTGAATGTTGAACCTAGTGAACTTAAGTCTAGTATTGTGATTGAGATAGCTAGCGGTAGGGAGGTAGAGGTTGACAAGGTTATTCGTGGGTGTACTATAATGTTAGAGGGCATTCCCTTTATGATTGACTTGATACCTTTTGGACATGGGAGTTTTGATGTGGTGATAGGGATGAACTGGTTGTCTAAACATAAGACCGAGGTTGTATGCCATGAAAAGGTGGTTTGTATTCCTTTAGAGAGTGGTGTTATACTTCGGATACAAGGAGAATGCTTAGGGAATGATTTGAAATCCCTTAAGAATACGAAATCCAAAGAACTTAAAATAGAAGAGATTCTTGTGGTGTGTGAATTTCCTGGCGTCTTTCCTGAAGACTTGTCTGGGTTGCCTCCAATCCGTCAAGTTGAATTCCGTATTGAATTGATCCCTGGAGCGGCACTTGTGGCGAAATCCCCATATCGTTTAGCACCCTCTGAGATGCAGGAGTTGTCCGAGCAATTGCAAGAACTTCAGGATAAGGTGTTTATCCGACCCAGTCACTCTCCGTGGGGAGCACCTGTGTTGTTTGTTAAGAAGAAGGATGGTTCGTTCCGGATGTGTATTGACTATCGGGAATTGAACAAGTTAACTGTTAAGAATTGGTATCATCTTCCTAGAATCGATAATCTCCTTGACTAGCTGCAAGGTTCTCCATTCTTTTCGAAGATAGATCTACGTTCTGGTTATCATCAGTTAAGAGTGTATGAGGAGGATATTCCAAAGACTGCTTTTAGGACTCGTTATGGACACTTTGAGTTTACGGTTATGCCATTTGGGTTGATAAATGAACCTGCGGTATTCATGGATCTAATGAATCGCATTTTTAAGCCTTATTTGGATAAATTTGTGATAGTGTTCATCGATGATATATTAGTCTACTCTAAGACTGAGAAGGAGCATGGAGAGCATTTGAAATTGGTCCTTAAATTGCTGGAGAAGGAGAAGTTGTACGCTAAGTTTTCAAAATGCGAGTTTTGGCTTAGAGAGGTACATTTTCTTGGTCATGTAGTTAATAGTGAAGGTATACATGTAGACCCTGGAAAGGTCGAAGCGGTCAAGAATTGGAAGGCTCCTACGACGCCGTCAGAGATACGCTCCTTTTTAGGATTGGCAGGGTATTACAGACGATTTATCAAAAAAAATTCGAAGATTGCCAAACCCCTCACATTGTTGACCCAGAAGAATAAGAAGTATGTCTGGGGGGAGGAGCAAGAGATGGCTTTTCAAACATTAAAGGATAAATTGTGCAATGCACCTATTCTGGCGCTTCCAGACGGACCAGATGATTTTGTGGTGTATTGTGATGCGTCGAAACAAGGTTTTGGATGTGTACTAATGCAGAGAGGGAAAGTGATAGCCTATGCATCCCGACAACTCAAGATTCATGAGATGAATTACACCACTCATGATTTAGAGCTTGGTGCGGTAGTGTTCGCCCTCAAGAATTGGAGACATTATCTGTATGGCACAAAGAGTGTTGTTTATTGATGAAGCGAAAAGTGTACCGCTTTTAAGGGGTTATTTAAGCCCTAAATCGTATTTATTTGATCAAATATTGCCCTAAATCGTTCCTTTTGTCATTTTAGGTACTTTTGAGAAGAAATCTGGAAAAGGAAGCATTTTGGACGTTTTTGGAGTATAAAAGTGAAGAAAACGACAAAGTCTCAAAATCTTGCTGGAAGTTACCTTTGACGGCGTCAGGATTAACCCTGGACGGCGTCATGGCTTGGCAAAAGTGGTGGATGTGAAATTTACTCATGATAAGCCAGAGAAATTGCATGGAAATTCTGACGGCGTCACGCTTTAATCTGATCAAAGTCGTCACGTTATAATTTAAAGAGGGACGGCGTCACGTTCATAGTCTGAGGGCGTCAAGCCTTGATAAGCCAGAACGGATTTTTGAGAGCTAAAGAGGGACGGCGTCAAGAAGGTCATCCGGGAACCCTAAAAGCGGCGAGGTGACGGCGTCACAGTCCATAACGTGACGCCGTCAGATCCAAAAATCTATATATAGTTTTGCAATTCTTTGTCATTAGTGTGGAACTTATTGGGGAACTTTGTGTGTGAAAACCCTAGGACGAATTTGGCAGCTCTTTCAAGGCTTTTTGCCTTGAGATCTTCCATGTTACATTGAAGATAAGTTATCAATTAATCATTCAATATGTCTATGTGTTGTTTGATTCTATCTTATTCTTGTCTTTTGTTTAACATGTTAGGCTAAATTTATCTTGTGTTTGCTTAGATCTAATGAAACCTAGCTATTGATTATTGGTTATTAGTGTGTTGTTAGTTGTATTGGATGATTGTTCATCTATGTTAGGCTTAAGAAAACTGGCTAACTTCCTATTCGGTAACTTGCTTGAACGTCTTAAGAAACATGAACCAATGCGTACTAAAGGTTTTTATGGTTGTATTTAATGCACAAGCGAATTCTAGTGATCCCATGTTAGGAGCTTCCTAGCCGGCTCGACATAGGAGTGAAGTAGGAGCTTGTAGAGTTGGGGAAGTACGTACGCCACCCCACGAATGGTATTAAGGAATACACCCGTCATCCACGCGACTAATACACACTAATCAACCGGTAAAAGATAGTTAGGGAGTAAGGAAATCTAAGTAAACACATTTCCCTCCACATAAGTTTTCACCAACATTTTCATTTTTGTTATTTTATTTTATTTGCATTCGTAGTAATTTGGGTTAGTTGACTAGCAACTAATTCCGCCCACACTTTCAAACCCGAGATTTTACTTGCTTTCCAAAAAAATATAAAAACATAAAAAGAATCTTCTCTCACCCTTAGACCTATTAAAGTAGTTTTTCATACCTAACGAACACTATTCCCTGTGGAGAACGATCAATCCCCCGTACTTACCACTACACTATACTACATCGGTCAGGTACACTGCCTGGTGGGGTTGTAAGCCTCTTGAGATCCCTCGAGAGGTAAAACCTGTTGTAAGGTCGCAAAACCACGCATCAAGTTTTTGGCGCCGCTGCCGGGGAATAGTTATTGTTTAGGTTGAATTTTTATTTTATAGGTCTACTCACTAGATTCCTTTCTAGTGAGATTTTTATTTTCTTTTTCTAGGATTTTCTTTAGTCTATCTTTTTCTTTGTGTCTTTGTTCGTAAAAGAAATTTACATTGACTCTTCCGTTCACCATTATGGAGAACGTGAATCCACTACATAATCTACCCCTTCCACTCCAAAATGACATCTTTATGTTCCGTCGACATAATGGTGAATCTTTTTCCGATACATGGACTCGTTTCAAATACTTATTAAAAAAGGTCTTTCATCATGGTCTTGACTTATTGTTTCCACTTCAAATCTTTTACACTCGTATCGACCGCCAAACCCAGCAGGAGATTGAAAATATGGAAGATGGGAAAATGTGGGATTATGGTGATGAAGAGGCATGGGAAATCTTTGAGATTCTCGCCCAAAAAAGAAGTGGAACATGTGACCCAAAAAATGCAAGCTTAGACCTATTTGGTATTTGGATAAATCAATCGGAAGGTTTGTTTAGGAATGAGGTGGGTAGAGTTGAGCCACCTAGTTGCATGTCATGGTTAGGCACTACCATAATACTGGATGAACACATAGGTGACCTTGATGTGATGGAGGATTTAGCCGAACATGATCACATTGATCAAAAAGACCTAGGTTTTATGATCGATGACGATGAATCTCAAGAAACACATGATGAGGATATAGGTGATCTTGACATAAGGAATGATGAGGTAAGTAACATAAGCCCACCAAGTACCCCACAAGTCCTACCATCATTTGAGGCACACACACCGCCCGTGACTTACCCGGAAGAAGTTGAGGAGACTATAGGAACCCCAATAGAGGTAGAGCCCTTGGACCAAACACAACTAGAAGAAATAGGTTTGAATGCTTTTAGTGATCACAACCTTTCTTTTAGTCCTATGGAAGTTCCTAGTTTTGATGAGCCGGAGCCTCAACCAAAACCGTTACCTAATCTTCCATCCTTGGATGAAAATTTAGGAATTGAATTAGGTCCCGATCCACCCATCAAAACATATAGTCCGGGTAGTCTTAAGTTTAAGGTAGTGGACATTAAGCCTTGTAGTGAGGAAGACAATATAGGAGTGAAAAATGACCTTACATGTCTACATCACCCATTCATGATTGATCACAAGAAACATTATGGGTTTAAACCGGGTCTATTGGGTCAAGATGGATTCCCAACTAGGAATCTCTCGAAGTTGATAGAAGATGATCCCTTTTTAGGAGAAAACTTTAATTCACCCATTGACCAAATTGAACTAGGTAAGGTTATGATGAAAGGAGCACACCCCTTTAAGTATATAATTCATCCACCACTCTTTCCTCACGCGGCATACTTCCACCAAGATGGTGTGTATCGCTACTATCACCCGCACTTAATCCTAAGTGTAGGAAAAACCTCTCCTTTATCCGTTAAATAAGGGTAGAGTCAGGCTCATGACTCGAACAAAAACAAGCGCTTCTTGGGAGGCAACCCAAGCTTTATTTGCTTTGTGTGTTTATTTATTTATTTGTTTGTTTGATTTTATTTGCTTCCGTATGTGTGTTTAAGTTTTATTATTATTGATTCATGTTCAAAAGTAATTTGTGAAAATGCTTTATCTTGTTTTTAACTTCGTCTTAACTACATATAAAGGTATTTTGCAAAAGTTAAGTGTAAGGGAAATCTAAATCGGTTTATTAGAACACAAATGAACATGAATCATAATAATAATAAATTAACATACATATTAGTATTTGTTTGAGTCAAATGCTTGTATCTAGTCATAATGAAGTTTTGCAGGAATTCCAGGAAGTAAGGTATAGGTTTTTCCAAAATTTTTCCGGAAACGTAACATGAGAATTCTGTCAGATCATTTCTGACGGCGTCAGGAGTTACAACCTGACGGCGTCAGGTTTAATTTTCTGAAAATTTTTGAAGGTTTTGTTTTCATAAAAAGTTTTTATTAAATCTATAACTTATAATCTCCAGGAATCTGCAAAATTATCATTCCACAAGCATTATATCCTTATATATAGATTTATCCCGCCGATGTTATGCAGGTTTTCGTGTTTGTTTTCTCAGGTTTAACAGGTTATTTTGGACAAGGAAATGTTTTTGGATCAAGCTTATGGCGATGCATTAGTCATGGAGCTTCAACATTACTTTGGAAGAAGATCTAACCGTGTTACTTCATTATCCACCGAACGAATCAGGGGAGTATTTGATTTCATTCTTTTACTTTATACTTTTACATCTTGTTATTTGAACATTGGGGACAATGTTCATCTTAAGTGTAAGGGGGTAAAAGTACGATTAGAGAATACAATTGCGCTTGATTTTTGTTTGTTTAATAGTGGATGTGTAATAAAACTGAGATAAATACCTGTTAGGGTAATTTTAGTGCCAAATTTAAATTTTTTTACAACATATAGGAGTGAAACTTTGATCTTAATGAGCGTCTCACGGATAGGAGTTATATGACTAGCACAAAAACCGTACCACTAAAAAATTTTCCACCCCCAAATATGTGAGGTTCGCCCCTAGAATTGGTAGGAAAAGCATTTATGCTATGATGTGTGTACCGGTAGCACTTAGATTCTAGAACTTGCGTTAGGACCATTCCAAGGCCACAAGTGAGACTACATTCGTGTAGTTAGATTTACTACATGATAAGAGGCATTAGGATTCACCCATTGTTTTACACCTGTGTTTTTGTTATAATTACATTGGCTACATTGGTCAAGTAATTCTCCCACACCCTTTGCGTTGTACTCATTTTTAGTACACGATACCCCTAGTACACCCCTCAGAGCCTATCTTTTCGTTTCTAACTTTAAGCATTTTACTTAAAGGAAGAATTTGTTTACACCGCACTTAAATGTACACCCAAATCGCCTTAGCCTACCTTGTATGCACTCATTTTTAGTGCATTATTGTTACAACATTTGTTTAAACCCAAGTTAATTATCTAATTGATTACATGGTTGCTAAGTCGAGTCATATCCTTGTACATATTATTTTGGGACGATTGGGACTCATGGGTAAAGTACTAGTGTAATGGAGTAATGGGGAAGATCATCATTTATTACCCCCATATGTGCTAAATATTTTAAAAGTACTCCAAGTTTTTCAATTATCTTAATTCGAGTCATTAGAATAGTTATTTGTAAAGTTATGTAAAAGTTCAAGTGTAAGGGGAATGCAATGCCCCTATGATGTATTATTTTGGATGGTAGGGCAAAAGTGTATGCAAAAAAAAAAAAAAAAAAAAAAAAAAAAAAACGGAAAAAATCAAGAAAAATACAAAAAAAAATGAGAAAAAGAAAAATAGAAGTAGAAAAAACATACGGACTACCATCCCGTTTTATTTTATGTTTTTGTTATTTTCTTTCATTAGCTTAAGATTTAGTCGAGTCTTGGCTTAGCAACATTGTATAGTACATGTAATTGATCAAGATCTTTAACTCGCCACCAGTAAAATATCCCTTATCCAACAAAACCGTGTTTTCCTTTTCCCTACACCTAACATTATAACCCATTTAAAAGCCCTCTTTAATAGTTTATCTTAGGTGCTTACGCCTAGTGGAGGAGGTTTTTGATCCTTTCCCAAGCCTATGGTAATCTATTTGCTATGACAGGTAGTGAGAGATATTATCCGTTTTCATTTATGAGATTTATTTTGATGACAATTGAGAGATGTGAGTATCTAAACACTACTTGTGAGGTGCTAGTTTATAATCTCCATGCTTATTATGATTAAAGTGGAACGAATATTTGTTGTAATTACTTTTATGTTAGCATTAAATGACCCCTAACTTGTATTTTGATTAGAATAAAAGCGCATTTGCTTGAGGACAAGCAAATCTCTAGTGTAAGGGTATTTGATGAAGCGAAAAGTGTACCGCTTTTAAGGGGTCATTTAAGCCCTAAATCGTATTTATTTGATCAAATATTGCCCTAAATCGTTCCTTTTGTCATTTTAGGTACTTTTGAGAAGAAATCTGGAAAAGGAAGCATTTTGGACGTTTTTGGAGCATAAAAGTGAAGAAAACGACAAAGTCTCAAAATCTTGCTGGAAGTTACCTTTGACGGCGTCAGGATTAACCCTGGACGGCGTCATGGCTTAGCAAAAGTGGTGGATGTGAAATTTACTCATGATAAGCCAGAGAAATTGCATGGAAATTCTGACGGCGTCACGCTTTAATCTGATCAAGGTCGTCACGTTATAATTTAAAGAGGGACGGCGTCACGTTCATAGTCTGAGGGCGTCAAGCCTTGATAAGCCAGAACGGATTTTTGAGAGCTAAAGAGGGACGGCGTCAAGAAGGTCATCCGGGAACCCTAAAAGCGGCGAGGTGACGGCGTCACAGTCCATAACGTGACGCCGTCAGATCCAAAAATCTATATATAGTTTTGCAATTCTTTGTCATTAGTGTGGAACTTATTGGGGAACTTTGTGTGTGAAAACCCTAGGACGAATTTGGCAGCTCTTTCAAGGCTTTTTGCCTTGAGATCTTCCATGTTACATTAAAGATAAGTTATCAATTAATCATTCAATATGTCTATGTGTTGTTTGATTCTATCTTATTCTTGTCTTTTGTTTAACATGTTAGGCTAAATTTATCTTGTGTTTGCTTAGATCTAATGAAACCTAGCTATTGATTATTGGTTATTAGTGTGTTGTTAGTTGTATTGGATGATTGTTCATCTATGTTAGGCTTAAGAAAACTGGCTAACTTCCTATTCGGTAACTTGCTTGAACGTCTTAAGAAACATGAACCAATGCGTACTAAAGGTTTTTATGGTTGTATTTAATGCACAAGCGAATTCTAGTGATCCCATGTTAGGAGCTTCCTAGCCGGCTCGACATAGGAGTGAAGTAGGAGCTTGTAGAGTTGGGGAAGTACGTACGCCACCCCACGAATGGTATTAAGGAATACACCCGTCATCCACGCGACTAATACACACTAATCAACCGGTAAAAGATAGTTAGGGAGTAAGGAAATCTAAGTAAACACATTTCCCTCCTGATGCGTGGTTTTGTAACCTTACAACAGGTTTTACCTCTCGAGGGATCTCAAGAGGCTTACAACCCCACCAGGCAGTGTACCTGACCGATGTAGTATAGTGTAGTGGTAAGTACGGGGGATTGATCGTTCTCCACAGGGAATAGTGTTCGTTAGGTATGAAAAGCTACTCTAATAGGTCTAAGGGTTGAGGAAGATTCTTTTTTATGTTTTTATATTTTTTTATGAAAGCAAGTAAAATCTCGGTTTTGAAGGAGTGGGCGGAATTAGTTGCTAGTCAACTAACCCAAATAACTACAAATGCAAATAAAGTAAATAACAAAAATGAAAATGTGGAGAGAAACTTATGTGTAGAGAAATGTGTTTACTTAGATTTCCTTACTCCCTAACTATCTTTTACCGGTTAATTAGTGTGTATTAGTCGCGTGGATGACGGGTGTATTCCTTAATACCAATCGTGGGGTGGCGTACTTACTTCCCCAACTCTACAAGCTCCTACTTCACTCCTATGTCGAGCCGGCTAGGAAGCTCCTAACATGGGATCACTAGAATTCGCTTGTGCATTAAATACAACCATAAAAACCTTTAGTACGCATTTGGTTCATGTTTCTTAAGACGTTCAAGCAAGTTACCGAATAGGAAGTTAGCCAGTTTTCTTAAGCCTAACATAGATAAACAATCATCCAATACAACTAACAACACACTAATAACCAATAATCAATAGCTAGGTTTCATTAGATCTAAGCAAACACAAGATAAATTTAGCCTAACATGTTAATCAAAAGACAAGAATAAGATAAAATCAAACAACACATAGACATATTGAATGATTAATTGATAACTTATCTTCAATGTAACATGGAAGATCTCAAGGCAAAAAGCCTTGAAAAGTAGCTAAAATCGTCTTAGGGTTTTCTCCCAAATTCCACACACTAAGCTCTCCCTAATGACAAAAAATTAGAAAACTATATATAGATTTTTGGATCTGACGGCGTCACCTTATGGAGTGTGACGCCGTCACCTCGCCGCTTCTAGGGTTCCCGGATGACCTTCTTGACGCCGTCCCTCTTTAGCTCTTCAAAAATCCATTCTGGCTTATCAAGGCTTGACGCCGTCAGCTCGTGAACGTGACGCCGTCCCCTTATGATTTAAGCCGTGACGCCCTTGATCAAGTTAAAGCGTGACGCCGTCAGAATTCACATGGTATTTTCACTGGCTTATCATGAGTAAATTTCACGTCCACTTTTTCTTGCCAAAGCATGACGCCGTCCAGAGTTAATTGTGACGCCGTCAAAGGTAACTTTCAGCCGATTTTTGAGACTTTGTCGTTTTCTTCACTTTTATGCTCCAAAAACGTCCAAAATGCCTCCTTTTCCAGATTTCTCCTCAAAAGTACCTAAAATGACAAAAGGAACGATTTAGGGCGATATTTGATCAAATAAATACGATTTAGGGCTTAAATGACCCCTTAAAAGCGGTACACTTTTCGCTTCATCAAATACCCTTACACTTGAGATTTGCTTGTCCTCAAGCAAATGCGCTTTTATTCTAATCAAAATACAAGTTAGGGGTCATTTAATGCAAACATAAAAGTAATTACAACAAATAATCGTTCCACTCTAATCATAATAAGCACGGAGATTACAAACTAGCACCTCACAAGTAGTGTTTAGATACTCACATCTCTCAAGTGTCATCAAAATAAATCTCATAAATGAAAACGGATAATATCTCTCACTACCTGTCATAGCAAATAGATTACCATAGGCTTGGGAAAGGATCGAAAACCTCCTCCACTAGGCGTAAGCACCAAAGATAAACTATCAAAGAGGGCTTTTAAATGGGTTATAACGTAAGGTGTAGGGAAAAGGAAAACACGGTTTGGTTGGATAAAGGATATTTTACTGGTGGCGAGTTAAAGATCTTGATCAATTACATGTACTATACAATGTTGCTAAGCCAAGACTAGACTCGATCTTAAGCTAGAAACGAAATAACAAAAACAAAAACAAACATAACACAAACGTAAAATGAAACGGGATGGTAGTCCGTATGTTTTTTCTATTTTTCTTTTTCTCATTTTTTTGTATTTTTCTTGATTTTTTCGATTTTTTTTTTTTTTTTTTGCATACACTCTTGCCCTACCATCCAAAATAATACATCATAGGGGCATTGCATTCCCCTTACACTTGAACTTTTACATAACTTTACAAATACTAATCTAACGACGCGAATTAAGATAATTGAAAAACTTGGAGTACTTTTAAAACATTTAGCACACATGGGGGTAATAAATGATGTTCTTCCCTATTACTCCATTACACTAGTACTTTACCCATGAGTCCCAATCGTCCCAAAACAATATGTACAAGGATATGACTCGACTTAGCAACCATGTAATCAACTAGATAATTAACTTGGGTTTAAACAAATGTTGTAACAATAATGCGCTAAAGATGAGTGCATACAAGGTAGGCTAAGGCGATTTGGGTGTACATTTAAGTGGGGTGTAACAAATTCTTCCTTTAAGTAAAATGCTTAAAGGTCGAAACGAAAAGATAGGCTCTGAGGGGTGTACTAGGGGTATCGTGTACTAAAAATGAGTACAACGCAAAGGGTGTGGGAGAATTACTTGACCAATGTAGCCAATGTAATTATAACAAAAACACAGGTGTAAAACAATGGGTTAATCCTAATGCCTCTTATCATGTAGCAAATCTAACTACACGAATGTAGTCTCACTTGTGGCCTCGGAATGGTCCTAACGCAAGTTCTAGAATCTAAGTGCTACCGGTACACACATCATAGCATAAATGCTTTTCCTACCAATTCTAGGGGCGAACCTCACATATTTGGGGTGGAAATTTTTTTTTTAGTGGTACGGTTTTTGTGCTAGTCATATAACTCCTATCCGTGAGACGCTCATTAAGATCAAAGTTTCACTCCTATATGTTGTAAAAAATTTTAAATTTGGCACTAAAATTACCCTAACAGGTATTTATCTCAGTTTTATTACACATCTACTATTAAACAAACAAAAATCAAGCGCAATTGTATTCTCTAAAATCGTACTTTTACCCCCCCCCCCCCTTACACTTAAGATGAACATTGTCCCCAATGTTCAAATAACAAGATGTAAAAGTAAATAAGGTAAAAGAATGAAATCAAATACTCCCCTGATTCGCTCGGTGGATAATGAAATTACACGGTTAAATCTTCCTCCAAAGTAATGTAGAAGCTCCATGACTAATGCATCGCCACAAGCTTGATCCAAAAACATCTCCTTGTCCAAAATAACCTGTTAAACCTGAGAAAACAAACACGAAAACCTGCATAACATCGGCGGGAAAAAATCTATATATAAGGATATAATGCTTGTGGAATGATAATTTTGCAGATTCCTGGAGATTATAAGTTGGAGATTTTAATAAAAACTTTTCTAAAAACAAAACTTTCAAAAATTTCTGAAAATTAAATCTGACGCCGTCAGGTTATGAACCCTGACGCCGTCAGAAATGACCTGACAAAAATTTTCATTTTAAGTTTCCGGAAAATTTCTGGAAAAACCTTTACCTTACTTCCTGGAAATCCTGCAAAACATCATTATGACTCGATACAAGCATTTGACTCAAACACACACTAATATGTATGTTAATTTATTATTATTACGATTCATGTTAATTTGTGTTCTAATAAACCGATTTAGATTTCCCTTACACTTATCTTTTGCAAAATACCTTTATATGTAGTTAAGACGAAGTTAAAAACAACATAAAGCATTTTCACAAATTACTTTTGAACATGAATCAATAATGATAAAAATTAAACACACATACGGAAACAAATAAAAACAAACAAACAAATAAATAAGCACACAAAGCAAATAAAACAAATAAAGCAATCAAATAAGGCTAGCATGCGATAAATAAAATCAATGTAACAAATGTTTTAAGGCAAACAGATGCCTTCCCTAAATTATTACAGACCATATTGTTTCAACACATACAACCAAATATCAAATTGTTCAAACATCAAAACATCAAATCACATCATCACTGGGGTGGGGGTCCTTGGCGATAGTCATAGCCAGGAGGAAGATACCCGTGGTACCCATATGGTGGGTAATCCTGCTCACGACCCGGGAAAGGGTCAATCTGCAGATGCGGGTCCAACTGATCACGTGTAGAAAGATGCTGCATCTGACGAACCGTGTGATCGTACATCCAGTCGAACCTCTCGTCCACCCTGGTCCTCCACGTATCAACCTGGCCCATCCAGGTCCCCTGGTGAGCCTGCCAGTCCCCCCTGCTCATGTGCCGGTAGTAATCAGCTGTACCGGCCTCATACCCCTCATGCTGCTGCTGCTGGGGCTCCTCCTCCTCCTCATCATCCTCATCATCATCATCCTCAGCTCCAACTGGGTGATACCACATAAAGGACCCGTCATGCATCTCCATAATCACCTCCATCTGCTTCAGGGACCTCTCCTTCACCGTCCTGCATGCATCACCACTCAAATACCTCATGACCTCGGGCCTGAGGACTCCATAAGACTGGGCCAGTCGGGTGATAAACATCCCACCATAAATCCTGTCACCTTCCCTCTCCCCAACTCCACCATGCATAAAGCTAGCAACCCAAAACGGGATGTTGCAGTAAACATCATTAGAGTAGATGGTGTACAGGTAGAAGAGATCAGAAGCTGTGACACGGTGGTGAGAGCTGTGACGCCCTGTCAAGCTGTAGGTGAGGCAACGATGAGTCAACCGAACCCTAGGATCCCTGATTTGGGATGCCACAGTGGTCGAGGTATACACCCCATCCCCAATAGTCTGCCAAAACATGGAACACCTAAAATCATTCTTCATCGACTCCCCATGCAACAACCTCTGCATGAACCCTGCCTGAATGGTATCATGCTGATCGTACAACCCAAGTCTCCACCCAAACTCAGTAACCGAACACGTCCTTAGCTCACCCCCCAGCCTGAAATAGATCGTGGTACCGCCCACATCGGTCCTTGCCTCAGCCATGTCAAAATGGAAGGTGGCAAAGAACTCCCGTACCAACTCCTCATATACCGGCTCCTGAATTTTAAACAATCTTTCCCACTGGGGGCCGGTAAACCCATCCGTCTGAAAACTTTGGAGAAAGGTCTGCTCAAGACCTTCTCTCCTCAGAAAGTTCCAATCAACTACGGCCCCATTTTCGACCTTGTGTAGTAGCAGTTGTGCGTATTTGCTTGTAGCAGCATCGTTGTCAAAGATACCCCAACTGAGGACCGTATCCCCAAAGTTTTCTTGTTGAGATCGGGAAGAACTTCCTCGGCTGGGTCTTTGACGCTTACTCATTATCTGGAACAAAGCAGGAGGAATACAAGTGTTAATATGTGAATTAAAGACTTGGTGGCGTATCAGACAGGTCTGACGCCGTCACCCTTTGATAGGTGACGCCGTCAGGTTCAACCACATTTAAATACGAAATTACGAGGGAAAAATCAATATTCAAACTTTAAGCTTATAAACCAAACGCCCTTTTTACAGCAAAATGGGTGATTGGATCATAGGTTATGGTTCAAATTCGTGGCCTCCCTATTAGTGAATAGACCCAATTGATTGCCAATCATCAAATGCTTTAATCTTTGTTAAATAACACTAATTAAAACACATTATGAGTTCTAAGCATGAATCAATCCTAGGGTTTCACGAGTTGGGGATTTTCCAAATTTACAAATCCTATGAGTAATTGAAGCGAAAAGAATGAGTAAAAATTACTTACCACGTGAAGATTGGAAGCGGGAATTGGCGAATTTGTCCTGGGAAAATCGGAGGTGGGGTTGGAGTGGATATGGTTTGTGGGGTTTGTGATGAAAGTGATGGAAATTAAGTTATTATTGCTGTGCAGACGGGGTGACGGCGTCACGTTCAAATTCTGACGCCGTCAGATTAGCGTATTTTGCTACTTTGTGCCAGTTTACAAATGAGCCCCTCGTACTTTAAGAGAGCAGCTAGTCAGGGTCAATAATCCTGATAGCTAGTCTCGTTAACAAGTTCCTCCTGGGTCAAATGTTTTGTTACTGTCACGGGGTGTAGCAAAATGTTGAAAATGGTCGGTTGACGTCTTATTCGGGTCCCAATTTCCATCAAGGCGAGTATTCAGGGAGTGAGAGGAACTTTCCCAGGGGGTTTTCAAAATGATGGTGTGCTTTAATTGAGTTCTTCTCACACCTGGCTTAAAGCCAAAAGACCGTTTCCTAGCTTCATGAAAGTTAGGGAGCGTGACAACCATGCTCCCCACGAAAATGCTACGATCTTGAGAGTTTTTCTCGCGAGAGGATCCAAATACATAAGAGGGTTTTGAAAGTGAAGGCTCGGGGAGGAGGGTTTCATCATCCCATTCGTTGTATGGTTCATTGGGGACCGGGAGTTCAAAGATCTTCTCGATCTTTTTGTGTGAGGCTTCTTCCCTAATTTTCTCTTTTATTCTCGAGATGAATTTTTCTGCTAGTTCCATGAACATATCTTGGGTGTTTTTCAAGTGAGTTTCTAATTCCTTGATACGTCTCTCTTGGTTGTTCACGAAAGTTAGCATTATCCCTTCAAATTCATCTTGTCGTGAGAATTGGTGAAACGTATGTTTACCAATTGTGTTCACGCACTCATCGGGATTTTTATCAGCCGTAGGTATCTCAGCTTTCATTAAGCTCTCAACCTGCCTTTTTATGTTTGCGAACAGCTGTTCTTGGGTTGCACTCATGCAATTTAAAATCCCTTCTTCCGAGAACGTTGAGTCATTCCATTCTTCCTCTTCGTATTGTGCTAGGTCCTCAATGACTTCCCAGCACTTATCGACACTGAGCCTGCTCAATCTCCCATTGGCGGCGTAATCTATGGCTCTTCTGGTTTGATGATTGACACCATCATAGAAGATTTGGATTTGTAGCCAAGGATCCATGCCATGGTGAGGGACTTTTCGGAGTAAGTCCTTGAACCGAGTCCATGCCTCGTAAAGGGTTTCGCCTTGACGTTGTTGGAACATCAAGATATCATTCCTTAGCTTGGTAGTTCTTCCCGGTGGGAAAAACTGAGCAAGGAAACGAGTAGTGAGATCATCCCAAGAGGTAATGGATCCTGCGGGTTGACGTTCTAGCCACTGGCTAGCTTGGTCCCGCAAAGAGAATTGGAAGAGACGCAATCGGGTCGTCTCTCGAGTGGCAACATCAAGGTCTATAGAATCAACGATTTTGAGAAAGTCCTTGAGATGTTGATTAGGATCTTCAGAACGAAGTCCATGGAATGCGCATCCGCTTTGCACCAACCGGATGGTGTCGGATCGCAAGGGTGTGATATTGGCTCCTTGAGTAAGCTCAATGGTGTTTCGATAGCCATGGTGGCTAGGACGGGAATACTCTCCTAAAGTACGGGCTCTAGGAGGTGGTGGTGGTTGTTGTGGTGGTGGGTTGTGGGGGTTAAGGATATTACCATCTTCCATGATGTCGGATGGTATGGTTACGAACAAAGACACGAAGAAAATAGATAGACTAAAGAAAATCTAGAAAAATAAAATAAAAATCTCACTAGAAAGGAATCTAGTGAGTAGACCTACTAGAAATAAAAATTCAACCTAAACAATAACTATTCCCCGGCAACGGCGCCAAAAACTTGATGCGTGGTTTTGTAACCTTACAACAGGTTTTACCTCTCGAGGGATCTCAAGAGGCTTACAACCCCACCAGGCAGTGTACCTGACCGATGTAGTATAGTGTAGTGGTAAGTACGGGGGATTGATCGTTCTCCACAGGGAATAGTGTTCGTTAGGTATGAAAAGCTACTCTAATAGGTCTAAGGGTTGAGGAAGATTCTTTTTTATGTTTTTATATTTTTTTATGAAAGCAAGTAAAATCTCGGTTTTGAAGGAGTGGGCGGAATTAGTTGCTAGTCAACTAACCCAAATAACTACAAATGCAAATAAAGTAAATAACAAAAATGAAAATGTGGAGAGAAACTTATGTGTAGAGAAATGTGTTTACTTAGATTTCCTTACTCCCTAACTATCTTTTACCGGTTAATTAGTGTGTATTAGTCGCGTGGATGACGGGTGTATTCCTTAATACCAATCGTGGGGTGGCGTACTTACTTCCCCAACTCTACAAGCTCCTACTTCACTCCTATGTCGAGCCGGCTAGGAAGCTCCTAACATGGGATCACTAGAATTCGCTTGTGCATTAAATACAACCATAAAAACCTTTAGTACGCATTTGGTTCATGTTTCTTAAGACGTTCAAGCAAGTTACCGAATAGGAAGTTAGCCAGTTTTCTTAAGCCTAACATAGATAAACAATCATCCAATACAACTAACAACACACTAATAACAAATAATCAATAGCTAGGTTTCATTAGATCTAAGCAAACACAAGATAAATTTAGCCTAACATGTTAATCAAAAGACAAGAATAAGATAAAATCAAACAACACATAGACATATTGAATGATTAATTGATAACTTATCTTCAATGTAACATGGAAGATCTCAAGGCAAAAAGCCTTGAAAAAGTAGCTAAAATCGTCTTAGGGTTTTCTCCCAAAATTCCACACACTAAGCTCTCTCTAATGACAATAATTTAGAAAACTATATATAGATTTTTGGATCTGACGGCGTCACCTTATGGAGTGTGACGCCGTCACCTCGCCGCTTCTAGGGTTCCCGGATGACCTTCTTGACGCCGTCCCTCTTTAGCTCTTCAAAAATCCATTCTGGCTTATCAAGGCTTGACGCCGTCAGCTCGTGAACGTGACGCCGTCCCCTTATGATTTAAGCCGTGACGCCCTTGATCAAGTTAAAGCGTGACGCCGTCAGAATTCACATGGTATTTTCACTGGCTTATCATGAGTAAATTTCACGTCCACTTTTTCTTGCCAAAGCATGACGCCATCCAGAGTTAATTGTGACGCCGTCAAAGGTAACTTTCAGCCGATTTTTGAGACTTTGTCGTTTTCTTCACTTTTATGCTCCAAAAACGTCCAAAATGCCTCCTTTTCCAGATTTCTCCTCAAAAGTACCTAAAATGACAAAAGGAACGATTTAGGGCGATATTTGATCAAATAAATACGATTTAGGGCTTAAATGACCCCTTAAAAGCGGTACACTTTTCGCTTCATCACCTCCACATAAGTTTTCACCAACATTTTCATTTTTGTTATTTTATTTAATTTGCATTCGTAGTAATTTGGGTTAGTTGACTAGCAACTAATTCCGCCCACACTTTCAAACCCGAGATTTTACTTGCTTTCCAAAAAAATATAAAAACATAAAAAGAATCTTCTCTCACCCTTAGACCTATTAAAGTAGTTTTTCATACCTAACGAACACTATTCCCTGTGGAGAACGATCAATCCCCCGTACTTACCACTACACTATACTACATCGGTCAGGTACACTGCCTGGTGGGGTTGTAAGCCTCTTGAGATCCCTCGAGAGGTAAAACCTGTTGTAAGGTCGCAAAACCACGCATCATTTATACGGATCATAAGAGTCTTCAGCATATCTCCAATCAGAAGGAGCTGAATATGCGACAGAGAAGATGGATTGAATTGTTTAGTGATTATGATTGTGAGATTCGCTATCATCCTGGAAAGGCGAATGTGGTGGCTGATGATTTGAGTAGAAAGGAAAGGATTAAGCCGAAGCGTGTGCGAGCTATGTGCATGACCTTGCAATCGGGAATCAAGAGGAAGATATTGGCAGCACAAGAGGAAGCCCTCAAGGATGAAAACGCAACAGCTGAGATGCTGCGTGGGTTGGATCAACAAATGTAGAAAAAGGGGGATGGTGGATTATATTTCTTGGATCGGATATGGGTTCCGAAGGTGGGAAATGTAAGAAGGTTGATCATGGACGAGGCTCATAAAACGAGATACTCAATTCATCCAGGATCTGACAAGATGTATTACGATCTTAGGGATGCTTATTGGTGGCCAGGAATGAAGAGGGAAATAGCCGAGTATGTTAGTAAGTGTCTGACTTGTTTGAAAGTTAAGGCTGAACATCAGAGACCCTCTGGATTACTACAACAACCGCCGATCCCTGAGTGGAAATGGGAGAATATAACAATGGATTTTATTACCAAGTTGCCTCGAACAAGTAATGGGCATGACACGATATGGGTCATAGTGGACAGGCTGACAAAGTCTGCACATTTTCTGGCCATTCGTGAGGATTATAAGATGGAGAAGCTGGCAAGAATTTATATCAATGAGATTGTGGCACGACATGGTGTGCCAGTGTCTATTATATCTGATCGCGACAGTAGGTTTATCTCGCGGTTCTGGCAGTCGCTGCAGAAGGCTTTGGATACATGTTTGGATATGAGTACGGCTTATCATCCACAGACGGATGGGCAAAGTGAGCGAACGATTCAGACTTTAGAAGATTTACTTAGAGCATGTGCTATCGATTTTGGAGGAAGCTGGGATACTCATTTACCTTTAGCTGAGTTCTCCTATAATAACAGCTATCATTTCAGTATTAGGTGTGCGCTGTTTGAAATGTTGTATGGGAGGAAATGTAGATCACCTGTTCTGTGGGCAGAGGTTGGGACAAGCTAACTAATTGGTCCTGAACTGGTACAAGAGACTACGGATAAGGTTTTTCAAATTAAAGAGAGACTTAAGGCAGCAAGAGATCGCCAAAAGAGTTATGCGGACAATCGCCGTAAGCCTTTAGAATTTAGTGTTGGTGATCTTGTGATGCTGAAAGTGTCCCTTTGGAAGGGTGTTGTGCGTTTCGGTAAGAAAGGCAAATTAGCACCGAGATATGTAGGACCGTTTGAGATTACGGAAAGGATTGGACTTGTGGCATATCGACTGAAATTACCTCAGGAGCTAAGTGGTGTACATGATACGTTTCACGTATCCAATTTAAAGAAATGTTTGGCGGATGCTAGTCTGCATGTGCCATTAGATGAGATTAAGGTTGACAAGACCCTTCATTTTGTCGAAGAACCTGTTGAGATTATGGACCGAGAGGTCAAGAGTTTGAAGCGTGGTAAGATAGCTTTAGTAAAGGTGCGTTGGAATTCGAAGCGTGGTCCTGAGTTTACTTGGGAGCGCGAGGATCAGATGAGGTCTAAGTACCCAAATTTGTTTGCTGATGTGGTTGGTGAGACAAGTAGCTAAATCTCGGGACAAGATTTCCCTAAGTGGGGGATGATGTAACAACCGTGATTTTAGCAGGTTAGTCTAACTATTAGTTTCGATCTATTTAACTTTTGCTTGGTGTGACTTAAGTGTTTTGTGTGGCATATGTGTGATATACGTGTGCTTTGGCACTAAATCCCTTTGTGAGATTTTATGGTTGTGAGTTGAGTAGTATTGATTTTGGGATAAGTTCATTTTGATTACCTTGGTGGTGTAGAAATGACTTGTGTAGTTTTGGTGTTTTGTGGTTTTTGCGTAACAAGTCTTCGTTCAAGTATTTGAGCGTTAGTAAGTTACGTGGAGTTTGTTTTATGGGGTTATATTTATAGAGAGTGTGAAATTCTATTTTTGGGAACTTTGTTTTGAAAATGATAATTATTCGGGTTGTCGTAAAATGACGAATTATCGCGTAAGATGTTAGGTTTCGGTATAGGCTTTTATAAAATAACGAAAACACAAGGTTTTAAGTGTAATAATTAATATTAATAAAAAAAATTAAAAATATATATATTTAGGGGGGGCGGCCGAATTTAGGGATTAGGGGGAAAAAGGAAACAAATTTTAGTCCAATTATAATTACTAATTAAAAGGGTTATCTAGAATGTTCTTAGGATTAGTATAAATACAAAACCAAAACCCCCTCACCTCTTTTTTTGTAAATTTCGGTCGACCAAGGGAGAAGCAAGGAGAAAAAAATTAGGGTTTTATTATTGAAGCCTAAAAATCAAGATCAAGGTATAATTTTCAATACTTGTGTTCAATTAATTATTATGATTCATGTAATACAAGTTATGATGGATCTAGGGTTTATGTTTACTTCTGTAAATTAATGATATATAACATGTTGGGATCATTAATTAGTAATATTATGATGATTGGTGAAGAGATTAGGGTATAAAACATGTTAGATATTGAGTTAGGGTTTGGATAGATTCATAGTGCTGTAAAGATACGATGATATTTAATAGATGGAGATGAGTTAATTGATGATTCTTGAGTCTAAATTGTAGTTCAGAGAACGTGCTTTCCAAAAAGTCTGGCCACGATTGATTTCGAGGTCAGGAAGTCAGTCTAATGATTTTTGCAAGTAAAGGTGTCAAAACTGTTAAACCGGGACAGATTTAGGTTAAATGTATTGAGGTCAAAAGTGGTTTTAAAGTGTAATTTGGGTTAGCCCTTCTGTATAAATTGATTTCTATATTCCCTTTGACTTCCACGCGAAAATTAGCCGATAATAAGTTGTGAAAGTATGGTTGTTGGGTCAAAACATTTTGGTGTGCGTTCAGATCCGAATCTGGATAGTTTTTATGTTTGATTTTTCAAAGAGTACTTGTGTGTGTTTTTAGTGCATGGCCTTCTGGGAGAATCTTTTATGCTCATGAAGGACCATGGTGAATTTTTGGTGTGAGTTTTGGAGTTTATTTTGTCATGATTTTATGTGGGTAAAAGTACCCCAAAAATCTGCGTATTCTGGAAAAATATATGCAAGGAATTTAGTGAGTGTAAGTGTTTGGTAGTGGTTAGTATGGAGTCTAGGTGATCCATGGTGGTTTACATGAACCTTAGACATCCACCATATGTGTGCTACATGGACTATAGCTTTTAGCTTGGTCGCGTGTAATGTGATCTTATTTTGTTGTATAGATTTGTGATTGATAATTTGGAAGCTGCAAAGTTTGAGGTGAGTTTCATAGTCCCATTTTTACTTTGTTTTAACTTGGGATGGGAATAATGCTTGTGTTGAAATATTTTTGAGTTACTGTGATTATGTGGTCGTAAAATGCATGGACTTGTAAGTGTTATTATACGTGTATTGCATGTTATGAGATTATTGTGTGGTGATTCTGTGTGGTCCATTTGGAGGGTAGCTATGCTCCCATTATCCAATTGGAGAGTAGTAGCTCTACTCACTATTATTCTGTGTGGTCTGATCAGAGGGTAATGATTACCCATTATTGTGAACTTGGATCGTGGGTGCGTTCCGTCCCAAATTGATGTTGGATATTGATATTTGGATCGTGGGCACGTTCCGTCCCTTATGTCCCGTTTGCTGGTTAGTTGGTTGCGATTACATGCTAGTTGTATAATAACTATTTTTACTGTCCTGCTATGTTTTATAATCACAGTGAACTGGTTGCCTGAGATATATTTTGTGTGTCCTAAACCTATGAACCTCACCAACATTATGTTGACGTTTTTAAGCATCATTTTCAGGTGAGCATTCTAAGGCTAAGGTAGAGGGAAGCGACTAAACGAGACTTAGTTGCATTTGAGAACGATTTATCTTTATGTTTTGATTTGAATATGTTTGATTTTGATTGTGATACTTTAATGTCTTTCGACTAGTACTTTATGTTCTATCGAAGATACCTTTTTGGAGAGTTGTTTTGGTTATTTTATTTTGGGGTATTGTTACGACACTTCGTGTCTGTCCTTTGTTCTATTTATGTTCATGTAGTGGTGAGGTATCGGCTGAAGTCCCGGACGATGTGTCAGCTTTCAGAGCCCTTCATGGCAGGGTTCTTGTTGGGAGGACGGTTGATCTTCATACTCTGATCAGGTTGGATAAGTTGTTCATCGAGGCAGGGGTGGGCGATTTGGAGATACACTATATCGGTGGTCTTTCAGTAATGCTTAAGTTTAAAACTATTGAGAAGGCCACTAGTTTGGGAAGGTCAAGTGCTACCGTATGAAAGAATTGCCTGGTTATCGATTCAAGGTGTCCCCATTCACCTTGCCGAGAATAGGGTCTTTAACAGCGTTGCTGCTAAATTCAGGAAATTGGTACACCAAGCTCAATTGGGATCGGAGGACAGTGATATTTCGGGGACCTACGTTGGTGTCTTGGTCGGGGATGGGGTGAGGATTAATAGTTCGGTGGTGTTGAAGTGGAAAGATCTTCAGTTTAAGGTATGGATTTCCGAAGAACAAGGTGCTTGGGACCCTGACTACGTGGGTTTCGTTGCCGGTCCTTCCACTGTTCCTCCTCAGCCGGCGGTTGATGTTCAGACCGACGTGAATAGTCCGGAGAATATGAATGGTCTTGACGATGCTGAAGATGAAAAGTCTCCAATAAATGTGGAAGTGGAAGAGGCTAACGTGCATGGGGAATCCTCTATGCATGCGGAGTCGAGTATTGGAGGGGGGAATTCCGAGGATGTCAGTCAGCTTAGGAAAGTGGAGAATCAGTTGTACTTTTTTAAGTCAAATAATAATGGTAATAGGGTTCGTTCTAAGCCCAAAAAGACTAGAGCCCGGCCCAAAGACAAAGCCCAATGTCCCAATGTCAGTCCAAGTGGTAATGTTAGACCAAAAAAAAGGAATAGACAAGACCCAGAAGACCCATTTGACTTGAACGGTCTTATTGGGATCATCAATCCTTCTCTTGCTCCTTCTCAGGGGGGTGAGGTTTCATGCGATGAAGGGACTGCAGGACCGAAGGTGGGAGAGATGGATTTAGACTTGAATAGGTGTGCGCCTGATTCTCCTGGGGCTGCTCATGGTGTTCCGAAGACTGTGGTTTCTATTTCGATCAATGACCCCTGTTTGATGAAGGATGATGGAGAGGCTGAATTGTTTGACAAAGAGGTCGTTGCCACAGTTAAAATTGGAGCTAGCTTGGGTCGGATCTGAATAATTTTGGAAACCTGATCAAGGAATCCATTGTGGTTGAAGGTATTAATGTGGTTGAATTATGAATTTTTTGTCTTTAAATGTTAGGGGTATTGGGGGTGAGGAGAAGGTACCATGGGTTAAAGAATTAAGGATGGGGTTGGGGGTCGATTTCCTTGCTATTCAGGAGTCTAAGGCTGAGAACTTGTCTTCGTTTGATTTTGCGAAGATGTGGGGGAATAAACATCTGGGTTCTGAGTTCGTTGGGTCTGTCGGTCAGTCTGGCGGATTGATATGTGTGTGGGATTCTACTCAGCTGGATTTTAATGTATCGGTCAAGAACATATACTTCCTAAGATTGCCCGGTTGCATTAAAGGTAGTGGGGAGGTGTTGAATGTTATCAATGTGTATGCGCCTCAAGGTGTGGCGGCTAAACATGATCTTTGGGGCGCTATTGAATCTGAAATAGGTTCGATGAGTGGGGTGTGGGTGGTTTTGGGAGATTTCAATGCTGTACGGTTCATGGAAGAAAGGAAAGGGTCGGTGTGTTAAGCATGCTTGTGCTAGGAATTTTAACAACTTTATTCATAGAGCCGGGCTTATGGAGTATGGGATGAGAGGTAATCAATTTTGGTGTGTCCGAATTTCTTCAATAAATGGCCGGATGCGACTCTCAGGGTGATCCCCTCTCGGTTCTCCGATCATTGTCCTTTATTGCTGTCTTGTAAGTCGAAGAGTTTTGGGTCCAAACCATTTCGGGTCTTTAATTCTTGGCTGGGTTTGGATGGGTTTGATGATATGGTGAAAGCGGCTATGGTGTCCTTTGACGGTGGTGGTCCTCCTGACTCTAGGTTGTCCAAGAAATTCGCCTTTTTGAGGAGTAGGATCAAAGAATGGAAAGAAGAAAAGGTGGCTAAGGATTCTCAAGAAGAGGTCGCTGCTTTGTCAGAAGTTGATATTCTTGAAGCTGCTATGGGCAGCCGGTCCTTGTCGGAGGAAGAAGAATGGGTATATGCGGAAAGTAAACTTATTTTGAAGGAAGTAGGGGTTCTGAAGGCGCTTGATATGAAGCAAAGGTCCAGAGTTAGATGGGCGTTAGAAGGGGATGAAAACTCAAAATTCTTCCACGGGATGGTTAATAGTCGGATCGCTTCTAATAGCATTCCCGGTCTTTCGGTTGATGGGGTGTGGTGTACTAAACCGGCGATAATTAAAAGAGAGATATTTCGCTTCTTTAGGGATAGGTATTCGGAACTTGTTCCTAATCGTCTGTCCATCAAGCTTGATAACCTGACCCGGTTACTTGAAGCTGATCGCAACGCCCTTATAAAGCCATTTTCTGTTGAGGAAATTAAGAACGCGGCTTTCGAGTGCGGTGATGATCGGGCTCCCGGTCCCGACGGCTTTAACATGAGGTTTGTTAAACGATATTGGTGTTTTTTTGAACAGGACCTGGTGGATATCTTGGAGTACTTTTATGCTGAAAAGAAGATTAATGTGGGGAGCGGATCTTCGTTTATTACTCTCATCCCTAAGGTGAAAGACCCGGTGGAGCTTAATGACTACCGGCCAATTACTTTGGTGGAGGTGATCAGTAAGATTATTTCCAAGATTTTAGCTAACCGTCTGAAGAAGGTGCTTGGGAAGGTTGTTTCTTCATCTCAATCTGCCTTTTTGAGCGAGAAGTTTATTTTGGACGGTCCGCTGATTATTAATGAGTTGGTCACATGGTGCAAAAGAAGTGACTTTAAGGCTTTGCTGCTGAAGATCGATTTTGAGAAGGCGTACGACAATGTGCATTGGGGTTTTTTGATTGATATTATGTCTCAGATGGGCTTCCCGCAGCTTTGGTGCGATTGGGTTTTGGGAGTTTTGAGGTCGGCGCGTTCTTCTGTCCTGGTGAATGGAGCGACCACCTTTGAATTCTAATGTAGCAAAGGGATGCGTCAAGGGGATCCGATTTCCCCCTTCCTCTTTCTTATAGTTATGGAGGCCTTATCGTGTATGATTTCGAAAGCTGATGAGGCTGGGATTATTAAAGGTATTACGATTCCAGGGGGTGGTCAAAAGATTTCGCATTTGTTCTTTGCGGACGATGCCATCATTATCGGGGAATGGTCTTCATCATGCATCGTGAATATTATTAGAATCCTTAGATGCTTCCACATGTGTTCTGGCTTGAAGATTAACTTGAAGAAGTCGAATTTGTTTTGTATAGGGGTGAGTTCCGCGGTGGTGGAAGATAAGGCTAAATGTTTAGGTTGTAAAGCGGGTTTGATGCAATTCAAGTATTTGGGGCTTACAGTCGGCGCTAACATGAATCACATTCAACATTGGAAGCCGGTGTATGATATTTTTGAGGCGAGGTTATCTAAATGGAAGGCGTCTTGTCTTTCAATCGGGGGGAGACTCACGCTTATAAAATCGGTTTTGGAGAGTTTGCCTAATTATTACTTCTCATTGTATAAGGCGCCGTGCAAGGTGATCAATGATCTCGAAGGGTTGATTAGAAGATTCTTATGGGGGGGGGGGTCGAGTGATGGGGTCAAGATGTACTGGGTAGCTTGGGATCGTGTAGCGATTCCGAAAAAATTTGGAGGTCTTGGATGTAGGCTTCGAACTTCCAATGTTGCTCTATTATCTAAATGGGGATGGAGGTTCAAGACGGATGTAAACTCTCTGTGGACCAAGGTGGTTCGGGCGCTTCACGAGTCGAATAGAAGTTGGGATTTTATCCCGATTAACAAGAAGATGAGTGGGGTTTGGTCTAATATCGCGAAGGTCCTCGCGAGAACGGTCATTTCTCAAGTTCCTCTGAGAAGATTTTTCAAAGGCAGGGTCGGTAACGGGTCGACCATTGCTTTTTGGCTGGATCCTTGGGTTGGTAACGCTCCTCTTAAAGATCTGTGTCCGATCCTTTTCCGGTTGGAGAAGGCTAAGAAATGTAAGGTGGCAGAAAGAGTGGGGGCTGGGGAGGTGGCTGATTTGGGGCGCAAATGGAAGTGGAAAGAACCTCCTTCTTCTCTATCGGTTGTGGATTCGGTTGTTAGGACGGAGCGGCATGATGATTGGGTCTGGCTTGCTGATAGTTCTGGCCGCTTTTCTGTTGGTTCAGTGAGAAGCATCATCTATAGAGAAGGCGATTACAGCAACAATTATGTTCTTAGATGGTCGAAGTGGCTTCCGGGGAAATGCAATGTGTTTGTGTGGAGGGCGGAGTTGAACAAAATTCCTATTGCGGACGCTTTGAGGCGTAGGCATTTTCAAGGGATTGATATGTCGTGTCCGTTATGTGGCTGCGGAGAAGAAACAGTGGACCATTTTTTCACTGGGTGCTGGATGGCAGCGAACCTTTGGAACCACATTAGCGTTTGGTGCCGGGTTCAAAGGTTCTTTGCCTTTTCTTTTCGAGACCTGTTGGAGTTGTTTAATCACGTGGGCTTGAAAGGTAAGGCAAAAGAGGTTTTCCAAGGTATCATCATCCTTGGATGTTGGGCGATATGGCGGGCGAGAAACAAGTTGAAGTTCGAAGGTAAAGTGGCTAGGTTGGAAGAGATTATCAGCAAGGTCAAGTCCCTTGGTTTTCTTTGGATCAGGTCTAGAGCGAAGTTGTATAGTTTGAAATGAGTAGATTGGTGTAAATTTGATCTTATGTAGTCGTGTTTGTTTTGCCGTCCGGTTTTCGGGTTTGGCGGTGGTGTTTTAATGAAAGTTACTCTTCAAAAAAAAAAAAAAAAAACTAATTTTTTGTAATTGTGATTCTTTTATTTTAGTTTTTATCTATTACTTGCTTCATATCTTGGAAATCACAGTAGTTGACCATATGTGTAGATTAACAAGATATCAACAGTAGCATAAAAATCTTTTTCACTACCATTCGGTAAAAATATTATACATAAATTTTAAAGCTAAACAAATCATGACTTGATAATATTATGCACTTATTTTAATATGAGATGAGATCGATGCAAAACAAGTATCACTTAAAAAACAAATAAATCAATCTCAACCATTCATCCACCTTTCATCTAATGGCTAAGATTAAATCAAAAAATAAAAAAGGGAGGGCAAAATTGACATTTTAGCTCATTTAATATAAAAACCACTTTTCACCTTTTTTTTAAAACAACATATCTTGCAAACGGTAAATCTTCAAGCTACGAAAAATACACCATCGCGACGAGAAAAAAATTATCTTTCTATAGATATGCATTGTTATATACTTTCGACGAACTTTTTTTTCAAAATTCGGTCCAGAAAAATCCCACAGGATTCGTAAAAAATCCCATGGGATTCGTAAAAAGACGATTTTTTTTCAAAATTTCCGTCAAAAAAAATCCTACGGGATTGTAAAAATCCCATGGGATTCGTAAAAAGACGAATTTTTTTTTCAAAATTTCCATCAAGAAAAATCCCACGGGATTCGTAAAGAAATCTCACAGGATTCGTAAAAAGATTATTTTTTTTTTCAAAATTTTCGTCCAGAAATATCCCATGGGATTCGTAAAAGTCCCATGGGATTCGTAAAAATACGAATTTTTTTTTCTTCAAAATTTTCGTCCAGAAAAATCCCACTGGATTCGTAAAAAGACGATAAATCACAAAGGATTCAGTATGAATCCCATGGGATTCATTGGTGAATCCATGGGATTTTATCCCATTGGATTCTTTTGGTGCATCCCATGAGAACAAAACATAAGTATTTACACAAGAAGACAAAAAACAGACCTCTATCATCAAAGCAAACACAACTTATCATTATTTCTTTCTTCTTGAAGCAAACGAATACAACAGCATCAAAGATCTACCATTTATTTCAAGAACACAATTTCAATCAAATCTACACAAACCAAATGCCACCTTAATTCCTTATTCATAATTTTCTTCTATCAAAATCAAAACCCAATATGCAATATGTTCTTGGCTTTATTTCTTGGACCGAAACACAAATATAAACATCTCAAATCTTAACCCGTGAATTTCACCTATAATGAAATTTGCTTTTCGTGAAATTTTAGCCTTTTAAATTACACCCAAATATGTCACCACAGACCGAATCACAACTGTGTTCTTGGTGAAATTTGTGGGTTTGTGATATTGAGAGTTGTAATGCGTATATTGATGTGGGTATTGTAGTTGTTGGATTACGATGAGTACAAATGACTAATCTTGAACTCGAATTCGTTTTAATTCATTGTTGTGGAGGTACTCGCCGGAGAAGACAACCCCACGCGCCACCTACACCATCGGACGAGAGCTAGGCCGAGGTCAATTCGAAATCACGCATCTAGTCAACGAAAGGTTTCTTGTGACCCTCGTCTTAAAGATCTTGAGTGTAGTATCGGGCAAGGTTTGTTTGCTTCAGATCTTGAGTAAAATTTAACTGATCGAATGAAAGTGATTGAAGGTGATGACGTCAGTCGCCGGAATAATTGCATCAGTCGCCGGAAACTTTGGTTGGTGAGAGTGAATGAGAGTGTCTGTGAAATATGAAGAATTGAAATGAAAGGAGAGGGTGTAAATGACTTTAAGTGAATGTTACAAAATTGCCCTTCAATAATTAATTTTTCTCTTTCAATTATTGTCAGAAGGAAATAAAGTTATAAAAGAGGCATTTATTTTCACACTAAATGAATATTCCTCCTGATCTTAGATTTTACTAAATAGAAGTGGACAATTATGAAATCTAAGAAAGGGACAATTAAATGAGACGGAGGATTATAAAGATGATATTGAGCTTGATTAAAATAATGGATGGTGAATGGAGCGTTTGTTTTTGTTTTTTTTTGTTTCGTATTGAACTTTCATGCACTCATTTTAATATAACATAACAATGAGAACATAACAATCAAACAAAAAAAAGAGTTACAAACGGTTTACATAACAATAAAAAAAATGGAAAAGGACAAAAACAATCAAGTAAATGTAGAGTAGTTAGTCAATGGACAAAATAGTAGAAAAAGAAAAAAAGTGTTCGGACAAAAGTACCTTCGAGTGATTTGCATGTGAGATTCGAGATAACGAGAAAAGCTAACGAAATAATAAAAATTGAACCACCCACGTAATTTATTCAATATATTGGACTAACGGAGCAAGATTTCACGTTTTTAGATGTCGTATGAAATCTGGCCAAACCACAGGGACTAATGGTGTAATTTACTCTAAATAAAAAGTGATTAAACAAAACCGTAGGGTCAATTAAATCAAATACGGAGAGCTTTCGTCACAAGCAAATTTGTTTTCCTTTCCATATATAAAATAAGGTGTTGACTTTCCATGTGCTGCCGCCGCTTGTACGATGTGCTTTAAAATTTGTACATGTTGACAGAATAAGCGGAGCCCACATAGTAGGGGGGCTTGTATAGTATAACCCTTAAATATATATAGGCAAATACGGAGAGCCTTCGTCAGCAAGCAAATATTATTGTAGAGTATTTGTTTTGTTTCCTTTCATTAAAATAAAACTTACCATATATCAAAATAAAATATCCATCAGAAAACTATAAATAGCATACATCCACCAACTTTTTAATCCCCTGAAAATTCAACAACAAAAATCGCGCACACACAAATTGTTTCTCTTTTTATCGATCAAGACTGAAAGAAATCTTTCCTTGTTAGCGAGAAGACATTTATTTAACTACATTAAGGTATGAATCTTGTCTTGTTTTTTGTTTGATATTGTTGTTCTTAATCGTGGGTTTGTGTTGAACCTTGGTTTTCTTCTATGGTTTGTTTAATAGTAATAAGAATGTATAGACAGTTTTTAAGTATTGATTGTATATTTTTGGATACTGAAAACATGTGAAATAAAGTGCTTATTTGTTATGTGTAATTTTAATAAGGTGTTTTAACTAGGTGGAACTCGGTTATTCTAAACACTTTGTTCAACTGGTTATAAATATATAAGGAGTTTACATTGCGGTTTTTGTGATTGGTAGTTTAAGTGTGTAATTTTTAGCAGCTTATAATTAGTAATTTGTTCTTTTGAGATTTAGTATAAGCATTGATTAGTCTTTCTTCTTGAACTCGATAAGTGATGATTTTCATAACTTTCTTACTTTTTGCAACTGTTGGCTTTATTTCGGATGCTAACTGTTCTGTTTTGTAACTGTTAACAGAAATACTAAGATGAGTCAACTTATTCAACCTTCCGACACAAATTGTGTACCAAAGGATAACTTAAAGAAGAGGACTGCTTCTGAATCAATGGATAAATTCACGAAAAGGCAAAAGAGAAATAGGGCTGAGGCACCAAAGATCGTGGCTGAGACTCTCGCCAAGTGGATTGAATATAATAAAGACGGGAAAGCAATAACGCGCAAAGCTCCTGCTAAGGGATCGAAGAAGGGGTGTATGAAAGGTAAAGGTGGACCCGAGAATACCAGGTGTAGTTTTAGAGGTGTGAGGCAACGGACATGGGGTAAATGGGTAGCTGAGATACGTGAACCGAATGGGGGTAAGAGGTTATGGCTTGGTACTTTTGAGTCTGCTGTTCAAGCTGCTTTGGCTTATGATGAAGCTGCTCGAGCGATGTATGGTCCATATGCACGGCTCAATTTGCCAAGCTACAGCGCAAATACATCATGTAAAGCTGCTTCTAGCTACGACTCTGCTACAACTTGTAGTTACTCTGAGAGCAGTGAAGTTCAAGACTCAAAATCCGGATTAGACTGGTTCGCGCCTGCACAGAGTGTATATGCAGAAAGTGAAGTCGTCAATGAACCATTGGTTACGAGAAAAGAAAAACGCCTGGACGATATTAAAGATGTTACGGATTATTGTAATGATGATGGTTTCTGTCAGGGCTTTCCTGAAGATGATATGTTTGATCTGGATGAGCTTCTCGGTGTTATGGATCAGAAGGGTGAGTGTAACAATGGGAACAAACCAGATTTCAGTCAAATCGAGTCCGTGTATGTACAGCAAGATCCTTATGGGGTCTTACCAGACTTTGGTTTTGATTTCGTGGAGGCGGGAAGGCCTGAAGAATTTAGCTTTTCACTGGAGGAGCTTGGTCTGACTTTGGAGCCTACTGAATTAGTTTTGTAAATTCATGGAAGTAAAATGAACTAACTGCAGTCGTATCTTATTTCGAACTACTGGTTCTCTGAATGTTTTTTATAAAATTAGAGGATCTAATTTTTATACGGTTTTGTAACCGAATGTAATTATATGATATACGTATCTGTAGACCCCAGAACGCTGATGCTTTCAGCTGGGTAATTTGACATGTAATGGTCTTATATTTAGTTTTCTTAATGAATTATGACACATGCTGATAGCTTTCAGCTGAGTACTTTGACATGTGATGGTTTTATCTTCTGTGTTTTAATGATCTATGATATATGCTTGATAGTTTACAAGTGGATATTTTGACATGTGATGGTCTCGTGTTTGCTTGTTAATGATTTGTGATATATGTTATAGCTAAAATGTAAATTTTTATGTTTGATAGACCGTCGTTCCTAATCAGGCTGATTCTGATTCGTTCCATTTAGTGTGTATACTGTATAATGCTAGGATGACTGTTGTATGGTTTTTAACTAAGTGTAGTTTAGTGATATACGTAACTGGCGACCCCATTATGGGGATGGTTCGACATGTTCTTATGTTTTGAGAGATATAGTATGGCTTGGTCCAATTGACACTCTTGTACCTAATGAGGATGACTGGCCTTGTTCCCTTTAGTGTGTGTGGTGCAATGATGACAAACACAAGGTGTGGTCTTGGGCTGGAAATTTTGTCTGCATTTGAAACTAGTCACATGGGTTGCGAATTGTATGAATTTTGAAATCTGATTGGGGTTTAGACAGGTATGATTTTGAACTTTGTGTGTGCATATATAGGTCGCTGTCTATGCCTTTTAATCTACTACTGGTGTATGTGTATGAGTTCTTTAGGTTGTTTTCTGTATGCTTCCGATTTTCAATAGTGTTTGGTTGTTCAAGTTTTAGGTAATATGGTGTATAGGTATGTGTGAAGGAATGACTTTTGTTCCTAACTTAGGTCTTTGGTTAGAAGGTTTGGTTTTAAAAGTAGATATCAAACTCACAAATCTCGGTTTATGTATCGCGCAGCTATAGCATAAAACTGAACAAAGCGAGAGTTCATAAACTGAAAGCAACACAAATTTACCATTGCCAACCATAAACTTACGGTCATAGTACTGGTTGAATCAGGAGAACAATCCTCCTTCAGGTGATCAATGCAGCTTTAAATAAACAGCCTTTTGTCACCATTTCCAACCAAAAACTTGCTGTGGTAGAAGTTGATGCTTTATATGTGAAATTATTCACTACTAAAGTCCTCATGCTTGGACCGGGTCAAAAGACTCGTGTACTAACCGACCAGTCACCAGGCGGATACTACATTGCTGCACGAGCGTATGCCAGTGCACAAGGTGCTCCATTTGATAACACCACCACTACCGCTATCTTGGAGTACAACACCGCCAAAGGTTCCACTTCAAAGCCCATTATGCCACTTCTCCCTGTATATAACGACACTGCAACTGTCACTGCCTTCACTACCAGCTTCTGCAGCCTTGAAAAGCCCTTGTTCCCACTGAAATAGATCACAATCTTTTCATTACTGTGGTACTTGGAATCAACCAATGCCGGATCCATCTTCATGGACATGATTTCTATATACTTGCAGAAGGATTCGCAAACTTTAACCCGAAAACAGAAACTTTTAAATTCAACCTCGTGGATCTGCCTCTCAGAAATACAGTTAGCTTACCAGTCAAAGGGTGGGCCGTCATTTGATTTGTTGCTGATAATTCATCTAAAAAATGGAAGCCAGTCAGGTGGGTTAGGTAACGGGTCAGAATGGACCAAAAATTCAAGAAAAGATGGGTTGGGTAGGGTGATGTTGCCCAAACTCTTTTCTTTATAAAAAAACTGAACTTTTGATAAGTATTTAGTGTGTTACAAATACTACTAATCTAATTTTTGGAAGGAGGTTTTCTGCATCAAACAAAATACACTTTTGCAACTTGCGACCCATTTAACCCATTACTCGGTTCACCCGTTAGAGATAAAACAGAACCCAAATTGACCCATTTATATGTAAATGGGTCAAAATTGCCACCTCTACAATATGCATGTTGCTCAATATATCCTTCATTTTCTCAGGTACCTGGATAATGCACTGTCACTTAGACGTTCACATCAGCTGGGGTCTGGCCGTGGTGTTTGTAGTAGAGAGTTAAATGTCTTCCTCCACATTGGGCCTATTTCTATTCCTGTTTTAGTTTATTTCCTTATTGTCTTGTTACACTTCTCTTCTGGAATTTATCGTGTATTGTAATTTGTAATAAAAAATCCAACAAAACATTTTGTATTAGTGCTTTACTCAGTTTAATATTTCACCAGTTATTCATTGTGGTACACAACATTGTTGTTTTACAAACAGCATTGGAATGGATACATATAACCTGTCAAGCTATATAGTCTCTCGAACATGCATAGAAAGTGTGTGACAATTGAAATTTAATTCATCAAAACGAGAAAAAAATGAAAAAGAAACACACTGTTCGTTAGATGTTTATAATCATTAATGAGCTACTGGATCGCTCTTAAGACAGTCTAAGCATGAAACTATTTACTGGTAATTTCTAAACAATACGAAGTATTGTACTTCAAAACAGAATAAGAGAGTTCAAGATATCTGCTAGAAAATAGCTGTTAATTAGTAACTTAAAAATCAACATAGAACCATGCTTTAAGGACCAGAATATACACTCAAGAGAGACTTTAGAAACTCAGAATCCTAAACAGTGAGTGAGAACCATGTGACCTTTATGTCACACATAGAGAGAACTATATACACAAATGTAGTACAACTGAAGTAATCAACAACTAACCATCTACCTATGAACTATTAGCCTCTTCTGTCAAGTTTTTCATCTTAACTAATTTAACCTCTAATTTAGGAACCTTATGCCGTTTACTAAAGTATAGCGTTTATATAAAGGTATTTATAATTTATCAATTTATAGGAAAAAAGAACAAAAATGCAACTATATTTCTGTAACAATAATAAATCTCGTGATCTGTTTATATTGAATATTTATGATTTATACTTGCAATGGTTCATGTGATATTGTGTTTATAGGTTATTACTTCAACTACTAAACTCTCAACGACTAGACTGTAATTAAAACAAGCGATTAAATAAAGAACTCGCTGAAAAATTTAATCACGTCATTATCACTGCTTCATCTCACGGGTATCATGCTAGTATTTTAAAAGGTATTTAATTAATCTAACTAGTTATAAGCTCTTAGTTAACTTTAAAAGTTCATTTTAGTTAGCTTGAGTTTATAAAAACCTATATAAAAAACTTATTTTAATGTTAAAAAAATCGGAGTTCTTGTAAGCATTTGTAAAGCTTTAACAAACTTATGTCCTAAACACATAACTTACTACATCTATGGTCTCTAACAAAAAACACACACTTTAATAAAATTATAATTATTATTGTTTTTGTTTTTTTTTGTTTAGTTTTTGCAGGATAAAAGTTTTATCCTTAAATAATTAATAACTATTTTTTTTAAAGTTTCTAATAAGGGGAATGTTATCATGACACACCCTATAGGGGGGTGTTTCTAATCATTGGATGCATCAGACTGTTGTACTGTCTGCTTTACGGATTATACATTTTGACTAATATAGTGTAGGTCTCACATAGCAGAGTGTGTTAGGATAACATAACCCTTCTAATAATAATAATAATAATTTGCGAGATGAGTTATTTTAGGGACTTAGTTTTTGTTACATACCGACGGACAAATCCCCACCATCCATTTATTTTGATCTAATTGTAGGGATTAACCTAAGATTTAATATGGAAAGCTAAGTCAATGTCTTTTTCTTTTTTTTTTTCCTTTTTTCTTTGTCTTTTTGTCTTTCTTATTTATTCCCTTTTTTCTAACTTTCTTTTTTTTTTTTTGTCTTTTTTTTTAGAGTAAACCTCATTTTTGGTCCTTGTGGTTGTACCAATATTTCACTTTTGGTCCAAAATTCAAAAAATCGACAGGATTAGTCCAAAAGTCCACGTGGACTTCACTTTTGGTCCAATTTTCTACCCTAGTTAATGGTCGTTAGTCCTTTCAGTTAAGTACGTTGCACCGTTAGTCCTTTAACCTAACGGTCGTTAGCAATGTTTGCACCGTTAGTCCTTTCAGTTAAGTACGTTGCACCGTTAGTCCTTTAACCTAGTTAATGGTCGTTGAGTCCGTTTTTCTTCCGTTTTCATACGTTTTCGTCCGTTTTTCTTAGGTTTTTTCCGTTTTTGTCCGTTTTCTTACGTTTTTATCCGTTTTTCTTACGTTTTGTCCGTTTTTCTTACGTTTTTGTCCGTTTTTTCTTATGTTTTTTTTACGTTTTTGTCCGTTTTTCTTACGTTTTTTCCGTTTTCATACGTTTTTGTCCGTTTTTCTTACGTTTTTTTCCGTTTTTCTTACGTTTTTTTTCCGTTTTCATACGTTTTTGTCCGTTTTTTTTTACGTTTTTTTTTTCCGTTTTTGTCCGTTTTTTTTTTACGTTTTTGTCCGTTTTTCTTACGTTTTTTCTGTATTTGTCCGTTTTTCTTACGTTTTTGTCCGTTTTTCTTACGATTTTTCCGTTTTATATTATACGTTTTTGTCCTTTTTTCATACGTTTTTTTCCGTTTTTGTCCGTTTTTCTTACGTTTTTGTCCGTTTTTCTTACATTTTTTTTACGTTTTTGTCCGTTTTTCTTACGTTTTTTCCGTTTTCATACGTTTTTGTCCGTTTTTCTTACGTTTTTTTCTGTATTTGTCCGTTTTTCTTTCGTTTTTGTCCGTTTTTCTTACGTTTTTTCCGTTTTCATACGTTTTTGTCCGTTTTCATACGTTTTTTTCCGTTTTTGTCCGTTTTTCTTACGTTTTTTTCCGTTTTCATACGTTTTTGTCCGTTTTTCTTACGTTTTTTCGTTTTTGTCCGTTTTTCTTACGTTTTTTCCGTTTTTTGTCTTTTTTTACGTTTTTGTCCGTTTTTTCTTTACGTTTTTTTCTGTTTTCATACGTTTTTTGTCCGTTTTTCATACGTTTTTTCCGTTTTTGTCCGTTTTCTTACGTTTTTTAATTTTTTTTTAAATTCGGATAAAAAAATTTTTTTTTAATTTTTTATTTTTTTTCTTTAAATTCGGACAAAAACGTATGAAAACGGAAAAAAAAAACGTATGAAAAACGGACAAAAAACGTATGAAAACGTGAAAAAAACGAAGAAAAGGACAAAAACGTAAGAAAACGAAAAGAAAAAACGAAAAAAGAAAAAAAAAAAACGTAAGAAAAACGGACAAAAAGAAAAAAACGATGAAACGGAAAAAAAGTAAGAAAAACGGACAAAAACAAAAAGTATGAAAAACGGAAAAACGTATGAAAACGGAAAAAGAAAAAAACGGACAAAAACAAAAAAAGGAAAAAACGGAAAAAAACGTAAGAAAAACGGAAAAAACGGAAAAAAACGTAAGAAAAACAGACAAAAACGTATGAAAACGGAAAAAACGTAAGAAAACGGACAAAAACGTAAGAAAAACGGACAAATACAGAAAAAACGTAAGAAAAACGGACAAAAACGGAAAAAATGTAAGAAAAACGGACAAAAACGTAAAAAAAAGGACAAAAACGGACAAATACGGAAAAAAAACGTAGAAAAACGGACAAAAACGTATGAAAACGGAAAAAAAAAAACGTAAAAAAACGGACAAAAAAAACGGAAAAAAAAAAAAAAAAAAAAAAAAAAAAAAAAAAAAACGTAAGAAAAACGGACAAAAACGTATGAAAACGGAAAAAAAAAAAAAACATAAGAAAAAACGGACAAAAAACGTAAAAAAAAACATAAGAAAAACGGACAAAAAACGTAAAGAAAAAAGGAACAAAACGTAAGAAAAAACGGATAAAAACGTAAAAAAACGTAAAAAAAACGGACAAAAAACGGAAAAAACGTAAGAAAAACGGACGAAAACGTATGAAAACGGAAGAAAAACGGACTCAACGACCATTAACTAGGTTAAAGGACTAACGGTGCAACGTACTTAACTGAAAGGACTAACGGTGAAAACATTGCTAACGACCGTTAGGTCAAAGGACTAATGGTGCAACGTACTTAACTGAAAGGACTAACGACCATTAACTAGGGTAGAAAATTGGACCAAAAGTGAAGTCCACGTGGACTTTTGGACTAATCCTGTCGATTTTTTGAATTTTGGACCAAAAGTGAAATATTGGTACAACCACAAGGACCAAAAATGAGGTTTACTCTTTTTTTTTAATTCACGTTTTTAAATTTTTTTTTTTTATAAATTCACGTTTTCATACGTTTTCGTTCGTTTTTGTCCGTTTTCATATGTTCATATACGTTTTCAGACGTTTTTGTCCGTTTTCATACGTTTTCGTCTGTTTTCAGACGTTTTTGTCCGTTTTCAGACGTTTTCGTCCGTTTTTATACATTTTCATCCGTTTTCAGACGTTTTCGGCAGTTTTTATACTCTTTCAGACATTTTTGTCCGTTTTCGTCCCTTTTTTTACGTTTTCGTCTGTTTTCAGATGTTTTCGTCCGTTTTTATACGTTTTCGTCCGTTTTCATACGTTTTTGTCCATTTTTATACGTTTTCGTCTGTTTTTGTCCGTTTTCGTCCGTTTTTATACATTTTCGTCCGTTTTCATACGTTTTCCTACATATTCATCCGTTTTCTTATGTTTTCATCCATTTTCATACGTTTTCATCCGTTTTAAATGTTTTCGGCAGTTTTCAAACGTTTTCATACATTTCTGAATAATATTCAGAATATCACAAGTGATTTTCAGAATATCACAAGTGATTTTCAACTAATGTTTTGTAATATGAAAATCACAAGTGATATTCTGAATATCACAAGTGATATTCAGAAAATTAAAAATGATATTCAGAATATCACAAGTGATTTTCACAGTTTTTTTTAATTCACATCTTTTTTCGTCTGTTTTCGTTCGTTTTTATACGTTTTCGTCCGTTTTCATACACAAGTGAAAACGTTTTCATACGTTTTTATTCAGAATATTTTTTTGAAAAACTAATTTTTTGTTTAATAAGTTTCTGAATATCACAAGTGATATTCTGTTAAACACATAATATCACAAGTGATATTCTCAATATCACAAGTGATATTCTGTTAAACACATAATATCACAAGTGATATTCTCAATATCACAAGTGATATTCTGAATATCACAAAAATCACTTGTGATATTCAGAATATTACAAGTGATATTCTGAATATCACGAGTGATTTTCACGTTTTTTTTAATTCACGTTTATTTTTACACTTTCTTACGTTTTCGTTAGTATTCATACGTTTTCGTTCGTTTTTATACGTTTTCGTCTGTTTTCATACGTTTCTGAATATCACAGAAAATCACTTGTGATATTAAGAATATCAATTGTGATATTCAGAAACGTATGAAAACGGACGAAAACATAAGAAAACAAACGAATACGTATGAAAGCGTAAAAACACGTCTGAAAACGGACGAAACGTATGAAAAATGGACGAAAACGGACGAAAACGTATGAAAACGTAAAAAACTGCTGAAAAACTGACGAAAACGTATGAAAACGGGAAAAAACAAACGAAAATGTATAAAAATGAACGAAAACGCCTGAAAACAGACGAAAATGTAAAAACGGACGAAAACGTCTGAAAACAGACGAAAACATAAAAAACGGACAAAAACGTCTGAAAACGTATAAAACTGCCGAAAACGTCTGAAAACGGACAAAAATGTATAAAAACTGACTAAAACGTATGAAAACGGACAAAAACATCTGAAAACGGACGAAAATGTATGAAAACGTATATAAATATATGAAAACGGACAAAAACAGACGAAAACGAACGAAAACGGTCGAAGACGTATGAAAACGTAATAAAGTGAAAAAAACGTGAATTTATAAATTAAAAAAAAAAAGAAAAAAAAAAAAAGAAAACTTGATTTAAAAAAACGTGAATTAAAAAAATTAAAAAAAAAAAAAAAAAAAAAAAAAAAAAAAAAAAAAAAAAAAAGTGAATAAATAAGAAAGACAAAAAGAAAAGAAAAAGGGAAAAAAAAAAAGACATAGACTTAAGTTTCCGTATTAAATCTTAGGTTAATCCTCACCATTAAATCAAATTAGATAAATGTGTCCCTCAATATGAAACAAAAATTTAGTCCTTAAATGATTTTTTTTCATAATTTGCAGGTGGACATAAAAAAAGGAAAATCAAGGATAATTATAGCCTTCGTCAGCAAGCAAAATATCTCGAACTTTCCGGATAACCACCATTTAATCAAAAAAAGGAGATATTTTTTATTAAAAAAATCACCCACAACACACTATAAATATCCCATAAACCCACACTTATTTTTTTTCTGAACATTCATTCATCAACACAAATATCACTCCTAAAAACTTATTCTCGACTCTTCGAATTAATTACAAAAAGGTATGTTAATTGTTCTTTTTTATTATGATTATTATATGTTATAGATGTTAATTATGTGTTTACATTATCTGATTTGTGTCGAATATTGGGCTTTTTTTCAGGGTTTTTTGATGATTTTGAGACCAAGAACTAGGGTTTTACAGTTTCATCATGGATCTGTCTTGATCGGTCAATTAATTAGTGTTTGGATTTGATTTTGACCAAGAATTAGGATTTTGGTTGGAAGATTAATTTTGTCTAGCGTTTGGATATTAGGGGTGATTTGACAATCAGGGTGTTTGGATTTGAGTTTGACCAAGAACTAGGATGTTCCAGTTTCATCATGGATTTCTATTGATCGTTGGATTCAATAGGGTTTTGGTTGGAAGATTAGATTAGGATAGTGTTTGGTTTTATGGATAATAGGGGTGATGGAAAATTAGTGTGTTTGGATTTGTGTTAACTGATGATTTCATAGTGTTTGGTTTTTTGGACATTAGGGGTGATGGAAAATTAGGGTTTTAGGTTTGATTTTGACCTAACTTAGGGACCAAGGAAACCATAATTTGACTGTTTTTTACTTCGTCCTGTGTTGCTCCTCTATGAATTAGGTTTGGAGTTTGGTAAGCAATCCGAAAAGCACTCAAATTATTTCTGTCATAGTCTATATTGGGACGCAATAGGCGAGTAGATTACCCTCTAGGTTGTGATATGTCAAAGTAAACTGGATACTGGACTCGTTTTCTAGGCCCCTAGTTCTTTATTGTCTTGATACAGCGTAAGTTGTGAATGATTTGGGTTGTTTGAAGTTTGGTGTATAGAACATTTTTATTTGCAGTAAACATTGCTTAGCTTCTTCAAGTTTGATGTATGACGATTTTGGTGCCTATGTTCCTTCCTTGATTTGTATCTGTTGGCCTGGATGCCAGCCATTGTGTTTTGGAGATTGGTAGTTTAAGTATGTCATTCTTAGGAGCCCTAGTCTGTTATTAAGGTTTTTGTGATCGGTAGTTTTTAATTTTAAGAGTCTCAATCTTAGGAGCCCTAGTCCATTATTATGGTTTTTGTGATCGGTAGTTTTAACTTTTTAGTCTCATTTTTAGGAACCCTAGTCTGTTATGACCGTAGTTTGTTTCTGTCTGAGATTGAATATAAAACGTGGTTTTGGGTTGTAGACCTTGCTTAGTTTTTCTTCTTGAACTTGATATGTGACGATTTCTGCTGGCTTTATTTTGGATACTAATCATTCTGTTTTCTTCGTTTACAGAATTACTAAAATGACTTTTCTTAGTCAACCTTCCAACACGGCTTGTGTCCCTAAGGATAACTCAAAGAAGAGGACTGCTTCTGAATCAATGGATAAATTAACGAAAAGGCAAAAGAGAAATAGGGCTGAGGCACCAAAGATCGTGGCTGAGAGACTCGCCAAGTGGATTGAATATAACAAAGATGGAAAAGCAATAACGCGTAAAGCTCCTGCTAAAGGATCAAGAAAGGGCTGCATGAAAGGTAAAGGTGGGCCTGAAAATGTTAGGTGTAGTTTCAGAGGTGTGAGGCAAAGAACGTGGGGTAAATGGGTAGCTGAGATACGTGAACCAAATACAGGTAAGAGGTTGTGGCTTGGGACTTTCGAGTCTGCTGTTGAAGCTGCTCTAGCGTATGATAAAGCTGCTAGAGCAATTTATGGCGAGTATGCACGGATCAATTTGCCAAACTATCACACGAATACACCGTTGCCGTGTGAAGCTGCTACTAGTTGCAACTCAACTACCACCTGTAGTAACTCTGAGGGCAGTGAAGTTCAGGATTCAAAGTCCGGGATAGACTGGTGTGCACCCACAGAGAATGTATGTGAAGCGAGTGAAGTCGTTAATGAATCACTGGATATGATAAGAGAAGAATGTGCGGATATTAAAGATGTTACTGGTGTTTCTAATGATGATGGTTGCTATCAGGGCTTTTCTGAGGACGAGATGTTTTACATAGATGAGCTTCTCGGTGTTATGGATCAGAAAAGTGAATTTAACAATGAGGCAGCTGGTTATCCTATGCAAGATGCATGGTATGAAAACAAACAAGATGTCAGTCAAAATGAGTCCATATATATGCAGCAAGATGCTTGTGGGGTTGCACCGGACTTTGGTTTTGACTTCTTGGAAGGTGGGCTTGAAGAATGTAACTTCTCACTTGAGGAGTGTGGTCTGTCCTTGGATCCTACTGAATCAGTCATGTAGATAGATGAAGAAAAATGAACTGACTGTAGTGGTATTTTACTTGGGGCTGGTTCTCTGAATGTTTCTAGAAAAAATAGAGGATCTGGTTTTTGTACGGTTTTTAACCGAATGTAATTATCTAATGTACGTAACTCTAGACCCCAAGATGCTGATGCTCTCAGCCGGGTAGTTTGACATGTGATGATCTTGTGTTTATTCTTTTAATAAAATATGACTCATGCTGATTGCTTTCAGCAGGGTACTTTGACATGTGATGGTTTTATGCTCTGTGTTTTAATGATCTATGATGTGATGCTTGATAGTTTACAACTTTATATTATGACATGTGATGGTTTTACGCTCTGTGTGTTAATGATCTATGATGTAATGCTTGATAGTTTACAACTGTATATTATGACATCTGATGGTTTTGTATTTGCTTGTTAATGATTTGTGATATGTGTTGCAGCTATAATGTTATATCTTATGTTTGAGAGATTTAGTATACCTCAAAAGAGCGTGAGACTTGTTCCTAATTGGGGCGACTGTGCTACGTTCCTTTAGCATCTATAGTGCTAGGAGCCTAGGATGGATGTCGTATAACTGAGTGTATGGATTGGCCAGTGTGATGTTGTTCCTAACGGGGATGACTGGCCAAAATAGTTGTCTGCGTTTTGTTGATAAACACTAGCTGCAGTCTTGAACTGGAAATGCCGTCTGCGTTTGACACAAGTCCATTGGACCTGAATTGTATATGGATATCGAAATCTGATTGGGGTTTAGGCAAAATTTCAGGTAGTGTTTGGTTTTTCATGTTTTAGGCAGTATGGTCAATGGGTATGAATGAAGGAATAACTTCCGTTGCTAAAGTAGGTGTTTGGTTTTGAAAATGGATATTATGGTCACAAATCCAAATCCATTAAGAAGAGTGGATTCACAAACTCGTTCTCATTTTGGATTTACGAGCACATTCGCATTCCCATCACATTAAATACATACCGATGGCCGTCTCGTTTTATGTACTCATACCAATTTTGGTCAAGTGTATGTGTGTGAGTCTTTGGGTTGCTTTTAAGTTTGATTTTACTTCAAACTAAATTCAATACCAGTATACTAGTAACTAGTATAGCAACTGAAATTACTACCTCAAATTGACATGGGTTGGGGTTGAAATAGGCGCACAATTGGTTATCAGCTTATTAAGGTTTGTTGAAATTAGCCCATGTAAATATGTAACAATATGTGACTGTCTATGGCATTTAAATGTGGTGTTCAACTATTTTGTATCATTGTCCTCCTGATAATTTAAGGGCCGTTTGGTTTGTAGATTGGTTTATGATTATGATTTGGATTTGGATTTAAATTTGGTTTAGGATTTGAATTTGGATTTGATGTATAAGAGAGAAAATAATATTTAAATATATATTATATATTTAAATATGAATTAAAATTTATTTATATAAAAGAAAAATATAGAGTAATTAATGCGAGAAGTTTTTTTTGCTGTTTTATATCACACATAAATAGAAAGAGACAAAAATATAAGGTGAAAGACAAAAATTAAACAATCCTTTGTCAGAAAAGTAGCTATCTTACGGTCTTACCTATCCCATATATTCGGACTTAGGCTGCGTTTCTTTCTTTCTGTATGTGGAGAGATTGGGTCCACTATTAATTTAATAATGTTTTTCTTTTTTTTTTCTCCTGTGGGGCCTACTAATTTCCATTCCTTCGTCTGTCTCCCTATGGCATAAAATTTGCTATCCTCCCCAATAAGCGGAAGAAACAGAGATGGGCCCACATGTGTGACCCACATACCTTTAGCTAAGAAAATTAGTAAACAGCCCCTTCATGTCTAACCCAAATTCCATAAAATCAAAACAAACAAGTTATTTTAGTTTTCTAACCCAAACCCCTATGTAACCCCACAAACCAAATGGCCTAAATTCAACAATTTACACATAATTTTGAATAAGGTCTTCATAATTTTAAAAGTTCATGACCTATAATTATAATTGTAAATTTTGATAAGTTCATGGGCTTTTCGTGCCTTAATATTTTGGTGAAAATTAAATTGCAAAAATGGTCCCTAAAGTTTGGTCAAATTGCAAGTTTCGTCCCTGATGTTTGGAAAGTGCAAGGATCGTCCATGTGGCAAACTTTTGGAGCAAAAATCGTCCCTGACCAACATCAAATGACTAAAATACCCCTGTCTTTTTCTTTTTTTATATTTCTTTTCAGTTTCTTACACAAATGGTCTTTGTGTTTCGCCAGGCTTTACAAATTTAGTCTTTTTTTTTTTTAATTATTTATTTAACTATTAATATTAGTATTATTTTTTTATACATTTTCGTCCGTTTTTCTTATGTTTTTATATGTTTTTGTCCCTTTTTTTTACGCTTTTGTCCGTTTTTCTTACGTTTTTTTCCGTTTTCGTCCGTTATTCTTACGTTTTTTTCGTTCTTGTCCGTTTTTATACGTTTTCGCCCGTTTTCATACATTTTTATACGTTTTCATCCGTTTTTCTTTAGTTTTTGTCCGTTTTTCTTATGTTTTTGTCCGTTTTTCTTACGTTTTTTTCCGTTTTCTTACGTTTTCGTCCATTATTCTTACGTTTTTTTCCGTTTTCATACGTTTTTGTCCGTTTTTATACGTTTTCGCCCGTTTTCAAATTTTTTTATACGCTTTCTGTAACACCCCCAAAATCTGGTTTAGCGGAAGCATACATGTCACTGGGGTGCTACTCAATTGGTATCACAACACAGAGTATAAAGAACGGTTTTAACTCAACCGTTTAACTTAAATTTCATATTCAAAAATGATTTGTTTACAACATTTCAAAATAGTGCGGAAATATAAGCCCATAAAAGATTTTAAGTGGTCCCAATTATATCAGAGTCTTCTATGACCGTGCCATGCCCTGCCAAAAGTCTTCGCCACTAAATTATCGCCTTAAACCTGAAAATACATGCTAAAAATGGTCAACACTAGGTTGGTGAGTTCATAGATTTGATTAAAACAGATCATATTACACAGAATATCATAAAGTCCAGTATTAAATTTTGTTTAATCGGTACGCTCGCCATGACCAGTACGCCTGGTAGTGAAACCGTTTCAGCCGGTCAATGTTACCGGTACGCCCGGTGTTGTTCTGTACGCCTGGTCTATGAACATGTCATGTATACATATAAAGCTTTCAAGTAAACCATTCTTATACATATCTGACCAGTACCCCTGGTCTATGTATATATCATGTATCCAAATAGGACATTCAAGTAACAGTCTTGCATATAACACCAATCACATTTCAAGTAAAAACAATCAATTCTAGGTTTCATATACCGAATAAACAGTCATTGAATTTAGTTTAAAATAAGCATGTATTCTCCCCCAAAACTGTTTAAAAACCAGTAAAAGTAGGGGCCATGAACTCACCTTTAATGGTCTGAACAGTGAATGCTGTGAAATTAAGGAGTGCATGACACCAACACGCAACCTAGATTAAATAACCATGTCTTAGTTTCAAGTATTAAATTCAAGTCCTTTCAGATTTTAATTTCAATGTTTGTTATCTATTTTGTTGTCACTTCTTGCGGCAAGTGTGGTTCTAAGGTCTTTCCTAAGAATTGTGAGGTGAATCTATACAATGACCTAAGGTACGGTAATGTGAGGGTTGGAATAATAACAAATCTAGGTACGAATGAATTAAATCTGGGTTGTGATATAATAAATAATATATAAATAATATATATATTTATATATATATATATATATATATATATATATATATATATATATATATTTTGTGTAATTTATTCGTTATGTCCGTTTATGTTGATTTTAGAAATAAGACCTAATGTTTGTGACGTTTATTACCTACTAATTATATGATTTAAGAAATATATCGATAACTTTTAATAACTTGGTTAATTTATCTAAATTCTCATTCTTATTAGAATTCATTTTTTTACACTTCATTAGTTTAGAATTTTATGTTTCGTCGAGTTTATCCAACTTGAGTTTGACACATCATTAGTGACTTTCTTTTTAGCTTTCAAAATAACGAATGTGAGTGTTAATGTATATATAAAATTATAATTTATATAAAATTATATAATCTCGACGTGTGTTATAGCCTACCCTTATCGTGAAATTGATTTGCCATTGATTTGAGTACCATGTTTTACTACACAAGTTTATGTCAATATATATCTCTATTTTCCCGAGTGTATGTAATATCACTTTATAACAATGTGTATATATATAGTCTAGATGTTTTAACTATTTGTGTCGCGTTTAACATTTTGGCTATTCTAGTTTTCATGTACTTGTGCGTTAGTTTAAATGAAATTTCATTTTGTACTTGGCTATATAAGTTTTTACTTGTTTATATGTTAGTTGATACAAATTATTTTCGCGAACGGCTCATGTCCCTTTTACTTGTTTGCGTTTAGCATCAATATAGTTGTTATCCGAATTTCACCTTCAATACCTATTGGGCTGCGGCCCACTGGGTCCGAGGAGGGGGATTTTAAGGGTTACTAATTGGGTTGGGCTTCTCTATTGGTTACAAGATCCTGGTGGGCTGAAACGCCTTGTTCACAGGCCCATTTAATGAACTAAAATAAAAGGGTTGTTTGTTGGGCTTAGGCTTAGCTCCCTATATGGGCTCTAGCCCGTTGGCTGAGTCTAGTATAGGTTTGCAAGGAAACGCAGGACACACCAAGTTAACGACTTGGGAACACATGCCAGGAACTCCACTTTAGGGCCGTGAATGGTTACTAACCATAGTTTCGGTTTCATTTCTGGGTCATTGCTTCGAGTACTACTCATCTTTGTGATTTGAGGGCCTAAATGGTGTTAGTGGTTTAGGATTCTTGGCTCCCTTTATATGTCTCGACAGAGGTAAAAACGACCTCAAAAGAAGCCTAGCTTACTATGACCCTACGTTTCCTATCTTCACTTAACAAGGACATGTAATGAAATCCATCATAAGTGAGTGCCCTATCCGAGTACTCACATCACTATATGGGTTGCGTTTGAGGGCGATTTGGTGCTATCCTTTGTGGGTAGGTTCTTGGGTTAGGGTGAGCCTATATATGCCTTGAACCGAGGGCATAGCCCTTATGTGTTGTGTCTAATAGTCACTAACATACTTGAATCAAACATCCTCTACGTGAGGTGGCCTTTTCAGCCAATATCCACCACCAACGCTCCCAGCATTGAGTGGTCACTGGTTTTGGTTATGGTCAGTCACAATGGGCTGTTGTCACCCACCTAGCAACAACACCACATCCTACCTAGCCCCTCTATACTAGTCACAATATATCCAGGTTCGAACCATGAACCTGTGTTTTCCCTAGAGTTCTTTAAACGCAATGTAGTCGCAATGCTTATCAATTCTAAATATGTGACTCGAGTTCTATAATCCCTAACTTCTTATGCCACACTAACAACAACAATCAACAACAAATTTTCTCAAAATCTATTATGGTTTATGGGAAATCCATTCGACAGAAACAACATAATCAATACTCAATCTTAATCTCATCCACTCGACCCATAAATTTTGTCACTAAAAAAAAATATAATAATTATAAATAAATCCGAATCTATTACTAAATCTTACAATGATTCTTTGAGGGATGAAACTCGAATGAACTCCAATCCGAGAACCCACTGCTCCAATACTGATCACCCCAACCTCCAAATCGAATCACAACACCTCCACTCTTAACCTTTCTTGAGAACTTCTCAGATCTTTGATGGTATTTTTTTGGTGAGTTGTGATTCGACATCTCCTGGAGGAGCGGATTTTATGGTGGATCTTGGAGAGTAGCTCCATAAGAGCTTTCGGGTTTGGGAGATATAATCTTCCCTTTTTCGTGCTATCTCTATTTCAATGAACTGTTTAGCCTAGTTGACTTGTGTGGGTTTCCTAGGTCAGTGAAGAAGACAAGGTCCTGGGTCAAAGAGATAAGGTATTGGTGATGGTGGAAAGTGATGGTTCGAAGGGTTTTGGGAAGAAGAAAAGGGGGCGGACAAAGTTTAGAGTATTCCTAGGGTTGCAGGTTTTGGAAATTTGTGTGAGTGAGTGAGGTGTGTTGATTTAAGTATTTTAGTGAATAATTAGTTAAAGTGTGGTATTTTTTTACACCCGCGTCTCGTTAAACTGAGTCAAATTCGGGTACTTCCCGGAACCGTCACAAATATGAAAGATTATATTTTTAAAGTCGTTACGTAATATTTGAATGTATTTTTGAGTCTTTAATATTCACTAAAATTTCTGAATCTCAGATTTATTTCTGGTTTGCGTGTGGTGTCAGTCCGAGTGAAACTGGGATAACCTCCCGTTCCTACAACAATAAAATGAGTAATTTATAATATGTGATCATTTCACTGTTCCTTGGTGAGATTTCCGGGTGACAATATGTGCAGGTCTGTTTTTCGTGATAATCACATAATGGCCTAATATGATATTTTAGTCATAATAAATGAATTGTTATGAATTAAATATTAAGGCAAATTTACCATTTGTCACATTTTCGTCCGTTTTTCCTTAGTTTTTGTTATTTTTTATCCGTTTTTTCCCGTTTTTCTTACGTTTTTGACCATTTTTTTTCGTTTTTTTATGTTTTTGTCCGTTATTCTTACGTTTTTTTTTCTGTTTTTGTCTGTTTTTATACGTTTTCGCCCGTTTTCATACCTTTTTATATGTTTTCGTCCGTTTTTCTTTAGTTTTTGTTCGTTTTTGCTCGTTTTTCTTACGTTTTTGTCCGTTTTTCTTATGTTTTTTTTTTTCGTTTTCTTACGTTTTCTTACTTTTTCATCCGTTATTCTTACGTTTTTGTCATGTGTTTTGGTTCATCAATTATTGTTCATCAATAAATTAAATGATTATGTATATATATTTTTTTTACAGACAATGATTAAGAAGCTGTTCCATATTATGTTGGTAAGAAAATGGCCGAAAACGATAAAAATGGATGAAAGCGTAAGAAAACGGGCGAAAACGTATAAAAAAGGATAAAATCGTACGAAAACAAATAGAAACGGACAAAAACTTAAGAAAAACGGACAAAAACGGATAAAAACAAACAAAAACTAAAGAAAAATGGACGAAAACGTATAAAAATGGGCGAAAATGTATAAAAACGGACAAAAACGTATGAAAACGGAAAAAACGTAAGAATAACGGATGAAAACGTAAGAAAACGGAAAAAAACGTAAGAAAAAAAGACAAAAACGTAAGAAAAATGGACAAAAACGGATAAAAACAGACAAAAACTAAAGAAAGACGAACGAAAACGTATAAAAAGGTATGAAAACGGGCGAAAACGTATAAAAATAGACAAAAATGTATGAAAACAAAAAAAATGTAAGAATAACAGACGAAAACGTAAGAAAAACGGAAAAAAAAAACGTAAGAAAACGGACAAAAATGGATAAAAACTACAGAAAAAACGGACGAAAACGTATAAAAAAAACGGAAAACGATAGAACGAAAAAATGTAAGAATAACGGACGAAAACGTAAGAAAATGGAAAAAAAACGTAAGAAAAACGGACAAAAGCGTAAGAAAAACGGACAAAGATCATTTGTGTAAGAAACTGAAAAGAAATATAAAAAAAAAGACAGGGGTATTTTAGTCATTTAATGTTGGTCAGGGACGATTTTTGCACTTTTCAAATATCAAAGATGAAACTTGCAATTTGGCCAAACTTTAGGACTATTTTTGCAATTTACTCTTATAAATAGAAAACAACTCCAAAATCAATAAGGGTGTGTGATTCTTCTTTTCGAGTATATATTTTTTCAAAGGAAAAGGCAACGGATGCGTTTTCACCGGGTCGTGTCCCAACGAAGGTCGAATATCGAGTTGTCGTTAACGTTGTCGAATTGTGTGGTGAATGTGTGTAAAAAAGAGTGATTGATTGGTGATTTTACACTACGAACAATGAAATTTAAAAAGAAAGTAACTAATTAAGCTAATGATTCAACTAAGCTAAGCATACGAACCTAAAAACGAAAAATTTGAATTTTAAAACGTTACGCGACGAATTATAAAACGTAAATAAAAGTGATTTTCTAAAATTTAAAACCTAAAAATATAAAAATAATTTTCCTATATTAAAACTGTTAAAAGAAAATTTTTGGAAAAAGAAAAATATTTTTTTGACTTTTTAATAATTTTTATGAATTAAAAACTAATTAAAACTATTTAAATGATTTAAAAATAGTAAAACAGTTTGGAAAAATCTGGAAAAATTTGAGTAAATCTAAAATTTAATTCTAAATCTAGGAAAAATAAATTCAAGAACTGAATTAACCCTAATAAGCAGAACAGCCCAAAAAGCAGTTTGACAATAAGCTAGAAATAAGCAAAAGTTGACAAAAATTTATCTAATGACCAGGAACATAAAAGCTAACTATAATAAGCTCAAAACAACTGAAAGTGAACAATTAATCACAAGCTTTAAGCAGAAAAGTAACTGAATCAGTAGCAATGAAGAGATAGTAGCAGAGATTAACTAGCAACTTTGCAGCTAATGCATAAGCTAGGCAGAAGCTTAATTGTGAAAACCAGAAGCAAAAATTGAAAGTTCAAATGTCAAACTCCCAAACTTCCAATTATGCCCAAAAGTTTCACCCAATTGCTATCCTAATTTGATGCTAAAACAGATGAGGTTGTGATACCAAAACTGAGAGCAGACTTGAGCAGTGATATGAGGGATTTTTGCAGTCCTCAATAAGCTATCAAATAAGCCAGAAACTCAGATCCCAGATATTTATCTTAATGCTTGATATACTGACTAACAATAAACCAAAGATGGGAACCTGAGCTTAATCAAATAAGCCACAAAATAACCTAGATCATCAGCTTAAAACTGCTCTGCACAAAAGAGTTTCTGTGATAGCAGAACTTTGAAATTGGCGCAAATGAGTGCAAAACTTAGCCTGGTCCTATCCAACCTATGGGAACTCACTTAAATACTTATAAGACAACAGGAAAAGCAAAATGTATACCAAAATGAGTCCAGCTTATTGCTGAGCTTTTTGGATCAGCTTTGAGCTCAAAACATCAAGTAAGGGCAAATGACTTCAAAGTAGCTCTAAACCTAAAATTTTCTACTGATCCAAGCTTATAATACCTAACAACAGCTTAACCAATACTACCAAACTAGCACATGAACAGTACTATCCCAGAAACCAAATAAGCCAAACACCCCTAAACTAATCTGACTTGCTATTTTTCAAATGAAATAGATTTAGAAAAGCTGTAAAACAGAATCTAAATGATCACTAGACTACTTTCAATCTGGAAAATGAATTTTCAAAAGCAAATAAGCTGAAAAAACAACATAAGCTGGTTTTGACTAAAACTTTGACCACAAGAAATTATGAAGAAAATTAAGAAATGACTGATCATTAACCAAAATCCTAATATCAAACATTGAAAACAATATCAAAATAAGCACTTACATTAAAAAACAAGCTGATGAACAAGAATTTGACCAAAGTTGACTTTCATTAAAAATAAAGAACTGAGTACAAAAGTGACTGGAAATGAAATTACAACTTGAAATAAAAATTACATTACGAAAAACAGTAAATGACAAAGAAATAAAATGGCAACAATTTTTTAAGACATAAAAATTGGACAAACTAATCTAATAAAAAGAGCTCCCTATTTATAGCCGAAGGAGGATCATTCTAGACCTGCCAGCTTGGCAATCCGTGTGCATCATCAGCTCATATCAACCCTTGATCATTTCTTGGATGCTACTCAATCAACCTCAACCGTCTGATCAGGTATTGTGAGGTGTCCCAGCCAATAGAGGCTTGCCACGTAGCCCTCTGATCCTCTTGACACTCCTGACACCTTCTAGAGACCCCATGATTTGACAATCATGCCCTTAATTGCTGTGAAAAGTGTACGGGTGAATTTAGGGTTCATGTGTGCACAGTAAAATCTGGGAAGGGTAAGAATTGGGGGGCGGGTTGTATGTTTATTTATTTTTATTTGTTTGACCTTGATTAAATAAGGTTTGATCGGGTTTAGTTATGGGTGGATCGGGTTGGTGTATTATTTAAGGGTTGTGGGAAATGGGCTCGGGTCAAGGTAATATTGGTGGGACGGGCTGGATTATAGAATAAGGTGGGTTGGATTTAATAGGATCCGGGTAGAATGGTATTTAAGGTTTAAGGATTTTAGTTATAGGGACCTTTGATGTAAATTCTGATTTTTCAAGGGACCAATGCTGCCATTTTTCAAAAGATGGTCTAAGGGCTGAATTTGACAAGCTTTGATACTTGGAGGACCTCGGTTGACTTTTTGACCACATTTTCTATCCCGGATTCGGTTCTGAGCCTTTTCCGTATCCCGTGCTCGTTTTCCCGGTCTTTGCTTGATTTTTGTCCTTTTCTTCGATATCCGTGCCTGCATATGTAAAAACACAAAAACACAATATATTTGGCATTTTGGTCGGGTTTTTGGTCTATTTGGGTCCGGTTTTGGTCAAGAAAAGGTATGTGTTTAAGCACATACCAGTGAGGTTATTCAAGCCCCCCCTAGAAATATTATTCAAGCCCCCCTAGATTTCAATAGGTCATTTTTGTACTTTTTTTTGTACTATTGTACTTTTTCGTCCTTTATGTACTTTTTTTTGTACTATTGTACTTTTTCGTCTTTTTTTATTTTTTTTTTTTTTTTTTTTGTTTTATTTATTATTATTATTATTATTTTTTTTTAAGTGTAATGTTTATTTTGTTTGTAAGTGTAATGTTTATTTTGTGTGTAATGTTTATTTTTTTGTGTAATATTTTTTTGTACTTGTTAACGTTAACACATTAAACAACTAAAATGTATTTGTTTGACGTGTTTCTATTTAATTAACACATTAAACAATAACACGTTAACGTTAACACATTAAACAAAACAACTGTTATTATTCAATTAAACAAGAACGATAACACATTATTTAATAAAAACACCTACTACATGTGAAGATTATTAATGTCATCTAAAAGCTCATGGAGCATTGCACCCGACTGACATGCGTGATCCTCAGGATTCCTTGCCAATTCCAGTGATGCCTCGAGCGTCTTATTTCTTGCCATCAACATCTTGTTTTGATCCACTAACATCTTGTTTCTTGTTTCAAGCTGGTCAATCTTATAAGCTTGCCTGTCAATTTTATTATCTTTAGCAACGCAGTTTGAGCACTGCGTTGAAGAAGAGGCTTGACGAAAGTGCATCTTTTGAAACGCATCCTTCCACATAAAGTACCGACACCCATAGTCATCTGTTTCTGGCTGTTACATGTTAAGAAAATAATAAGAAATGTATTATTAACAAACAAATAATTTACATAACTAAGCAAACGTATGATTACTTACCACTGAAAGAGGACATGCGTAATACAGTTTGACCATAACTAGCTTCTTTACGGGATATCCTCTCTATAATGAATCCTCTCTGACAGCGACACAAGTAAGGATTATTTTGTTTCACCTTGACAAAGAATTAATTTAAATAATACAAACAGTTATTTACAACATAAATCAGTAATGTATTGTTAATTTAAATAATACAAACAGTTATTTACAACATAAATCAGTAATGTATTGTTAATTTAAATAATACAAACAGTTATTTACAACATAAATCAGTAATCATTCACAATGTTTTGTCGGTATAATTATTTACAACATAAATCAGTAATCATTTACAATGTTTTGTCTCTATAATTATTTACAACATAAATCAGTAATCATGTACTATCTTTGTGTTTGTCTAATCTCATTATACATGTGTAGTTGATCGTGATACAATGTTTCCCATCCGGATGCAGCGGCATGTCTGTGGTACCTCCATTGTGGGTGAATAGTCGGAAATGGTGAGTTTTCATCTAGCATAAGATGAATGTAGTGACCAAAATCCCCACTCCCCACACGGCCAATCACAAGGGGGCCAATTCCTTGTGATAAATCTGGACCGAAAAAAAACGAAAACCACGTAGTGTTGCATCCCCCGGATATAAATACAACAGGCCGGTTAATCACTGTGGCAATAACCAACCCCATGTTTGGCATAAGCATCCAGTTGTCTCCCGGACAAGGACTATCATATAACCAGTTTATTCTGCTCTGAAGATTGTCATAGTCCATTTGCAACCACATACCTACGTAAAACTCACGATTAATGTCCAACTCTTGCAATAACCACCTTCGGACATTGAGCCAGTTTTCTTGGTCTTGACCAATACCGTGGGCAACGCACCGAAACCCACAATTTCCATCACCTTCCACATTATAGATATTTATGATGTATTGACGGAAAAGCTGTGGAAGCTGCTTAATGAAATACTCGCTCTCCGTATCTCCAACGTATAACCTGTGTCTGGGACTTCTTTCAACTCTAGGGCCCATGTAAGAACTATGTCTCGCCGGTTGTTTGTTCAAGTCCGGGACTTTTGTAGATCTTGAATTTGTGCTTCTTCGACTTGGATCTACGGTTGGTGCTTTATTCAAGTCTGGGACTTTTGTAGCCTTGGACTTTTTGTCCTTTGCGCTCGGTCGTCCACGAGTACTTGTGTGAACAGCAGGTTGACGTGTATCAATAGATTCTGGATTGTATATCCCTCTCACCTTCTTTAACATACATTTCTTCACAAACGATGACATTTGGCCAAAAACACTCCTGAATTGTTGTATGTCATCTTCACAATCAGGGTCATCGTCAGGATCACGAGAAGGACCAGCTTCAGTATTGATACTAGGCCATGGAACAGATAGGGTTCTCCAAAAATTATCAACCCTATCCAGTGGAATGGCCATATCTGCATTCATTCAAAGTGACTTATATAAATTACTGATATTAATGAAGAAAATAACTTAATAGTACTAAATTTAATGTACTTACTATGAATTTGATAGAATAGCATTTCGTGAAAGCACGGTAGCCCATAAACTGACCGCAACTGGTGAGTACAATCTTGGGCGTCGATCGACAGTTGGAGTTCCTTGAACATGAGTTCCAAAGCATATTTGGAAACTTTATACCACAATTCTTGAAATAGTAGTATATTACATTTATTCATTCTCTCGTTTTTGCTTCTGTTCAAAGATTCCTTTATCGCAGTTTCTTGCACAACGAGAATCTTATCGACCGAACTCAACAACGTGTCTAAGTTGGACATTGTGCTGCCCAAGTATAATTTCAAAGCGATATTGATCGGTAATAAACGAGATAAACATTTCTGAATAATCATTCAGCCAGTTATTCAGATACGAAGAAATATCTGAAAAGAACTGTGAATTAAGAAAAAAGTCATTCGGTGGCTTATTTATTGAATTAAAGAAACAATGAATCAATAATTTAGTACCTGCATGTTCGACCAACAAATGTTGTAGGTGTTGATAATAATGCATGAATATGTCGTGTGTCGGAGCTTTAACCATCCAATCCCAGGTTCCTTTAATGGACTCATACTCCTTTAGCGAATTGCATCTATTTCTGCAATACTGAAGCACATTTTGGCTAATGTGCCACTGACAGAGTAATTTGTTTGCACTCGGGAATTCTTGTCTACATGCCCCAACCAACGCTAAATCTCTGTCAGTGACGATAACACGCGGGTAATATCTTTCCTCTATCACCTCCTTCACACATTGCAATACCCATTGAAAATTAGGCCCTTTTTCTTTGTCCAAAAAAGAAAACGCCATTGAAAATGTTTTGTTTGTTGAAGTTAATCCGACAATTTCAAAAAATGGCAATTTAAACAATGTGGTATTGTATGTTGAGTCCATTAGCATGATTTCAGGGAATGTACACCATAGAGCATATGACGTGGGGTGAACAAAAAATAGTTCCTCAAGCTCATTAGTGAGCTCATTCACCCTCTCGTAATATGTATACCCCGAATGCTGCAAATGTAAGTAAAGGACTTGGATTGGAGTTCTATGACCTATTAGGGCTCCACGAATCTTATTTTGAGCATTATATATAGTTCTAATACCAGACACGTTATCCGGATTAAGATCCTTTACTGATGAAAGTATATGACGCGGTGGTACGTGATACTGTGTCAGTTGTTGGACCAAACTTAACTCATCATCCTTTAATCTCATTGCATATGGGAAACCATGCAACGACTCTGCAAAATCATGATTATGACTATCACACTTCACCCTCAACCTCCAAAAATCTTGTGTTATTGAATATTTCGCCACTAATCTGAATGGACAATTGGTTTTAGAGGTACTGGTTTGCCGTTTAGCTTCATTTTCTAAACCGTCACGTCGATACACCCCACCCTTTGAACACCCATAAATGATTGAATACAAATACCCCTTTTCTGATTTGGTTTTATACTTAACAATAACAAAACCGATCCCTCTAGCTATATTTTGCACCCAATCAGTTAGTTGATCGGGAGACCTAAACACCTGAAAATACATTAAATAGAATTAAAACTTTTTTATATAACTTTTTTTTACAACTTTTTATAACTTTTTTTTTACATTGTCTTAAAATAAAAAATAATAATAATAATTAAAACTTTTTTATATAAAATGTTTTTACAACTTTTTATAACTTTTTTTTTACATTGTCTTAGAAATTAAAAAAAAAAAAAAAAAAAAAAGAATTAAAACTTTTTAATAACTTTTTTTACAACTTATATAACTTTTTTTTTACAACTTTTTACATTGTCTTATAACTTTTTTTTTATAACTTTTTACAAATTTATATATATATATATATATATATATATATATATATATATATATATATATATATATATATATATATATATTTTACAACTTTTTTACAACTTGTTAAAAAAAAAAAAAAAAAAAAAAAAAAAAAAAAAAAATTAAAACCGCGTCTTAAACCACTACCCAGCCCACAGACACTTAAAACACCCACCCACTCACTTTTCTCTTCCACTCTTATCCTCTCGTCCTTGCGTTGAATACTTTTCTCACCCACCCCGTTTCTCTCTCTCACTCAAACCCTAACCCACCCCCATCCCATCCTTCTGAAATATTCTCTGTCAATACTTTTACAACCCAGACACCTTATGGTGGTTTTGAAACTGCTTAAGGTGGTTTTTTGATACTGCTTAAGGTGGTTTTGTGATGTTCTTGATGGTGATGTTCTTGATGGTTGATTATTTTCTTGTGAGAAGATAGATGGGATGGGTGGGTGGGTGGGTGGGTTTAAGTCTATGGGCTTGGGTGGTGGTTTAAGACGCGGTTTTAATTATTTTTTTTAGATCTTTTTAAATCTAAAAAGATGGTTGGATATTTGTGGTTCTGATGGTTGGATCTTTGTTAGATCTAAAACAGATGGTGTTCTTGTGATGGTTGTTAGATCTAAAAAACAATCGTTGTTGACGAGTTATTTAAAAAAAGACTCGTTGTTGACGAGTTATTTTTAGATCTAAAAAAAGATACTAGTGGTTGATTGTTGGATCTATGTTAGATCTTTTTAGATCTAAAAAAAGATACTGTGGTTGATTGTTTAGATCTAAAAAAAGACTCGTTGGGTTGTTTCTAATGACTCATACGGTGAAATTGTTGACTGCTTGTTATGGTGAAATTGATATGGTGGGTTGTTTCTAAGTGAGTTTGTTTCCGAAGTTGTTGACTGCTTGTTTTAGATCTTTGTTAGATCTTTTTAGATGACTCGTTGGGTTGTTTCTAAGTGAGTTTGTTTCCGAAGTTGTTGACTGCTTGCTTTAGATCTTTGTTAGATCTTTTTAGATGACTCGTTGGGTTGTTTCTAAGTGAGTTTGTTTCCGAAGAAACTGATATGGTGAAATTGTTGACTGCTTGTTATGGTTGCTTTGGTTTAAATTATAAAATATATGCTGAGTTGGTTTTTTTAGATTATGTTTGCTTATTATGGTTGCTTATTATGAAGAAACTGATATAGTTAAATTGTTGACTGCAAAAAGTGAGTTATGGTTGCTTATAATTGTTGACTGCTTGTTGATGGTGATGGTGAAACTGCTTAAAAAAGCAGTTGGTGCTTATTATGGTTGCTTATAATTGTTGACTGCTTGTGGCTTGTTGGAATTATTTGTTGACTGCTTGTTATGGTTGCTTATAATTAAGCAGTTGGTTTTTTGAAATGCTTTCTTGAAACTGCTTATTATGAAATAAGTAGTTGGTTTTTGTTAAAAAACCGAGATACGGCGATGATGATTTTAAAAAAAAACTTGTGTTGATTGGCGTGGCATAACCGAATGGACGGTAAAGTGGGATATTTTCCGCTTTGCAACCTTCGAATTTGCAGCCATATAGGATAAAACGATAATCTGAGCCTAATGTTATCTCGTTGTCTTTTTAATGTTTTTTATACATGTAAATATTGAAAAAGCGTAAAATTTATTATTACCTCTTCTGTGTAAAATGGTGAACTCGACATTTTCGGAAGCGGGTTTGACTTGCGGGTTCTTGCGGCTTTCTGAGTAATACCGTAAAATTGTGTTTCAGTAGTGAAATCTGAAATCTGAAAACTGAGTAATACCGTAAAATTGCGGGTTCTTGCGGCTTTCTGAAAACTGAGTAATACCGTAAAATTGCGGGTTCTTGCGGCTTTCTGAAATATGAAAACTGAGTAATACTGCTTATGTTTGAGACCTTGTATCTGATTGTGTTTCACTTGCGGGTTTGAGACCTTGAAAACTGAAACTGCTTATGTTTGAGACCTTGAAAACTGATTGTGTTTGTGTGAAATTCTGCTTGTGTTTCACTTGGTTATAACTATGAAATGGAATCTTACTTGACATAAAGTTTGATTCAAATGTTGACACAAAGCCTGAAAAAAAACGTGAACGGGGAGAATCTTCACTATTACTTCGTACATGACATAAAAAAGATGGAACGTGAATTATTTTGAGATAAGGCGATGAAGATGTATTTACTACAAAAATTTTGCAACCGAATGGACGGTAAAGTGATATTTTATCACTTTGCAACCTTCAAAAATCTGAGCCTATTAAAAATCTTGATATCTTTCGATTACATTTTCTTTTAACATAACAAAAAAAAAAAAAAAAAAAAAAAAAAACATGAACTGGGACAAAAAAAACTAAGTGTAAAAAAAAAAAAAAAAAAAAAACTAAGGGCCCGCTTGGTAAGTATAGGGGAAAGGGAAAGGGAAAGGGTAATGGAATGCAAATGAATGGGTGAGGTGGGTAATCATTACCTTACCCCCCCCCCCCCCAATTTACTCTATAATGGTTGATTACCCAGTACTGGGTAATCAATACCTTTGAACACAATAACCAAGCACCATTTAACAAGTGTGGTGGGCCATTTTCAATCTCTTACCCATTCCCCCCCCCCCCCCATACCCCATACCAAGCAGCCCCTAAGTGTAAAAAGTAACAAAAAAAAAAAAACCAAGTGTTAAAAAAACTAAGTGTAAAAAATTACAGTAAAAAAAAAAAAAAAAAAAAAAATAAAAAAATAAAAAAGGACAAACATAATAGGACAAAAAGGACAAACATAGTAGGGGGGGTTGGGTAGGGTCATACTAGGGGCATCACTGGAATTGGCAAGGAATCCTGAGGATCACGCATGTCAGTCGGGTGCAATACTCCATGAGCTTTTAGATGACATTAATAATCTTCACATGTAGTAGGTGTTTTTATTAAATAATGTGTTATCGTTCTTGTTTAATTGAATAATAACAGTTGTTTTGTTTAATGTGTTAACGTTAACGTGTTATTGTTTAATGTGTTAATTAAATAGAAACACGTCAGACGAATACATTTTAGTTGTTTAAGGTGTTAACGTTAACAAGTACAAAAAAACATTACACAAAAAAATAAACATTACACACAAAATAAACATTACACTTACAAACAAAATAAACATTACAACTACAAACAAAATAAACATTACACTTAAAAAAAAAAAAAAAAAAAAAAAAAAAAAAAAAAAACCGAAAAAGTACAATAGTAAAAAAAAATAAAAAAAAAAAAAAGAAGAAAAAAAGTACAATAGGGGGGCTTGAATAACCTCATCGTTCCATACATTTTTCCCACAACCTAAAGAACAAAAAAAAAAGAAAAAGAACCCCTAATAACTAAGAATCGATGAAGATGATCAACCCTAAAACCCGCATCTGTCATCGAAATTTTGGTGAGTACTCCATTCTTTCATGATCCAGGTTATTAAAATAAGATCAATTGAAGTTGATTAAAGTTTGAGGGTTTGGTATTTTATGATGAATAAAATCACAAGATATGATCAGATTGTTTAATCTAAAATTTTCAATTCATTTTTAAACTTTAATTTGATTTAATTAGTGTTTGCAGGGATTCAACAAATACCTGATGATTTGTATGCCATGTATCCTCAAACTCAGGAATCGATTATTTGAATAAATTTGATGGTAAGTGTTCTTGCAGTTTTCATCATAATGTTTGTAAATCGAATATCATATTTTCATTATGGGTGCTTGGAAGATTATTCATCCAGCTAAGATTTGATCTTTATAAAGCAATGTCAAGAGAAGTAAGTTTCTTCTAGATTGGTAAATCTTTATGTCGCGTCCATTAACAGAAATTCCAAAGGTTATTTGAATGACATCATAAGAAATCCTTTGGCCAAGTTATTGGATACCACTATTACCTTCAAATACAATCTTATAGCAATTTTTTATAAATAAGTTTATCTACATAGTTCAAGAAATTGTGATGTGATCTCAAATTGTTGAGTTTTCTTTATAATTGAGTGAAGATACAATCTATTAGCCTTTTATGTTCATGGTAGTTTGATGAAGATCACGAGTAGTTAATGGTCTATGTCCTATAACCACAATGAATTTATTATCAAGTTTAAACTCATAATTGAGACTACCTAACTTCAATTACATGATGATCTAATTTGCCAATCTCAATATTAGTATCACACAAGCAAGGATTCTAAGAACACGTAGGCATAGTTTCACTATTTATTAATAAAAATGTATGATAACTCTCGGGTGATATTTAAGTTAGCAACTTGCATGCTGACAAAGAAGAAATTGTTGTAGATGATGATTTAACAAAGGATTTGGTGGCAAAATAGGTGTGCCGGACTGCCGGGTCGGGTTTGGGTCACAGGTCTAGATGTGTTTGGGTGTATACGGGTTTGGGTCCAGTTGGATCTTCTAGAAGTACGAGTCTAAACGGGTCCGGGTCTAGATAGGTTTTGGTTGGTCGATAAATATTTTTTATTTTTTGGAGTAAAAAGTGAAAACAAATAATAATAATAATTAAAAAAAAAATAAATAAATAAAAATAAAAAATTGGCCTGCTAGTCATGTGAGTTCATTTTCTTTTTATTTTTTAATTTGGCCCGATGGGTAATTATTATATAATTTCACTTTTGTTTGTGTTGTTCGTTGGATAGTAACATTAAATGGATTGTGGTTTTGTTTCTATATGTTTTGTGTAGCCCAATAGAAGAAATGTCCAATTAACTCGAAGATTTAGACCGGAAACCAAGACCATGAAAGACCCACCAAGTACTAGACGAATCCGAAACACTTTTCACAGAAGTCTTGATCATTGCACTTCTCTTCAATCCATTTTAACTCCTCATCTACTTTTTCCTTTTTTCCCCTTGGCGTGCTTCCACTTGCCACCCTGGTCATACAAGCAAACTTATGAATCATGTACTTCATCCACTTACTAATTTTTATAGGTTTAGTTTTTGCCCTTTTAGTTTTTGGCCTCATGACTAAAGTAAAAGTTTGTAGCAAGGGTTTGAACCTCACACCCTCGAATACATTATGATGATGGTTAGTAAATTCTGCTTCCACCCTGGTACCCTTCACATAAGTCCATGTTCCCCGAAGTGAAAGAAAACAACTTCGCGATACCAAAGACAAGTTAATCAAGATAGAAAAGTTTAACTTACTGATGATTACGATGTATTCATAGATAAATTGCGTCCAATTTTTGAAGTATATGAACTCTTCGTTTCAATCCCACTTTTGAGACTCCAATTCACTTCCACTCCACAAGATGGGTGTTTAGAATGTATTGTCTCACTCTCCAACTCTTACCTTTTAGCGGTAGATAATGAAGTCTCCATTGTCTACCGCTAAAAGGTAAGCGTTGGAGAGTAAAACAATACCTTCTAAACACCTTTCTTGTAGAGTAGAAGTGAATTGGAGTCTCAAAAGTGGGATTGAAACTAAGGGTTCATATGCTTCAAAAATTGGACGCAATTTATCTATGAATACATCATAATCATCAGTGAGTTAAAATTTTCTATCTTGATTAACTTGTCATTAGTATCGTGAAGTTGATTTTTCTCACTTCGGGGAACATGGACATACGTGAAGGGTGGAAGGAGAGTTTACTAACCATCATCATAATGGTATTTGAGTGTGTGAGGTTCAAACCCTTGTCACGAACTTTTACTTTAGTCATGAGGCAAAAAACTAAAAGGGCAAAAACTAAACCTCTAAAAATTAGCAAGTGGATGAAGTACATGAGTCATTAGTTTGCTTATATGACCAAGGTGGCCAACGCAAGCACGGCAAAGAGAAAAAAGGAAAAAGTAAATGACGAGTTCAAATAGATTGAAGAGAAGTGCAATGATTAAGACTTCTGTCGAAAGGAACTTGGTATACGTAACAAAGAAAAATGCATGCTCTCTAAACAGGTTTGTGACGGGACTATATATGCTTTTGCTTAATAGTGAACTAGTCAAAAGAGTCTTGGGTAGTTATTGGTTTGGGTTGTGTTATTTGATCCCTAACCATCAAAATGGTCACCTTTTGAGGATCTAATATAGAAGCTACAATACGTTGGAACTTTGTTGTCAATTCTAAAAATGATCTTGATGTGTTTGTGCCTCTCACTAGGTTACTACCTTTTTTTTATATTTCTCACAGATCATGGACTTTTGCTTCTTTGTGAATGTTGAAATGCGATAAATCAGTAAAAATGTAGATATGCAATTTTTTTAGAAGTGTGCGTTCATTATGGGCATATTGTAGCAAACCTTAGAAAACAACAATATGTATTCTTTATTATGGTCAACCATCTTTTAGTCGAGTGTTTCTACAGTATATAGAGTGCGATGAAATATGCTTTTAGTTTTATTTTGAGTTTTACTTACTTGAATGGCTTTATGTATAATCATGGATGCATCAATCTCAACTCTTTACTAAATTAGTAAGCTAAGGCATCTAACGCTTGATGTGTGCATCATTGACTATAACTTGGCAGTCTTTATCCAACCAATGCTTATGGTAGGAATTAGTATCCGATTAGCCTTTTATGTTATTTCCTATTAATTGGATATTTACAGTCATGCTAAAGTCTGTTTATATGTGATCAGGTGCAAGATTCTACTTTTTTTTTTTTTTTTCTTTTTACGTTTTTTTAGTGAAATAAATCATTATGTAACAGGTAATATTCCGCTTTAAGGGCCAGACAAATTTTATTAATTTACTCTCATACGAGTCAAAATTAAACAAATTACCATAATAGGGAAATAAGTTGTGTTCAATGTTTGGTTATTTTTCCCGGTTATGCTTTTGAATAGAAAGGCCAACCATATAAGTAAAAGAGTCACGACACTTTCGCTATCTGTCAAAAGAAAAGAAGCCAAATGAGATTCTTTATTAGACCATATAAAAACAATAGTATGCATAATATTCATTATATGCTGTTTGGAAACCATAAATTCATCTTGAGGTGGCAAAAATAGGCATATTAGGTAACTGTCAAACGGGTGAATTATGGTATGAGTCATTTTATTGCGAGTTGCCTTAATAATTTTATTATGTTGTGGATATTAATTCAATAAGAATCCTAAACCAATTGAGATTTCCAATTTGTTTGTGTTTTCTTTGATATGGTCAGAGATCTTGGCATTTGTTCATGTTGTGGGGGATGCACTTACAAAGCAGATTACATAAAATACCTTTAAATCATTGGGAAGTTCAGAGGGTGAATTAGTGAAGAAAACAATTATCTTACTTTTACTTTAGTGTTATTTTTCAAGAATACATACCCATCTTCGGTGCTTTTTTGCAGATTCTTAGTGGATCTGCTGGGATGTCTGAAGAAAAACCTGGAAGGACCTTAGGTATCATTTAGGGTGTTTTCATTAGCTTATTTTGTAAGCTTATTGAGTTTATAACTTATTTAAGTTCATAAACTCATGTTCATAAGCAATAAAATAGCATTATAAATTTTCACTATTCTCACAGGCCCATCAAATAAGGTAAAACGAACACCCCACAATAATTCAACTGTAATAAACAGGGCATATTAAAGGCGGACAATATGGGTGGGTAAGTCACAGTTCCTAACAAGTCTGGTTGTAACGAGCCGAAACAGGCTGGTATAGACTCTGCAATACACTTTTGGGAAAAATAATAGTTTGTTAATTTGATCACAAAGACAGAATTATTTCAATAATAATCCAGATCGTTGATTTAAGAAACGAGCTGGGAGTTTTATCCATTGAAAATAGACTTTGGACCAATTCCAAACTTCCAACAAATTTGATATGTTTTCTTTTTATTCAAGGTTATTATTTTATTTTTTGACCCGTTTGTGATCCTGTTGCTTAGATTCATTTGATTTTTTTGGAAAATCTTCTTTGGACCTTATAATATTAATTCAGTATTTGTTTGCCTTATTAATTCATATGTCGAGAGAAGCAACATTTAACGTTCTGAAGTCTTTATGTTGTATTCACGATATATATCTTTTGGACTTTTGTTCTACATATTTTGGTCCGGTTCATATTTTACTTGATTCTACAGGTAGTTTGAAGCCAAGTGTCTGGATTAGCAGAGTGAGTGGCTTGGAATTGATGTAATATTTTAGGATTGCCTGAATCCCAGCGAAAGTATTTAGGAACAGTGCGGCAAATTTGTTTACGTAGCTTAATAAGGTGGATAATAAGTTGATTGAGACTGACATGAGAACGAACATTCATGGCTTGATTGTAGATATATTGCATGTGAATTTGACCCATGTTTGCTTACCAATGTAGAATTATGATCTCGGTGTCCGACATCAACAAAGTTCTTTCTCTTTGAGGGGCATGCATGCAGAAGAGGATGGTATAAGTTTCAACTTTCAAGTAGTGTGACGACACAAAATCACAAGACGATTTGTTTCATTGGATGATAAAAATGGTGTGCCAATCTTTAATATATTGGTAAGGTGTACTTGGGTCGTCTCGAAGAATTTTGGCTCTAGCTGTGGTAGCAGCGCTAACTCTAGATTAAGACATCCTATGGGCTTCTTCCAGCAATCAAAGTTTTAAGGCTTCAAACTTCTGTTAAAAATCCTTTATTGTTTAGTTGAGACCTAACTTCTGCCGTCAAAAGAGTTCTAGACGTTACCATTTTTTTTTTACTGTACCTGAGCATAAGTGTTGACTATGTTAGTTACTGGCAAGTAATTCATCATGGAATGGAGTTTAATCATGTTAGTTCGTGACGGTGGAATGGAGTTTAATCATATTAGTAGTTACCAGCAGATAATTCCTGTTGTGAAAAATATGTTATTCTTGTGTGTTTATTATATGTCCACATCTATATGTTTTTTTAGCCTCTATCAATACAATACAGATTACTATTGTTTGGGTTGTCATTACTCTGATGGCAATATTTTTCCTTTTACAAAACTCAAATAAAAAGTGAAGAGGGGCATGAAATAGAAAGTGAGACTTATTTTCTTTCTTTTTTTGCTATCGAAAAAATGGGTGTTGTCGTCACTTTGTACAAGTTATGTTGCAGCGTCGTAGTGTCAACTCTTGGTGATGTGAGAACAAGGCATGAATGCAGTTTGGATGTATGATTTCCTACTACAAAATTGGCAATAGACCTATTTGAACACCATTTAATATTGGGTTTATTAATCTTCAGCCACAAATATAACAAGTTTTTATCCCTTCCTTACGCAATTAATGGATTTATTGTTTTCTCATGCAAGTTATCTTTATCTTTAACCACTAGAAAATATTTAGATATTTCTATTAATAGGAGCCAAAAGAAATTTGTTATTCCTTTCATAGGCAACCAAAACACTCTTTGAAATTTCCAGCAAATTAATCCGTAAAAAAAAACTGTTAAAGAACCACGTCTAAAAACAAAGGTTTCTAAAAGAACCAAAACTAAAAAAATGTGTTGGTTTTGTGAACTATTTGTTATTTGTTGGGTGACTTGATACTTTTAGTTTTTAGCAGTGTCCCAATGAGTGGGAAAGGTATGTCCGCTAAAGCCCAAAACAATGTTGGCTGAATTTATTTTATATTTTGACGTATGTGTGGATTATATTATTTATTTATAGTATGTGTATAAAAACATTTAGTATAACTGAAAATAAAAACAATATAGTAAAACTGATTTTTACCCGCCAATAAAAAGGATTAAATTGATGACCTCACATGATGTCAAGACTTCTAACCTTTTTTTTTTTTTGGACAGGAATTGCGGCTACATGCCCCTAGCCCAAAAGGCGTAGCGAGTTCACACAACAAGGTTGGGTCCAGCCCAAAAGGCAATGACACCCTTCTCTTTACGCACGCGGGAGGAAACCCCTATCGCCCTAGACAAGACTCGAATTTGAGACCTTGCCTAAGAGGGTAAAACCTCCATACCGCTAGACCAGAGGCCCATTGGTTTTCTCTTAGCAATAAATTTATGAGAAGTAAAATAGTATGACTTATAAAGGGAATAGATCTTTAAAAAATAGAAGGGTAAATGGCATGGCCGGCTCTTGGGTGGGCCGGGGAGGCCAACCGGCCAGGGCCCATTTTTGCGAGGGCACATTTTTAAAAAAAAATTATATATATATATATATATATATATATATATATATATATATATATATATATATATATATATATATATATATATATATATATATATATATATATTATATGTATTTTTTTAAATAGGTATTAAACATTTAAACTTGGGCCCAATTAAATTCCAATCTTATAACTAAACCTATAACCCATAATAAATTTATAAGCCCAATAAGGGGTCTAAGGGGCACATTTTTTAACGGCTCGGACAGGGCCCATAAATCCTCGGAGACGCCCCTGGTAAATGGTAATAATAATATGATCTAAATATTTATTAACGATGAAGGTAAGTTGGTAAGGTAATAACAAATATATAAATTGATCTAACTACTCCGTATTTCTTTTTTTAATAGATAAAAATAGTAAAATACATTTGAAAATTTTAGAAAATGGCACGTGCGTCTAGTTTTTATTTAACAATTAAATATCTTTGGACCAATTGGACTCTTGGAGCACCGTATTTTCTGGCTTTCGGCCGCTCACTTAAGGCCCTATGCGGTCTAAGGCTGTATACAGTGGTGACCTAGGGCGACCTGGGTTTTGCCTGTCACATCAGCTTTCTCTCTCCGACGACATGCAGACGATCAAGTTGCCATAGCGGCGACCAAGTTTTTTTTTTTTTTTTTTTTTTTTTTTTTTTTTTTTTTTTTTTTTTTTTAATTCAAATTTTTTACTTATAAATACCCCTTCATTCACTCATCTTTACACACCAACTCATTCACACATATTTAAACACAAGATCTAAAAAATGTCTCAACCAAACACTCCCGTCATTTCTGAAGAAACAGTTAATACTCCATCGTCAGAAATCTTTCCATCATTTCTTACTGAGTTACCAGTTGAGGAATCGGTTGAGAATCCGTTTATGCTTACTGAGGAAGAACAACGACTGCTTCTTTAGGATGAAGAAGCTTTGAGAGAAATGGAAGAAGAAGAAGCACGGGAGGAAGCAGCTCGTAGGGAGCAGTAATCAAGGGAAAAACAAGAGCGTAAGGACAACTTGTTTGACATTTTGTGTCGAGAGTGGGAAGAGAGCAAGTTTGCGGACTGATCTTTTTACGACGATGTATGGATCAGATTAATCTGTCTTTTCATTTCCGTATCGTAATTTGTATTTTCATTTTCATTTTCGTATCGTAGTTTGTATTAATCTGTAATTTGTATTTTCATTTCAATGTTTAAAATATTTTCATTTCCGTATAAAAAAGGATTTAAATTTTTTTAGAGTAATTTTTTTTCCTTTTTTTTTTATTTTTTATTTTTTTTTATTTGTATGTCACAAAAAAGGTTGAAATTGTGTGTTTGAGAGTCGGTCGAGAACTCGACCAAGTTACCCCATTATTGCCTTGCCGACCGATCAAGACCCCAACCATTGTTCACAGCCTAAGGCAAAAAAATCATTTGTAAACTTGTAATTAGTTAGTTAATTTTTAGAAAATTGCTGAAACTATAGCTTTTATTGATCTAAAGAAATATTTTATTGCTTCATCATACTAGTTGTTGTATAACCGAAAAAGTGTTTTGAACCATTAGTTTGAAAGAAAATTATCGGTTTTAAACCAAGTATGAATGGCGTGAGTGTTGCGTGATTGCACCTAGGTCTCTAACGTGGCTAATCTAGAGACATAATGTAGAAAAAGAACTAGTCTATAATGGGGAAAAAGGTTTATTTTTCTATCTATGGCTCTCCATGTTGAATCCTAAGACTTGAAATTTACGTATTCTAGATCATTAATTCAGTTTGAGTGTGGGAATACGTCATTTGAACTGAAATCCATTTTAAGCAGCATCAAACTCACTCATGTTCGATTCATGCTAGATAATTGACGCTAGATAAAGGGTTTGAAATTTGTTGTCTGATGTCCATTATGGTATCCAATCGGAGTATATAAAGAGAAAGTACAAACTGGAAACTAATTCATCTATAGACAAATCAGATAGGTAGATTGCAAAATCAAGCCCTACTATTAACTAATAAAAGTCAACATTGAATTGGTTTGGTAAAACATCAAGGATTGAAAATTTTGGTAGAGAAAAAAAATGAAAATACGCATATTCATGTGAGTTCATTTTCTTTTTCTTTTTTAATTTCCAACTAAATTGTAAATAAACATTATATTTTGATTGGTTAATAGAATTTATTGTTGATACAAAAGTTGGGCGTTCCTTGTTAAGACTCCTATTCTCGTACCAATTAGATCTTAATGCTTGATGGAACCTGCGCACTAAGAAAAAGAACAAACACCGTTAGGCTTATCGAGGGATTGTCTCCCCCGATTATCCTCCGGCGTGAGAGTAAGTAATCAAAGTTTAGGGTTTAGTGGAGAGTTAGGGTTTTTGTAGATCGTACCTTTACCGAGGGCTTGGGTGCCCTTTATATACATATGAAACCCTAGTAGGTTTCGTGTTCCCTACTCCTCGGCGCATTCGCCGACATCGGATATTTGGTATATATCCCCTTTAATTAGGAGATACTCCATATCTAATCCGAAAATAACTTTGGGCTTGGGCTTTGTAGGCCCAAACCGCATAACTGGTAGTCCAGTTATTGCCATAGCGCCCTACACGTAGTGGGCTTAAATATTAGTATTGTTTACTAATCGGGTCCGTGACCCGAGTGTAGACTATACGTCATCATGTCCCCCCAGTCTAGTATGCGCAGGGTAAAACCTGCGGATGCTAGACTAAAGTCGTGTCAAAATTATTCCCTACGCGTACGCGGGAAGATTTCAAAAATGTACCGCCAAAAACGCACGTATAATGTATCTAGTCCAAAAAAGTGCAATTCGGGTACCTTGGGAAGTGGAGAAGCTATCCACTTGTTCTGTACCGTCACATCTCCCAGCCACACGATTTGAGTTAGTGGGGTACACGTGTCAATCATCTGTGGTGGGTAGAAAACTATATAAACTATCGCCTCCATTCACTGTGGTATCCACAGTTAAAAAATCTCATTTCCACCATTTTTATATCTTCGAATCTGCTATCAAGAACGATAATTTGGAGGTAATAGCGCGTGCGCATAGTCTGAAACACAAAATGGTGGCGCAACTTCATGATTTCACTTCTAACATAACCGAAGATGAACTGAATCAGTTCACCTCGGATTATTTTATCCCCTTGGGTCTGCACCCAGAGGTACCAGGTCCCAATGACACCATCGCGAATTTCCCCGTAGGGAAGGTGGGGTTATATACACGCTTTTTCGAGTGGGCGAATCATCGCGTACCCATATCCGTGCTATTAAGTGATATACTTAATTATTACGAGCTCCACATCTCCCAGTTGCATTGTATTGGTGCTGGGAAGATTGCCAATTTTGAGGTGAACTGTCGCTTGTTAGCGATTCACCCGACCCTCCAATTATTTCGCGCGTTCTATCACGCGACGTGGTCAAATGGGTGGGTTACCTTCTCTAAGCGTGTAGGCAAGTTACAATGCTATGTGAAGAAGGTAGATAAACTCGCGGACTGGAGGGAGAAATTCTTTTGGGTTGACGCCGCCGTCTTTCCTTCCAATTTTCCATTTTACACCCGTGCCAATCTGCCCAAGGATGAGCGCCCCCCCCGAGACGTGGTATAACGCGGATCATGCGGCGATCATTGATGAGAACCGCCTTCCCATTAAGCCATATCCAGAAGCGTTCCTGGTGCATATGGGCATCAGTCGCAACTACTTCGAGCATGAGACAGAGGTTCCCACATTCTTGGATGCGGATGGCACGGGTGGGTGCTCCTTCTGTCGTCTTACTGTCGTTATTAATGTAAGCGTTTTTTTTTGTTTCCATACTTTATGTAACTTGCTTCTTTTTGTCAACTTTGTACGCAGAGATGGATCTGTTTGCGGTTGTTAACTTGGAGACACCGCATTCTGTGGCAGTGGGGGTGCGTCCTCTGGGGGATGGAGAGATGACCATTCTGGAGAGGACGGCAGGGCGCGTCGTGGACTTGGTTATCCCAGAGTCTGAGGGCTCACCTGATGTGGTGGTAGCTGTGCCGCTGCAGGGGGTGGCTCCTCTTGTGCAGGAAGTTCCTGACACTGCGCAGCCTCTTCCCAATGAAACGCTGATCAATTTGGAGGAGTCTGACAGTGAAATGGAGGAGCGCTCCTCTCTGACGCGCAAGAGAGCGCATGGTGGTGATGGCGAAGGGCCTTCCAAGAGGCCGCGTCCTGAGGTTGAGGAGAGCCCATCTTTTACCGAAGTGCAGATGAAGTAAGTATCTTAGTTATGAACTTTTGTCAAGTTATACTTTATTCTAACTTTGATTCTTCGTGTCCTCAGTGTGGATGCTGAGAAGTCTGGTGGAAGTGCATCCATGACTGAGACTGAGAAGGACGTGTCCTTGTCTCCTCCCCCCATGTAAGCATTTTTTAGCAACCCCTTAGGATTTTGTGTATGCTTGACTGTTATTCGTGCGCTAACCTTGCTTATTGATCTTTCATGCAGTAAACAGCCTGTGGAGGACGCTGGCGTCGTAGATGGGAGTGCGCCCCCCAAGGTGAGTCCCTTTGGTGTGCCTTCACCAAGGGATATTGGAGAGGAGTTAAGTCCGTTTGACTCTACGATGGAGGAGCTGGCCTCCATCGTTGTGCGTCAGTCTGAGCTGGTGGCGCAAGCCAGGGTATGCCAGTCCGCAGAAGTTGCCAGACTGCAGGCGCAGTTTGCGTCTGTCCAGGCTGAATTAGCAAGCTCTAAAGCTGAGCAGCTGAGCTCCAAGGCTAAACTGGAGCGCGCCAAAGCGTCTGCGCAAAGATTTGCTGAGGGTAAGCTCTTGGTGATGGCGGAGCTGGAGCAGGAGCGTGCTGATGCGGATCGTCAGAAGCGTAACTCTTTATGGGCGCTGAAGTACCTGCAACAGAATAGGAGCAAGCACTTTGCCAATATTGAGGAGTTTCGTAGCCGCGTGGAGCTTGCGCTAAAGACGCAAGAGGAGAAGCTCCGCAAGCTCAGCATCGAGTACGATGAGGAGCTGTACCCCCATATGGTTCAGTCCGTGGCTGAGCGCAGGTACATGCTGCTTTATCTCTTTTATAACTTGTATATATTTTAGACCCTCTTTCTTATTAACACTTGTGTTATTTCGTAGGTGGTTGATCAGTCATGGTCTTCGCCTGGCCGCCATGTGTACGCTGGAGCATCCTGAGGTCACCACATCCTTTGGAAAGGTTGTGGAGTGCGCTATTGCGCACGGTGAGACCTCGGCCGCAGACAAGCTTGCTGAGGCTAAGTTGCTGATCGTGCCGCTTGCCGAGGTGCCTGGGTACAAGGCGAGTGCGCGTGCTGAGCTTGTTGCTGCCATGGAAGAGCTAAAAAAGCTTAAGCTTCCGCATATCGCTCGCTTGGAGCGTGATCAGGATCAGCCTATCAGCGTGATCATGGCGGGGCTCACTCTTCCCAGGCATCTGCAGGATGAGGCAGATCAGCAGTTGGACTTCTATTTGAAGCCTGACGTAGCGCAGTTGAAGGTACCTATTTTTGCTCAGCCTCGTGACATTCTGAATCCTTTCCGTATTGAGAAAGAGATTTCTTTGCAAAGGTCTCTAAATGCTCATGTTTCCAGAGTCGCAAGAAAGAAAGGCGTGAAAGGGAAGGCCATTCTGTGCGGCATAGGCGCTGCGCATCAGCCTAGATCCGACGGTGTGCCTGTTTCCGTGGCCACTGTTTCCCTTGATGATGCAGGGTTGTTGAAGCGGCTCGAGGATGCGAAGGAAGCGGCTATGAGTGGGGGCTCCAGCCAGCTAAGGCGTACATATAGCATTTAGCTTTTTTGTACAAGTCTTTTGTATAAACGTATTTCTATATATTGGAATTTTGCTTTTGTATTTATTGTTTTTACAACTTCCAAATATTTACGCTTTAGAACTCGTAGTTCTTATGTATCCTTGCGTGAAGACATCTTTAAGTGTCTAAGCGTACTTAGAAAAGAAGAATCATTATTATGTATGAATTTTCTTTAAGTAAGGACCGTAGTCGTGTATTGAATTTTTCCAACTTAATGAAAAGAAGGGAATCATAGTCGTCTATGTATTTTTGTAAGTTTACTTGTCGTATTATACTTTAAGGATTCAAGAGTCTTGATTTCCTGAGTTGTTAAACGCGCACAGTGTGCCCTAGTGCGCATCCATCGTGGGTTGCGTAAGGAACTTGCGCCAACGTCTTGAGCGCAAGGTGTTTAACAAGGATTCGTGATCCAAAGTTGATGGGTTTGCAACCCTCTTACTCAACGAGTTGTTTATTAGGTTTACTCATCCTTTCTGCCATCGTGGGTCTTAGTGTGTGCATGCACGCCATGTAGGCAAAATTATAACAATATTGAAACACGATAATGAAAGATGCAAACAATAGAGTTAAATGTGTTATGGAGTTAGCTAGAAACCATAACGTTTTATTAATACTTGCAAGTTTTAAAAAATAATACTTATCTAGATAATACTTTAAAAGATAAAATTACATGGATCTTTATTGGGGGCACTTTCTGAAGTGCTCGAGTGTCCATGTTGGGCCGTAGCCTGCTTTAAAGATAGCACCGCTTAAGATTGCGGACGTTCCACGTTCGCTGTAGCTCATGTCCGTCCTTGTCGCGTAGCTTGTACGCTCCGTTGCCAAGTGCTTCTATGACCTCGTAAGGTCCTTCCCACTTTGGTCCTAACTTACCAGTGTCTTCTGCGCGGCTTGAGTCGTTTTCGCGGTATACGAAATCACCTGGTCTGAATGAAGTGCTGCGTACCTTGGCATCATAGTATCCTTTCATTCTTGACTTGGCTTTCTCTTCGCGTATTGCTGCGCGTTCACGTCGCTCTTCCAATAGATCTAAGTCTATGCGCCGCTCATCATCATTGGTTGCCGCATTAACTTCCGCAGTACGGATGGTTGGCATTCCAATTTCAGCTGGTATTACAGCTTCTGTCCCATAGACCAAAGAGAAGGGAGTGTCCCCGTTGCTAACCTTGATGGTTGTTCGGTGCGCCCAGAGAACATGTGATAGTTCTTCTACCCATCTTCCTTTGTGTCTATCCAGGCGCGCTTTAATTCCTTCACCTAGGCTTCTATTTGCGCGTTCAACCAGACCATTGGTTTGTGGATGAGTTACTGATGCAAAGTGTTGCGTGATGTTCAGCTGTTCGCACCAATCTTTGAATGGGTTATCACGGAATTGTTTTTCGTTATCTGAGATAATTTCACCAGGTAATCCAAAGCGACATACTATATTGTCCCACACGAATCGTTTTATCTGGTTACCTGTTATGGTCGCTACTGCCTTTGCTTCGATCCACTTAGTAAAGTAGTCTATTGCCACAATAAGGAATTTCAATCCACCTGCGGCAATAGGGAAAGGTCCAGCGATGTCGATACCCCATTTGTAGAATGGCCATGGCGATGTAATAGGCGTTAGTTCATGCTGTGGTCGGCGCGGAATGGGTCTGTGAACTTGGCAATCACTGCACTTCCGTACCAAATCGCGCGCGTCACGGTGCATAGTTGGCCAATAGTATCCAGACCTTAGGGCGCGCGCTACAATGGACCGTGGTCCTGAGTGCATGCTGCATGAGCCTGCGTGGATTTCTCGAAGTACATAGTCTGCCTGGAGAGGTCCAACGCATCTAAGCCATGGTTGTAGGAATGAGCGTCTATATAAGACGTCATCCCTAAGCTCGAATCGCTGCGCTGTGCGCCGGATTCTTCCAGCTTCCTTCTGTTCTTGGGGGAGTATGCCCTTGCTAATGAAGTTAATGATTGGTGTCATCCACGTAGGGCCTTCTTCTTCTATCACTGTGGATATTTCCATTTCTACGATTGACTTGTTTTTCAAGGTTTCCACCAATACTTGTTTTGATAAATGCGCAAAACTGGTGGATGCAATCTTGCTCAGCGCGTCTGCTTTCCTGTTTTCACCCCTGGGAACCTGCTTGATGGTAAACCTATCGAAGTTCTGGATCAGAGATTTGGTTTTTTCGAGGTATTGGATCATGTTTTCCTCCTTAGCCTCGTATTCTCCTGATACTTGGTTGGCCACCAGTCGGGAGTCTACGTTTGCCTCTAGGTTGTGTACCCCCATTCGTGTCGCAATACGTAGTCCAGCAATTAGGGCTTCGTATTCTGCCTCGTTGTTCGTGGCGGTGAATTCAAAGCGCAGTGCGTAGGTGAATTCATTTCCTTCTGGGTTAGTGAGAATAAGACCACCTCCTGATCCATCTACGCATGAGGATCCATCAGTGAATAGAATCCATGGTTCTTGAGGTTCCTCCTTGCTTGTCGCAAGTGTAGTGTCAGTATCTGGCTTCTCAATGATGAAGTCGGCCAATATCTGCCCTTTGATTGCAGTGCGCGGTCTGTATGATATGTTATGCTCGCCCAGTAGTACACTCCACTTTTGTAGGCGTCCCGATGCGTCGGGTCTCGAGATAACTTGTTTGATGGGTTGGTCTGTGATAACAGCTATTGGGTGCGCCTGGAAATACCTGCGCAGTCTTTTCGCTGCAAACACTAAGGCTAGGACCAACTTTTCCATTGCAGTGTAGTTAATCTCCGTCTTCTTGAGCGCCTTACTAACAAAATAAATGGGTGTTTGGACGGAGTTCCTGTCTGTCAGTAGCACTGCGCTGACTGCTCCCTGAGTCGCAGATAGGTACATGATCAGCTCTTCCCCTGGTCGGGGCGCGACAAGCTTTGGGAGCACTGATATGTGTTGTTTGAGCTGTTGGAAGGCCTCTTCTACTTCCGCGGTCCATCTGAAGTCTCCCTTTTTTGTGCACTTCTTGAGTGTTTTGAATAGGGGAAGTGACTTGTCCGCTGATTTGGATAAGAATCGGTTCAGTCCGGCTAGCTTTCCGTTTAGGGACTGAACCTCCTTCAGTGTGCGCGGTGAGGGGAGGTCAATGACTGCTTGGGTCTTCTCTGGGCAAGGCTTGATCCCATCGGGTTCTATCAAATACCCTAGAAACATGCCCTCTGTAGCACCAAATGTACACTTTTTGGGGTTCAATTTCATGTTGATTCTCCTCAGTGTTTTGAACGTTTCCTCCATGTCGCGCACTAGTTCTTCCTCCGTATGGCTTTTGATGACGAGATCATCAACGTATACTTCCAAGTTGCGGCCTACTTGTTTCTCGAACGCAGTGTCTACAAATCGTTGGTATGTTGCTCCTGCGTTCTTTAGGCCAAAGGGCATCTTTGTATAGCAGTAGACCCCTTGACTTGTGTGGAAGGCCGTTTTTTCTTCATCTTCCTCCGCCATTTGAATTTGGTGGTATCCCTTGTATGCGTCGAGGAAGCATTTGAAGGGATATCCACACAGAGATTCGATCTTCCAGTCTATCTCTGGTAGCGGGTAGCAGTCCTGTGGACATGCTTTGTTGAGGTCTGTGAAGTCTACGCACATTCTCCAACTGCCATCGCTCTTCTTTACCATTACTGGGTTAGAGAGCCAGTCATGGTAGTACACTTCCCGCATGATGCCTGCGTCTACTAGTTTGTGTACTTCTTTCAGGATGGCTTTTGCGCGGTCTGGGGCTTGTCCGCGCTTTTTCTGTCGTATTGGAGAATATCCTTGTCGGATTTGTAGCTTGTGTTCCGTGATGCCACGTGGCACTCCTGTCATATGCTTTGGTTCCCATGCAAAAATATCTAAGTTATTTTGCAGGAGTGCGCATATAGCTGATTTGCCTTTGTCAGACAGAGACCCGCCAATAGATACCTGTTTGATCCGAGTAGTCAGGGTGAATGGCGACCTTTAGGTTTGGGACTTTGATTGCGCGCTGTTCTGGAACATCGCCTACGTCATTTGTCACTGCGTTGCATTCTTTGGGTGGTATGGTGGTATTGTAAAGAGTGACAATACCTCCTTCCACTGGGAACTTGAGCATCCCGTGCGCTGTGGATGGCACAGCGCGGATGGATGATATTCCAGGTCTCCCGATGATGCCGTTGTACGGAGAGGGGGATCTGATTACCATGAAGTTCATCCAGGTGACTGTAGAGTGTGGTTTGTCACCAACTTCTACAAATAGACGTAATTGCCCCATGGGCCATATCTTCTCCCCTGTGAAGCCAGTGAGCGACGTTGTGGCTGGGATCAACTGATTCTGTATCTCAGGTCGTAGCTTCTTGAAACAGTGTTCATATATAATATCAGCGGATGCACCTCCATCTACATACATGCGACGGATGTCATGACCCCCGTATGTATTTCAATGGTAAGTGGATCCACTACTGCGTTGTTCGCAGTCAGGGAGGGGAAAGAAATTTCATTTCCTTTAGAAAACCGTTGACTGACTTTCTGTCTTGTCGCGTGCTGCCATGGCTGTATCATGTAGATGATATCTGCCTTTTCTTTTGATGTCTCTTTCTTGGCCCCTGGCTTTGGTTTGTCTTTCCCTTCTCTGATATTTTTTACGAGGTGGTCCATCTTTCCTTCCTTTACCAATTTGTCAATCAATTGGCGCAGTTGGACACACTCGTTGGTTGTGTGGCCTTTCTGTCCATGGTATTCGCAATAACCATTCCCTGTGTGCCGATCCTCTGGGGTGCGCATTGGTGGTGGTTTCGGGAAGTTCGCCCCTTCTGTCGCGAATATCTCCTTTGGAGTTTTTGTTAATGGGGTGTACTTGTCGTTTCCCCTTCCACCGCCTTGATTGCGATAACTCTTATGACGATTGCCACTCTGGTCATTGGATTGTCTCCTTGACTCTTCTTGTGGCCTATGGTTCGAGTAGCCTTTCTTGCTATCTGCGGCGGCTGCTTCTCCTTGGACGAAAGACCTCGTGCGCTTCATGAGTTCGTCAAAAGTTAGGGGAACCTTATCGTTTAGCTTTTTTATCAAATCCGGGTTATTGATTGCATTCATAAAACCCGATATTTTTAGTATCTCTGGACACGCTTTGACTTGCATACATTCGTCCTTAAAGCGTTCCATGAAAGCGCTTGTGGATTCCCCTTGTCGCTGTTTAACTCTAGCGAGTTCAACAGGGTTTTTGGCGCACTTCTTTCTTTGAGTAAAGTTTAAGCGAAACGCCCTTCGCAACTCCTCAAATCCACCGATGCTTCTACGTGGAAGCTTGCTAAACCAGTTGCGCGCATTCCCTACTAATGTAGAATTGAACATATGGCACCACACAGGTTGTGGCCAATTTTCGATAGTAGCTGCTGATTCGAAAATTTTTAGGTGATCATCAGGATCACCTGTCCCATCATATGTTTTAACGTTAGCAGGCATGCGCCTTTTCTTATTCTCCGAAATATCGTTGATGCGTCTAGTGAACGCATCAACCTTTTGGCGACGCCAGGGAAGAGACATGTCTTCGTCTTCCTGGTCGCGATATTTTCCTCTCGACTTCCAGTGTCCAGTTTCTTTGTCCTCGTTGTCCGAGGAATCACTTGAGGATGAGCGCACCCTTTTGCGATGCTTGCGCCGACTATTATCAGAATCTGAGCTTGTTCCTCTGCGGCGCTTGCGCCGACTATCATCAGAATCAGAGCTTGAAGGGCTTTCACTTGGGGAACACCGCCGCCCAAGCCTATCCTGAATCCTGCGACTGCCAAGCCTAGCGTGGACATTGGCGCGCCGTTCCCCCTCTTCAGGCTCTTCCAGATGTTGAAGATCGGCTGCTTCATCATCCATAACTCTCATTCCAATCCTGGTAAACACTGGTTGTTTGCGGCTATCCTTCTCGCGCCTTTCCTTTCGGTAGCGCGGTGGGGACACCTCATGCTCAGGGTCAAAGTTGAGTCTGGCGTGCAAACTTTGGCTTGACCTCTTCTTTGCCTCCTCTCGCATGAGCGCAACCAAGGCTTCGTAATTTTGAGATACAAAGTCGCTTGGCGCCAATTCGGAAGTGACTCCTTCTAGCGCGATGGAGTCTGTTTCCAAGGCAGGATCCTTGTTTCGGATGGGCGCATTGGGAGGTTCAGTGAAGTTCACCTCTGGCATGGTGAGAGGAGTGCGCTCCAGTTCTACCGCGTTAGTACTTGTTGTAATAGCGGGGGTAGTCCCGGTAAGTGATTCCACTGTAGGAAAGACCAGATCTGAGTACGCTCCTAAGCTTCTAGGCGTTCTGGTTGTCCCAGGGGCCTGCTTAGGGGGCGCATCCGTTTGATGCTTCTTCCCTAGTGGGTCATCATGCGCTTTCTTCCCATGCGGACTCTTGTGACTTCCGTGTTTCGTCATTCTAGTTTTTGGTAAAATTCTTAGTGTAGGGTCCCACGGATGGCGCCACTTGTTGATACAAAAGTTGGGCGTTCCTTGTTAAGACTCCTATTCTCGTACCAATTAGATCTTAATGCTTGATGGAACCTGCGCACTAAGAAAAAGAACAAACACCGTTAGGCTTATCGAGGGATTGTCTCCCCCGATTATCCTCCGGCGTGAGAGTAAGTAATCGAAGTTTAGGGTTTAGTGGAGAGTTAGGGTTTTTGTAGATCGTACCTTTACCGAGGGCTTGGGTGCCCTTTATATACATATGAAACCCTAGTAGGTTTCGTGTTCCCTACTCCTCGGCGCATTCGCCGACATCGGATATTTGGTATATATCCCCTTTAATTAGGAGATACTCCATATCTGATCCGAAAATAACTTTGGGCTTGGGCTTTGTAGGCCCAAACCGCATAACTGGTAGTCCAGTTATTGCCATAGCGCCCTACACGTAGTGGGCTTAAATATTAGTATTGTTTACTAATCGGGTCCGTGACCCGAGTGTAGACTATACGTCATCATTTATAATCAAACCTTAAACTTTTAAAAGGAGGCTAATCTTAAATTTAATTTATTGGCTTAAGTATAAAATTCTCGTTTTTTATAATATCTAAAAATATTTATATATTTCAATAAAACCTCATATATTTTAATTTTTTTTATAAACAAGTATTATTATTATTATTATTATTATTATTATTATTATTATTATTATTATTATTATTATTATTATTATTATTATTATTATTTTAATAATAACCATCACTTTTATTAAAAACAAAAAGGATTTTACAAGAAATTAGTGGGGAGCCGAGAGACTAACTGGGCTCCCACACCTCTAGCTATAGCAAAGCCAATTCTACTAAAAATATGTGGAGCAGCACGAGCGCCAATGTCTTGAGTCATAGAGAATCGTCGAATACGTTTTAATAAGGTCACTGCATCTTTTTCAAGTTCTCCAAAAGAAGAGAATGAAAAGGGGAGAAACCCATATTCGATATCAGCGCATTTAGCCTCATACTTGACACGTTTACTTTGTGCGGCTTCAATAACCACCCGACCGGGCATAAAATCAACCATACTCGAACGCGTCAAAGGTGACGATCCTGTAAGATCAACACAAACATCAAGCCCACCCTCCCAAGAGTAAAGTAACATATCAGCTGGGCGTAAGGTTTTGTCCCTCTCTCCATGAAGCCCAATATCAACCTCCTTACGTGCTGAAATCCTAGACCGAGAACATATATCAACAAGAACATCACGCACAACATTATGCCGATGTTTAATACCAACTATACCTGCGCACGATACAGCATGATCTCCAAAAATATCTCCAGAAAAAACCTTAGAACAAGCTGAACACGGCATCTGGACCGTAAAAAAAGGAACACCCAACCGATAACACAACACACTCCGGTAAGTCCTGGCATTCATAGTTTGTCCCAATCCGGATATCGGTGCCACCCTAAGCCAATCTGACGTGTAATCCTCTTTTAGTGAGTTCCATAAAGCCATCTGTCTAGGGGATAAATGGAAGGTGGATTCAACCGTTTGGGCAACACGTGTGAAATATATGTCTGCCAATTTCTTCATAAGTTTGGGGGCAGCGATCTCACTAGGGTTACTCAATAGGTCAATTTCCATATTCACATTAAAAGTACACAAAGCATCATCAAATGAGGGACCAGTAGTCACAATACCAGAACTATGGAGAAGCTTAGTCTGTAAGCTGGCAGATTGAAGTCTAGAGGCAAGGAAGGCATAGTTCAAGACATCACCTGCAGAATACACACCAAGTCCCCCGAAAGCAAAAGGTAGGGTGGCGAGTCTCCATTGCCAATCACCAAACCCAGGTCCAGAAGCAGTGACAAGACGTTCTAAAGAAGAGCGAAGTGCTGCATCAAAAGAAACCTGAGCACTCTCAAAGACCCGAGGAGGACATGTGCGCATAGAAAAATATAACTTGGAAATGCCAGCACATGCACGCAGTAGCAACAACTCACATTGAGGATCATTAAGCTTAGCAACAGCATCCATAAGTTCAATAGTTTTAGCAACCCTTTTCATAACAAGCTTACTACTAAACTCAAAATCCACACTGGCGGGCCCACCTAATAATTTAACACCATGTGAAGGTCGAGAAACATTAGGGGGAAAAACACCAACATACCTGCTCCTGGGGTCTTCCTTAGGCCAAAAAACCTCCGTTTTATCAACGTTGAGGTGTAAACCACAACTAGGTCCATCCATCATAATCAACTCTAAAACCTTCCCCACAACCAAAGTATCCCCAATAATAGTACCATCATCCAGATACCAAGCTTGAAGAGAAAGGGTAAAGGAGTCTCTAATCTTACATGCCAAGGGATGTAACACTAAAGCAAAAAGAAGAGGCCCAAGCGGATCACCCTGTTGTACCCCTTGGTGCGACCATAAAGTATGCTCACCATAATATAATCTAGCAGGACTGGAGTAACAGAATTCCACCCAACGTGAAATAGCCGGAACACGAAGGCGAACTTCTCGTAACATAACCGCACGATCCACCATATTGAAGGCGTTTTTAAAGTCCACCAACAACATCGATAGACCCACATCGCCCCCACGGTCTTCAATCAACCGATTCACAGCATGAAGAATAGCCTCCCCACCTCCCGATACCCCCACACCAAATTGCAAACCATCAAAATAACCATCCAAAGAATGGCCAATCATAGAAGCACAAACCTTGGAGACTAATCGCCTCCAAACAGTCCCAACAGCGATAGGACGGATCCCCCCTCCTGGTTTAACCAAAGGCGTGAGAGGAGCACTAGCAACATACTCGCCTAACACCCTTGGGCATTTACCCTCAAGAAAAAGGTTCACCACTTGGGTGATAGAAGCGACTAACTCATCAGAGATAGCAACAGCAGCACCATTTAAACAATCCAAAAGGTGTTGGGCACGCAAACCATCCCGTCCACAAGAAGTACCCCGAGGGAAACTCTTAATCATATCAAGAACCATAGCAGGAGATGCCGAAAGGTGATGATGATCAATAGGTATATCTGGCAAAAGGGAAACTCTTATTATTATTATTATTAATCACTTTATTAAAAACTCAATAGATTTACAAAACAATTGGGAAGTCGAGATACTATCCCCAGGCCTTTAGTTATAGCGGAACTAATCATACTCATGATATGAACAACAACACGTGCCAAATGTCTTGAGCCATGAAAAACTTCCTGATCCGCTTAAAACATCATTAACGTAAGCCTACATGTTATTGAGTATATGCACAAATTAAATATAACATATATAAAATTTATATTCAATAAATTTGAATTATATTAAAAATATCAAATTAAACTACTTAAACAATAAGATTATTTTTTTAAAAAAAATGGTCATTATTTCAAATCCGAACAAATATAGTTGAGACATTTATTTGTAGTTACAGTCCATGTCCGAACCTAATCGGCTTTTAATAACCCATACGTACATGGGTTAAAACTATAATACGGATAACGATAAATAATTTAATTGTAATACTAAAATTTGTAGATGCGCGGGATTATAAGTATTAAAATGAAAATACAATTTATAAATACACTCCAAACAAATCTAGTTAAAAACTATTAGTTGTCCTTATAATCTGAACCCCGTGCATGTAACATCATAGTTACAAAATATTAAACAATTCTAAGAACCTCGTGTTTAGAGGAGACTTATAACTAGTAAGAGAATATGCAACGTGTGCAAATGAATAATTTGATTAACCAATAGAAAAAGCTCAATTTTGAAAACGAGCCTTCTTATTGGCCAATAAAAGTCAAATTTACTTGAACGTGTTCATAGTCGTTTAAATTACATCCAGCAAAATAAATATGTATAAAGATATATATTTCGATTTTGTAAAAGATTTACTCCATTAATAGCTATTATTGTGCAACACAAGATGTTTGCAGTTTAGGGTGGCTAATTTCTATTGTTGACATAAGGCCTCTGATGATATCAAATAAGTACATTTTATTGGCATCATTTATCCTATGTTATTCGCTTGTTTTATGTTATTTTATATGATAATCGATACTTAATCGCTTACTTTTGTAATTCTCAGTTATAAACAAACATTTGGTGAAAGTTAGCTATTTTGGACTTAAATTGGAGCAAAATGTATCAAGTTGGAAAAGTCTACTAAACTGAAGGAAGATACGTCGTATCATACTAGGCAGATACGTCGTACATAAAGACTTAGACGAATATGAAGACCATTGCCTGACTTTGAAGAATGCGCCGTATGAATTTATCTCATACGCCGTATATGAAACCTTGGTCAACGAGAAGATCTGACTTGTTTTACTCCAGATACGCCGTATGACATTCCAGATATGCGGCGTATCGATCTCAAGACTTCACCAAGATAATCCAAGATACTGAAGAACATGCGCCGCATGAAGACTAAATGTACGCCGTATCTTATGGCGGTGTACGAATATTCCTGAATATTATAATCTTGGACCCCACGCGAAGTTACCTAGATACGCCATATCAACTTAGTTGATACACCGTATCGACCCTGCTGACAGAAAGTATAAATACCCCATTCGACAGCCACATTCGGTGTTGCAAAAAACCCTAAGGAAAAGAATACAGACGAATTGGCAGCACAAGACACAACCTAAAAGAAGAATTCAGAGCATTAAGAAGGTTCTGCTTGTACTTTAATTCATAGGAAAACTCGTTTATTTGTATTAGCAATCTGTTAAAGGTTGAGTTAGTGTCTTTTTCACTATTTGATCGGACTTAATAGTTTCCAGCTGTTATAAAGAGTATTTGATGTTTATTTGGTTTCTTTATGCATGTGCTTTGATTACATATTAGGATTTATCGCGCCTTGTCAACGTAGGCTCGCGCAATTACTTCATTAACATCATTTGCATAGTTAATGTAAGCCTGTAAAAGGGATAAATAATACAAAAACCTAGTAATCATTAAGTGTTTACACGCCTGTAACTAAGACTCCACTGAGAGAGAATAGATTTTAGCACTCATCTTATACAGCTAAGCAATTAAACGTGTGACAATTTTTCCTACTATCGGCTTGACCTCTTATCTGTGTCTGTTTTCTATCTGTATACGTGTTGGTCATTCGCTTATTCGTTCTCTAGTTTTATTTACTGTTTACTTAATCTACACAATCGTGCCAGTTTCTCAGGCTGAAAACCCCCTTGCATTAGATTAGGGCATTAGAACTAACTTAGGATTAAAATACTGATAGATATCTAGGTGTTAACGTTCCACTCTTAGTGTTCGACACTCTACTTGTTACACCCCGTGCCCGCTATGACCGAAAACTTAAAACTTTACGCAGAAACGACCCAATTTTACGAACATCCTGTTACTCTTTTGACCATTTATAAAAACCCATAAACATTCAGACCATGAGACTATTTTTAAATGAAATTAGACTCAATTACCTTCGAAACGCTGGGTGGCACGACCCGTGACGACTTACGGTTTAACAGTTATGATTTTTCAAAGATTGCTGAAAACTGTCGAAAACCATCCATCCGATCGGCATGCTCCCGCATCCGATTCGGATGGGCTGCAAACGATCGGTAGAACCCTCCATCCGATCGGATGGAGGCTACTGACCTCCCGGAACCACTTCCAAGTCCCGTACTTGAAAACCCGACCTCCCGAACTCGATATATCACCAAACCTTCCAGATTTACTTAATATATCATTTGGGCTCATTTTCATACAAAAACATTTACCGTTTGACCCTCGGAATAGTACTTTACAAGTTGACGGGTTTTGCACCAAAACCCGTTTTGACCCATTTCATGACATAAGACACATACGACTTCCACATCACCTCAAACTTAACCAAAATCATTAACTTAACATATTAAATCTGTTTCATAATTACTTGACCCGCTTACAACCCAAAATGGGTAGAATCACGCTTATGCCAAACACCCCTTTAACTTTGACTATAACACATCAAACACACTTTGACACACCGTTTGACCACCAAAGCATTACAACGACCTTGACATACACTTTACAAATCATAAAAAGACTCCCGGGGGTACAACCTTGACTTGAGCTCGGTATTCTACCTAGCTCTACTTTCTTACTCAATCCTTCTAACATTGCATGTATCCAAACCTTGATCCTTAATCCATGCCATAACAACATACATGAACCTACAAAACATGGTAACTATAACAGTAAGCGATAACGCTTAGTAAGTAAATGGCTATTACATGATTAATACTTCCATCATCACATATGCATCATGAACACATCTCATTAACACATAACTATAACACATAACACATAAGGCATTTAATACATACCTTAATTCTCGCAAATCCAAAGATTAGTTCTATAACATCCCATTAAACAATTCTCTAAGTTAGTCACTCCCTCTAAGCATCTATAACCATTCTTAACACAACATTCATAATCACATATTATAACAACTTTCATATTAAGCACATAGTAACCAAGTTACTTACCTTAGCTTCCAAAGCTAAGCATAGAATCAATATCACCATCATCATCAACCTCTAACCATCATCATCATTCTTCTTAATTATCAAGACCTAACAACATGACAATCAATACCATAATTAAGGGTTTACATAACCCATTAAACATACTCATCTTTCTTACTAAATCATCATATGATCACACCTAGATCATATGATGATATCCCACTTTCCTTACAATCTATAACTTACTAAGATCAAGATAGAAAGTTACTTACATGGGATGATCATTGCTATGACTTAATCTTTGGTTATGGAACCTTAATCCTTTCATGGATTAGTCATCCCTATCATTTTCTTTCCCTCCTCCCCTCTAATATCCGGACCACACAAACACCCAAGAAAATGGTGGAATTCTCTAGAATTCCCTGGATATAATTAGCTAGACACAAGTTTGGGCTTATGGCAAGAATGGTTTTTCTAGTCTCTTTCCTTCTACTTTAGCCACAACCAACTTATAACACATTTACCACAATGACAACTTAGGTCCTTGAAGTCCATTCCCTTTCTAATTGTGCCACATAACACTTTCATAACCATATAACTCATTTGTTGACTATTAGGTTGACTATCGGGTTTGACCACAACGCCAAACTCGTTGACTGGCCAATCACGTAAAGCCTAAGTCCATTTCATCTAGGGTGGGGCCTATTTGTATCCGGGATACGGGTCTAACAATTCTACCCCTCTTATTTAGATTTCGTCCCCGAAATCTCTCGTCCATTACTAACCAAAACTTAGTCACATAATACACCTCATTCTTAGGACTTTCGGTTCTTGGTACATTTAGTTGCAACGATCTAAGTGATCTTGCAACTCTAAATACACTATAACACATTTCATACCCTTGGCTCATCCTACTTCTCGCTTAGTTTCTATAGCCATACGGCTTCCACTTTAATCATTATGTCATCCGAGACATATTTATTATAACTAAAATATATCATTCAACCATATCTATTTCTATTACACGACATTCAAACTCGTTCCATTCTAACTTTTCCATCAAGGACTATATGTCACCTGAGCGAATCACACCAACCTTACTATCATTTCCACTTTTTATCATATCCATCTCACTATTCCGTTAACATTTCTACTATAACGCTTCGTTTATCTCTATTTATTTCCAATAAATTCCATTCACTTTATGACCACCACGGTCACTTCTCATATTACAACATGCCACAAGGCATACTTAACTTCAACTTAAACTTTAACCCTTTTCAATTTACACATTAAACACTTAAATCTTAGGTTTCTCAAATCAACTCTTACCTGAAGTCGATATCCTACTCCCTATATCCCACCTATCTTATTCTCTTAGGACATTTAACTAATTTTAGGTTTCCATTTTCTAGCCTTTCCCTACTCATGCCATGTCGGGAACACATAAGCCCACTCATTTATACTTCCTCATTTACATGGAAAGGCGTCCCAATCGATGTAAATCAAGAAACATAAACTTATGGTTCGGCGATTCACAATTTCTTTATTCAAATGAAAAGGCGTCCCAATCCATTTAAATAAAGAAACCATAAACCATCCTACTTATACACTTCCGACATAACACTCGCACTACTATTACATGCTTTAACTTTCAATCTTTCATTTTCATTTTACATTTCATTCATCATTTAAACTTTTCCATTTTCTAGCTTGGATCCATTTTACTTTAACATTTTCCCCGAAGGGACTATTACACATGCCAAGGATGTAGGCAATCTTTGCCCGTGAAGGCAATTCAATTTATCCCAAAGGATTTCTGTAACATTCACTTGCTAACTCGGGCTATAACACATCCCGTAGGATCACTATAACATATCCCGTAGGATTTCTGTAACAATCACTGTAACGTTTCCTGAGTTGCCTGTAACATCACACTGTAACAACACATAGGATCCAAGCCATTAACACTTTAACACACATCTTAATACATCCATTTTAATTTAATAATTACGGCAAGTTCATAGGGCATATGAAACCTGCTTATCATATTTACACATTTATGTGTTCACTCATCTTACTATAACTTTCATCCTTTAACTCTCGTTAACCATTTCAACACCTTTACTATTACACTTTTAGTCTGCTCGATTTTACTTTCATTAAACCTTACGTAGGTTTATTCTATAACACACTCCTTAGCGTCTTTTATCCTTTATACACATTCTATAACATTAACACAATCTCGTCATGTTTTACCATACTACATATCATCACATTCTTACTCATATACTTTAACTCATTTCATTTTTAGTTATTAGCATTTAAGACATATCATTCTCATCTCATCATTACATGCTATCATACTATATTTCATCATCTCATACCAACATACCTTATTCCCATTCTTTAACCTTATAATATTAGACACTTAATAACAATGTATCAATCAACTGTGCCATCATCTCATCATACTATAACATACTTCTCATCATTACACATTCATGCTTATTCATCGCATACTATAACTCACTATTAGCCCATCTCTAATACCACATTAACGGCCAACCATTAGCCACTAAATATAATGAGACCATATGTTGGTCATCAATATCACATGGTTTAAACATCATTACATTAACCATCTATAACTCCTTACTATAACGCAATTCTAATCTCACCTTTCTATAAGCATTCATATTTCTAATCGCTACTATAACACACATTCACATAATCACATAATAATCACCGACGCTATCCAAAGTGTACGGTGATCCATTCACCTTAGCACATCTAGTTCGCCATGGGCTTATATCACAAACACATCAATACTATAAAACATGTTCAACGCTTTTAACTTAAATTCATAAGACACATCACATAATACTTTCTATAACTTAGCTATTACATTTTCGTATTTCTTTAACTTATGTCTATCGCAACTAACATAATCGCAATACAATCACCGGCACCAACCGAGGTGCTCGGCCAACTAATCATTTAAGCACTTCAAGTCCCCCACGGACTTATACCTCATACTCATCAATACTATTACACACATCCATCTCTTATCATCATTAAGCTCATCTAACATAAAACATAATCCATCTCATACTTAACGATTACTTTCCGCATTACTAACACTTACGTTCAATGCTTCTACGAGTGGTTTAAGACTAGGCAACCTATAGTGGAAACCTAATTCACTTAAACCGAAGCTCTGATACCAATTTGTTACACCCCGTGCCCGCTCTTACTCGGAAATGACCCAATTTTACGGACATCCTGTTACTCTTTTGACCATTTATAAAAATCCATAAACATTCAGACCATGAGACTATTTTTAAATGAAACTAGACTCAATTACCTTCGAAACGCCGGGTGGCACGACCCGTGACGACTTACGGTTTAAAAGTTATGATTTTTCAAAGATTGCCGAAAACTGTCGAAAACCATCCATCCGATCGGCATGCTCCCGCATCCGATTCGGATGGGCTGCAACCGATCGGTAGAACCCTCCATCCGATCGGATGGAGGCTACTGACCTCCCGGAACCACTTCCAAGTCCCGTACTTGAAAACCCAACCTCCCGAACTCGATATATCACCAAACCTTCCAGATTTACTTAATATATCATTGGGCTCATTTCCATACAAAAACATTTACCGTTTGACCCTCGGAATAGTACTTTACAAGTTGACGGGTTTTGCACCAAAACCCGTTTTGACCCATTTCATGACATAAGACACATACGACTTCCACATCACCTCAAACTTAACCAAAATCATTAACTAAACATATTAAATCCGTTTCATAATTACTTGACCCGCTTACAAGTTACAACTCAAAATGGGTAGAATCACGCTTATGCCAAACACCCCTTTAACTTTGACTATAACACATCAAAGACACTTTGACACACCGTTTGACCACCAAAGCATTACAACAACCTTGACATACACTTTACAAATCATAAAAAGACTCCCGGGGGTACAACCTTGACTTGAGCTCGGTATTCTACCTAGCTCTACTTTCTTACTCAATCCTTCTAACATTGCATGTATCCAAACCTTGATCCTTAATCCATGCCATAGCAACATACGTGAACCTACAAAACATGATAACTATAACAGTAAGCAATAACGCTTAGTAAGTAAATGGCTATTACATGATTAATACTTCCATCATCACATATGCATCATGAACACATCTCATTAACACATAACTATAACACATAACACATAAGGCATTTAATACATACCTTAATTCTCCCAAATCCAAAGATTAGTTCTATAACATTCCATTAAACAATTCTCTAAGTTAGTCACTCCCTCTAATCATCTATAACCATTCTTAACACAACATTCATAATCACATATTATAACAACTTTCATATTAAGCACATAGTAACCAAGTTACTTACCTTAGCTTACAAAGCTAAGCATAGAATCAATATCACCATCATCATCAACCTATAACCATCATCATCATTCTTCTTAATTATCAAGACCTAACAACATGACAATCAATACCATAATTAAGGGTTTACATAACCCATTAAACATACTCATCTTTCTTACTAAATCATCATATGATCACACCTAGATCATATGATGATATCCCACTTTCCATACAATCTATAACTTACTAAGATCAAAATAGAAAGTTACTTACATTGGATGATCATTGCTATGACTTAATCTTTGGTTATGGAACCTTAATCCTTTCATGGATTAGTCATCCCAATCATTTTCTTTCCCTCCTCCCCTCTAATATCCGGACCACACAAACACCCAAGAAAATGGTGGAATTCTCTAGAATTCCCTGGATATAATTAGCTAGACACAAGTTTGGGCTTATGGCAAGAATGGTCCTTCTAGTCTCTTTCCTTCTACTTTAGCCACAACCAACTTATAACACATTTACTACATTGGCAACTTAGGTCTTTGAAGTCCATTCCCTTTCTAATTGTGCCACATAACACTTTCATAACCATATAACTCATTTGTTGACTATTAGGTTGACTATTGGGTTTGACCACAACGCAACATTCGTTGACTGACCAATCACGTAAAGCCTAAGTCCATTTCATCTAGGGTGGGGCCTATTTGTATCCAAGATACGGGTCTAACACTACTTACCAACTAGCTACATTTATCGGGTACACTGCTCGTTAGTGTGTGTTATAGGATAAGTCGGCTAAATATAAATTTAAAACTTGATAATATAATCTATTCTACAACGATATACGCACGCATCAAGTTTTTGGCGCCGTTTCCGGGGAGTGAATTGTTTAATACTAAAATATCTATTAATATTTTAATTTAGAATTAACTTGATTAGTTTTTAATTATTAGTTTTTAATTTGCTAACTTTGTTGTGTATTTGTATTATTTGCATTCATTGTATTTTTCTGCTTATTTTCTGTTTTTATGTTTGTTTGCTTTCTGTAATTTTTGTTTGTTTTTCGTTTTTTTTGTTTTGTTTTTCTGCATTGTTACTATCTGCTGTAATTTGCTGAACTAAATGATACGGCGCATCTAGTTATCTAGATACGGCGTATTGCATTTTTATTTTATATACAGCGTATCTAATTTAATTAATTCGAGTACGACGTATTTATCCCTCTAGATACGGCGTATTCTGTGTTGAATTGGAAAAAATTTCAAAACCCTAAACGCCATACGGCGCATGAGTGTTTCTCATACGACGTATCTATTCTTTATTAAAAACAGATTCAAATTCTTTAGATAAACGAGAAACGGCGTATCGATTTTTGTCGATACGGCGCATTAATATCAAAAAATAATAATAATAATAATAAAAATTGTATTTTGAAACGTAACAGACGTACGTCGTATACGCATCTGCGTATACGGTGTATTTTTTTATTTTATATATAAGCGTATTTAAAAATTAATACGTACGGCGTACTGATCCTCATCAATACGGCATATAATTTTTCTAAAATAAAAGTCGGAGTGTTTTTAAAGAAGTAAACATACGGCGTATCCAGATTACTGGATACGGCGTATCGACTGCACAGGTCATATCTATCTTTTATTTTTCTGCATCTTGAACATTCTGTTAGTTAAATTCAATGTGGCATATCTATGTTTAAGGATGTGTCGTATCAAGTTTTCTGACTCGTATTTATTCCAGGCTCGATACGGTGTATCCCTTACCATGAATACGGCATATCGACTGACCTGATGAAATTTTCATATTTTAATTTTTAATTTTTAGGTTTATTTTCTACTAACCATCGATTAACAAAGATTGCACTAGCTATGATTTTCAAATTAACACAGGTTGCTTGCGAAGAAGTGGTGGTATACATACGTTCTAAATTTTCTGTGTGTCGCGAGCCATTCATGGAGGCTTGAACGATTACACACAGAAAATAAAAAGTTGCTCACAAACGCATAATGGGGGATCATACCGAGCAAATCTCAGGGGAGTTTTCCATTCTAATTCTTTCTATTTCCTGTTTTTAATTTCAATTTTAAACAACGAGAACGCTGTTTATCTTAAGTGGGGGATGGAGAATTAGAACGTTACTTGTACTTATTTTTCAAAAATTTGCTTAATATGCTTAAATTTAAATTTTTTCTAGCATGTTTTTGTTAAATCTAAGTTGCATGACCGCACACATAACCCTTATTACCAAATTGAGAGAATTAAGCCTTATCCGTTTCCTAATATTTTATCCAAATTTCACAAATATATGAGTGTGTCAGTGACTTGTAGTAAACTTTAGAACTTGGCTTGTATACTATTCGAGACCACCATTGATGCAGGATTTCTGACCAGATTTTAATACTTATAATTTTACTCGTCTACTTATGGTGTACCTTATGCACTAACGGGCAAAGAACCCGATCGTGTTTAGTGTAGTATTCGGTAAAGCCGAGGACGTCTCAAAAGCTATGTGTATCTGGATTTTAACCTAAGTCTATGTCACATTTTAAAGGTTTATTGGTGCCATACACATCACACTTGTTGGACTTCAATTGGGCAATTTGAGCCCTCAACAGTCGAATCGTGTTCGTGTGAGCTTGAATTTTCACATCCCGTTTGCTTAATTCAAAATACGTATCAAACTCAGGAGCATCCGAAGATGTCTTGGCATTTGATAGTTTACATCTTTCTTCTAAGTGTTGATATTTTAATTGTAAGTTAAGATAATCAACCTCTAGTTTAGAAAAACGTTTGACCATGTTTTCATGGTCATCATTTTGAATTTTTTCAAGCAGTTTCAAATTCTCCCCTCAAGCTCCACAACACGATTCTGGGTAACATTTAAAGCCATAGCATACTCATGATATTGACAAGCAGATAATGCAGAATCACTAGCAGTAAAAAATACATCTTGTGCAATACATCTTGCAATCAAATTTTCATTAGTGATGAGTATGTTTTTCCTTTCAATCTCACGGCTCTTAAGTTCTATTTCATATTCAATTACCTCATTTTCCATATCTTTAAACACTTTTTTCATTTCATTTATTTCTGTGTGAAGGGCTGTTTGCATTGCTTCAAAATGCTCTTTCAGTTGTTTAAAGAATGGCATGACCTCAGTCAAGTAACACCTTTTAGCATGTTCAAAACACCTTTCCCCCTCAGTAATTCCAGTTGGTGTGATTCTCTTCTTACATGTATTATCAAAATCAGCAAATAGTTGCCAAAGCACGTATAAGCTGATTAGAGTTTTGCTTTCTGTGGGAAGAGATAGAGGAACCAAATGTCTAGGTGTATTGGGAGGATACACCGTAATGGACGCAACTTTCCTAATGAGTGGGATATTGGCTTTAAGTTTTTCTTCCTTCATTTTTCTCATGTCTTGTTTCCAAAATATCTGTTCAGGTGTTAACTTTATTTGAGGTACAAACACAGTCAACCGATTTTCCTCATAATAATCATGGGGTTTGATTATTACTCGGTTGGCTATGCATTCAGGATCCTTCATTTTCTCGTTCAATTTTTCTCTTTTTCGCATTTCTATCTCATCAGCCTCATTCAAGGATACAACCTCAGGTGGTTCATGATTGGGCATAAGCATCACATTGGCATCATATAATGCAGGTTGGGCTACCTTAGCAATCTTAAGAAGAGCTAATTGAGATTCACCTACATTGCTTTCACTATGCTTGTCACTTAACTTTCTGTGCTTATGAATCATTTGGGCAGTCTGTCTGGTTTGGTCTTGTGTGTACAACTTATCCTCAAGCTTATTGATGAACTCAAATAAGTACATTTTATTACTATCATTTATCCTAATAATTTGACTTGTTTTATTATATTATGTATGAGGATTGATACTTAATCGTTTACTTTTGTAATTCTCAGGTAAAAACAAGCATTTGGTGAAACTTAGCGATTTTGGACTAATTATGGAGCAAAACAAGCAAGAAGTTAAGAGTCTACTGAAATGTACAAGATCAAGACAAATCTGCTCCAGATGCGCCGCCATCTCACTTATTACATATGGCGCATCACTATCAAGATTTCACCAGATACGATCCAAGATACAAGAGGACATGCGCCGCATCTATTTATGGAGTTACGCCGCATCTTCTGGCGGTGTACGAATATTCCTGAATATATTAATCTTGGACCCCACGCGAAGTTAAGTCAATGCGCCGCATCTACTTACTAGATGCGCCGCATCTTACCCTCAGACAGAAACTATAAATACCCCAAGACCAGACGAAATTCGGGACACACATATTATATACAAAGTACGAAGACCAGAGAAACCTAAGGCCGAATTCAGACGAATAGGCAGCACAAGACACACCCGAACGAAGATACAAGAGCTGTAAGAAGGTGCTGCATGTGTTTAATTCATTAAGTAGATTTGTTTTATTGTGTTAGTAAACTTTAATTCATCAGGATTGATGGCTTGTGTAATGTGACAACGGAAAGATTGCACTCCCTTAAAACTGCTTTCCCATCAATTAAAGTTTATATGTTGATGTCTTTAGTTACTACTTATTAGTGCATTGATAACCTCTGTGTTTATTAGTGGCCTGCGCATTTGACTACGGAAGAGAATGTGGCTCCCACGGTTGTTACTAAATTGATCACTTAGGAATAACTTTTAGACATAAGTAATCATTAAGGGTTTACTCGCCGATAAGAATAGGGCCAACGAGAAAGGATTAACTACATACACTTCATATAAAACTATCAATAAAACAAGTGACAATCTACTTAATCATCAGGACAGATCTTCTTATTGTCTCAAGTATTTATCTGTGTACGTGTGTGCTATTCGCTGATTCGTGCCTATTAGTTTAGTTTATTATTTAATTGCAACCAAATCGTGCCAGTCTCTCAGGCTGAACCCCCTTGCGTTAGATTAGGTTGTATAGCTAACTTAGCATATTAAAATATTGATTAGAATAACGAGATAATACGTTCCACTCTTAGTGATCGACACTCTACTTACCATTATATTCATACTGACCGGGTACACTGCTCGTTAAGTGTGTGTGTTATTGATAAGTCGGCTAAATATAAATTTAAAACTTGAGTAGGCATTAATACTGCTAAATCGAAACGACACATCGCACGCATCAAGTTTTTGGCGCCGCTGCCGGGGAGTGAATTGTTATTATCTGTTAATTTGATTAGTATTTTAATTAGGTTTTTAATTTTTTTTAATCTAACCGCTAATTCTGTGTTGTATATTAGGTTAATTTGCATTCATTGTATTATTTTGCATATTTTCTGTTTTTGTGTGTTATTTGTTTGCTTTTCTTTGTGTTTATTTTCGTTTGTGTTTTTATTTGTTTTTATTTTTTCGTATTTTCTGTGATCTGCTATCGTTGTACTGAGCTAAATCGAACGATACGGCGCATCTGATCTCTCAGATACGGCGTATTGCGTTTAATTTTTATAAAATACAACGCGTTTAATTAATTCGACACGACGCATCTTTCCCCAAGATACGGCGTATCTGTTTTTGATAAAAAAAAAATTTCTAAACGTTAACGCCATACGACGCATCTGCTTTAGTAGATACGGCGTATCTATTATTTTAATTAAAAACAGTTTTCGAATTATTAAACAGATACGGCGTATCGATTTTTATCGATACGGCGCATCTTCTGAATCAAAAATCTTATATTTTAAAACATAACGAAAATACGGCGCATTAACTTTTGTTAATACGACGCATTTAATTTTAATAAGTATATCGATTTTTGATAATTAAAACAGATACGGCGCATTCTAATTTCTAAGCGGCGTATCTATTTTCTGAATAAAGTCTGATTTAATTTTAACGATTATAAGATACGGCGTATCCAACTTTTTGGATACGGCGCATCGTCTGCAGATATCAGCAACTTTTATTTTTCTTATCTCCGAACGGAAAATACTCTGACCCTTATACCTGGAAACTTTTACTTTGAAATCTACCTCTCTTTAATTTTCAGGAACAATGTTCGATATTTTTCCCAACTTGTTCGGAAGACCCCAAAGAAATCTTACCATGGAAGAGTTTGCACTACTAATCGCTCAAGCCAATGAAAAAGAACATCATGAAGCAAGAAATTTTATTAATGAATTCAAAGGCAGTCATGAGCTGTTACTAAAGGAACAAAACAACATGATTTATGGATTGGCAATTGAAGTGCACCAATTGTCAACGGTGCTTAACAGGGTTCTTTTGGTAAAGCAAGACTTGAAAGGGATTACAACTAGAGGCGGAAAGTCAACCTTTCAAATTGGAGAGACACCCGAGGATGACGGTACAAACAAGATTTCCCCTGAATTTTTATCACCTGAGCAAGAGCAACCAAAAGAGACTAATCCAGAACCAGTAATTAGAGAAGAACCTTCTGTTGAACCTAAACAATCAACACTACCTTTCCCACATAGGGTAAGGAAAGAGAAAGAAGATGCCTATCAAAAGAAATTCCTGGAGAATCTCAAGCAGCTGCAGCTAAGCATACCATTTATGGAAGCCCTGGTGCAAATGCCAAAATATGCTAAATATCTGAAGAGCTTGCTTACAAACAAGTCTAAACTTGAAGAGGCTTGCACCATAACAATGAGAAAAAGAAGCTCAGCAGCATTGCTCAACAAACTTCCGTCTAAAGAAAAAGATCCAGGGAGTTTCACTATTCCTTGTCAAATTAAAAATTTGCATATTGAAAATGCTTTAGCCGACCTAGGAGCTAGTATAAGTCTTATGCCCTCTTCTATGTATGATAAATTAGGTCTTGGTGAACCAAAACCTACTAGGATGTGCTTAGAACTAGCTGATAGGTCCATACAATACCCATTAGGAATAGCTGAAAATATATTAATAAAAGTTGATAAATTTGAATTACCTATCGACTTTGTTATCCTCGATATGCCTGAAAATTCTAGAACTCCTATAATATTAGGACGACCATTTTTAGCCACTGCTAGGGCCATAATCGATGTTTTTAATAAAAAGATAACTCTTACCATAGGAAAAGATGAGGTTGAGTTTAACATGGAACAATCTATGAGTAAAGATAAATCCGATGACGATGAATGCTATAATATCGATGTTTCTGACGACACGATTAATCAATTTACTCAGAAATTGTTAAAAAGTAATTTGCTTGATTCTTTTCTGCTTAAAAATTTAGAAAACACAATTGCTATAGAAGATCAAGTTGATGAGAATACTTTTGATTATAATTTAGCTGCTGACTCTGCTGTATGTAACGCGATACGGCGCATCGAAAATATCGATGCGGCGCATCTATCTGATGACAGTAGCGATATAGTTAAAGAACAAGTTTATTCCGCTAGTGCTACTGAAATTGATAATGTTAAACCTGTGCTTAAGGATCTCCCTTCTACTTTGGAGTATGCCTATCTAAATGGGAACACTAATTCGCCCGTTATTATTGCATCTGACTTAACGCCAAAAGAAAAAGAATCACTTTTGCAGGTACTGTATAAATGAAAAGGAGCATTAGCGTGGAGTATGTCTGATATTAAGGGAATTAGCCCGTCATTTTGTACGCATAAAATCCTTATGGAGGATGAATTCAAGCCAACTATCCAACCTCAAAGGCGTTTGAATCCAAAAGTCCAAGATGTCGTGAAAAATGAAATTGTGAAATTACTTGACTCCGGACTTATCTACCCAATTTCCGACAGCTCGTGGGTCAGTCCTATCCACGTCGTACCAAAAAAAGGAGGAATGACGGTAGTACTCAATGACGATAATGAGCTAATCCCTTCAAGAACCGTTACTGGATGGAGAGTTTGCATCGACTATCGCAAACTCAATGATGCTACACGAAAAGATCACTTCCCTCTCCCATTTATTGATCAAATGTTAGAAAGACTATCAGGTCATGACTATTATTGTTTTTCAGATGGTTTTTCAGGTTTCTTCCAAATACCCATTGCCCCCGAGGATCAAGAGAAGGCGACTTTCACCTGCCCTTATGGAACCTTCGCCTATAGGAGAATGCCGTTCGGACTATGCAACGCCCCTGCTACTTTTCAACGTTGTATAACGGCTATCTTCCATGATATGGTAGAAGACTTTATGGAAGTCTTCATGGACGACTTCTCGGTGTTCGGTAACTCATTTAGTGATTGTCTATTTAAACTTGATAAAATGCTTGCTAGGTGTGAAGAAACTAACCTTGTTCTTAATTGGGAAAAATGTCATTTTATGGTTAGAGAGGGAATTGTGTTAGGACATAAGATTTCTGGGAAAGGTATAGAAGTCGATAAAGCTAAAATTGATGTAATTGCCAAACTACCTTACCCCACTAATGTAAAAGGTGTTAGAAGTTTTTTAGGGCATGCTGGATTCTATCGTAGGTTCATAAAGGATTTTTCAATGATATCTAGGCCTATGACCCAATTATTGCTAAAAGATGCGAAGTTTGACTTTTCTAAAGATTGCAAAAAAGCATTTAACATACTTAAAGAAAAACTAACTTCTGCACCAATTATAATTTCACCGGATTGGAATCTGCCTTTTGAACTAATGTGTGATGCTAGTGATTATGCTGTTGGAGCTGTACTTGGTCAAAAGATTGATAAGAAATTTAAGCCAATTTATTATGCTAGCAAAACACTGAATAATGCCCAAGAACATTACACCACCACGGAAAAAGAACTTTTAGCAGTAGTTTTTGCATTCGATAAATTTAGATCATATCTTATATTGTCAAAAACTATGGTTTACACTGACCATTCTGCTTTGAAGTATTTGTTCAATAAACAGGATGCTAAGCCAAGGCTTATTAGGTGGGTTTTATTGCTCCAAGGATTCGATATTGAAATTAAAGATAAAAAGGGTGCCGAGAATCTAGCTGCTGACCACTTATCTAGACTTGAAAACCCTGATATGGAGGTGCTTGACGAAAGGGAAATAGCTGATGACTTTCCTGATGAACACCTTATGATGGTAGGAATTAAGAGCAATAATAATGGACCATGGTATGCCGACTTTATAAACTTTATTGTTGCAAATGAAATTCCAAAAGGGCTAACATCCGAAGAGAAAAGAAGGTTTCTAACTCGCGCTGGCGAGTATATTTGGGATGAACCTTATGCCTTTAAATTATGTCCTGACAATATTATACGAAGATGCGTAGATGGTGATGACATCCCAGCAATATTGGCACATTGCCATTCAAGGCCAACGGGGGGACATCACGGTGCAGTCATTACAAGAAGAAAGATCCTTGATGCAGGATTTTATTGGCCCACTATGTTGGATGATGCAAAAGACTATATAAAAGGATGTGATGCGTGTCAACGATCCGGGAATATAACATCAAGAAACGAAATGCCGCAAAACTATATCCATGTGTGTGAAGTTTTCGACATATGGGGATTGGACTTCATGGGACCGTTTCCTGAATCTAAAGGTAATAAATATATTTTGGTTGCTGTTGATTACGTATCAAAATGGGTCGAAGCGCAAGCATTACCAACAAACGACAGCAAGGTAGTACTTAAATTTTTGCAAAGTTTGTTCTCTAGGTTTGGAATTCCTAAGGCATTGATTAGTGATAGGGGAACACACTTTTGTAATCACCATCTGGGAAGAGCCTTGCAAAAATATGGAGTATATCATAAGGTTTCCACCGCGTACCATCCTCAATCCAATGGGCAAACTGAAGTAACCAATAGGGCTATAAAGCGAATTCTTGAAAAAACGACTGGATATAATCCAAAAGGGTGGTCTGACAAGTTAAATGATGCTTTATGGGCATTCCGTACAGCCTATAAGACACCAACGGGATGCACTCCATTTTGTCTTGTATACGAAAAAGCATGCCACCTACCGGTCGAAATTGAACAAAGTGCATATTGGGCTTTAACGAATTGTAATATGGATATGGAAGCTGCAACGAAGAACCGTTTCATGGAACTTAATAAACTCTATGAACTAAGAGATGAGGCCTACAAAAATACTAAGATCTACAAAGAAAGAACTAAAAGATGGCATGACTCGAGGTTACGTGTGGATAAAACGTTTACTATTGGAGAGAAAGTGCTACTATTTAATTCCAGATTAAAGATGTATCCTGGTAAACTTAAATCAAGATGGACGGGTCCGTTCGTTGTCAAGAAAGTGTATCCATATGGAACTATTGAAATATGCGATAAAAATGGTTATATATTCAAAGTAAACGGGCAACGTGTGAAGAAATACTTTGATAATAAAATTGAGGATAATGAGAACGAGGTGGTGGAGTTTGAACCTGAAATATTGGAATGAAGAGCTGAACGTGAGTCTAACTTGAAGACTCTGGAATAAAGACAAGTGCTGACCGGGAGACAACCCGGAGAAATTTTTATTATTCTGTTTTTGTGTCGAGTCAGTCAGGCCGCAGAGGATACGGCGCATCTCAATCCTGAGATGCGACGCATCTCCTGCAATGGTCATATCTTTATTTTTCCGCATATTTATATTTTAACTTTAAAACTTTTTATCAGTTTATTTTAATGCGGCGCATCCCTGGTTAAGGATGCGGCGCATCTTCTATTCTGATCCGTATTTATTCCAGGCTCGATACGGCGTATCTTCTTCCATAAGATACGGCGCATCGACTGACCTGATGATTTTCAGTTTTAATTTTTAAGTTTTTTTTTTTTTTTTTTTTTTTTTTTCTAACTACTAATGTGTTATGCAAGTTTGAACCTTTCTTAACTTAGGTGTGTTTTAAAGCCTTGGTGGTATTATAGATTCCTGCATTTCCTGTGGATACATCTATTATGAAGCTTAAACGTTGTCATCCACAAGAAAGATGATTTTTGCTCTTATACAAATGGAAGATCATACCGAGCAAATCTCAGGGGAGTTTTTCTGTTCTAATTCTTTTATTTTCCAGTTTTTAACCTTTTATACAAACAACGAGGACGTTGTTTAACTTAAGTGGGGGGATTGGAGAATTAGAACACTTAACACTTACTTGTCCTAAACTTTTCAAAATATGCTTAAAATGTGCTTAATATATCAAAATTTAAAATTTTTAGCATGTTTTTGTTTAAAGTCTAAGTTGCATAGCTGCACACATGACGTTATTTTCAAAAATTGTGATTTTTCAAAACTCACAAATCTATGAGTGTGCCGGTGACTTGTAAACTTTAGAACTTGGCTTGTATACTATTCGAGACCACCATAATAAGTATTATTTATATAATTGGAGTGACTTGTCTAAATTGGTAAATTTCTAGGATTACACCCAAAAAGCCTATTATATGTTATGTGTTATTAGCTAACTACACTGGTTAGTTAACCCCCGTATAAACCCTTTTGTTACTCTCATTTTTAGAGTAAGATACCCCTAGAAAAACACTCAGAGCCATTCATTTCGTTTCTTACACCTTTGTTAAAATGTTTCGTTACACCCTTACACCTTAGCCTACCCTGTAGATTAAAATCCGTGGTTGGTTAATTGCTTTAGGCAAAGTGTGTTTCCTTACATTACCTGTGTTCGCGTGCGTAATTCATTATCTATGGTTAGGTCGGGAAATTGCACAATGCAATTGGAGTGAAAGTAAATATTGTATATCTTTAAGTTTATTTTTCGTGTGTTTACTACTTTCACTATTACCGTTATTTCTGAAAGTCATGAAAAGTATGGAAAAATTATCCAGAGTTATCGTTTTAGTGATGTGGTGAAATTTTACACATCTTTGTTGATGTCAAAAAAAAAAAAAAAAAAAAAAAAAAAAAAAAAAAAAAAAAAAATCGAAAAAAGAAGAAAAGAAAAAGAAAAAGAAAAAGAAAGAGTTGGATGTTTGTTTTAACCAACTTATGTAAAGTTTTGTATTAAGTGGTCGATATCACCACTAGTTGTTGTATATTATATCTATGAATTGAATGGGAGTTGGCAGTTATGGGAACACCAACTAAAGGTTATTCTTTGATTGAGATCTTGTTGAGTATAATTCGTGTCTACCTAAAGCGTGTGTTTCAAGTGTTAAAGCGTGAGTTATTCAATGATATGAGTCTTATTCATGGGATGGTTGGGATAGTGATTAACCACACTTAGGATTTTAATTTATTTGTTTTGTTTATTTTTCATTTTACACCAATTTATATCCCAAAAATTATCCATACCCTATATTATTCTTTATCCAACCAAACCTTTGATTTATTGAGATTAGGGATTTGAGCAATCTTAAGTATCGTAGTCGTAGATTTGGCTATGTATTTATGATTTTGTCGCCCTTTTTGATATAATATTATTGGTAAAGTTTGGACCTATCTTTAGCCTATTCGAGTTAAGGATTTGAGCAATTGCAAGTATCGTGTTCGTGGATTCGATCATGTATTTGTGATTTTGTCGCCTTTTCTGGAATTTGAGATCGATAGAGATTAAGGAGAATGATTAACCCTTAAGCCTAAAAACCCTTTTTACCGCTTTAGACTTGTTATTCCTTGGCTTTAGTGGGGGAGATGTGTATACTTGCCAAGCTTATGATAGAATATTCGTCACGACTGGACAGTTAAACGATTAGATTTGCTTTTATCAAATTATTTTATTTTACTTCTAATTCGTTAAGTGTTTGTTTGTGTGATTATGACAAAAATGAATACATGCTTAAATATAAAAATAAATCCTAATATCTTTTAGGATACATTTTCATAAGATTAATTCTAAGGTTTACTTGGGGACAAGTAAAGTTCAAGTGGGGGGATATTTGATGAACTCAAATAAGTACATTTTATTACTATCATTTATCCTAATAATTTGACTTGTTTTATTATATTATGTATGAGGATTGATACTTAATCGTTTACTTTTGTAATTCTCAGGTAAAAACAAGCATTTGGTGAAACTTAGCGATTTTGGACTAATTATGGAGCAAAACAAGCAAGAAGTTAAGAGTCTACTGAAATGTACAAGATCAAGACAAATCTGCTCCAGATGCGCCGCATCTCACTTATTACATACGGCGCATCACTATCAAGATTTCACCAGATACGATCCAAGATACAAGAGGACATGCGCCGCATCTATTTATGGAGTTACGCCGCATCTTCTGGCGGTGTACGAATATTCCTGAATATATTAATCTTGGACCCCACGCGAAGTTAAGTCAATGCGCCGCATCTACTTACTAGATGCGCCGCATCTTACCCTCAGACAGAAACTATAAATACCCCAAGACCAGACGAAATTCGGGACACACATATTATATACAAAGTACGAAGACCAGAGAAACCTAAGGCCGAATTCAGACGAATAGGCAGCACAAGACACACCCGAACGAAGATACAAGAGCTATAAGAAAGTGCTGCATGTGTTTAATTCATTAAGTAGATTTGTTTTATTGTGTTAGTAAACTTTAATTCATCAGGATTGATGGCTTGTGTAATGTGACAACGGAAAGATTGCACTCCTTTAAAACTGCTTTCCCATCAATTAAAGTTTATATGTTGATGTCTTTAGTTACTACTTATTAGTGCATTGATAACCTCTGTGTTTATTAGTGGCCTGCGCATTTGACTACGGAAGAGAATGTGGCTCCCACGGTTGTTACTAAATTGATCACTTAGGAATAACTTTTAGACATAAGTAATCATTAAGGGTTTACTCGCCGATAAGAATAGGGCCAACGAGAAAGGATTAACTACATACACTTCATATAAAACTATCAATAAAACAAGTGACAATCTACTTAATCATCAGGACAGATCTTCTTATTGTCTCAAGTATTTATCTGTGTACGTGTGTGCTATTCGCTGATTTGTGCCTATTAGTTTAGTTTATTATTTAATTGCAACCAAATCGTGCCAGTCTCTCAGGCTGAACCCCCTTGCGTTAGATTAGGTTGTATAGCTAACTTAGTATGTTAAAATACTGATTAGAATAACGAGATAATACGTTCCACTCTTAGTGATCGACACTCTACTTACCATTATATTCATACTGACCGGGTACACTGCTCGTTAAGTGTGTGTGTTATTGATAAGTCGGCTAAATATAAATTTAAAACTTGAGTAGGCATTAATACTGCTAAACCGCAACGACACATCACACGCATCAACTTATCCTCAAGCTTATTCTTTAAGGTTTTGAGTCTAGAAAAATCATTTAAGAGTTCCTTTTCTTTTTCTTTGAATTCTAGCTTTAGTATACTTATGCAATTTTGAGCATCCTGTTGTTGCTTAACAGATAAATCCAGCTGATTTTTCAAAGAATTTAACTCTTGTTTTAATGTTTCCTCTCTTACCCTAGATTCTTTCAGAAGAGTACACATTTGATCTTCCATTTTCTGCTCACGTGCATTCAGCTCAAACTTAGCGCGCTGTTCATACATAGCTACTTGTTCCTCATATATGTTTAGCCTAGTGATCAAGTCATCATGTGGTGCAAGTACAGTGCTTACATGTTTCTTACATGCATTATCTACTTCACATGTATTTTCTAAGGCACACAAGTCATCAACAACACAAGCATTATTATCCACAGAAGATTCGCCATCTTGTACATCAGGCACATTTTTGTGAATCAAATATTGTTCATATGGAATCATATTGCTATTTTCCATGTCAACATTATTTGAGTCAGAGACAATTGCCTGTTGTACTTCGTTGGGAAACTTTTGTTTATCAACTATTTCATATGTGTCATATAGTCTTAGTACCTCAGAAATCACAGAAGCATTTGAAGAACCAGCTTGTCGAGATGGAGAGGCCAAGGATGATAAATTGGCCATGAAGACAGTTTGAGCAGTTGGTTCTTCATCCACATCAGAGTCAAATGCATCACAATCATCAGCTTGGAAGATGTTCGGATCATTGAGTGCCAGATCTTGGACAGGTTGGTCATCCACATCCGCATCAAAAGTATTACCCCCATCACCAGCTAGAAACAACAATTCTTCCTCATCCAATACCGCTCCATTCTCTTGAGCCTGCATCAACAGCATCTTGTCCTTGAAGTAATCTGAGTTCTGAGGACGTTTTGGTTGATTGCAGTTTCTGGCAATGTGTCCCAGACCTCCACAATTATAGCACTTGAGCTGTTTCCCTTGCCCCTGGTTGGCATTCCCTGCTCTGTTCTGCATAATACCTCGACCCATGTTTCTTCCAGCTCTCCCTTGCACATTTTGAACCACAATTTTTCCATCCTCCACCATTGCAAGATTGCGCGGGTTGGATGAATTTCTTAACTGATTGTTGGTCTGAGGGAGAGAAGCTTTGAACTGTTGAACAAGTAATGATACTTGATTGGTGAGGTTATCCAGCATTTTGTCAGTCTGAGTATGGTGATTGAAGTTGAGGGTATCCTTGGTTGGATGATGGTTGAGTGTTTGGTACAGCAGTTGCCATAAAGGCCAGTGGATCATTGGAAGTTGAAGGATTCAACTTTTCTCTTAGCACCCGATCAAAGACAGCATGCTTCTCATGTTGTTGGAGATAGGCATATAGCTGTTCATAGTTGGTGTCCCTCAGACCTTTGTTCAGTTTGACAGCAGTGACAAATCTGTCCCATTCTGGAGTCATGTTGTTCACAAACTTGGAGTTAAGTTGGATGTTGGGCATCGTCATTCTGATTATCCTCATGTCATTTACCAACTTATGGAATCTCACATAATAGTCTGTGATATTCTCTCCTGAGTTCATTTTGAAATGTTCAAATTCATCATACAATTGAGATTCCCTGTCTTCCTTTCTGAGTTCTGACCCAGCTAACAGCATCTTCACATTGTCCCATACTGCCTTGGCTTCTGTGTTGAAGTTGATGAGTTTGTAGACATCCTTTGGTAGACCTTGAATGGTGATATTTGAGGCTCTAATGTCAGCATCATACCACTTCTTTTCCTCCTCAGTAAGATCATTGTAAGTGCGAGGTCTGTCAATACCAAGTGTGACTGTGCCATCTTCACCAGTAGTCACAGCATCTCTGGTAGTACCCATCTGAAATGGTCCTTCATCAATGGACTTAAGGATGTTTGCTCCATTTTGTTACACCCGTACCCCGATAAGGTACCATTTATGTAAATAATAGGTTTTGTAGATGTAAGTTATGTGTTATGGATTTAGTAATAACTAAATGGGTGGCCAAAATAAGAAGAATAGGACTAGAAGGACCATAATTGCCAAGTGACCAAAGATAATTCTACACATGATTAAATACTCTTAGCTTAGAAAAATCTGGAAACTTAGAGTGTGTTCTTCATATGTGTCGACTTTGGTAGAGAGAAAGGGAGGGAAGGCAAAAAACATCATCTTATCTCATTTTAGCTATCAAGAAGTGATCAAAGGCATTAGAGATAACTTAATTGTTATCTTTTCATCAAGTAAGTAACTATCCCCAATTTGTAGAAATTAGGGTTCATGTGGTGGATTTGAGTATTATGGATAAAGGTTGTAATTGATGATCTCCTTAGTTAATTAGTTGCTAATTGTAGTTAATCTTGTTATAGGGAGCATTTATAGAAGCCCAATCAAGCCAAGTAGGAAGCTAGTAGGACTTGAGGTAAGTATATGAGCATAATCCTTGTAAATGTTATGATGTTAATGTTATGTTGGTGTTAATGTGATTTCTATGGAGCTTGTGAATGTATGTTAGCTTGGATCCAATGCTATTTGTGTAAATGTTATATATTTACTTGCCCGGTCAAGGTGAGTAATAATCTCATTTGATGCTCCTTGTTAATGTTATGATTGGTGTTAATCACCAATCTTATGTAAATGTGATGTTGATTATGTCTTGTATACTTACTAAGCGTTTTCGCTTACGGTTTAGATGTTAATGATTTTGTAGGTACAAGTGGAGAAGGCAAGGGTAAGGGCTTAGCTTAGCTCTAGTGTAGAAGGTAGACTAGAAGACCATAACCTTTTGGACTGAGCGTATTAAAGTTGGAAGCCCCGAAGAGTCTCTTTGTGTCTTGGTATACTTTAATCTATATGGTCGTTTTGTTATCAAATGGTCTTGTCGACATTTAAAGTCTTTTGTTCATGTATTGGTCATGGGTCAAATATATATAAGTGTCATGAAGTCTTTATGGTTTGTGGTTAAGGTGGTAATTAGAAGGATGTTTGGCTTTTAGCCAAACTCACCCATTTTGGAAAGCTACGGGTCAAAACTTTGTACTAACAACTTTTCAATATATTAGAAATGACAAAGAATGTATGCTTTCAAATGGATATGTTGTGGATAGGTGTATTGGGTAAAAGTGTGTAGTTGAAATGGGTTCTTAAGGAAGTGTTTGGTATAAGGGTGTTTTTACCCATTTTGGGGTATGAGCGGGTCAAGGTTGTATGGGTCAAGTTTGGTATGATAAGTTATGTATGTTGGTTAGTTATGACGAGTCAATGAAGTGGTTTTACATGGTTTGGGGTGGTAATGGGTCAAAAGTGTGTTTTATGCATAACCCGTCCATTTTTAAAAGTACTAGTCCGAAGTGTCTAGCGATGAATGTTTTTATATGAAAATGGGACCAATGATATGAGGAGTAAATTTGGAAAGTTTCGTTAATCATCGGGTCATAGAAGTTATCTTTTCGAGAAACGGGTCAAAAGATGTATAAAAGGGTTATGTAGAAAAAGGGGTCAAAAGATGTTTTTTATAAACGACTTTGTATGTTATGTTAATGGCTTTGAGTGAGTTTGGTGTGGATATAAGGTAGCACGGGTCTTTTTGGTCTGTGTAGACTACTTTTGGTTTGTGTAGACTACTTTTGGTCTGTGTAGACTACTTTTGGTCTTGGTAGACTACTTTAGTGTAGAAGGTAGACTACTTTAATCTAAATGGTCTTATCGATATTTAAAGTCTTTTGTTCATGTATGGGTCATGGTTCAAGCGTTTCCTCGTAAAAAGTCAAAAAAAAATCACGTTTTTGGTCTAACCGGGCACGGGGCGTTACACATTTTCTTTCCCCAAGCAATAAAGCCGTATTCTCTGTGCCCACGACTCATAGTCTGTCCTATCAAGCATAGGCGGATGGGTATCGGACCCCGCTGCTTGAATGTCATCTGATGCAGTGCTAGTCATGTTGATAACAAAGTATACGGGATTTTACAGTTCTTGTGATTTAACCGAGAAAATGAATCTTTGGCGGGACTTTCTAAAATCACCAAGAAACGAACCGTAAACTAGAAGTTACTTGCTAATTAGAACAATAAATCTTAACTCAAGAGAACTCAAATCTCAATTGATCAAAATGCAAGAAGTCAAGACACCACTAGTCAAATCGCAACAAGACAAATCGCAGGATTATCAAGTCGCAATAAGTCAAATAGCAGCTAGACAAATCGCATACAATCAAGTTGTAATTTGAGAGCTATGAGACAAAACGCAATGTTCAATTTGCAGGTACACAAGTCGCAACACTCTGACACAAAACGCAACAGACAAATCGCAACCTCTGAAGATACTAATCGCCACAGACAAGTCGCAACTTCTGAGTATACAAAACGCAACAGACAAGTCGCAACTACTGAGAACACAAACCGCAACAGACAAGTCGCAACTTTTGAATATACAAAACGCAACAAACAAGTCGCAACTTTGATTAACACAAGCCGCAACAGACAAGTCGCAACCTTCTGAAACACAAACCGCAAGTCGCAAAAAGACAAAGCTGTCACTATCAAGGACAAAACACAACTTCACTACACGCCAGACAAGTCGCTATCGTAGCGTTTTGTCATTTTTGCCAAATCCGGTAAAGAGACAAGTCGCAGCTTTGAGGAAACACAAATCGCTACCTTTCTTTACCCCACGAGACACAAAACGCTACTAAGAAACAACCTCAGTAGGACAAAACGCAACTAAGAACACAAAGTACTACCCTTCGAATCTTCCAAAAACAGCCACACCAAGCCTCAAACTTTGATTCCAAACACCAAACACTACTCCTATGATATCCCCAAGCTAGAAAGTACAAGATCTAACACCTTCTATCCACAAAACAAAGCACAAAATGGATTTTTTGAGAAACAAGATATTCGAACCAAAAGTGTCCCAAAACACCACAAATCCGTGAATATACCCTTATGTGAACCTAACCATGGCTCTGATACCAATTGTAGTATATTCACAAGCCAAGAAATACAAGTTTGGGATCTAACTTTGGATCGAATGGAAGAAAGAATTAGAGAGAGAGATGTGGAACCTTAGAGAGAGAAACAAAGAAAGGAAAATGTATTAAACTTTGTGAAGGTCCAACCCTCTCCACATGAGGAGAGGGATATTTATAGTACTTGATATTATTAGCTATATTGCCCCTACCGGGCTGTGGAGCAAGCTGACAATGGGTAAAGACCCGACCCACTCCACAATAATAATTATAACTAATCTACTACTAATATTACTAGTTATGCTACGAGCTATTTAACATAAATGAGTGCTCGGGGTGACCGAGTCTTCAACTGAATATTTATATTCCTAACATTATGTGTATTAAAGTCAACAATATACGGTAGATAATATCTTACCCCATGTGATCAGTCATAATGTTATATTCACAGAACAAGTTGTAAACATAGATACAAGTTGTATCTTAATGACTGATACTCTCAAAGCAAGCGTTCGATAAGACTTGACAATATTGTAAAGATCTTTCTTGTGTTATAAAAGAAAGATCTTAGACTAGTGATAAATATACGAATAGATAATAGTGTGTGAAATATTAAGTGCTTAGAAAATACTCCCTCCGTCCCTAAATAAGTTTCCACTATTGACTTTTAAAGTCTTCTTTTTTAAACTTTGACCTCAAATTATTTTATTTGTGTTATGTAATACTTGATTCAAAATATATGAATGGATTGAGTTTTAAATGTATTTTAATTGGTATAATTTTCATAAATTACTACATAACACAAATGAAATAATTTAAGGTCAAAATTCTAAAAAAATGACTTTAAATGTCAATAGTGGACATTTATTTAGGGACGGAGGGAGTAACTCTCAAGAACATAGAACAAATATCACAAGTCATAGAAAACATAAGATTCAAGGTATTTGTAACCCTAGTGATATTGAAGATCACTCGTATTATCTTGAATAATATTGAATCGTTCGGTGATAACATTGCATGTTCTTTGTTCAATATACACAAGCATAACTGTTCCATTTCCATAACACAAATAACCTTCTAAGTGTGATTAAGTAAATTCCGCGTACTTGATCATATTAACTCAACTTATCACATACACAAAGCAACACAGGTTTAACTACCTTATCAGTTTATCGAATCCTTATCACAGTGTTAGAGTTACGGCGTAACTTTTCTCTGTCACCAATTCCAACATTAGTATCCTGCAAAACTTCACTCAACGAGTTGACATGATTAGTATTAAGGTACTCGTGTGCTATGTTATCAGTAAAATTTAGGTCATTTTTCGATATATCCTTTTTAACGACACAAACAGTCTCAATTGGATGACATTTCCCCCTTCATCCATTTTGAAAATGAGTTAACTGTTATCAATTTTAGGAGAAATGCGTTTATTGAAAACATCATTTATGGCACGTGCAGTTGATGAAGCGAAAAGTGTACCGCTTTTAGGGGGTCATTTAAGCCCTAAATCGTATTTATTTGATCAAATATTGCCCTAAATCGTTCCTTTTGTCATTTTAGGTACTTTGGAGAAGAAATCTGGAAAAGGAAGCATTTTGGGCGTTTTTGGAGCATAAAAGTGAAGAAAACGACAAAGTCTCAAAATTATGCTGGAAAGTACCTTTGACGGCGTCAGGGATTGTTCCAGACGGCGTCACGGCTTGGCAAAAAAGGTGGATATGAAAATTACTCATGATAAGCCAGAGAATTTTACAATGGAAAGTCTGACGGCGTTACCCTTTGAAGTGATCAAGGTCGTCACGGTTTAAGCTAAAGAGGGACGGCGTCAAGCTCATTTCTGACGGCGTCAAGCTTTGATAAGCCAGAGCGGATTTTGGAGGTCTAAAGAGGGACGGCGTCAGGAAGGCCATCCAGGAACCCTAGACACGGCGAGGTGACGGCGTCAAGATCTATAACGTGACGCCGTCAGCCCTTAAACTCTATATATAGTTTTGCAATTTTTTGTCATTAGTGTGCAACTTTGTGAGGAGAAACCCTAAAGACGAATTTCTGCCATTTTTAAGGGTTTTCATACCCTTGGATCTCCCATGTTTAATTGAAGATAAGTTATCACTTAATCAATCAATATGTCTATGTGTTGTTTGATTATATCTTGTTCTTGTCTTTTGATTAACATGCTAGGCTAGATTTATCTTGTGTTTGCTTAGATCTAATGAAACCTAGCTATTGATTATTGGTTATTAGTGTGTTATTAATTGTATTGGATGATTGTTTATCGATGTTAGGCTTAAGAAAACTGGCTAACTTCCTATACGGTAACTTGCTTGAACGTCTTAAGAAACATGAACCAATGCGTACTAAGGTTTTTATGGTTGTATTTAATGCATGAGCGAATTCTAGTGATCCCATGTTAGGAGCTTCCTAGCCGGCTCGACATAGGAGTGAAGTAGGAGCTCATAGAGTTGGGGAAGTACGTACGCCACCCCACGATTGGTATTAAGGAATACACCCGTCATCCACGCAATTAATACACACTAATCAACCGGTAAAAGATAGTTAGGGAGTAAGGAAATCTAAGTAAACACATTTCTCTCCACATAAGTTTCACAACCTTTTCATTTTCAGTTATTTTATTTTATTTTCATTTGTAGTTATTTGGGTTAGTTGACTAGCAACTAATTCCGCCCACTCCTTCAAACCCGAGATTTTACTTGCTTTCATAAAAAAATATAAAAATACAAAAAGAATCTTCTCTCACCCTTAGACCTAATTAGAGTAGTTTTTCAATCCTAACGACACTATTCCCTGTGGAGAACGATCAATCCCCCGTACTTACCACTACACTATACTACATCGGTCAGGTACACTGCCTGGTGGGGTTGCAAGCCTCTTGAGATCCCTCGAGAGGTAAAACCTGTTGTAAGGTTGCAAAACCATGCATCAGCAGTAGCAAGAAGGGGTCTTCCTAGAATCAAAGGTGTTTATAGGTCTTCTTCCATATCAAGAATGACAAAGTCCACTGGAAAAGTGAATTTATCAATCTTTACTAAAACGTTTTCCAGAATTCTTTTAGAGATACTAATAGTTCGGTCAGCCATTTCTATGGTCATAGTGATAGGTTTTAAAGGTCCTAGATTGAGTCTTTTGCTCATAGAAAATGGCATTATGCTAATACTAACCCCGAGGTCTGCTAAAGCATTTTTAACACATAAATTGTCAATAGAACAAGGAAAAAAGAAACTCCCTGGGTCTTTCTCCTTTGGGGGTAGATGGTTTTGAACGATAGTCGAACAATGCTCGTTTAACTTAATTTCCTCCCCTACTTTAGTTGGTACATTATTGAGCACATCTTTCTCATTAGAAAATGGCTCCAGGAGTGTCAGAAAGTCCTCTTTCTCATTTTCATCATCGGGCTCATCTTCATCCTGTTTAGACAAGTTAGAAAAATAATTAATTTCCTCTTCTGAGTACCTGAAAGGGGTATAGAGGGGTTGTCCATCATTGGTGAATATAGCTTTGCAGGCTCCAGCATTCTCCCTCATATTCTGCTCTTGGACATCATTCGTCAACAATCCAACTTTCGTCTCAAGATTCCTAAGGGTTTCGTCATGGGTCTTGAGATTCGCTTTTGTTCCCTCCTGAAAACTTCTGAGCCAATCTTCCCTTTCATCTTGCCTCTTAGCAGATTCATCCAGGTATTTGTAAATTGACTCCTCAAGGGTAGACTTCCTTTCCCCATAAGGAGGTCGGTTGTCTACTCTAGAGTAGTATCCTAGTGGTCCAACACGATATCTAGCCCCATTACCGTTATTACCTTGAAAAGGCCTCTTAGCTTCACTATACTTAACCTCTTCGACCTTCTTGTCTTCGTCATCCAATGGGCAGTCGCTGGCTAGATGAGCTCCCTCGCAAGTGTCGCAACCTACTTGTATAGCATGAACATTTTCCTTTAGCTTTTTCATCTCCCTGCCAAGACTTTCAAGTTTATCAGTAATAATAGCGATACCATCTAAACTTTCGCCTATGCTTCTGCTGTTGCCTCCATCATGCCACTTTTGCGAGTGGTCCGCCATGTCTTGAATAGCATCAAGGGCTTGAACAGGAGTCATCCCAGGGATCGGCCCCTGAGAATCGAGCATCTGCCTTGTTGTGATGTTAATACCCTTGTAGAATATGTTGACCATTTGCTGCTTGTTCAAGTCATGACTTGGGCATCTGTAGAGAAGATCATTATACCTGTCCCAAGCTTGGTATAATGTCTCGTCAGCTTCCTATCTAAAATTGTGGATCTCCTCTAATTGTTTTGCCGTCTTAGAAGGAGGGAAATAACATTGGATGAACGATTTCTTTAGGAGATTCCACGTGTTGATAGTTCCAGCGGGCAACCTATCAACCCATCTTTTAGCTCCTCCTGTGAGTGTCATCGGAAACACTCGAAGCATGACAGCATCGTGAGAAACACCTAGAATGTTGAAGAGGCTTGTTATGTACAAGACATGTTCTATATGCTCGTAAGCATCTTCATTTTTGTTTCCGGAAAAGGGTTTTTCATGCAATTCCCTCATAAAATGAGTCTTGATCTCAAATTGGACATTGACTCCAATAACCGGCCTAACAAGCCCCGACCCTTGCTCTTCTAGAGTCATAGCAAGGTAGTCTTCGAGATTCAGCGTATCGATGTCCACATCTGCCATTGTTCCTGAAACTTAAACAAAGATGTGAGAAAACAAAAAATAAAAACTTAAATAAAAATCCTAATATAGCTCTCCGGCAGCGGTGCTAAAAACTTGATGCAGGATTTCTGACCAGGTTTTAATACTTATAATTTTACTCGTCTACCTATGGTCTACCTTATGCACTAACGGGCAGAGAACCCGATCGTGTGTAGTGTAGTATTCGGTAAAGCCGAGGTCGTCCCAAGAGCTATGTGTATCTGGATTTTAACCTAAGTCTATGTCACGTTTTAAAGGGGTTTTAAGTTGAATATAAATTAAACTAATAAAACAGAAATGAAACTGCGAAAATTAAATGAAGTTGTGAACAATAGGGAGAAAGTGTACTAGCCTAGTTGTTCATCCTATCATGCAATGATTATGTTTTCTATTAGGGTCCATTCGCACACAAGAATTGTTGGTCCTCCTATTAAACAATTCTTACCAACACCTTGCAACCTACTACATTAGGGTCCTGTGGTCAATTCTCCTAATGCAACAAGTACAACCGACCTTCAAAACTACCGAAACTAGAGGATCTAACGAATAACTAAGCATGCACACACTAGAAGCAATAAATAAAGCACGAAAACATAATCAAAATATGAAAGGAATCATAACTAGGCTAGCACCAAAGGTGCTTAGCCGATCATATTAAAGGGTACAACGGATTCAATGTTTTGCATGATAATGAAAGACATGAATTCGAAAATGTAAAATAAATATGAATCGCTAAAACTTGTTGATGTTATGGCGTGATTTCTCCCTTAGAAAATGCTCCATATGCTGCTGTGGATCATCCTTGTGGAACCCTACTTCTTACTCTGATGAGTTGTGGTGTGAATGATATGTCAAATGCAGAAAATAGGGTTTGTATTTATAGGCCTGACATAGTTACGGCGTAACCTTGGGTATTGGTTACGCCGTAACCAATGTAATCTTCAAACGATCTTATCCATTAGTGATATTTACAACATAGCTGTGATGGATAGTTACGCCGTAATCTTCTTAGGGTTTCATTTACGTCGTAATCTTCTTGCATGGTTACGTCGTAATCTCTTCAATATCTTGAATCCCATACTGTGTACCTATTACGCCGTAACCTCTTGCATTGGTTACGGCGTAACCTTTATAGTCACGAAATTTCTTCTAAGTCTTTAGAATATTACGGCGTAACCTTTTGTGGTGGTTACGCCGTAATCATTGATCAGCATTGACTTGGTCTTCGTGTTTGAATTCATAGCTACGGCGTAAATGGAGAGTGTAACTACGCCGTAACTTCTTCTCAGCATACTAAGTTGTGTATCTTTGTAAGTTCTTTTCCAATTCCGCATCTCTTTTGCTCTTATGCTCATTTACAACCTGGAAACGAAATATATAGAAATCAAAGCATATATCCATATAAAACGATACAAATAATGAGCATATTAGGGGGAAATTGACACTTAATTATCTAGATTATTTGATGTCATCAACCATAATGAGTATTATTGATATAATTGGAGTGACTTGTCTAACTTGATAAATTTCTAGGATTACACCCAAATAGCCTATATATGTTGTGTTTGTTGGAGTATGCTCGTGTCATAATTACTAATTATATGGCTAGACATATGTGAGCCTTTGGGGTCACACACATATACACTGAGGTACCACTTTATATCGTGTTTATTGTATTTACGATATATAAATAACCGTACGTAACTCGGGATCACTATTGGGCATCTAATGATTAAGTAATGGACTTATTCTATTGGACTTGGACAACAAATGGATAGCCCATTTGGAGTCCATTAGTGGTCGGCCTAGGGGAGGCTTTCAAGGGATGACTGCTTTGATTTTTTTGGTAAGGTTTAATCACCATTATTCTCCCATCAATTATGATTAATTACTTGGCAAAAATCTCTCCCTCCCCCTCTTCTTATTACACGGCCAAAAACAAATAACACCCTAGGGGTTTTATTTTTTCTATCTCTTCTTTGATTCTTGTTCATTCAAAGGAGACTAGGAAGGTTACGGGGTTTAAGGACTAGCATCAATTGGTATTCGGTGACGTGTACTGTGTTTCACACTTAGAGGAGATCGACCTTATTGATCTCTTGGGTTTCTTATACAAGTCGTGGTATAGCTTGTGTTGGTGACATCCGGATCATGCTACAAAGGTATAAAACTTGTTTGTTTTTAGTATGATTGATCATATGACTCTATGGATCCTTGTTGGTGATGTTTTTCCGCTGCGTATATATATTGTTAATTGTTAATTTATATCATACATCACCTATAGTGGTATCACGAGCCATCATATGATGTCATATGATCATCTAGTATGCGTAAAAATGGCTAAAAACGTGTGTTTTTAATGGATTCAAAAGGATGATTTCAAAACAGCCCCCAAGGCTTATTTTTTGAATATAAGTCGACCCATATGGGGTCTAATAATCTGAACTTTTTGATCCCATGGCCATTTGTTATGCATACATTAATTGTTTACTTGTTCGGTACCCGTAAAATGGCCTAAAACGCATTAATTTGTAAGATTTGTGACACGATTTCAAATCAGCCCATGAGGCTTAATTTTCTGTGATAAAATGATGTTAAGAAGGTCCTAATATCAATAATTAGACTTAAGTTAAGAAAATTTTTTAACTTGTGCTACGAATAATGAATGCATGCTTCTTTTGTACACGTTTTTGATCCACATCAAAATATTTTACCTATCAAATTTTAAGTCATGCCGTCCAATTTTAAGAGCACTTGCAATTACTTTTTGCCTATGCGTGGGACCTAGGTTGAATTGTAACCCAAGGTGACTATTCTCTATGCGTGGGACCTAGATATATTCTCACACGTTTTCAAATTGGATGACTTAATCGAGTTAAGCGGTGAGACCTTGACACGAGGCAAAGATGGGACCAAACATGCCTACATGACACTAGTTGTTTGACACTAGATGCCATGAGTCCCATAAGGATCTAAGAGTTGTACATGTAATACAATTGGTGATCGTCGCCTACTAATTGAATCTACTATTGCTAGCAGATCAACTGATGTGATAGTAGAAGCACAACGTGGATCTTAGCCTTTTCGTAAATTAATTCTTTTTAATTGTAAAAATGGGGTTGTTAAATTACAAAAGGATAATTATCGAAAATACTAAAATTGAACTTTGTGAATTCAATTAATGAATTAATGCAACACAACCGTAAACAAGAGTTTGTTCCTTTCTTTTTAAAAGGACGAACTAAGTCGTTCTTTCCTTGTAAGAAAGAGACTTGTTCCTATCCCTTTTCTTTATGAGGAAAAGCCATAATAGGAATATTTGAATTTTCCTAATTCTAATCAAACTCAAGAACACCTACTCTAGAAATCGTGATGTCTTGTAAAAGTCAAAACGGTTAAGTATGGTTACACATCTTATTCTTTCAAGGTTGTTCTATAACCCTAGTTTCGGTTTTGAAACCTTGAAGAAATATAAGATATTTGGATAACCAGAGAACACGTTTTTTATAGCTACCAAACTAAAATGAGTTTAAATAATTAGAAGACAAAAATATCAATAAACCGCAAAGTGGTTAAGGCAATTACTAGCAAGATTACCTAGCAGTTTGTCTTAACCCAATAAACATACTAAGGTCCTACATACCCTTGTGGTAAAATAGACCAAGTATGGAGGAAATGCATGCCTATTTTCAAGTTAAAATAGCAATGATGGCTAGCCCATCATCTATATGTTAGAACTTGATGCACTTCCTTGAATACCTAAGTACATGTTTACTTGTCAAAGTGACTCACATTAGCAATAATGTGTAGATATTCAAAGAAAGAAAGAAAGTATCCAATCACCACTCACTCTCCACTGGTGACGAAACACATGAAATGTTGTCTAATCCAGTGGGAGCTACGTGATTATATTACTGGTGACGAAACACATGTAATGTTGTCTAATCCAGTGGGAGCTGCAAGCTTTATTACCTTGCAAGTTGCCCATCTTATTTCCAGATTGTCTTTAAATAATACGTTACTTTCCACATGTTAAGCATCACAGTTTATATAAGAACCATTGCATAAATTTTATAAGATAACTTGTCGCGTTCCTGATGTTGCTTCCTGAAATGTTATCTATAAACTAGTTATGCATGATTCATCATTAAAACGATAAAGTTCTACATATCTATATTTTGATTTTGACTAAAATCATATGTTATCTTAGACATGGTCATATTGCTCATACAAACAAACGAGCGTAGTGTTGTCTGTATACTCTCATGATGTTGTGCCATGCACAAGTGGGAGAAATCTTAATTGTGTGCAAGGTACAACATAAAATAATATGACTAATGGTTTTTCTTGACTGCAAAGTAAGAAACTAAGATTCTACTAGGACTTCTACACATAAAATGTATGTTGCCCTAATTAGAACAAATATCAAGATAACATGAAAAGCTACTTCAACATATTCACTGAATTGTTTAGTAAATATGATTATGTTTTCTTGTAAAGTCATAATCATGAAGTATGAAATTAACTTGAAATTACTATTGAGGCCTAGTGTCGGCGCTCGTAATTACTTTAGTTGAATATGTTTAGGTCTCTTATAAAGACACAAACATCAATTCCGTTAATTGTTGAAAGACTTATAACGTAAAGTAAAACGTTGATTTGTTATGTCTTCTTGTTAAGACATGTACACTTACGACGTATAATAAATGTTTATGTTTTCTAGTCAAAACATGCACATGAAGTAAAGTATGTAGTAGGCTAAAATTACTATTGACGCCATCTGGTTTGACTTGGTTGGCAGATATGTAAGCCAAAAGGTATAAGTTCATCTAATGAGTTGTGTGATAGTCTCACAACATCAGTCCTCATGGAATACCACAACTTTATGGTATGTCCATCATGGAAAATCAAACACTATTGATATTGTTTGATCTTTGATGACTTAAACTGTCTTACCTCCAAAGCTATCAAGGTTAAAAATTGAATGTGCCACGTGTACACTCAATATGGTTCCAACCCAGAAGGAATTTAAGACACCATTGTATTATGGCATGGGATGAATCTCATTATGTCTTAATTGAAGTTCTGAATTTGTTAATTACCTAAGAGTAAGTAATTAACAAACTAGAGTCAAGAACAAACGATGTATTTTGGATGTCCCACTTGAAAACAATTTATTGTTGCTCAAGATGCTGAGTGTCTAGAGATTAGTCTCTACACACAAAAGCAATTGGGAGCACCTTTAGATCTTGAAGATATTCAAGAGCAACCTTCTGAATACACTTGCTAATATCATACTAAGGTTGAACATGCATATGTTAAACCATAGATTGATATCTCTCATTCATAAATCCGTAAGGATACCTCTTGCACCTGAATGATGTAGTTTTTTATATCAATGCTAAGGGATATAAGTTAGAGGATCATAGTGAACCTGCTAACTATAGAGATGCATTATCAGACCTTGAATCTGATGAGTAGCTCAAAATTATGAATGTTAAGATGCAGTCCTTGAAAGACAATCACTCATGGAGCTTGATTGATCTCTTACCAATCAGTTAGACTGTGAGGTTTAAAATGAGTTTCTTGATGAGAAGACTCAAAAGGACAAACTTGTACACACATTTAATGCACGCGCAGTAAAAGGAGTTTACTCTTACTTAAGAAATTGACTATGACTAAATCTTCCTACCTACAAACGTTAAATGTATAAAGATGATTAATTGTCATACCTGTTTTCATGTAAATGAAATATGACAATAGGATATCAAAACACTTTTCTTGTTGATTAACTTTGTGAGGATGATGAGTAATCAAAAGGGTTATGAATCCATATAATCTTTATTACGTATACAAGATAAAAGAATCCATGTGTGGATTAGATCATGCATCTAGGAGCAGAGATCTTAAGTTAATTATAAAATCATTAATTTGATTTTGATTAATAAGATTACTCCTAAGTATACTGAGAGCAAGTTGGAGCAATGTATTTATTTTCTTAAATCTCATATGTCATTAACATATTAGAAACAATATTCCATCTAAGCTAGACTTTAATCCTTAGCTTGGAATGAAGTTTCTCTTGAGGGATTTATAAAATAAGACATACAACCTTGTTATGTATATGTTTATTAGAATAAACATAAGCGGTTATTAAGTCTAAGCACAATATGACACGTTATTGAGGGGAGTCTCAATGATCAATCTCACTTGATGAGATTGAACACATGAATGGAAATCTTAGGTTCAACTAAAGGATTCATCATGTAAGTCATATTACGCATTGGACTATATATATCATTTGCATTAATGCAAGATGAGTTGATAATAACAAATATCTAAGTGAAAGTCATTAGATAATTGTTAAACGAACATTATAATGGAACTACAAAGTACCAAAGATATGTTCAAACGTTTACGGATATTTGAGGAGCTCTGTTTTGTTTGCATACACTAATGCTTATTCAACAGAGATGATGCTCAACCCTAGTCGTGGTAGGATGTCATCATGAATGATGACATTGCTGACTAGATGTGCTCGATTGAGAGCATTAATGTGTTATACATTAAAGGAATAAGAATACTTTACAGTTTGAGAGACTGTTCAGATGACTGTCTAATATAGGTGTTTTGCTGGCTTCAAACACCCTATGGAATGTATTGTTGCAATACTCGTCTTGTACTTGAATGCACACATACAAATGAAAATCATCATTCAAACCTTTCATGAGTTTTGAAACAAGTATTCTCAAAGTTTACCCAGATGACTACTTGTTGTCTTGTACAACATGATTCGATCATGGTGGGAACATCGGATTCCGACCTATGAGTAGTCTTATGCATATCTGTTTTTAGTATTTGGATAATGGAACTGTAAACAGTCGTATTATATAATGAATTGATATACCTGGTATGATCGTCTTCATTTATACTACTGTGTTCTATATTTGCATGTTTAATCCATGAATAATTTATTTATTCTAAAATTGTCCATTGCCAGTTGACGATACGGGAGTATCATCGAATTAAGGCAAATGTGAGCGTGTTGGTGATTTATTTGCCAAACTCACATGTTGTTCATTGTGATGAACATTGGATTGACCCAACCTACGAGTGTTCACTACATGGATCGTCGTCAATAGTGAATCTCGCAAGTGGTTATGTCTCTTATCCTTAGACTTGAGATGCAAGTAGGTCTTGCATATGTGGAATTTCATTCTTTGATATGGTTAAACGCTGTCCTGAATAAGGTAGTTATAAAAGCCATTATCAGGAGTGATATGAAGCATGTGAATGACACGTGTAGTCAAAACAGGATTTGTTCCTCCACATGTTATGGAGTTAGATACTATTGGGCCCCTCGATGAATTGGACAGATGTTTGTATGGCCGTACCCAAATGAGATTAAGATGAATCTTAATCCACTTGGTAATCTTGTTCAATATCTATATCGAGAAACATAATGGTTGAACTATTAGAATGACATTTGATCCATGTCTAATGTTCAACACGGTATCTGAAACAAAAGGATAGATGACATATAAACCATCTAAAATGAGACGTTTAAGAAACTAACCTCACATATTTCTAGGGGCATTGGCGTGTTGCTAGACGCTAACCATTGCTTGTATAATTACTTGATTATTATGACGTCGCAAGTGGGAGCTGTTGGAGTATGCTCGTGTCATAATTACTAATTATATGGCTAGACATATGTGAGCCTTTGGGGTCACACACATATACACTGAGGTACCACTTTATATCGTGTTTATTGTATTTACGATATATAAATAACCGTACGTAACTCGGGATCACTATTGGGCATCTAATGATTAAGTAATGGACTTATTCTATTGGACTTGGACAACAAATGGATAGCCCATTTGGAGCCCATTAGTGTTCGGCCTAGGGGAGGCTTTCAAGGGATGATTGCTTTGATTTTTTTGGTAAGGTTTAATCACCATTATTCTCCCATCAATTGTGATTAATTACTTGGCAAAAATCTCTCCCTCCCCCTCTTCTTATTACACGGCCAAAAACAAATAACACCCTAGGGGTTTTATTTTTTCTATCTCTTCTTTGATTCTTGTTCATTCAAAGGAGACTAGGAAGGTTACGGGGTTTAAGGACTAGCATCAATTGGTATTCGGTGACGTGTAGTGTGTTTCACACTTAGTGGAGATCGACTTTATTGATCTCTTGGGTCTCTTATACAAGTCGTGGTATAGCTTGTGTTGGTGACATCCGGATCACGCTACAAAGGTATAAAACTTGTTTGTTTTTATTATGATTGATCATATGACTCTATGGATCCTTGTTGGTGATGTTTTTCCGATGCGTATATATTGTTAATTGTTAATTTATATCATACATCACCTATAGTGTTATATTAACTAACTACACTGGTTAGTTAATCCCCATGATAAACCCTTTGTTACTCTCATTATTAGAGTAAGATACCCATAGAAAAACCCTCAGAGCCATTCCATTCATTTCTTACACCAATTTAAATTGTTTCGTTACACCCTTACACTTTAGCCTACCCTGTAGATTTAAGTCCGTGGTTAGTCGCTTTTGGTAAAGTGTGTATTCCCTGCGTTTCCTGTGTTCGTGTGTCACACCCCGTCTAGGCGGAAACACGGGATGTAACTGAGAAAGGCACATTGCATAACATCATAGATTCATACCTTACATTTATTACAACATTAGTTTACAAAACATTCCTCGTGAAATATGTCTCTTTTGAAATCTTATCGTCTTGAAAACATGGTATCATATTATCAAATGGCCTGACTCCAATAAACGTGCCTTCAAATACTTTTACAATGATCACCTGAAAATGGTACTAGAAAATGTCAACATAATGTTGGTGAGCTCGTAGGTTTAGATGAGAAACCACGAAGCTGTGAATAATAGCGTAGGACAATAGTGAGCAAGATATACAAATGTGAGCACATAACAAAGATCACAAACTAGCAACAACTGAACCTCATACTACAAACACGTATAATTGATCCACACATAGACTGGGTGCCATTTCCCAAATGATATACTGGGTGCCATTTCCCAAATGATACACACATGATGAAACCACAATAACCACTCAGATAATGTCCACGCAATATAGAAACCACACAAATTTAGTTCTATCATCCAAAACATTAAGCTATGTAACAACTTGGATCTAACTTGATTTCACAACTCATCAGACAAGAACTGTCATGAAATTAAGTTAGAAGTTGTTACACAGACTTAATGTCTTAAGAGATAAACAACAAAATAAATCCACACAATGCTAATCACCTAGATATTGTCCACACAAATTTGATTCACACAAAAGGGCACATATTGCAATCAAACGCACATATTGTCCAAAAACATGAAAACAGTAGACAACAGCATGAAAACATTTAAAATATCATTTGAGTACCATTTTCCCTCAAGGAAAAACATAATGAAAAAGGTGCTACGAGAACTCACCTTAGCAAAAGCAATTTCTGATTGAAAAATTGGCAAACGGTAAATTAAGTCTGATAACTCTAACCGCGACCTAAATGACACATATGTCTTAGGTTCGAAAACAAGGCCAAGCACGCAAGTTCATACTCCACTTTATCACTTGTACATGTTGATGTAATATTTATCGTCAAAATATAGTTACGTCAAGTTGATCATTTATTTAGAAAATTACCACTTTAGAAAACGTAACTTGGTTATCTCACGATCAATTTCTGTCGTCAAGTTAATGGCTATTTCAAAAACCTCTAACGCGCCTAATAAGTATATATAATGTTCTACCATTTTCGTTTACTTCATTTTAGCCACAATGTACTCCAAAAGGACCAAAGTCCAATTCAAAAATTCCTAACAGCTTTCTAATAGAGAAAAATAATAGGCTGTCAACGTATATGTTGACGTAAACATTCTTTTGGCCATAACTTTTGCGTCGTAGCTTCGTTTCTTAAGTTTGACCTATCCCCGCGAAGGTATTTAAGTGTACTATCGGATTTTTAAGGTCTCGGCTAGTCTAGATACCATTTAACCTCAGTTTTCATCTTTCAAAATTCTGGACAGGTTCATTTATTTTTCTGAAAATGTAGTTTTCGTCATAAAAATTGAAACTAGCGTATCTTTTTCGTTACAAGCCCGTTTTAACTCATTCAAGCGGCTATGTTTTCGTTAATGAGTATATTTTCTATATTTCTAGTCTAAAATGGTTACTAAGTTACTGAGTTTTCTGTATTTATCAAAACGGGAGAGAATCTATTTTTAAGAATGTCAAACTATTTTTACAAATCTTCTAGTCATTTTAGCCACTTAACCACAACTTCAATTCTAGTCCTAGTTCCTCCATCAACTTCTCAACATAATAATAATGATCTAACCATAAACTCAACAATATTCTAAGGTCCATGTAAATATTTCTCAAAAATATTTAAATATACAAGTTTACTAACATTCATGTTTATAAGGTTTATTACCACTTTCTTGTGAAGAGTTTTACTAACTTGTTTTCTTGAAATCAAAACTTGTCCAAAACATAATCTTTTGCTAAAAGATCTTTGTGAATGTAAATCTTTATCAACATGTACCAAGTGATAACTAAGTATATACTTGTCAAACATTATGACATAAAGAAAAACATGAAGTTTTTGTAGTGTAAGATTACTTACAAAAGTGATTAGTGAGATATGAGTGCAAGGTACTTGTTTAACCCAAAGATTAATGTTCCAAACTCTTGTTAGAATACTCTAAGAATGCTTTAACTTAGCCACAATCAAGATCTCTCCATCTTTGTTCCTCCTAGTGTGTCGAATTTATATGTGTAGAATGGAAGGTTATATTTTTTTTTTCTCTTGAACTAGCTAGTAGGTGCAAAGTGATGATATATTATATCTATTTATACTAAGAGAGTTTTCAAAGTGATAATGGTTAGTCAAAATCATCATGGCTTGGGGTGTGGGAGGTATGGCCGAAATTTATGGGCTAGGAGGGGGACAAGATCTCTAATCAAGCTACAAAAGTCTTGGTATTGCCATACCTTGATTTAAAGTGACATGTCTTGCATTAATTGTAGTAGATTTTTTGTCCAAAAATTATTATGGTACAAGGGGGGAGGGGCGGCATATGTGAGGAGAGTGGGAGTAGAAGACTTAAGTTTGTACAAAAATGTATATATTGTATGTATTGGGTGTTAAAAATAGGTGTTGGTTGTTGGTTTGGTGATTAACGAAAGTTTTACGTAATTAAACGTAAGATATAAAGAAATTGCTTTGGGCGTCAGGAACTATTTTTGAAACTTTGGTAATAATTTTGGAAGTATAAAAATACTTTAGAAACAATCGTTGGGAGAATTGGGTATATCGGGTGTTAAATCTTAAATAGCGAATTGCGTTTGTTGAATTGACAACTGTAAGTATTTAAAGAATAGGAAATTGTTTTATGGTTTAAAATTGTGAACTGGAGCAGGAGCAAGGTACTGGAGCATTGTGGACTAAATATAGCCTAAGTTCTAGTGATAAAATATTTATTCTAAGTTTCACGTTGGTTCAGGTAAAAAGTATACGTAAAATGGTTCTCAAATAAATGTCAAGAAAATAAATTCGAGTTTTCTGTATAGAATTGTCCTGTAAATTAACGGGTTGTTATAGTCTACCCCCGTTAATAGAATTTTGTCCACAAAATTCAATTGACTAAAGGTCTGAGCTTGCTCGGACAGTATTCACCCTTCGGTTTGGTTGCACACAGAAGGTAAGGGTGTGGGTGTCAATCCAAATAGTACCGGGTACTACTCCCCAGTTGGTACTATCAATACTTCCTAACCTCTAGAAATCACACAATTGAAACCACATAACAATCACACAGTAAGGCAAGCTTTCCCGTCCTTGAGTAAAGCCGTCAAAAACCTTAGGCATCTTTTCGGTAGTTTAAGTTGAGCCTCAACTGAAATCTAGTTTAACCCCACAACTCATCAAACAAGAACTGTCATGAGATTAAGCTAAACCATAAGTTTAAGCCTAGTAACAACTTGTTTTCAGCTTAATCTCACAACTCATCAAACAAGAACTGTCATGAGATTAAGCTAAGCAACAAGTTGGACCTAACCTTAAACTACGTAACAACTTGAATCTAACTTAACTTCATAACTCATCCAACAAGAACTGTCATGAACTTAAGTTAAATATCAAGTTGTAAGAAAAGAACTCAACATTTTTGAAGGATTGGCTCAATTTTTGGATTGCTTTCAAATAAACAACTAGTAGATATTCAAAGAGAAGATTCAACTAAGAGGGATGTGCATTCCTGTTTCCTCCAAAATCAATAGTGCGTGCCCTAAGTATATCTCCTAATGTCGGATAGTATGCTCACCCTGACCATCGGTCTAAGGATGGTAGGTCGTACTCCATTCCAACTGTGTTCCTAATGCGTCCTATAGTGTCTACCAAAATCACGATGTGGATTGTCTGTCACGATTCGATATAATAGGTAAGGCGCTCCTCATGTATGTTGCTCTAATTGGATTTCTTATCTTTGAATTCTACGGAGGCATCGATCAAACCAAAGGACTTATCCTGAAACTCGAATTGCCTGTACATCGTTCTTAACGCGGTTTTAGGGTTGTCAGTCTTGTGCACTCTCAGCCAATGATATACGAGCTCGGAATCTTTCTTCGAGAAATATCACGTATCATGAAATTTGTGTCGCTCCGGGAGTTAAGTTGATGAGTATCTCAATTCTTCAAGGAAGGGTAAATCCTGTTAGGCCTTTACGAAGTACTCCAGGGAAGTCTTAAGCACGCGAGGTATCTTTGGGTTTCTGCTCGTCCTACTAGGCGCACTGAAATAGACGGTTTTATAGTAACTATCGAGTGATTAGACTTCACGAAATGCCTCGTCCATTCTTGAGCAAAATCATTTAAAAATTTTAAGCTAAGTAGCAACTTTAAACTTAATCTCACATCTCATCAAACAAGAACTAACATGAAATTAAGTTAAAAGTTGTTAAAAAGCTTACTTTTTTTTTGAGGAAAAAGATTTTTTTTTTTTAAGTTACAGTTTGGGGTTGCTCAAAAGTGAACGGGTGGCAGTTCAACACTCCAAGATCTTACTACCAGGTGGGGAAGGTTGCACTTCGAAGGAATAGCGTCAAGGCACGACGCATCGCTACTGACCGTTTCGGACAGAGGCGTTCGATTCACTTCTAAGGTCGCATATTATGTAAGCACTATGATTGTTCCCGAGGTTTGTTCATGAATGGTACGTGTTCCCTATTGGAGGCATGGCCTTTGAAGTTGTTAACAGCATTTATTTGAGTAAGACATTATAAACTTTTGACCATTAGTGTATTTTGGCGCAACTTTGTTCGAAAATTTGTGATGGCTAAGTCATGTGAAAGATAGGTTTGCAAAATTTGTAAATTGAAAAAAAAAATAACGGTTTTTCATATATGGTTTCGATTTTTGATTTTAAAAAAATTTGACGTCTGGACAAACATTTGAAACGATTTTTATACTAAAAAGATCCAACTGTTTTAAAATCACAAATTTATTTCAAACATTCTAAAACAGTTTTGACTGTCAACCAAATTTTGTTTACAAGAAACATCATACCACAGTCCAATTAATAAGGATTGCCAGTTCATCCTCCTTTATAACGTTCGCAATTTTATTTTTTATTTATTTTTTATTATTTTTTTCATTTGCACCAAAAAAATTTTGACAAACAGAATTCGAATTATCAAAATCAGTACCATCTCCGGAACGCGAACACTAAGACGAACCTCGCTTTCATGGTCAACACCAACAACTCAATTAACAATGTCACTGCTTCTCATGAGTCCTATTACCTCACTTGTAGTCTCCAAGGTTCTAATCATACGACTAAACCATTAATGTGTCCATTTTGATTGGTGGTTTGCTTCCTAAGTCAACTAATGATGTTAGCCGACATGTCGGCTTATAATGTGGTGTGTTCAGGCTTGCTAATAAGAGGAGTAGTGTGGGAAGACAAGGCATGTGACATATCGGCTTAGGGCAATACAAGAAAATCTTGTATCCAAAATCGCATTCAATTAAAACTATTTTATCAACCATCTATAACATATCGGATCATGTCACACAATATCAAATCAAATCAAAGCACTTAGGTACACAATTGCAAGCTCATATATTGTCCTAGAAGCTAAAAGCTTCAGCACATAGAAGGCAAGCAGCATTACCACAGATACACATAACACGTAAGGTAAATGCACACACATAGGCCAACGCATTTTCAGGTGATCTAGACTCCGACTCCAACCAAACACGATACAAGGTAACTACCCCCATTATCCCATGATCGCTCCTGAATTAAGCATAGTTGATCAGGCTATGCGTAATTTAGGAAAAATGATGGAACGCTTGGGCTAATCGACTCGTACCATGTTCGGGATATTATAAAAACATTAATCTGGTTTGAGGTTTTTATTTTTGAAAAACCGGCATTCTCTATAACCTTAGGCTCTGATACCATTCTGTCACACCCCGTCAAAGGCAGAAACACGGGATGTAACTGAGAAAGGCACATTGCATAACATCATAGATTCATACCTTACATTTATTACAACATTAGTTTACAAAACATTCCTCGTGAAATATGTCTCTTTTGAAATCTTATCGTCTTGAAAATATGGTATCATATTATCAAATGGCCTGACTCCAATAAACGTGCCTTCAAATACTTTTACAATGATCACCTGAAAATGGTACTAGAAACCGTCAACATAATGTTGGTGAGCTCGTAGGTTTAGATGTTAAACCACGAAGCTATGAATAATAGCGTAGGACAATAGTGAGCAAGATATACAAATGTGAGCACATAACAAAGATCACAAACTAGCAACAACTGAACCTCATACTACAAACACGTATAATTGATCCACACAGACTGGGTGCCATTTCCCAAATGATATACTGGGTGCCATTTATCAAATGATATACTGGGTGCCATTTCCCAAATGATATACTGGGTGCCATTTCCCAAATGATACACACATGATGAAACCACAATAACCACTCAGATAATGTCCACGCAATATAGAAATCACACAAATTTAGTTCTATCATCCAAAACATTAAGCTATGTAACAACTTGGATCTAACTTGATTTCACAACTCATCAGACAAGAACTGTCATGAAATTAAGTTAGAAGTTGTTACACAGACTTAATGTCTTAAGAGATAAACAACAAAATAAATCCACACAATGCTAATCACCTAGATATTGTCCACACAAAAGGGCACATATTGCAATCAAACGCACATATTGTCCAAAAACATGAAAACATTTAAAATATCATTTGAGTACCATTTTCCCCCAAGGAAAAACATAATGAAAAAGGGGCTACGAGAACTCACCTTAGCAAAAGCAATTTCCGATTGAAAAATTGGCAAACGGTAAATTAAGTCCGATAACTCTAATCGCGACCTAAATGACACATATGTCTTAGGTTCGAAAAAAAGGCCATGCACGCAAGTTCATACTCCACTTTATCACTTGTACATGTTGATGTAATATTTATCGTCAAAATATAGTTACGTCAAGTTGATCATTTATTTAGAAAATTACCACTTTAGAAAACGTAACTTGGTTATCTCACGATCAATTTTTGTCGTCAAGTTAATGGCTATTTCAAAAACCTCTAACGCGCCTAATAAGTATATATAATGTTCTACCATTTCCGTTTACTTCATTTTAGCCACAATGTACTCCAAAAGGTCCAAAATCCAATTCAAAAATTCCTAACAGCTTTCTAATAAAGAAAATAATAGGCTGTCAACGTATATGTTGACGTAAACCTTCTTTTGGCCATAACTTTTGCGTCGTAGCTTCGTTTCTTAAGTTTGACCTATCCCCGCGAAGGTATTTAAGTGTACTATCGGCTTTTTAAGGTCTCGGCTAGTCTAGATACCATTTAACCTCAGTTTTCATCTCTCAAAATTCTGGACAGGTTCATTTATTTTTCTGAAAATGTAGTTTTCGTCGTAAAAATTGAAACTAGCGTATCTTTTTCGTTACAAGCCCGTTTTAACTCATTCAAGCGGCTACGTTTTCGTTATTGAGTCTATTTTCTATATTTCTAGCCTAAAATGGTTACCAAGTTACTGAGTTTGTTGTATTTATCAAAACGGGACATAATCTATTTTTAAGAATGTCAAACTATTTTTACAAATCTTCTAGTCATTTTAGCCACTTAACCACAACTTCAATTCTAGTCCTAGTTCCTCCATCAACTTCTCAACATAATAATAATGATCTAACCATAAACTCAACAATATTCTAAGGTCCATGTAAATATTTCTCAAAAATATTTAAATATACAAGTTTACTAACATTCATGTTTATAAGGTTTATTACCACTTTCTTGTGAAGAGTTTTACTAACTTGTTTTCTTGAAATCAAAACTTGTCCAAAACATAATATTTTGCTTAAAGATCTTTGTGAATGTAAATCTTTATCAACATATACCAAGTGATCACTAAGTATATACTTGTCTAACATTATGACATAAAGAAAAACATGAAGTTTTTGTAGTGTAAGATTACTTACAAAAGTGATTAGTGAGATATGAGTGCAAGGTACTTGTTTAACCCAAAGATTAATGTTCCAAACTCTCGTTAGAATACTCTAAGAATGCTTTAACTTAGCCACAATCAAGATCTCTCCATCTTTGTTCCTCCTAGTGTGTCAAATTTATATGTGTAGAATGGAAGGTTATATTTTTTTTTTCTCTTGAACTAGCTAGTAGGTGCAAAGTGAAGATACATTAGATCTATTTATACTAAGAGAGTTTTCAAAGTGATAATGGTTAGTCAAAATCATCATGGCTTGGGGTGTGGGAGGTATGGCCGAAATTTATGGGCTAGGAGGGGGACAAGATCTCTAATCAAGCTACAAAAGTCTTGGTCTTGCCATACCTTGATTTAAAGTGACATGTCTTGCATTAATTGTAGTAGACTTTTTTGTCCAAAAATTATTATGGTACAAGGGGGGAGGGGCGGCATATGTGAGGAGAGTGGGAGTAGCAGAATTAAGTTTGTACAAAAATGTATATATTGTATATATTGGGTATTAAAAATAAGTATTGGTTGTTGGTTTGGTGATTAACGAAAGTTATACGTAATTAAACGTAAAATATAAAGAAATTGCTTTGGGCGTCAAGAACTATTTTCGGAACTTTGGTAATAATTTTGGAAGTATAAAAATACTTTAGAAACAATCGTTGAGAGAATTGGGTATATCGGGTGTTAAATCTTAAATAGCGAATTGCGTTTGTTGAATTGACAACCGTAAGTATTTAAAGAATAAGAAATTGTTTTTTGGTTTAAAATTGTGAACTGGAGCAGGAGCAAGATACTGGAGCATTGTGGACTAAATATAGCCTAAGTTCTAGTGATAAAATATTTATTCTAAGTTTCACGTTGGTTCAGGTAAAAAGTATACGTGAAATGGTTCTCAAATAAATGTCAAGAAAATAAATTCGAGTTTGCTGAATAGAATTGTCCTGTAAATTAGCGGGTTGTTATATCCTGTGCGTAATTGTTGGGAATTAAATATTCAAGAAGTTTAATATCGGTTTCTGCTCAAAGAACTACTCTAAGTATCATTCTACTGCTAGAGCCTTTGATTCTGCTGCTAGCGTTAACATTCTGCTGCTGAATGATTCTGCTGCTGGTGAAGAACTTTCTACTGCTAAGTGGATAACTATTGAAAGATTCTGCTGCTGAGTAGATAAGTATTCAAAGATATTATGTATTAAAGTCAACAATACACGGTAGATAATATCTTACCCCATGTGATCAGTCATTATGTTATATTCTCAGAACAAGTTGTAAACATAGATACATGTTGTATCTTAATGACTGACTCTCTCAAAGCAAGCGTTCGATTAGACTTGACAATATTGTAAAGATCTTTCTTGTGTTATAAAAGAAAGATCTTAGACTAGATATATATACGACTAAGTGTGAATTATTAAGAGCATAGAAAATAACTCTCAAGAACATAGAACAAACACATATATCTCAAGTCATAGAAAACATAAGATTCAAGGTCTTTGTAACCCTAGTGATAGTGAAGTGTTGGAGTATACTCGTGTCATAATTACTAATTATATGGCTAGGCATATGTGAGCCTATGGGGTCACACACATATACACGGAGGTGTCACTTTATATATCGTGTTTATCGTATTTACGATATATAAATAACCATAAGTAACTAAGAACCGCTATTGGGCTTCTAATGACTAAGTAATGGACTTAATCTATTGGACTTGGAAAACAAATGGGAAGCCCATTTGGAGCCCATTAGTGGCTGGCCATTAGGGGAGTCAAAAGAGAGTTTTTATTTTGAATTTTGGTAAAATATATCACAAGGATCTCCTCATAATTGGGATTATCTTTTACCAAAAATCTCTCCCTCATTCTCTCCCTCTAACTCACGGTAAAAACAAAACACCCTCCTAGGGTTTTGATTTTTTCCATCTCTTCTTTGTATCTTGTTTATTCAAAGAAGACTAGAAGGGTTACGGTGGTGAAGGACTAGCATCCATTGGTATACGGTGAAGTGTAGTATGGACATATCATAGAGGTGATCTCCTTTTTGTCCCTTGTGGTTCTTATTCTAGTCGACACATAGTGCTTGGTGGTGACTCCCGGATCACGCTACAAAGGTATAACTTGTTTGTTTAATTCATTCGATTGATCATATGGCTATATGGATCCTTGTTGGTGATGTATTCCGCAGCGTTTATATATTTGATATGTTATTTTATTATTACATCACCTATATGAAGATCACTCGTATTATTTTGAATAATATTGAATCGTTTGGTGATAACATTGCATGTTCTTTGTTCTATATTCACAAGCATAACTGTTCCATTTCCACAACAAAAATAACCTTCTAAGTGTGATTAAGTAAATTCCGCGTACTTGATCATATTAACTTAACTTATCACATACACAAAGCAACAAAGGTTTAACCACCTTACAATGTATCGATCACCTACCCCCTCAGTAATTATTATCTTTGGTTAGGTCGGGAATTGCACAATGCAATGGAGTGAAAGTAGGTATTGTATTTTCGTGTGTTTACTACTTTCACTATTACCTTTATGTCTGAAGTTATGAAAAGTATGGAGAAAAATTATCCAGATTGATTGTGATAGTGATGTGGTGAAATTTTTGCACCATTTTATTTGATGTTTACACCATTTTATTTGATGTTTAAAAAAAATCGAAAAAATAGAAAAGAAAAAGAAAGAAGAAGTTGGTAAGTTCTATAAACCAACAATGTAAAGTTATGTACTAGTAGAGATATCGCTACTGCTTGTTGTATTATATTTATGGATTGCAAGGGAGTTGGCCGTTATGGGAACGCCAACTAAGGTTTATTCTCTTAATGAGATATTATTGAGTTTAATTCATGTCTACCTACTAAAGCGTGAGTTTCCGTGTTAAAGCATGAGTTAGTCTATGATTTGTATCTTATTCTTGGGATGGTTGGGAAGTGATTAATCACACTTGTTAGTACTTAATCTATTTGTTTTGTTTATTTTATTTAACACCAATTATTTCCCAATTGTTATCCTTACCCTTTTACCAAGTTGCTATATTCGTTGTTAGCTTTCGAGCATCCGAATATCGTAATGGCTAAGTGAGAATGTTGAAAGCATGAATAAGGTAGTGACCATCCGAGTTTTAGACTAATCGAATAACGCGCCAGCAATCTAGAGTATATCTTGGTGACCATCCGTTATGAAAATAACGCGTCAACGAACCGAGATACACACCAGTGACCATCTATTGTTCGAGAAATCGAGGACTCGCGCCAGCGAGCTACTAAGTTTGTGCAGGAGAATTTTTAAACAAGGCTAGGTTTAACCCTTAAGCCTTATCATAACCCAATTTACCGCTTTAGACTTGTCACTCCTTAGCTTTAGTGGTGGAGATGTGTATCCTTGCCAAACTTATGATAGAATATTCGTCACGGCCGAGCAATTGAGCGAATTACTTAAATGTTACCACATAGATTAGTTGAGTGATTTCATTTTCCTACATCGTGAGGTGTTTGGTTGTGCAATTATGATTAAAACGAATGAGTGCTTAAAACTATAAAAATAAATCCTAAGCTGTATTTAGGATACAATTTCATAAGTTTAAATCTAAGGTATACTTGAGGACAAGTAAAGTTCAAGTGGGGGGATATTTGATGATATCAAATAAGTACATTTTATTGGCATCATTTATCCTATGTTATTCACTTGTTTTATGTTATTTTATATGAGAATCGATACTTAATCGCTTACTTTTGTAATTCTCAGTTATAAACAAGCATTTGGTGAAAGTTAGCTATTTTGGACTTAAATTGGAGCAAAATATATCAAGTTGGAAAAGTCTACTAAACTGAAGGAAGATACGCCGTATCATTCTAGACAGATACGCCGTACATAAAGACTTAGACGAATATGAAGACAATTGCCTGACTTTGAAGAATGCACCGTATGAATTTATCTCATACTCCGTATATGAAACATTGGTCAACGAGAAGATCTGACTTGTTTTACTCCAGATACGCTGTATGACATTCCAGATATGCGGCGTATCAATCTCAAGACTTCACCAAGATAATCCAAGATACTGAAGAACATGCGCCACATGAAGACTGAAGATACGCTGTATCTTATGGCGGTGTACAAATATTCCTGAATATTATAATCTTGGACCCCACGCGAAGTTACCTAGATACGCCATATCAACTTAGTTGATACGCCGTATCGACCCTGCTGACAGAAAGTATAAATACCCCATTCGACAGCCACATTCGGTGTTACAAAAAACCCTAAGGAGAAGAATACAGATGAATTGACAGCACAAGACATAACCTAAAAGAAGAATTCAGAGCAGTAAGAAGGTTTTGCTAGTACTTTAATTAATAGGAAAACTCGTTTACTTGTATTAGCAATCTGTTAATGGTTGAGTTAGTGTCTTTTTCACTATTTGATCGGACTTAATAGTTTCCAGCTGTTATAAAGAGTCTTTGATGTTTATTTGGTTTCTTTATGCATGTGCTTTGATTACATATTAGGATTTATCGCGCCTTGTCAATGTAGGATCGCACAATTACTTCATTAACATCATTTGCATAGTTAATGTAAGCTTGTAAAAGGGATAAATAATACAGAAACCTAGTAATCATTAAGTGTTTACAAGCCTGTAACTAAGACTCCACTAAGAGAGAATAGATTTTAGCACTCATCTTATACAGCTAAGCAATTAAACGTGTGACAAGTTTTCCTACTATCGGCTTGACCTCTTATCTGTGTCTGTTTTCTATATGTGTACGTGTTGGTCATTCACTTATTCGTTCTCTAGTTTTATTTACTGTTTACTTAATCTACACAATCGTGCCAGTCTCTCAGGCTGAAAAGCCCCTTGCGTTAGATTAAGGCATTAGAACTAATTTAGGATTAAAATACTGATAGATATCTAGGTGTTAACGTTCAACTCTTAGTGTTCGACACTCTACTTACCAACTAGCTACATTGATCGGGTACACTGCTCGTTAGTGTGTGTTATAGGATAAGTCGGCTAAATATAAATTTAAAACTTGATAATATAATCTATTCTACAACGATATACGCACACATCAACCTCCAAAATCATGCCAGCCTTACAAAATCCCATACGTTATCCATTTTGATTCATATAAGCTAATAAGTTCACAATACCATCATATAAGCTTATCCAAACACCCCTAAAGTGTGACAAATGGTAATTTTCACGTTTTAAATTAATAATAAATGGTTATTTATTATTTTTAAGCTGAGCATTTCTATGCGTGTTTGCATGTTTCTAAGTATTTTTGAGCATTTTATGGAGCTGTCCCGCATACTGTAGCTTACAGTCACTGCAGAAAAAGTTTATTTTTGTCAGTAAGCATAAATTATTCCATTTCTGGTAGTTACTGACAAGTTTCGTAATTTACTGAGAGCTTTCTCGTAATTTCTGAAAAAGCAACCTCAAACGCGTACCGATAGCACAGTATATATGGTAGCAGTCAAATAAATGCATTTTTGAGCTAATAATAATAATTTATTATTTTTCTGACGGAAACGTCAATAAAAACTTTATTTTGCGTATACGTGTTCAAAAACGTCAAACCGGGACTTTACGGTAACTATTTAAACTTAAACCGACACACGATACACCAACGAGGATCAAAGATACACCAAATCCTCCCTCCTAACTCACGAGTACAGCAACACAATATGACAAAAATTAATATATGCTAAGATAATGTTAGTGGGATTTGCCAAGATTTATTTTGTATTTATACTCCATTTAGCTACTAACATTTCTACACATCCATTTCATCTCAAAACCCTTCCTAGATCAAAATTTCCTTTCTTCCTTCCATAAACTCACGGCTACACTAAAAAAATCAAGATCCACAAATTTTTGTTCAAGTTATAAACAATCGGGGTGTACATTGGTGCAATTTGGGTGTGTTCTTGAGCTAGCTACAACTCGACATCTTTCAAGCATTGTAAGAATCTTCAAAAACTTGTTCAAATCTTGTTTATATCATGTTGTTTTAATGATCAAAAGTGTTAAAAAGTGTTAAATGTATATGATTTGTTAATATGAACAAGTTAGGGTTTGATGTGTATATATATACATGCTCGACTTTTTTTGAGTTTTCATACAAATTATGATATTTCTTGCTTGTGTGGTAAATCTTGTTGCTTGTGGTACTAATTTGGTGATACGAAAGTGATTAATGCTAATTACGCGTAATTAAGTCGAAATATACACTTTTATAAGCATATATATGAATCGGCCATGTATAAAATATATAATTATTGGGGTTTTGAAAAACATAAAATTTTGGCTCTAGTGGTGAAATGGTGAAGGTTTTGCTTATTAGCTTATTGTAATAAGCACTAGATTATTGATTTTTATTACAAAAATTGGACTAAACACTAAATTGGTGCACATGGGCCAAGCCCATCATGTATTCGGCCCATAGGGGCTGTTTTGAAGCAATTGGCTTATTTGAAGTGATTATTGGCTTATTTTATACATAACATAAAATATAACGTAACTAAAAAGGGCTAACTAGTTATCGGACTAAAAATGTGATTTTGGGCTAAAAGTGACCTATTCGGCCCAATAAACCACCCGGGAGATAAAAATAAATTTTTGAACATTTTTAGACTCGCGATGATTATTTTTGTAAAATAGAACGAATTATATCGATAAAAACCATTTTGGACTCGTTTTGGCAATTTAAGCCCAACAAGCCAACTAAAAGGAATTTTGGACCATAAATTATGAATATTGACTTTTGTTGACTTTTGAAGAAATTTTGACTAAACGTTGACTTTTGTGTCGAAAACTATAATAACGAAGAAATTATAACGATAAGTATAGTTATATCGATAAATACACACTTTGGACTATTTTTGCAATTATAGTGATAAAAAGGGATCATTTGAGGAATTTTGCAACACTTGAGAAAAATGGGAAAGCTTGAATAAACGAATGGGTCATGCCCGATTTTTCTAAAATTTCAACACTTAGAATACTTTTGACAAAAACCGACTAAAAGACGAAACAGGCTATTTTCATTAATAAAAATATTAATTTTCCTAAATTAATATTTTTAGGTCATATGAGATTTATAAACATATTTTTAGCACTAACGCACTCGCACTTAATAAATTCTCAAGGATTAAATACTTCTAAATTTTCTTTATAATTACAATTATATTATAAATGAATATAACAATTTATAATATAATAATACCCCACTAGCAACATTATTAAATTAATTATTCAATGATCATTTATTTAATTATAAGTCTTAATTAACTATATATATATATATATATATATATATATATATATATATATATATATATAGAAAGTTTCCCTTCCTTGATCCCTTTGCTTGTTTACCAGACAAGAAGGATTTACGCAATTGCTACAAGCAGGGCACGGAAGTTCCGTCGCACGTACATTCACTATATATTTTCACCATGAGCCATCACCAAAGAGTTACATACGATAAATCATTTTGAAATATACTTTACCACACAGCAAGCAAGAAATACACGAGCACTGGTCACACGTAAACTTATCAATTGAATTAAGACATATAAGACACGAATATTTCGCTAAGACTTACCATACTGATCTAGGTCGCGTGTCGGAGCGGTTGCACTGTTTTGTTGATTGATTAGCAGGTTGCTATTGTTTTAAGGTGAGTTTTTTGCCCCATATTTTTATGCGTTTTGTTTATTAAACCTTGTGGTGAGAAACATGCAAAACTATTTTCATGGACGAAAAATGAATTTTGTCTTTATACACACTTGTATGCAGAAACCTAAGTTTAGCTGAATCCCATTGCGCCCGCTATCATCAACCGTCAATTCCCATTGGGAAACCGTGTGATATAAATAGATCTATTGGGGGTGACTCCCCCGTTCGGTTGGCTCGGCATAGTCAATGCGAACGTATACCATATGAAATCGGCCGAGTGTCTGGGGATTAACACTCGCGGGCACCCTTTTATTTACTAATGCCAGCTTGGCATGCTGTATGTCTAGTTCGGTTAGATGAGGCTTAGTGTTTGCATAGCGGGATAGTGTGTTATTGCTGAACTGTTTGCTGAATATTGCTATGGTCCATATGTGCTTATTTACTTTAAACCTATGAACTCACCAGCGTTAGCTGACTTTTAGCATGTTTTTCTCAGGAAACTGAGGTGTGTTTACTGAAGGCAGGGCATGGCGATGGTCATAATAATTGATGGAAATGTTTTTATTGTTGCGTTAACTCTGAAATTTGGGACCGCTTTGTTAAATGGGCTACATTATATTTGAAATGAATTTTATGTAAGACAATATGACTTTGAATATGTAATGTATTTTAAAACGGATTTTTAATCCGTTCTCTATATCTTGTGTTGTGATTATTGATTTAGTAGCACCCAAAGTGTATGCTTCCGCAATATCTTGATTTTGGGGGTGTTACAGATTGGTATTCAGAGCCTAGGTTATAGAGAACTAGGTTTATAAAAACCTTAAACTATAACCGATTTATGAAAAACTTTTCCTTATGACCGCCAGATACCTGCCAACCTAGCTTGCTATGATTTGAGCATTATTTGCTTTATATTATTAAGTATTATACTATGCTATTTGAGTATTTTACTAAGCATATATGATATAAGTATTTTCTATATACTTACACATGCCATACCATAATTTTCACTGACCATATCCCTACGTAACGTCATTATTTCACTTCGAGTTGAATACTCGCTGCATACCACACGAATTCATTTTCTATTCGACTCCAAGTTTGGACAACCGTCTTATTCTTTCGAAACACTTATATTACTATCGTAAAGGAACCCACCAACTTATGTGAGCACGACCCTAACCTACCGCCTTATAACATATCTCCTGGAACCATCTACTCTTAGGACACATCCTTGCTATGTCTCACGCTTCTTTTCTCATTGTGAAGTACCATGTCACCTGAGAGGCAAGACCTTAATTCCGCAGCCATGGAACAACTCGTAGCCCAACGAGTAGTAGAGACTATTGCTGCCTACGTGTTAGGAATTCGCACGGGTTGCGACTTAATGAACCGAGGGGCAGTTCAAGAAGCTGAAAACATTAACGAAAAGAGGAAATGGGATAACAACCTAGGAAACAAAGGGGTTCCTCAACCCCTCAAAAAGCCAAAGTTGGCCAAAACTTTCACTGCTGGACCTAGTAACAGAAAGGCTCATACTAGAAAGTTACCAATGTGTAGTCGATGCAAACTACACCATTACGGACCTTGCACCGTGAAGTGCCACAAATGCCAGAAGGTTAGACATATAGCTAGAGGTTGTAAGTCTAACACCGTTGCAGTAGCACAGACAACATCAGAGAAAAATCAGAGAGCTGAGGTAATCTGTTTTGGGTGTGGAAAGAAGGGGCACTACAAGAACGGGTGTCAAAGGAACAAGAAGAAGTGAGTAATCAAAGAAAACTTGGAGCGGGAGAAAACCAGGACTCAGACGTGAGACATAAGAATGACTACCCTATGTAATAGGACCTAAGTTTAGACTATTTTAAGTTCGTTTATGTGAGACTTCATTAGCATCTTTCTGTGAACCGCGTAGTATGGTATGGATTTGGTGAAATTTGATTATGTAAGCTTATTTGACTCCGACTATCAACGGTCCTATGCCAACTAGAAGTACCAAACGTCGCCCGTTGCACTATTTATCTTTACTATCAGTTAACAAACCACTTGCCATCGTTTTTCAACTATTTGAACTCGTACTATAAACCAGTTTTCCACCTTATTATCTTTTCATGAAATAATAAATGGAATTGCTACCAACACTCGAACTTTTGCAAGTATTTCACAGACTATCTCGCAGTCATACTACAAATCATTTTACTACCAGATTACAGAATCAAAGTTTTGACCTCCCTACTTTCTTTGAAACAAGGAACTTTCCTTATGTTGCCTTACGAACTGTTTTACTAACAATTTATAAGCTAAACTATAACTTGGATACTATTTTGCCAATAATGAATTATTTTCCTAATACTCCATAAATTGTTTGCAAACCATTTTACAAACTATTCTATTTCCGCCCGGCGAATTATTTACTTATGAAAGGTAGTTTATGCTGCAAGCTCGCGAGCAGAAAAACTGATATGTTTTCTTGTAATTAAACTCAGCATTGCATCGTTGGACCCCAATTATACAAAGCCTGATCACCTTTGTATAATTCGGGTAGGACCATACTATGCTAGGAATGGTTGCCTTAAATTTTTATGAAAGTCGAATCTTTTATTTCCTTTTTTGAGAAATCAGAAACTCGCGTGCGTGAGCACATAAAAGTAGTGCAAGTCATGGGCATCCGTACTAGGAAACACCGTAACCAAATAGGCTTTGACGCCAAGATACCACCTAGAACTAGCCTTACTTCACACCACGTCCAAAACCGAAAGGGTAACTTACACTACTAGCCAACATAAGATGACCCCATCGATTAACGTCTCATGGTACACTACCCTTTCTGATTCCGAGACACTGCATCGTCTATCAGACGAATCTTACTGAGCCAACAAACTGACTGCTAGTAGCAATCAACAACATCTTTCAAGGTCATACTCTAGACCTGCAAAACTCCTCAACCAACAGCGACCCTAGGTCCATAAAACCTGGAGACTCCAACGTCATCCCTAGTATAGACTGGATGTCAAAATACCGCGCTGTAATCACCCACGATGGAAAACTCGTCAGCATACCTTATAGTAATAATATCCTAACAATACAAGAAGAACCCCTAGATGGAATTTAGCAATGAGTGAACCACCAGACATTTAAGGGTCATTACCAAAATGAGTACAACAAACCCCGAAGTCAGGGAAATGGTGGTGGTCATGGTAACCAGGTAGCAGTAGTCAACAATGGAAACCAGGGCAATAGAGGAGGAGCCCGTGGAAGAGTTTATGCTGTGGGCAGAAGGGAAGCCCAGGACGACCCAAATGTAGTGACGGGTACGTTTCTTTTAAATAATCGGTATGCTTCAGTACTATTCGATACGGGAGCAGATAGAAGTTTTGTGTCGACTGCTTTTATTCCTTTAATTGATATAGCACCAACCACCTTAGACAATGTCTTCGACGTAAAGTTAGCTAACGGGAACTTAGAAAGAGTAGATACCATTATAAGGGGTTGCACTCTAAATTTATTAAACCACCCATTCAACATCGATCTCATGCCAGTAGAGTTGGGTAGTTTTGAAGTCATCATAGGGATGGATTGGCTATTGATATATCATGCCGTCATTATCTGTGATGAAAAGATCGTCAGAGTACCCTACGGAAATGAGTTTCTAATAATTGAAGGAGATCGGAGCGATCGTGCGCGTTCGTCAAGACTAAGCATCATCTCGTGTACGAAGGTGCAGAAGTGCATTGAGAAAGGATGCCACCTCTTTCTAGCTCACGTTACTGAGAAGAAGGAAAAGGAGTCCGGAGAGAAACGATTGGAAGATGTGCCAATCGTGAGAGATTTCCCAAAAGTTTTTCCAGAAGACCTACCTAGACTCCCACCGGCCAGACAGATCGAATTTTAATTTGATTTGGTGCCAGGAGCCGCGCCTGTAGCGCGAGCACCCTATCGGCTAGCACCAACGGAGTTACAGGCAGGAGTTGTCTGATCAGTTAGCTGAACTGTCTGAAAAAGGTTTTATCAGACCGAGTTCTTCGTCGTGGGGAGCTCCGGTCTTGTTTGTTAAAAAGAAGGATGGATCCTTCAGGATGTGTATTGACTATCGGGAGCTGAATAAGCTAACCATCAAGAATAGGTACCCACTCCCGAGAATCGACGATTTATTTGATCAATTACAAGGTTCATCAGTTTACTCTAAGATAGACCTGAGATCAGGTTATCACCAATTCCGAGTCCGGGAAGAGGATATCCCGAAGACTGCGTTCCAAACCCGATATGGCCATTACGAATTCCAAGTTATGCCATTCGGCTTGACTAATGCACCAGCTGTATTTATGGACCTCATGAATCAAGTGTGTAAGCCGTATTTGGATAAATTCGTAATAGTATTCACTGATGATATCCTAATATATTCTAAGAATGAGAAAGAGCATGAGGAACATCTCAAGCTAATTCTGGAATTATTGAAAAAGGAGGAGTTATATGGAAAGTTTTCGAAGTGTGAGTTCTGGATATCGACTGTGCAGTTTCTGGGTCACGTGATAGATAGACAGGGCATTCATGTGGATTCCGCCAAGATTGAGGCAATAAAGGATTGGGCAACGCCCACTAAAATACGATAATTTTTAGGACTTGCCTGCTATTACCGAAGGTTTATTGAAGGTTTTTCCAAGATAGCTAAGCCGTTGACGAAACTGACACAAAAGAGTCTGAAATACGACTGGGGAGATAAGGAGGAAGAAACTTTCCAACTCCTTAAGGAGAGATTGTGTAGTGCACCTATTTTGGCTTTACCTGAGGGTAGTGAAGATTTTGTTGCGTATTGTGACGCTTCACACAAAGGTTTGAGAGCTGTGCTGATGCAGAAAGAGAAGGTGATAGCATACGCTTCTCGACAGCTGAAAACCCATGAGAAAAACTACACAACCTATGACCTAGAGTTAGGATCAGTCGTGTTCGCACTGAGAATTTGGAGGCACTATCTTTATGGCACTAAGTGCGTGGTGTATACCGACCACAAAAGTCTACAGCACATCTTGAACCAGAAGGAGCTGAACATGAGACAACGCCGATAGTTGGAATTGCTTAGCGACTATGATTGTGAGATCCGTTCCAACCCAGGCAAGGCAAATGTGGTTGCTGATGCCCTTAGCAGAAAAGAAAGGATCAAAACCCTCAGAGTCAGATCGTTAGGGATGACGATCAGTTCGCCGCTTCCAGCAAAAATTCTTGAGGCTCAGAGTGAGGCACTCACGAATGAAAACCGACAACGTGAGAAAATTTACGGAATGCCAGAGAGTGAGAATGGCTTCGTAAAAAGATCCGATGGAGTTTTATGTTATAGGGACAGGTGTTGGATCCCGCTATATGGAGGAATTCGTGATTTGATTATGCACGAATCCCACGAATCCAAGTACTCCATCCATCCAGGATCTTACAAGATGTATTTAGATCTGAAGAAGTTGTATTGGTGGCCAAACATGAAGGCCGATATAGCTGAGTACGTCAGTAAGTGTTTAACATGCTCGAAGGTCAAGGCTGAACACCAGAGACCAGCCGGTCTGCTTGTTCAACCTGAAATCCCAGAATGGAAATGGGAGCGTATCACTATGGATTTTATCACCAAGCTGCCTAAGACGTCGAGCGGTTATGACACGATTTGGGTGATCGTTGACCGTCTCACTAAATCAGCTCATTTCCTTCCTATAAAGGAGAATGATAGCATAGACAAACTCGCGTGACTGTATGTGAAGGAAATTGTCGCAAGGCATGGTGTGCCTGTCTCTATTATCTCTGATCGAGACAGCTGTTTCACGTCTAACTTCTGGAGGTCGCTTCAGGACGCATTGGGAACCGACCTTGACATGAGTACAACTTATCATCCTCAGACTAATGGTCAGAGTGAAAGGACCATCCAGACATTAGAGGACATGCTGAGAGCCTGTGTGATTGACTTTGGGAATGGCTGGGATAGGCATTTGCCTTTAGCCGAGTTTTCCTACAACAACAGCTATCACACCAGCATTAAGGCTGCACCGTATGAGGCACTTTATGGTTGTAAGTGCAGATCGCCAATATGTTGGGTCTGAGGTCGAAGAAAGTCAACTTACCGGACCAGACCTAGTCCACGAGACTACTGAGAAGATCGTGCAGATCAAGAGCCGAATGCAAGCGGCTCGAGACCGTCAAAAGAGTTATGCCGACAAGAGGCGAAAACCCCTTGAATTCCAAGTGGGTGACAAAGTGATGTTAAAGGTCTCGCCATGGAAAGGCGTGATAAGATTTGGAAAGCGTGGTAAGCTAAACCCTCGCTATATTGGACCTTTCGAAATTCTTGCCAGGATCGGGCCGGTAGCCTACCGACTCGAACTGCCGTCCGAGCTCAGTGCTGTGCAAGACATTTTTCACGTCAGCAACTTGAAGAAGTGCTTATCTGATGATAACGCCGTCATTCCTATGGATGAGATTCAGCTTGACGAGAAACTGAATTTCATCGAGGAGCCGATTGAAATCATGGACCGGGAAGTTAAACGGCTAAAGCAGAGTCGTATCCCAATTGTGAAGGTCCGTTGGAACTCTCGCAGAGGCCCCGAGTACACCTGGGAGCGAGAGGATGAAATCAAGCGAAAATATCCTCATCTCTTTTCGAACCCAACGAGTAACGTAAATTGAAATCCGGGACGGATTTCCCGATTAGCTGGGGAGACTGTGACAAATGGTAATTTTCACGTTTTAAATTAATAATAAATGTTGGATTTCCCAATTAGCTGTGGAGACTGTGACAAATGGTAATTTTCACGTTTTAAATTAATAATAAATGGTTATTTATTATTTTTAAGCTGAGCATTTCTATGCGCGTTTGCATGTTTCTGAGTATTTTTTAGCATTTTTGGGAGCTGTCCCGCATACTGTAGCTTACAGTCACTGCAGAAAAAGTTTATTTTTGTCAGTAAGCATAAATTATTCCATTCCTGGTAGTTACTGACAAGTTTTGTAATTTACTGAGAGCTTTCTCGTAATTTCTGAAAAAGCAACTTCATACGCGTACCGACAGCACAGTATATATGGTAGCAGTCAAATAAATGCATTTTTGAGCTAATAATAATAATTTATTATTTTTTTGACGAAAACGTCAATAAAAACTTTATTTTGCGTATACGTGTTCAAAAAGGTCAAACCGGGACTTTACGGTAACTATTTAAGCTTAAACCGACGCACGATACACCAACGAGGATCAAAGATACACCAAATCCTCCCTCCTAACTCATGAGTACAGCAACACAATATGACAAAAATTAATATTTTCTAAGATAATGTTAGTGGGATTTGCCAAAATTTATTTTGTATTTATACTCCATTTAGCTACTAACATTTCTACACATCCATTTCATCTCAAAACCCTTCCTAGATCAAAATTTCCTTTCTTCCTTCCATAAACTCACGGCTACACTAAAAAAAATCAAGATCCACAAATTTTTGTTCAAGTTATAAACAATCGGGGTGTACATTCAAGTGTTTCGGGTTAATTAGAACGTGTTTTGGGTAAAATTGGTGCAATTTGGGTGTGTTCTTGAGCTAGCTACAACTCGACATTCTTCAAGCATTGTAAGAATCTTTGAAAACTTGTTCAATCTTGTTCATATCATGTTGTTTTAATGGTTAAAAGTGTTAAATGTATATGATTTGTTAATATGAACAAGTTAGGGTTTGATGTGTATATATGTACATACATGACTTTTTTTGAGTTTTCATACAAATTATGATATTTCTTGCTTGTGTGGTAAATCTTGTTGCTTGTGGTACTAATTTGGTGATACGAAAGTGATTAATGCTAATTACGCGTAATTAAGTCGAAATATACACTTTTATAAGCATATATATGAATCGGCCATGTATAAAATATATAATTATTGGGGTTTTGAAAAACATAAAATTTTGGCTCTAGTGGTGAAATGGTGAAGGTTTTGCTTATTAGCTTATTGTAATAAGCACTAGATTATTGATTTTTATTACAAAAATTGGACTAAACACTAAATTGGTGCACATGGGCCAAGCCCATCATGTATTCGGCCCATAGGGGCTGTTTTGAAGCAATTGGCTTATTTTATACATAACGTAAAATATAACGTAACTAAAAAGGGCTAACTAGTTATCGGACTAAAAATGTGATTTTGGGCTAAAAGTGACCTATTCGGCCCAATAAACCACCCGGGAGATAAAAATAAATTTTTGAACATTTTTAGACTCGCCATGATTATTTTTGTAAAATAGAACGAATTATATCGATAAAAACCATTTTGGACTCGTTTTGGCAATTTAAGCCCAACAAGCCAACTAAAAGGAATTTTGGCCCATAAATTATGAATATTGACTTTTGAAGAAATTTTGACTAAACGTTGACTTTTGTGTCGAAAACTATAATAACGAAGAAATTATAACGATAAGTATAGTTATATCGATAAATACACACTTTGGACTATTTTTGCAATTATAGTGATAAAAAGGGATCATTTAAGGAATTTTGCAACACTTGAGAAAAATGGGAAAGCTTGAATAAACGAATGGGTCATGCCCGATTTTTCTAAAATTTCAACACTTATAATACTTTTGACAAAAACCGACTAAAAGACGAAACAGGCTATTTTCATTAATAAAAATATTAATTTTCCTAAATTAATATTTTTAGGTCATATGAGATTTATAAACATATTTTTAGCACTAACGCACTCGCACTTAAAAAATTCTCAAGGATTAAATACTTCTAAATTTTCTTTATAATTACAATTATATTATAAATGAATATAACAATTATATTATAAATGAATATAACCATTAGCTTTGCAGCAATGCCGGATGTGTCTTTTTTTGAGACTACTGATCAATGTGAGCATCATAAAGAAGCAAATGTTCAGGTATCAACAGCCCAAATAAGTATCGGTTATTTTGTTCAAGGTATGAGAGCAACCGTATCTTGGCAGGGCGTTTACACTAACGCAGCCATGGCGGTTGTTCCGCCTTCGTAAAATCGGTTATTGACGGATTATATAAATAAAATTGTTTTTAAAAAAGTTTTTATGGCTGTGATGATTGTTGTAATTTCAGCGAGATGTTCTGATCCTAACTTGGCGAGGCAATGACCGGATGGCAAAGCATATATGCCTGCTATGCAACCGGATCTCTTTGCAGCCGTTGTGGAATTCGGTTACTTCTATGACCTGAACAACATGTACAGATCTGAGCCTAATCTTTTATTGCACAAGATTTCTGGAAAACGGCTACGGCGATACATATACAAACTGTAACTGTCAATACCGAGATATTGGTAAGTTTTGATTTAACCCATTTCATAATGTGAGACAAATAAGCAAATAAGCTTATACACCGATATCTATTATATGACCAAAGGTACCACCGGTAAGTATCTTCGGCTTTCTTACAGATTCTACTTTCGACCTATTTACCTATAAGCAGTTGTGAAACTTTATTGAAACTTTTCTATTGGTGTTTTGTATAGGTGTGTATGTGGCGGCAACAAAAGCACATAATTCCTACTTTGGTTATTGTAGATAGTGCAGATTTTTTTGGGCTACTGCCCATACTCATCTTTATATATATTGTATATAATGGAAGGAGTTTTATTTGACCATGTAATCACTCAGCTCTCAGCTTTCAGCCATTATTCAACCTTGAGGTAAGATATAAAAGTGTATTGAATTGGGTTCATTTTTTGTTTTCAGATTTTAGTAGAGATTTTGTTCTCTGAAGCAGGTTCCGATTGATGGATTTGGGGTCTCAATTGTAGCGGTGCTAATAGTTGTATATATATTGTATAATGGAGGGAGTTTTATTTGACCATGTAATCACTCAGCTCTCAGCTTTCAGCCATTATTCAAGCTTGAGGTAAGATTCTTGATATTGTGTGGAGAAACTGTGTCGAACAATTGGTTTTAGTCCTGAAATTTTTTACTTTGTTTTCCACTGCTTTTGCCCTATTCTTTGCTATGTCACCATCAATGCATTTATGAATTTATTCTGTGTTTATTATAGGCAATGAAGATAGTCCTATACTTGGTTGCTGGAACATGATGGGTGAAATATTTGCAACCTATAGTTTACATTGACATATCTTTGGTATGAATGCCCGTATCTTGGCGGGGCAGCCACAATCCCACTGTGGTTGCAGCCATGGTGGGTGTTTGAGGCAATGATGAATTTGAACGGCTTCGATCAAAGGCATGAATGTTCGTGTGTTGGCGGGGCAAACCATTAGCTTTGCAGCCATGCCGGATTTGTCTTTTTTTGAGACTACTGATCAATGTGAGCGTCATAAGGAAGCAAATGTTCAGGTATCAACAGCCCAAATAAGTATCGGCTATTTGTTCAAGGTATGAGAGCAACCGTATCTTGGCAGAGCGTTTACACTAACGCAACCATGGCAGTTGTTCCGCCTTCGTAAAATCGGTTATTGACGGATTATATAAATAAAATTGTTTTCAAAAAAAGTTTATTATGTGTTTCTGAGTATAATGTGATGTGTTAACATTACTTTTTTTCACTATGGGATTTACTAAAATGGTATTTCACCCTGGCGCCGTGAACTTCATTTGTTTTTGTGGCATGTTTGCCGTTTACAGGTTTGTTTCTAATTGTTTTCTGAATCAGATTATTGCTATATGCCTAATTGTTTCCTCAATTGGATTATCATTATATGTGCTTACAAGCTGCTTGATCTGCTGACGGTTTCAGAGGTCTTCATGGCTTTACTAAGGCGATGATGATAAGTGCGTACATTAAGATTTTTCCGACGCGTGGTTGTTGGCAGGGCAACGACAATTGTAGTTGCGGGCACCGAACCAAAATTGTTGTTGCAGCCATGGCATACGTTTAATGTCGATTACATGTGTACACACCTGAGCCTCATTTTTTACTGATTTGCTATATTCATTGACCATATAATGGATCGGGCCATATCATTGATCAGCCCACATGGTCTGTACTTTCTTCACATGGTCTGTGTTTCTGCGCTCACCTCGATATGAGGTACGAGTTCTTTTTACTTTATGCTGCCTTTTTATTATTAATATCATCTTTTTTTATAAAAATATGCTCCAACTTTCAGACTTTCAACTACAATCATATGAAGAGATTATTGCTATATGCCTGACGGTTTCACAGGTCTTCATGGCTTTATTAAGGCGATGATGATTTTGGAAAGGTACGTATGAGTATGGGTATCTTTTTACATGGCTTTAACTTTTAACGTTTAGAGCTTGGTGTAAAACTAAAGAGTTTGAGTTCGAATGTGACATGTACAGGTATGGTTTTCCAAAAAAAAAATGTGGATATCGTTTTCAAGCAGTATAATGGGCTGTGATGATTGCTGCCGCTATTCCCGCATCCAGGGCGGTCTTGCTTGGCGCGAAGGCTGCTGATTCGAGGGTAGAGTAAACATTGTGCTTGGTGGTTGGTGGTTGCAGCCACAGACCATGTTTTACGATCCCAGGATTGGGAGGCTGCTTCAGCCAGTTGTACCAAGCAAGGTTAGAGACACGGCATTATAAGCAATGAAGATTGCAGCCATAGCAGGCCGCATACCCTTCTATTTGAACAGGCACTTGCAAATCTGAGCTACCTACAAATACCGGTGCATACCCGCTTTTTACAATAAGTTCGTTCATTATGAAATACAAAATCAGAAATATGTGAAGAGCCAAGAATACCAGGTATGTTTTCAAATATTATTTGGAGGTATGTTTTATCTTTATGCTATACTAATTTTTTCGAATCTATTGTAACAGATATTAATCAACCTGGAAGAAAGAAAGCTTTTTCCGTCACCAGGTATAGATGAACAACCCGAACTATGGGTACTATTATCTACCATAAATTATCAATTAGTGATTGTCTGATAGAGATGCTTAGCATTCAGATAATTGTAGTCCATGTATTAGTTTCTTTGGTAAAGACCTCGCCTACAGGCTCATAGGTTCACATTTTTCATTACAATAAAATATATAGAAAAGAGCATACTTTTCAGTTTTTCTTTATATTGCAGGTAATACCAACCATATACAAAAAAGATGGGACATCTCATTTTAAAAATGTTGGGATTTGTATATTGCAGTTCTCTGTGACCGAAAACTATAAGAGCCCAGAAGTTGGCAGGCGGTCTCTTCCCGGCATCTTCTTTTTTTATGACCTTTCTCCAATAAAGGTAGATTTCATTTCAGTCTTTAAACATTTTGATCCAAAAAAAAAACGTTTATATGAAATTATTGACTTCACCATGAAATTTAGTTTTTATTGCAGGTAACATTTACGGAAACACATGCCTCATTCTTACACTTCATGCCCAATGTCTGTGGTTCAGCAGGGGACAACAAAGAATAAAAGACCTCAAACTCCGGAAAATAATCATATCCTTGGTGAGTTTGTAACCTTTTTTTACAATTTCTTTATGCTACAAAAACTTACTACGGATTGTAAGTTTCAGAAAGCTACTTTCAAAGGTTCTAAAGTGAGGTGTTTTAGGCGCAAATTTAATATTTATATCTGGCTGTTGTAGACTAAAAATATGTTAGGATGATTAGGCCACTATGTGTGTGTAACATAAATGCAAAACAAAGATTTAAGAGAGGTAACTGAACAGCGCGATGGTAAAATTTGTGACAGGGCTACCCTTTTTTTTCACTGAATTCATGAAGTACAATTTTTATGCCAATGTCAAATGTGATGTGCAGATGCTGCTGTCGTTACATGGAGCATTACTAACGTTGGATGGAATATCAGTTACATGGACTGCAAAAGCAGAATTAGGCTAAAGAGTTTGAGTTCAAATGCGACATGTACAGGTATGGTTTTTCAAAAAAAAAAATGTTTGATATCGTTTTATGAATTGATTTTAACAATTAATCTGTTGTTCTTCATTTGCGCAGGTCAGTCACGGAACAATCTCAGTCACGGAACAATCTTTTTTACTCTGGAAATTTATTGATTCAGATTGATATGCAATTGAAGCTATGACGTAAGGTCGAGTGCACCAGGAACCAATCTTTGTATCAATAAGCCGTCTTTAGTTTTCAAGGTGTATGATGTGTTGCTTTGGCAACAATAACGTCAATTGAATATAAAAATGGGTGGATTTATATTGCCTGTTGTGAATGTTTCCTAACGATGGGTATCAATTTTTTTTTTTGCCCTAAGTATATTACCAAATACCACGTTAAATATATATATATATATATATATATATATATATATATATATATATATATATATATATATATATATATATATATATATATATATATATATATATATATATATATATATATTACACACTCATGTATTTTAAAAACTATTTACACAAAACATAAAACACACATCCGAAACACAAACCGTAAAACAAAAAATAATTATCTAAACACCCCGCCGCAACGCGCGGGCTGCCCAGCTCGTTAAATATATATATATATATTACTTACGCAATTGCTACAAGCAGGGCACAGAAGTTCCGTCGCACGTACATTCACCATATATTTTCACCATGAGCCATCACCAAAGAGTTACATACGATAAATTATTTTGAAATATACTTTACCACACAGCAAGCAAGAAATACACGAGCACTGGTCACACGTAAACTTATCAATTGAATTAAGACATATAAGACACGAATATTTCGCTAAGACTTACCATACTGATCTAGGTCGCGTGTCAGAGCGGTTGCACTGTTTTGTTGATTGATTAGCAGGTTGCTATTGTTTTAAGGTGAGTTTATAGCCCCATACTTTTATGCGTTTTGTTTATTAAACCTTGGGGTGAGAAACATGCAAAACTGTTTTCATGAAGCAAAAATGAATTTTGTCTTTATATACACTTGTATGCAGAAACCTAAGTTTAGCTGAATCCCATTGCGCCCACTATCATCAACCGTCAATTCCCACTGGGAAACCGTGTGATATAAATAGATCTATTGGGGGTGACTCCCCCGTTCGGTTGGCTCGGCATAGTCAATGCGAACGTATACCATATGAAATCGGCCGAGTGTCTGGGGATTAACACTCGCGGGCACCCTTTTATTTACTAATGCCTGCTTGGCATGTTGTATGTCTAGTTCGGTTAGATGATGCTTAGTGTTTGCATAGCGGGATAGTGTGTTATTGCTGAATTGTTTGCTGAATATTGCTATGGTCCATATGTGCTTATTTACTTTAAACCTATGAACTAACCAGCGTTAGCTGACTTTTAGCATATTTTTCTCAGGAAACTTAGGTGTGTTTACTGAAGGCAGGGCATGGCGATGGTCATAATAATTGATGGAAATGTTTTTATTGTTGCGTTAACTCTGAAATTTGGGACCGCTTGGTTAAATAGGCTACATTTTATTTAAAATAAATTTTATGTAAGACAATATGACTTTGAATATGTAATGTATTTTAAAACGGATTTTTAATACGTTCTCTATGTCTTGTGTTGTGATTATTGATTTAGTAGCACCTAAAGTGTATGCTTCCGCAATATCTTGATTTTGGGGATGTTACATCAAGAGTCTAGGACGTTTCTATAATCATCACAAGATGCTTACTAACAAGACGTGTCACGTTCAAATCTCACCAAATATACATCTTGTAAGTGGCTAGGGAAATGGTCAAAAAGAGTCACGAGATACTTTGAATGCAACATACATATGATCCCTCCCAAACTAGTTATCTTTTATTTCTCTATCACACAAGTCAACCACTTGTGAATGGTCAACCGTAATAAATGATAAAATATAAACAGCCTCAGAACGAATACTCGTGTGTAGTGTGAAACCAGGCAAGTGATCACCCGGATCGTTTCCCAACGAGATGTGAATGGAAAACTGTGAAAAGCTAGGATTAGAGTGACTGATGATATGATATTTTTGATTTTGCTTTATTAACAATTCTAAATAGAAATTTAAAACAGATATGCACAACAAAATTAAACGCGAATTAAATTAAGAAAACGCGTAACGAGAAAGCTAAAATGGGACAAAAACTGAAATTTATGAAATTAAAACCTAAAAATGTAGAATTACTTAAAAATTATTTAAAAACTTAAATTATAATTTTTTACACTTTTTATTTATTTATTATTAATTATTTATTTATTTAATTACTAATTAAACTAATTTAAATTATAAAAAATACTAAATGGACAAAGAAAAATCTAAAACTTTTTATAAAAATATTATAAGATGAGAAAAAGCTAAGAAAATTATAAAAATGAAAATTACTTAATTAAAATTTAAAAAGATAAATTCTATTAAATAGAAGCTATCACTTTATTTCTATTTTTAAGTTTTCTTAAGGACTAAAAATATTTTTATATTTTTCCTAGATTAAAAATGACAAAAGAAAATTATGAAAATTGGATTTATATTTTTCTGATTATTTTTATATTTTTTATGATTTAATTACTATTAAAAACTAATAAAAATGATTAAAAATATTAAAAGACTTAGGAAAATTATGAAAAATTACAGATAATTCTAAAATTTTATTAGAAAGATAAGAAAAATAAAAGTGGAAGCTGGCTAAGCCTAAAAAGCAGATTTGGGCTAATAAGCAGTTGTGAATAAGCCCAAAATAAGCTAATAAGCTAGGAAAATTTACCAAATGATCAGCTAGGAAAATTTACCAAATGATCAGGACAAGTTAAACCAACTTAGATAAGCTTAAAATAACTTATTTCAAACAACCAATCCCACAGATTAAGCAAATGAGCACTTGGCTGTTGTGGATTTTAAGACAGAAACCTCAGAAATGGCCCCAACTTTGCAGACAGATTAAGCAGGTAACAAGCTACTGAGATGGAATATTATGGGGGCAAAACTTAGCCTATACTACTGGGTATCTAAAAAACACAAAAGCCCTATCACAACACACCAATTGGTGTTCAATTAAAGCCTAGATCAGCAGCATCAGCTGCTAGGCTTGAACCTGGATTTTTGACTTTTTAACTTTTGCACCACAGTTGACTTATGTGAATCTAAACTGAGTCTAATTGATTACTTGATGTTTATTAACCCTAAGTGAACCTAAATCAAGCACCCTAAACTAGTTCTAAGCTCAAATCAAGGATTTGGCATGCCCATTCCACAACAGATGGACTGTTAATGGAGTATGCATACGATTTTGACTTTTTGCTTCAAACTAACTGTTTATATGCCTAAGTTATCTATAACTACCCTAATGCAAGTTGATGAGACAGAAAATAAAGCAGAAAAATGGCTAAAATACTCTAAATGCAGTTAAACCAAACACCACTTTATAAGGCTGTTTATGAAGATTTCAAAGTGTCTCAATGATTCATGCCAATATTTTGATTCATGAACATATAAACTGCTAACATGAACTTAAATGAACACCTAAACACACTTTATAACAACAAATAACCATAAATCATTAATATACTAATATAACTCTGAAAATGGAATACAAAGCAACTTCAAAATTTAAAACACAACTTACTTATTTTAAACTACAATATCACTTAACAACAACAAACAAACATAAAAACACAGGAATCAAACATATAAACTAATGCTACAGTAATTTCAAAGAAAATGAGAAAATGAGCTTACAAATGGTTAAGACTGAGAACCAATGAAACAAGGACTGAGAACCAACCTAACAGCCTCCCAAAAGGCTACTAAACCAAGTACATCCAGAATTTAACTTGCTCCTTGCACCAATGATCATACACACTGATTTTTGAATTTTACACTATTTATTTGACTATTTTTTATGTTTTTTAGTAATACTGAGTTACAAGTCTTCTAAGTGGATTCTAAGCTTCAACAAACTTATAAGTGACTGAATTGAGATTACTGGAACAGGAAACAACAAGATTTAACAACCTTTAAGTGAAAATGTAAATTTCACTTTGAAAATGCTAAAATTGAAATCAAACTGAGAAATGAAACTGAGAACTTTTGAAATTATCTTTCATTAACATAAAGAACATGATACAACATGAAAAGTAAACTGAGTTTAAAGTTTTCAACATGAAAATTAAATAGTACACTACGAAATGGTCTAAAAGCTTGACAAGTTTATTCTACTGCTTCCTTTCTTCTTTATAGCTGAGGATTAGGGTTTGGGAGAGTCTTCTGAACATACCCCAACTCATCTTGACCATTGAATTGCTCTGAATCGATCCTGACCTTCAAAACTGCTTTTGGCGCCAAAATGCTTCCACGTGTCTAGGGGTAGTTTGAGATCAATTAAAGAACTTTGGGGTGTTGTGGAGGTGGAAGGGGACAAGGAAAAGAAGTTTGGAGGCCAAGTTGTGGTTGTAGGTTGAAAACAGAGGTGTAAGCATGGTTTGGAGGGAAAAGGTGGTGGGGAAGCATTAATTGTTGCTGTGGGTTGGTATGATTGTGTTTGGAGGGTGAGGTGGAGGCAAGTGGTGGTGAAACCACTGAGGTGGTGGGTGGTTTAAGGTTCTGTGAGTGAGGAGTGGTTTTGGTGGGAAGAAAAAGGAGATGGGGTGGTATTTCAGGGATGGGTTTGACTGGGTTTGACCCAGGCTTAGCTAAAAAGGGTGGATCGGGTTATGCTTTGGGCTTGGGGTTTAGAAGTTGGGCTGGGTTTAGATAATAGGGTAGTGGGTTGGGTTTGTTTGTTTATTTATTTTGGGTTAAAGTTTAGATCCGGATTTAGTTTATAATTAAATCACAAGGACCAAAAGTGTAATATTCTGAAACTTGAAGGGCCAACCTGTAAATTCACATTACATATCACAAGGACCAATTATGCCATATAATTAGTTCAAAGGTTTATTTTTGATAATTTTCCATTTTTAAAACCTTAAGGACCATTTCTGACATTTTTCAAAGTTGAGGGAACAAAGTTGTAAATTTGTAATTTTTAACTTCAAAGGACTTTTCTAACAACTTATGAATCCCCAAGGACCTAAAATGATATTTGCACAAGTTTTAAGTGATCAGGGACTAGATTTGACAACTTTTAAAAGTTGAGGGACTGAAACTGCCAATTATGCAAACTTTGTTCATTTTTCAACTGTTTTTAAACATTTTGCATCTGAAACATATAAAACACAATTCTGGGATAATTTCAGTATTATGATGCATTTCTGAGTGTTTTTGGATGTTTTGGCAGTTCAGATTAGGTAAAAATGATGAGTATTTAGACACTCATCAATCCCCCACACTAAACTATTGCTAGTCCCTAGCAATATTTTATGAAGATTTAATGGATTTGAAAGACTCTTTACCAAAAGCCATTACTTCTGGAGTAGCCAATTGTTTCAGTTCAAGTAAGAACTTTGGTACAATGATAACCAAGTGATTTTGAGCAAACCACAAGCTGTCAACGGTTTTGATTTGTCTTTACCAGAAGCCGTTTGCTTCTGGACTAGCCAACTCTTAGATAAATTATCAATATTATCTTTGGTGAGCTGATTACCAATCATGGATTTTCACTGCCTTAACCACAAGCCATAACCTTGCGGGCTAGCCAACTCTTCACTTATGAAGATATGGTGAGTCGAATACCATACAATTTTGGGCAAATTGCAAGCCATCAACGGATTTGAGACATCTTTACCAAGAGCCGTTTGCTCTCAGATTAGCCAATCCTTATGTGGGTTAGACATGGCGGACTGATAACCATTTATTGAGTTCTAAGTGAGAAAAAATTTTAAAATTTTGGCTAAAATGGGGGTACTAGATGGTACATTTGATCAAATTCGCTAGAATTCCCCCCCACACTTAGAACTGAATATTGCCCTCAATATTCACAGAACCGGTTGTTAAACCAACACTTAGAACGTGAAAGGGAAATATTAATAGCCATAATTTTTATATACACACTTTTTTTTTTTTTTTTTTTTTTTTTTTTTTTTGACTGTACATATATACAAAATGTGGGGCATCTCCCCCACACTTAGGTGAAACATGGGTGAAAACCCATATTTTGCTACTGTTTTTATTAACCGAGTCGCTAGCTTGACTCGACCCCGAATTGAGTTGATTCCTCCCGAACAGTCAGGTTTATCACGCAAGCTAACCGCTTGTGAACGGTCAACCGTAACAAAGGGCTCCTGAACAGCCTGGGAGAAAAAGCAATTTAAAAGTTTATGGGGAAGTAAGTGGAAGAGACCATCTCCATCGGATTTTCATTCAAGATGTTTGTATACACATTGAAGTACATGAAAGTTCCACACCAAGAGAGATATATCTGGCATTAAACCAATGTTATATGGACAATGCCGGGGTCAAAAGTAATATCCTCACTCCCAAATGAGTGAAAGATAGGGGAAATCACCGGGTAGGTGAAGGGAAGAAGAGAGATCTGAATAGCCATTAAAATAAGAACTTCCTCCTCAAGAATTGCAAGAGGAGGAGGCAAGTCCTTAAACTTGATCTCAGGAAATTTATCAGTTTCCTCATTATGAAGTTGTTTTGGTGGAAGAGGGGAAGATGAATCTTCGTTTAACAAATTTTCTAGAAAAAGAATATCCCCCTCAGGATCAAGATAGTTATCATCAACCTCATGCGGAGGTGAACTATCTAGAGCGAGAAAAGCATCGACTTCATCCCAAAAGGGATCACTTCCCTCAACCGAAGTGAGAGAAGGGGAAGAGTCGGCTATGATATGTTGAGAAGATGTGGTGGGATCCCCACTCACAGAATTATGAAAATAACCAAGATTTTCTTGAGAGTACTCCTTTGAAGTAATGTCAATGACATCGATTCGGTTAACCGAAGCAGAATCAAAATTTGAGGAGTACCTCGAAGTTTGATCATGGTTAAAAGTAACAGCTTCCTTATCCACACGCAAGGTTATCTCATGCTTAAATACATCAATAAGAGCATGGCCCGTTTTTAGGAATCCTCTTCCAAGAATTAGAGGAACCTTTTGATCTGCGTCGAAGTCAACAACCACAAAGTCAGCTGGAAAATGGAACTTTCCTATTTTCACAAATACATCTTCGGCAATGCCGCAGGGATGAGTTATGGTTCGATCTGCAAGCTCAAGAGTCATGCAGGTAGGAGTAAGAGCCGGAAGAGAAAGTTTCTTCCATACTGAATGAGGCATCAGGTTGATGCTTGCACCTAGATCTGCTAAGGCATAACATTCAACCATTCCCGGAAATACACAAGGTAATAGAAACTTTCCAGGATCTCCAAGCTTCTCCGGAAGCTTTTTCAAGATAACCGCTAAGCAGTTCTCATTTACTGGAGTTTTAGCCATTTCAATCAGTTTTTCCTTGTTGCTTAACAAGTGTTTGATTGTTGATGCAAACTTGGGCATCAGAATGATAGCATCCGCAAAACTTATGTCAAAATGTAATTCTTTAAAAATTTGAAAGAATTTGTCCATTTGTTGACTAGCCTTCTCACGGAGCTTTTGCTCATTTAAGCGCGATGGGTAAGGAATGTAAGGTTTGGATTTAGGGGCAATGACTTCAGGAGTCTCGACAGTTTCAAAGACAACTCCTGGTTTGGATTTCTTTTTAGGGCCAACCGGAGGATGGACATGTGCTGTACTTTGTGGGTTTGGAATGTGCACTTTGTCCGTTGTATCCTCCGTCTCTTTTTCCATTTCAAACAACGGAGGAGGAATAGGGCCAGCTGGCCCCTCATAAGCAGCACCACTCCGAGTGGTGATAGCTTTGACGAAAGTGGTATCTTCATCATCATCACTGTCATCAAGTACACTGACAGGAACAGCATTGAGCATTTCGGAATAATATCTGGCTGATCTTTGCTCACTAAGTTTGGTTGACAAACTTTTAACCGTAAATCGTGAAAGAGTAGGATCGATTCTTGACGGTTGAGGAGCAATTGTGGGTGTAGAATTTTGGATGACCGAAGGTTGGACGTATTTAGCACTTCCATTGTTAGTGGAAAGTACCGGGTCCTTTATCACCTTGAGTCCGTCATGAGTTTTACCACTATGTGTAGTGACAGCTTTGAGTTCACCCCTTGGGTTGACAACAGTGTTACTTGGGAGACCTCCTGAGGTAGAAGGTGGATTAAGATGATTCATGAGACTGGCAAACATATTCTTAACTTCGCTTTGAGAATGATCGATTTTGTTTGAAAGCTCAGTTCCTTGCTGGTGTATTGAAGACTGAAATTCATTTTTCAATCTAGAGATCTGATTTTGTATTGCCTTCATTTTGGTCTCATTAAACTTGATGTAGTTATCAAGTTCATTTGGGAGAGGTCCCTGATAATTAGGAGCTGAATACCCTTGATTACCCCTCTGGGGTGGGTATTGATTGTTTGGGGCATGAAATTGATTTTGCATGTTTTGCCCTCTTTGTTGATTAGGATTAATCCTATTTGGATTGTTGGGGGGAGGAAATCCGGGTGGTCCAAATTGATTGCTAGCACGGTGGTTTGGGTCCACTTGAGGACGGTATTGATTACCTCCTTGGTTGGATGTTCCGGCTAAAGCTTTGACTTCAAATGCATCGCCATCGGTGGCAGTACAATTGTAGTAAGCGTGAGGACCACCACAAGTAACACAAACTTCTACCTTTTTGATTTCAGCAGTGCGAGAAGTTTGCGGAGCGGACTCTTTCTTTTGTGTGGAGAAAACCAAAGATTGAATAACCTTCGTGAGTTCAACAAGCTGAGTATCAGTACTAGACTGACTCACGGGAGATGAAGTGGAAGGACCAGCACTAGCCTGGGAATTATATGGCCTGTTTCGTGCAGTGCGGACCTTAGATTTATTTTCAATGAGTGCAATGGCTTCCTTAGTGGATTTGCTCAGAAAATTACCTCCAGCTGAGGCATTGAGAGAATCTTGATCAGATGGGTTTAACCCACTGTAAAAAGTGTCCATCTGCATCAAATCGGTGAAACCGTGATGAGGACATTTGCGGAGCAATTCTTTGAAACGATCCCATGCCTCTCCAAATGGTTCATCAAACCTTTGAGTGAATTTCATGATTTCATTTTTAAGATGCGTGGTTTTAGAAGGAGGAAAGAATTCATTTACGAATTTTTGAACTAAATCTTCCCATGTTCTAATTGATCGAGGGGGTTGTTTGTCAAGCCAAATTCGGGCTGCCCCATCGATAGAAAACGGGAAAAGAAGAAGTTTGATTTATTCCTCCGGGACATTTTTACATTTGATGGTGGATGTGATTTTATTGAACCATCGAACGTGATCTTGAGGATCGTCCCTCTCAAAACCATAGAATTGACGCGATGCTAAAAGGTTTATCAACCCGGTTTTAAGCTCAAAATTCTCAGCCACGATGGCTGGAACAATAATGGCATCTCCATAACCCTCGGTGGGAGCCTGGAGAAGCTCATTCATAGGGCGGTCTTCTGCCATGATGATAGGGGTTTCGGGATCAGTCCGTATCTCGGGTATGACTGATGGAGCAGAACGTCTACGACGTCTTCGAGGTATTTTTCCAAGCTCACGGAAAGGGCTTGTAGACCTAGAAGAACGAGTGCGCATGCACTTAGCAAAAATTTTCAATTAAAATCAAGATCGAGAGAAAACACAAGTAAACTTAACCAACAATCAACAAGCGTACGGTAGCTCTCTAAAAGATAAACGCACAGAGTGGCGGAGAAGCAAAGGTGGGCAACTTAATGCTCCTTAAAAACCCGCTTCTTTCAGTCCGACAATTTAATGTCAGACTATCCTAGAACCTCCGTTAGAGTTTGTTTATCAATCAAAGGTGAGCCGAATTCGCAAGTGATACAGAGGCAAGTTTTAATTCTTTGGTTTGGGAACTTATTATGGCCGTACCCCCAGTTAGGTAGTACTCAGTCTTGGTTCTCGATGGTTAATTTTTATTGTTTATTATTAAAGAAAACGGAAAATATTTTTGGGGTTTTTTAATTTTATATGATAATAATACTAATAATATATATAGAAAAGAAAAGAAAAATATTTTTGGTATTTTATATTGTTTTTGGGAAATAGGAACTTCTGATAGAAGGATCTCGAATCACTAATCGCTAAAATTCTTCACAATAGTCGCAGCACACCTCCCCGGCAGCGGCGCCAAAATTTGATCCCTCCCAAACTAGTTATCTTTTATTTCTCTATCACACAAGTCAACCACTTGTGAATGGTCAACCGTAATAAATGATAAAATATAAACAGCCTCAGAACGAATACTCGTGTGTAGTGTGAAACCAGGCAAGTGATCACCCGGATCGTTTCCCAACGAGATGTGAATGGAAAACTGTGAAAAGCTAGGATTAGAGTGATTGATGATATGATATTTTTGATTTTGCTTTATTAACAATTCTAAATAACAATTTAAAACAGATATGCACAACAAAATTAAACGCGAATTAAATTAAGAAAACGCGTAACGAGAAAGCTAAAATGGGACAAAAACTGAAATTTATGAAATTAAAACCTAAAAATGTAAAATTACTTAAAACTTATTTAAAAACTTAAATTATAATTTTTTACACTTTTTATTTATTTATTATTAATTATTTATTTATTTAATTACTAATTAAACTAATTTAAATTATAAAAAATACTAAATGGACAAAGAAAAATCTAAAACTTTTTCTAAAAATATTATAAGATGAGAAAAAGCTAAGAAAATTATAAAAATGAAAATTACTTAATTAAAATTTAAAAAGATAAATTCTATTAAATAGAAGCTATCACTTTATTTCTATTTTTAAGTTTTCTTAAGGACTAAAAATATTTTTATATTTTTCCTAGATTAAAAATGACAAAAGAAAATTATGAAAATTGGATTTATATTTTTCTGATTATTTTTATATTTTTTATGATTTAATTACTATTAAAAACTAATAAAAATGATTAAAAATATTAAAAGACTTAGGAAAATTATGAAAAATTACAGATAATTCTAAAATTTTATTAGAAAGATAAGAAAAATAAAAGTGGAAGCTGGCTAAGCCTAAAAAGCAGATTTGGGCTAATAAGCAGTTGTGAATAAGCCCAAAATAAGCTAATAAGCTAGGAAAATTTACCAAATGATCAGGACAAGTTAAACCAACTTAGATAAGCTTAAAATAACTTATTTCAAACAACCAATCCCACAGATTAAGCAAATGAGCACTTGGCTGTTGTGGATTTTAAGACAGAAACCTCAGAAATGGCCCCAACTTTGCAGACAGATTAAGCAGGTAACAAGCTACTGAGATGGAATATTATGGGGGAAAAACTTAGCCTATACTACTGGGTATCTAAAAAACACAAAAGCCCTATCACACACACACCAATTGGTGTTCAATTAAAGCCTAGATCAGCAGCATCAGCTGCTAGGCTTGAACCTGGATTTTTGACTTTTTAACTTTTGCACCACAGTTGACTTATGTGAATCTAAACTGAGTCTAATTGATTACTTGATGTTTATTAACCCTAAGTGAACCTAAATCAAGCACCCTAAACTAGTTCTAAGCTCAAATCAAGGATTTGGCATGCCCATTCCACAACAGATGGACTGTTAATGGAGTATGCATACGATTTTGACTTTTTGCTTCAAACTAACTGTTTATATGCCTAAGTTATCTATAACTACCCTAATGCAAGTTGATGAGACAGAAAATAAAGCAGAAAAATGGCTAAAATACTCTAAATGCAGTTAAACCAAACACCACTTTATAAGGCTGTTTATGAAGATTTCAAAGTGTCTCAATGATTCATGCCAATATTTTGATTCATGAACATATAAACTGCTAACATGAACTTAAATGAACACCTAAACACACTTTATAACAACAAATAACCATAAATCATTAATATACTAATATAACTCTGAAAATGGAATACAAAGCAACTTCAAAATTTAAAACACAACTTACTTATTTTAAACTACAATATCACTTAACAACAACAAACAAACATAAAAACACAGGAATCAAACATATAAACTAATGCTACAGTAATTTCAAAGAAAATGAGAAAATGAGCTTACAAATGGTTAAGACTGAGAACCAATGAAACAAGGACTGAGAACCAACCTAACAGCCTCCCAAAAGGCTACTAAACCAAGTACATCCAGAATTTAACTTGCTCCTTGCACCAATGATCATACACACTGATTTTTGAATTTTACACTATTTATTTGACTATTTTTTATGTTTTTTAGTAATACTGAGTTACAAGTCTTCTAAGTGGATTCTAAGCTTCAACAAACTTATAAGTGACTGAATTGAGATTACTGGAACAGGAAACAACAAGATTTAACAACCTTTAAGTGAAAATGTAAATTTCACTTTGAAAATGCCAAAATTGAAATCAAACTGAGAAATGAAACTGAGAACTTTTGAAATTATCTTTCATTAACATAAAGAACATGATACAACATGAAAAGTAAACTGAGTTTAAAGTTTTCAACATGAAAATTAAATAGTACACTACGAAATGGTCTAAAAGCTTGACAAGTTTATTCTACTGCTTCCTTTCTTCTTTATAGCTGAGGATTAGGGTTTGGGAGAGTCTTCTGAACATATCCCAACTCATCTTGACCATTGAATTGCTCTGAATCGATCCTAACCTTCAAAACTGCTTTTGGCGCCAAAATGCTTCCACGTGTCTAGGGTAGTTTGAGATCAATTAAAGAACTTTGGGGTGTTGTGGAGGTGGAAGGGGACAAGGAAAAGAAGTTTGGAGGCCAAGTTGTGGTTGTAGGTTGAAAACAGAGGTGTAAGCATGGTTTGGAGGGAAAAGGTGGTGGGGAAGCATTAATTGTTGCTGTGGGTTGGTATGATTGTGTTTGGAGGGTGAGGTGGAGGCAAGTGGTGGTGAAACCACTGAGGTGGTGGGTGGTTTAAGGTTCTGTGAGTGAGGAGTGGTTTTGGTGGGAAGAAAAAGGAGACGGGGTGGTATTTCAGGGATGGGTTTGACTGGGTTTGACCCAGGCTTAGCTAAAAAGGGTGGATCGGGTTATGCTTTGGGCTTGGGGTTTAGAAGTTGGGCTGGGTTTAGATAATAGGGTAGTGGGTTGGGTTTGTTTGTTTATTTATTTTGGGTTAAAGTTTAGATCCAGATTTAGTTTATAATTAAATCACAAGGACCAAAAGTGTAATATTCTGAAACTTGAAGGACCAACCTGTAAATTCACAATACATATCACAAGGACCAATTATGCCATATAATTAGTTCAAAGGTTTATTTTTGATAATTTTCCATTTTTAAAACCTTAAGGACCATTTCTGACATTTTTCAAAGTTGAGGGACCAAAGTTGTAAATTTGTAATTTTTAACTTCAAAGGACTTTTCTAACAACTTATGAATCCCCAAGGACCTAAAATGATATTTGCACAAGTTTTAAGTGATCAGGGACTAGATTTGACAACTTTTAAAAGTTGAGGGACTGAAACTGCCAATTATGCAAACTTTGTTCGTTTTTCAACTGTTTTTAAACATTTTGCATCTGAAACATATAAAACACAATTCTGGGATAATTTCAGTATTATGATGCATTTCTGAGTGTTTTTGGATGTTTTGGCAGTTCAGATTAGGTAAAAATGATGAGTATTTAGACACTCATCAAGATACTTTGAATGCAACATACATATGAGTTAGAGACTTTATTTTCCTGAGTTAACTCAATTGAAAAAACCTCATTCATTTATCCATTTGAAATAAAAACTACTACGAAGGTAGTCTATCACCTAAAAGACATCTTGATATTCTTACAAAACTGTTAATACAAATAAGCCGTAAAAACTTTTATTTATATTTCTCGGTCTCTATAAATTTTGTCGATAACAATCGTCAAATTATCTCAAGTATAAATCTAAGATCAAATGTTATTTTAATAGTCATCATAATTATTTTACTAAACTAAACATTATCTACTAATTAACTATACATTTTTATTTAACTATTTGGTACCCATGACCTAAAGTCCATAACCCATTACCTATTATCCATTACATCATGTTGACATCACATTGGGTACCATTACCCATGACCCATGACCCAAAACCCGAAATTGTAACCCAAAATCTGGACTGGTTTACCCAGTGTGCCGGATCCCTTGGATTACACTGGGCGGATCCCTTTTGTAAGGGATCCGCCGGATCCCTGGGGTCAGAGGCAGAGTTGCCTATAAATAGTGAGCCATTTCTTCATTGTTTTTCACCCATCATCTTACATTTTTTTTTACATTCTTATATTTCTCTAACCTCAGATCTAAGGATCATTCTTGTAGTTTTCTTTTAGTGGTCCTCAAGGTTCTTCTTAAAAGGTGAGATCACGACTTTTGCATACGAGACTTGCAAGCTTCAAGAGAAGTGTTGCTAGGCTTCATCATCATTACAAGATCACTTAATCAATTCTTATATTTGATTCATCATATTGTATCATAAACTTGTAGTGTTAGTTTAGGTTCTTGGGTTGGTTCTTCCGTTGTAAAGAACTCGGTATTTAGCTTTGTAACGGATAAAGTGTAAGCGACGTTGTGAGGTTTCTCCACTAAGGAGCTTGTTGACACAGTGTTTACGAACTCTCGATTTGGGTACTCAGGGAGTGGAGTAGAGCAAGGAAGGTGTCCTTGTAGCCCGAACCACTATAAATCCTTGTGGCACGGTTCTATCTCTTATTTACTTTACTTTATCGTATTTATTTCCTTACTTATATTCTTGCATTATTAATACCTCACTATCTAAAGGTTTCACATATACTTGATCTAAAAGTTTTTGAAACTAAATTTAAATCGGTAAAACTATTCAACCCCCCTTATAGTTTTCTACAAAAAGGTTTCCAGTTCAAAACTCGTGAAGTATATATTTTGAAATAGTCACGTAAAAACTCGGAAACAGTCACATAATACTTGATAAGTTTATCCATTTACCAACTTATAACAAGAAATTTTCCGAGATGTGTTTGAGCTCTTATTCTGCAAAGACGTTAAGACCATCGTCAACCACGTATGCAAACCATATTTTTTTCTAATAGTTGAAGAATTAAGTATCTTCAACTATGTTCTAAATTTGAAAAAAATTTAGAGCATTGATCAATATACTCTACATTTAGAGGATCGTTATTCATACTACAAAACATAAAATAATGATAATATATTCTTGGAGTGGCCTAGAGTTTAGGTTATCGGATAAAAATAAACTAGTTTAATATAAAATGTTTTAGAGGAGAGTTATTTTACATACTAAACTTTTCCTACATATTAAGGGACTCATCTCCAACATTCATCTAAAAAGAAATAAATGGTTGAGATTAAAAGCATTTTAATATTTTACATATTTTTTATAATTTAAATATCTCTTAAACCGTTAATCGTTAAGCGAAAATAATTACACCATTGCGACGAGCATTTAATTATCTTTATATAGACAGGCACTTTGATATACTTTCGACAATTTTTTTTTTCGTTTTTTCACGTTTTTTTTTCCTTAGTAAATTTGCATGAAAAAAATCACATGTGATATGTAATATCACATATCATCACATGTGATTTTTTCATGCAAATTTACTAACGAAAAAAAACGTGAAAAAACAAGAAATTTTTTTTTTGTCGAAAGTATATCAAAGTGCATATATATAGAAAGATAATTAAATGCTCGTCGTAACGGTATATTTTTTTTTGGCTTAACGATTAACGGTTTGAAAAATATTAATATTTGAAAAAAAAGGATAAAAGTGGATTTTTTAAATTATTGAGATTAATCTCATCCATTAGATCAAATAAAGATGGAGGGTGGAGATTGGTCCTTTAGTATGTAAAAAAAGTTTGGTCCTCAAATGATCTTAAATCAATGTTTTAAAGTTGAAGTTTGAAAAATACGGTTGAAAATAGGGATGGCAACGGGGCCGGTTTGGGGCGGGGCGGCCATCCCCATCCCCAAACCCGATTATCAAAGTTCTCCCCAAACCCGCCCCGATCCCCATATTAATCGGGATCTTATCTGGGTGTCCTCTTTAGGTGCAATTATCGACCAAAACCGCACCATTTCACATTTATTGTTATTTTTAGACCGTTAGCAATAACGAACCTATTAATAATCAATTACAAACAAGCCTTATTAAATTTTCAACGATTGTATTATGCATAAATAATGATAAATTGTACCGCCAAAAATTAAAACTTAAAAATATGGCACTAAACGAGTTTCTATAATCACAATTTTGCATTTTTACAAATATTAAAAAACTAACAATATTAGAGTAATATTTTTTTATTACGTAAATACTAACAATATTAGAGTAATATATATATATATATATATATATATATATATATATATATATATATATATATATATATATATATATATATATATATATATATATATATATATATATATTAATCGGGCGGGGCGGGGCGGGGCGGGGCGAGGATATCCCGCTCCCCGCCCCAAACCCGATCAAAATCCCCGTTTAATCCCCAAACCCGCCCCGTAACCCGATTAGCATGGCCTGCCCCGCCCCAATTAGTTCGGGTTTCGTGTTTCCTCGTCAGATTCGGGTAATGCTTGTAAAATATACTTTTGTTCTTCGAGTTTGTAGGAGTTTTGGAGTATGTAATTGGAGATGGAATAAGACTATAGAGACTTTCAAGTTGCCACTACATCATGCAGAAAGAACATATCATTAATCTAATGGGCCAAATATCGAATGCTTTAAGGCTAGTCGGCAAGCAGGGTGACCTCCTCACCTTATCCCAATTCTCACTCGTGACTCCCTTGCCCATCACATCCTCTCACGCGCGAGTTGTGCTTCCCTAAACGAAATAAGGTGAACGGCTCACCTTAGTAATTTGAAAAAAATCTGGGCCCCATTTCATATTTGTTACCGTTTAGTGGAGGTTTTTTTTTTTTTTTTTTTTTTTTTTTTTTTTTTTTTTTTTTTTAATAAAATAAAAAATTACACACTAGTACACTACCTCTTTTTTACTTATAAATACCCACCAATTCATCATTTTTTAAATCACTACTTCACTATTTTTTAAACACAACTCCACTATTTTATACTAACATTAAGAAAGCATCTAAATTTCTAATATGGCTTGTTGTCTCCCCCATTACGTCGAAGAGATGTAAGTTTATATTAAAAAACAATGCGAGCAAGACGATGCGGCTCGACAAAAGGCTATTGTCGAAGTTATCAAGCAGTTTCTGCTCGCAAAGGCAAAGAAAGAACGTTTGATACAACGGTACGCGAAATGCAAAGACATTTCGCCTGGAAGACAAGCTGTGATCGACAAATTTTTGAGCGATGAAGGCAGGAAAGATGACGCAATTAATGAAACGTTATGGACGTGTGTTTCACAGATACAAGACAACATCATCAACAAAATCTGTTGGAGTTATGAAGAAAACAAATTGTTAGTTCGGTATCACAACAGCTGAATCAACTTGGGCTAGGTGCATCAACTTCAGCTGATGCACATGGATTTATTGAGCAACAACAATATCAGTTTACGGGCTATGCAGGCGAGGCAGTTGATGAACATGGCTTAACTGCAATCCAGCATTATGAAATTATGTGTGGGGAACATGCATTAAGAGAAGTTGAAGCAGAGCAAACAAGGATTCAACAAGAGTGGGAGGAGAAACTCAGGAAAGAAGAAGCAGAACGGGTGGCGTACATTGAGGTTTGGGTATGTGGACTCTCCTGAGTATGATTCTGCATGCGGGGAGCATTGAGATTAAGCTATGTTTCTGTATATTTCGTATCGTATCATATTTCGTATCTGATCGTATTTCTTAATGTAGTTTATGTAATGTTTATTTAATATTTATGTAATGTTTATGCAATGTTTTAATTTCGTACGTTTGAGTTTTTATTTTCGTACATTTACGATTTCAATTTCATAATTAAAAAAAAAGGGGAGTTAAGGTGACCTACCTTGTCCACAAAAAAGTGAGTGTGAGTGAGTAAAGTGAGACGAGAAAGAAAGCTGATGTGACGCTGAGCTGTAAGGTGAAAAATGTTATATCTTGCCATCCAGCCTAAACTAAACCTAACCGGATGTGTGACACGGGAAACAAGTAAAAAAAATACCAAAAGATGCTTTATTTCCTCCCTCACATACACGAAATGGGCAGGAAAAGAAACAAAAATATTCCATGCGTGAGTATAGTCCCGAAGATAAAGAAGAGAGAGAGTATGACTATGAAGAAAGAGAAAATATAATTTATTGGATTGTGAGTGGGTGTTTGTGTATTTGAGGTATTTTAAAATGTTAGTAAAAAATAGAAAATATTTAATGGAAGAGATAAAAGGTGATGCAGTGGTTGCGGAAAAGTTGAAAGAAAAAATTTTATAAAGAGAAAAAGCTGATATGAATCTGATGTGACGAAGGAAAAACCCAAACCACACCTACACCATAATAATGTCACAATAACAAAGAACCATAAAAGGAAGGGGATTGATATTTACACATAAGTTTTTACTTCATGTACATAAAATTTGCTTGTGTAAAGCTAATGGTCCCACACTTCATGAACATATTTTATGTGCATAAAGTAAAAAGCAATGTGTATATATCAATCCCCTAAAAGGTAGGTCAGTGCATGAACCCAAACCACACCATGTACCATAATAATGTCACAGCAAGAAAGAACCATAAAAGGTCAGTACATGGGACACTTGACGAGTTGACGCTAAATTAACACAAGTAAATATTATCGTCTGCTTCTGGTCCCACTCAATTTAGTGTACATCCTACTGTTTACCTATCCATCAATTGCTCTCTTCGTCTCATCATTATTATTCACTTTTGAATTTTGAAGTATTTATTTTTCAACCTTAATTTTAAATATTATTATTTTATTTGTGTTATATAATAATTAATGAAAATTATGTCAATGAAAATACATTTAATTCTCAATTCATTCATATATTTTGCATCAAATATTATATATCACAAATAAAAATATTTAATGTTAAAGTTTAAAGATAAAAACTTCAAAAGTCAACAGTGGACAATAATTATGAAACGGAGGGAGTATAAGTTTATACTACGTGCTTTATAACACTAAACTACAAATAACACCCCATGGTTCATCAATTGGCAATCAAAGCCCGTTTTCTTTCTTGTAACACAAAATTGCGTCACAAGTTCTTCTATGAGTATGTTCCCTTTATCGATCGACTTGTAACGAAGAATTTGATGTTTGATGGTTGAAAGAAAACAACCTTTAGGTTTGTTAGACGGCAAAAAGGTTAATATACGGTAACTCGAACCGACCCACAATCGGCTATCTTTTCACTCATTTCAAAGATCGAACTTTTGATGTTGTGTTGTTAGGTCGCAAAATGCCCCCACTCATTCCAATTGAGATACATACTAGCATCCAAGATATAGTCACGTGAGGATACTTACATCTTTTAAGCTAATCTATATTATAAAGGAAAAACATAAAAAGTAAAATGTGAAAACTTAAACTAATTAAAGAAATAGTGAAAACTTAAACTAATAAATAAAATGTTAAAACTACCAAGTTTTTATAGTATTTTGTTTATCTTTTCTAGCTTTCGTTAAGCCATTTATTTTTTAAAATGAAGTCATTTTGTGTAACTAAAATATCACTACTACTATTTGCCGGCTGCCGCTATAAAATCCCGGTGCTATGCATGGGTGCTCGTCTAGTATTGTTAATACTTGTTACTGATTTCCTATTTTGTTAGTACAAATGGTTTTTGAATTTGAGATTAAATCAAAGCTACTAAGACAAATAGGTAAACGAATCAAGATTATTGACTAGACTTCAGGATATTGAGTCTTTTGAGCTATGATATATGAAACCTGATTTGCGTTCTCGTGATCGTTTCAAGCTATTATCTTTTAGCATCTAAATGGTTATAATATAACTTAATTAGTCTTGTGGGGTATTACTTAGTTGTATGAGAAACATATGTTTTAATTGCACATATTTAAAGGATTTTATTCAATTACAAGCAATGAAACACATCTTTGAGATATTGGTTGATTATGTTTTATGTGATTTGAAACACAATGTTTAACCTTCATGTTTTTAAACTCGATTTTAACTCAGAATCATTTGGAGATTGGCCAGGGTTCAAACTCAACTCTTGGCTAATTAGGTCGATGAGACAGGAGCTCTTTACCTGGAGTCGGGTCTTTGGGGAAAGGTCCAGTTGACATCAAAAGATGCCTGAGATCCGGGTGTTTCCATTGATATACACCTTTGAAGAATTTGAACAATTAAGGTTGGTATAAAGGAAAATAAACACATACTTGGTTGGCTCATAAGTTAGTTTAAAAAATGAATGATCAAAAGTAAAATGTTTAATAGTTGAGCGGCATTTGAATACATAATCATTTTTTTTTTTTAAATAACAAAGTATTTGAGGTATAAAGTATACAAGTGTATTTGTTAGATTTAAAAAACTATTTTTTTTGAACGAAATTTAAAAAGCTGTTAAAAAACATTAAAGGTGGTAAGTTTTTTAATTTATTTAAAATTCAACTATTTTCGTTTTATTTATTACAATTTTTTTTTACAAAATTAACACCTCTTTTTAATACTTATTTTTTGGACTTTTTATGAGAGCATCTACAATAGTGAAATTAATTTATAAACCTTTTGATGTTATAACTCTATGTTTACTACGCATAAACCTTTTACAACTCTTCAAATGATTTATAATAACACATGCATTAAATTATGAATATGTTCAAGAATATAAACCTCTTCATACCACATGTACATGAAACAAATGATCATTATGGTTAAAATGAAAAATAAAGCTTTATATAGGTCAAGGGAAGTTAATTTTTGAGTTTCTATCAGTCAATTATAATGCTCAATTTTGCCACATGACTAAATGGTGCACTCTTAGGGCTGAGCAAACCAACCGAACGGACCGGACCGACCGAACAGAAGGATCAACGGTCCGGTATCGGTCTAGGTTTTTGGGCGAATTCGGTCTTGGTCCGGTCCAGGTACAAACCGACCAATAATGCCTTCTCAAACCGGACCGACCCGAACCGGACAGAACCGGACCGAACACATTCGGTTCGGTCATCGGTCCGTGGTTTTGGTCTTGGTCGGTCTCGGTCCGGTCCGGTCCGGTTTTCGGACCGTGATCACCCCTAAAATATAAGACATGTGTATTAATCTTTCTTATGCTATAACCTTTTGGTAATTAATTATTTGTTTTGTTCATGATCAATGTTCTAATTAGTGTAACGTATTTTTTTTGCTAACATCTAAAATGCTTTTAGATACTTTTTCGACTAAAAAATGTTTTTGTTCACTGTTAACAAGGTATGCCCCCCCCCTATAAGCATAAGTTTGACGGGTTGATATTTTAATAAAATTCACTAGTTTCAAAAACATTTTACAAGTTGCATAAATCTAAACTCTACTGAAAACATTAGTTTTGTGTTTTATTTTATGTCTCACGTGTTGCTTCACTGAGTTTGTGTTTCATGGCCTCTCCAGTTTGAAGATTTCCATTTGTATTTCTTATAAAAGTTAAATTATTTCGCTTTCATCTTATAAAATCTCATCTTAATTAATTCTTAAACATGTTTAATTGGTCAAAGTTAAAGATAAACAACTATTATAAAAGTGCACTCTAATTGATACAACTTAAATTGCTCAACATAACTTTTTCGAAAATCAGTTACTAGTACATTATATATACAGTAAGAGATTTATTATTGGCAAAAGCATAAATAACTAACGGTGTGTTTGGTATGCTGCTATGAATGACAATGAGTATGAGTTTGATAGTAGTGGTGGGTCCCTCACCTATAAAAGATTCATACCTAGCTCTCTTGATATATATAGAATATGGATTATATCTATCATTCATTACCATAATGGTGGACCCCTTCATCTTAAACAAACATACTTAATCATTTTCATAGTGGGATACCAAACGCACCATAAAGTAACCTATTGTTTTGTGTTCTCATCATTGAATTTTTTCCTTTTCTGGCCGAAAGTTTTATAGTCAAATAACAAAAGATCCCATCCCACTCATAGAAACAACAAGTGATGTAAAGCTTTCAATTTCCTTTAACTTGAACAAATACAAACTTAAAAGGGCACAAACGTAGTATCTTTAAAGTAAGATCCTCATTTGCAAATTATACATATATATATATATATATTCATCAGGAGGTTACTGTAGCACGGACAGTGCTTTACCCTCCCCACTTTACAGCCACAAAATGCAATATCATTTTACTGTAGCACACACTGTTCATGCTACAGTATTTTTTTTTTTTTTTTTTTTTTTTTTTAAATTATTTAAAAAAAACATTTTCAACAAAACTTTATTTGAAAAAAAATTAAAATTAAATTTTTTATTAATTTTTTTTGAAAATTATTTTTCAAAAACTTTTTTTTTTCAAAACTTTTTTTTTCCGAAAATGTTTATTCAAAAAAAAAATTATAAAAAAAAAAATTCGAAAAAAAGTTATAGAAAAAAAATTTTAAAAAAAGATTTTTAAAAAAAATAAAAAAAATTCAAGAACCAAACATGTAATGACTATATGAATTCAATGACCAACCATGTAATTAACTAACAAAGTGGTTTAACAAATATATATATATATATATATATATATATATATATATATATATATATATATATATAGTGTAACTTTCAAACGAGAACCATTTTATCCGCAAGAACTGAGAGAACCACCAAAAACATACATGCACGCCTTCAATAATTGTATTTTTGCATATATGTTTTCAAAACAACACATATGTTTTAAAAAAAACATAGTTGTTCTAAAGAATTTGATAAGAAATTCGAAATACAAAAATTTTCTGCATGTATGTTCTTATAAAACGTGCAACGACAATATTGCGGCCGTGTGTAAGGTTTTTGTGAAAAAAGAGGATGAGTTCATAATGATATTGAAGAACATAGGTGGATGTTTACGATTATTGATGATTTGCATGTATTTTTATTTTATTTTAAAAGGCGTGCATGTATGTTTTTGGTGGTTCTCTCAGTTCTTGCGGATAAAATGGTTCTCGTTTGAAAGTCCCCCTATATATATATATATATATATATATATATATATATATATATTATATATATTATTTATATTTTATATTTTTTATTTTTTCTACTAAATACATCACAAAATAATTCTGAACCGATAAAACGTAAAACACACATTACAATAAAAAACAATTATCTGAATACCCCGTTACAACGCGCGGATTTCCATGCTCGTTTTTCTAAATTAAAAGTCAAGACTATTTCTCACTAATGACCTCACACCTAACAAACGACAAATTCGGACCGTCCGATTTACTCACAACAACCCCAATAATAAAAAGGTCCCGCTATTATTTTACCTTTTTCAAACTTTTACGTCTTGTATGGCAAATTTCACAAATTGGAAAAAAAGCATCATATAAAGAGAAGTTATATAATAATCGCATTTATAATAATAATTTGTACTAAAAATGTGATTATGTCAAATTAAGTAAAATATTACTTTTTCCATTTCAAATTAATTATTCACATTTATTTTTTTAGTTGTTTTAAATTAATTGTCGACTTTAAATGATAAATAAAAATGTTTGATCAAGTTTATCTTATTAGCCGCATGTAGAGTTACTATATAAGTTTTAAAGAAATCATAAATTAATGAGTAAAAAGTAAAGTTGTCGTTCTATAAAAAGTAAGAAAAAAAATTAATTCTTTTTTTTAACCTGCGTGTTCTTTATTGACGGAAAATTATAGTACGAGTATTATGGAAGAAGTCGATGATGAGAAAATATAAGACATGTGTATTAATCTTTTCTTATGCTATAACCTTTTGGTAATTAATTATTTGTTTTGTTCATGATTAATGTTCTAATTAGTGTAACATATTTTTGATTGTTAACATCTAAAATTGCTTTTAGATACTTTTTCGACTACAAAATTGTTGAATGACTAAAAAGTGTTTTTGTTCACTGTTTACAAGGTGTATGCGCCCCCCTATAAGTTTGACGGGTTGATATTTTAATAAAATTCACTAGTTTCAAAAACATTTTACAAGTTGCATAAATCTAAACTCTACTAAAAACATTAGTTTTGGAGTTTTAATTTATGGTCTCACGTGTTGTTTAACTGGGGTTGTGTTTCATGGCTTCTCCAGTTTGAAGATTTCCATTTGTACTTCTTATAACAGTTAAATTATTTGGCTTAGATGGTTTATGAACTCCATCTTGTACTTTTAAAAAGTGTTAGTCGCTCAGTCAATGTACAAACAACACTCTCTTCTTAAAATCAATTGTCTAAAAATAATAACAATTTTATTAAATCATTTCTCTTGATTCTTTTTGCAGCATAACCCCAGTTTAACTTGTCAACAATTAATTAATGGTCTTTTAAATTTTCAACATTAATCCATATGAAAGGTAAACTTTATCTAATATTTTTTATCTTTTTCAGTAATAACAATTAAATTGAATAAAAGAAAACGTGACATATTATATTAGAATCCGCAAAATTTTATTATCCAGACGGTATCACAGAAAAGAACAATAAGAAAAAAAAACACAAAAATTTATTTCTTTTCCATTCAATGTTGTCAATATTTCAATACACAAAAATTACCATAAATAGCAGTGTCCACAACCACCGTGTTACTTACAAATTGGGCCCCTACGTTATGGAGGAGGGGGCGCTGTTGGGGCGCTGTTCTGCCCATTTTGCCCAACAACGCCTCGACTACGGATGGTCTTATAATAGTTAAATTATTTCGCTTTCATCTTATAAAATCACATCTTTAATTCTTAAACATGTTTAATAGCTCAAAAGTCAAAGACAAACAACAACTCTCGTCCCAAATAATTGTCTCCAAAAAAATATATATATACAATTATTACTGCTTTCTCTTTATTACTTTTTGCAGAATAACAGTTTTACCTTTTAACTAGAGGATCCTAGTCATTAATTAATGTCTTCTTTAAGATTTGTAACATTAATTTTAACCAATATGAATATGATAAACTCGATCAAATTTATTTATCTTTTATAGTAATGAACAATTAAATTGAGATATCCAAAAGGAAAACGTAAATTATTAATTTAGAATGGAAGAATTATTATTAAAAGAAGGTATCAAGAAAGTATACAATAAGCAAAATAATTTTCATTATCACACAAAATTTCTTTCATTTTCATTCAATGTTGACAACTACTTTTCATTTTCACAAAACTTTACCTTAAATGCATGTCCACAACACATCGTTTACTTTTTACTATGTGGTGTATTTTTTACCACTTGCACTCATTTTCCCAAAGACTTTAACATCAGTTTGCGTGCTCTCTGAATCCGTGACACTACATGTGTTTCATGCATATGACTTAAGTAGACAATACACTCCAAAACCCAAGATTCTCCACTGACCAAAAAACACAATAAAAGAAATGTTGTACCATCGTATTTATTATTATTACTATTTCTTTCACTAACCTTTTTCTCCTTCACCGGATTCTGTCATGCTTCTCTGTTGTCATCATCGCCGCCGTAATTAACCAAACGTTATTATCTTACCTTATTTGTTTTACTAGGTTATCTTGTTGTTTAAATATATTTATATTTTTTCTTCTTATATATATATTGGAATTAGCTAAGGTTATTGTTTCTTATATATGTATGTTCTGTTTCATTGGATTATTTTGTAGTAGTAATTTATATAATTGTTGTGGGATTAGTTTATTGATTGTTTTTTATGTGTTGTTTAGAAGCTTTTTTGTGTTATGGAATTAGCTATGATTGTTGTTTGTTATGTTCTGCGTGGAATAAAAGCCATTTTCCGGAATTGATTCGACTCGTCTCGGCTCGAATTTGTATATTAGTGGAATATTTTTGGAGTTGTTGTACTGATATTTAGTAACTGTGTATACTGTATAGTAACTAGATGAATTTGCTTTTGATATTTGTAAGTTTCGAAGGGTGTTCGGAATCGTGTTTTGTGTTAGCTTATCTAATTACAGCATATGCACAAGGCTGATAATTAAAAGATAGTGTTTGACAAATCGTTTTAAGAAAAGTGATTATCTATGTTTTCTTAGAAAGAAACTCAGTTTTGAAAGAGCAAGTCAGTTTTTTGCAAACGCGATGTCAAACACCTCTTTATGTGTTGTTTAATTATGGTTAGAGTTGTTGAAGTGCTCTTGTGCACTAATTGTGTTGTTTGTAAGTTTGTTAATTTTGTGTATCGGTAGCTTGACTTAATCTTGTTTGTTACAGTAATGTGTTACTATGTTTGTGGTGGATTAGCGATAGTTTTATGGTGTTCTGTTTTTGTTATTTAGTCCATTTCCATGCAAGGATATTTGCTCTCGCCAATTATGGATAATAGCTTTATGTTTGTGGTTGATAAGTGTTAATTATGTGTGGATGAAGAATGTTCCAGATTATATATGCTAGATGGAAAATGGTAAAGAGATCACATTTGGCATATGATGAAATATAATATGTTTTTTTTTGGGTTGGAAGTTACATACTTGTAGCAACATGTTAGGTTTGTTCTCTTCTTAAAGCAAATAAAGCAACATGTTATTCCACCTTTTGCATCTTATCATTTACACATGTAATTGTTGAAATTTTCCCCTGTTTGTCCAAATGGAGCAAGTAAAAAATATGGTAATGCACTTTTTAGTAGCAACAAGATATTGTTCTTTTCCATTTATGTAATCGGTATAAGCAAATGAAAAAGGGATGATGTTTGTGTCTTTCATATTTTATGTTTTACAAATAAAAGTTTAATCCACTAACTGTGATGTGCCCGCCGCTTCTTATTTCCTGCCAACATTGCACCGCGTATACGTATATATTTTAACCAGTAAACTTTGCTCCCCTTGTTCACAGTAGGCATAATTTTCAGAAAATGCGAAGTTATGTTTCAATTTATTTATAACCAAGAAATGCATTATAATAGTTATAGTGGGCATGGTATTAATGACATTCATGTACATTTATGGGCTTTCCTATGTATTAACTTTTGGTTTCCTGCTAGTCATAGACTAATTATGACATGGTTCATCCTTTTGTTACATGGATAGAGGAATTCTTAATTTGAAACAGAGGCTTTAATTTTGTTTCTTTAGATGAACAAAAGTTAACTGCTAGTTGACCATTATTTTTCTGAAAACAAGTTGTATTAGTAATAGTGGAGTTCTGAGCTAGAACTGGAGATAGAGTGAGAATAATAAGTATGTAAATTATACTTTGTTATATGTATAGCCAACAGCCATCGAACATGACCGTGTCCTTATTGAGCAAGTGCCTAAATTTGTTGATTTTATCACAATAGAGTTCTGATGCTAATTTATTGTAAAATCCAGGAAAATAAACTTGCAACATTTTGCTTGTGCTTCTGAAAGGAATCATGAAGAGGAAGATTATACACCAGGACACACATCAGTTTGACCCACTGCGTAAGTTTCATAAAAACATTCCTTTGGTAATAAACTCAATGTTATTGAAGCCTGATCTTCATGTTATTGGCTTCTAAATCTTGAACTAGAAGCTACATACTAATAGGCCAAGTAGTAGCAAAATATATCGAATATTGATCAAAGGTCTCCTGTTAACAATTCAGACCATTCATCATGTTAATATCTACTATTCATGTCGTTTCTGATATGCTGAACAGCTTTTGAAGCATACTGGTGTGGATCATGGTTGCCTGTGGAGCGCTTACGAATAAGAAATGGTGTTGTTAGCATGTTTATAGTGAATAAAGAAGAGACAACCGAAGAAAACATTCCCATGTCAGACTTCCGAATAAGGTCAAGAAAAGCAAACTTGGCTGATTGTACATGCTTACTACGACCTGGAATAGACGTTTGTGTGAATACTATTTATCAACCACCAGATGAAGAATCAGACGATGAAGACTCAGAACCTGTAAGTTTGGTTTTTAGTCAAATGTAATACATAATATAACCGTGATGCTTATATATGCATTTTGCGTCTACTTTTACAGGTGTGGATTGATGCTAAAATAAACTCAGTAGAGAGGAAGCCTCATGAAGACAATAAATGTGAATGTGTATTCCATGTCAACATTTACATGAAGCAAGGTCCTGTTGGCCTGATAAAAAAAGCAATTATTAAAGATGTCAAAACATTAAATCTTGATCAGATATCGATTCTTCAAAAGCTTGACGGAAAGCCTATAGAAAATAAGCACTATCGCTGGAACCAATCTGAAGACTGCACTTCACGACGAATATTTAAACTATTTACTGGAAAGTTCTCCGCCGATATATCATGGTTAATTGTTACATCTATTTTCAAGCAACTTGTCTTTGATGTTAGCTCTGTCGAGAATCGCGTTGTGTATCAAATTTGGGACGGTGATGGTGAAAAGAGTTTGCCAGATTCTGAAAATCATTCAGGTGCTATTAATTTTGATTTTGAAAATGCAAATATGACACCTGTCCTTATTCCATTCAGTCAAGTTGACTCCCAAGAGGAAAAGAAAGATGCTAGTAACACCAATGAGTTAGCTTCATTGGCAACCTTTGATCTCATGGACTTGAGAAGGTCAAAGCGTAGAAACATTCAACCCGAACGCTATCTGGGTGATGATGACGTGTCAGAGTCAGAAGTTGACTTGTCTCGTGTTGGATTATACAGACCGAACAGTTCCAAATATGAAGAAGTCCCAGTGGCGTTTTCAATCCAAGATGACAATTCTTTCAATGATGAAAAGAAAATGGACTACGTAAGGAAAATCTACAAAGAAGAGGGTTATCTTGGAAAACAAAATGATACTAGCAAGTCAAAGGAAGTCAGAACAGAAGTTCCTTACAAACAAGATCGAGACGGACAAAGACACCCTTCATCGTCAGGCTCTAAACCCCGTTCATCAAGGCCTTACATATATGCTGATTCTTATAATCCTGAAGGTTCTGATGACGAAGTAGGAGATATTAGTGACATATGGGCTAAGTATTTTAAGATGCAGGGTTCATCCAAAATTCCGACAAGAAAATTTAAAGCTCCCGTTAGTCAATATGACGGTACAGGAGGTTTATGGAAGGGTAAGGGGGCAAGTAAGCGAAGCCGTTTCAAACGTGGTACTTCTGGGAAAGAGAGTATCTATGATTCAAGGACTTCCTTTAGAAAGTCAGTTTGTGCAAGTGTTTATCGAGAGTTAATGAGCAGGTGCATGAGGAATATAGATGCATCCATTAACCAAGAACAGCCAGCCGTTATTGATCAGTGGCATCAGTTTCAAACCGGGAAAGCTTTGGAACAAAGGGAGAAGAATGAGGAACCTTCAAAAAAAGAAAACGAGGAAGATGAAGACGAAGAGATGACAGAAGAGAAAGAACTCGATATGTTGTGGAAGGAGATGGAAATGGCACTGGCAACGACGTATCTAATGGAAGAATCAGAGGTCTGTTTTTTATAATTAGAGAATTAATGCATGATAAAACAGAACTTTATAATTACCTCTTTGTAAGATAAACGTTTTATTAAGGGAAATAAAATGGCAGTGGCTCATCGATATATACTGATATTCCAGTTAAACTTTCAGGGTCTCCACGATGAAGTGCCAAAATCTAATAGTCATGAGCAGAAGTGTCAACATGATTACAGACTCAACGAACAATTTGGGATTATTTGCAAATTATGTGGTCATGTGAGATCTGAAATAAAAGATGTCTCACCATCCTTTGTAAGTTAACATTTGAAATGTCTGATGCTACTTAATAGAGGTGACAAGATGGGTGGGTTGGGCAATGAGTCAAAATACAAGTATAAATCTTTGAATAAAATGCTTTTAGGAGGTTGGCAACTGAGATATATCCCAATGTGTGCGTTCTAATACAAAAATCGGGAGACTTTACAGTTTGACAAACTGGACCTGGTTGGTAGAAAAACGCAACCCAAATTGACCCTCTTGTAAATAAATTGGCCGAGATTGTCACCTCTACTTCATACACACTTCTACCTGTGTTATTCTTTCAGACTAATCTCAAATCCTTGAATACTCTTGTTTTAGCTTTTCTGTCCAAATTTTATTCATGTTGCACTTTTGAGTTTTTGATTTTAACCAAGATTATAATTTTCAATGTTATTTTTGTTTCATGGTTTTACAGTTGCCGGGCGTAGTCTGGACGCCTGGCAAAGAAACCCGCGCAGAAGAAGAAGCAGAGAATGATAAGCAAGACGTAGTAGATGTAGACACACGTCTAGAATTTGTTACCCGACCTGCTTCAACCAACATGTTTATATCAGACGATAAAGAGAATGAAAACGTGTGGGCCCTAATACCCAGCCTCAGAGAGAAACTACGGTTTCACCAAAAACGAGCATTTGAGTTTCTATGGCGAAATCTTGCTGGCGATATAGTTCCTTCAGAAATGGAGGAAGCCCGTAAGAAAAGAGGTGGATGTGTGATATCTCACACTCCAGGGGCTGGTAAAACGTTACTCATTATCTCATTTCTCGTTAGCTATTTGAAACTGTTCCCAGGGTCCCGTCCGTTAGTCCTTGCTCCAAAAACAACTCTGTATACATGGTACAAAGAAATAATTAAATGGAAAATTCCAATCCCGGTGTACCAAATCCACGGTGGTCAGACATACAGAGAAGAAGTTCTCAGGAACAAACTGAAACTAGCTCCCGGTCTTCCTCGTAACCAAGATGTGATGCACGTTTTGGACTGTTTAGAGAAAATACAAAAATGGCTCACAACTCCAAGCGTCCTCCTTATGGGTTACACTTCCTTTCTAACACTCACGCGTGAAGATTCAAATTACGCTCACAGACAATACATGGCCAAAGTACTTCGACAATGTCCAGGAATTGTGATTCTAGATGAAGGACATAACCCAAGAAGCACAAAGTCTAGGCTAAGGAAAGCTTTAATGAAAGTAGACACCCCGTTACGAGTCCTTCTATCCGGTACACTGTTTCAGAACAACTTTGGTGAATATTTCAACACTCTCACCTTAGCCAGGCCACGTTTTGTAAACGAGGTACTCAAGAAACTAGACCCAAAGTTCAAGAAAAGAAAGAAAGGAGTTATATCAAAATTCTCACTTGAAAACCGAGCAAGAAAGCTGTTTGTTACCAGGATAGGCGAGCAAATAAACTCAAACGTTCAAAAGGATAGACAACAAGGATTAAATGTTCTAAGAAGTTTAACAAGTAAGTTTATCGATAATTACGAAGGTGGAAGCGCTGAAAATCTTCCGGGGTTACAATGTTATACTCTCATGATGAAATCGACAACAGTTCAACAAGATATCCTTAATAAGCTTCAAGAACAACGACCCATTTACAAAGGTTTCCCGCTAGAACTTGAGCTCTTGATCACACTTGGGTCGATACATCCGTGGTTGATACAAACTACCGCATGTGCAAGTCAGTATTTCAACGAAGATGAACTCCGGGCCCTTGATAGTCTCAAATTTGACCTTAAACTCGGTTCAAAAGTCAGATTTGTTATGAGCTTAGTCCCCCGTTGTCTTCTCAGAAAGGAAAAAGTATTAATCTTTTGCCACAACATTGCTCCAATCAACCTGTTTGTAGAAACATTCAATCGTTTCTACGGGTGGAAAAAGGGCGTAGAAGTTCTAGTTCTTCAAGGTGATCTCGAGTTGTTTGAAAGAGGAAGAGTGATGGATAAATTTGAAGAACCGGGTGGGCCATCAAAAGTCATGTTGGCATCAATCAATGCTTGTGCTGAAGGAATTAGTTTGACAGCAGCTTCACGTGTGATCTTGTTGGATTCTGAATGGAACCCTTCTAAAAGCAAACAAGCTATCGCTCGTGCTTTCAGGCCTGGTCAAGATAAGGTGGTTTATGTGTACCAGTTGCTTGCCCAGGGGACTTTAGAAGAAGAGAAACATAGCAGGACTACTTGGAAAGAATGGGTGTCGAGTATGATATTCAGTGAAGAACTTGTGGAAGATCCTTCTCATTGGCAAGCCCCCAAGATTGAAGATGAGTTGTTGGCTGAGATTGTGGAAGAGGATCGAGCATCATTGTTCCATGCGATTATGAAGAACGAGAAGGCCTCAAATACTGTGGTTCGAGGTCGAGAGTAATATCAGTTTCCGGTTTTATTTATGGTCGAGTAAGTACTCCCTCCGTCCCAAAATGAGCTGTATCAGCTCCTAGTGTTTAACTTATGTGCAAGTTTCATTAAGCGTTTAGCTGCTTGTGTTTAACTTATGTGTAAGACTGTAAGTTCTATTAAGCGTTTAGCTTATTGGTGTTTTAGTCATCCTCTGAATCGTACTGTAAAATACTTAATAAACGATTGTCGCTTCATGTCTGCTGATTTGGATGAATGTCGGATTTGTTGTTGATTACTGTGAGTCTTTGATAGATCATGATGTTATATTATGTTTTGATCAGAATCAAACCTATTTGTTGTTAATTGTGAAATTGTTCTTTTTTTTTTTTTTTTTTGAACATTAATTGTGAAATTGTTCTTAGTATTTGCTGGTTTAAGAAAGAAAAACAAATACAGCAAGTATTGCTGTAGTCAAATAAGCTTACCTAAATTGTTTAGTACTCTATAATTCTTATTACAGTTAATGTGATGACATTGATATCCACTTTGCTTAACGTACTAGACTAGTGTTAATGACTGAATCTAGTTTCTTTATGTTAAAAACTGGCTCTTGGAAAATAGGTTCTTACGATCAGGGTAATACTGTCTAATAGTTGGCGTCTCTAAGTGTCACATGGCCTCAAGCCCTAACCTGATTGGCTAAGAGTCGGTGACCATAACCTCTTCCCTTTTGGCGTCTATCCAGGGCTGGGGCATCCGGCTTCACCACCATGGGGCATTTCAAGCATATACAAAAAAATGTATGTTACAGCCATAAAATGCTTAAAACCTTCTTATGGTTACGACCATATCATACTTTGGCAAGCCATGTGCCCACAAACATGGTCCTATGCCAGGCCTCACCATTTTCTCTTGTAAATCTTGTCTCAAATCATATCTTTGTTCATAAACAAGAACTTGTCCTACATGTATATCTTATAAAAAACACTTGTAGCCAAGGGCGGCAAGAGCTCTGGTAATACGTTGTATTTCTTTGACAACAATGACATTAATATCCGCTTTCGTTAACGAAATTAGTGTTAATGACTTTGAATCTAGTTGCTTTATGTTGAAAACTGTGGAAATAGGTTCTTACGATCAACGTAATACTGTCTAATAGAAATGGGTTGGCGTCTTTTAGTGTCACATGCCCACACGCCGTAACCTAATCGGCTAAGAGTCAATGAAAATAACCTCTTCCTTTTTGGCGTCTATCCAGGGTCGGGGCATTCGGCTTCATCACCTTGGCCATTTCAAGCACAAACAAAATTATGTGTGTTACGACCATAAACGGCTTAAAACCTTCATATGGTTACGACCATATTATAGGTGAACAACTAGTATATTCACGCAACTGACATAAGTATTGAGAAAAGTGGCATACAATAATAGATAAAGTAACTAGAGTAATAATTTATGTCACTTGTAACATAATAAAAACAATTTTGTGAAATTTATAAGATGTTTTTCGGTCAATTTGAAATATCAAATAATCCTTCCAACAATCAAATATGTAAATCTAACTAAAAAATAAATAAATAAATAAATAAAATTCGAAAGAGTTGTACTTTCAGCTTTCTTGCTTCCTACATCATTTTTGTCTATAAATAAGAATCAATATATACTTAAAGGGCCAATCCCGTAAAACAAACAACTTAAGGACCAAAACATAAAACAAATATACAAACAGCCAAACAGGTGTACTACGTAAAAAGTAAAACCTCATTTCCCTCGGCGGCTACATTCTCCGACGACCGGCGAACCACTCAACTTCTAGGTTTCTTTGATTTTAACCTAATTTTATATACTAGTTTTTGTTGACTGCTCATTATAACATCTAGGTTGTTTTTGTAGTGGTGATGTAAATCATATGAAATTTATTTGTTTTTTTAGTTTGAGTTTGTTATGATTTATGGAATTAGGGCTTGTTTTTGTTATGGTTTGTAGGTTTAGGAATGAAAGAAATGGTATCATATGCATTGTAGGTGTTTGGTTTATTAGGTAAGGAGTGAAAATATATAGTTGATATATGGCCAATACGCTATTGTCTTCTGTTATATATTTGTGCGCTGCGTAAACTTAATAACAATGAATTTTGGTAGCTGGTTGCTATTGTTTGGTGGAGTATATCTTATTGAATAGTGGAGTATATGTTAAGGAAGTTTGTTTTTATTAGGTTTTCAGTGATGAATTTATATTACCTTATGAAATGCTATGCTGGAACTATCAGCTTATGTTGGGTTCATATTTTCACAACCAAGAGACTGTTATAATTGACAAATTATGCTAGTGTGAAAAAACTTGATATATTAACCAATACGGAAGCAACAGTCTCTTTTATTGGTATCTGAAAAAACAGCCATTAATAGTATGTGTGGGTTTTTGGCTAGGCTCGAAAAAACCAGATATCGCATTCAAAAGTCATCCACGAATTTACTACTATTTTTGGGCTTTGCCCGTTGTACTAACACGAGCCAATGGAGTCCGACTTATATTAACCAACATTTACCAATTTTTATCTGGATTGGACATGTTAATGATTCACCATATCGTTGTGCTGAACCATAAACTCGCCCAAGCCAAATGATGTCTCGGTAATTGGTTGTGGCGTAATGGGTTTCATTGGGTTAATCGGCTAAACTCAAAATGATTAGTATGTTTATGGATTAGGTTTGGATGATACAATTGGTTTCCAATCCAGTCAAAACCTACACCTATTATTGAGTATTGTTCTATTTTATTTTTCAAGGAGATTGGCGTTCTCTTATTGTTTAATATGCTTGGGGATGTTTAGACTACCTTACTTTGTTTTGTGTTGGTCCTATGATTGTGAGAAGATTTGCAAAATATGAGTTGACATATTACCTGCATTGTACTTCATAGTTCCAGCATTGGTTTTATGAAACCTAACCATAGGTTTTTAGACTTAAACTCCTGCATTGTGCTTCATTGTTACCTGCATTGTACTCCATTGTTACATCATCTGTTATATCCAATTAAACGGCTTAGTTTTTAGACTTAAACTTCTAAAGGGTCCATGTAGAATCAAATGAAATTAATCATTATTTTCAGTTGATTCAGTTGCCTCTCAGTTAGATTTGCACAAATAGGCTATACCTTGAGCCCAGTCCCGGCCCAAAATATCGACCCATATGCTCAAATCGGGTTACTTTGGGTTCTCATTATGTGTTTATTGCTCTATCTAGACTCTGGACAATGCATGTATTTCTGATAATAGGCCAAGATGCTTTTGGTGGGATTTGATTTTACCGAAACTGAATATATACTTGGCTGGCCCATTCAATAGTTTTTAGAAGTTGGGTGGTCATAATGAGAAAAGTTGAATAGTTGTTCATTATCCTGTAGAATTCTTATCTTACATAAGGAGTAAAAGTAGTGTTGTCCATCACAGAAAAGGTCATAGGTCCATATTTGGTGAGTTGTGTGGATTATCGTGGTTTATAATTTCACAGGCTTGTATTCCATGTTTAACTCTGCCATTACATGTTCGTGTCCATGCGCCAAATTAATCATTGTGTGGTTTTATGTGTCAAAATAGAAAACGATCACTGTGCAAATGGCTGATTTAATAGTGTTTTTACTCAATGATATTAAACACACGTTGCTGCTAATAAAGGTAAATATTTGAAATGTCTAGTCTCTTCGGTGTGTTGCGATGATCAAATTGTGATAATCTCCATATATTTTTTCTTATAATCACGAATCTAAGAAGCATGCTTATTTGTGAACTTTTACTTGTTTCTTGTTTGTATTGAGAAGCAATTCAGGTTTGATTAATGATCTGATCCAGTTGAGTTTCTCGAGTTCTTAAATCTTTTCTTTATTTAATTTGACTACAGGTTTGATTTACAAAGGGGATGATGAATTTTGCAGCTTCTTTGTGTAGAAGATTGACTGTTAGTGATTTAGCTACAAAGATTCCTGTCTACAGTTCTGCAAGCGGTATATAACTCTTCTTACCCTTGTTATACCTTTCATCATTCCATATATCTCTTGTACATCTGCATTAGTTCTGATAACCATTTTACCAAATCTTAGATGTTTCTGGAGAGGGACTAAGCATGGTGTTCAGGCGCTGGGCTACCAAAAAAACAGCAGGATCAACAAAGAATGACGTGATTCAAAGCCTAAGTTTCTTGGGGTCAAGAAGTTCGGTGGTGAGGTCAGACTCGTGTAACCCATTTCTTACATAATTATCAACTCTTTTATCATGTTTTATCTAACGTATGAGAAATTAGGTGTCTTTTGGTTTGTAGACAAGTGGAATGGGAATCGATACAGATTTTAAATAAAAACTATAGTTTTTTTTTTTCTTTTTCAAAATAGGGATCTTAATTGAAGTTATTTTTTTCATAACATAAAGGAAGACCGAGATAGAATGAATAGTGTTTCCCACTTGAATATTATGTAATAAATTACCTTTTGGTCGGTTTTGATTCCATGGGTTTTATTCCCATCTTTTCATCTTCAACAGTAAACTAAATAAACTTTATTAACCGTCAAGAGTCATATTTTTATGCCAAAACCCGTCAAACAATTTGTTGCTAATAGTTATAAGCTCGCCGCTCGCGATAAGGTCTTCCAGATTTTTCTTCATATAATCATCTTTCAGGTCCCTTTTTATCTTGCAAACAAAAAGTTTTTTAATTCTGGATACCAGAGTACAGTATCCAAATAGGCGCAATATTCTAATATAAGTTAATATATCTGTTGAAACCATTAAAGTTTGCAGTAACTTGGCATTACTCTCATTGTAATATAGAGTTGGCAAATGGCAAGATGAGTGTACTTGGCATTACTCTCATTGTAATCTGTGAAAAAGTGAATTTTATATATAAACAAATGTCCTTACGTCAAGCCCGGGCAGAGTCCAAAGGACATTCCCCTTTGAAAACTGACGAAATGGATCCAAACACAAATAATCTAAACTATAGCAAGTTACAGTGAAATTTGCATTCTAGAATGTTACTCTCTAAACAATAACCTTCATCTACCAACTTTGTAGAATAGCACTGATGAACTTCTAACCATGCATATATATCAGGGATGTTTGGGTTAAGCCTTTTTTAAGTAGTGAATAACTTATTGTATCTTGGAAAAAGCTATTAAGCCCTTGAAAACGTGTTTGGTTAAGCTTATGTTATAAGGCCTGTATCATTTTTGAGAAGGAAATAAGCTACTCCAATAAGCATAAACCCTTTGATTGCGGACTTTTAGGAACACATAAGCTCTTAACACCCCCTCAGTCAGCAACAACTGTTCTTTATTTCTGAACATTCTGTTGTAGGACGTTAAATGCGTTAATAGACATTTGGTGAATATGAATTCATTTTTGAGCTCTTTATTAGAAGATTTGAGTTTGCAATATTTGACATAGTCTAGTGTTGACTTGTACAGAGAGTGATACCTGGGAATATAATTGTCAGACAAAGAGGCACTCGTTTTCACCCTGGAGATTATGTTGGAATTGGTAAAGATCATACACTCTACGCCTTGAAAGAAGGCTCTGTGAAGTTTGAACGCCATAAGCTGAGTGGACGCAAGTGGGTCCATGTCGAACCTAAAGAAGGCCACGTGATTCACCCAATTTACTCAAAAATTGCTGCATCTGAGCCAAATCCCACAGCTTAAATGGGGCCTCATAGTCCTCGTATTTTATAGATCTTGTTAAAATATTTCAGGATTTAAAGATTTCCTAGCTGATTTTGTTGACCAAACCATGAAAGCATTAGCAGGCGCTTTTGTATGATGAGAACTCCGCTGAAATTCATAGAAAGTTCGTCGATTGCTTGCAACTTGGCAAGTGTTTTTTAATTAATGCCTTTAAAAACCGTCTAATTTGTTATATCATTCAAGGCTATCTCGGCCAAAGTATCCAAATGCCCAACCGATATCCCGGAAGGACATGTATCAGTATGGCGCAGAACCCTACAAAAGTGTTTAAAATGGCAGTGGTTCCTCATAAAGTCAACCCAACAACAAATGGTTAGTGAAAGTGGCTTGGTTTGGTTTTAGGATGTAATCACCTTTGAATGTAGTCATGAACAAGTCACTAGTTGTCTGTTGTTTATATATGTTGCTTGGTCAAAACAAAATAACATGGACTAGATTTTTTGTTAGTTTATATGTACCAACATGGATAAGAAGTTTAGTTTGATCATATATCTTTGTTAACGTTCATCGATATATCCCTATGCGCTCCTAAAAGTTTGTTTATGCTCACATAGTACAATTGTACATATTACATACCCTCTTCAAGACACTCTGGCTTCCATAGCCTCCAATTTGACAGTATTCTACTCATGACTACCTCTGTTGGTTCATAACCAAACACACACGTCCTGATGTCCTAAATCTTTTATCTACACAATTATATGCAATCAATTTGAGATTTTATAAAATGCTTCAAATATGCAACAAATACAGTTACAAAAGTACATGCTAGGCTTTCGCTCTACAGTTTATACTTTTTGCCAATTAAAATTTAGCTAGTTTTTCTAGTTGTTAAAATTAAAGATCATTGACCGAAATGAGAAATAGACAAGTTACCCAACTAAACTTAAGTCTACAGACATCATATACGAATATCCCATAAGAGATGCTTTCACTATTTTTTATTTTTACCGGCAAAGATTTATTAAACAAGACTAGCAAGTACCTAGCACAAAATTACATTGGTTTTGTAAGCCAATCCGGCCAAATTAAATGACTAGAACCTCTACTATTTAACCAAGAAAAAGAGCAAAAACGAATATTATCAAATAAATCACATTTCCTCATTGCGTTGAGAGATGAGTGTGATCGAGTTCCGATACTTCCAAATAAGCCACCAAGTGGACACGGCTATCATTTGAATGCGCTTCTTGACATCGTTTGAAACCCGGATGTTATCAAACTAAGACTCCCAATCCGAGCGGGAGTGTAACGAAGGGATATTCAAGTCAACCCAAACATGAACCAAACGTCATATATTTGACGTGACATCACACGAATAGAAAATATGATCATTGGTCTCCCTACCATTACTACAAACTGGACAATCAATAGAATGAATATCCAACCCTCGTCTTGAAAGATTCGGACGATGAGGGAGCCTATCCAATCTCATCCTCCAAATGAAAATATTCACCATTGCACATGTATGCATCGCAAAACATACTTCCTCATCTATCCAACTCATCCTCCAAATGAAAATATTCACCATTGCACATGTATGCATCACAAAACATACTTTGTAAGTTTGTAGTTGTATCTGCAATACATTTTAGAGCGGTTTTTATCCACATGTTTATTATTCTTCCAAAAGCAAGACACTTGAGTGCTTCACGAAGCCATATCCAACAAAACCATAGGATTTGATTTGCAGAACAGCGCGGTTCGGTAACATTAAAGAATCTGATGATCAAACCTTGAGCATACATTTAGCTTCTGAAGTTTTTGACCTGTTGTGAAACTTCATTCTATCCCAATAATCAGTACTATACTTGTAAATGTTTACATTCGGCTCGAAACAGAAATTTGTTTCGTTAACTCATTAGGGGCTCTTTTCATGTAACTCGTGAAAAAGAATTATTATTAATTAGAATTTTGCTAGTGTACCACCATCTCTTTTACCAGAATAAAAATGAAAGTAAAAATCTCGATACTATCATGCATAACATATACCATTGTGTTAAGAAACATTTAAGCTAGTCCATCTAAGAGTACATCATGCTTCAATAGCTAAACAATTTATATATCTACCAATTTTAAGTCGAAATTTGAATTTACAAGTATAGTACTGAACTACTGATTATACAAGCAAAACAGCTTGGCTTTGTCCCACATCGGCTGCTTGAAGGAAACAAGAGAATCATAAAGGATTATATAAGCAAAGCAACTTGGCTTGTTAAAATCATGCAGCCATGTGTTGAGCACAAAGCGAACTATTCTTTCGCCTTTTACTAAAGAATACCGTGTGCTCTACATGTAAAATGGCATACCTTAATTTTTGGAGAGTCCCTTTTTATGTGAGGGCTCCAACCAAACTTTTAATTCAAAATTATAAGCATATACCTCAAAGTTTTGAGCTTTTTGGGCATTTGTAATCATGATTTAGCGTGGCTACTTAAATTTTGAAAAAGAAGTTTTTAATAAACATAATTAAGTTTATTGGCTTTCAATTTGCCTGTATAAAATGATGTTTAAAAAACCAAAACTTGCTGCAAAAAACCATACGTGTACTTTACGTTCTGTGTGCATCACTTAAGATGTTAACTTAAGAGACTCATGTTAATTTGACATATTCACGAATCGTTTGCTTGAAAATGCTTTATCAGATTTCATATGTTCACACTATGCCATAACCATAAGAGCTCTAGGTGTAGTGAGCAAGTGAAGTTACTTATTTTAGGCTTACGGGGTGACACATTACTTTAACAAACCTCAACAACTAACCTCTCATCACTCACAACTAACCTCAACTTACTCATTTGAGGCCCACCACTTACAACTTTATTTATTTTTTATTCAAATTTCCAAATAAACTAAATTCATTTCATTAAAAATAAAAATACAATATAACACAATAAAAAATATACGAAACGTAAAATAACGATACGGTAAAAAAAACCGCAACTTAATAAATACATCAAATTATAACGAAACTAATTATTCGGATTCTGTTGTTGAATTTGTTCTCATCGATGTCGTTGCCAAACATGCTCGATGAGACATCGTTGAAGCTTTGCGTGTTTGCGTTTGTCATGTAGGTCTTTGGCTTTTCTTCTTTGCACTGCGCAACGCTCAATCCATGTCTGTTGTAAATTTTGTTGCGGAGAAATATACATTTCGCTAGCTTCGGATATCGCAAATTTTTGATCTTTCAAAATCATGTTATGCATTATGATGCACGAGTACATGATTCTCCGTAACTTGCCCACAGTAAATGCACGCGCCGGTTGGACAATAATATGACAACATCCTTAGAGGACACCAAAAGCTCTTTCGATATCTTTTCGAGCACTTTCTTGTTTCGCTTTAAATACGGCATTTTTTGGGTTATTTGCAACCGTAAATGATTTGACAAAAGATGCCCACTCTGGGTAAATTCCGTCAGCTAGATAATACCCATGGTTTAATGTACGCCCGTATACTTCAAGCGGAACCTCAGGGGCGATGTCATCAAGCAGGTCGTAGAATAACGAAGAATTATTCAAAACGATAAGATTGTTATTCGTACCCGCTACCCCAAAAAATGCATGCCAAATCCACAAGTCGTATGACGCAACGGCTTTAAGCATTATAGTTTGATACTTTTTATCACCTCTATGAAATTGGTCTTGCCATTCTTTCGGACAATTTTTCCATTCCCAGTGCATATAATCGATGCTTCCTAACATTCCCGGTATCTTATGAACCATGTGCGTGGTATAAGTTGCGAATGTCATCCTCGTCTGGTTTTCTTAAAAACTCCTTTGCATACAACTAGATTATGCACATAGTAAAAAAATCTAGACAATCGCGTGCACAGTGTTCCCCTATTTGTAAATACTCATCTAATGCATCAGCTGCTATCCCGTAAGCCAATTGGCGTAGGGCACATGTGGATTTCATAATCACACTAAAACTCATTACACCCGTAGCATTGGGTCGGACACTAAAGAAATCAAAATGCTTGGGAAGAGGATGATGAGTTTGAATATATGTTTCAATACCATGTACTATTTCTAAAAATAGTTTACGGCTCATACGAAAGTGACGCCTAAAATTTTCGTCCGTATATTTTGGGTTGTCACCAAAATAGTCAGCCATTAGACGTTCTTCAGCAATTTGACGTTCACGGGGGATGTATCTACGGTGGCATGAAGGTCCGGCTTCTTGTTGTTGCAACGATTGCTCGAACTCAAACTCTTGAAGAATCATCTCTAGCTCCGCTAGCTCTTCAAGATCACTTTCACCAAAATAAGATGATTCGCTCATGTTTCTTGCTTATATGTATAAGTGTTTTGAATGGTGAATGTTGTGTAGAATTTGATTGAAATGTGTAATATTTATAGTGTAAAATATGTGTGTTTTTAAGAGAAAAAAGAAGTTAACGTTTTAATTTTAATCCGTTTCACAACGGATCCCTGCCACATTTTCTGAAAATAGTACAAATATTACCCTCGCCGTGCAGACGACGAGGGTTAAAGTGGCGAGAAAAAACAAGGGGGCGGTGTGGTGGCGAGGCACAACGAAGGTGCAAGCGTGGCACGACGAGGAGCAACGAAGATTACACCGGGTGCTCTAAGGCTTGTCAGAGTGGACTGAAAAATATCGGTCGAGTGATATGGGTGACCGATTTCAATATCGGTCGAGGTTCAAAAAAAAAACAATCGGTCTAATTTACTACCGATTCTATATACACATATAAATTCAAAAAATCTAACCATTCGCTAATTAAAAAATAATAATAATAATAATAAATAAAAATAAATAAATAAATAAATAAATAAATAAATAACACTTTACCACTTTAAAACCTTATAAATACCAACCTCAAACACACACTTCTAAACACACAATTTCAAACACAATTCAAACAACTTCTCATCCATATTCACCATGTCAAAAAAATAAAATAAAATACTCCCACATCAAAAGACCGACGATCCCGACTACCCCAAAATGCCCCGAATTTGAATTTCTCGCCAGAAAACAACTTCGAATTAACGGGCATAACACCACCACAAAATTGGGGTATTCGCTTTCGTGCACCCGCTTTTGAATATACATCACGACTACCACAACCGAATCAAAATCAAAACCCGTTTTACGTTAATCGTCCATATGTCAATCCATCTCGTCCTAATATGGATTATCACCAAGAACCAAGTGGGTCGTCGTATCGTCCTAACATGGATTTCTTGCATTCTTCCCAACCGTAACAAGATTATTCCCCGCTTCGTAGTGCTAATCTTGAAATGGATTTGGAGGATTATATGGCAGACTATCCGTGTAAGATCCTGTGAAAAACCCTTGTAATCAATCTTAGTGATTAATAATAATCTCGTATTACTATTTCCTAACGCCTATTTTTGCTAGAAATTTAAACTTTTCGTTATTGTTATTAGTAGCAATGCATTATATATATATATATATATATATATATATATATATATATATATTAAACACACCGACGCTAGAGATTATATTTCCTACGCAACAACACGTTTACACAACGACAAGTAATCATATTCGTCTAGTTCATTCACTACACTTAATCAAAGTTAATATCACATAATTCTATTTAACTAAAACACAAACACTAACAATAATCTTAATCCTAAACTACCACTACAAAACAATTGGACCCTTATTTGATCGGCCCAACAACAACATCCACTAAACCCTAATAACACTAACCCATCGAGTTAGCCAACCCAAATAATCGTCACAGCCCACTCAACCCACTTATTTCTAATTGTTGCATTTCTTTGCTTCCTTTCCTTCTCACCCGATCGATACAACATTCATTCAAGAACTCATGCAAATCTTAAATGTCGAACATAACCATTATACATTTTAACCAATAAAACCCAACTCAAACATCACAACCCACCATCACCACGACATCAAAACTGTTTCATTAACCCATCTTTATTTTTCTTTCTTGCTTGCTCTTAATACCCGCTCGTTACCCACTTTCCAAAAACTCAACATTATTATTTATGGCTAGCACGACTTTCGTTTAATATTTCACATTCAAACGTACCACGTAACTAACTAATGCAATATCAAAAACCCAACTAGAGATGGCAATTAGTAACTCGACGCTGAACACATTTTGGTTGTACTCATTTCGACTCAAATATAGCATCAAAGACCTCTACACAAAACGCATTCATACTACAACAAATTCCCACAACTTACTAACAATATTACCAAGTAAATGTGATAATCTAAATACAAAATAAACAAGAAACAAGATTTGTAGCTAAGAAACTCCAACTTGTGCTAATATGTGAGAACCGAATGAAACAAGAAGCTTACAAAGACTAGAAGCCAAAATCCCAACCAACCACACACGTTTTACACCTAAACTAACATACCATCACACAAGTGTCTTCTATCCACAGTGCTCTCAAATCATTGGTCAAGAAGTCAAGCAAGTTGAAGATATTTTTCTTATATAAGTCACCTCCATTCGAACTCTTCTATCACACATCATTTTCTATCAAAGTCACCATATTCCTTAAACATCAAAACCATTTTCTGTCGAGAACTTGGAAGCAAACCTAATCAAGTCAAATCATATAATAACCATTCTAACACACTGCCTCTTCTTTGTGTTTCATTCGAACCCCACAACCTCTTTCACACTCATTTCACAATCAAGATACTTTCATTTAAACCTACCTTTGTTCGACCGAGAGCTTAACCAGTTTAGGAGTAAGAGAGTCCAAAGCAAGTGGGTTGTTCATTTCGTGTTCCATCCTACAAGCCTTAAGTCTCTACCACCTTTCTCAAAGGTGTTGTAAGTCTTCTCATTCCCTTTTAAATATATATCTCATACTCACTTGCATGCACAACCCATGTTACATTCGAACTTACCATACAGTCACTAATCTTTCTCACAGTTAACACATGAGCACGACCTTGCATTATTTTGTTAAACACTAAATCGAACATGGCAACTTGTCATTAATATACACGCATCATTATACTCGAACATGTACGTAGTCGTCTCATGCAAACCTGTATGTACTACGCTATATATATAAAATAAGTACAAGCTAAAACATGCTACGTATATATATAAATAAAAACAGTCCCAAGTTGGTCTCCAAAATAACCTCATATCTCGCTAAATAAGTTAACGACCATATCCTATCGTGACACGACTTAATATACCACGTAACCGACGACACTTTTCATTTAGATAATCTTTAAACACACTCAAGTATCGACCTTAAAAATGAACCCTTTTAATGCGATCGGACCATGTAAACACAAAGAAAATCTAACTAAACATTTCAACTAAAAAGAACTCTTCGACATAGCTAATTAGGGACTTGTTTACTTCGGATCCACAAACATAACACCTATACATTTTCACTCAACTCGACATTATACATGTGAAACAATATTTTTCATTTTCTAAGATCCCTCTCATAACCCCGTCTCGACACCCAAAATAATTCCTTTTAATGCTACTCGACAAGTGCAAGTACTTAGAAAAATTACATGGCATATTTCACAAATTTACTTCACTCGACCAAGCCAGAAACTACCACTTTATTTTTAAAATCTCGTATATAATATATCTATATTTTTATATCACTCGATCGACAAGCTAGCAAACTATAATTTTCATGTTCTAAATTCGACCCCATAAACTTGTTACCACGCTCAAAATATTTCATTCTAATCGACCATCACTAGTAACTAGCAACTATTTTCAGAAAATTAGTATAACATTCGGTTTGGGCCAAAGTCAAGCCCAACAAGGATTTTCGATAACAAGGTCCAACAGGCCCGTACAATATATTTTTAGAATCCTAAAAATAGCCCAAATCTAAGCCCAAAACAGTTTTCACGCCCTCGCCTCTAAATTTGTTAACGGACCTTAAACCAATTCGTTAATCGGCCCAATAAGGTAAAAATAATCTCATTTCTGGAATAAACACTTGAAATAAGTTAAAATAAACTTAATAAAGTTATAGAAATTTTCAGAATATTTTTCCCGTCATTTTTATGCAAAAAGGACTAAAAATGTAACGCGACTTAACCGAAAAGGACTAAAACTGCCAAACCTAGAAACTAAAGGACTGAAGCTGTGAAAACAGTTGTAAAGGACTTAACTTGACATACCTTTGAACTTCAAGCCTTATATGGACATCTGGACAATTATTGGACTATTATTGGACTATGGACTGAATAAGGACTAACGACGTAACGCAAACCACGGTTAGGGTAGAAAATGTAAAATCTGGAAAGATCAAGGACCAACTGTTATAACTTTTCATTCTTATCTTCTTTTTCATTTTTGCACCATATCTTTACTTCATATGTATATTTGCATATTAGTATTAGCGATAGAAATATTTCATATTAATATCTTAATTACTCGTTGAAGATACGATCTTACGAGAGTACGAGCACCATAATCATATAACATCTTCATTCTCAACGATTAGATCGTTGAATATCATTAGTTAATCATCATCCACCACTCATACACACACACCACTAGAAATTAGTAAGATTCTCAGTTATTTATATATTTACCAGGTTCTATATCGAAGTTGTTATAATCACCTCTGAATTTATTTTCATCATCATCAATAGCGCTTAAGGTGAGTCATGGCCTCACTTTTTAAACTCTTTATACTTTTTAAACTCCGTGAGGGGGATACATGCTATAAACTGATCACAAGTATTTTTCCTGTATGCTACCTGACTTGATATATGCCTAAGTTACCATATTGCCACAAGACCCTTTTATCATGAGCCATTAATCACTGCGGTGAACGCGAATATAATGAATAGATCTATTAGAGGACTGACAACCTATCCCACTAATACTAGGACGGAATGCTTTTTGCTAGTCGTATTAGTCGCGATGCATTATATTTGAGAAAAATAGGAATTGGCAAATCACCTATTACACGAGGGCAAAATCTTCATCATTAATTTGATGATCACCTCCGTTTATGCGGTACTTTGTTAACGTTTGCGTGTCATGAGACTTAGGGCAATATATGAACTGCGATATCAATTTTTAAACTGATTGTATCTCAAAATACAATCTTACTTGTGAATCAAACTGATATTTAAATTACAAACTCCATGATTTCACTCAACATTATGTTGACTTTTAAGCATGTATCTCAGGGAACTAGAGGAGCACGGCAAGGCATGGAGCAGGCATACCCTATCTTCAATAAATGGTGTAAAATAAGTTGTAATTCAGTTAAAATAATGTTTTCTTGAAGGAACCTTAGCACTCTGATGTAATGTATTATAACTGAATTTGTATTATGGACCTATGTAAATTAAAAATGCCATCTTAGGCTGTTTTCTTATGGTTTTGTTTTCGATCCTCACCGTAACACCCAGATTAATCTTCCGCTGCTATGTTTACAATTTGGGGGTGTTATAGTTTGGTATCAGAGCTTCGGTTATAGAGAACCAAATGTTTTTTTTAAACGTTGGAATATAACTACATTTTTTTCAAACAAATTAATTATACACCATGATACCTTAAACTCTCCATGCCTGCTTGCTGCCGTGCTCGGTATGTTATTCGTTAGAATTATCTTATATAAGCCTCTGCATACTTGATAGTTACTTTGCACGACTAGATCATCTTATGCTTATAATACACCACTTGATGTTAGTAAGTTACTTATTTTACTATATATGGATTATTACAGTATTATGTCGTTTATCACCCACTTTAGTGTATCATCGGAGCCGGACTCCGAGGGATCACTAGCATCAGTCACGTCCCCCGTACTTCCCGATGCTGTAGTACCAGAGATTGTGCCCGACGCGATTGAGCCCTTTGTAGAGGGTAGAGCCGCCGACATATCTTTATTAGATGACCCCCATGTGCCAGTTTTGCCAGCACCTACGTTACCACCACATTTTGTCTATGATACCTACTCTCCTTTCTATATACCACCCCCTGACGACTTGTACTATGAGAGTCAGCAATGGCTCCCTGCTGATGATTTACCCGAGCCCCATCATGTTGCACCACCATCACTACCTGACCATGTGCTTGACATACATTCCCAGACATATCCACTACCACCTCGACAGCGGGATCCGATTCCTGCAGAGGTATTCCTTCATCGAGTAGACGTCGCATCTCAGACCAGATACATCCATCCTCACCCTCACTACCTTACCCTCCTGGTTTCACTCCCCCGGCTCAGACCCATGATGCTTGGGAAGGATTTAGACCAGTAGTCACCCACACCCTTATCCCATCCACAGTAGTGACACGACTTGAGAGTCACGGAGAGCAGATCGAGTCACTTCTTCGGATGATCGACCATGTGCCATTGGATTCCCCAGGGACTATCAGCGATACTCTGCATAGGTTGGCTTCCAACAGAGCAGTGATACAGCAGTGCCTGAGACAGATGCAGACAGACTTGGCAGATACCCGATCCCACGCGATATCCATACGTAGAGAGGGCCAAGACTTAGCTTGGGAGGCTCACTTGGCACAGCGTAGAGCTGACACATTGGAGAGACTCATGGGAGACATACAGATAGAGCATCAGGCTGAGATACAGAGACTCAGAGACCAGATCTCAGAGCTCACGAGGCGTACGGATAGACCTGAGCAGTAGACATAGTTAGCATGATTGTATAGTTTGAGACATTGTAGTCTGCCGCATGTGGCAATTAATAAAGACTCTTGTATCGTTTTGTTGTATAACTCAACTGATCAAGTTATTAATGTTGTAATGCCGGTAGTAATGTACTATATATCTGTTAATTTATGTACTATGGTTATTCGTATGTATTGTAATTGTATCCAGACATGTCGTGATGTTACCTGTTATTATGATTCTCTAATTGTGTAAATATTGTAAAAAAAAAGAATCTGAACACATAAAATATGGTGACATGAAATTCAGCTAGTATGATTAAATCAATTGTTCCTTAACAATCCCATATCTGTAAATTGATAGATTACAGAGACATCATAACTATGGGAAAATATTCAATTTAATCATCATTTCACACCATGATTTCATTGTGCATATACTCAGCTATCTTGTCCAAATTCTAAATCTGTACTCTTGTGCCATTAATAGAAAATGGAACATAGCACACATGAAACTACCAACCAGACCGTAGCATTGACGCTTGATGAGGTTCGAAGAATGATTGATGAAGGCATCGCCGCAGCACGCGAGGCCGATGCATTAAACCGTTCAAGTAATACTATGGGAACAACAAATGAAAGTGAGGCATCTACTCCACGTAAATGCACTTACAAAGAATTCGTGAGTTGTCAACCCACCACCTTCAGAGGTGTGGAAGGAGTGACTGAATTAGCTCAGTGGTTTGAGTGCATGGAAACGGTATTCATGAGAAGCAACTGTGCAGAAAACAATAAGGTCACTTTTGCCACCGGAACTCTAAGGGGAGATGCACTATCTTGGTGGAATGCTACTGTCAAAATAATGGGTGCTGAAGCAGCATTCCAAATCTCTTGGACCGAACTGAAGAATAAAATGCTGGAGAAGTACTGTCCACGGACAGAGATCAGAAAGCTTGAAGATGAATTTCACGAGTTAGTGGTGAAAAACTGTGACGTCAGTGCATACAACCGAAGATTTCTAGAATTATCTCTTCTGTGTCCACACATGGTATCTGACTTGGAGAAGCTGTTGGAAAAATATGTGGAAGGGCTACCTTCAAGCATTGAAGGAGATGTTACCGCATCCAACCCAAAGACCCTCGAAGCCGCATTCGTGTTTGCTCAACGAATGATGAATCGAGAGCTTAAACGAGGATCTAAATCCACAGTCATTGGGCAAAAGAGGAACTATGATAACTTTGGCAACAACAACCGGAACAGCAACAGTTATTACAATCACAACAGGAACTACCGCAACAATGACCGAAACAACCGCAACAGAGATTATCAACAAAGCCGAAATGACCGTCATCGTCAACAGAACCGTCGTTAAGAAGCCGCAAGAGCTTATGTGGCTGCACCTGCTGAAGGAAAAAGGTATATTGGGACAAAACCCCAGTGCAATCGGTGCAAGATGCATCATACGGGACCATGTACCGCCATCTGCGGTAACTGTCGGAGGATAGGTCATGTGACCCGAGACTGTAGAGCCACTGAAGCAAATGCTCACCCTGTAGCAGTAAAATGCCACGGCTGTGGTGAAACAGGTCATTATAAGAGTCACTGTCCCAAGAATGACAATCAGGTTGCCCGAGGAAGAGCTTACGTACTCGGAGATGGAAACATGCCACAGAATTCCAACGTCACCACGGGTACTTTCTTACTGAATCAACATAGTGCTAAGATATTATTTGATTCTGGAGCTGATAGGAGTTTTGTATCTACTTCATTTGCTTTATTGCTTAATATTGCACCCGTAGAATTAGATACCGCATACGAAATTGAAATAGCCAACGGAAAACTGTTAAACACCAACACTGTACTTCAAAACTGCACCCTAACCCTCCAAAACAAATCATTTCCAATCGATCTCATGCCCATCCAACTTGGCAGCTTTGACGCGATTGTGGGTATGGATTGGTTATCCAAACATCGTGCCCGAATCATCTGCGACGAAAAAGTTGTCCAAATTCCCATAGACAATGAAACGTTAACCGTTCGTTGTGATCACTATAACACCCAACTCAATATCATCTCATACGTCAAAACGGTGAAATACATAAACAAAGGATGTCACGTCTTTTTAGTCCAAGTAACGGAAGATAAATCGAAAAAGAAAGAAAAACGACTGGAAGAAGTGCCAGTTGTAAATGAGTTTGCAGAAGTTTTCCCCGACGACTTGCCAGGTATTCCACCCATCCGGCAAGTAGAATTTCGAATTGATTTAGTGCCTGGAGCAGCACCCGTTGCAAAAGCACCATATCGATTAGCCCCTTCCGAAATGAAAGAATTATCTGAGCAGCTGAAAGAACTGTCAGATAAAGGATTCATCCAACCCAGCTCATCACCTTGGGGAGCACCAGTCCTGTTTGTCAAAAAGAAAGATGGAACATTCCGAATGTGCATCGATTATAGAGAGTTGAACAAACTCACAGTGAAAAATCGATACCCATTACCAAGAATAGACGATCTATTTGACCAACTGCAAGGATCGAGTGTTTACTCAAAAATCGATCTAAGATCAGGATACCACCAATTAAGAGTCAGAGAAGAAGACGTTCCCAAAACCGCCTTTCGAACACGATACGAAAATTACGAATTCCGTGTAATGCCATTTGGTCTTACCAACGCACCGGCAGTGTTCATGGATCTAATGAACCGTGTATGTAAGCCATATCTGGACAAGTTCGTAATCGTATTCATCGACGACATTTTGATCTACTCACGTAACGAAAAAGAGCATGCGGAACATTTGAGAACCATTTTGGGTGTACTCAAACAAGAAAAACTGTATGCGAAATTTTCCAAATGTGATTTTTGGATCTCCACCGTTCAATTCTTAGGTCACATCATCAACAGTCAAGGTATTCACGTTGACCCCGCCAAGATCGAAGCAGTTAAAGGTTGGGCTCCGCCCACCACTCCAACTGAAATTCGACAATTTTTAGGACTCGCTGGTTACTATCGAAGGTTTATAGAAGGTTTTTCCAAAATCGCAAAACCTTTGACAGAACTCACCCAGAAAAACAAGAAGTATATCTGGGAAGAGAAACAAGAATCAGCATTTCAACTCTTAAAACAAAAACTCTGTGAAGCACCAATTCTAGCGCTACCCGACGGAAGCAAAGACTTTGTAGTATATTGTGACGCATCACATCATGGTTTAGGTGCGGTACTAATGCAGAGAGACAAAGTCATAGCTTATGCGTCTCGACAACTCAAGAAAAATGAGGAAAATTATACCACTCATGATCTAGAGTTAGGAGCAGTAGTATTCGCTCTCAAAATATGGAGACATTACCTATATGGTACCAAGTGTACGGTATACACCGATCACAAAAGTCTTCAACACATACTGGATCAGAAGGAGTTGAATATGAGACAGCGCCGATGGATAGAACTACTCAACGACTACGACTGTGAAATTTGCTACCACCCCGGTAAAGCGAATGTCGTGGCCGACGCATTGAGCAGAAAAGAAAGAACCAAACCTCTTAGAGTTCGATCATTAGAAATGACAATTCATTCACCACTCCCATCTCAAATACTCATAGCCCAATCGGAAGCTCTTCAGGAAGAGAATCGAGCTCACGAGAAAATTAAGGGCATGCCAGAAAGTGAGAACGGACTCATACGAAGATCCGATGGAATGTTATGCTTCAAGAAAAGATGCTGGATTCCTCTATATGGAGGTATTCGAGACTTTATCATGCATGAATCTCACAAGTCTAAATATTCCATTCATCCCGGATCCACCAAAATGTACCAAGACCTCAAACAACTCTACTGGTGGCCAAACATGAAAGCCGACATTGCAACATATGTTGGGAAGTGTTTGACTTGTTCAAGGGTCAAAGCCGAAAGTCAGAAACCTTCTGGACCACTTGTACAACCGGAGATACCAGTTTGGAAATGGGAACGAATCACTATGGATTTTATTACCAAGTTACCAAGAACGTCGACCGGATATGACACCATTTGGGTTATTGTCGACCGATTAACCAAATCAGCTCATTTTCTGCCTATCAAAGAAACTGACGAGTTGGACACACTCGCTCAGTTGTACTTCAAAGAGATCATAATCCGACATGGAGTCCCAGTCTCTATCATCTCAGACAGAGACAGTCGATTCACTTCAGGATTTTGGCAATCTCTGCAGAAAGCCCTCGGTACTCAATTGGACATGAGCACCGCTTATCATCCTCAAACTGATGGACAAAGTGAAAGGACAATCCAAACCTTAGAAGATATGCTTAGAGCATGTGTGATTGACTTCGGAAAAGGTTGGGATAAACACTTACCATTGGTTGAATTCTCGTACAACAACAGTTACCAAGCTAGCCTGAAGGCTGCACCTTTTGAAGCACTTTATGGGAGAAAGTGCAGATCACCTATCTGTTGGACAGAAGTTGGTGACATGCAGCTTACCGGACCAGAACTAATCCACGACACAACCGAGAAAATATTCAAAATCAAACATCGTCTCCAAGCCGCTCGTGACAGACAAAAGAGTTACGCAGACGTGAGGAGGAAACCCATGGAGTTTGAAGTCGGAGATAGAGTTATGCTAAAAGTTTCGCCCTGGAAAGGGATGATACGCTTCGGAAAGCGTGGAAAACTCAACCCAAGGTACATTGGACCATTTAAAATCCTCGAGAGGATTGGTCCAGTTGCCTATAAGCTAGAACTTCCAGAAGAACTCAGTAGGATACACCCTACATTCCACGTCTCTCAACTTAAGAAATGTCTATCGGACGAGACTCTCGTCATTCCGCTAAAAGAGATTAAACTAGACGACAAACTTGTGTTCACAGAGGAACCCGTAGAGATAATGGATAGAGAAGTTAAGCAACTCAAGCAAAGCCGTATTCCTATTGTGAAAGTAAAATGGGACTCTAAGAGAGGACCAACGTACACATGGGAACGCGAAGACCAAATTCGTGAAAAATATCCCCATCTATTTCCGTAAACCACTCTTAGTAGCCATTTTAGACTTGAATTCCGGGACGGAATTCGAATGAGGGAGGAGTATTGTAAGATCCTGTGAAAAACCCTTGTAATCAATCTTAGTGATTAATAATAATCTCGTATTACTATTTCCTAACGCCTATTTTTGCTAGAAATTTAAACTTTTCGTTATTGTTATTAGTAGCAATGCATTATATATAATATATATATTAAACACACCGACGCTAGAGATTATATTTCCTACGCAACAACACGTTTACACAACGACAAGTAATCATATTCGTCTAGTTCATTCACTACACTTAATCAAAGTTAATATCACATAATTCTATTTAACTAAAACACAAACACTAACAATAATCTTAATCCTAAACTACCACTACAAAACAATTGGACCCTTATTTGATCGGCCCAACAACAACATCCACTAAACCCTAATAACACTAACCCATCGAGTTAGCCAACCCAAATAATCGTCACAGCCCACTCAACCCACTTATTTCTAATTGTTGCATTTCTTTGCTTCCTTTCCTTCTCACCCGATCGATACAACATTCATTCAAGAACTCATGCAAATCTTAAATGTCGAACATAACCATTATACATTTTAACCAATAAAACCCAACTCAAACATCACAACCCACCATCACCACGACATCAAAACTGTTTCATTAACCCATCTTTATTTTTCTTTCTTGCTTGCTCTTAATACCCGCTCGTTACCCACTTTCCAAAAACTCAACATTATTATTTATGGCTAGCACGACTTTCGTTTAATATTTCACATTCAAACGTACCACGTAACTAACTAATGCAATATCAAAAACCCAACTAGAGATGGCAATTAGTAACTCGACGCTGAACACATTTTGGTTGTACTCATTTCGACTCAAATATAGCATCAAAGACCTCTACACAAAACGCATTCATACTACAACAAATTCCCACAACTTACTAACAATATTACCAAGTAAATGTGATAATCTAAATACAAAATAAACAAGAAACAAGATTTGTAGCTAAGAAACTCCAACTTGTGCTAATATGTGAGAACCGAATGAAACAAGAAGCTTACAAAGACTAGAAGCCAAAATCCCAACCAACCACACACGTTTTACACCTAAACTAACATACCATCACACAAGTGTCTTCTATCCACAGTGCTCTCAAATCATTGGTCAAGAAGTCAAGCAAGTTGAAGATATTTTGCTTATATAAGTCACCTCCATTCGAACTCTTCTATCACACATCATTTTCTATCAAAGTCACCATATTCCTTAAACATCAAAACCACTTTCTGTCGAGAACTTGGAAGCAAACCCAATCAAGTCAAATCATATAATAACCATTCTAACACACTGCCTCTTCTTTGTGTTTCATTCGAACCCCACAACCTCTTTCACACTCATTTCACAATCAAGATACTTTCATTTAAACCTACCTTTGTTCGACCGAGAGCTTAACCAGTTTAGGAGTAAGAGAGTCCAAAGCAAGTGGGTTGTTCATTTCGTGTTCCATCCTACAAGCCTTAAGTCTCTACCACCTTTCTCAAAGGTGTTGTAAGTCTTCTCATTCCCTTTTAAATATATATCTCATACTCACTTGCATGCACAACCCATGTTACATTCGAACTTACCATACAGTCACTAATCTTTCTCACAGTTAACACATGAGCACGACCTTGCATTATTTTGTTAAACACTAAATCGAACATGGCAACTTGTCATTAATATACACGCATCATTATACTCGAACATGTACGTAGTCGTCTCATGCAAACCTGTATGTACTACGCTATATATATAAAATAAGTACAAGCTAAAACATGCTACGTATATATATGAATAAAAACAGTCCCAAGTTGGTCTCCAAAATAACCTCATATCTCGCTAAATAAGTTAACGACCATATCCTATCGTGACACGACTTAATATACCACGTAACCGACGACACTTTTCATTTAGATAATCTTTAAACACACTCAAGTATCGACCTTAAAAATGAACCCTTTTAATGCGATCGGACCATGTAAACACAAAGAAAATCTAACTAAACATTTCAACTAAAAAGAACTCTTCGACATAGCTAATTAGGGACTTGTTTACTTCGGATCCACAAACATAACACCTATACATTTTCACTCAACTCGACATTATACATGTGAAACAATATTTTTCATTTTCTAAGATCCCTCTCATAACCCCGTCTCGACACCCAAAATAATTCCTTTTAATGCTACTCGACAAGTGCAAGTACTTAGAAAAATTACATGGCATATTTCACAAATTTACTTCACTCGACCAAGCCAAAAACTACCACTTTATTTTTAAAATCTCGTATATAATATATCTATATTTTTATATCACTCGATCGACAAGCTAGCAAACTATAATTTTCATGTTCTAAATTCGACCCCATAAACTTGTTACCACGCTCAAAATATTTCATTCTAATCGACCATCACTAGTAACTAGCAACTATTTTCAGAAAATTAGTATAACATTCGGTTTGGGCCAAAGTCAAGCCCAACAAGGATTTTCGATAACAAGGTCCAACAGGCCCGTACAATATATTTTTAGAATCCTAAAAATAGCCCAAATCTAAGCCCAAAACAGTTTTCACGCCCTCGCCCTAAATTTGTTAACGGACCTTAAACCAATTCGTTAATCGGCCCAATAAGGTAAAAATAATCTCATTTCTGGAATAAACACTTGAAATAAGTTAAAATAAACTTAATAAAGTTATAGAAATTTTCAGAATATTTTTCCCGTCATTTTTATGCAAAAAGGACTAAAAATGTAACGCGACTTAACCGAAAAGGACTAAAACTGCCAAACCTAGAAACTGAGGGACTGAAGCTGTGAAAACAGTTGTAAAGGACTTAACTTGACATACCCTTGAACTTCAAGCCTTATATGGACATCTGGACAATTATTGGACTATGGACTGAATAAGGACTAACGACGTAACGCAAACCACGGTTAGGGTAGAAAATGTAAAATCTGGAAAGATCAAGGACCAACTGTTATAACTTGTCATTCTTATCTTCTTTTTCATTTTTGCACCATATCTTTACTTCATATGTATATTTGCATTATATTTGCATATTAGTATTAGCGATAGAAATATTTCATATTAATATCTTAATTACTCGTTGAAGATACGATCTTACGAGAGTACGAGCACCATAATCATATAACATCTTCATTCTCAACGATTAGATCGTTGAATATCATTAGTTAATCATCATCCACCACTCATACACACACACCACTAGAAATTAGTAAGATTCTCAGTTATTTATATATTTACCAGGTTCTATATCGAAGTTGTTATAATCACCTCTGAATTTATTTTCATCATCATCAATAGCGCTTAAGGTGAGTCATGGCCTCACTTTTTAAACTCTTTATACTTTTTAAACTCCGTGAGGGGGATACATGCTATAAACTGATCACAAGTATTTTTCCTGTATGCTACCTGACTTGATATATGCCTAAGTTACCATATTGCCACAAGACCCTTTTATCATGAGCCATTAATCACTGCGGTGAACGCGAATATAATGAATAGATCTATTAGAGGACTGACAACCTATCCCACTAATACTAGGACGGAATGCTTTTTGCTAGTCGTATTAGTCGCGATGCATTATATTTGAGAAAAATAGGAATTGGCAAATCACCTATTACACGAGGGCAAAATCTTCATCATTAATTTGATGATCACCTCCGTTTATGCGGTACTTTGTTAACGTTTGCGTGTCATGAGACTTAGGGCAATATATGAACTGCGATATCAATTTTTAAACTGATTGTATCTCAAAATACAATCTTACTTGTGAATCAAACTGATATTTAAATTACAAACTCCATGATTTCACTCAACATTATGTTGACTTTTAAGCATGTATCTCAGGGAACTAAGGAGCACGGCAAGGCATGGAGCAGGCATACCCTATCTTCAATAAATGGTGTAAAATAAGTTGTAATTCAGTTAAAATAATGTTTTCTTGAAGGAACCTTAGCACTCTGATGTAATGTATTATAACTGAATTTGTATTATGGACCTATGTAAATTAAAAATGCCATCTTAGGCTGTTTTCTTATGGTTTTGTTTTCGATCCTCACCGTAACACCCAGATTAATCTTCCGCTGCTATGTTTACAATTTGGGGGTGTTACAGTTTGGTATCAGAGCTTCGGTTATAGAGAACCAAATGTTTTTTTAAACGTTGGAATATAACTACATTTTTTCAAACAAATTAATTATACACCATGATACCTTAAACTCTCCATGCCTGCTTGCTGCCGTGCTCGGTATGTTATTCGTTAGAATTATCTTATATAAGCCTCTGCATACTTGATAGTTACTTTGCACGACTAGATCATCTTATGCTTATAATACACCACTTGATGTTAGTAAGTTACTTATTTTACTATATATGGATTATTACAGTATTATGTCGTTTATCACCCACTTTAGTGTATCATCGGAGCCGGACTCCGAGGGATCACTAGCATCAGTCACGTCCCCCGTACTTCCCGATGCTGTAGTACCAGAGATTGTGCCCGACGCGATTGAGCCCTTTGTAGAGGGTAGAGCCGCCGACATATCTTTATTAGATGACCCCCATGTGCCAGTTTTGCCAGCACCTACGTTACCACCACATTTTGTCTATGATACCTACTCTCCTTTCTATATACCACCCCCTGACGACTTGTACTATGAGAGTCAGCAATGGCTCCCTGCTGATGATTTACCCGAGCCCCATCATGTTGCACCACCATCACTACCTGACCATGTGCTTGACATACATACCCAGACATATCCACTACCACCTCGACAGCGGGATCCGATTCCTGCAGAGGATATTCCTTCATCGAGTAGACGTCGCATCTCAGACCAGATACACCCATCCTCACCATCACTACCTTACCCTCCTGGTTTCACTCCCCCGGCTCAGACCCATGATGCTTGGGAAGGATTTAGACCAGTAGTCACCCACACCCTTATCCCATCCACAGTAGTGACACGACTTGAGAGTCACGGAGAGCAGATCGAGTCACTTCTTCGGATGATCGACCATGTGCCATTGGATTCCCCAGGGACTATCAGCGATACTCTGCATAGGTTGGCTTCCAACAGAGCAGTGATACAGCAGTGCCTGAGACAGATGCAGACAGACTTGGCAGATACCCGATCCCACGCGATATCCTTACGTAGAGAGGGCCAGGACTTAGCTTGGGAGGCTCACTTGGCACAGCGTAGAGCTACACATTGGAGAGACTCATGGGAGACATACAGATAGAGCATCAGGCTGAGATACAGAGACTCAGAGACCAGATCTCAGAGCTCACGAGGCGTACGGATAGACCTGAGCAGTAGACATAGTTAGCATGATTGTATAGTTTGAGACATTGTAGTCTGCCGCATGTGGCAATTAATAAAGACTCTTGTATCGTTTTGTTGTAAAACTCAACTGATCAAGTTATTAATGTTGTAATGCCGGTAGTAATGTACTATATATCTGTTAACTTATGTATTATGGTTGTTCGTATGTATTGTAATTGTATCCAGACATGTCGTGATGTTACCTGTTATTATGATTCTCTAATTGTGTAAATATTGTAAAAAAAAGAATCTGAACACATAAAATATGGTGACATGAAATTCAGCTAGTATGATTAAATCAATTGTTCCTTAACAATCCCATATCTGTAAATTGATAGATTACAGAGACATCATAACTATGGGAAAATATTCAATTTAATCATCATTTCACACCATGATTTCATTGTGCATATACTCAGCTATCTTGTCCAAATTCTAAATCTGTATTCTTGTGCCATTAATAGAAAATGGAACATAGCACACACGAAACTACCAACCAGACCGTAGCATTGACGCTTGATGAGGTTCGAAGAATGATTGATGAAGGCATCGCCGCAGCACGCGAGGCCGATGCATTAAACCGTTCAAGCAATACTATGGGAACAACAAATGAAAGTGAGGCATCTACTCCACGTAAATGCACTTACAAAGAATTCGTGAGTTGTCAACCCACCACCTTCAGAGGTGTGGAAGGAGTGACTGAATTAGCTCAGTGGTTTGAGTGCATGGAAACGGTATTCATGAGAAGCAACTGTGCAGAAAACAATAAGGTCACTTTTGCCACCGGAACTCTAAGGGGAGATGCACTATCTTGGTGGAATGCTACTGTCAAAATAATGGGTGCTGAAGCAGCATTCCAAATCTCTTGGACCGAACTGAAGAATAAAATGCTGGAGAAGTACTGTCCACGGACAGAGATCAGAAAGCTTGAAGATGAATTTCACGAGTTAGTGGTGAAAAACTGTGACGTCAGTGCATACAACCGAAGATTTCTAGAATTATCTCTTCTGTGTCCACACATGGTATCTGACTTGGAGAAGCTGTTGGAAAAATATGTGGAAGGGCTACCTTCAAGCATTGAAGGAGATGTTACCGCATCCAACCCAAAGACCCTCGAAGCCGCATTCGTGTTTGCTCAACGAATGATGAATCGAGAGCTTAAACGAGGATCTAAATCCACAGTCATTGGGCAAAAGAGGAACTATGATAACTTTGGCAACAACAACCGGAACAGCAACAGTTATTACAATCACAACAGGAACTACCGCAACAATGACCGAAACAACCGCAACAGAGATTATCAACAAAGCCGAAATGACCGTCATCGTCAACAGAACCGTCGTTAAGAAGCCGCAAGAGCTTATGTGGCTGCACCTGCTGAAGGAAAAAGGTATATTGGGACAAAACCCCAGTGCAATCGGTGCAAGATGCATCATACGGGACCATGTACCGCCATCTGCGGTAACTGTCGGAGGATAGGTCATGTGACCCGAGACTGTAGAGCCACTGAAGCAAATGCTCACCCTGTAGCAGTAAAATGCCACGGCTGTGGTGAAACAGGTCATTATAAGAGTCACTGTCCCAAGAATGACAATCAGGTTGCCTGAGGAAGAGCTTACGTACTCGGAAATGGAAACATGCCACAGAATTCCAACGTCACCACGGGTACTTTCTTACTGAATCAACATAGTGCTAAGATATTATTTGATTCTGGAGCTGATAGGAGTTTTGTATCTACTTCATTTGCTTTATTGCTTAATATTGCACCCGTAGAATTAGATACCGCATACGAAATTGAAATAGCCGACGGAAAACTGTTAAACACCAACACTGTACTTCAAAACTGCACCCTAACCCTCCAAAACAAATCATTTCTAATCGATCTCTTGCCCATCCAACTTGGCAGCTTTGACGCGATTGTGGGTATGGATTGGTTATCCAAACATCGTGCCCGAATCATCTGCGACGAAAAAGTTGTCCAAATTCCCATAGACAATGAAACGTTAACCGTTCGTTGTGATCACTATAACACCCAACTCAATATCATCTCATACGTCAAAACGGTGAAATACATAAACAAAGGATGTCACGTCTTTTTAGTCCAAGTAACGGAAGATAAATCGAAAAAGAAAGAAAAACGACTGGAAGAAGTGCCAGTTGTAAATGAGTTTGCAGAAGTTTTCCCCGACGACTTGCCAGGTATTCCACCCATTCGGCAAGTAGAATTTCGAATTGATTTAGTGCCTGGAGCAGCACCCGTTGCAAAAGCACCATATCGATTAGCCCCTTCCGAAATGAAAGAATTATCTGAGCAGCTGAAAGAACTGTCAGATAAAGGATTCATCCAACCCAGCTCATCACCTTGGGGAGCACCAGTCCTGTTTGTCAAAAAGAAAGATGGAACATTCCGAATGTGCATCGATTATAGAGAGTTGAACAAACTCACAGTGAAAAATCGATACCCATTACCAAGAATAGACGATCTATTTGACCAACTGCAAGGATCGAGTGTTTACTCAAAAATCGATCTAAGATCAGGATACCACCAATTAAGAGTCAGAGAAGAAGACGTTCCCAAAACCGCCTTTCGAACACGATACGGACATTACGAATTCCGTGTAATGCCATTTGGTCTTACCAACGCACCGGCAGTGTTCATGGATCTAATGAACCGTGTATGTAAGCCATATCTGGACAAGTTCGTAATCGTATTCATCGACGACATTTTGATCTACTCACGTAACGAAAAAGAGCATGCGGAACATTTGAGAACCATTTTGGGTGTACTCAAACAAGAAAAACTGTATGCGAAATTTTCCAAATGTGATTTTTGGATCTCCACCGTTCAATTCTTAGGTCACATCATCAACAGTCAAGGTATTCACGTTGACCCCGCCAAGATCGAAGCAGTTAAAGGTTGGGCTCCGCCCACCACTCCAACTGAAATTCGACAATTTTTAGGACTCGCTGGTTACTATCGAAGGTTTATAGAAGGTTTTTCCAAAATCGCAAAACCTTTGACAGAACTCACCCAGAAAAACAAGAAGTATATCTGGGAAGAGAAACAAGAATCAGCATTTCAACTCTTAAAACAAAAACTCTGTGAAGCACCAATTCTAGCGCTACCCGACGGAAGCAAAGACTTTGTAGTATATTGTGACGCATCACATCATGGTTTAGGTGCGGTACTAATGCAGAGAGACAAAGTCATAGCTTATGCGTCTCGACAACTCAAGAAAAATGAGGAAAATTATACCACTCATGATCTAGAGTTAGGAGCAGTAGTATTCGCTCTCAAAATATGGAGACATTACCTATATGGTACCAAGTGTACGGTATACACCGATCACAAAAGTCTTCAACACATACTGGATCAGAAGGAGTTGAATATGAGACAGCGCCGATGGATAGAACTACTCAACGACTACGACTGTGAAATTTGCTACCACCCCGGTAAAGCGAATGTCGTGGCCGACGCATTGAGCAGAAAAGAAAGAACCAAACCTCTTAGAGTTCGATCATTAGAAATGACAATTCATTCACCACTCCCATCTCAAATACTCATAGCCCAATCGGAAGCTCTTCAGGAAGAGAATCGAGCTCACGAGAAAATTAAGGGCATGCCAGAAAGTGAGAACGGACTCATACGAAGATCCGATGGAATGTTATGCTTCAAGAAAAGATGCTGGATTCCTCTCTATGGAGGTATTCGAGACTTTATCATGCATGAATCTCACAAGTCTAAATATTCCATTCATCCCGGATCCACCAAAATGTACCAAGACCTCAAACAACTCTACTGGTGGCCAAACATGAAAGCCGACATTGCAACATATGTTGGGAAGTGTTTGACTTGTTCAAGGGTCAAAGCCGAAAGTCAGAAACCTTCTGGACCACTTGTACAACCGGAGATACCAGTTTGGAAATGGGAACGAATCACTATGGATTTTATTACCAAGTTACCAAGAACGTCGACCGGATATGACACCATTTGGGTTATTGTCGACCGATTAACCAAATCAGCTCATTTTCTGCCTATCAAAGAAACTGACGAGTTGGACACACTCGCTCAGTTGTACTTCAAAGAGATCATAATCCGACATGGAGTCCCAGTCTCTATCATCTCAGACAGAGACAGTCGATTCACTTCAGGATTTTGGCAATCTCTGCAGAAAGCCCTCGGTACTCAATTGGACATGAGCACCGCTTATCATCCTCAAACTGATGGACAAAGTGAAAGGACAATCCAAACCTTAGAAGATATGCTTAGAGCATGTGTGATTGACTTCGGAAAAGGTTGGGATAAACACTTACCATTGGTTGAATTCTCGTACAACAACAGTTACCAAGCTAGCCTGAAGGCTGCACCTTTTGAAGCACTTTATGGGAGAAAGTGCAGATCACCTATCTGTTGGACAGAAGTTGGTGACATGCAGCTTACCGGACCAGAACTAATCCACGACACAACCGAGAAAATATTCAAAATCAAACATCGTCTCCAAGCCGCTCGTGACAGACAAAAGAGTTACGCAGACGTGAGGAGGAAACCCATGGAGTTTGAAGTCGGAGATAGAGTTATGCTAAAAGTTTCGCCCTGGAAAGGGATGATACGCTTCGGAAAGCGTGGAAAACTCAACCCAAGGTACATTGGACCATTTAAAATCCTCGAGAGGATTGGTCCAGTTGCCTATAAGCTAGAACTTCCAGAAGAACTCAGTAGGATACACCCTACATTCCACGTCTCTCAACTTAAGAAATGTCTATCGGACGAGACTCTCGTCATTCCGCTAAAAGAGATTAAACTAGACGACAAACTTGTGTTCACAGAGGAACCCGTAGAGATAATGGATAGAGAAGTTAAGCAACTCAAGCAAAGCCGTATTCCTATTGTGAAAGTAAAATGGGACTCTAAGAGAGGACCAACGTACACATGGGAACGCGAAGACCAAATTCGTGAAAAATATCCCCATCTATTTCCGTAAACCACTCTTAGTAGCCATTTTAGACTTGAATTCCGGGACGGAATTCGAATGAGGGAGGAGTACTGTAAGATCCTGTGAAAAACCCTTGTAATCAATCTTAGTGATTAATAATAATCTCGTATTACTATTTCCTAACGCCTATTTTTGCTAGAAATTTAAACTTTTCGTTATTGTTATTAGTAGCAATGCATTATATATATATATATATATATTAAAACACACCGACGCTAGAGATTATAAATTTCCTACGCAACAACACGTTTACACAACGACAAGTAATCATATTCGTCTAGTTCATTCACTACACTTAATCAAAGTTAATATCACATAATTCTATTTAACTAAAACACAAACACTAACAATAATCTTAATCCTAAACTACCACTACAAAACAATTGGACCCTTATTTGATCGGCCCAACAACAACATCCACTAAACCCTAATAACACTAACCCATCGAGTTAGCCAACCCAAATAATCGTCACAGCCCACTCAACCCACTTATTTCTAATTGTTGCATTTCTTTGCTTCCTTTCCTTCTCACCCGATCGATACAACATTCATTCAAGAACTCATGCAAATCTTAAATGTCGAACATAACCATTATACATTTTAACCAATAAAACCCAACTCAAACATCACAACCCACCATCACCACGACATCAAAACTGTTTCATTAACCCATCTTTATTTTTCTTTCTTGCTTGCTCTTAATACCCGCTCGTTACCCACTTTCCAAAAACTCAACATTATTATTTATGGCTAGCACGACTTTCGTTTAATATTTCACATTCAAACGTACCACGTAACTAACTAATGCAATATCAAAAACCCAACTAGAGATGGCAATTAGTAACTCGACGCTGAACACATTTTGGTTGTACTCATTTCGACTCAAATATAGCATCAAAGACCTCTACACAAAACGCATTCATACTACAACAAATTCCCACAACTTACTAACAATATTACCAAGTAAATGTGATAATCTAAATACAAAATAAACAAGAAACAAGATTTGTAGCTAAGAAACTCCAACTTGTGCTAATATGTGAGAACCGAATGAAACAAGAAGCTTACAAAGACTAGAAGCCAAAATCCCAACCAACCACACACGTTTTACACCTAAACTAACATACCATCACACAAGTGTCTTCTATCCACAGTGCTCTCAAATCATTGGTCAAGAAGTCAAGCAAGTTGAAGATATTTTGCTTATATAAGTCACCTCCATTCGAACTCTTCTATCACACATCATTTTCTATCAAAGTCACCATATTCCTTAAACATCAAAACCACTTTCTGTCGAGAACTTGGAAGCAAACCCAATCAAGTCAAATCATATAATAACCATTCTAACACACTGCCTCTTCTTTGTGTTTCATTCGAACCCCACAACCTCTTTCACACTCATTTCACAATCAAGATACTTTCATTTAAACCTACCTTTGTTCGACCGAGAGCTTAACCAGTTTAGGAGTAAGAGAGTCCAAAGCAAGTGGGTTGTTCATTTCGTGTTCCATCCTACAAGCCTTAAGTCTCTACCACCTTTCTCAAAGGTGTTGTAAGTCTTCTCATTCCCTTTTAAATATATATCTCATACTCACTTGCATGCACAACCCATGTTACATTCGAACTTACCATACAGTCACTAATCTTTCTCACAGTTAACACATGAGCACGACCTTGCATTATTTTGTTAAACACTAAATCGAACATGGCAACTTGTCATTAATATACACGCATCATTATACTCGAACATGTACGTAGTCGTCTCATGCAAACCTGTATGTACTACGCTATATATATAAAATAAGTACAAGCTAAAACATGCTACGTATATATATGAATAAAAACAGTCCCAAGTTGGTCTCCAAAATAACCTCATATCTCGCTAAATAAGTTAACGACCATATCCTATCGTGACACGACTTAATATACCACGTAACCGACGACACTTTTCATTTAGATAATCTTTAAACACACTCAAGTATCGACCTTAAAAATGAACCCTTTTAATGCGATCGGACCATGTAAACACAAAGAAAATCTAACTAAACATTTCAACTAAAAAGAACTCTTCGACATAGCTAATTAGGGACTTGTTTACTTCGGATCCACAAACATAACACCTATACATTTTCACTCAACTCGACATTATACATGTGAAACAATATTTTTCATTTTCTAAGATCCCTCTCATAACCCCGTCTCGACACCCAAAATAATTCCTTTTAATGCTACTCGACAAGTGCAAGTACTTAGAAAAATTACATGGCATATTTCACAAATTTACTTCACTCGACCAAGCCAGAAACTACCACTTTATTTTTAAAATCTCGTATATAATATATCTATATTTTTATATCACTCGATCGACAAGCTAGCAAACTATAATTTTCATGTTCTAAATTCGACCCCATAAACTTGTTACCACGCTCAAAATATTTCATTCTAATCGACCATCACTAGTAACTAGCAACTATTTTCAGAAAATTAGTATAACATTCGGTTTGGGCCAAAGTCAAGCCCAACAAGGATTTTCGATAACAAGGTCCAACAGGCCCGTACAATATATTTTTAGAATCCTAAAAATAGCCCAAATCTAAGCCCAAAACAGTTTTCACGCCCTCGCCTCTAAATTTGTTAACGGACCTTAAACCAATTCGTTAATCGGCCCAATAAGGTAAAAATAATCTCATTTCTGGAATAAACACTTGAAATAAGTTAAAATAAACTTAATAAAGTTATAGAAATTTTCAGAATATTTTTTCCGTCATTTTTATGCAAAAAGGACTAAAAATGTAACGCGACTTAACCGAAAAGGACTAAAACTGCCAAACCTAGAAACTGAGGGACTGAAGCTGTGAAAACAGTTGTAAAGGACTTAACTTGACATACCCTTGAACTTCAAGCCTTATATGGACATCTGGACAATTATTGGACTATTATTGGACTATGGACTGAATAAGGACTAACGACGTAACGCAAACCACGGTTAGGGTAGAAAATGTAAAATCTGGAAAGATCAAGGACCAACTGTTATAACTTGTCATTCTTATCTTCTTTCTCATTTTTGCACCATATCTTTACTTCATATGTATATTTGCATTATATTTGCATATTAGTATTAGCGATAGAAATATTTCATATTAATATCTTAATTACTCGTTGAAGATACGATCTTACGAGAGTACGAGCACCATAATCATATAACATCTTCATTCTCAACGATTAGATCGTTGAATATCATTAGTTAATCATCATCCACCACTCATACACACACACCACTAGAAATTAGTAAGATTCTCAGTTATTTATATATTTACCAGGTTCTATATCGAAGTTGTTATAATCACCTCTGAATTTATTTTCATCATCATCAATAGCGCTTAAGGTGAGTCATGGCCTCACTTTTTAAACTCTTTATACTTTTTAAACTCCGTGAGGGGGATACATGCTATAAACTGATCACAAGTATTTTTCCTGTATGCTACCTGACTTGATATATGCCTAAGTTACCATATTGCCACAAGACCCTTTTATCATGAGCCATTAATCACTGCGGTGAACGCGAATATAATGAATAGATCTATTAGAGGACTGACAACCTATCCCACTAATACTAGGACGGAATGCTTTTTGCTAGTCGTATTAGTCGCGATGCATTATATTTGAGAAAAATAGGAATTGGCAAATCACCTATTACACGAGGGCAAAATCTTCATCATTAATTTGATGATCACCTCCGTTTATGCGGTACTTTGTTAACGTTTGCGTGTCATGAGACTTAGGGCAATATATGAACTGCGATATCAATTTTTAAAACTGATTGTATCTCAAAATACAATCTTACTTGTGAATCAAACTGATATTTAAATTACAAACTCCATGATTTCACTCAACATTATGTTGACTTTTAAGCATGTATCTCAGGGAACTAGAGGAGCACGGCAAGGCATGGAGCAGGCATACCCTATCTTCAATAAATGGTGTAAAATAAGTTGTAATTCAGTTAAAATAATGTTTTCTTGAAGGAACCTTAGCACTCTGATGTAATGTATTATAACTGAATTTGTATTATGGACCTATGTAAATTAAAAATGCCATCTTAGGCTGTTTTCTTATGGTTTTGTTTTCGATCCTCACCGTAACACCCAGATTAATCTTCCGCTGCTATGTTTACAATTTGGGGGTGTTATAATCCGACTCAACAATACTCGACCCAAAACTATCCGAGTCAAGATGCTTCGATGGGGCAAGGTTCAGGTCACGGTTCGTACCACGGTTCCATGCCTGTTGAAGACGATGACGATGTCGAAGAGACGTCACCCATCAAACCAAATAAGCCTTCGCGACGTGCTACAAAGGCGATGGACAAAGGAAAAAAGCCCGAACCGGCCAAAAAGAACGAACCATGGACAAAGGCGGAAGAGATCGCGCTTTGTAGAGCTTGGGTTTATATTTTGGAAAATTCCGAGAGAGGAAACGCTATAAATAGGCACCGCTTTTGGGAGGAGGTGATAACGTACTTTGAAAAGGAAACTGGTTCACAAAGAACGTACGACTAGATTACGACCAAATGGAAGAATAGGATTCGTAGTAGGGTTGGGAATTTTTGTGCTATTATGGATAATATCAAGGATAATCGTGGAAGTGGTGAGAATGATGCAGACGACAAAGAAAAATCTCTTAGAGAATACCATGTGATTTACGGTCATGATTTTAATTTGGAGGATTGTTGGAAAATTTTGAGGCATCATGATACTTGGAAGAAGGAGGTGCATGCTTTCAGATCGAATGGTTAGAAGAAAACAAAGCTATTTCGGGGTCAACACAAGGTCCCTTGAATTTCCAAGACGTAGATGATTCTGATGATGAGGAAAAGACTAGAGAATCACGACCACAAGGTCGTGACGCAACCGGGAAGAAATTATCATCCTCCTCTCGTGATCCACCATCATCATGGACAAATTTGCTAGCCAAGACCTTTTTCAAGTTCAAGCCGTCAAACCCTGGGAAAAATAAGGACATTGAAGAGTCGTACGTTAGGTTCAAGGAACAGGAGTTAGCGATGAAAAGAGAGAAAATTGAACTCCAACGAAAGCAAGTGGAAATCATGGACATCACAAAACGGGAGCAAGACTTGATTTTCTACAATTCAACAATCGACTCAAATTTGCCCGAACGACAATGAAATGAACTTTTGCAGCTTAAGGCAGCAATCAAGACACACTACAACTTAGATTATTAGTTTAAGTTTTTAATAAGTATTGTAATATTTAAGTTTTTAATTTAGTATTGTAATGTTTTTATTTTTAATGAATTTTAAATTTGTTGTTTAAAATATTTGAATTAAAAAAAGATAAATAAATAAAATAAAAAAAGTCGGTCACCACTGTTGCAACTTGATCATGTCTTGTCACCGGAAAGAGAAAGCTGATGTGACAGCTAGTGACCCGGTTCACCACTGTGCATGGCCTAAAAGACTTGATGCAAATCGCCCAGTTCTATTTATAGACCAAAATCAATGTCACGTACAAGAAAACACAAACGCATTGATGGTCTATATCGTATGTACGGAACCGAACAACTTTTTCTTCCTTTTCACACGCAACCGAATTAGATGAGCAAAACTCTATTCTACAAAGAAATAACGAGGAATTGAAAGATTAGCATTTGGTCCATTACATGCTTCGGTGCTTCATATATACTCCGTATATGCTTTAAATATGAAATTCAAAGAGTTACAGTTTCTATGGATTATACTTTCCAACCATAACTAATTGGACCGGCTATACTAGATCCATAAATAATGAAATAGAGGTTAACCAAGAACAGACTACAAATTACAAAAGACATGCTAGGCTTGACTTTACAGTTTCTACTTTTTGCCAATTATGCTTATGACAAAATAACAGAATTTTAATTTCTTTATATATACAAATTTCAAGCGAAATTACTGTTCAATGACAGTAATATTTGGAAAACTTGTAAAATTGGTTTTCGCGGTCTACCGGAGATTATACAAATTGTCCCCAAAAAAGTGCAAACCACGTCCCTGAGGTTAACACTGCGATTACAAAAGACACTCCCTGACGGACTTTATGTGTATGTGTAATAAAAAGTTACGTAAATAGTTCTGAAAGTTACCTCACTTAACGAAAGTAATCTCTATGTAAAAAGTTATAAAATAATCCATGTCATTACCTTAATTTATGACAACCGTCCCTAAGTTCAAAATTTAATCATACTCTTCTTTTGTTTTTTTGTTAAGTTTTACACAAATACTTTTGATTTTGCCTTCAAAATCTAATCACATTCTTCTTTCGTTTTTTAAGTTTTATATAAAACTTTTAACTTTGCATATTTGTAGTTAATTAGTTTTTAGTATAACTAAATTAGCAAGTTTTTTGCTTTCTTTTCTAAAAGCAACTTTTTAATTATTTGCTAAACAATTTAATATTACTGTAATAGTTTAACACTTAGAATTTATTTTCATATGTTTAAAACATTGTATAAGTATTTAATTAGATCTTAGAATAAAGTATTTTTTTTATCTAACATCTTGCGTCCCATAACGGAGCGCGAGTAAGAAAATCCTTGTTGAACCACTTAATTCGGATCCATTGTTTAATTTTGAGGATAAAAGATTATTGGATTAGGGAAAATGACAAGAATTAGAATAGGCAAGCCATCCAAGATTTAAGATCATTCGAGGATCAAACTTTTTTTACATACTAAGAGAGTAAGAGATTAATCTCAACATTCCATCTTCATTTGATCTAATGGATGAGATTATTCTCAACAATTTAAAAAACCCACTTTCATCAATTTTTTTTCTTCAAATATTAATATCTTTCAAACCATTAATCGTTAAGCGAAAAAAAATATATCGTTACGACGAGCATTTAATTAACTTTATATAGATAGGCACTTCGATATACTTTCGACAAAATTATTTTTTCGTGTTTTTCACCCTCTCTTTTTTTTTTTTTTTTTTTTTTTTTTTTTTTTTTTTTTACTGAAATTTGCAATGAAATTATAAATCATATGTGATTTAACACTAATATCACATGTGATATTACATATCATATATGATTTAACACTAATATCACATGTGATTTTTCATGCAAATTACAATAATGAAGAAAAAAAAACGAAAAAAAGATGAAAAAAATGAGAAAAAAGGGTGAAAATAACGATTTTTTTATCGAAAGTATATCAAAGTGCCCATCTATAGAAAGATAATTAAATGATCGTCGCGATGGTGTAATTATTTTCGCTTAACGATCAACGGTTTAATAGATATTTAAATTATAAAAAATATGCAAAATATTAAAATTCTTTTAATCTCAACCATTGATTTCATTTTAAATGGATGGCAGTGATGAGTCCCTTGATATTTAAGATAAGTTTGGTATGTAAAATAACTCTTCTCTTTTTTAAATGAAAAAGTCCCCACTTTAGGTTTCGTTTTAGATTTAAGATCATTTGATTGATGACCAAACTTTTTTAAATACAAAGGGATTAATCTCCACCCTCCATATTTATTTGATCTAATGGTTGATATTAATCCCAACAATTTAAAAAACACACTTTCATCATTTTTTTCAAATATTAATATCTTTCAAACCGTTAATCGTTAAGCGAAAAAAAAAATATACCGTTACGACGAGCATTTAATTATCTTTCTATAGATAGGCAGTTCGATATACTTTAGGACAAAATTATTTTTTTCGTGTTTTCCACCTTTTTTTTATGGTTTTTTTTTTTTTTTTTTTTTTTTTTTTTTTTCATTACTGAAATTTGCATGAAAAAGTCATATGTGATTTAACACTAATATCACGTATGATATTATATATCATATGTGATTTAACACTAATATCACATGTGATATTACATATCATATGTGATTTAACACTAATATCACATATGATTTTTCATGCAAATTTCAATAATGTAAAACAAACAAAGAAAAGACGAAAAAACGAGAAAAAAGGAGAAAAAAAGGAAAAAAAAATTGTCGAAAGTATATCAAAGTGCCCGTCTATAGAAAGATAATTAAATGCTCGTCGTGATGGTGTAATTATTTTCGCTTAACGATTAATGATTTAAGAGATATTTAAATTAGAAAAAATAGGTGAAATATTAAAATGCTTTTAATCTTGACCATTGATTTCATTTTATATGGATGGTAGGGATGAGTCCCTTGGTATGTAAGATAAGTTTGATATGTAAAATAACCCTCATCTTTAAAAAAACTCAACCTTCCCTTATTAAGTAATAACTAAATCATTATTATATTTTCTTTAAAGATGTTTAATAAATAAAAATCTAGATCTTTCTTAATTTGACCAAATATTTTAAGCATAGTTGTCAGGATCCTGATCCTGATCTTAGGATCTTACGATTTTACGATACTGCAAAGCAAAAACGATCCGGATCCTACATAGGATCTTTACAAGCTTAAGATCTTATAGGATCTCGATCTTAACCATACGATCTTAAAATCTAATCCGATCCGATCTTACTTTTCTCGGATTACAAACTAAAAAACTACAAATTTATGGGTTGCTTTTTTGTAGAATTCAAAACACAACAAGTTAATCTTTTTTAACATTTCATAATCATAGTTTAGGATAACATTTCTATGAAACATTCATAGTATTTTGTGTTTATAATGTATAATAATTTGTGGATTTATATAATATTATAAAAACTATTAAGAAATAACATTAGAGTAGGATCTTAAGATCCCGATCCGATCTTACGATCACGATCTTGCAAAGAAGAAAACGATCCTGGGTAGGATCTTGATCTTGAAAGCCTTGAATTTAAGAATCCGTTCTATATAATTTAGATACATCAAAAACTACAAATACACATGTACTTGTGAGGATTTTATTGATAGTTTTGGACTAAATTAAAAATCTAAAAAAGAGAAATCTGGAACTCTAACTCTCTGTTCTCAAGTTTAAATTTTAAAGAATGGAAGGGGGTGGAATGGGAAGGGCAAAGTAAGGGATGACATTGAGAAGAAAATGGTTATTGCACTTTGTGTTCTTGAGTTTTTATTTTAAGTAGAAAGGAAAGAACATGAATAATAACAAAATTACAAATTTACCCTTGAAAAGTCAGCCCAATTTGGATCAGTTAAAAAATTCGCTCCATGATCCAAGTATGAATGATAGCTTTTGCAGATAATTAAATCAAGTACGATAGCTTTCGCAGATAACTAAATCAAAATGGGTCAAAACAACTATCACCATTACACTATCGATTTATACTATACATCTCAACTTGACCATCATCATGGCCCACGAGACATTGAGGCGGGGCCTATCGGCGTCGAAGACAAAATTGTAGCAAACTGTAAAAATTCACTATAATTAACAACGTTTAATTATATATTAATCTCCGTCACTATTTCTAATCACCATTTTTACAGGAAAAATTAAAATTTCTTTATTATATTATTTTAACGCGAAAACGTTATCGCGTAATTTACAAAATAACGGGATGAGCTCACACGCGATTCACAAAATCAAAATACACATAATATAAACATCACATGGGCCAACTTACCTCAACCCAACTCTTAATCCGGCTACTGTTCACAGTAAGCCCAACACAAGCCTAATCCCTTGTATTACACATCCTGAATTCGACCCACATGCCCTCCAAAACGCTCCGTTTTCTCCCAATATTGAAACGCGACACATACGTATTTTTGTATCTCCTATTTGTTCCCCCACCAAAGAAATAGGATGCAAAGTTTTAGCTTCTAAGACAAAGGTTTGATACGTTTAATAGAGGCAAAGTGATTTGCCTTTGAGCACCTAGTCGCGACATATATGGCCTTGTAAAACCAAATTTAACTTAACAACCACCCCGTATTTTTACACAACCTAATAGACCATGCTACTAGCTACAAGTTTCGTATTTATAGTTCATAAATATAAGCTCATCTAGTCCTCCTAATTTGGCCAAAGTAAATGGACCGACACCATTTTTAAAACAGTTAATATAAATACGAATTGGGTCATAAGACCAATAAGCTCTTTTTAAGCAAACCGTATAAGCTGAACAAAAAAGCTCTTTTGATATGGAATTAGGACATTAAAAATGGGCCTAAGGATAAGCCCAACTTGCCTCAAAGCCCACGGATCGTTAAACGTTAACGGGCCTTTAATTAGCTCGTTAAAAGCCCATTAAGTGAAAAATAAGCTCTTTTTGCAAAACAAACTGTTGAAACAAGTTTTAATAAGCTTTAATAAGCTCCAGAAAAATTCACATACTTTTTCCCCATAATTTTTGTACGTTTGGACTAAAAATGCAAACTAGTTACACTTTGAGGGACTAAAACTGCCAACCCTTTAAAACATGGACTAAAACTGCCAAAACAGAAACTTTAAGATAGAAATTGATATTATATCATATTCCAAGCTCAGAAAGTTATTTTGGACAAGTAGTGGACTATAAATGCAATTTATACATAATTAAGGACTAACGGTGCAACGCTAACGCCGTTAGGGTGTAAAGTGTAAAAACAGTAAAAATGCAAGGACCAACAGAACATGATTAATATTTTCATTTCTATATTTCATTTTACGAATCCCCGTCACGTCACGTGCATTTTTGTATATTTCGTTTACTTAATATTTAACGTTCGTTATATTTCTATATAAAGAGTTTTAAAACGATTTAACTTCCCGTTTCGTTTCACCACTTTCGAGGAAACGATATTATTGGATTACAAAGACATAAAAACAAGATAATATTATGAATAATATTATTTTTGAACTTTAGGCATTTTAAGCGTATCACACTCACGTCACCGATCAAATCGTTATCGATTTCTCGTTTTCACGCTCGTTATTCGTTTTAAGTCAGAATCTCAGACTTCCCTTATATTCAGGTCACATGTTGAAGCCGTTCCCATAATCTTACTTGATTTCATAATTCCACCTTGTCAGATACGCTCAAGGTGAGTCATAGCCCCGTTTTTATACTTGTGTTATAAATACTATTTGGGGGAGATACATGCTCAATTATATTTTATTACTTTTACAAGTACTCTGAAAACTCTCATGATTTACTCATAATTATAACCCCTACTTTACACGTTTTGAATTACTCTTTGGGGGAGATATATGCTTGTTTTACTTGCAAATTACTTGTTTAGCTTAAACACTGAACTCAGATGATAGCATTTTCAAATTGCTTATTGTAACATAATACTTGTTGTCACTATACACATTCACGTAACACCATGAATGTACATTCCACTGTTACATGTTAATTCCAAACTCCAATGGAAATACTTGCTAGAATTAAGCACACGTATTTTATGTACCCCATTAAGCTAATATTGCCTAAGTTACTGTATTGCCAGAAAGTCCCTTTATCATGAGCCATTAATCACTGCGGTGAGCGTGAATATAGTGAACAGCTTCGAAACCTATTTGAGGTTGACAACCTATCCCACTGAATACTGGACGGAATGCCTTAGTGGCTAGTCGTATTAGTCGCGATACACTATATTCGAGAAAAATAGGAATTGGCAAATCACCTATTACACGAGGGCCGTAATTCCATCATTGATTTGATGTGAACACCTCCGTTTTACGGTACTTTGTTAAGTTTGGCGTGTCATAAGGTTTAGAGCAATATATTTACATGAATATATATGTTTTCATATATATTTAGATACAGATGTATTAGTATTTCACCAGACTACATTTGTAGATTTCAGGCATAACACCATTGTTTTCACTCCATGCTAGGATTATGATTTCCTTAGAATCCTATATTTGAATTTAACTGATTTCATATATGATTTACTTGTAGTTATACCCAACGCCACTCATTACTTGTTTCATCACTGTTAGCATTTATTACAATTATCACCTCACTCTTGAAATCAACTGCTTACTTGTACTCGTGCGTATTTTCAAATATCACTGTACACCACTTGAATTTATTGAAATAAATTGTTTTCTATTAAACTCTATGAACTCACCAACCTTTGTGTTGACACTTTAAGCATGTTTATCTCAGGTAATTAATGGAGCAGGACAAGACACGGAGAAGGCATTTTAACTCTGATAAATTACATGGTGTAAAAATCAAATATGTCATTCTTTCCAAATTATCACACCCTTTCATGGGATTTTATTGCACTGATATTTCACTTTTGAACAAAAGTATTATTTGAATGACAAATAACTTTCAAAAAGTCTCTTTTGAGCCGTTTTCTATGATTATGACTTCGATCCTCACCGTAATACCCCAATTAGTCTTCCGCTGTTATCTCATAATTTAGGGGGTGTTACAGATTGACATCAGAGCCATGGTTATAGAGAACCAAATTTTTTCAAACATTGGACTATAACTACACTTTCAAAATGAATGATTTTACACCATACCATTTTACGCCCTCCGTGTCTGCATACCACCGTGCTCAGTACATTACCTATTAGGATTATTTTACACTAATCTTTATAAGCTTGATATTTACTCTACACACGTTACACACTTTATTATTTCACACTTACTGTTACACCTTTAACGTATGAATTACTTATAATTACTATTTGCGGATTACTACAGTACCTTGTCTTCTAGACCGGTTGATATTACCGAAACTACCCTTCGTACTACTCGTACATCACCTACCTATCAGATTACTCCGGATGCTGAAGATCCTTATGTATTAATGTCACAACCCCAGCCTAATACGAAACTTACTCAGATACCACTCCCATCATCACCTACTTACTCACCTCCACGTCAGAGATTCAGGAGAGCTACTGAATCTTACTCAGATGAAGAGTTGATTGGTTGTCCGACAACATTCGAGGTTGGACAGAGTTCACACCAAGAAACGATTTGGAAAGATGTTGAGCTAAATTCTCCATTACTCGACACTCCAGACTCCTCAATACCATACATTCCAGATGATGTATCCTCACCCAATTCCCCTGACTATAATGTAAACCCTCGTGACTCAATATGGACTCTTCTTCACCAACAAGCAAGCACACTAGACGCTCACACTGAACACCTGGAAGAGTTACAACCATTACGTTTCGAATGGTGCGACCGTAACATTGACACTCTGTTCAGAAGATCAGATGCCGAGAGACGAGCAGTGTTTGATTTAGGAATGAATGTTGGTAAGATGAAGGACACTTACGACCAGGAACTTAGAAACTTGGATTCCAGAACCTGCTGTTTGGGTAGAGGCCACGCTCAGACACATGTTAGAGTTGAAGACGTTGAAAGAACCCTATGGATGGCCAGAGACACGGCTAGAAACCAGGGTCAAAAGATTTCCGCCTTAGAAACCATGTTGGCTAATCAGATGAGCATGTGCCAGGAACGCTTCTCAGACATGAAAGCTGCACAACTGGAACTTGAGGCAGAAGTTAGACGTCTACGTCAGAGACGTAACTGATCCTAAGTTTACATGTATCGTTGTTGTACCCACTAAACCAAATAGTTTTTGGTTAATGTTTCATGTATTCCAATAATTCTGAAACTCTCAGAACTTGTAACCGACCTTTAATCAATAACAATCTCCTTCTGTTATATCTCTTTATTGGGAATAAATTCTTTCTATCATACCCTATGATGATGCTATGCATGCATATAATGACTCCTCATACCCTCATGCAAAATCTCACCATTTGTTACTTTATTCGGTAGACAAATGACTCCACGCAAATCAATGGAGCATTAATAAAAGACCTTGTATCGTTTGTTTTACAAAAACAATCATCAAGTTGTTAATACTATATTGTTTACAGAGATTATATCCAGACCTACCATGATATTACCTATGATTATTATGATTCCTTAAACATGCCATAACCAGGCTAAAACCATAAAATTCTCTAAGACAAATTTTCGGAAGAAAACTTGATGAATGAAGAGAAAGTTGCTGAACTTCAGCTTTTGATAGATGAATCAGTTTGTTCCTTAGCAATCCCATACCAAGAGTTGATCATTTATCTATGATACTACCCAGACACATCATAATTTTATGATTCTCAGTTGGTTTTGATTTCGCATTATGACCACATTGTTAGCACTAATATACAAATACCTCATTGTTTGAATTATTCTAACATTTAGTGGATTCTAAATCTGTGCTTCTTGTGATATTTATAGAAGGATGGCCAGCATGAGCCGTACACATACCCCACCAGCACCAACCACAACTATGACTCCTGAAACTATCAGGAAGTTGGTAAACAACATCGTTGCAGTGGTACTCGAAGTGACTACAGTAGTTCGCCCGAGTAGCAACGATTTGGCAAGGGAAGAAAAGAAGACGGCTGTGTCTTGTAAGCATACCCATGAAAGTTTCACAGAATGTAGACCAGCTCACCTTAAAGCTCCAGAAGAAATGACTAAACCTACCATCACCCTTACCCAAGGATTTCCCAACCAAGGAATTAAACGAGGTGCTACACCCAAGAAAAATGACCGTAAGCGAAAACTCGCTGAGAGAGAAATCATCATCCCCACCTACTGAAAGTACACCAATGACCACGACTGCTACCGCAAGCATCTACAAGATCGCATCAACTACCACCGCCAACTAGAGTTCAGACAGGAAGCTAGTAGAGACTGCATCGCCACGCCAACTAATGGAAATGGTTATCGTGGAAAACAACCTCTGTGCCAAGGATGCGAGATGCATCACACCGGACTTTGCATTGCTAAGTGCGGGAAATGCTGGGAAACAGGCTACAAGACAAAGAACTGCAAGGCCCCGGACAGAAGAGAACAACCATCAGCCATTGTATGCCACAGATGTGGTGGGAAAGGACATTACAAGAGTCAATGCCCAAACTTTAATATCAATTGGAAAGCCAAGACTTGTGTAAGAGAATGAAAGCTCTTCAAGACCTCAACAACATCGAAGAATGACACCTACGTTTAAACAGAAGAGAAATTCATGTTGTAGATAAATAAACCGTAGTTTAAAACTTTCTAAGTTGTATTTCCTTTTGTACTTTACCTTAGGTACGACGGATGTAACCTAAGTGTAACAACTACCTTTCTACGGTATGAAAACTCTATCTTGTAATATTTCCGTAATAATCATAACCTACGTCTATTTCAATTTCTATTACATTTTCCCTATTCATAGTCGTTACGTAACTATACACTGATATCACCTTAGAAATTTGATTAACATCATTTCTGACCGAACAATAGACTATTACCACCTTGTAAGAATTCTCACCTGAACCCTAAGTTTATACCAAAGATATCCTAGTATTACCTTAGAAATTCCTGACTCATCACCGTAGTGTGAACCAAGATTTTTTACTTTCTTTTGAAAAATAATTATGTTGTCATTTTACAAAAACAACACGTTGAACACCATCTAAATCTTTTTGAGAAACAAAATATCACTGTGACTGAGCCAAACATCACATCATTTGGTCCTCAATTATACATAGTCTAACCACCTATGTCTAATTTAGGAAGAATCATGTCATGAATGAAACAGTTATCTTTTCAGACTTCCTAATAACAATCTTCATTCAAAAGCAAAATCTTGAGACAAAATAAATTGTTCATAAACATCACTTTTGACCGACTATAATAGATGTCTACACCTATTACCCATCACCTTTATGATAGGAAACCGACAAAAGTACAAACATGAAAACCTTAAGAATTCACAAAGACTTATGGAAAACTGTTAGGAATATAAATATTCAAATGAAGACTCGGTCACCCTGTGTACTCAGTAGCATTGAATAGCTCGTAGGATTATATTAGTAAGTTAATATAGTTTAGTTAATATAGAACTTGTGGAGTGGGTTGGGTCTTTACCCACTGTCAGCTCGCTCCACAGCCCACTCGGGGCACAACTACTAGTACTATAAATACCCTTCTCCACCTAGGGAGAGGGTTGGAACTTCTCATTATCTCAATACACATATTTCACTTTCTCTCTCTAGGTTCCCACTCTTCCTTTCTCTCTCTAAAACCGTCGGCTAAATCCACCATAGTTGTGTGTTTGAATGTTATGAATATGCTACAATTGGTATCAAGAGCCATGGTTAGATTCGTGTAAGAGCATATTCAGATTCGTGGTGTGATTTTTGGTTGTTCTTTGGTTCGTATAAAATAGTGAAGAAAAACCTTAGTTTAATCTTTGTTTGTAGTTAAATCTGTTGAAAACGTGTACTTTTGTGTTCATAAAACTGTTTTACATCTTCCTTGATAACGTACAACATTGTTAGTGCTTGTTTGTGGAAGATTTGAAGGTTTTCTTGGCAGCGGTTTGACTATCGGACGAGTTTTCTTCGCAGCGGTTTAACTCTCGATGAAGGATTCTTAGCAGCGGTTTGTGTTATTTGAGTAATTCTTAGTTGCGGTTTGGTAGACAGCGGTTTGGAACTTATCCATAACGGGAAAAGGACAAAAAGTACTGAAAAGGACATTTTATCTATTTGCGGTAGCGGTTTGTGATTTCTTGTCGCTTGCGGTTTGTCGTTTTGTCCTGCGGTTTGACTTTTGTGTGTAGCGGTTTGACTCACTGCGGTTCAGGTCTTAGCGGTTTGGATTCTTGCGGTTTGGTATTCTAGTGCCAGCGGTTTAGGTCTTTGCGGTTCAGGTATCAGCGGTTTGATCACAGCGGTTGGGTTAAATTGTTGCGGTTTGAATCTTGCGGTTTGGTATTCTGGGTTTGCGGTTTGATCTTAGCGGTTTGAATAGTATTCCAGCGGTTTGAATCCTGCGGTTTTGGCATTCTGGTTCAGCGGTTTAATACTAGCGGTTTGTCTGGTATTTCAGCGGTTTAGATATAGCGGTTTGGTCTTCTGATTTTGCGGTTTGCCTAGTGTTTTTGCGGTTTGATACTTGCGGTTTGACTAGTACCCCTGCGGTTTGGGAATTGTGGTTTGGTACTTTTGTGATTGCGGTTTGGTTACTGTGATTTGACTCAAGTGATCAAATAACGGTTTGTTCTTGAATTTTGTAAAATCCCGCGAAAGAACTTATTTCTCGGTTTAAATCTCAAGAATTGTAAAATCCCGTATACAGTATGGCAAGCATACCAAGCACTGCTTCTGATGACATTCAAGCAGCTGGGTCCGATACCCGTCCTCCTATGCTTGATAGGACAGACTATGAGTCGTGGGCACAACGAATACGACTTTACTGCTTGGGCAAAGAAAATGGATTTAACATTCTTAAATCCATTGATGAAGGACCATTTCAGATGGGCACCACCAGAGATGTTGTTACTACTGGTGATGACGGAACTGTCACTTTGGGAATCGACAGACCTCGAACTTACAATGATCTTAATGAGGAAGAAAAGAAGAGGTATGATGCCGACATTAGAGCCTCCAACATTGTCATTCAAGGTTTGCCCAAAGATGTTTACAAACTCATCAATTTCAACACTGAAGCAAAAGCGGTGTGGGACAACGTCAAAATGCTTCTGGCTGGATCAGAACTCACAAAGGAAGATCGTGAGTCACAGTTGTATGACGAGTTTGAACATTTTAAGATGAACCCGGGTGAAAACATTACAGACTACTATGTGAGATTTCATAAGTTGGTAAATGACATGAGGATCATCAGAATGACTATGCCCAACATCCAACTTAACTCAAAGTTTGTAAACAACATGACTCCAGAATGGGACAGATTTGTTACTGCGGTGAAACTCAACAAAGGTCTGAGAGAAACAAACTATGAACAGTTGTATGCCTATCTACAACAACATGAGAAACATGCTGCTTATGATCGTCTGTTGAGAGAAAAACTCAATCCAACTGCATCAAATGATCCACTGGCATTTGTTGCAAGTGCTCAGCCAATCAACCAATTGTCATCTGACCAAGCTTATCATCATCCCTATTCATCACCATCTGCTATGAGTCCACAACTGGATTCAGGTTACACTCACAGCGACAAAATGGTTGATAACCTTACCAACCAAGTGTCCTTACTTGTTCAACAATTTGAAGCAGCACTCCCTCAAACTAACAATCAACTCAGAACCTCTTCAAACCCACGCAATCTGGCAATGGTGGAGGATGGAAGAATTGTGGTTCAGAATGTGCAGGGGAGGTAAAATTTGAATCAAAGGAACATGGGTCTAGGTAATGTGCAGATCAGATGAGGGAATGCAAATCAGGGGCAGGGGAAACAACCTAAGTGTTATAACTGTGGAGGACTTGGACACATTGCCAGAAACTGCAATCAACCAAAACATCCTCAGAACTCAGACTACTTCAAGGACAATATGTTATTGATGCAAGCTCAAGAGAACGGAGCGGTATTGGACGAAGAAGAATTGTTGTTTCTTGCTGGTGATGGGGGAAATATTTTTGATGCCGATGTGGACGAGCAGCCAGTTCAAGACCTTGCACTTAATGATCCCAATATCTTCAAAGCTGATGATTGTGATGCTTTTGACTCTGATGTGGATGATGAACCAACAGCTCAAACAATCTTTATGGCTAACTTGTCCTCTATCGTCTCATCACTGATGAGTGTGTAAATACTCATCATTTTATACCCATAATAGACACTAAAATGACCTAAAACACTGAATTATACTGCAGATATCCTTGGTTTGTGTTTTATGTGTTTCAGGTACTGAAGGATTGAAAACGGAACAAAAACGAGCATTTTTGGATCGACTCGACAACAATTGATCAAGTGAAGACGAAAGTCAAGTCAACCCCCAAATAATACCAAATTTACACAAATGGTCCTTGGAAATAATTTCTAGTTTTGACAGCCTTGGTCCTTGGATTTTCAGAATTTACAACAATGGTCCCTTAAAGATAAACCTAATCTAATTCTAAATCCTAATTCACAAAACCCAGCTGCTAAATTAAATCCAACCCAACCCTAAATTAAATCCAACCCAGCCCACACCATACACTTACCCAAGCCCAATTTAAATAAAACCCAACCCGATCCAACCCATCCTTAGTTAACCAAAAGGTTTGACCTTCGGTCAAATCCTTCTTCTTCAATACCACCCCGCCAAAACCATACCACCCTCACCCACAGGTTTCTCTGCAACACCCACCCCCTCCTCCTATCCCACTCCACCTAACAAGCCAAAAGCAATTAATGCTTCTTCCCCATTTCAAGTTATCAGAGATAGTGGATTTTTCCACTATCTCCTTTTTGGCGCCAAAAGTGGTTTAAATGGCTGAGATCAATTCAAGAGGATCCAATGGTGCAGAAATGATCAGAGAAGAAGATGAGACTTATCCCACTTAGTTGTAGTATAAATAGAACACTTTGTAGCCTAATGAGGCAAGTAGTTAATTTAGTAATAATCGTATTTCATATTCAGTCATTGTAATTTTGTAATTTCAAGCTTCAGTTGTTAATTCAAGTTAAATTCAGTCTTATTAATCTAATTTCAAGCACTCTTATTCTCCTTGTCAGTATTGTTAAGTTTCAAGTTGTCTGTTAAGTTGAAATAAGCTCTAGTTATATTAAGAATCAATCACAAACACTCCCCACCCTTGCTATAAGCTTATACAAGCTTATCATAGCTTTTTGTAAGCTTATATAGTGATTAGCAGTTCTTAATTTCAAAGAATGAAGAAAGTCAATGAAAGTCAAAGAAGCTCACAATAAGCTGTTCTGGTAAAATAAGCTATTCAGGAAGGTTGAAAGTGGGTATCTAGCTTGTTGTTGACAAGCTAGGTGAGTTCTGATCACTAGTTCACTGTGTTATAAGCCAAGTCAGTTGTAAGCCATTTTCTATATTTTTGCATTATTTTCCAAGTCACTGTTCAATAGCTTATTTTAGCTTATTTCTATAATTTTCTGTTTATTAGTTATATACAATTGTATTTCTTAAATTTTATCAGTATTTCACACTAGTTACTTAATTTTCCTAAAAAAAATCATCACAGCCCTTAATAAAGGGCTGTTTGGTTTATAGCTTATTTCAGGTATTAATCACCCTAGTACTGTTCCTTTGCAATAAGTCCATCTTCAATCTAGCATAATTCAGTTAGAATAATTTGATTTTAAGTCCTATTAAGCCAATTAAGTTGATAATATAGTTCTGCATAGTCTGTGGGAAATTCATACCACAAACTAGTCAAATAAGCCATAATAAGCTACAAGCTAATTAGGACTTTATCTCTGGCTTTTCTGAGGTCCTATTGATCCATTTAGTAGATACACAAAAGCTTAGAAAGTCTCTCTTTGGTTTGTGCCCTCTGCACACATTTTGATCACCTCAGTATACACTGAGGCAAAAAACAGATTTTCAGGTTTTCATAAATTTTCTTTTATCTTTAATTCACTCAAAATAGATTTTAATTAAACAATCTTTTGCACAATTAAAATATAGCTGCTAAACTACTTATTTTATATTTTTAAATATTTTTTAGAATTTTCCTTAATAGCTTTTCACTAGCTTAAAAAGACCTAATTCTCCCCTGCACCACCTAGTTAATCAGCAGACTTGTGTTTTGGTTTTGGCTTATTTAAGAGCTTATCAGCTTTAGCTATAGCTTTTTCTGGATTATTTAGCTTATTTATAGTCATATCAGTCCCTAGTAGCTTATTCTAGTTCACTTATAACTTATTAACTAAATTTCTAGTTCTAAAAACCTTAAAACTTAACTGTTGAGATAAGTAGCTTATTTCTTGCTGATTCAGTGAGATTTAAAATAAGTTCTTTTACAAAAGTTGGTTATATATTGCTTATTAATAAGTTGTTAAAATAAAAAAGATAAAAAAAATAGTTTTACAAAAAAAGTCCATGCTGGGATTCGAACCCCAGCCTCTCAAATAAAAACACAACACACTCACCATCTGCCCTTGGGACTTCTTCAGTTATAACCTTGCACCCTTTAATATTTAAGCCTCTTTTCATTTTAAGCTATTCGAGCTTATTAGCTTATTACCAGCTTATCCCAATAAGCTGGCATCTTGTTAATATTTTTCCCAGGCTTGTTTTAGCATAAAGTAAATTCACAAAAATTTCCAGAATTTTTAGAATAGTATTAGTATTTATTATCTATTTTTCTTTTTAAAACTGTTTTAAATTCATAATAAAAAATATAAAAATCAGAAAAATATAAATCTTTTTTCTAAAATTTTCTTTTGTTATTTATAACTTAGGAAAAATAAAATTATACTTGTAGGATTTATTTTTATAGATTTCACTTTTTAATCCCGTTTTTAGAATTTCCGTTTCGCGTTTTTTATATAAATTGTGTTAATCTTAATTTTCTAGTGAGAATTTGTTTCTCATTATTTAATTAGATTAGAATTAAAAAAGCAAAATTTCATATCCCAATCATCAGTCACTCTAATTTCAAACCTCAAATGATTGCCCATTCACACCTCGTTGGGACACGACCCGGGTAATCACTTACCTGGTTTCACACATATCACAAACTTGAGTTTTTGCAAGTTAGCCTTTTTCCTAAAGGGTTAATTTGTCTTTATCCACATGTATCCGTCTGTATTTATTTATATACGTACTTTCAAACGGATCAAATTTTGGCACCGCTGCCGGGGAGGTTGTGTTGCGACAATATCGTTGAGATTTTAAAACGATTAGCGACTTGAGATCCTTCCTTGTGAAGTTCCTATTTCCCATAAACCATATAAAATACAAAAATATTTTCCTTTTCTTTTATATATATAATATCATATAAAAAATAAAAACCCAAAAACATTTTCCGTTTTATTGTTAAGTAAAAGATAAAAGCAAAATCAAAATAATATTCCTCAACTTGGAGTATTATCATAATAAGTTCTCAAACATCAGATTAAAACTTGCCTTTGTGTCGCTTGCGAATTCGGCTCACCTTTGATTGATAAACAAACTCTAACGGAGGTTTCAGGAGGTTTGACATTAAATTGTCGAACCGAAAGGAGCGGGTTTTTAAGGAGCATTTATTGCCCACCTTTGCTCCTCCGCCACTCTGTGCGTTTATCTTTTAGAGAGCTACTGTACGCTTGTTGATTTAAGGTTTAAGTTCCTTGTGTTTTGCTTCGATCTTGTTTTAATTGAATTATTTTATTTAGTGCATGCGCACTCGTTCTTCTACGTCGACAAGTCCTTTACGTGAACTCGTAGATATTCCGAGAAGACGTAATCGTAGACGTACTGCCCGAATAGTCGAACCCGAGATTCGTACTGTTCCCATTGATAATATGGCAGACAATCGCACAATGGCGGAGATGCTCCAAGCACCCACCGAGGGTTACGGAGATGCCATCGTTTTACCACCAATCGACTCTGATCATTTTGAATTGAAAACGCATTTGATTCAACTCGTGTCTACAAACCAATTCCACGGGTTTGAACGAGAAGATCCATATCCACACATCCGTTGGTTCAATAAGTTGACCTCTACAATCAATTACAAGGATGTGCCGCAAAAAGTTGTCAAATTGATGCTATTTCCGTTTTCACTCGAAGGGGCAACCCGAATTTGGCTGGAAAAAGAACCCCCTCGATCCATTGAAACTTGGGAAGATCTCGTACAGAAATTTGTCAATTATTTCTTTCCTCCTTCAAAGACGACTAATCTGAAAAATGAAATTTCTGGATTTCGCCAAGGTTTCGATGAAAACTTCGGAGAGGCATGGGACAGATTTAAAGATCTCCTAAGAAAATGCCCGCATCATGATTTCACGGAGTTACAACAGATCAATACGTTTTATAATGGGTTGAATGGAAACGATCAAGATTCTCTAAACGCTGCCGCCGGTGGCAATATCTTGAATCGTCGACCTAAAGATGTGCTTGAAATTTGCGAGAATAAATCAAAAGTTCATATTTCTCGAAACAAAGTGAATGTTCCTATCACTCCTGCTTTTTCATCCGGTAACTCATCAGAGTTAGCCGCTCTAACGGACGCAATTCGTTACATGATGAAGGAAGTGAAAGAAATTAAGAGTGAAATTCATAAACCGGAACAAATCAAAGCCGTAAACAAAGTGTGTGAAACTTGTGGTGGCCCGCATGCGTATTACGATTGTCAAGCAACCGATGCTTCTGTTTACCAAGCTCCCGTAGCAGCCGTGAACTACGATCAAAACCGACCGCAAGCGGAAACTCATTACCGAGCACCAAATGCTATGGTACCACCTGGTTTTCCACCCGTTCAAAATCAAAATAATCAAAATCGATTTGTTCAGAATCAAGGACAAAATTTCAACAATTCTCAGAATCTCAACCAGAACCGTAACAATTTCAACCAGCCTTATCAAGCTCCGAATCAACATGTTTATCAACAACCTCCTCAAGCTCCTTTGACTAATGATTTCATGAAAATTACTGAGTCCAGCATGCGTTCGATTCAAACTCAAATCAATAATATGAAAGTCGAGTTGAGAAAGGAAATTGATACTACGATGTCTCATCAAACAAATGAGTTGAAGAATATGATGGGCAGTTTCATGAATATGAACCTGAACCAAGCTTCTTCATCTTCCGGACGACTTCCGAGCAATACCATTACTAATCCTAATGCTGAGTTGAAAGCCGTCGCCACTCGTAGTGGTAAGACGCATAATGGACCCTCAACTCCTATGCCCCCTCCACCGAGGGAAGTGAATCGAGAGGCCGAGGTGACAACGGACAGAGTGCATTTCTCAAGCCCACAAAGTACCGTACACGTCCAACCTCCGGATGTCCAAACTCAAGTTTCGGAACCCGATGTTCCGAAAGCTAATTCTATGCCTTCAATTCCATATCCTTCAAGGCTTAATAATCAAAGGCTCCATGAGAAAACTAACAACCAAATGATGAAATTTCTGGAAATTTTCCAGAAACTACACTTCGATATTAGTTTTGCTGATGCCTTGCTGTATATGCCGAAATTCGCTTCTCAATTCAAGAGTCTTTTAAGTAACAAAGAGAAATTGTTTGAATTGACAAAAACCCCTTTAAATGAGAATTGCTCAGCTGTGCTCCTTAAGAAACTTCCAGAAAAATTAGGAGACCCTGGTAAATTTCTCATCCCTTGTGATTTCCCGGGGATGGTTGAATGCTACGCCTTGGCCGATCTTGGTGCAAGCATCAACCTGATGCCGCTTTCCGTGTGGCAAAAGCTTTCACTCCCGGAACTTACTCCCACAAGGATGACTCTTGAATTGGCGGACCACACTGTTACTACTCCTAAAGGCGTTGCTGAAGACGTTTTTGTCAAAGGCCGATTTTGTAGTTGTGGATTTTGAATGCGATCCCCGAGTACCTCTCATTCTCGGGAGATCCTTTTTAAGGACCGGGCGTGCTTTGATCGATGTTTATGGCGAAGAAATAACACTTCGGGTTGATAATGAAGAAGTCACGTTTAACATTAATGCGAATTCTAAATCTCTAACCACCAAAGGCAACGTTGCTATGGTTGATCAAAAATCTGATACCGTAATTGCTTCCAAAAGAAGTGATTCGATGCTTTCAAGATTCACGGTTAAGAGTGTTTCAGATAAACGTGCTGAGCTCAAAGCGATGAAAATTACCCCTGGTTCAAGCAAATGGTTTGAAAGTTGTACTACAGAAGTTAAGAGTGTTTTTGACTACGATGAACAAGAATCGGAGATCACATCGGAAGTGGTGAAAACTGCTAGCTCTAAGAGCACACCACTTGTCCCACCTCCGGAATCGGTTTATCGTGTTGAAATTGTTGATTCTGTGGATGAAACTAAGAATCCCACTTCATCTGATCCTACCATTGCTCTCTCTTCCCCCTCTCTCTCTCCGTTTGAGGGAGGTGACTACATCTTGGAAGAGATTGAGGCTTGTTTATCTTGTGATTCAATTCCATCTGGAATGGATGATGGTGTGTTTGACCCGGAGGGAGACATTCTTCTAATTGAAAAGTTGCTTAATGATGATCCACCTTCTCTCCCTCCGAAGGAAATTAAAATGTCTAAAAGTGATTATCTTCTTGAGGAGTTCGCCGATGAACTCGCTCACATCGATCCAATCCCACCGGGGGATGAAGATGATGACTTTGATTTCGAATCAGATCTGAGAGAAATTGAATATCTTTTATATCGTGATCCATCACTCGATTCCTACCCTTATACCGAGTATAGTAATTCACAAAGTGATGACGATCTTTTCGACTTTGGAGCTGATAATAATGAATGGGAAGAACTTTTATATGGCAAACCTTCTGATGAGAAATCCCTTGGAGATGAAAACCCAAAGAAGAAAACCGTGACTGAGCTAAATAACTTCTCTCCTTCATCCCCAGAGGATGATTTTCTTTTCTCTGAGGAGTCTTCCATCGAGTATCCTGTTGCATTTTCTTGTGAAGACAAAGTGTTTAATCCAGGCATACTCGATGGTAGTAAGAATCATTCAATGATGAAATTGACTCCCGATAAGAATTTAAAGTTACAAACCTCGTTTGAGGAACTTTTAATTCTGGAGAAAAGTGATCCCCCTCTGTCATATCTTAATGGTGAACTCCTATTTTGCATGGAGTTAAATCTGAATGGAACTTTACTATCATTTCCCTACGGAAATGAGAACAAAGTTTTTGATCCCGGCATCTCAATTTATCATTCTTTTTGAGCCGGGTGTATCTCGTCGGTGTGAACTTTCTTATGTTCACATGTTAATCCAAACACATTGAATGAAAGTCCGATGGAGATGGTTTCTTCCACTTGCTTCCCCATGAACAAATGAATTCGGGGTCGAGTCAAGCTAGTGACTCGGTTAACAAAAATATTAGCATTGCATGGGTAAACGCCCATGTTTCTGACTTCTTTCTATTTTCTGACACTAAGTGTGGGGGGAATCCCACTGTGCTGTGCATTTTGTGTGTTGTTTGCTCTTATTTTCAGGTTTCCCTTGGATTGTGATGATTGCTGCCCTGTTTTCAATCCAGCCGCCCAATATCCTATCCTTTTGCTAACGATTATCTAGGGATATCTTTTTAATCCTTTTTGAAAAATGAGATTTCTGTCACACACTTGGCTATTAGTATTACCTTTTTACGTTCTAAGTTTCGGCATAATAGCCGGTACTTTGAATATTGAGGGCAATATTCAATTCTAAGTGTGGGGGGAATTCCCACGATTTTTGTCACATATGTACCTTCTAGTGCCCTAGTACCCCGGTTTTGGCCAAATTTTAATTTTTTTTCGTTTTTGAATAAGAAATAATATGAAAAAGATGTGCTTTGCACCAAAAAAGAAAGAAAAAATAGAAGTGTTTAGTCTTGATTAGGTTAGAACAAAGGGAATCCCGACTCTGCCAGAGTGTTGATCTGGCTGCTTCCTTAACGATTAGACTAAGGTTTTACGATTTGTGCAAATGAAAATGCTAAGCGTAGAATAGTTGGTTTTCTTTAGAGCTTATAGCTTATTGACTAAATTTCTAGTTCTAAAAACCTTAAAACTTAACTGTTGAGATAAGTAGCTTATTTCTTGCTGATTCAGTGAGATTTAAAATAATTTCTTTTACAAAAGTTGGTTATATATTGCTTATTAATAAGTTGTTAAAATAAAAAAGATAAAAAAAATAGTTTTACAAAAAAAGTCCATGCTGGGATTCGAACCCCAGCCTCTCAGATAAACACACAACACACCCACCATCTGCCCTTGGGACTTCTTCAGTTATAACCTTGCACCCTTTAATATTTAAGCCTCTTTTTATTTTAAGCTATTCGAGCTTATTAGCTTATTACCAGCTTATCCCCATAAGCTGCCATGTTGTTAATATTTTTCCCAGGCTTGTTTTAGCATAAATTAAATTCACAAAAATTTCCAGAATTTTTAGAATAGTATTAGTATTTATTATCTATTTTTCTTTTTAAAACTGTTTTAAATTCATAATAAAAAATATAAAAATCAGAAAAATATAAATCTTTTTTCTAAAATTTTATTTTGTTATTTATAACTTAGGAAAAATAAAATTATACTTGTAGGATTTATTTTTATAGATTTCACTTTTTAATCCCGTTTTTAGAATTTCCGTTTCGCGTTTTTTATATAAATTGTGTTAATCTTAATTTTCTAGTGAGAATTTGTTTTTCATTATTTAATTAAATTAAAATTAAAAAAGCAAAATTTCATATCCCAATCATCAGTCACTCTAATTCCAAACCTCAAACGATTGCCCATTCACACCTCGTTGGGACACGACCCGGGTAATCACTTACCTGGTTTCACACATATCACAAACGTGAGTTTTTGCAAGTTAGCCTTTTTCCTAAAGGGTTAATTTGTCTTTATTCACGCGTATCCGTCTGTATTTATTTATATACGTACTTTCAAACGGATCAATCACCTCAACAAGTTGGTCCCTCAAATACATCTGTGATTTCTGAGGTACTAAAACTTTATGACACATATAACGTGGTTGACGAACAGAAGATTCCCAACGAAGTACAACAGACAGATGTGGCTGATTCAGATACTGTTGACATGGGAAATAGTAATATTATTCTATATGAACAATATGTGAATCACAACAACATGTCTGATGTACAAGGTGGTGCATCTTCTGTTGAAAATATTGCTTGTGTTGTAAATAATGTATGTGCCTTAGATAATGCTTGTGAGTGGCATGAATACACTTTGTTTGTCCCTGATGACACCTTGACTACTAGACTAAATATATATAAAGATCAGGTGACACTTTATGAACAACGTGCTAAATTTGAACTAACCGAACGTGAGCATAAAATGGATAGTCAAATGCGTACACTTATAACTGAGCGTAATTTAAGGGAGGAAACGTTAAAACAAGAGTTGACTGCTTTGCAGAAACAGCTGGACCAGACTGTTAAACAAAAACAGGAGGCCCAAGAGCACGTAATTTCACTAAAACAAGATTTCAAGGTAAAAGAAACACAACTCTTAAATGATTTCTCAAGACTTAAAACCTTAAAGAATAAGCTTGAAAATAAGTTGTACACGCAAGACCAATCTAGACAAATGGTTCAAATGCTTCAAAAGCATAAAAAGTTGTGTGATAAGCATAGTGTAAATAATGTAGGTGAACCTAAATTAGCTCTCCTTAGGAAAGCTAAAGTGACCCAACCTGCCTTATATGATGCCAATGTGATGATTATGCCTGGTCATGCCCCACCTGATGTTTCATCTTTAGAAGAGAGTAATGAGATAGATGTGAGAAATAGAGAAAGAATGAATGAGAAAATGAAGGATCCCAAATGCATAGCCAATCGAATAATAGTCAAACCCCATGATTATTATGAGGAGAATCGATTGACTGTGTTTGCACCTCAAAAGAAGTTAACGCCTGAACAAATATTTTGGTCTTTAGATATGGATAAGAGAAAGGCCGATGAGCTTGAAGCAAAAAATCCATCCCTTAGGAAAATTGCAGCTGCGACGGTGTATCCTCCCAATACACCTAGGCATTTGGTTCCTTTGACTCTTCCTACTAAATGTAAAACCTTAATTAGCATATATGTACTTTGTCAACTATTTGCTGATTTTCATAAAACATGTAAGAAGAGAATTACACCAACCGGAATTACTGAGGGGGAAAGGGGTTTTGAACAGGCAAAAAGGTGTTACTTAACTGAGGTCATTCCATTCTTTAAATTACTCAAGGAACAATTTGAAGGATTGCAAAACGCCCTTGAAACTGAAGTAAATGAAATGAAAGTAATGTTTAAAGATATGGAAAATGAGGTAGCTCAAAATGCGATAGAACTTAAGAGCCGTGAGATCGAGAGAAAGAACATTCTCATCACCAATGAGAATTTGATTGCTAGATGTATTGCACATGATATATTTTATACTGCCACTGATTCTGCTTTAACTGCCTGTCAATTTCATGAGTATTCTATTGCATTGAATGTTACCCAGAATCGTGTTGTTGAGCTTGAGAGGGAGAATTTGAAACTGCAAGAGAAAATTCAAAATGATGACCATGATAACATGGTCAAGCGTTTTTCAAAACTAGAAGTTGATCATCTTAATTTACAATTAAAATATCAACACTTAGAAGAAAAATGTAAAATATCAAATGCCAAGACATCTCTGGATGCTCCTGAATTTGATACATATTTTGAATTGAGTAAACGTGATGAAAAAATTCAAGTTCACACTAACACGATTCGACAGTTGAGGGCTCAAATTGCCCAATTAAAGTCAAATAAGAGTGAAGCAATTGGCACCAATAAACCATCGTCTTTGGATTCTCAGAATTTTCACTATCAGCACACTATCAATAAGTTACACTGTGAAAATGAATGTTTTCGAGTTGAAAATTCAAAAATCAAAAGGCATTACAAAGAGTTATATGACTCAATTAAAGTCACACGAAACAGTCATAATGAAAAGATAACTTCTTTGTTAAATGAAATTGAGAATCTTAAGACTCAGGTGAAAGGGAAAATGCCAATTGGCACATGTGATAATGTTGCTCCAAAGGTTTCTGTTGTTAGAAAGTATGATGTTGATGTTGTGCCTATTCCAATTCCCCTTAGGAACAATAGGTCTGCCCATCAAATTTATCTCAATCACCTTAAGGATAGCCTTGATATACTTCGTGAGATTGTAGAGGAGGATAGGATAGAAAAACCACTTGATAAAGCAGTTGTGGATGCCTGCTTCCTCACTAAAAGGTCTCAGGAATTTTTAGAGTACGTCATTGGTACTGGCCCTAAGATTGATAACAAAAGAGATAGATTTATTGCATCATCATCTACGACTAAAAACAAGCACGTAACCTTTGATCTACCACTGAGAACATCAGAACCCAGCACATCAAAGTCAGGAAAGCAAATGACAGTAAAACAAACTAATGTTCCTATCATTACTTCTACATGAGTAAAATGTGACACCAAAGCTAGCGGGTCAAAGCCTAGAGGCAATGCAAGGAAAGATAGGACTGCGCCGGCTAAGAGTGATCACGAGAAGAAAGTAGAAGCCCAACTTAGGAACAATAAGTTTGCAATGAGTAGAATGAATCGTGTTGATTCTAGTATCAAAAGTACTGTAATTAATTCGAATTCTAATGCTGTCTGTAAAACATGTAACGAATGTTTAATTTCTGCTAATCATGATGATTGTGTTGTGTCATTTTTGATGTCTCCTGTACAACCCCATGTTAAGAATGTTAGGAAAACTGAAACAAGTAAGAAAGTTTGGAAGGTAACAGGAAAAACGTTTGCTAATGTCGGGTATCAATGGAGACCCATTGGAAGGAAGCTCACTTTAGGAGATCAGTGCCCCTTAACTAAATTGAATAACCATAAAGTAGTGAATGTTAAGGAATGGAGACCAACTGGTCGAATGTTGCCTTTAGTGACACAATGCCCTACTACTAGGTCAATTGCTTCTTCTAGTGTTATTTCCACTGTAAATACAGTTGCATCTATGAAACCTGTAGTTCCAGAATTTGTGTGTGCTAACCAAACGGACCCCAGCTGTACGTGGGGATCCATATTTTTCAGTTATCCATCGTTTTCTGTTTTCAAATGCAGGTCGTACAAATCGTCCTTTGGTATTTGGACTCAGGCTGCTCAAAACATATGACTGGGGATCGCTCAAGGCTCAAGAATTTCGTGAAAAAGTTTATCGGGACAGTTAGATTTGGGAACGACCATTTTGGGGCAATTATGGGTTACGGAGATTATGTGTTTGGCGACAGTGTAATTTCCCGGGTATACTATGTGGAAGGACTAGGACATAACTTGTTTTCTGTTGGTCAATTTTGTGACTCCGATCTTGAAGTTGCTTTCAGAAAACACACCTGTTTCGTCAGAGAGTTGGATGGTGTTGACCTTCTTAAAGGCAGTCGTGGTACCAATTTATACACCATCTCAATTGAAGAAATGATGAGGTCCTCTCCTATATGCTTGCTTTCAAAGGCCTCGAAGACTAAATCATGGCTTTGGCCGTCGTTTGAATCACTTGAACTTCGGCACCATAAATGACTTGTCTCGCAAGGATCTTGTACGAGGCATGCCCAGACTAAAGTTTGAGAAAGATCATCTTTGTTCTGCATGTCAATTGGGCAAAAGCAAGAAACATACTCACAAACCCAAAACCATCAATACCATCATGGAAGTTCTTTACACCCTTCACATGGATCTGTGCGGACCAATGAGAGTGCAGAGTATCAATGGAAAGAAGTATGTTCTGGTGGTGGTCGACGACTACTCTCGGTTTACATGGGTAAAGTTATTGAGAACCAAGGATAAAACTCCAGAGGTTATCATTAAACTAATCAAGCAGTTACAAGTAAGGCTGAACAAAACTGTCAGAATCATCCGGACGGACAATGGAACTGAGTTTGTTAACCAACAGCTCAGTCAATTTTATGAAGATATTGGCATAACTCATCAGAAAAGTGTTGCACGCACTCCTCAGCAAAACGGTGTTATTGAAAGACGAAATCATACTCTAGTAGAAGCTGCAAGAACTATGCTAATATATTCTAAGGCTCCGATGTTTCTTTGGGCAGAAGCAATTGCTACTGCGTGTTACACCCAAAATCGTTCCTTGATACACACTCTTCACAACAAAACTCCTTACGAGCTGTTACATGGGAAGAAACCAGATCTTTCCTTTCTTCGAGTGTTCGGTGCTTTGTGCTATCCGACAAATGATGGTCAAGATTTGGGAAAGCTAAAAGCTAAAGCAGACGTAGGTTTCTTCGTTGGGTATGCACCAGATCGCAAGGGATATAGAATCTACAACAAGAGAGCCCGACAAATCATGGAGACTATTCACGTTACATTCGATGAGCTGACTGAGCAAACGGCTCCTGGACAAACCAGTTTTGGACCCACACCTAATCTATTGACACTTGGACCAATTAGTTCAGGTCTTGTACAGAATCCCACGCCTGCAGTTCCTTATGTACCTCCCACCAGTGATGAGTTGAAGAAGTTATTTGATTCGATGTTTGACGAATACTTTGAGCCACCAACGGGTAATGCTACAACTGAAGCTCCACCTGTACCTCCAGTTGCTGATGCTCAAGTTCCACCTAGCTCAGAAGGTCCATCTGTGTCTGTCTCAATTAGTCAAGATGCACCTTCTGCCAGTCAATCGCCCTCATCATCAAATATTTAGTCTTCTTCGGTACAACAAGGTTCTACAGAAGACAATTCTTTTGATGTGAATCCTTTTGCTCCTATTGATGATGTTCCATTTGAAAATGTATTTGCTCCTGAGTCATCCACTGATACATCTTCAGGAGATCACAACACAGCAACATCAGTTCAAAACCCTCAACCACATGATCATCTCAGAAAATGGACCAATGATCATCCAATTGACAACATCATTGGTAATCCGTCTCGTCCGGTATCCACTCGAAAGCAACTTGCCACCGATGCACTGTGGTGCTTCTTTAATTCCGTACTCTCTAAATTCGAGCCAAAAGACGTCAAAGAAGCCATGTCTAAAGATAGTTGGTATACTGCTATGCAAGATGAAATTCATGAGTTTAATCGACTTGAAGTTTAGGAATTAATGCCTCTTCCAGAGTGTGCAATGGTTATCGCTCTAAAGTGGATCTTTAAAGTGAAACTCAATGAGTACGGTGATGTTTTAAAGAATAAGGCACGGCTTGTTGCGAAGGGGTACCGACAAGAAGAGGGCATAGACTTTGAAGAATCATTTGCTCCGGTTGCTAGAATTGAAGCCATCAAAATCTTTCTAGCTAATGCTGCCAGTCAGAATATGATTGTCTACCAAATGGATGTGAAGACAACATTTCTAAACGGTGATCTGAAGGAAGAAGTCTATGTCAGTCAACCAGAAGGTTTTGTGGATCCTGATCATCCTACTCACGTCTACCGTTTGAAGAAGGCTCTTTATGGGCTAAAGCAAGCACCCAGGGCGTGGTATGATACTTTATCAAAGTTTCTTCTGGGTAATGGTTTTTCCAAAGGCGTTGTTGATCCTACACTATTCACTAGAAAATCGGGCAAACATCTGCTTCTTGTTCAGATTTATGTAGATGACATCATCTTTGCCTCCTCTGATCCTAGGGAATGTGATAGGTTTTCTAATGAGATGAGTTCTAAGTTTCAAATGTCTATGATGGGACAAATGTCGTTCTTCTTGGGTTTGCAAATATCTCAAAGTCCCGGAGGCATCTTTATCAATCAATCCAAATATGCAAATGAAATATTGAAGAAATTTGGATTTGAATCAAGTGATGAAGTTGACACTCCTATGGTTGAGAGATCTAAGTTGGATGAAGACCACTCTGGGATCCCGGTTGATCAAACTAAGTTTAGAAGCATGATTGGATCCTTAATGTACCTTATCGCCAGCCGGCTAGATCTCTTGTTCGCCGTATGTATGTGTGCTCGGTATCAGTCCAAGCCCACCAAGAAGCATCTGGAAGCGGTAAAATGGGTCTTCAGATATCTTCAAGGCACTGTTCACATGGGTCTCTGGTATCCTAAGGACACCGCAATGGAACTCACGGCTTATGCAGATGCGGATCATGTGGGGTGTCAAGATACTCGTCGAAGCACATCGGGAGGTGCTCAGTTTCTTGGGGAAAAGTTGGTCAGCTGGTCTTCTAAAAAGCAAATGAGTACTTCAATATCTTCCACAGAGGCTGAATACATTGCCATGTCGCGTGTTGTGCTCAAATTCTTTGGATGCGATCACAACTATCAGACTATGGATTTGCATATAACAAGATTCCTCTGTATTGCGATAACAAAAGTGCTATCGCTCTTTGCTGCAACAATGTCCAACATTCCCGTTCAAAGCACATCGACATCAGGCATTACTTCATAAGGGAACAGGTTGAGAAAGGGATCGTTGAACTCTACTTCGTGAGGACGGAGTTTCAGTTGGCTGATATCTTCACTAAGGCACTTCCGAGAGAACGGTTTCAATTTATTCTCCCACGGCTTGGCATGAAGAGTTTGCCTCCTGAAACACTCAAGTGTCTTTAAGAAGAAAAGGAGGATTAGAGGATTTACTTCACATATCCTTGTATATATCTGTGTATATCTTAAACCAAAAAGAAAATAGAAAAATATAAAACCTATAAAAACCCAAAAAAAAATCAGAAAAACAGAAAATACCAAAAATAGTTCTTCTAGGCATGTCTTCTGTTTATCGATAACATTTACGGTCCTAGAAATGTCATTCAATAATGACACGGGTCTTTAAATGAAGCTCGAGCAGAAGTTATACTAACCGGTTAAAACATGTCTATCGGCTTGCAGTTACTTCAGACTACAACCCGTTCATTACTATAGGGAAAGCATGTCGCCAAAAAGACGGCTGCTCCTCCAACTGGGTGATGTTCACCTGGGCATGGATTACTTTATATCCATGTTTTCCCGATTTGATGTACGTTTCAGTGCATCATTTCTTGTATAAGAAGAGAAGTCTTCTTTACATCACAAACTCCTTCTGTTCTATGATTCTTCAGGAGAGTTTTGGTGTTTCACAAGGTGGTAACTGGACTTAAATTTTCACAAATACGTCACACTCAATTGAATGACTACAACTCTTTAAATAGAAAACGGGTCATTAATTGAGGGGGAGAGTATTTGTTCAAATTTCTGACACCTTTTTAAGCATTGTGCAACATCAGCAGTGACACTCTCTCGTGGTTTAAGGGGGAGCATAGTATGCTCCATAATCAGAATACATTTAAACCTGACCACATTTTCTCCCAAATTTTCTAAACATATTTAAATCAATTGGGATCACAAATCTCAAATGGTTTGAAATTTTTGATCGGGGGAGAGAATGTGATTTAAATATGAAATTCTGATAAAAATGTGATTATTTGGTCTTAAATGTAAGCTCTCCCATATGTGCTAAACTCTTTCGTATATCGATGCACATATTGAGGGGGAGCAAATGGCACTACAGCAAAAAGGATGCGACATCTCATGTGACTCAGACCTTACCAATGAATTGACGGGTAATAATTTCAAGCTGGTCTAACGAGTGATGTAAGCGTGTCTCGAAGAGGATGTGTCTGAGTAGAGTGTACCGTTTCGAGAAACTTTCTGTGGATTTGACCAGGCCGGGTAATAATTTCAAGCTAGTCTAACTAGTGATGTAAGCGTGTCTCGAATCGGTCATGTTCACTGAAAGTGGATCAATTCAAAAAGTGCAAGCTCTACCCAACATGTGCAAATTTTAAATTAAAACATATGAGCACATGTTAAGGGGGAGCATTTGAAAAATATAAAACTCTCAAAGTGTTAGCAAAATGTGTTTCATAATCATGAACACTTTGAGAGATTTTTCAAAGATTTGGTAAATGGCAACATAGGATAGTCATGAAGTTATAAGGTGGCTAAGGTTAGGAAAACCGTCCTATGATCCGCCAGAGCCGGAGGGATCTACCCAGGGACAATACCGAATAGTTAGTATTAGAAAGTCCTTAGGTATGATTATGAAAAAAGGAGTAATAAGAGAAAGGAGAAAGAAGGGGTTGAAGAATTAAAAAGAAATGAAATGAGAAAGGGTGAAAAGAAATAGCCCTCCAATTATTCAACCTTAGGGCAGAAACCGGGTTCAATTCATGTGCTACTGGTGGTTACTAAGGTAACACCGGTATTGAAGACAAGACGTCATGGACCCAGTGACGCACTGCACTAAACCTTCTAAACCACTCAAGTTCTCTTAAAAGGACTTGTTTCATTCTCACGGGGAACCCTGCATAATCTATCGACTGCTCATTACGAGTTATGTTGATATGGAAACAGGAGACACCGCTCCAGTCTCCGACTACCAAAATTGCACTTATCGAGTCTAGAGCCACGAGATGCATCATAAGATCTCATAGGAACACGTGTTACTTCTACACTGGTTGTTCAACATTAAGGACACCAGTTGTAAACTTATGAGTCCTACGCAGATCTTAGCAATCTGCCAGAACATTTATGAGGGAATTTACAAATGTAATTCTCAGTGATTGAATGAAAATTCCTGCCAGGGTCAACATCAAACAGCCCTGAAATCAGGTCACTTCGGTAATTCCTTGTGGATTACGCTTAGTGGTCGCGGCGGTTTCAAACGGTCTACAGTCGTGGAGTGAACTCCAGCGACTCACCTAATCGTTGATTTACTACGGTAGATCTTGTAAGCCCTCTGTGGGTTTTCGATTTAGGAACGACCTTGGTAAGGATTAGAGAGAGTTTTCACACTATGCTGTTAACAATCTCGAAGTCCGAACCTGTAAGTACCGGACGTTTTATTGCTAACTGTCGTATGCAGGAATTCCTGGCGGTTGAAGCTGATTGCAGAAAAGATGTCAATCCATTACCACATGCTCACACTACACCATCATCATATTCAAAGAAGTCATGATAAACTAAAAGACCTTCAACACTGTTTCTGCAAACTCTGATGCTGAAAATCATGACCCAGAATAGTGTGAGCATGTCGATTCAAAGATTACACTATCACGTGGAGACTATACTGCAAGAAGATGATTCAAAGACGCATGTTGGATGATAACTTCGAAGAATACTCAAAGATCATCCAAGATAGAAGATCAGTCATCAAAGGTTCACTGCTGAAGGCACAAAGATTTATGACGTTGAAGAATCAAAGACTACGAGCTATGAAGTCAAGTTCAGAGAATAGAATGCTAGAATTCAAAATGTATTTTTCGGGGTGACCTCCCTTAGGGGGAGATTGTTAGGAATATGAATATTCAAATGAAGACTCGGTCACCCTGTGTACTCAGTAGCATTGAATAGCTCGTATGATTATATTAATAAGTTAATATAGTTTAGTTAATATAGAACTTGTGGAGTGGGTCGGGTCTTCACCAACTGTCAGCTCGCTCCACAGCCTACTCGGGGCACAACTACTAGTACTATAAATACCCCTTTCCACTTAGGGAGAGGGTTGGAACTTCTCATTATCTCAATACACATATTTCACTTTCTCTCTCTAGGTTCCCACTCTTCCTTTCTCTTTCTAAAACCGCCGGCTAAATCCACCATAGTTGTGTGTTTGAATGTTATGAATATGCTACAAAAACACAAATAGCATAAATTTTATTAGAATCAACGAAAGTTAATACATAGCGATATAATTAGCATCGGAAGTACTAATGTTACAAAGATTATAATAAAAGGCATATAATCGCCAATAGGTTGACCCGCCATAGCAACAAAGACCACCACCAACCCAGCAATAGCGAGAGCCACCACGGGATGTATCAACTTGATTATTCTATATGATAAATATAAACAAACCATTAAAAACAATAGCAAGACTAGTTCTTAAACATAAAGACAAACAAGTTTTATTTCACTTTTATTAAGGATTACATAGAAACATAACAAGGACTCATTTCAACAACCCTAGCGCGAGACTATTACCCCTATAACTTGTCCACGCCAATAGCAAGAATCACAATAGGCATAAGAACCGCTAGAACGCAAACCATGAACACGTAATCTTCGTCAGGAATGTACGCCAAGTAGATAACCGCAAGAACGACGTACACAATCGCTAGTATAGTAATGAGGTGCGGCATTTTGGAGATATTTAATGAGAGAAAGGTAGTTGGTGGAAGAATGGAAATTAAAATGGAGTATATATAGGCAAAACTAGCCGTTGGAACACTATTCACGACCGTTGGGATTTACTGTTCCCGACCGTTGGAGCACTGTTCATTACCTTTGAATTTTTCACTATTCTTGACCGTTATTTTTACTATTCACTGCCATCGGATTTGTTAGGTGCGAATTATTTCATCTAGTATGAAAAAATCTAACGGAGTTACGTTTTCTCGATTTTCGAATGGAAATTTCTCGACAATCCTTTTTTCATAATCCCTTACCCTAACAATCACATTAAGCTAGAATTCCGGGACGGAATTCAGAATGACGAGTGGGTACTGTAGCAAACTGTAAAAATTCACTATAATTAACAACGTTTAATTATATATTAATCTCCGTCACTATTTCTAATCACCATTTTTACGAAAAAATTTAAAATTTTCTTTATTATATTATTTTAACGTGAAAATGTTATCACGTAATTTACAAAATAACAGGACGAGCTCACACGCGATTCACAAAATCGAAATACACATAATATAAACATCACATGGGCCAACTTACCTCAACCCAACTCTTAATCCAGCTATTGTTCATAGTAAGCCCAACACAAGCCCAATCCCTTGTATAACATATCCTGAATTCGACCCACATGCCCTCCAATCCATTTGTACCTCCTATTTGTTCCCCCACCAAAGAAATAGGATGCAAAGTTTTAGCTTCTAAGACGAACGTTTGATACGTTTAATAGAGGCAAAAGTGATTGGCCTTGGAGCACCTAGTCGACATATATGGTTTTTCACAAAATCATCCGTTTTGACCCGAGCTTCACCCCATTCTAATATTTGTATTTGATCATTTATGGGTTATTGAGAGTATTTCTCAGCAAAGATATCAATAATACACGTTAGTTCCAATTTTTGGACATATAAATGTCCTAGTCGACATCTATAATTCACCAACATCATATATTCATTTTCCCCTTACTCACATGGTTCTCAAAGTCTTAGATGTCAGTAGAATCACTCTAAATATCCCAACATCACTGACATTGAATAGCCTACACAAGTTGGGAATATTTTAAAATAATTATAACTTCATACGTATACATATACACGTATAACTCTTATCCTCCTTCACCAACTCTCCCACACAACTCCCTTCATGTTTTCTCAGTCCCTTTTCATCATTTAGAAACCCTAAAACGATCAGAAGCGTTGATAACTTCATTTGGAAGCTCATTCGAAAATAAGGGTTTATATATATAGACGTATATATTGGTTCTAGCCATTGTGGGCATTATTTCTCGTGTTCTAGCCATTCTCACGCGTTCCCTCACCACCCTAGAGGTGTTGTAAGTCCTCCTTTATCATTTCTAGTTAATTTCTATACATTTCAACTCACCATGCATGGCGTATTCAATTTTGTCGAACGTATATGTTTTGCATTTATTTTTACGTATTTCGTTTAATACTAGAACTCAAATCATGGTTTGCCTCCCTTGTGGAAGGCCTAGGAACCATGAAATGCATTCACGTCACATTTATTTCCTCACAACATGCATATTTCGACACCCTTTTGAACCAGCATCACACGTATAAAAACACAACAATTAAAAATTTTCTAAATCTTTTCTATTAGAAACTGTCCAAAGTCGCAACATATATGGCCTTGTAAAACCAAATTTAACTTAACAACCACCCCGTATTTTTACACAACCTAATAGACCATGCTACTAGCTACAATTTTCGTATTTATAGTTCATAAATATAAGCTCATCTAGTCCTCCTAATTTGGCCAAAGTAAATCGACTGACACCATTTTTAAAACAGTTAATATAAATACGAATTGGGTCATAAGCCCAATAAGCTCTTTTTAAGCAAACCGTATAAGTTGAACCAAAAAGCTCTTTTGATATGGAATTAGGACATTAAAAATGGGCCTAAGGATAAGCCCAACTTGCCACAAATCCCATGGATCGTTAAACGTTAACGGACCTTTAATTAGCTCGTTAAAAGCCCATTAAGTGAAAAATAAGCTCTTTTTGCAAACAAGCTGTTGAAATAAGTTTTAATAAGCTTCAATAAGCTCCAGAAAAATTCAGATACTTTTTCCCCATAATTTTTGTACGTTTGGACTAAAAATGCAAACTAGTTACACTTTGAGGGGCTAAAACTGCCAACCCTTTAAAACATGGACTGAAACTGCCAAAACAGAAACTTTAAGATAGAAATTGATATTATATCATATTCCAAGCTCAGAAAGTTATTTTGGACAAGTAGTGGACTATAAATGCAATTTATACATAATTAAGGACTAACGGTGCAACGCTAACGCCGTTAGGATGTAAAGTGTAAAAACAGTAAAAATGCAAGGACCAACAGAACATGATTAATATTTTCATTTCTATATTTCATTTTACGAATCCCCGTCACGTCACGTGCATTTTTGTATATTTCGTTTACTTAATATTTAACGTTCGTTATATTTCTATATAAAGAGTTTTAAAACGGTTTAACTTCCCGTTTCGTTTCACCACTTTCGAGGAAACGATATTATTGGATTACAAAGACATAAAAACAAGATAATATTATGAATAATATTATTTTTGAACTTTAGGCATTTTAAGCATATCACATTCACGTCACCGATCAAATCGTTATCGATTTCTCGTTTTCACGCTCGTTATTCGTTTTAAGTCAGAATCTCAGACTTCCCTTATATTCAGGTCACGTGTTGAAGCCGTTCCAATAATCTTACTTGATTTCATAATTCCACCTTGTCAGATACGCTCAAGGTGAGTCATAGCCCTGTTTTTATACTTGTGTTATAAATACTATTTGGGGGAGATACATGCTCAATTATATTTTATTACTTTTACAAGTACTCTGAAAACTCTCATGATTTACTCATAATTATAACCCCTACTTTCCACGTTTTGAATTACTCTTTGGGGGAGATATATGCTTGTTTTACTTGCAAATTACTTGTTTAGCTTAAACACTGAACTCAGATGATAGCATTTTCAAATTGCTTATTGTAACATAATACTTGTTTTCACTATACACATTCACATAACACCATGAATGTACATCCCACTGTTACATGTTAATTCCAAACTCCAATGGAAATACTTGCTAGAATTAAGCACACGTATTTTATGTACCCCATTAAGCTAATATTGCCTAAGTTACCGTATTGTCAGAAAGTCCCTTTATCATGAGCCATTAATCATTGCGGTGAGCGTGAATATAGTGAACAGCTTCGAAACCTGTTTGAGGTTGACAACCTATCCCACTAAATACTGGACGGAATGCCTTAGTGGCTAGTCGTATTAGTCGCGATACACTATATTCGAGAAAAATAGGAATTGGCAAATTACCTATTACACGAGGGCCATAATTCCATCATTGATTTGATGTGAACACCTCCGTTTTATGGTACTTTGTTTAGTTTTGCGTGTCATGAGGCTTAGAGCAATATATGTACATGAATATATATGTTTTCATATATATTTAGATACAGATGTATTAGTATTTCACCAGACTACATTTGTAGATTTCAGGCATAACACCATTGTTTTCACTCCATGCTAGGATTATGATTTCCTTAGAATCCTATATTTGAATTTAACTGATTTCATATATGATTTACTTGTAGTTATACCCAACGCCACTCATTACTTGTTTCATCACTGTTAGCATTTATTACAATTATCACCTCACTTTTGAAATCATTGAAATCAACTGCTTACTCGTACTCGTGCGTATTTTCAAATATCACTGTACACCACTTGAATTTATTGAAATAAATTATTTTCTATTAAACTCTATGAACTCACCAACATTTGTGTTGACACTTTAAGCATGTTTATCTCAGATAATTAACGGAGTAGGACAAGACACGGAGAAGACATTTTAACTCTGATAAATTACATGGTGTAAAAATCAAATATGTCATTCTTTTCAAATTATCACACCCTTTCATGGGATTTTATTACACTGATATTTCACTTTTGAACAAAAGTATTATTTGAATCACAAATAACTTCAAAACGTCTCTTTTAAGCCATTTTCTATGATTATGACTTCGATCCTCACCGTAATACCCCTATTAGTCATCCGCTGTTATCTCATAATTTAGGGGGTGTTACAAAAATTATCACAAACACGTGGGGTTCCACCTTCAGTTGATATCTATGCTCTTTTTATACACAAAATCATCATAAACACGTGGGTTCCACTTTCACGAGACACTGGTGGGCACGCTGAGGTGGTTCACTAGTGGATAGGAACGGGGTGGGACCTCAGACAAGCTATCAATGATTTGCTAAACATGAGGATATAATAGTAATTTAACAAAGGCTCATATGTTGATAGTTATTCACTTCCCCTCCTGATCCTCCCTATTTTGGACGGAACACATATACACACAAAAGCCCATCCCTTCCCTCCCTCCCACCTTCCCGTCCTCTACCTTTCCATCTTAAAAAAACTCAAGAACGCCCATTTTTTTGATTTCCCTTTCCATCCCCTTCCATTACTTTAAAAAAAAAAAAAAAACTCGAGAACAGAGCGTAAGTTTACTCACATTCATTCTACAAACCCAAATTTAAAACCCAAAAAAACAACCCATTACTACAATCGATTAAACTAAACATAACACAAGATGAAGAAGATGATTTCGATTTCGATTTTAGTAGTCAGTTTAAGATGTTGATCTAGACTTCGATTTTGATTCTAATAGAGGTATCATCTTTTACCCTTCTTCCCAAAACCCTACAGATAATTTATCTTTTATAATGGCTATAGATGAGTGCAAAAGGTTTGGAGGGATGGATCTTTTCATTAAAGCTTACCATCTGAATAGTATGTTATACGTAAGTTTGGTATGAGGTTTCGTAATGGCATTATAAACCAGTTTATAAGATGGAGATAAGTCGTTGGGTGGTTTGTTAAAGCTTCACGAATTTCATTCCTGGAGGTTTTATTTAACATGAAGAAGATGGTGCATGTTACTTTGATTTGCTTAATTATATAGTAGTTTGGTTCATAAACAATAGTAACAAAAATGGCAATTTTATATGAACACGATATAGGAATGAGAGGTTATGTTGTTACTTTTATTTGATATGTATATGCATATCAGTTTCCTTGGAAATCATTTTCAAATAAACAATGTATTACATTATGCTTTTATATTGCAAATTTGGCAGCCATCTGAGCTTTAATGTTTGTTAATGTTGGTTATGTAGAATTAAACACACAGGTTACTTTTGTTTTAAATAGAGAGTAACTTGATAGATGTTTAGAAGTGTGGTTAGTGGTTAAAGTATTCACCAACCTAAAAGAACTTGGGGTTCTTACAATATGGAGTCTTATACTATTAGCAGTTGAATGTATATTAAGTTTAGGTTTTGATTTTTAAGAGATAGAGATACAAACTCTAAACAATTCTTCTGTCACAATTTTCTTATCTATAGGATAGTGAAATAGTAGTTTAGGATCGTCCCTGATATATTGTACTCGGTATATTTTAATGTTTGTTGCATTTATTTCTTCACTTTTTACTTACATTTACCTTAGTGAACAACCATCAAAGTAGAGGTGCCAAATAATGTTATGATCGCATGGGTTGAAAGAAAAGCTGGGTTGGAACTATGGACAGACAATCGAATTATTGCGTGGTTTCATTTTTTAATTTTAGTTTTGAACACTAAATTTTTGTTGATCAACCCACGTTTTTTGCGTTTTTTATCTTTTTCTTGAGGATGGACGACCTGCTTCCGGCATATTTATAATTTTATATAAATAATGTTTAATATAATAAAAAAAGCACCACAGCTCTCTACCATTAAAGAGGTAGAACTTAAGTTTAAGATAATCAAGCTTTAAAAAAAAAAAAAAAAAAAAACACTATTTGTTATTTAATAGATATAAATACATTATTAAGAAATTTAGAAAAAATCTCGTGCGTGCGCGGGCATTATAACTGGTATACATCTATGGAAAATCTAACGGGGCAAGTTACAATACATTAGAAACTTTTTCAAAATATGTAACGGCTGTTAATTATGTTCATTAGAAAAAATAATAATAAACCACCTTTTCTACAAATTAAGCCTTTTTTTATATGGATTTTGCTAACCAATGCCTACTGGGCAGAGGTTAAGATGTAGTTAATGAACACAAACTTTCTTAATTAACTAAAAAATGCATTAAATACATATTAAATGAACTTGTAAATTACTATATTTGAACATGATTTTCACTTAAATGAATCAAAATATTTCTTTTATAAACAAATTAACCCATGCCTACTGGGCAGAGGTTAGCAAAACCCTTTTTATATATAGAATTCCAATCTCCATTTGGATTCCACTATGAAAGCCATTTAGCTATTATGCCTATGTTGAAACTATGGCTAAAATCTTCAATGCAAAAAATAAAAACTAGCATCGGTTCTTCATCTACAACAACAACAACAACAAAATAACATCGATATTTTTATTTCAAAAAAACGTCGTTATTATGCTAAGTCTTACTCAAGTTTCTAGAGACCCAATTTAAAACTTAAAACAACCCATTTCGTAACAAAACTGTTAACACAGGAAGAGATATTTCGGATTTCATTTTGTACTTATGTTAAAGATGATGCCTTAATTGATTTTGATCTAAATTGAGTATTCTTTTATCCAGGATTCTTAAAACCGCTATTCTTTTTCTTTATAATGGCTATGAGAAGCAAAATTTGGAAGGATGATTAAAAATTCATAAAATTTCATACAAATTCAAAAAAATTAAAAATTCGAATGAGGTTTTATAAATATTGAAACAGTTTATAAAATGGAAAAAATTATCATTTGTTTTAAATTCAAAAATTTCAATTACTGAAGATATTTAAAATGAAAAAATTGATGAAAATTAAATTTGATTTGATTAATTATATAGTAAGTTTTTATAAAAATAGTAAATAAAAAATCAAGCAATCTTGAAATTTATAAAAATATTAATGAAAGATTCAACTTCTTTATTAAAATTCAAATATTCAAAAATTTTTCATTTAAAAATTTCAAATAAACAATTTAATACATTATGATTTTATATTAAATTTTTTGGCACCATTGCTTTAATGTTTTTTAATGTTTTATAAGAATTAAACAAGTTTTTTGTTTTTAAATAGAATAACTTTGAAATTTTTTAAATTGTGGTTTGTTTAAAATTTTCAAATCTTAAAAATTTGGGATTTTTTCAAATGTTTATATTTTTGTATTTTAAAAATTATAAATTTAGGTTTTGATTTTTAAGAGATAGAATAAAACTTCTAAACTTTTTTACAATTTTTTATTTTTAAATTTGTAATAGTAGTTTTCGATTCTCCTATATTTTTAACTTGTAAATTTTAATGTTTTTGCATAAATTTTTGAATTTTTTACAATTATTTCTAATTTTTAAAACTTCAAAAAGTTTTTACGAATTGTTATGAATCTTTTGGTTTAATAAATGTTGTTGAACTATGACAGCATCGAAATAATTGCGTTTATCATTATTTTAATTTAAATTTAGAACCACTAAATTTTGTGATCAACCACAGTTTTTAACGTTATTTATCTTCCTGGCTGGACGACCTGCTCCGGCAAATATAAAATTATATTAAATAATAAATATAATAAAAAGCTACACTCTGTTATTTTACAGCGACGTGGGTTAGGAACTTTAAGTTAAGATAGATCAATGTTCTCACTTGAATTGAGTATGTTAGTGATTTTTGAATTTTAGGTTTTTCATGGAAATTTCAGATTATTAGGAATTGAATTAAGTGGAGTTAATGTTTTAAGTGTGATTTTGATTTTCATTTAATTTTGTGACAAATTAAAATGATTAAGAGAATAAAACAATGTAATTAACATGTAATATGAGTGCGTGTTCTACTAAAAATGAAGTGTGTGCAAATCAATTCTCATTTAAATGTGAATGTGAATCAATTAATACGATTCCCATCATCTGTTAACCGGCCAATACAAGATATCAAATACAGATGAAATTATCACATCCATAGCTATAATCGGTTGTACATTGTGCCCTTGGAAGATATATTTGCTCTACACCAAATTATTATTCTTGTGAAATTTCTTAATCTTTGTAGTTTCTAGTAACTATATATGTAGATGAAGAATATAGGTTTCAAACAATTGTTGGGAAGAGATGGTATTGACTTAAAATTGCACAAATTTTAGCCATGAGATGATCTAATGTTCAAATGGCACAAATCACTTAACAGACCGATGATAGTAGGCTAAAATGAGTCATAGAAAGCCATACGACGTGCGCAAGAATCACTTTTTAACAGGCCGATGCTAATTTGACATATTCGTGGATCGTTTGCGTGAACATGTTTATCTTCACATCTCATAAACATACATCAAATTTCACATATTCACACTATGCCGTAAGCATATATAAAAGATTTATGTAAACCGTTCCGTTCTATTTTTAGTCGAAAATCAATGTCACGTACAAGAAAACACAAACACATTGATGGTCTACCGTATGTACGGAACCGAACAACTTTTTCGTCCTCTACACACGCATCCGAATTAGATGCGCAAAGCTCTTTTCTATGAAGAAACAACCAGGAGATATATAAAAGGATAAGCACGCCTTTTTCCATCACAGGCTGTTATCAATGCTTTAAAACCGCTGTTCAATATTCATGTCAATCAAATTTTTGTCTCTATCTTTTTCTTACGATAGGTCCATCCAGTTAGTGCTTTGCTTAGTTAGAAGTTGAATTTTTCAGAGGCGACAAATACTAGTACACATATATATACTTTAGTGACACTAGCTTGAACTTACAACCTATAATTTACGAGATGATAAAGACGTGCACATCCAATATGACTTCGCTAAAACCCTATTTTAGGGTACATGCATGAAAATTTTATTTGGGGTATAAAAGTTCAAGTTGTTTAATACGTTCTTCAACTAAATATATATATTTATTCATTGCTAACAATATACGTACTGTAGTAAAGAAAGAGTATACATTTTTCTACCATGCATAATGAGATTATTTAAATTTTTGTTTGTGCTAAACATGCAGGTTGTTTTGATTCTCCTTTTATAATGATTATGTAATAGAAATGACAAAAAAATTAAACATAGCCCAAATTAATTAAGGACATACAGTTATTAAAAACTGTATTCCTTATCATTTAGCCTTTCTAAAATTTATAGAAGTCTCTCTAGCTCAAGCTAGCTCAATCTCAATATGATAGATCATGTAACTATGGCAATAACAAGTTGCATTAGGTAATGTCCGTCGATATCTTCTGCTTCTTCTTATTTTGTTTTTTGTTTGTCACATTGCCAACTTGAGCAACATGATTTAATTAATTTGATTATTCAAAAGACAAGTACACAAATTATCATCATCCGATTTTAAAAAATTATATCAATATATTTTCTTGTGCACGGCGTACATTAAGAAATATCAAGGGGAAAAGTTATTAATTAGGGTAAATAAATTAAATCATGTTGCTCAAGTTGGCAATGGGACAAAATTAAAAACAAGAAATACAACTCATTTTAGCAACTTTTCACACAGCCAAAGGTAATCTCTCTTTATTATCCAAATAAATTTCTCGCCACACAAATTAATCCTCTTATTGTCATTAACATTAATAATCAGTGCGATGTAGGGAAAAACTTCGGGGGGTCGGGGTCGGGATTTAAATTCTATAATGCTTAGTATATACCGAAAAAATTTCGGGGGGTCGAAACCGAATATACCGAAATTTTTCTACACGAAAACTATATACTCCTACATCGTAAAAAAAATTTCGGGGGGTCGGGCGCCCCCCCCCCCCTTAATAGCTGCGCCCCTGGTCATTAACATTAATAATCATTACATTTTTGTACAATTATCATATCTTACGAGGCATGATACAACCCGTGCGATGCACAGGCTTGTTTGTTGACTAATTAAGTTGTTTTCCGCAACGTTGATGCATCTTTACCCTTGTCGGGTCGGGGGGTTCCTATAGGTTCGGCATATAGCCATTGCATCTTGGTAGTATGGTTGGTTTGTGTTTATGTTTGTACACTTAAATATATATTACATGGTACTTATGAAACATACAAAGTTATCACAATGATAAATAAAATCACAACAATGAAAATGATAAACAATGAAAAAAGCAATGCACATCATCTTCATTATGTTTTGCATGTAAATATCAAAAGCAAAGATAAATTCAATCCTTTGTTTGCACAATCACCAAGAAAAATAAAACTTGATATCTTCTGAACTAATACTACAACTTCGAATATATGTGTCGGCCGAATGTGTTTTGCGAATGTGGTCCGCGAATGGAGTCTTCCCCCCTCTTCCTGTTCCGAATGATGTATATATAACAAAAGGGTTGTGCGGGTTAATTCATCTCGTTAAGAACCAATATGAATATTATAGTTTTTGTAATCCCATTAATATCAAGACCCAATATGAATCCTATAAATTAAAACTTAATTAAACTAACCTAATGTATAAATTAAATAAAATAAAAATAAAAGCTCCTAAAAACATGCACATCACACGTTTATGTGTAGTGATTATGGAGCACCCAATCCTTTGTGTTTTGTGTTGCAATCCTAAAACTCATTCCTATATTTTAAACCATTTTTTTGAAACAATTCTATCTCAAACATTACGCAATCAATCATTAGATACAATTTGTGCAACGCACGGGTTCGTAAAGCCTTATGGTTTTATAACTAACTATGACAAAAGTGCCAACTAAATAGGCAAAAAATAATTTACGTAACTTATTCATATTAAAAGATTACATGTGAAGAGATTCTTTTAAATTATGCTATGAACATTTTAATACAATCGGTGCAATGTACGGGTTTGACAAAGCCTCGTAATAACGGAGATTCAACATGTACATTTTTAAACCATGGTTCAATGTCTTAGTCATAATGCCAAAACCATCTGGCTTATAACAGTTGTTCTAAAGATTATTTAATAATGATGGGAATTGTAAACATACTTAGACAATCAAGTAGAAGGATAAATGATCACGTATCAAGTTTTCAAGATATTTTGCATTATACAATACAAATATACAATGTCCACTGGTTCAAGGCAAAACTGTTGTAGCAATTGTCATTATAGTGATTGGACAGCGGAGTACCAAGTTCCACTTATTTCGGCATTTCTGATCCTTTCATAACCGATCTTTAATCCACCATCAAACACATTTATTTACTTGCCTTATACTGATAAGGAAATCATTAAAGCCCATAATACTGGATCCAACCCAATTAGCAAATCATAACCCGATGACTAACTAACCGGTTACATCTTTTAACCCTAAATACACATTTATCACAAAAATAACGCCTCTTTCTTCTTGTTTAATCCGCCTACACACATAGGAAGATAACCGCTTCCCATCTATCATTTCCTCTCACCGAAACATATCTCCCAAACCGATTAAGAAATCATTTAGAAATCCGAATCAAGAAATCATTTGGAGGGCTTCAAGATCTTTAAGGGTCTCGGGTAGCTTGGTTTATGTGTTAATTCGACTATGAGGTGTTGGAGATAGTTCGTAATTTTTGAAATAGGTTGCAAATTCATGACTCCATCAAATCTCTAGTCTCACCATCAAAAATCATAACCGAATAACTTTCTTTTGTTTTCTATTATACCAAAAAAATGTTTCTCTCGCTTCAAGATCATACAAAGGTCACGGGTATTGGGTTTTTTCGTTTTGTGTTTTTGTTATTCAAATAAAAGAAAGAATGGAACAACTTTTTTGTTTTTGTTTTTTTTTTCAAGATCTTTCAAGGGTCTCGGCTAGGTGATTGTTTGATGTGTTTGTTTTTTCGTTTTGGTGTGTGTTGGGTTTTCTTGTGTTCGCCGGAAAATTTAGGAGAATGAAGTATGTGTTTTTTTTTGGGTCATGAAAACTGCTAACTTTGATGCTAGGTTGTTTCAGTTTGAATCTTTCATTGGGACCATTCTTTTGGCCATTTGCTGCTTCTGTTGTAGCCCGGATCGTTAGCATCCATTTTATATTTTTATTTTTTCATGTAGTTTGAGGTTGTTGTGATTGTCTGTCATGGTTCATGGTGGTTACAGATGTGATTTGGTTTGGTTTGCAAAATTGAGCTATTTATACTTGAAAGAAAAAGTGGAAAAGAGTTGACAATAAATGTAGTTTGTGTGGTTAATACTTGGAATTTGAAATGCTTTGTATACCTAAAACTAAAACTATATACGTATTCAATTTGTGAGATGGTTGGTTTGCTTGGTGCCCGGATATTTCACATTCAATTCTTGTATTTTGGGATGCATATTCAGGTTTGTACGGTACTTATGTTTGTGCACAACCCCCCTTGAGCATTGAATTAAGGTACTCAACTTTTAGGTATAATAGATGGGGCGAAAAAGCATCATACTTGTCGTGAAAATCTGTTTCGCGGTGCGAACAAAAATCCGGTAAAAAATGAGAAAATAAGTTTTATAAATGGATTTTTTTAGGAATTATAACCATTTTACCCTTTCAAGTTACATAAATGGTCCCTCTGGGTTTGCGAAAATTGCATCCATCGTCTTTACGCTAAATTACATAAATGGTCTCTGTCCCTACGCTAAATTGCGTCCAACGTCCCTATTTTTTTTCGAATTATTTTTTTCCAAACATTTTTTTTTCGAAAATATTTTTTTCAGAAATGTTTTTTCGAAAATATTTTTTTTTAGAAATTTTTTTTTGAAAACTTTTTTTTCGAAAAAAATTTCTAAAAAAGTTTTTTTCGAAAAAAATTTCTAAAAAAGTTTTTTCAGAAAAATTTAATGTAAAAAAAAATAATTTCGAAAAAAAAGTTTTTTTTTTCTAAAAAAACTATTTCAGGAATAAAATTTCTAAAAAAAAATTTTAGAAAAATTTAATGGAAAAAAAATTAATTTCGAAAAAAAAGAAATTTCTAAAAAAACTTTTTTTTTGGAAAAAAATTTTTTTTTTTGGAATTTAATTTCTAAAAAAATTATTTCAGAAAAAATAAATGGAAAAAAAAATTCGAAAAAAATAATTTTTCTAAAAAAATTAATTTCGAAAAAAAAAGGTTTAAGAAAAAAAATTATTTCACGAAAAAAAATTCTAAAAAAATAATTTCAGAAAAAAACAATTTCGAAAAAAAAAGTTGGAAAAAAAGGGACGTTGGACGCAATTTAGCGTAGGGACAGGGACCATTTATGTAATTTAGCGTAAGGACGGTGGATACAATTTTTAAATAATCTATGGTAAAATGGTCATTACAGAATTTTTTTTTTGTCTTTAGTACTTAAAAAGAGTCCATTTATGAAACTTATTTTCTCATTTTCTACTGGATTTTTGTTCGCACAGCGAAACAGATTTTCACGATAAGTATGATATTTTTTCAAAGATTTGCCCCATATCTTATTTATATATTTTAAAATTGTTTACCTATAAATGAGTCAAAATTATGACTTGAATATTGATCAACTGGATCTCGTTGAAGAAAAAATTGCATGTAATGAAGTTTGGCTAGCTTCCGGTCTTAATGAAATAACCAAGTTGGCTAGAGTAGTTGTTAAGAATGTGCTTATGGTATTTTATAATTGGACAAAATAAAAGCAGTTGTTGAAGAAATTTTGGATAAAGTTCCAAGTAACCAACCATCCAAAAAAAGCATTAAAAAAATAAATAAATTAATTAAAATAAAAAAAAAAAAAAAAAAAAAATTACAAATGCAACTAGGATAATTTTACATGTTTTAAGGACAATTATAAGTCTTATTGGTTTTAATTAATCTTACCTTTTTAATTCATAAGCTTTCATTTTACTCGATTATGGCATTTGGATGGTACTTTTCGTCGTGATGGAATCATTGGTTTTAATTAGTCATTGTCCTTATTCTTTAACTTCTTTGTTATATGCCTTTTTTTAAATCTAAAATATTAAGCTATGGTACGGTCTTGTAGTAAAAATAAGCATGTAGCATTTGTTTAAGAGGCACCTTGCCCTTTATTTAATATTCCTTTTACATAAAGGGTTATAAGGAGTATAAAATATACGCTAGTAGCATTTGATTAATTAAGACTAAATTTGTACATTACTAATCTTGCTGTATATGAGGTGTATTCATTTCTATTGAAATTGTAAAATTGATGTGAGTAATATATATATATATATATATATATATATATATATATATATATATATATATATATATATATATATATATATATATATATATATAGGGGGGCTTTATTTTCAGAACCCTGTTAAGTGCGGGAACTGCGAGAACTCCAATTTTGCATTAGAAAACATGCATGTTCATATAAAACATGTATGTTTTCTTACATACACCTTAATACGCATGCATGCGTATTAAGGTGTATGTAAGAAAACATACATGTTTTATATGAACATGCATGTTTTCTAATGCATAATTGGAGTTCTCGCAGTTCCCGCACTTAACAGGGTTCTAAAAATAAAACCATTTTGCATTGATTTGTTGCACTTAACAGGTTTTTATTTGAACATGTATGTTATGCATGTATGTGTATTAAGGTGTATGTAAGAAAACATACATGTTTTATATGAACATGCATGTTTTCTAATGCAAAATTAGAGTTCTCGCAGTTCCCGCACTTAACAGGGTTCTGAAAATAAAGATACACTATATATATATATATATATGCAAACAAAAATATGTTACCACAATAATATATAAATTGGAAATTATGTTCCTTCACATGAACTTTAAATTCAGTCTGGACAATGTGAGGTTAATTGATTTAACCTTTGGCAAACTATACCGATGTTAACGTTGATTATCATCTTGTTATTTTCATCAAGACGTCCAGATAATATATATGTAAAGGTAAGTTTCTACGTTTACCAAGGGTAACCCTTTTACTAAAAAAAATGTAGGTTTCTACATGAGCGCTTATATATATGGACTATCAGTAGTTACTATGAAAATCTTGCATTATTAGTTATTACCACTCAAACGCACCAAAAAAAATACTAATAAATAAATAAAAGATATGGTCACATATGTTGCAAAATATACTGTAAACTGTACATTCCAGGATATATAAAAAATATATCATGTAAGATGAAGCCTTCTCAAAGTTTACATCACCAACAAAAATAATAGGCATGTAACTCATTAAAATGAAGACTAACAGTCTTAAACAACTCATTTATAAAGGATAGCAGGTTACTCATGCAATGCGATAACGGGTACTTTGTAACTAAATTTTCCAGCGAGCATATGTTTTTTTGGTGTATGCGTATTTTGTGACCATTACTTTACGAATAATGGTAATTTTAAGTTAGATTAACTTTAAACAATAATAAGGCAAACAATTTCATATCTAAATAAACGTAAGGTCCGTTTTTAGAAAACATAAATTAAAGAATATGTTAAAAGAACTTACTTTATCATTAATACGACGGTTACAAGTCTTGAGATTACAATATATTCAATGTTACAAGTTTTGAAATTTATAAAAAGTATGTGTGTTGGCTTAAAAAATTAAAACTCTCATTACAAAAAACGAGTTGATTTTTCACGTTTATTTCTTCACGCCTGAGAAATGGTGTAGTTTTAGTTGTCCTTTTTACACCCAGAAAAGCGTGTATAAAATATAAAACATTAGTACACCCTTAGAAGCGTGTACAAATTTAAAAAAAAGATTTACTATTAAAAGCCTGTATTAGTACACACTTAGAAGCGTGTACAAATTTTTAAAAAAAAAAGATTACACTATTAAAAGCGTGTAGTTTTTTTAACTCTTTTATATAAAATATTACTTTACTTTACAAAATATCCAAATTCCATCACTTTACTAATTCCACTATAAAAAACGGATATTTTTTAAAATTCCTCAAATTCCATCACTTTACTATTCCATCATTTTACTATTCCATCGTTCAAATCGTTATAAGTAGCTTGTATAATTCATCACCCCAAATATGAACCCTAAATCGTTCAAATCGAGTTAATCAGTTGCAGCAGAGCTTGTTAACGCTGAAGCTAGGGTTTGAGATGCAGAAGAAGCTAGGGTTTGAGCGATTCGGTAGGGTTTGTGAAGACTTTACTTTTTACCAGAACATTTTTTTGATGATTTTAGGCTGACTTAGATTGGAATTGGATATTGCACACTCCAATCATATTGTGTAATAGACAGACTGACCCTTGACAGTGTTACCTTGTACCTTTTATATAAGCTTGAAAGATCATAATCACAAGGATTAATTTACTTTGTACCTTTTATATAAGGCTATGGAAACTGTTTCGTCATATTATTTGCCACTTTATTTGTATTGTAATTGTGCTAAAATGTGGATGATATCTACGACTTACATGTCCTTCCCTAGGAAATTTAGAAAGTGACCTTAAAATTGTAACTCTAATTGTTCAAAATAAACGTGACTTGTGATTTTTCTGAGTTGCCTTGTCATTTTTTTGCTATCTGCAGATTAGAGACAAAAGATTGGAGCTTGTTGCTTAGGAGCTTGTTGAAGACAAGAGTTGGATTACATCATTCTCATCATAAACTGTGTAATCAGAATGTATTTGCAGATTTGTATTCAATTGCAAAAAAATTGTGTAATCACATTTGTAATTTGCAGATTCAATTGCAGATTTGTATTTGCAGATTCAATTGCAGATTTGTATTCAATTGCAAAAATTGTAGATTCAATTGCAGATTTGTATTTGCAGATTGTATTTGTGCCTGACATGTGTGGTCTATTTTCATGTACTTTTAGCATTTCTACACGCTTTTTAGTGTGTATTTTATCATTTCTACACGCTTTTTAGTGTGTAGAGTGATGGTATGTTGTTCACAAATAGAAGCGTGTACTTTTATAATAATTTCTACACGCTTACTAGTGTTCACTTTTATATGATTGTTGACACTAAATCATGTGAACTAATTTGTGACGCACATATACTACACGCAACACTTAGCGTGTACTTTAATTTTTTACACACTTTTAAAGGTGAACATATAACAATATAATCGTGTAAAATGAGGTGCTTTGTTGTAGTGAAAAATTAAAACTCTTTTTATAAGAAGTGTCAAATACTTTTTAAAGTATTATAGATAGCAACCTAAAGCTTAATATTAACTGAAACGTTTTTAATTAAAATGAAAGAAACGTTTTTAGTTTTCTTCTAGAAAACCAAAGCTTAGCATGTTGTCAAGTACTCGTAATAAATATTAAAGCCAAATGGCATCTAAAATTTAAAGGTTATATGCAAGTTGCTCCTCCTAGTTGCATGTACCCCAACCAAATTCAAACTAATTGCATGCAACTTGCAAGCAAGCCCCCTATTCTTAATCTCCACACATATTTCATGTGCAAGTGTGTGTATTATAATATATAGAAACAATAAGCTAAATATTCCTGAGATATATAAGAAAGAAACTCATTCATAACTTCACAAACCGAATCACAACTAAATCGATCATCTCGGTAGAGTAAAGTTGTGTGAATTTGTTCATTTAGAACGCTTTTACAAATATTTAGCTTCTTGCTGAATCAAAACTCTCTCTATATATATAGAGATACATGCAAAGATAACCATTTCAATCGAAAGAGACTTAAGCAATGCCTTCCTCGATTCAAATCGAAAGAATTCAAGACAACAACCCTAAAACCGCAACAAACCATCACAAAAACCACCACATCAGCGCCACAACAGCCAAAACAACATGGAAATTTCCACCATCATCTATATACCTCCCCGAAAACCTCCACCACTACCACACACACGCGGTCTCACACAACCAATGTTCCTCCACAATAACACAAACAATCCATGCACCCTTAGACACTGTCTGGTCCATCATACGTCAATTCGACAACCCTCAATCCTACAAACATTTTCTCAAAAGCTGCCATCTCATCATAGGAGATGGCAACGTGGGGTCCATCAGGGAGGTCCAGGTGATATCAGGGCTGCCAGCTGGATCGAGCATGGAGAAGCTAGAGATCCTTGATGATGAAAAACATGTCATGAGCTTCAAAGTTGTTGGTGGAGAGCATCGTTTGAAAAACTATCGATCCGTTACGACGTTACATTCTTCGCCTACGTGTGATGGGACTACGGTTGTTGTGGAGTCGTATGTTGTTGATGTGCCGCCTAAGAATACTAAGGAGGAAACGTGTGTGTTTGTTGAGACCATTGTACGTTGTAATTTGTTGTCTTTGAAACAAATTGCTCAGAATCTAGCTAGCTCATAAATAAAAGTAGTAATTTGAGTCTTTAATTTGTTGGTTAAAACATTTTTTTTTTTTTTTTTTTTTTTTTTGGTTAAGATCTAGCTAATTAGGTGTGTTTATATAATCTTTTTTCTTTTTTCATGGGATTTTTATCAGGTTGTTATTTCGTTTCATTCAGGGTGTAATGTTATGAAATCTTCCACCGGATTGCTCTCATGTTTAATAAAATATTTTCTTCGTCTTTGTTCTTTACTAGTTATGGACTATAGTAATTTTATCATTTTTATAACTAATAGAGCTGAGATCGATATGTTTTTTCTTTAGCGTATATGATGAATGATGTAGTCGTTTAGTGATGTTAGTTGTTGTATGGTGTTATGTCATGGCACAGAAGATTATATATATTGTGATTGCATATATTGTTTCGGAAGTTAATATATGATTCACCTTTTCATTTAAAATAAAAATAAAAAAATGAATGCTATATATTCCTCTTAGCCTAATAATTTTCTTACTTTTCATTCTAGTGTCACATATTAATCATCTAATGGTGAATAAGAAAGTGAGTCATTCAATTTAGACAGTTGATCTGTTGATAAATGATTAACACATAAGTTGCGGAAGGAAAAGTGGAAGGACGGGAATGACATACATTACTCCGTAGAAGATTAGTTTCTTTCTCTTGATCCCAAATACACCCTTACAAAAACAAACTTCATGTTGTCAACTTGTAATTTCTAGCTACCATTTTTCTTACAAATTTTAAGTATGGCTTCTCTATATTGCCGTTGCTATGAATTATGAAGTTGTTGGTTTTATATATTACAACATTAATTCTTAATGCAAATGGAATACATAAGACTATTGTAATTAATTCTTTTTTGCATCAGTTATGTGTGAAGGTACGTGTTGTAAGACTGGTGTTTGGTAAAACAAGGATGGATGATGCTACCCCTAGTGAGAGTCAAGATTTCGTTGATTTCATTGAAGATGATAGTAATGATGATGTGAACAAGCTATTGCTGAAAGAAGTAACTGTTGTTGGTACCACTAACAGTAAAAATGCGGGTGGTGCCAAGGTGTGGATTTGTAATCATTGTAAACAGCACTACAATCATTTTGTTAGATGGGAGTACATCCAATAGGAAGCTTACACACACATAGACCAGCTAAACAACTAAACACAACATAACAAATAAAACCAAACAAAGACACTTAACTTAGCATAAGAGTCTATCTCCGTTAAGCATGGGAGTAGATCCCCACTAACAAAAGACAAAGAACACCATACATTAAAACAAACTACTTTGCGTCTACAAACACTTATTCAATTTAAACCCTAACTTTTTAAAATAAAAAAACTAAAAGAGTCAGAGTCGCCGATTAACAAGCTCCTATACACAAATACACGTTCATCTTCTTGGTCCGCCAGTTGGGAAGAAGGCTGATATAAAGAGATGTGGTGCTCTTTTACAAGATCGTGAGAAGTATCAAGCCGTGTTTAACAAGGTGAAACAGGCTAAAAATGCATGTGTTTCTAAATCCTTAAAATCTTCTGTACTTTTAAAGAAACCAGCTTGTTCTAAAAAGCCAAAGCCGATTGAGGAGTCTTTTGGCATTATGGAAAGGAGCATGGTTGATTTAAAAATCATGAGGGGCTTGTGTGCGAATGGGATTCCTTTCAATGTGTTACAAAATCCTCATTTTCAGGAGATGGTGAGCGCAATTAACAAAGCACCAGATGGTTACAAACCCCCTTCTAATGAGAAAGTAAGAACCGTGTTGCTTGACGAATGTGTTAGAGATGTTGAAAAGGAACTTGCGCCCATTAAAGATACTTGGTATTCACAAGGCGTTTCTAATGTATTTGATGGTTGGTCGAATGTAAAGCTTAATCCATTAATTAAGGTTTTTGCTGTAAACAGCCATGGAGCCATGTTCATGTATGCTGAAGACTTCTCTGGGGTGGAGAAAACGGGAGTTTGAATTGCAGACTTTTTGATTAGTGCAATTGAAACTGTCGGGCCAACGAATGTTCTGTCAGTCGTGACCGACAATGCAGCAAATTGCAAAGCCGCTGGAGTGGAAATTGAAAAGGTATATAATCACATTTTCTGGTCACCTTGTTGTGTTCACACACTAAATTTAGTCTTTAAAGACCTTGCGAAAGAGTTATATTGGTTGACAGATACATATAAGAATGGAAAAAATATAGTGAAGTGTTTTTTAAACAACACTCATGCCTTGGCAATATTCAGAGAAAACTCTAAGTTAGAGTTATTAAAAGTAGCCAAGACCCGCTTTGCTTCCTATTACATTTTGTTGAAAAGATTAGCCGAATGTAGGGAGTCTTTAGCAATGACAATTTCCCTCAATTCATGGAGGGATTGGGTAAAACAGGGCAATGAACACACTAGAAGTTTGGGACAAAGTGTGGCTGAAACAATAAGGACTGATAAATTCTGGGATGATGTGGAAAGTATACTTACACTCACAAAACCAATATTTTTGTTGATAAAATTTTGTGATGGCGAGGGTACTAAAATGGGAGAAATTTATGAAAAAATGGATAATATGTTGGGTGAAATTAAGGACATAATGGCAGACCATCCATATAGCCATTATTATCCTGATGTTGAGAACATTGTCTTGAAAAGATGGGAGAAGATGACAATTCCTCTACATTGTTTGGGATTTGCATTATCTCCTCGTTTTTATGATGCCCATTATCTTTCACAACTAGCACCTGGTGGAATCAAAAGAAAAGCACCAAATGAAGATAAAGAAGTAGTACGTAACGTGGTGGAAGTGTTCAAAAGAAGGGGTTGTTTGCATTACCAGAAGCTCATGTGGGTGCGGTAACGATGGATGCCATTGAATGGTGGTCGACTTATGGTTCAGAAACTCCTGAATTAGCAGAGGTGGCAAAAAAAGTACTTTCACAACCTATTAGTAGCTCTTCTGCAGAAAGGAGTTGGAGTACGTATTCATATATTCATAGCGTAAAAAGAACCCGGTTGAATAACAAACGGGCCGACAAGTTAGTGTTTATTCATTCAAACATTCGTCTAGTTTCACGATTTTCTGAGAGTTACAAACAAGGATCCTACAAAAAGTGGGATATTAACCCAGAAAGCTCAAATTTGGAAAGCTCAATTGTACGTTTGGATGATATGCAATGGGAAAGTTTGTATGAAGATGTTGCTGGTAAAGCGAAAGGAAAGAGACAAATGGTGGACTAAGTTTAAAATCTAGTTTTTCAATTTTTTATCGTCTTTTGGATCTTGATTATGCATTTTAAAGTTATGTTAATGATAAAACTTTTTTATTATGCTTTTTTGAATGAATTATGCGAATATGATTAGTATTATATTATGAATGTTTGGATTTCAAATTTATAATAATATGTTGATTATTGGCAACTATTGAAAAATACTTCCTTGACAAACTTATTAAACTTTGAGGGCTATTATGAAAATATTTTTAGCTTTATTCTCTTATGTCTAACTTTGGTTCCAGTTTTGTAAGTTTGTGTTTGTGCAGGGTTCTGTGTGTAATATTGGTCTATATAAGGAATGCGACGAGCTAGGGTTTGGGATCTTTTTTCACTTGTTGCAGTCTTCTCTCACACTAAAAGTTCTTTCATTGAGATTTATCTCTGTTGGTATTTCTGAGTTGTTTCTGGGTTTCAGTCTAGTTTAGTTTTACATCAAGATCATCTTGATCTTGATTGTTGGTATTGTTTCAGGTTTAGTATTCTATATTGATTAAAGTGTGAGTATTGTAGGTAGCACCTATTAGAGGGACTACCATATTTCTCTTTGTATTGTTTTTGGCTTGCATCCGTGTTGGGGACAAGTCGACTGTGTATATTGTTGTAATAATAGTAAATAAAGATCACCGAGGGGTGGTTGGTTGGGTGATTCATCTTGATCTTGTGTTTTGGTACTATTTTCACATGGTATCAAAGACAGGTTCCAGTTAGATCACTTCTTGGTGGTTCTTGGTTAGGGTTTGATTGATTCAACGGTTCTTGTTGTTGAATCGTGTTGTTCTTGGGTTTAATTGAAGGCTGGTATATTCAATTGAAGATTTGGGGTTTTTTCTTGAAACCCTAATTTTTGGGGGTTTGTTGGTTTTGATCAATTGGAAGGTTCTGGTACTGGTTTCTGGTGGAATTAACAATTAATTGTTAATTCTTGGTTCGATTCTTGAAAACCCTAATTTCATATTTGGGGTTTTTTTGTGGATCTGTTGTTTTTAGGCTGATTCTTGAATCAATCAGTTGATTGATTGTGGTTTCTCCGCTGCATCTGGTTATTGCACTGTAAGTGTAATTTTCTTCCTTTAGGGTTAACTAGTTCTGAGTTTAGTGGGCGCAAACGGTTTGGCTAACATCTTGATCTGCCACCTTGAGTGGTATGAATACCTGCTCTGGCCATTCACAGTCTGCTGGCTTGGGCTAAGTTGACTCTGGGTGTGAGTTCTAGGTTTTTTTTTCTAGTTTTTTCGTTTTTTGAGTCTAGGTCGCAGGAGGATAGGATTAGGTTAGTCTTGGAAGTTGATTTGAGGCAGTTGGTTTATTGGTTGTTGAGTTTATTTGGTTTGGTGTCTGTTTGGTTTTTTGGTCTGTTTGGCTTGTTGTTTCTTGGTTCTGTTTGATTATCTGTTGATCTGTTTGGTTCTTATTATCTCATTATGACTATTATGATTAGTAGTTTAGATCAGAGTAATCCTCTGCATTTGCATCCTAATGATTCTAATTGTGCTTCTGTTGTGAGTATCAAGTTGTCTGGTGTTGAGAATTATAGAGTCTAGGCTAGTGCTATAAAACTTGCTATGCAAATTAAAAACAAGATGGGGTTTCTTGATGGAACTTGTGTTAAAATTGATTATGCTGCTAGTCCTTTATTAGAGGCTCAATGGGATAGGTGCAACGCTATGGTTCTTAACTGATTTTGACTTCTTTGTCTCAAGATGTGTATCTTGGTCATGTTTTTTCTGATAATGCTGCTACTGTGTGGAGAGAATTAAAAGATACTTATGATAGAATTGATGGTTCTGTGGTTTTCAATTTGTTACAAAAAATTAATACATTTAAACAAGGTGGTTTGCCTGTTTCTGAATACTTTCATAAGTTGAGTTCTCTTTGGAGAGAATTTGACATTCTTACTAAACTGCCTGATTGTGTTTGTGAGGCTAGGAATGAGTTGAATGATCATGCTAAGTTGCTTAAATTGATGCAATTTTTGATGGGACTTGATGATGTTTATCAACCCATGAGAAGCAGCATCTTGACCAGGGAAATCCTCCCTGAAGTTAAAGATGCTTTTGTCATCATCTCTAGGGAAGAATCCCATAGGGGGATTCCTACCACTTCTGTGAAGTCTGAGAAGCCTCAGGTTTCTGCTTTTGTTGCTAGACCAAATGGTAATAATAAGAGAAATTCTAATAATAATTGGCCTAGTAACAATATGAATAACAATAGAGGAAATTATGATAGTTTGCTGTGTAAGAACTGTGGTTTGAAAGGTCATACTATTGATTGGTGTTTTGAATTGATAGGTTACCCACCTGGATTCAAAAAGAATCCTAATCTGAAACCTGTTAATGGCTTTAATAGAAGTAACAATGTTGAAGTTAATAATGATGCCAAGAATGCTAGTACTCTGTCTTTCACTAATGATCAGGTTTTGAAGTTGATGAGCCTTTTAAATGACAAAAACAGTTCTTCTGCACATGTGAATATGGCAGGTAGTGCCTCTTGTTCATTTTTTAATTGCAATGTGTTCTTTAATCAACATTTCTACAGATTTTTTTGTGCCAATGTGAAAATTAATGGTATTAGTTATCATTTGGGTTGGATTATAGACTCAGGGGCTAATCAACATATGACTAATAATACTGATAAGATGTTTGGAGTTATTGATATATCTGATTTGAAAATGACTGTTGGACACCCAAATGGTACTTTGGCCAAAATTACTCATGTAGGAAATTTGAGGTTAAATAATAATGTGGTTTTGTTTGATGTTTTGGTTGTTCCTGAATATAATGTCAGTCTGTTATCTGTTCATAAAATGATTAAGGATAGCAAATTGTGTGTTGGTTTTGATGAAACTAAATGTTATATTCAGGATTTGAAAAAGGAGAGAGTTCTGGGGACTGGTAGTGAATTTGGTGGCCTTTATATGTTTGATAAAGAGATTGTTAGTTCTGCTGTTGTGAATAAGAGTGAGTTTTTTGTTTGCTATGTGTCTAAAGAAGTTTGGCATAATAGGCTTGGTCACCCTGCTAATCAGGTTTTAAAACTTTTGAAATCCTCTTTAAACTTGACAAATTTGAATCATGAAAGTCCCTGTGAGGTTTGCCATAAGGCAAAACAGAGCAGAGACCCTTTTCCTTTAAGTGAAACTAAATCTTCTGTGGTAGGAGAGCTTATACATCTTGATGTATGGGGTCCCTACAAGGTAGTTAGCAGGGAGGGTTTTAGGTATTTTCTTACTATAGTTGATGACTATAGCAGATCTGTTTGGGTGTATATGTTGAAAACTAAAGATGAGGTGTTTGGAATGTTTGTTATTTTTTATAATCTAGTGTTAACTCAGTTTAATAAGAAGATAAAAGTTATAAGGTCTGATAATGGAACTGAGTTTATAAACGATAAAATGACAGATTTTGTTAATACTATGGGTATTATTCATCAAACTTCATGTGCATATACACCTCAACAGAATGGTATAGCAGAAAGGAAACATAGACATCTGTTAAATGTTGCTAGAAGTCTTATGTTTCAGGGAGGGATTCCTCTTGTGTTTTGGCCTGAATGTGTTTTAACTGCTACTTATTTGATTAACAGGCTTCCTTCCTCTGTTTTAAATGGCAAGTCTCCTTTTTCAATGGTGTATAATAGAGAGCCTAATCTGTCCCATCTTAGAAGTTTTGGGTGTTTGTGTTTTGCTACTATTTTAAATTCTTCTGATAAGTTTTCTGCTAAATCTGAAAAGTGTGTTCTGATTGGATATGCTAGTGGTAAGAAGGCTTATAAGCTTTTAAGTCTTGAAAATAGAGCTGTTTTATATTCAAGGGATGTTAAGTTTTATGAAACTGTGTTTCCTTATAAAATGAGTAAAACTATGGTTTCTGAGATTGAGTATGAGATTTCAAACTTAAACTTTTTTGATCACATTGAGTCTGAAACAACACCTAAAACTTCTATTCCTGATCCTCCCAATGATGATAATTTTAGAGAAGGAAATACATCTGTTGGTAGAGAAGGTAGGGATCATCAACCAGATGAGGTAGTGAATACTCAGTTGCCTGGATCTGTTGAACAGATACAATATCCAGTGTCTGAGAATGACTCACAGCCTCCTGGACATGATGAGATACACCCTGCAACTCCTTTAGGTGAAAATATTAGATCTGAGGGAAATGTTGGTTCCAAAAATGATAGTCTTGGTTCTCAAAATGTTTCTGATGAACAAACAGAGGAAGTTAGTCAAAGAAGGTCAAAAAGATCTTCTAATTTTCCTGCTAAATTGAATGATTATGTGCTTGATACTAGGGTTAAATATGGTCTGAATAAATATGCTAATCATACTCTGTTGAGTTTTGAGAATTGTTGTTTTGTGTATAATCTTAATAAGGCTGTTGAACCTAGTACTTATGAAGAGGCTAGTAAAGACCCTAGGTGGGTTAATGCTATGAATGAAGAGATATTTGCTTTACATGAAAATGATACTTGGGAAGTTGTTGAGTTACCAGTTGGTAGAAAACCAATTGGTAGCAAATGGGTTTTGAAAATTAAGTACAAGTCATCTGGTGAGGTAGAAAGGTATAAGGGTAGGTTGGTAGCTAAGGGGTTTGGACAGAAAGAAGGTATTGATTATGAAGAAACCTTTAGTCCTGTTGTTAAAATGGGTACTGTTAGGTGTTTACTTAGTCTAGCTGTCCAAAAATCTTGGAAAATTTACCAAATGGATGTCAATAATGCTTTTTTGTATGGTGATTTAAAAGAGGAAGTATATATGCTTCCTCCACCAGGATATAACACTGACAATGGTAATAAGGTTTGTAGATTGAAAAAGTCATTGTATGGGCTTAAACAAGCTCCTAGACAGTGGAATCATAAGTTGTCTGAGGCATTATTTGAAGCTGGTTTTATTCAGTCTAAAAATGATCATTCTTTGTTCATTAGAAGAAATGATAAATCTGTTGTGTTCTTACTTGTTTATGTGGATGACTTAGTGATTACTGGTGATTGTGAAAGTGAAATTGAAAGTGTTAAACAGTTTATGAAAACTAAGTTTAAGATTAAAGATCTGGGAGAACTTAAATATTTTCTTGGAATTGAGGTTTTAAGAACTAAAACTGGGTTATGTCTTAATCAGAGGAAGTATTGTCTTGAGATGTTGCATGAATTTGGATTGTTAGCTTGCAGACCTGTGTTGAATCCATTGCCTGAAAATATTGTCTTAGCTCATCAAGAGTCTGATGAAGATAAGTTTCTTAAAAATATAACTAGTTATCAAAAACTGGTTGGGAAACTGATTTATCTGACTATGACTAGGCCTGATATATCTTATGTTGTTCATTTTTTAAGTCAACATATGCATGCTCCTTTACAATCTCATTTTAAACTTGATTTAAGAGTTCTTAAATACTTGAAACTGGCTCCTGGAAATGGTATTGGTTTTGATAAGTTTGATCATGGATTTAAAGTTGTTGGTTATTCTGATTCAGATTGGGCCAAGTGTCCAGTGACTAGAAAGTTTGTTTCAGGATATTGTGTGTTTGTTAATAATAATCTGGTTTCTTGGAAAAGCAAGAAGCAGGCCACACTTTCTAAATCTTCTGCTGAAGCAGAATACAGAAGTATGGCTTCTGCAACTTGTGAGATTATGTGGATTCTAAAAGTTTTAGAAGACTTGGGTGAAACTGGGTTACTTCCAGTTGAGCTATTGTGTGATAATAGGTCTGCTGTGCAAATTGCTGCTAATCCTGTTATGCATGAAAAGACTAAACACTTTGATATTGATGTTCACTTGGTGAGAGAAAAAGTTGTATCAGGTTTGATTAAGACAGTGCATGTTGATTCTAAAAATCCAGTTGCTGATATATTGACTAAAGAACTTGGGTCTGTGCAACATTCTTACTTGGTTAAAAAGCTTGGCATGGTGAATCTGTTTGTTTAATAAGTTTGAGAGAGGGTATTGAAAAATACTTTCTTGACAAACTTATTAAACTTTGAGGGCTATTATGAAAATATTTTTAGCTTTATTCTCTTATGTCTAACTTTGGTTCCAGTTTTGTAAGTTTGTGTTTGTGCAGGGTTCTGTGTGTAATATTGGTCTATATAAGGAATGCGACGAGCTAGGGTTTGGGATCTTTTTTCACTTGTTGCAGTCTTCTCTCACACTAAAAGTTCTTTCATTGAGATTCATCTCTGTTGGTATTTCTGAGTTGTTTATGGGTTTCAGTCTAGTTTAGTTTTACATCAAGATCATCTTGATCTTGATTGTTGGTATTGTTTCAGGTTTAGTATTCTATATTGGTTAGAGTGTGAGTATTGTAGGTAGCACCTATTAGAGGGACTACCATATTTCTCTTTGTATTATTTTTGGCTTGCATCCGTGTTGGGGACAAGTCGACTGTGTATATTGTTGTAATAATAGTAAATAAAGATCACCGAAGGGTGATTGGTTAGGTGATTCATCTTGATCTTGTGTTTTGGTACCATTTTCACAGCTACATTGGTACATCGTACCACATTTTCTTTTTATATATATTTGTGGTTTTTATACTTGGTACATCGTACCGAAACGATCCCAAATGAACCTACCCCTTTGAATCGAATTTTAGATGCCTAGCGAACCACGATCCCGTACCGGAGCGATCCCCGATCCCGTACCGGAGCGATCCCCGTTCCCGTACCGGAGCGATCCCCGTTCCATGTGACTATGGTATTAACTATGGAAATCTATCACACAATAGCTTCTACATGCAGTAACTTTTATCTATGTGTACAAATGCACATTTAAATTGAAATATTACTAGAAAAACGTTGTATTTTATCTTGACGTTACAAACAAATTTAGTTGTGCTTTTCTTTAGATGGGTCAACCACTGTTTTGTTTTCAAAGTCTACTTTGAATTGGAAGTAATATTCTTATTACTTATCAGTAAACGCATCCTAAGTTGATATATTATTAATCACTTATGGGTGGCCTAGTGTCAAAAAGGCTTGTGACTATCACTCTAAAATGTGTGAGGTCTCAAGTTAAATTCCTGTTAGGTGCAAACAACTTTAAGTGGCCACGTCAACCTCCTGAAAAATGAGGGTTTTGCCTGGTTTGAGTCTGTATAGCGGTGGGTTCAAACCCCGTTGATTAGTTGGCAAAAAGTCATGAAATCATGATTAAAAAAAGGAAAAAAAAGAAAAGGTTTATATATTATTCTGGATCTATCGTTTTGACTACTGCAAATGTAAGTTCATTCTAATTTTGCAAGTGGCCAATATAATGTAATTGTTTAAGCTGATTTAAATTTTGATTTGATTTCCATTTTTATATTTGTTTTTTGCTACTATAAAACAATTTATCGCGTGAATATGTTTGCTTTTCAACTCCTGTCCATAGGAAGGTTACACAACTTGTTTTATTCAAATACCCAACATGTCTATAGATTTTGACGACTTTTACCTTACAAATTTGTTTGTACATGTGAGTAATATTGTCAAAAATAAATCCTAGGTGTGTTATTCGATGCTTACTAGTTATTGATGTTCTTTTGTTTATGTTTATAGTATTATCGTTTTTAGTATGAGTACGATTAGTATAACTAGTAGTAGCAATTGGCAATGACGGCATAAAGTAGCAGTTAGCTAAGCTATAACAAAATGTTAAACAATAAACGCTCCTCTAAATCATACTATCTTATAAAGAATTTAGGCTTTTTTTAATAAAAAAAAATACTTAAAATTTACTATTACAAATTTTTAAGCTAAAAGTACAACTAATTAAAACACATTTTCTAACATTAAATACGATTAAAAGTTCTTAAGCTAAAAACACAACTAATTAAAACACATTTTCTAACATTAAATACAATCTTTAAATAGAAATACTTAAAATTCAGCATTACAAGTTCTTAAGCTAAAAGTACAACTAATTAAAACACATTTACTAACATTAAATACAATACAAAGCCCTATTAATGTGGTCAAGATATTTAATTTAGTCAATTAATTAACTGGTCAATAAATACAATTAATGTAGTTATTAAAACACCCCTAACATAAGAAATACAAATTATTAGACGTATTATACAACAAACTTAAACAAAATTCGTGCATTAAATATCACTAATACAAATAATAAAGTACACTATACAAATATTTAAGCCCGAACGGGCAACGGGCCAAATGGGCTTGAGCATGAACGGGCACGGGCCAAACGGGCATGGGCCATCGGGCTCGAGCCCGAACGGTTTACAACTCCTAGCTATCACTTTTTCCTTTTGATGTCGTTAACATTTATTTTAAGGTACCCGCCACTGCAACGCGCGGGTACCCTACTAATATTATTAAAAGCTGGATGAAAGGCATGCCCTATTTAATCGCTTTATGCGTTCACAATATAAACTTGGCCTAAGACAGGTTTATAAAATATTTGGGCCAACAGAATATTTTAAAATGTCATGGGGTCAGGGTGGCACTTTGTGGCATAAATGCTAGTCATCGACTTGGCCCAAAAGAACGATCCAAGGATCTAACCATCTATAGCTTCAAATGATTCATTTCATTTATGATTTTATGCTACTCTTTATAAGTAGCAGGAAATAATGAAAAATTGAAACATTACACTCTCAAAAGTATACATATAGGTTATATACTAGCAGGTATCGCGCGTTGCGGCGGCGGTTACACTGAAATAAAAAATTTCTGTGAATCATGTATTTTAGTTTATTATGTTCTTTTTGACAAGAAATTTACGGATATCAAGAATTTCGTTTAGCCCGTGCCCATTTGGCCCGTGCCCGTTCGGGCTCGAGCCCATTTGGCCCGTTGCCCGTTCGGGCTTGAATATTTGTATAATATGTTTTATTATTTGCATTAGTGACATTTAATCCAGGAATTGTGTTAAAGTTGTTTGTACATTAAATATCTTGACCACATTAATAGTGCTTTGTATTTTGTATATTAAACTTTAAGACTTTTAAGTTATGTATTACTATTTAATTTCTATAATTAGCAAGTTGAATTTTTAAGAGCAAATGTTTTAAAAAAGTATGATAGTTATCACAATTTGTTTTTCTGGGTAGCGAACAATTTTTTTTTTTGCTTTTATAGGCCTTTTTTTCGTTTTTTTATCTTTTATATAGGTACTGATTACTAGTGATGACCATTTTACCATTCTAAATTACATAAATGGTCCCTGTTGGTTACCGAAAATTGCATCCACCATCCCTAAAGTAAATTAAATAAATGGTCCCTTCAAAAAACAATTAGGATTTTTTTTTCAGAATTTTTTTTTGCGGAAATTCTTTTTCCAATTTTTTTTTCGAAATTCTTTTCCAGAATTTTTTTTTGGAATTTTTTTGTCATAAAACTTTTTTTCAGAATTTTTTCAGAATTTTTCTTTTTCAATTTTTTTTTCGAAACTTTTTTGTTGAAAAACTTTTTTCTGATTTTCTGAATTTTTTTTTTAGAACTGTTTTTTTCGCACATGTAATAAAAAAATTATGAATTTTTTTCTTCACATGTGAAAACTTATAAAATCGGATGAAAATATATAAAAAAATGATGAATAAAAGTGGACGAAAACTTACGAAATCGGACGAAAAACGTATAAAACGGGTGATAACGGATAAAAACGTATGAAAATCTAAGAAAACGGACGAAAACGTATAAAAACGGATGAAAACGTAAAAAAAACGTAAGAAAAACGGTCGAAAACGTATAAAAATGATGAAAACGTAGTAAAACAGACGAAAACGTAAGAAAACGTATTAAAAATGATGAAAACGTATATAAACGTAACGAGTCAAAACCATAAGAAGTGGATCCAAAAAAAAAGTTTAGGGACGGTAGATGCAATTTTGGCTAAACCAGAGGTACCATTTACGTAATTTACCCTAAGGACGGTGAATGCAATTTTCGCAAATTCACTGGGCAAAATGATAATCATAAGTTTTCAGTACCCATAAAAAAATAATAATAATAAAAAAAAAATAAAAAAAAATAAAAAAAATAAAAAAAAATGTACTGAAAAGCAAAAAATTTTGTTCGCTACCCAAAAATACAAATGGTAACAAATATGATATTTTTTTAAAAATTTGACCAATTTTTAAGTATTACTATTTATAATAATTGTTATACGCTTGCATCTGTCTTTAGATAGTTTTCTTTGGGGTTAATAGACAAATAAGTTACTAAAGTTTTAGAAAATGTTCACCTAAGTTACTATAGTTTAAAATGTTACAAACATGTTACTCAACTTTTTCCCACCGGTTACATAAGTTACTGTCTTAGTTTTAACCTTTTACTACCGGTTAAATTCCTACATTGCACCGATGTATTATGGGTTAATAGACAAATAAGTTACTAAAGTTTGAGAAAATGTTCACATAAGTTACTAATGTTTGGGGCATTGTTCATTTAAGTTACTATACTTAAAACGGATAATGGGTTTGTATTCCTGTTCACTAATGTCTAATTCTGGATTATATTCCCTTATAGATGAGGATCTTCATGCCATCAATCTGGAGGATAGTGGGTTTGTTGTGATAAGAGACGGGTGCACTATCTTTCAGTTCCATGTACAAATGGATAAAAATGTATGAAACGTACAATATATAAAAAAAACACATAAAGATGCACAAAAACGTATAAAAACGTAAAAAAAGCCTAAAAACGTAGAAAAGCGTGCAAAACGTATACAAACATATAAAAACATATAAAAACGTATAAAAACGTACAAAACGTATAAAAACATATAAAAACGTATAAAACAAATAAATAGCGGATGAAAACATATAATCCAAAATTTGCATACATACGCATATTATTCACAACCTAAAGTGCATCATTATATTTAGGGAAAATTCCAAAAAAAATGTTTTTTTTTTGGTGCAAGGTGAATATTATATTAAACTCCAATCAATGTTTACAACTTAGAGAGAAAACATACTACTGATATAGGACATGCCCCTAATCAGTTAACAAAATCAAACTACCTATCCGATATCTAGTAAAACTAACAAACTTTATCAGATGATACTAATCACAATACACTAGCAAAAACTAACACATTCCTGCTCAATACAACATCCTATACAATCAGAATCTGAATTCACCTTTATAGCACCAATACCATCCAGCATCCACAGTAACCATAAGTAGGATAGGTAAAAGGCATCACTAGGTACCCATCATTCCAGACAAGGGCTCTTCCAAAATCCCTACATTTCCCTCTTTACAAAAGGCTTCAGGATTTTAGAAACACTCACCTTGAAAGGAGTATCTTCCAAACCCCCTTGGTAGTGTATAGATAGGACCAAGTAGGTTCATCTTTCACTCCTCACTATTCCTATCTTCATACACTGCCCTCCAATCTCACTTACCCTTCACACAATGGAAACCTACGTTATGTTCCTCAATAAGTATGTTGTCTAATAAGCTATCAAAACTGTCCTCAATTACCTAACAAAGGCCTATTGGGAAACATGTCTTGAAGCTAATTAGACATACACCTTATAGAGGTCCAAGATACAAGGCCATCAATGTGTAGTGAGATTAAGACATAAGCTCCAAGATCTATAGATAAAGACCAGAGCTTATAATGGTTAAGAACCATAGCTTGCAGAGTATTAAGTCACACCTCTGCTCATAGAAAGTCATATGCTTTTGTATTTTAGAAAGTTGATGTCATCAGTGATGGTTTGCAACCAATCATGAAGGTATAGGACACCAACTCTGTTCAGATTGAACTTACCCTGAACATTCACTTCTTTTGCAGGAAACTACCTTATGGTGACATATTCTATACATTTCAGATGAGCCATTCACACTGTCCTACTATCCCAACTAGATACATAGGAACAATGTTAATGTCATCCAAAAGATAGAAATGTCCCAAGTTACTAGCCATCTGCAACAAACTGCTCCTCCCAAACACCCCTTTATTCTTCAAAGCAATACCAGTAAACCACAAATTAGACCATAGAATTGTTGTTAACTGTTATCTCATGAAAATCTTGCAGCAAATTCTCTTCCCTTTCTTTATATTCATCACCACTTTCCATTTCTTGCAGACATCCTCAACCTGTGCAGTCTTTTTAACATGTAAACTTGACAGTTTGAGCCTTAACTGATTCACAATGGTCTTAATCAGGTCACCCACTTCTCTTTTCTCATTTGAGAACATTCTTCTGTTTCTTTCTATCCAAATGAAGTAGACACATGCAGCAAATCCAATTCTCTTCAGGATACTCTTTATTGACTTGTTGGATTTTTCACTACTCATGAAGTTCACAATATCATCCCATCTGTCAGGCATCGAGTCTTGTTCAGTTCTTTGTTTGAAATCACTCCATATCCTCATTGAATAAGGGCATTCAAAGAAGAGGTGGTTTAGGGAGTCAGGACAATTATCACACAGGGAGCATGTCATTATTCTATCAGGGTACCATTTGAGCAGTCTATCTTGAGTGGACAGCCTCCCATTAATAGCAATCCATAAGATGAAAGAGTGTTTAGGTGTACAATTAGAAAACCAAATAAGATCACACCATTCAACTTTGTTACCATTAGGCCTCCAGTCCTTCCAAATCTTATTAGTTGAGTATTTAACACATCTACCATCATTAGAACACCACAAGTACCTGTCATTTATTTCTTCAAGCAATGCTGGAATAGGGATTGTTTGCACAATAGGATACCTGTTATTCCATTCATTGGGCCAGTTCCATTGCCCCTCATTAATCATATCTTTGATCTTCATATTACAGTCAAATCCAACTTGTTCAACTTCATTCATTGGTATATAATAGCTTAGAGGTTCAGGTCCCCACCATCTATCATGCCACAGGAAAATACTTGTCCCATTGCCAACTTTACAGACCATGTGGTTTCTCATTTTATCTCTGAGGTTCAGAATTTGTTTCCACCCATAACTTGAGCTCTTATCATGATCTACAGTCCACACACTAGAGCCTTTTAACCTTACCACATTGATCCACTTGACCCATAATGATTCCTTTTTACTAGCCACATTCCACAGGTGTTTTGACATGAGTGTCTCATTCCAGGTCTCCAAATCTTTAATCCCAAGGCCTCCTTCATCTTTAGGTTTACAAACATATTTCCAAGCAATTTTGGCCTTTCCTCTGGTTAGTTCACCTTGGCACCACAAAAATCCTTTAAGAACTCTGTTGATGTCATTAATCACTGATTTTAGAAGCATAAAGACTGAGGCCCAGTACACTTGCATAGAAGATAGGATAGATGCAATTAACTGTAGTCTACCAGCATAAGATAGCATTTTGTTTTTCCAATTATTCACCTTAGCTTTCACCTTATCAATTAGGCCCTTGCAATCTGTGAAATTGAGTTGCTTGGTGATGAGAGGAACACCTAGGTATGAAACAGGTAATGCTCCTATCTTGAATGGAAGAATGTCTAGAATACTTTGCTTAACCTGCTCTTGAACATTGCCAAAAAATACAGTACTCTTACCTATATTGGGATGTAGCCCAGACATTGTACTGAACTTATTTAAAGCATTTTTCACCACCATCACTGATTTAAGGTCCCCATGGCAAAGAACAAGGAGATCATCAGCAAAACATAAATGGGATATTTGCAGATCTTTACATCCCCAGTGGGAAAATTCCAAATTTGACCCGGAGGCATCCTTATGACATAAAAAATTAGACCAATTTTCAAAAATACTCTGTTGATATAAATAATGCCTAAACACGTTATTAATATTTTTCGATATCTCTACGTTTTGATAATCACAAAATGTAAAATCATTAATCGGAAAATTATGACGTAAACAAGTATTTAGTTGTAAATATCTATTTCTACAACTCAAATCACTTAAGGTATGAATGAACTAATGCTTAATGCATTATATGATCAAAGGAACATTTTCTTAATAACTAGATTTTTTATAAAACATCAAAAACATTTTTGAAAAACATTTTTGGTATTAAATAAAAATGTTTAATCTTTTATAAAAATATGAATTCAAATTTTTAACCAAAATCAGTTAAAATGTTCCAGAAAAACCTTCCCCACAAAAGGACAAATCTGGGCAACGGACACCTTGGGCGGCCCCCTTAATTTTACTAGGCGGCCCCCTTAAAATTAAGGGGACCGCCCCCCTATTTAAGGGGGCCGGCCACGCTCCAGTAGGTCTCCAGCTGTCCAGTTTTTCTCCTATAAATACCAGCCTTCTCCTGGATTTTTACTCACCTTTTGCACACAAAAACTTTCTGTTTTAAAACCTTTCTAAACATTGTAAATCCTTTGATCATATTTTCTTAAGCATTGGTTTCTAAGTGATCCAAGCTTCCACCACCAAAAGTGCAAAAGAAGAACTCTACTTCAACTAGTGAAGAAGTGTTATTACTTACCTCATTCGATTGTGTTGTTGTGTAAAGTGTTGTATAGTTGTGATAAGTAGATCCTAGTGTAAGTAACTAGTTGTGTTGTAAAGAAGTAGTGTAGAAGTAGTTGTGAAGTAGTTGTGGAAAAGTAGTCGTGAAGAAGTCGTGAAGAAGTTGTGAAGTCGTGAAGCCGTTGTGAAGCCGTCGTGAAGAAGTCTTGAAGCCGTTGTGAAGCCGTCGTGAAGAAGTCGTGTATAAGTTGTGTATAAGTTGTGAGATTGGTTCTAGCTACGATTAGGACTCGACATCTAGCTTTGTGTCGTTAAGCCGGTGTAAGCTAAAGTTGTGTAAGGTTTTCTCCGCCATAAGGGAGTTTGTTGACATAGTGAAGAAAACTCTCGAGTAGGTGACTCGAGAAGTGGAGTAGGGCAAGGAAGGTGTCCTTGTAGCCGAACCACTATAAATCTCCGTGTTGTGGTTTGATCTTTCCATCTCTCTCTTTTATTTCATTATATTTACCTTACTTGCATTACTTATTTATATTTGTTTATATATGTTCATATTGATCAAGAGTTGAATTCACATAAGATAGAATCGAAGTTTTAAAAAGTAAACAAAAGTTTTCATAAATTAAAAAGACGTAAAACTATTCAACCCCCTTCTAGTTTTCCACAATTGGTATCAAGAGCCACGTCAAACAAGATTTTTAAAATAAACTGTATTTTAAAACTTGAAACGATCTATGGAATCTGAAAAATATTTAGAAGGGCAATCTATGCAAAGACCACCACTATTTGAAAGTGATGGATTTTTATATTAGAAAAATCGATTCGAAACTTATGTGAAATCAAAAGATCTAGATCTTTGGCATGTTATTACTAACTAGGCGAGTACCCGTGCATAGCAACGGAAATTCCTAGCGACAGACAATTAACGATATGCGATATTGTAGTAAGAGTTTCGTGTAACATTCAAAATAGAACGCGAAAATATCAAAATGTAATTGCGAAAAAAAATGCAACTACCTGATTAAACTAATGCATTGCACCTGGGTTGATTCAAACGGATTCTATTTGGGCACCACTCGCACACAAAAGTTCATTGTAATTGGCATCGCAACTGGGTTGATTCAAACGGATTCTATTTGAGCACCACTCGCACACAAAAGTTCATTGTAATTGACTAATCTAATCACAACATCTTAATTACTTACAATATGTAGTTAAGAAGTTAAAATTTAGAAAAATTGACCATATGATCATAAAAAGGTGAACCAAATTTTGGCCCAATTTCTAATTTGATTAAACAAATATGTTCTCATACATAAAACCTCTCAAACTAACTAAATTTTGATATAAATAGAATTAATCGCATATGATGCTGCTGGTATACAAGGGTTAGTCTAAAAGGAAAATGATTTAAGGAAATACGAAGCTCGACACACTGTAAATAAAACTCAGAAGTATTATGAATAGGTATGACTGATAAGCCATAAACTGTTCACATATTTACTAACAGCTGAAAAAATACCTCATATATCAGTGACGGATACAGGATAAAAGACCTTGTTATGCACTACCATAACAATTTTCCTTTAGGCATCCACCACAATAACAATTGTAATAGCCTGCAAAATTTCTTTTTCTAAATTGTTCTACTTCTCCATGAATTATACTTCTTGGTAATCAGTTCAAATCAAGTAGACCCAGCTGCAAAACCTTGCATCCCACTTCAAATATCCGAATCAAAGAGTGCCCGGTAAATGCGTGGGACCTTTCTTGCTTAAGCCGATAAAGAAGCTCTTGCCATGGCTAGTGCACCCTCGTATGTCTTATTTCCACCGATAAACCCACTCGAATGCACAAAAACACACCCGGAGATTCCTGCCACTTGAGATAGGTGATCATCTGTCAAACCCCTCCAATGAGAGGGCTGAGGCTTTCTGCTTTCGAATTTATCTGGTGATACCGCTACTGCCTGGACTCGCCACTTGTCATTCCTGTCATCCTACATAAAATGAGAAAAGAAACCTTAAATATATTAGTCTTTTAGCGTGTATTATAGTTTATAACTGTTGCAGCCTAGTAGTGTTTTTAGCACCTGATAAATAACATATTTCACGACAGGATCAATCTTCATTTCTGCCTCAAGGTCAAATATGTGAAGCTTCCACTGCAGCATACAGAAAAAAGTTAAAGTGAGATTCTGTATGTATGAAAATAATGTTGGTGAATAAATGAGAACAAAAAATAAAACTATTCAAAACATTTTTCATTTTCTTTAGAAAGGATTTTTCCATATACTGAATGGTGTGGTTTGCTCTGTTATATATGTAAAGGCCATAATCTAATGCAGAGCGAGTATAGAATATGATCTGCATCTAATCCTTTAAGTCCAAACCGGATGCCTGAATCCTATATTTTTTAAGTGATGAGTAGAACTGTGAAATGTCTTATGTATGCGGACACAGTCCCAATTCCATGAAAAGTATTTTGACTTGACATTAAAAAAAAAGGCATAATCAAATACTCAAACTATAACATAAATTTAACATTGTGTCATAGCACTCATCTGATGCTCATAGCCCAAGTCAACAATAACAAGTGATAACCATGAATTACTACTTCTGTCAGACACCAGAAAACCAGATTGCCATACTCGATACCATCCAATCCCTTTTACTTTCTTTATCATTTCACTCACTACAAGCATTTCAAAATTTAAAACAAATTCGAAGTCAAATAATTAAAATTTTCCAAAATATTTCAAATTCCAAACGTTTTTGAAATATTTCAAATTTTAAAAATTCAATATATTTCAAATTTCATACAATTTCAAAAAATTTCAAAACTTTAAAAATATCAAAATATATCAATTTTCCAAGATTAAAATTTCAAAGTATTCCAAAAAAAAAAAATCAACAATTTTCAATATATTTCAAAATTTACAATAAACTTTATATAGACATTTTCGACATAATAAACTTTGTAACAAAATTTACCTCATAAGCATTATAAGTTTATAACAAATTTACACAATAAATATCAACAACAATTTACATAATAAATATTAACAACAATAACCATTATAAAAAATATTAACAGCAAATTTAAAAATAAATCATACTATTTCCGGCGATAGAAACAATATCCGGCAGTAACACAACTTTCCCGGCGACTTTGCAAACTTTTTCCGGCGAGAGTGGCTGCTACAGCAGCGACAAGCGGTGGTAAATGGCGGCGGCACTAACAAAAAAAACCAAAAATGTTAGATCTACATAAAAAAGTCAACAGATCTATAAAAAAATATATATATTGATACAAAACTCTAGATCTAAAAATAAAAATATAGATCGATAAAAAAAAATATGCGAGTTCGAAGTAGAACCAACTGGTATCGAGCCTTTCTTGATACAACTGGTAGAGAATATTTAACTTTAAATTAATTAAGCTTTCTTTTTAAGTGTGTAGAGAATTCCAACCTCATAAAAAACTAAAAGTTGCCTCGATGTTATTTAACTTACCATAAGATACAGAAAAGGACAACAAGTTAATATGCTCTGAGTGCTTATTAGGCCAAGCACAGTGGAAGTATCAATTATTTAATTAGTTCCGAGTTCTTTAATAATATGCTGGTGCTCACCTATCTTCTATTTTGGTTTTAAATATTTCATAGATGTTGGGGTTAGATTATATATAGATCTACAAAAAAAAATATGGATCGATTAAAAATATATGCATATATCGATTAAAAAAAACCAGTAAAACCGGAACAAATGATTCCTGCTTGGCACTATTAACGGCAACGGCAGCAGTTTGGTTTCTGGCAGCGTCAGAAAAGTTTCCGGCGCAGCAGATTTTTCCGGCGATGTATAGGCGGTGACAGAGGCGGCTATAACAAAAAAAGCACCAAAAATGTTAATAAACATAGATCTATACAAATAAATTTTATAGATCTATTAAAAAAACATTGAAAAGTAAAAAAGAAAAATACCTCAAAGTGGTCGTGGGTCTTGGTGACTCATCACGGTGGTTCTGTGGTCGTGGGTTCCTTGGTGGTCACGTCCGGTGGTGGGGATGCTTCTGTGGTGGTGAGGATGGTGGTAGACGGTGGTGATGGTGATGGCTATGAACAAACCAAACCACGAACAACCAAAAACCCATCCCCGACTACCTGAAACCACCTCAACCACTGAAAGATGGTGGCAATTTCGGCAGATTGGTGATGAGGTTAATGGCGGCAGCGGTTGTCGTTTGTTTAGAGAGAGAGAGATGTGTGTTTAGAGAGAGGTGAAAGAAAAACATTGAGTTTTGTGTGTGTTTTTTTTTGCTTTTATTTTTATATGGAGTAGGTTTGGGTAGTTGATTTAGGTATGGACAAAGGTAAAATGGGGATTACACAAAGTTCAGTTTTGGTTTTACGTTGTGTGTATTGTATGGACAAGGGCAAACTGGGGATTACAGAAAGTTCAACTTTTCACTTTTGGTTTGGAGTGAGGTTTGGTTTTAGGTTGTGTTTATTCATCCTTTATAATTAGTTAAGATTAGTTAAGATGGTGATTTTTTACCTATTCAACATAATCTTGAAACTAAAAAGGATGAAATAGTACCTTTTGAAAAACAAAGTGATGATTTAAAAAGAAAACTTTCTAAAAATAATGAGGCTAAAATAGTTATTTATAATGCGTTACCACGTAAAGAATACGAAAGAATCTTTATGTGCGAAACCGCAAAAGAAATTTGGAACTCTTTATTAATAACTCACCAAGGTAATAGTCAAGTCAAAGATAATAAAATAGATCTTCTTGTTCAACAATATGAGCAATTCACGATTCCGGAAGAGGAATCAATTGATAATGCGTTTGCTAGGTTTAACACAATTATCACAAGTTTAAAGGCACTTGAAGAGAGTTTTTCTAGTAAGAATTTTGTCAGGAAATTTCTTAGGGCTCTTCATCCAAAATGGCGAGCTAAAGTTACGGAGATTGAAGAATCGAAGAACTTGTCAACTCTTCAACTTGACGAGTTGATTGGCAACTTGAAAGTCTACGAAGCAATAATCAAGAAAGACTCCGAGATGGTCAAAGGAAAGAAAGAGCAAAGCAAGTCAATCGCGTTGAAAGCTAGGAAAGCATCAAGTGACGAGGATAGCTCAACCTCCGAAAGTGATGATGAAGAATATGCCATGGCCGTAAGAGACTTCAAGAAGTTTTTCAAAAGACGAGGAAGATTCGTTAGACAACCACATGACGAAAGGAAAACACTCCAAAGAAACAAAGACGACAAAGGTAGTAAGAGCGAGAGGAAATGCTTCAAATGCGGTGATCCAAATCATCTCATTGGAAGATGTCCTATGATGTCAAAGGAGCAAAACCAAAAGGCGTTCATTGGAGGAGCATGGAGTGTGTAGGACCTATGATCAATCCTTATCACACACACTAATAATCAATAAAGCACAAGATAAGATAAGATCTAGAGAGAGAGTAGAGAGACAAAATATATTTCATTAAGCACACACTAATAACTCTCAAAGAACACCCAGAACTCCAACCTCCCAAATGGTGTAGGGAGGTGCTATTTATAGTTTTTGAGAGATGGGTGGATGGGCTTGGACTTGGGTTGGGCTTTTACATGGACTCTTTAATACATTACATTTAACCTATTAGTTTAGGTCCAAGCCCATAGACTACTTTTACTTAATTAAATACAACGACACATTACAAAATATAAAACGTAAATGACCATCACTTTTATAAATTCTAACAATCTCCCCCTAAGGGATGGTCATTCAAATGATGCTCCATGTGAGATGGTCTTTCGTCTTCAATGTCTTTGAGCTTTGTGTGTCGTTGTATAGCAGTCTTTGATTCATTATTCCTTCATGCTATGTGATCTTCAAAGAATCGACTTTGAGGTTGTTCTTGCCTTGATCAACATCTTCATGTGATGATGCGTCGTGACCTCCAACATACTCATATATCTTGGACATTATACTTATGCTAACAATCTCCCCATGATCTTTTATCATATGAACTTGTTCTTGACATCTTGATTAGCTTCTTGACATTGTCTTTAACTTGATCTTCTTTGTCTTGAACTTTTACATTTGAGCTTTGATGAGGATGTTCTTCATAAGTATGAGTATGCTGAGGTGAAGATGATTGATGTATTTGGTGATGGTTAATGGATGTTTATGGGTAGCTGCATAAAACCGTTAGTAATAATCATCCAGCACTTATGGGTTAGGACTTCGAGATCGTCAACAGCATAGTGTGTAGACTTTCTCTAATCTCCCCCAGGCCGTTCTGAACCGGATACCCCCGAGAGGGCTTACACGGACACACCGAAGTGCATCCACGATTCAGTGAGTCGTTAGAGATCACCCTAAGACTGTAGACCGTTTGAAGCATGTAACCATCATGATGTAAATGGCAAGATCCTTTGATCTCATTAAGACTCTTACAACTTGTGTCCTTTTAGGCGAACACAAGTGAATCATATTGGAAGTGTTCCTAACGAGATATTTTGATGAATCTCATGGCTCTAGACTCTTTTGTGCGTTTTGGTTTTTAGTCGTCGGAGGCATGGAGCAGAGTGCCACCTTTTCAATATCAACACATCTCGGAATGAGAGGCCGATAGATTATGTAGTGTTCTCCATGAGAATGAAACAAATATCTTTTAAGAGATATCTGAGTGGCTGGGAGGGGTGGTGCAGTGCGTCACTGGGTCCATGACGTCTTGTCTTCAATATCAGTATCAACTTGTGATAACCGATAGCAGATGTATTGACCCGGTTTCTGCCCTAAGTTTTCATGGAGGGCTATTTCTTTTCACCCTTTCATTCAACTTTTCTTTTTAATTCTTCAACCCCTTCTGTCCCTTTCTCATTTACTCCTTTTTTCAATCTTACCTAAGGACTTCTAATTCTAATCTATTGGAATTGTCCTTGGGTAGATCCCTCCGGCTCTGGCGGATCATAGGACGGTTTTCCTAACCTTAGTCACCTTATAACTCCATGACTATCCTAGATTTGCCATAAAACCTTTTGAAAATATCTCAAAGTGTTTATGAATAAACACATTTAGTTAGCACTTTGAGAGTTTTATATTTTTGAAATACTCCCCCTTCACATGTGCTCATGCATTTTTAACTAAAATTGCACATGTTGGGTAGAGTTCGCACATTTTGAATTGATCGATTTTCAATGAACATGACCTTCGCGAGACACGCTTACATCACTAGTTAGACTAGCTTGAAATTATTACCCGTCCCGGTCGTATTCAAAGATCATCTCTCGAATTGGTACATTCTACTCAGACAAGTCCTTTGCGAGACACGTTTACATCACTGGAAAACCAGCTTGAAATTATTACCCGTCCCGGACAAGTCTTTTCGATAACGGACATCAAGTTTCGTCAATTCGAGGGTTAAACTGAGTCTTTTTGAAGAGCTCGATTCACGATCACATTTTAATCCCATTTCTCCCCCTCAAAAATAGCATTTCGATGGTATTTTTGATACCGTTTGATTAAAATCATTGTTTTTGGAAAGCTAATAGGGAGAAACGATTTTGCATGAACTTTTTGGAACAAAGATGTTTTGAATTACTCCCCCTCAAACCTTGCATAGGTTTTGATATTTTTAAACTTTGGAGCGAACTGGGGAGTAAATATTTGAAGATCTTTAAGCAAAATTTTTGAAAAGTTTTGAAAAACCTTTTGATGAAATTTGAATAAAATTTTGCTTAAGATTAAGAAGTTTGGTTTGATAAACTTTGCATGAAAACTTCTTATCTTTTAGGATTGTTGCAATAAAGTGTACAACAGGGTCCTTTCTTTGAAAAACGGGTTATGCACTGTTATGTGTGCACAAGCCATAATGGTTAAGCGCGGGTTGTAAGCTGAAATACTTACAAGCCATTGATATTTAGGATAAGTGCTCGAAAGATTTTGATTAAGCACTTTCCTTTCTTTGAAGCGCGGGTTTCGTACCGAACTGCACGAAAGCCATTAAGATTTTTAGGATTAGACAACAACCTTGGGAACCCATTTAAGCACGGCGCCAATGGGTTTACCATATTTTGAAATCCATTTGTAAGCTGTGTCAATCCGATTCAAAGAAGTTGAATTCCAACGAGGACTGAAAACCGGTGTTTCATTTTGAAATAGCACTCGTGGAATCAATGGTGATTTAAAACTCTTTTTCTTGTGAAAATTGTTTGAGAAACCCGGTGTCTCTCTTGGAGTTTTAAAACTTGAAGAAGAAGTTTTCCATCCATTGTTGAAACCCGGTGTTTCATTTCGAAAATTCGTTTTTGAGATGAATGGAAACCTTCCGGAATTTGGAATTTTCAAAGCAGAGTCATTCTTGTGTTGCAGCGAAAGCATTTCTGATATTGAATATTTGAAAGGTTTTGAATGACTTTGCTTTGGTCTCCATACCTGCTTTACCGGTGTAAAACGAGAGTGTGGAGTTTGAAAAGCTTGATTCTTTCCATTTGAAGTATTTGACCTTGAAAGCTTTTGAGGAGTGAGTGTTTCAGAAAAACTTGATTTCTTCGAAAACTTCCTTCCTTTTTACAAAGAGTAGGTTGTAAACTGGGAAACCTTTTTCGAAAATGGTTTTAAAGATTCACCCGTGTAAACCTTCTTTGAAACACTCACTTCTGGTGTTGAAAGATTTGAAATAGGAGATTTTCCTTTTGATTGGTTAAGAGACTCAAACTTGACTCTTAAAGCATTGTATGAAGTTCTCAAATCACTGTATTCCTTTTGAACTTGATCTTGAGATGCCAATTTAGATTCCAAAGAGGCAATTTGTTTCAAAAATTGATCTTTTTCAGCTTTTGAATCATCCGTTTTACGAGCCAATTTCCGTTCGAACTCAATATTTTCTTTTTCAAGTCTTTCAAAATATTTTTCGAATTTGGTCGTTTTGTTGAAAAGATCAGTTTTGGCATCCTCAAGATCGTTTGTTTGTTGAGCTAAAAGCGTTTCAAGCTCAATTACTTTCTTTTGAAGCACATTATTTTCATTTTCCTTTTCCTTTTCAAAATCTGTGGTATTAGACTCAAATAGGGGATTTGGAAAGGAAACTTTTGTGATTTGAGACTCATCCTTTTTCATCTTCATTGATTCAATCTTTTGCAAAACCTTTTCAAACTTTTTATCAGCGAATTCAGACAATTGAGACTTCAAAGCTTCAGTCTCATTTTGTTTCGAGATTGATTTTTGAGTCTGAACCCGTGAACGTTTGATTGAATCATACAGGTTTTTGTAAGTCTGTTTCAAATGCTCATTTTCTTTTTGTAATGATGCCACAGCATGTTCCAATTCAATGTTTTTTGTATCAAGTTCATCCAAATCAAACTTGATTTTGGCATCATCACAATTTTCTTCAAAAATCTTTTCCTTTTCTTTAAGCACTTTTGTCAAAGAGTTTTCAGAAGATGCTTTTTGTTCCTGCAGTTTGAGTTGGAAAGAAATACTTTGTGCTTGAAGTTTTGTTAAATCTTTCTCAAACTGAGCAGTTCTTTTTGACAATTCTTCTTTGACTTCAGCCGCTTCTTTTGAAAGTTCAGTGATTTTCCTTTTGAAACAAAGATTTTCAGATTTCAAAAAATCCACATTCTCATGCTTATGGCAGACAGATACCGACTTAAGTGACTCAATTTGATTTGTGAAAAATTCTTTTTGGATATCAAGATTTAAGCATTTTTCATCAAATTCGTCTTCAAGAGAATGGACGTACTTTAAATCTTCTCTCATTTCAGTGACAAGGAATTTTTCAAAGTATTCAAAACTTAAGTTGATATTTTTCACAAGAGGTTCAATCTCATCTTTTAAAAGCTTACAGACTTCCCTTTTAGCCAAGCGTCTGATGACATGAGATGATTGTAGTCACTATTTGTGTATTGTTGTTTTGACCAAATGACCTTTAAGGTGTGCTCAATGTGATTTTTAAGATTACAAAACTGCTTCCTTTCTTTATTTTGCCATAAATTAGCATCATAAGTAGCAAGTTGAACTTCTTTGAAAAATCTTTTCACATTTGTATCTTTTCTTTTGAAAGGTGGTTTTGGTATTTCTGACAATTGTATACAACCATACACAAAGCCTTGGTACGAGAGTGGGCTTTTTCCTTTTTTGGCTTTTAAGTGTTTTTCCTCTGCCAATTTTTCATCTTCTTCAGACATGAACAGAGCATCAGTCGGCAAAAATTTATGTTCCACCTGATCTGTATTTTCAAAACCAATTCCTGATTTTCCTTTATGAACTTTCTCAGCTTTAGGAATCATCATTTGAAGAGTTTGAGCACTTTGGTCTGTTTTTCGAAGTTTTTCTTCAAGATTGTTTGCACATTTTAAAACCTCTTGATTTTCATTCTCAAGTTTTGAATTAACAATCTTAATATTTGACGTAGTTTCCTGAAGCATTGAGTATCTCATTTTTAATTCAACATTCTCTTTTAAAAGCTCTTGGATCCTTGTGTTAGCGGGGCCCATATTTCTATCCAATTTTTGAATGGAAAGTTTTTCACGTGACAGGGCATCGCTACACTCAACTTGAAGTTCTTTATTTCGTTTTAAGATTGGTGTGAGAACATCTTCATTTAATTTTTGAGCTTGAGATTTCAGGTTTGAGATTTCAATGTTTTTGCTTTTTGTTATTTCTTTAAATTCCTCAAGCTCTTTGGATAATAAGACGTTGGTTTGCTTAGCTTTGCGATTGTCCTTTTTGCACTTTTCAAGTTCATTTTTGAAATTTTCGATTAATGAAGTAAAGAAAGCACGATCTTGTTCATAAGAAGATCCATCCTGGGCAGGCTCTCCTCCATTAGGATCCATATCTGGAGTTGTGGGAGTGATATTACTATCAAACCGTTCAACCACATATGTGTCACTTATGGACTCAGGATGCGCAGGATGTGTCTTGTCATGAGCAAACACATTATCGAACACAACAACATTATCATTATCGTTTGAATGTTGTACCGTAGCCAAAATTGCTTTGTCGGATGAAGGTCTGATATGGCCATCCTCAGTATCCCAAACAACTTCATTCGTGTGTGTACCATCAGCATCCGAATCATACATTGGAGTACTGCTTTCAACATGTTGTTCTGAAGATGTGTCTCTTTCCGTGAAAACCAAGCTAGCATCTGCTGTTGTTCCCTCTTTGTCTGCCTCTTTCTCATTTCCCTCCGTTTCCTTTAATTGCATTTCCTTTTCAATCTGCTCACTTTCCCGTTTTTGCTTTTCCATTTCAATTCTTTCCCGTTCTTTCAATTTCTCTTCTTCCAGCATCCCTTTCAGATGAAGTGATCTTTTAGTAAGCACCAATTCCAATGTGTTCATTAGTATAAGCAACTGATTTCTGAACGTTTCAACTTCCAGGTATCTAGTGACGCATTCACTCCATATTCGGCTTGTTGATTCATAATCTGGAGATTTTTTGATCATTCTGAAATCTACGTCGAGAAACCATTGAAACTGCGTCTTGAGCGCTTGATATGCTTCTTTGCATTCACTTCCTTGTTCAATTTGGTTCTCTATGTGAAACAAGTTATGTAGGAGTGTCCTTCTAAAGGTTGAATAATCCATTTCAGATCCGAAGAGTTTTGCAAAAACTCGACGAAATGGATATGGATTCCCTAATGGTAACCTTGCTTCTGAGATTGCCTCACATTGACTCTTAACTGATTTAAAGTGTGCTAGACAATTTTCCTTTGAGTGAATAGCGTATGGCACAATTTGAGGCATCTTTACCGCTTGAGAACTGGATTCCATTCAATTTCGGTATGTGATAAGGTTGATGTTGGATCGATGCAAAGATCTAGGAGTGGGTTGGTTACGGTTTAAGGTTCACGAGTTGAGTTTGTTTTAAGTCCTTTGTCGTTGTCCTTGAAGAGTCGTTGAGAAACTTAATAATCCTTGAGAAACTTGAGATTTAGAAACTTGAGATAGTCCACAAAATTGATAAGTCCCCAAAGTTGATAAGTACACAAAGTTTATATTGGAGAGTACAATTCGACTATTTCAGATGTTCGATAAAAAAACTCAAATAGTCTAGCTCGACTACAAAGATGTTCGATCACTTAGTTGCTCGACTAAACATGTAGCTCGACTAATCTAGCTCGTTAATCTCACACAAGTTCGATGACAGACCAGACAAAAAAAATAGCGAGAAACGAAACAAATATGATGAAAAACAAAAACTAATAAAACGGAACGTGATGAAAAAGAAAAACACTTAATGTAGCAGATCGTGACAAAAGAAAACAACACCTATTTTTGAAACAATAACGTGACAAAGACAAAAACAATAACGTGAAAAAAATGTAACAGTAACGTGAATAACAAATGTAACACCCCCAAATTTTAAACATAGCAGCGGAAGACTAATCTGGGTGTTACTGTGAGGATCGAAGACAAAATCATAGAAAAACAGCCTGAGACGGCATTTTTAAATTACATAGGTCCATAACACAAATTTAGTTATAAAACGTTACATCAGAGTGCCAAGGTTTCTCCAAAGAAACATCAATTTAACTGAATTACAACTTTATTTTACACCGTTTATTTATGATAGGGTATGCTTGCTCCATGCCTTGCCTTGCTCCTTTTTAGTTCCCTGAGATACATGCTTAAAAGTCAACATAATTTTGAGTGAAATCATGGAGTTTGTAATTTAAATATCAGTTCGATTCACAAGTAAGATTGTATTTGGAGATACAATCAGTTTAAAAATTGATATCGCAGTTCATATATTGCCCTAAGTCTCATGACACGCAAACGATAACGGGGTGTGTGTGTGTGTGGGTGATATCATAAAATGATATAAGTAATGATGTATTTGGCTATCAATCCGGCTAGCACAAAGACCATCGATCCGGCTAACACAAATGAAGTGTCTTAGGCAATATTAATCAGAATAACTTACAGAAAAATACTTATGTTCAGGTTTGTAGCATGTATCTCCCCACATATTTAGAAAAACGTATATAAAAAGTGGGACTATGAACTCACCTTAAGCGTTACTGGTGATGGTGAAAATAAATTCAGAGGTGATTATAACAACTTCGATATAGAACCTGGTAAATATATAAATAACTGAGAATCTGACTAATTTCTAGTGGTGTGTGTGTATGAGTGGTGGATGATGACTAACTAATGATATACAACGATCTAATCGTTGAGAGTGAAAATGTTATATGATTGTGGTGCTCGTACTATCGTAAGATCATATCTTCAACGAGTAAATGAAATATTAATATAAAATATTTCTATCGCTAATACTAATATGCAATTTATAATGCGAATATGCATATGAAGTAAAGATATGGTGCAAAAATGAAAAAGAAGATAAGAAGGACAAGTTATAACAGTTGGTCCTTTATCTTTCCAGATTTTACATCTTCTACCCTAACCGTGGTTTCCGTTACGTCGTTAGTCCTTATTCAGTCCATAGTCCAATAATTGTCCATAAGTCCATATAAGGCTTGGAGTTCAATGGTATGTCAAATTAAGTCCTCTATAACTATTTTCACAGCTTCAGTCCCTTAGTTTCCAGGTTTGGCAGTTTTAGTCCTTTTCGGTTAAGTCGCGTTACATTTTTAGTCCTTTTTGCATAAAAATGACGGGAAAAATATTCTGAAAATTTCTATAACCTTACTAAGTTTATTTTAACTTATTTCAAGTGCTTATTCCAGGAAAGAGCTTATTTTTACATTATTGGGCCATGTATCGAATCTATTTAAGGCCCGTTAATAAATTTAGAGGCGAGGGCGTGAAAATAGTTTTGGGCTTGAACTTGGGCTATTTTTAGGATTCTAAAAATATATTATATGGGCCTGTTGGACCTTGCTATCGCAAACTCTTGTTGGGCTTTGGTTTTGGCCCAACCGAATGCTTAAATATTTTCTGAAAATGCTTACTAAGTCCTAGTGAGGGTCGATCAAAATGAGATGTTTTGAGCATGTTAACAAGCTCATGAGGTCGAACTTAGAACATGAAAAATATAGTTTGCCAGCTTGTCTATCGAGTGATGTAATAATTTAGATATGTTATATACAAGATTTTAAAAATAAAGTGGTGGTTTTTGGCCTGGTCGAATGAAGTTAGTTTTTGAAATGTACCATGAAATTTTCTAAGTGTGTTACACTAGTCGAGTAACATTTCAAAATGATCTGTTTTAAGTATTGAGGTGAACGTATGAGAGGAATCTTAGAATATGAAAAATGTTGTTTCTCATGTGTACTATCGAGTGAAGTAAAAATATATGTGTGTCATTTTCATGAATTTGAAGTAAACATGTCGCTAGTTGGCTATGTCGAAGGGTTCTTTTTGGTTGAATTACTTACTTAGATTTTTATTTGTGTCTACATGGTCCGATCGAATTAAGATGGTTCATTTTTAAAGTCGAAACTTGAGTGTGTTCAAAAGTTATCTAAATGAAAAGTGTCGATAGATACGTGGTATATTAAGTCGTGTTTAGAGAGGACATGGTCATTAAGTTATGTAGTGAGGTATGAAATCGTCCTTGGAGACATTCTTGGGACTGTTTGCTTACATATGAATACTTAGCTCGTTTTTAGCTTTCACATTTTATTTATAGCGTGACGTATGAGGGTTGCATGGAATGCATGTGTACATGTTCGAGTACAATGATGCGTGTAACTTAGTGAAGTGTCGGTATATACGACTTAAATATAATAATACATGGTGTGCTCATAAGTTAAATGTGAGACGAGTTTGTAACTGTATCGTATGTATGAAATAAAATAGATATGTTTCGTATGTAGCATGAGATATGCATGCAAGTGAGTACGTGAGATATATATTTAAGAGGGGACGAGAAGACTTACAACACCTTTGAGAAAGGTGGTGGAGACTTAGTGCTAGTCGGATGGAACACGAAGGAAGACAACCCACTTGTTTAGAACTCTTTTACTCCAAAACTGGTTAAGTTCTCTGTTTGTGAAGGAGTAGATTTAAGTGAAGGTATAATGATATTTAAATGGGTGTGAAGGAAGTTGTGTGGTTCGAATGAAACACAAGAAGGGACAGTGAGTTCGAATGACTTGGCTTTATTGAGTTTGCTTCCAAAATTCTCGACAGAAAGGTTGTTTTGGGAATGTGTTGATGTTGAAAGACAATGATAGGAGTGTAAGGAAGAGATTGGATCGAGTGAAAAGCTTTTATAAGCAAAATATCTTCATTGACCAATTGACTAATGATTGGAACCCACTGTGTCTATGGGACACTTGTATGTCTTTGCTATCCAAATGTGTGTGTGATTGAGTATTGGTAGATGAGAGTTTGGCCTTTAGTTATTGGAAGCTTGCTTACATTCGATTTGATGTTTAACATGTGTCCATTGCTTGGACTAGAGAGTCACAATTTATTTCTAACTTCTTGTTTATCCGTATAACATGATTAAGAAAGAATGTTAAGATTGCAGTAACACTTGTAATTCATAATAGGTGGGTTTTAGTTTTGTGTTATATTCGGTTTTCATCAACTTTGGCCAAGGTTGAGCTTATCGAGCCATAGGTCATGTTTATGGTTCGTCTTTTATTTTAGAGTGTCAACTTAGTTGGTTAATATAGTTGGGAGATCATAGGATTAAGTGATACGCGAAGTGGTTTTTCTTCGGCTGTTATAAACATGTGTATGGGTCGAGTATGGAATAGTTAATATGGGTTTTATTATTGCGTTACAACTTGATATTCTTGGCGAGGTTTTTGCATTGTGATAGTTAAGTGGGTGGTGCATTTGAATGTGTAAAAGTATGCGAAGGTTAAGCTTTGATATCAATATACGATCGGGTTTTTGAAAATGGTGTAGTGATGTTGCTGCGTGTGTCGTTGCGGTTTAGCAGTTTTAATGCCTAATCAAGTTTTAAATTTATATTTAGCCAACTTATCAATAACACACACACCTAACGAGCAGTGTACCCGGTCAGTATGAATATAATGGTAAGTAGAGTGTCGATCACTAGGAGTGGAACGTATTATCTAGTTATTCTAATCAGTATTTTAATATATTAAGTTAGCTATACAATCTAATCTAACGCAAGGGGGTTCAGCCTGAGAGACTGGCACGATTTGGTTGCAATTAAATAATAAACTAAACCAATAGGCACGAATCAGCAAGTAGCACACACGTACACAGATAAATACTCGAGACAATAAGAGGGTTGTCCTTATGATAAGTAGTTTGTCACTTGTTTTATTGCTAGTGTTATATGAAGTGTATAGTTCGATGCAACGCACCGAGATTAATCATTTCTCGTTGGTTCTAATCTTATCGGCGAGTAAACCCTTAATGATTACTTATGACTATCCCGTTTATCTTTCTCCTACTTTTCTACAGACCATATAATGCATAGGCATCTAATAAACAGGCGAGGGCAGAGGCATGGCGACCCGATCAACGCTCAGCTAGCCACAGAGGTTATCAATGCACTAATAAAAGTCACCAAAGACACTAACATATAAACTTTAATTGATGAGAAAGCAGTTTTAAGGGAGTGCAACCTTTCCGTTGTCACATTACACAAGCCACCAATCTTGATGAATTAAAGTTTACTAACACAATAAAACAAAACTACTTAGTGAATTAAACACATGCAGCACCTTCTTACAGCTCTTGTATCTTTGATTTGGGTGTGTCTTGTGCTGCTGCCTTGACTGAATTCGTCCTAGGTTTCTGGTCTTCGGTCTCGTATATATTATATGTCACATCGAATTCGTCTGGTCTTGGGGTATTTATAGTTTCTGTCTGAGGGTGAGATGCGGCGCATCTAGTAAGTAGATGCGGCGCATGTACTTAACTTCGAGTGGGGTCCAAGATTATAATATTCAGGAATATTCGTACACCGCCAGAAGATGCGGCGTATCTTCATCATTGGATGCGGCGCATGTCCTCTTGTATCTTGGATCGTATTTGGTGAAATATTGATAGTGATGCGGCGCATGTAATGAGTGAGATGCGGCGCATCCGGAGCAGAACAAGTTGGTTATTCTTCGTTGACCAAAGTTTCATATGCGGCGCATGGGATAAATCCATGCGGCGCATTCTTCAAAGTCAGGCAGTGGTATTCATTCTCTTCATTCCAACAACCAATTCCAATCTTGATCATTTTACTCCGTTTTTAGTCCATAATTGCTAAGTTTCACCAAATGCTTGTTTTTACCTGAGAATTACAAAAGTAAACGATTAAGTATCAATCCTCATACATAATATAGTAAAACAAGTCAAATTAATAGGATAAATGATAGTAATAAAATGTACTTATTTGAGTTCATCAAATATCCCCCCACTTGAACTTTACTTGTCCCCAAGTAAACCTTAAAATTAATCTTATGAAAATGTATCCTAAAGATGTTAGGATTTATTTTTATATTTAAGCATGTATTCGTCTTTTGTCATAATCACACAACTAAACACTTAACGAATTAGAAGTAGAATAAAAATATTTGATAAAAGCAAATCTAATCGTTTAACTGTCCAGTCGCGACGAATATTCTATCATAAGCTTGGCAAGTATACACATCTCCACCACTAAAGCTAAGGAATAACAAGTCTAAAGCGGTAAAAAGGGTTTTTTGGCTTAAGGGTTAATTATTCTTAATCACTATCGATCTCAAATTCCAGAAAAGGCGACAAAATCACAAATACATGATCGAATCCACGAACACGATACTTGCAATTGCTCAAATCCTTAACTTGAATAGGCTAAAGATAGGTCCAAACTTCACCAATAATAATATATCAAAAAGGGCGACAAAATCATAAATACATAGCCGAATCCACGACTACGATACTTAAGATTGCTCAAATCCCTAATCTCAATAAATCAAAGGTTTGGTTGGATAAAGAATAATAAAGGGTATGGATAATTTTTGGGATATAAATTGGTGTAAAACGAAAAATAAACGAAACAAATAAATTAAAATCCTAAGTGTGGTTAATCACTATCCCAACCATCCCATGAATAAGACTCATATCATTGAATAACTCACGCTTTAACACTTGAAACACACGCTTTAGGTAGACACGAATTATACTCAACAAGATCTTAATCAAAGAATAAACCTTAATTGGCGTTCCCATAACTGCCAATTCCCATTCAATCCATAGATATATAACAACTAGTGGTGATATCGACCACTTACATAACTTTACATCGTTGGTTTATCAATCTTCCAACTTTCTTCTTTTTTTTTTCTTTTCTCATTTTTTCGATTTTTTTTTTTTTTTTTTTTTTTTTTTTTTTATTATTATTTAAGATAAATATAGATGTGTAAAATTTCACCACATCACTATAACAATAAATCTGGATAATTTTTCCATACTTTTCATGACTTCAGAAATAACGGTAATAGTGAAAGTAGTAAACATACGAAAAATAAACTCAAAGATATACAATATTTACTTTCACTCCAATTGCATTGTGCAATTTCCCGACCTAACCATACATAATGAATTACGCACGCGAACACAGGTAATGTAAGGAAACACACTTTGCCTATAGCAATTAACCAACCACGGATTCTAATCTACAGGGTAGGCTAAGGTGTAAGGGTGTAACGAAACATTTTAAACATAGGTGTAAGAAACGAAAGGAATGGCTCTGAGTGTTTTTCTAGGGGTATCTTACTCTAAAAATGAGAGTAACAAAAGGGTTTATACGGGGGTTAACTAACCAGTGTAGTTAGCTAATAACACATAACATATAAAGGCTATTTGGGTGTAATCCTAGAAATTTACCAATTTAGACAAGTCATTCCAATTATATAAAATAATACTTATTATGGTGGTCTCGAATAGTATACAAGCCAAGTTCTAAAGTTTACAAGTCACCGGCACACTCATAGATTTGTGAATTTTGAAAAATCACAATTTTTTGAGAATAACGTCATGTGTGCAGCTATGCAACTTAGACTTTAAACAAAAACATGCTAAAAATTTTAAGTTTTGATATATTAAGCACATTTTAAGCATATTTTGAAAAGTTTAGGACAAGTAAATGTTAAGTGTTCTAATTCTCCAATCCCCCCACTTAAGTTAAACAACGTCCTCGTTGTTCGTATAAAAGGTTAAAAACTGGAAAATAAAAGAATTAGAACAGAAAAACTCCCCTGAGATTTGCTCGGTATGATCCTCCATTAGTAGTAGAGCAAAAATCATCTTTCTTGTGGATTAGAACGATTAAGCTTCATATAAGATGTATCCACAGGAAATGCAGGAATCTATAATACCACCAAGGCTTCAAAACACACCTAAGGTAAGAAAGGTTCAACTTGCATAATACATTAGTAGTTAGGTAAAAATAAAACATAAAAATTAAAAATGAAAATCATCAGGTCAGTCGATGCGCCGTATCTTATGGAAGAAGATACGCCGTATCGAGCCTGGGATAAATACGGATCAGAATAAAAGATGCGCCGCATCCTTAACCAGGGATGCGCCGCATTTAAAATAAACCGATAAAAAGTTTTAAAGTCGAAAATTAAAAATGCAGAAAAATAAAATAAGATATGACCATTTGCAGGAGATGCGTCGCATCTCAGAATTGAGATGCGCCGTATCCTCTGCGGCCTGACTGACTCGACACAGAAAACAGAATAATAAAAAGATAAATCCGGGTTGTCTCCCGGTAAGCACTTGTCTTTATTCCAGAGTCTTCAAGTTAGACTCACGTTCAGCTCTTTAGTATCGATCATTGAAGGAGTCGGAAACATCGCGCTCCCTTATTGCCAATTCGGTAATATTGAACACTCCTTGCTCGTCCATGATTTCCACGCCGTTCTTCTTCAGTATCTGTATAAACAAAGTTCTGTCCCTTTCGGGCAGAGATGACAAAATGATAGACGGGAAATTCTTATTATCATATAGGCATAAATAAGCAAGGTGGGGTGGTAGTTCAATAAACATATCATTATTCAAATACGTTTTCTCAACTATTCTCCTACGTTTGTTAATTACTACGCAATCATACCACTCATCATCAGAATCATTGACAACATCGCGTCTAAGTTCGGTAGGTACATTAAGGTCAATAAATTCCTCAAAGTTCTCATGATTAGGATTAGTTGAGTTGTTTTGAATCAATGTTTCTCCCATAAGCCTAGCTTCAAGATCTAGGTCCATACGCTCTCTTAATCCTAGCATGTAGACACCTCTAATTATGCTTTTAATAGGATCTTGGCACTTATAGACCAGTTTATTATTCCCTACCCTTAATGAGATTTTTCTTTTAAACACATCAATCTTAGCATGGGCAGTAGACAAGAAAGGTCTTCCAAGGATTAAAGGAACCTTAACATCCTCGGGCATATCTAAAATAACAAAGTCTACAGGGAAGATAAACTTCTCAATCTTAACTAGCACATTATTAGCAATCCCTTCAGGTCGTTTTACCGTTTTATCAGCCAATTCAATAAGTAATTTAGTTGGTGTTAATTTACCTAGTCCTAGGGTAGTGAATGTTTTAAGAGGCATAACACTAACACTAGCTCCTAAGTCAGCTAACACATTATTGAAAGATATATCATTAATTGAACAAGGTAGAGTAAAACTTCCTGGGTCTTTTTCTTTATGAGGCAAGGCATTTAAATCGGTTGCAGAGCTCCCTTCTTTCATTGTAGCCTTGATCTCCTCTTCAATCTTTGTCTTTTCTTTTAGTAGTCTTCTTAAACTGATTGAAGAATTAAAGAAAAATTCGGGTCTTGCACCATCATTACCATTCATCGATCTTCTCGGTAAGTTAGGAGTGACTTCTTCAGTGGTGCTTATGGCCTTGACATGATCCCTTGGGTTGGTTTCAGTTGAGCTAGGTAAACTTCCATATCCCCTTTCTTGAAGAACTTTGCTCATTTGACCAATTTGTTGTTCCAGTGCTTTGATCGAAGCTCCTTGATTTCTTGTAGTAGTGTCCGTTGAAGCTCGGATTTCTTTGATCATAGCAGTATTCTCTTCATGTCTTTTAGCAGCATCGGCCATAATTTGCTTTAGAGTGTCATCTAAAGTCTGCCTCCTTTCTTGATAAGCGGGATTGAAGTTGTTCTTTTGATAGAATCCCGGTGTAGCTTCCCTAAATCTCCCTGAAGGTCGGAATGGTTGTCCAAATTGGGTGTAATATGCTTCTTCAAATGTCTCACTTTCATTCTTACTCGGGCAATCTTTAGTGTAGTGAGGTCCTTCGCACTTTTCACATCCAACTTGGGCAGCATACACTCTTTCATCACGCTTCTTCATCTCTCTACTAATTTTATCCAATTGAGCTTGAATAGCAGCAATCCCGTCAAAATTAGTGCTGCTCTTAGATCTAGCAGAGGTCCCATCGTGCCATTTCTGAGAATGATCAGCAGCTTCTTGGATCGCTTTCCTAGCATTAGTTGCACTCATTTGAGGTACAGCTCCCTTAGCATCCAAAATCTGTCTAGTAGGCACGTCCAGTCCTTGATAAAACAATATTATCTCCTGCATAGGGGTTAGATAGTGTTGAGGACATTTTATTAATAAATCTTTAAATCGTTCCCAAGCTTGATAAAGAGTTTCATCAGGCTCTTGCTTGAAACTGTTGATAGCCTCCATCTTTTTAGCAGTCTTAGCAGGTGGACAATATCTCTTCAGGAATTTGCTCTTCAAACCTTCCCATGTAGTGATTGAACTAGCAGGTTCATTCCTTAGCCACTTGTTAGCAGCTCCTTTTAGTGAGATTGGAAAGATTCTAAGCATGAGTTGATTGTCAGTGACTCCTTCTGAAGTAAACAAATCTGCAATCTCCAGGACCTTTTCAACATGCTCATTAGCATCCTCATGTTCCGTCCCACTGAAAGCATTCTCTCTGAGCTCTTTGAGAAACTGACCCTTCAACTCAAATTTTGACTTATCATCAAACTTTGGTCTAGCAACTCCTGAAGTGTAATCAGCACGGGTATTGTTCATGTATTCCTCCATAGTAGTGTTTTCGCCCATTGTTTCTGTTTCAACTTCCTCTTTTTCTTCAGAAAAGTAATCAAGCTCGAGTGAACTTGAAAGATCAAAGCTTCTTGTGTTGAAAAGCCTTTTAAGCGAATGTAGGGCTCGTTCAGGATCTTCGAAAGGTTGAATCAAGTTCTTAGTCGAACTCCTGGTCATGCACTTCCTGAAATCAACACAAAAATATCAGTAGGGTGTGCTCAAGAAAGTAATATATCAGAAAATTAACAACGAAAACGGAATACGAAAAATTAAAGTTACTGATATCTGCAGACGATGCGCCGTATCCAAAAAATTGGATATGCCGTATCTTATAATCGTTAAAATTAAATCAGACTTTATTCAGAAAATAGATACGCCGCTTAGGAAATTAGAATGCGCCGTATCAATTTTAATTATCAAAAATCGATATTTATTTAAAATTAAATGCGTCGTATTTACAAAAGTTAATGCGCCGTATTTTCGTTATGTTTCAAAATACGAGATTTTTGATTCAGAAGATACGCCGTATCGACAGAGATCGATGCGCCGTATCTGTTTAATTAATTGAAAACTGTTTTTAATTAAAATAATAGATACGCTGTATCTGCTGAAGCAGATGCGTCGTATGGCGTTAACGTTTAGAAAAAAAATTTATCAAAAATAGATACGCCGTATCTTGGGGAAAAGATGCGTCGTATCGCTTTATCGCTTAGAAAAAAAAATTTCTTATTAAAAACAGATACGCCGTATCTTGGGGAAAAGATGCGTCGTATCGAATTAATTAAACGCGTTGTATTTTATAAAAATTAAACGCAATACGCCGTATCTGAGAAATCAGATGCGCCGTATCGTTCGATTTAGCTCAGTACAACGATAGCAGAAAACAAAAAATACGAAAAATTAAAACAAATAAAACACACGAAAGAAAATAAACACAAACAAAAGCAAACAAATAACACACAAAAACAGAAAATATGCAAAATAGTACAATGAATGCAAATTAAACTAATACAAAACAAAATTAGCGGTTAGATAAAAAAATTAAAAACCTAATTAAAATACTAATCAAATTAACAGATAATAACAATTCACTCCCCGGCAACGGCGCCAAAAACTTGATGTTGCTGCGTGTGTCGTTGCGGTTTAGCAGTTTTAATGCCTAATCAAGTTTTAAATTTATATTTAGCCGACTTATCAATAACACACACCTAACGAGCAGTGTACCCGGTCAGTATGAATATAATGGTAAGTAGAGTGTCGATCACTAAGAGTGGAACGTATTATCTAGTTATTCTAATCAGTATTTTAATATATTAAGTTAGCTATACAATCTAATCTAACGCAAGGGGGTTCAGCCTGAGAGACTGGCACGATTTGGTTGCAATTAAATAATAAACTAAACCAATAGGCACGAATCAGCAAGTAGCACACACGTACACAGATAAATACTCGAGACAATAAGAGGGCTGTCCTTATGATAAGTAGTTTGTCACTTGTTTTATTGCTAGTGTTATATGAAGTGTATAGTTCGATGCAACGCACCGAGATTAAGTCCTTTCTCGTTGGTTCTAATCTTATCGGCGAGTAAACCCTTAATGATTACTTATGACTATCCCGTTTATCTTTCTCCTACTTTTCTACAGACCATAGAATGCATAGGCATCTAATAAACAGGCGAGGGCAGAGGCATGGCGACCCGATCAACGCTCAGCTAGCCACAGAGGTTATCAATGCACTAATAAAAGTCACCAAAGACACTAACATATAAACTTTAATTGATGAGAAAGCAGTTTTAAGGGAGTGCAACCTTTTCGTTGTCACATTACACAAGCCACCAATCTTGATGAATTAAAGTTTACTAACACAATAAAACAAAACTACTTAGTGAATTAAACACATGCAGCACCTTCTTACAGCTCTTGTATCTTTGATTTGGGTGTGTCTTGTGCTGCTGCCTTGACTGAATTCGTCCTAGGTTTCTGGTCTTCGGTCTCGTATATATTATATGTCACATCGAATTCGTCTGGTCTTGGGGTATTTATAGTTTCTGTCTGAGGGTGAGATGCGGCGCATCTAGTAAGTAGATGCGGCGCATGTACTTAACTTCGAGTGGGGTCCAAGATTATAATATTCAGGAATATTCGTACACCGCCAGAAGATGCGGCGTATCTTCATCATTGGATGCGGCGCATGTCCTCTTGTATCTTGGATCGTATTTGGTGAAATATTGATAGTGATGCGGCACATGTAATGAGTGAGATGCGGCGCATCCGGAGCAGAACAAGTTGGTTATTCTTCGTTGACCAAAGTTTCATATGCGGCGCATGGGATAAATCCATGCGGCGCATTCTTCAAAGTCAGGCAGTGGTCTTCATTCTCTTCATTCCAACAACCAATTCCAATCTTGATCATTTTACTCCGTTTTTAGTCCATAATTGCTAAGTTTCACCAAATGCTTGTTTTTACCTGAGAATTACAAAAGTAAACGATTAAGTATCAATCCTCATACATAATATAGTAAAACAAGTCAAATTAATAGGATAAATGATAGTAATAAAATGTACTTATTTGAGTTCATCATGTAGCAATCGGGTGTTTAGAGCAAAAGAAAGAATAAGTATAGTGGTGATTGGGCTGTGAAATTTCAGTTGGGTTTGTGTGGGATTCGATGGCTAAGTGGAGCATGTGGGCCGAACAATTAGGGGTCCGATTGGTTTGCAAATTGGGGTAGAATTTAAGACATAGGATTAGTGTTTTTAGTTAAGTTTCTTGGTTATGTGTATTTGGAAATGTTAACTTTTGTTAAGTGTGGTGTACTAACTAGGGGAGTATGATTACTTGTCGTCGTTCATAAAAATGTGATGTTGCGTCGGTGAGATTATCTTTAGTGTCGGTGTGTTCATATATATATATATATATATATATATATATTATATATATATATATATATATATATATATATATATATATATATATATATATATATATATATATATATATATATATATATATATATTATATAATGCATTGCTATTAACAACAATAATGAAAAGTTTAAATTTCTAACAAAAATGGGCGTTAGTAAACGGCAATACGAGATTATCATTAATCATTAAGATTGATTACAAGGGTTTTTCGTAGGTTCTTACAGTACTCCTCCCTCATTCGAATTCCGTCCCAGAATTCAAGTCTAAAATGGCTACTAAGAGTGGTTTACGGGAATAGATGTGGATATTTTTCACGAATTTGGTCTTCGCGTTCCCATGTGTACGTTGGTCCTCTCTTAGAGTCCCATTTTACTTTCACAATAGGAATACGGCTTTGCTTGAGCTGCTTAACCTCTCTATCCATTATCTCTACGGGTTCCTCGGTGAATACAAGTTTGTCGTCCAGTTTAATCTCTTTCAGTGGAATGACGAGAGTCTCGTCCGATAGGCATTTCTTAAGTTGGGATACGTGGAATGTAGGGTGTATCCTACTGAGTTCTTCTGGAAGTTCTAACTTATAGGCAACTGGACCAATCCTCTCGAGGATTTTAAATGGTCCAATGTACCTTGGGTTGAGTTTTCCACGCTTTCCAAAGCGTATCATCCCCTTCCAGGGCGAAACTTTTAGCATAACTCTATTTCCGACTTCAAACTCCATGGGTTTCCTCCTCACGTCTGCGTAACTCTTTTGTCTATCACGAGCGGCTTGGATACGATATTTGATTTTGAATATTTTCTCTGTTGTGTCGTGGATTAGTTCTGGTCCGGTAAGCTGCATGTCACCAACTTCTGTCCAACAGATAGGTGATCTGCACTTTCTCCCATAAAGTGCTTCGAAAGGTGCAGCCTTCAGGCTAGCTTGGTAACTGTTGTTGTACGAGAATTCAACCAATGGTAAGTGTTTGTCCCAACCTTTTCCGAAGTCAATCACACATGCTCTAAGCATATCTTCCAAGGTTTGGATTGTCCTTTCACTTTGTCCATCAGTTTGAGGATGATAGGCGGTGCTCATGTCCAATTGAGTGCCGAGGGCTTTCTGCAGGGATTGCCAAAATCCTGAAGTGAATCGACTGTCTCTGTCTGAAATGATAGAGACTGGGACTCCATGTCGGATTACGATTTCTTTGAAGTACAACTGAGCGAGTGTGTCCAACTCGTCAGTTTCTTTGATAGGCAGAAAATGAGCTGATTTGGTTAAACGGTCGACGATAACCCAAATGGTGTCATATCCGGTCGACGTTCTTGGTAACTTGGTAATAAAATCCATAGTGATTCTTTCCCATTTCCAAACTGGTATCTCAGGTTGTGCAAGTAGTCCAGATGGTTTCTGACTTTCGGCTTTGACCCTTGAACAAGTCAAACACTTCCCAACATATGTTGCAATGTCGGCTTTCATGTTTGGCCACCAGTAAAGTTGTTTGAGGTCTTGGTACATTTTAGTGGATCCGGGATGAATGGAATATTTAGACTTGTGAGATTCATGCATGATAAAATCTCGAATACCTCCATAGAGAGGAATCCAGCATCTTTTCTTGAAGCATAACATTCCATCGGATCTTCGTATGAATCCATTCTCGCTTTCTAGCATGCCTTTAATTTTCTCGTGAGCTCGATTTTCTTCCTGAAGAGCTTCCGATTGGGCTATGAGAATTTGAGATGGGAGTGGTGAATAAATTGTCATTTCTAACGATCGAACTCTAAGAGGTTTGATCCTCTCTTTTCTGCTCAATGCGTCAGCCACGACATTCGCTTTACCTGGGTGGTAGCTGATTTCACAATCGTAGTCGTTGAGTAGTTCCAACCATCGGCGCTGTCTCATGTTCAGCTCCTTCTGATCCAGTATGTGTTGAAGACTTTTGTGATCGGTGAATACCGTACACTTTGTACCATATAGGTAATGTCTCCACATTTTAAGAGCGAATACTACTGCTCCTAACTCCAGATCATGAGTGGTATAGTTTTCCTCATTCTTCTTGAGTTGTCGAGAAGCGTAAGCGATGACTTTGTTTCTTTGCATTAGTACCGCACCTAAACCATGATGTGATGCATCACAGTATACTACAAAGTCGTCATTTCCGTCAGGTAGTGCTAGAATTGGTGCTTCACAGAGTTTTTGTTTTAGGAGCTGAAATGCTGATTCTTGTTTCTCTTCCCAGATATACTTCTTGTTTTTCTGAGTGAGTTCTGTCAAAGGTTTTGCGATTTTGGAAAAACCTTCTATAAACCTTCGATAGTAACCAGCGAGTCCTAAAAATTGTCGAATTTCAGTGGGAGTGGTGGGCGAAGCCCAACCTTTGACTGCTTCGATCTTGGCGGGATCAACGTGAATACCTTGACTGTTGATGATGTGACCTAAGAATTGAACGGTGGAGATCCAAAAATCACATTTGGAAAATTTTGCATACAGTTTTTCTTGCTTGAGTACACCCAAAATGGTTCTCAAATGTTCCGCATGCTCTTGTTTGTTGCGTGAGTAGATCAAGATGTCGTCAATGAATACGATCACGAACTTGTCCAGATATGGTTTGCATACGCGGTTCATCAGATCCATGAACACTGCGGGTGCGTTGGTAAGACCAAATGGCATTACGCGGAATTCGTAATGTCCGTATCGTGTTCGAAAGGCTGTTTTGGGAACGTCTTCTTCTCTGACTCTTAGTTGGTGGTATCCTGATCTTAGATCGATTTTTGAGTAAACACTCGATCCTTGCAGTTGGTCAAATAGATCGTCTATTCTTGGTAATGGGTATCGATTTTTCACTGTGAGTTTGTTCAACTCTCTATAATCGATGCACATTCGGAATGTTCCATCTTTTTTTTGACAAACAGGACTGGTGCTCCCCAAGGTGATGAGCTGGGTTGGATGAATCCTTTATCTGACAGTTCTTTCAACTGCTCAGATAATTCTTTCATTTCGGAAGGGGCTAATCGATATGGTGCTTTTGCAACAGGTGCTGCTCCAGGCACTAAATCGATTCGAAACTCTACTTGCCGGATTGGTGGAATACCTGGCAAGTCTTCAGGGAATACTTCTGCAAACTCATTTACAACTGGCACTTCTTCCAGTCGTTTTTCTTTCTCTTTCGATTTATCTTCCGTTACTTGGACTAAAAATGCGTGACATCCTTTGTTTATGTATTTCACCGTTTTGATGTACGAGATGATATTGAGTTGGGTTTTGTAGTGATCACAATGAACGATAAGCGTTTCATTGTCTATGGGGATTTGGATAACTTTTTCATCGCAGATGATTCGGGCACGCTGTTTGGATAACCAATCCATACCCACAATCGCGTCAAAGCTTCCAAGTTGGATGGGCATGAGATCGATTGGAAATGATTTGTTTTGGAGGGTTAAGGTACAGTTTTTGAGTACGGTGTTGGTGTTTAACAATTTTCCGTCGGCTATTTCAATTTCGTACGCGGTATCTAATTCTACGGGTGCAATATTAAGCAATAAAGCAAATGAAGTAGATACAAAGCTTTTATCGGCTCCAGAATCAAATAATATTTTTGCACTATGTTGATTCAGTAAGAAAGTACCCGTGGTGACGTTGGGGTTCTGTGGCATGTTTCCATCTCCGAGTACGTAAGCTCTTCCTCGGGCAACCTGATTGACATTCTTGGGGCAGTGACTTTTATAATGACCTGTTTCACCACAGCCGTGGCACTTTACTGCTACTGGGTGCGCATTTGCTCCCGTGGCTCTGCAGTCTCGGGTCACATGACCTATCCTCCGACAGTTACCGCAGATGGCGGTACATGGTCCGGTATGATGCATCTTGCACCGATTACACTGGGGTTTTGTCCCAGCATACATTTTTCCTTCAGCAGGTGCAGCTACATAAGCCCTTGCGGCTTCTTGACGACGGTTCTGTTGACGATGACGGTCATTTCGGCTTTGCTGGTAATCTCTGTTGCGGTTGTTTCGGTCATTGTTGCGGTAGTTCCTGTTGTGATTGTAATAACTGTTGCTGTTCCGGTTGTTGCTGCCAGGGTTATCATAGTTCCTCTTTTGCCCAATGACTGTGGATTTAGAACCTCGTTTAAGCTCTCGATTCATCATTCGCTGAGCAAACACGAATGCGGCTTCGAGGGTCTTTGGGTTGGATGCGGTAACATCTCCTTCAATGCTTGAAGGTAGTCCTTCCACATATTTTTCCAACAGCTTTTCCAAGTCAGATACCATGTGTGGACACAGAAGAGATAATTCTAGAAACCTTCGGTTGTATGCACTGACGTCACAGTTTTTCACCACTAACTCGTGAAATTCATCTTCAAGCTTTCTGACCTCTGTCCGAGGACAGTACTTTTCCAGCATTTTGTTCTTCAGTTCGGTCCAAGAGATTTGGAATGCTGCTTCAGCACCCATTATTTTGACAGTAGCATTCCACCAAGATAGTGCATCTCCCCTTAGGGTTCCAGTGGCAAAAGTGACCTTGTTGTTTTCTGCACAGTTGCTCCTCATGAATACCGTTTCCATGCATTCAAACCACTGGGCTAATTCAGTCACTCCTTCTACGCCTCTGAAGGTGGTGGGTTGACAACTCACGAATTCTTTGTAAGTGCATTTACGTGGTGTAGATGCCTCACTTTCATTTGTTGTTCCCATGGTATTGCTTGAGCGGTTTGCTGCATCGGCCTCGCGTGCTGCGGCGATGCCATCGTCAATCATTCTTCGAACCTCCTCAAGCGTTAATGCTACGGTATTGTTGGTAGTTTCGTGTGTGCTATGTTCCATTTTCTATTAATGGCACAAGAATACAGATTTAGAATTTGGATAGAATAGCTGAGTATATGCACAATGTAATCATGGTGTGAAATGATGATTAAATTGAATATTCTCCCATAGTTATGATGTCTTTGTAATCTATCAATTTACAGATGTGGGATTGTTAAGGAACCATCGATTTAATCATACAACTGAATTTCATGTCACCATATTTTATGTGTTCAGGTTTTACAATATTTACACAATTAGAGAATCATAATAACAGGTAACATCACGACATGTCTGGATACAATTACAATACATACGAACAACCATAATACATAAGTTAATAGATATATAGTACATTACTACCAACATTACAACATTAATAACTTGATCAGTTGAGTTATACAACAAAACGATACAAGAGTCTTTATTAATTGCCACATGCGGCAGACTACAATGTCTCAAACTATACAATCATGCTAACTATGTCTACTGCTCAGGTCTATCCGTACGCCTCGTGAGCTCTGAGATCTGATCTCTGAGTCTCTGTATCTCAGCCTGATGCTCCATCTGTATGTCTCCCATGAGTCTCTCCAATGTGTCAGCTCTACGCTGTGCCAAGTGAGCCTCCCAAGCTAAGTCCTGGCCCTCTCTACGTATGGATATCGCGTGGGATCGGGTATCTGCCAAGTCTGTCTGCATCTGTCTCAAGCACTGCTGTACCACTGCTCTGTTGGAAGCCAACCTATGCAGAGTATCGCTGATAGTCCCTGGGGAATCCAATGGCACATGGTCGATCATCCGAAGAAGTGACTCGATCTGCTCTCCGTGACTCTCAAGTCGTGTCACCACTGTGGATGGTATAAGGGTGTGGGTGACTACTGGTCTAAATCCTTCCCAAGCATCATGAGTCTGAGCTGGGGGAGTGAAACCAGGAGGGTAAGGCAGTGATGGTGAGGATGGGTGTATCTGGTCCGAGATGCGAGGTCTACTCGATGAAGGAATATCCTCTGCAGGAATCGGATCCCGCTGTCGAGGTGATAGTGGATATGTCTGGGTATGTATGTCAAGCACATGGTCAGGTAGTGATGGTGGTGTAACATGATGGGGCTCGGGTAAATCATCAGCAGGGAGCCATTGCTGACTCTCATAGTACAAGTCGTCAGGGGGTGGTATATAGAAAGGAGAGTAGGTGTCATAGACAAAATGTGGTGGTAACGTAGGTGCTGGCAAATCTGGCACATGGGGGTCATCTAATAGAGGTATGGCGGCGGCTCTACCCTCTACAAAGGGTTCAATCGCGTCGGGCACAATCTCTGGTACTACAGCATCGGGAAGTACGGGGGACGTGACTGATGCTAGTGATCCCTCGGAGTCCGGCTCCGATGATACACTAAAGTGGGTGATAAACGACATAGTACTGTAATAATCCATATATAGTAAAATAAGTAACTTACTAACATCAAGTGGTGTAGTATAAGCATAAGATGATCTAGTTGTGCACAGTAATTATCAAGTATGCAGAGGCTTATATATGATAATCCTAATGTATAACATACCGAGCGCGGCAGCAAGCAGGCATGGAGAGTTTAAGGTAACATGGTGTATAATTAATTTGTTTGAAAAATGTAGTTATAGTCCAACGTTTAAAAACATTTGGTTCTCTATAACCGAAGCTCTGATGCCAAACTGTAACACCCCCAAATTTTAAACATAGCAGCGGAAGACTAATCTGGGTGTTACTGTGAGGATCGAAAACAAAATCATAGAAAAACAGCCTGAGACGGCATTTTTAAATTACATAGGTCCATAACACAAATTTAGTTATAAAACGTTACATCAGAGTGCCAAGGTTTCTCCAAAGAAACATCAATTTAACTGAATTACAACTTTATTTTACACCGTTTATTTATGATAGGGTATGCTTGCTCCATGCCTTGCTTTGCTCCTTTTTAGTTCCCTGAGATACATGCTTAAAAGTCAACATAATGTTGAGTGAAATCATGGAGTTTGTAATTTAAATATCAGTTCGATTCACAAGTAAGATTGTATTTGGAGATACAATCAGTTTAAAAATTGATATCGCAGTTCATATATTGCCCTAAGTCTCATGACACGCAAACGATAACGGGGTGTGTGTGTGTGTGGGTGATATCATAAAATGATATAAGTAATGATGTATTTGGCTATCAATCCGGCTAGCACAAAGACCATCGATCCGGCTAACACAAATGAAGTGTCTTAGGCAATATTAATCAGAATAACATACAGAAAAATACTTATGTTCAGGTTTGTAGCATGTATCTCCCCACATATTTAGAAAAACGTATATAAAAAATGAGGCCATGAACTCACCTTAAGCGTTACTGGTGATGGTGAAAATAAATTCAGAGGTGATTATAACAACTTCGATATAGAACCTGGTAAATATATAAATAACTGAGAATTTGACTAATTTCTAGTGGTGTGTGTGTATGAGTGGTGGATGATGACTAACTAATGATATACAACGATCTAATCGTTGAGAGTGAAAATGTTATATGATTATGGTGCTCGTACTATCGTAAGATCATATCTTCAACGAGTAAATGAAATATTAATATGAAATATTTCTATCGCTAATACTAATATGCAATTTATAATGCGAATATGCATATGAAGTAAAGATATGGTGCAAAAATGAAAAAGAAGATAAGAATGACAAGTTATAACAGTTGGTCCTTGATCTTTCCAGATTTTACATTTTCTACCCTAACCGTGGTTTGCGTTACGTCGTTAGTCCTTATTCAGTCCATAGTCCAATAATTGTCCATAAGTCCATATAAGGCTTGGAGTTCAATGGTATGTCAAATTAAGTCCTCTACAACTGTTTTCACAGCTTCAGTCCCTTAGTTTCCAGGTTTGGCAGTTTTAGTCCTTTTCAGTTAAGTCGCGTTACATTTTTAGTCCTTTTTGCATAAAAATGACGGGAAAAATATTCTGAAAATTTCTATAACCTTACTAAGTTTATTTTAAGTTATTTCAAGTGCTTATTCCAGGAAAGAGCTTATTTTTACATTATTGGGCCATGTATCGAATCTATTTAAGGCCCGTTAATAAATTTAGAGGCGAGGGCGTGAAAATAGTTTTGGGCTTGAACTTGGGCTATTTTTAGGATTCTAAAAATATATTATATGGGCCTGTTGGACCTTGCTATCGCAAACTCTTGTTGGGCTTTGGTTTTGGCCCAACCGAATGCTTAAATATTTTCTGAAAATGCTTACTAAGTCCTAGTGAGGGTCGATCAAAATGAGATGTTTTGAGCATGTTAACAAGCTCATGAGGTCGAACTTAGAACATGAAAAATATAGTTTGCCAGCTTGTCTATCGAGTGATGTAATAATTTAGATATGTTATATACAAGATTTTAAAAATAAAGTGGTGGTTTTTGGCCTGGTCGAATGAAGTTAGTTTTTGAAATATACCATGAAATTTTCTAAGTGTGTTACACTAGTCGATTAACATTTCAAAATGATCTGTTTTAAGTGTTGAGGTGAACGTATGAGAGGAATCTTAGAATATGAAAAATGTTGTTTCTCATGTGTACTATCGAGTGAAGTAAAAATATATGTGTGTCATTTTCATGAATTTGAAGTAAACATGTCGCTAGTTGGCTATGACGAAGGGTTCTTTTTGGTTGAATTACTTACTTAGATTTTTAGATTTTTATTTGTGTCTACATGGTCCGATCGAATTAAGATGGTTCATTTTTAAAGTCGAAACTTGAGTGTGTTCAAAAGTTATCTAAATGAAAAGTGTCGGTAGATACGTGGTATATTAAGTCGTGTTTAGAGAGGACATGGTCATTAAGTTATGTAGTGAGGTATGAAGTCGTCCTTGAAGACATTCTTGGGACTGTTTGCTTACATATGAATACTTAGCTCATTTTTAGCTTTCACATTTTATTTATAGCGTGACGTATGAGGGTTGCATGGAATGCATGTGTACATGTTCGAGTACAATGATGCGTGTAACTTAGTGAAGTGTCGGTATATACGACTTAAATATAATAATACATGGCGTGCTCATAAGTTAAATGTGAGACGAGTTTGTAACTGTATCGTATGTATGAAATAAAATAGATATGTTTCGTATGTAGCATGAGATATGCATGCAAGTGAGTACGTGAGATATATATTTAAGAGGGGACGAGAAGACTTACAACACCTTTGAGAAAGGTGGTGGAGACTTAGTGCTAGTCGGATGGAACACGAAGGGAGACAACCCACTTGTTTAGAACTCTTTTACTCCAAAACTGGTTAAGTTCTCTGTTTGTGAAGGAGTAGATTTAAGTGAAGGTATAATGATATTTAAATGGGTGTGAAGGAAGTTGTGTGGTTCGAATGAAACACAAGAAGGGACAGTGAGTTCGAATGACTTGGCTTTATTGAGTTTGCTTCCAAAATTCTCGACAGAAAGGTTGTTTTGGGAATGTGTTGATGTTGAAAGACAATGATAGGAGTGTAAGGAAGAGATTGGATCGAGTGAAAAGCTTTTATAAGCAAAATATCTTCATTGACCAATTGACTAATGATTGGAACCCACTGTGTCTATGGGACACTTGTATGTCTTTGCTATCCAAATGTGCGTGTGATTGAGTATTGGTAGATGAGAGTTTGGCCTTTAGTTATTGGAAGCTTGCTTACATTCGATTTGATGTTTAACATGTGTCCATTGCTTGGACTAGAGAGTCACAATTTATTTCTAACTTCTTGTTTATCCGTATAACATGATTAAGAAAGAATGTTAAGATTGCAGTAACACTTGTAATTCATAATAGGTGGGTTTTAGTTTTGTGTTATATTCGGTTTTCATCAACTTTGGCCAAGGTTGAGCTTATCGAGCTATAGGTCATGTTTATGGTTCGTCTTTTATTTTGGAGTGTCAAACTTAGTTGGTTAATAGAGTTGGGAGATCATAGGATTAAGTGATACGCGAAGTGGTTTTTCTTCGGCTGTTATAAACATGTGTATGGGTCGAGTATGGAATAGTTAATATGGGTTTTATTATGGCGTTACAACTTGATATTCTTGGCGAGGTTTTTGCATTGTGATAGTTAAGTGGGTGGTGCATTTGAATGTGTAAAAGTATGCGAAGGTTAAGCTTTGATATCAATATACGATCGGGTTTTTGAAAATGGTGTATTGGGCTAAGAAATTTCAGTTGGGTTTGTGTGGGATTCGATGGCTAAGTGGAGCATGTGGGCCGAACAATTAGGGGTCCGATTGGTTTGTAAATTGAGGTAGAATTTAAGACATAGGATTAGTGTTTTTAGTCAAGTTTCTTGGTTATGTGTATTTGGAAATGTTAATTTTTGTTAAGTGTGGTGTACTATCTAGTTGAGTATGATTACTTGTCGTCGATCATAATAATATGTTGTTGCGTCGGAAGGATTATTTCTAGTGTCGGTGTGTTCAATATATATATATATATATATATATATATATATTATATATATATTATATATATATATATATATATAATGCATTGTTATTAACAACAATAATGAAAAGTTTAAATTTCTAACAAAAATGGGCGTTAGTAAACGGCAATACGAGATTATCATTAATCATTAAGATTGATTACAAGGGTTTTTCGTAGGTTCTTACAACAAAAAAACTTATCAATCCTAGATCAATGTTTGGCTCTTGATACCACTTGTAGGACCTATGATCAATCCTTATCACACACACTAATAATCAATAAAGCACAAGATAAGATAAGATCTAGAGAGAGAGTAGAGAGACAAAATATATTTCATTAAGCACACACTAATAACTCTCAAAGAACACCCAGAACTCCAACCTCCCAAATGGTGTAGGGAGGTGCTATTTATAGTTTTTGAGAGATGGGTGGATGGGCTTGGGCTTGGACTTGGGTTGGGCTTTTACATGGACTCTTTAATACATTACATTTAACCTATTAGTTTAGGTCCAAGCCCATAGACTACTTTTACTTAATTAAATACAACGACACATTACAAAATATAAAACGTAAATGACCATCACTTTTATAAATCCTAACAGAGTGACAGTGACGAAGACGAGAAAGAAACCACAAAAGAGGAGAAGTGTCTTATGGCTAAGACATCAAGTGAGGTACGTTCCGAAACCGAATACTTTAGTGATGAAAATTTATCATTAGATGAAAAAGACCTAGATAACGAATATAATAGGTTATGTATATTAGGTCAAAAAGTAATGACTAAAAATAAATCACTAAAACACATAAATAACCAATTAGAAAAAGAAATACTAGAACTAAAAATTAAACTACATAACTTAGAAAAAGGCAAAGAAGTCTTTGAATGTAAAACATGTCAAGAAACTAAAAATGAAAACGAAATACTTAAGGAAGAAATTTGTAGACTTAACAAATTTGAAAATAGTAGTAATTCACTTAGGGATATAATAAGCATTCAAAGAATATCAGGAGATAAAACCGGATTAGGATTTAACTCAACTAAGGCTACAACTAGTGAAACTAAAAATGTAAAGTTTGAAAGTGAAACTAGTAATCAAAAAATATTAGAGTCAAAGCCTAAATATATACTTATAAAAGATAGAAAAATACCCATAGCCAATAATGAGGAAATAAAAGCTTTCTACAAACCATCTTTAAAAAACAAAGTAGAAAACTCTAAACCAAAGCTTAGGTCAAAAACACCTCCTCCTAGAAGACCACCTAGTCCTCACCCTCGGCCTAAAACACCTCAACCTAAAAGAAACCAAAATAGACCAAACCGTCATAATAATAGTTACCCAATGTGGAATTACCCGAATCCACCAAGCTTCAATCCTTGGGGAATACTTCCACCATACATGCATCCTAGTCAACTACAACCCATTTTTGGTTCAAACAACTTTGGATCAATGAGACAATGGGGACCAAGTGGCTAAATTGCTATCTCATTGGATTATTGGCATCTCTTCCTTGATTGACTTCTACAAGTCAAACATAAACGCTTTGAAGCGCTTGAAGACCACATGTTGAAGACTAAAAGGTACGCCCCTCTTTCATGCTCATCATTATGTGCGTAGATTAATGAAATAGCCAATTGCATGCCCCCATAAGTTTTTAATGCCTAGTTTAGTTAGTACTTGTATGGTAGTTAGTAGATAATCCCTTATACATATACATAATATAAATATATACATATATATATATATATATATATATATATATATATATATACTATATATATATATAAATATATCCGCACATAACCTAGATACGTCATTTGTTGACTATCTAGAACTAAAAGAAATTGTTCGTCCTCGAACCTTTTCTTCCCCCTTTGCCTCTTTTGAACTTTAACGTTCAACACGAAAATCTTCCGTATCCACTATCACATAACTCATGGTGATGAAGAGAAGTGAGTTAAGTGGATTAACGTAGAAGTAGCACTTCGACCGTCGAGTCAAGAAAACTATGGATGAAACAAACTCCCGTCGCCGTCAGCACCTATCTCCGTTATTACCTCATCATTTCCCTACACCATTCAACACTCCACTTTCACACAAAACAAATATATATGTATAAATATGCACATTCACTCTCATTTCTCAAAACCTTTGTCGACTTGACGTCTTGATTATTTTATCCAAAATTCTCAAGAAATATTTTCTTAACGAAATGTTAACAAAATGTCAAGTATTCCTTCCTCGTGCCAATAAAACGCAACGTATTTTTGATATATATATAATTAATCTATCTATATACATAAAAATATTTTGAAATCAGAAACAAAATTCGACAAAAATTCCTTTTGGCAGGCGGCCCCCTTAATGTTTAAGGGGACCGGCTAGTAAACGGGGGCAGCCCCCTTATTAATTAAGGGGACCGGCCTACTGTTGCTTCCAAAAACGTTTTTCTTCCAATTTCATTTGCCAAACACCCCTCTTTTCAAACACACCCATACTTGCTGCTACTGTGAACGAACCAAAACCCAAAACCATTCACCAAATCATCATTTCCGACTAATTTCGCAAGGGGCAAACACCTATATTTCGATTAGCAACACATTTTGTAAGTTTTCTAATTCACATTTCATCTAATTCCATTCAATTTTGAGTCTAATCATAATTAGGTCTTTTACTCAATTTTCTTTTAATCCAAATTTTGTTAAAATTAAGTCTAGAAATCTTATAACCAAATGCTCCCCATAGGATTAGAATGCTTAATCAACCTAGAAACTAAGTAATTAAACACCATTATGTCAAAGCATTGATAAACTAATCACTCCTTTTCAAAACTAATCACATTGTTGAATTATGCCATAAACACTTGTTAAAACTAATCACATTGGTTTATTACAACTCACTAATCCTAAAAATATATTTTTCGAATCATAAAAATGTTTTTGTTAAATATAAGAGAGTGTTTGGATTAGGAGCTAGAATCATCAAAATTAAGTTCACAACTACTTGTCATGTCTATAAACACGCAATTAGTTGTTTTAAGTCATCAAGATACATAATTCATATGTATATTTAAATTTTACTAGTTATTTTTATTTTTAAAACAAAGAACACAGAATAATAACCTTCAACGGTTCAATATTATTAGAATAATAATACGAGTGATCTCCTATCACTAGGGTTTACAACCTTGAATCTCTTTAATCTAATTAGTACTTCTATTGTATATCTAAACTTTAACCTAGGCAATCCTTTTATAGACTAAGGATTCCTTTACAAGATAACTATCAATCTAATTCTATACGATATACACAATATCTTTTCCATATTTATCTACTTACACAAATCATAAACCGTACTAACTTCTTCACTCAGCAGTCTTAACTGCTCATGTCTTCAACACTCTTCAGCAGTCTTAACTTCCATCTTCAACAGTCCTAACTATTACCTCCAACAGTCTTAACTGCTAAAGCTTAATTTCCTAACAATCCTCCCCTAAACTTATGATTTCTATCCAAATCACTAAGTTTCTTCAAATTAAGCTTCTTCTTCTTAATGCTGAAAATTCTTTCAAACACCCATCAAGCAAATCTTTTAGATCTAGCTTTCACTTCCTGTGCAAGGTTGAACATCTTTGTTACTATCATATCAGCCATCTCAGACTCTTCATTAGCTTCTAGTTTTGCATATGTCAGCATTGTCAAAACTCCTGGTCTGAGTGGATAATGTTTTTCAACCAGCATATATATCTCTATTCCATCCTTTGTAGATACCCTGTATACTCCACATGTTCCAAATAACTTCCAAGAGATGTCCTTGACTTGTGCTTGAAATCTCCATATCGATTCTCCACCATCTGGTTCATAAATTCTCTTCAATTGAACCCATAGTTCTTTATCTTTATCTTCAACAGGATCAATATCTCTGAATTTCTCTTTCACTAAGCTCCAAAGTTGATTTAGATCTTCTTTGTCAAAGCCTTTGAGTAAATCTTCAAACAACTTATATTTTTCAGAAATATTTCCAAGTCTAATAATCTTCCATCTCTTCATCCTACCATCAGTAAGCACTTCCCAGTCAATGATTGGATGCTTTACCTGCAAAGGTTTAATGTAAGAAGACTCTGGAATAATCATCATCATGCTTCTGATCTTCTAATTAGTTAACCCTTCTTCATCAGACTTTTGTTTCTTAGCAACTTCTGATTCCATAGTTTCTGCTTCCCTCTTCTTACCTGTTTTGACACTTCTTCTTGGAGAATTCAAAATAACATAAGTTTCACAGAATTCTTTTTCAATTATAGCATAAGACTTTCCCTTGAAATCATTCATGGAGTAATTTGTTGAGTTCTTCAAATAATGCTTCATATCCTCAACAAGTTCCTTCTTTGTTGGCAATCTTGTCTTGTACCCTGACTTTTGTCTTTCTCTTATTCTATGAATCAGATCTTCCCACGTTGCAACTCCATTCTTCTTGAGTATGAATTCTTTAAGCTCCTCTGTCTTTTCTTCTTCATTAAACTCTTTATCTTTAAGAACCATTGAAGCTTGTACTCTTACAATCACATCAGAATCCAGAAAATATTGTAACTGTTCATTGAACTCTTCTTGATTTTCTTCATTTGATCTTTTTCTTTCCATGAATTCAGCTATATTTCTTATATCATCAGCAGCCATTTTCCTTGCAAATTCTTCATCATGAGCAATCTGAGCTTGTTTAGCTTCCTCACCAGCCAAATCTTCTTCTACTAATTGTCTTGCAACCTCTGCATCATGATCTATCTGTTCTTGAGTTTTTGGCTTCAACCTTTTAAGCCTTTCAAGTTCTTGAGCAGCAGCCACTTCTTCAGATGTCATAGGATTCTTCCCTTTATCTGCTCTTCTCCTTTCATAAACTTGTTCAGCAGAAGTTTCAATAGTTGGAACTGCTTGTTATTCGACCGTTAAAATCACTATTCACCCACTATAAAATCTGACCGTTGCACAGTGATGCATCAGGTGGCAAAACATTCAAATTTAGTTCATCCAGTAGAGATAAAACTGACCAAACCTCGATCCTTAGGTATTAAACGGAGAACCAAAGATTAACAGCAAAACAACATCATCGGAAATCAGACCCAAGAATGAAGATAATATTTTAAGTAATATTATATATATTTTTTTTAACTTGAGGCATTTTAAGCATATCAAACTCTCATCCTAACCCAAATCGTTGTACGATTTTCCTTTATCGCATTCCCTATCGGAAAAGGTTAGAAATCTGAACCTAGCTATCCCTATACATCATTTTTCCCAACTTTCCAACCAACATAGGCCGAATCTCGGGACGAGATTCCCTTCAACAGGGGGATACTGTAACCACTCGTAAAATTTCTCATTTACTTTACAGAATTATTATCCTTTTTCCACGGGTAATTTTTATTTTTATTTTATTTGAATGTATCTCTCATCTTATGTGACGTAGATCACATCATTGATAAACGTGCTCCCACAAGACCTGCCTAACGAACATAATGTTTATTTCATAAACATATCTATTACAATATACTATTTACCATTTTACGATAAATTCTTAACGAACTTACAAAACAAACATTTATTATCTGAATAGAGTTTCTATGAAACCCTAAAAACATCACAAAACCAAATATGAACAACTAAATCTCAGAACATAAAAATACAACTCATCTGAGTTAATGTACAAGTTACTAAAGCACCAGAAACCCTAATTCCAATTCAGCTCCCGATAAAACCCTAATTTCATAAAACTGTGATTTTATGCATACATTTCACAAACCCTAATTTATTTATATAATATTTTCACAAAATATTAAGTTTACAAGTTATTTAAGCTAGAGTATAAGTCATTGATGCATAAACTCATTTATTTACAAAATCTTTATTAAAATCCCATTTATAGTTATTTTAAAAGCACAAGTTACAAACCATTTATGTATAACTTTTATAAATCATTTTTCCTAAACTTCTTAAATAATTTTACAAGTCTTTTAGCCCAAAGTACAAGTACTTAATGCACGAAAATTATAAATTTCATTTAGTCACTTTTAAACATGATAAAAATTTACAATTAATTTTTATAACTTAATAAATCATTAAACTTATATTTTTCTTAAATCCTACATTATTGTACAAGTCTATTAAGTATGTTTTATAACTCTTATAAGTCTAAACTATTTTTTCCTTTTATTTTCAAAAATCCGAAATATATGTATATATTTAAACTCTTAAGTATTTTCTAAATTAACAAGACACTCAAACTAAATTAGTTCCTTCCCTAAACCCTAGTTACAACCCTCTTAAGCTCAACATATTTTTCTTCCCATTTCTTATATAATTCGAATTACACAAAATGTGAAATAACCTTAAATATTTTCTAAACCACTAAACTCCTAAACTAACTAAACTTGCCTTCTCCTAAACCTAAGATATGTCTCACTAAAGCTCCTTGTACAATACCCTAAATCCATTCGCCCCTCCCCTTTCCATTTCTGGTTCGAATGCAACTAGACAACCAAAACCAAATTCCATCTCAATGATACAATGAATCTAGCCAAAAGACATACTTCCCTATTCCTTTCTAATAACCCTTCCACTTGTACACCTTCATCTTCAAGAATGAATCCCATTGGTAGTTAAACACCATGGACACCATTCGGCCACATCACCACCTTTTCTTCCTTCATCCTCCTCCTAACCAAGTGGCTATTTCTCCCATTTCTGTCAGCCTCTATATCAGTACATGTCTCCTTATCACCTTCTTACTAAACCCTAATTCTCACTTCTATAAATAGCAAACACAACCCTCCTTTCCATCTCACCCTCATTCGAACCATAACAAAAACACAGCCCATTTCCATTTCCTACTAAATACAATCTTAAATACACTCTCAACACAAGGCTCAAGAAGTCCAGAAGAGGAGAAAACCTGTCGTGCTCAAGAAACAAACCATTTCGCCCTATCAAACCCTAGCGAGCCTCAACCCTAAGTAAGTTACTCAACCCTTTTAAATTTCAGTTTTATTTACTTATATACATTCAAAAGTATTAATATATAATCCATAATAACGAATATAATCAAAAACATTAGCTTTTCATTCCTTTTCTTTGTTTCTGTACAAGCAGAACCATGAACACACCCATAATATTTGAATTATTGTTCAAACAAATCAAAAAACCCATGAAACATGTTTAAATATATTAAATATTATCATAACATGCATAAAATATTGGTTAGAAACATTTAAAAACATTGAAACCCAATCGGGTTGTGTTTACTGAGTTTTAGTCGAGTAGAAAACTCACCCCACAGCCCTACTTTTAAACTCAAAACCAACACCCAAACGACCTTATTAAATTCTGGTTCTTGGCATGAATAAAGTTCACACAACTAGCTTGAGATAGGAAAAAGAATCACTAAAAATAATCAAGTATCCATTGAGATATCGAGATCCAAAATCTGTCATGTATCGCTAACTAGAAATAAAGTTTTTCCAGTTATGACTTTTCTATATTAATTGACCAAGAGCCCAACTTGCGCCCTAGTTTTCGAACCCCATAAGATCTCTAAAAAATTTATCCTTTTGGCATATCAAAGTTTAACCAGCAAACTTTATTTATAAACGAAAATCATCGAAAAAGGTTAAGTTTTGACTAAAATATCGAGTCTTAAATTTGGCTTCATATCGCTAAACCAAACTTTTGATAACCAGTTATTTATTTTCCATTTTAGTCGACCAACCTACCAAGTTTCAACCAAACTTTCGACCTCTATTTGATCCCTATAAATTTTGAGTTTTTGGCATACTAAAGTTCATATAGTGAACTATTTTTAGAAAGAAATATTTTGAAAACCCGTCGAGTGGTTCAAAAGTTATTCGAGTCCAAATATTGGTCAAGCGCTAGTCTAAAACCTATTTTCAGAATTCCATTTAAAATATGTTCGACTACTCGACTTTTGGAACTTATTTCGAACACCAAACGAATTTTATAAATTATGATTTTTGACATGTTTAAAGTCGACCTAGCTGACTTTTATTAGAAACTGAGAACACGAAAAATCATTTAGTTTTCGTTAAGTTATTCGCGTCCAAAGTTCTAGCCAAGTCGTGTATAACATAAGTGTGATTTTTATTTAATTAAGATTTTCATATGTTAATTTTGTAAATAAATATTATCAAGGGTATTTTCTGTCAATAACAAATAAAAAGGGGTGAAATTGTTATTTTTGAAACTTGAGGGTATAAACTGTCATTTGACCAAACCTTAGGGATTTAAAGTGTAACTTTTCATAACCACTATTTTTATTATTTTTATTTTTATTTTCCAAACTCAGTATAAACATGACATGTTTATTTTATTGACAAACGAACGAAAGATATATATATTTAACAAAACTTATAAATAAAAGATAAGATAAAATCTTACTTTTGAAACTACATATTGGCTCAAGTAAGCATGTAACCATCAATCAAACAACAAAACAGAACGAAATGAAATAAACTATAATCATTAGAAATGATTACTAAATATTGGCATAACAACCCAGGTTCTTTGACCGGAGACGTTTATCAACTTTCTTTCATTTGTTTTCCATCCAGACTGATCAGGTGAGTTCATAACCCCTACTTTTACATGTTTTGAATTATTTTTGGGGGAGATACATGCTCATAACATTTATAAACATTGTTCGCATTTACATGACTTATGAATCACTAAAGGACTTTTTCCCGTATTAAACACAAGTAATTTCCCAACGTTATCCTTATTTTATTGCCTTAAGCTAAGTTACCTTAAGCCAAAAAGACCTCCCATCATGGACCTCTAATCACCCGCGACTTAGGGTGAGCGCGAATATTGTGGATAGATCTATTGGGTTGACAACCCCTTTGTGTTACCGTAACGTAACCCAAAGAATTATATTTGAGATGAATAAAGAGATGTGGCAATCTCCTACCCGGGGGCAAGGTTACCTACATTTAATTATGGGGTAACTATTACATCATTAGCTCATGACTGTTGATGTTCTGTTAATGTTTTGCGTGCCATGAGACTTAGTGCAATAAAATACATCTTTCCCTGATAATAATTGTATGTGTGGCAATTATTATATTTAATCTTGTGTTTAAATGATTTCCAACTGAACTGAACGATATACTTCTGAATAACCGGATAAACGTATTTCTGAACCATTGAACAGCATATTTTTGACAACAGAAACTGGCTTATTTCTGAATAACTTGAACCATCATATTTCTGAATAAATTAAATATTTTCATTTACGAAACTTTATGAATTCACTCAACTTTTGTGTTGACATTTTAGCATGTATTCTCAGGTTATTGGAAGCATGGATTGGCACGAGATTGGCTATGGACTATGTTATCATTCAAACCAATAATATATTTTATTAATGTATTTTGAGAACCTACTGCTGGGACCTGCATATTGTAACTCTGATATAAATGAATGATAACAATTTTATCTAAAAATGTCTCTTTTCGAGTCGTTTTCTATTATCATGACTGTGAACTGTTTAGTAGCACCCCAACTTATATTTCCGCTGCGAATATCGAAAACGGGGGTGTTACAGTCTGAACCATTTGAATCATCATCATCAGAATCATCATCCACTATCACTCTTGCCCTTTTCTTCTTCAACTGTTCTTCAAGTTTCTTCACCCTTTTTGTTAACTTGGTATAGACTTTGGCAAAATTCTCCTTGTGAGCTTTGAATTCCTCCTTGGTTTGCTTTAGCTCCTTCTCCAAAGTGTCAACCTTGGCTACTAACTTGGTACATAAAGCCGTCAATTCAGCTTGTGAAGAACTACCCTCATCACTTCTAGTTGTATTACCTGCTATGAGAGGTGAATCTTTGGGAAAGGATCTAGTCACAACCCTAGTTAGACTAGGTTTAGACCTTCTCCTATAAGTGATGGGTGGTTGTTGGGTTGTTTCAAATTCTTGAGTGGATGTGTGATGGGGATCAGTTGGAACTACTGAACCTTCACCCAACTCAGTTTGAATCATTTGAGGAAACGATGGAACTGGTTCCCCTTCAAAAAGTCTACTAGCCATAGCCATATTTTGAAAAACCTTTGATTGTAGACTAGGCGTAGCAAAAGTTTCAGTTGGTTTTGTAAGCAGGTTTTTCTTTTTATTTAAAATTGTTTGAACAAACCTGGGATACATTAAAAACTTTGTTTTACTGTCAACATTTGATGCCATACCCTCAAAAATATATTTTGAAAAGTTAAAAACTCTGTTTGTAGACAAGCAAATGAGAGCAATAGCAATATTGCTACTGAACTGTTCCCAAGCAGTCTTTTTATTACTTAAACAACATAGAAGAGTATGTATCAAAAATCTCCATTGGGGTGAAAAACATGCTTTTTGAAAAGTCAATTTATGTTCAGATGTATTATACCCCATTTTTGTAAGTTCGTCCCAAAAAATTGTTGAGCCGTACCAACTTTTTGAAATAAAATTTTAAAATAACATGGCTCAAACATAGTTTTTAGCAAACTATCAGCTATCAACGGATTTGATATGTCTTTACCAATAGCCGTTTGCTTTGGACTAGCCAACTCTTCACATTTAGATATGGTGAGCTGATAACCATACAATTTTTGGTAAATTGTCAACCATCAACGGATTTGATTAGTCTTTACCAGAAACCGTTTGCTCTGGACTAGTTGGTTCTGATGTGGATAAGACATGGTGAACCAATTACCATTTGTTGTATGCAAGGATCACATACTAATCTCCAGAACACCATTTAGTCCAAAACATCAAGCATTCATAATCCCTTGGTGTTTTCTCTCCAATTCTGCAATTGTTAGTCCAAAAACAAAGAAACAAAATACAAGCATATGACTAACAATGCATATAACAATAAAAATTAATTTCCTTGTGGAACCCAAGCCAAAACAGACTTAGGCTTTCCTCTAGCATCAACATAATTCATTCTTTTCAAAACAGTCTTAGCACCATTGGGTTTAATTGGTCTCCATACCCAACATGCTGAAGCATTCACTCCATTACCCATGTTTCCCTTAGCAGTGTTTTTATTCACACCAGTACCAATTACCCTGCTAGCAGTTGGAACTGCTGGCTTGGCAGTTGTTACCTTAGGTTTTCAAACTTGGTTTTTCACCACTGCTTTCTCATAAAAAGTTCTTTTACCAGTTTTGTATGATGGTTTAAAAACATTTATTGGATTTTGAACTGGTGGCCTTGGGTGAATTGGTCTCATAGGTCTGACAGTCTGAACTGCTGGTCTAGCAGTTTGAACTGCTTTAGGTCCAGACCTCAAAAGAACTGATCTGGGTATCATCTTGTCATTCCTAGGAAGAGTTTTAGGTCTTTCTAGACACATGCTTTTGTTTGAATACCCTCTAACATACTTATCACAAAAAGCTGCAAGATGGTCAAAGCAACCACAAGAGTAACAAGCTTTCCTATAGCAAACAAAATCCTTTCCTAATTGGTGGGATTTGAGGTCATTCCAATTCCTCTGGTTACCTCTTGGCTTGTTTGTGGTTCTATACATTTCTGCATACCTAACTGTTGGTCTAAAAGGTTTGACATTTGATCTAGGCCTAACAGTCTCAGGTTTAACCATCTTTGGAACTTCTGGTTCCTCCACTTTAGCACTAACAGGCTTAACCACATCCTGATTATCCTCATCATCAGAGATCCATTCCTCAATGGTTGGAGCATCTGAGTCCTTAGGTGAGGACCTATCAGAAGATACCTTGTCCTCAAAATAGTGATTTATCACTTGCACTTTCAAACACAGGTTTATCAACTACATCCTTCTTGGGTTGAGGACCATAATTAAGCACAGGTAATTGAAATTCAGGGAGTCCTGTATGTTCTAAGTCTATACCTTTGGGTGATGGAATTCCTCTATAAGGAGGTGGAACTGACTTATATCCTAGGCCTGACTTAGCTTTATTTTGGATCTGACTCTCAATTATCTTTTGAACACCTTTTGATGTGTATTCTAGTGTGTCTACACTCATCTGTATGTTCTCCTTAGCTTTCTTAACCTGTTCTAGCTCATGTTTTAAAACAGTAATTTCATTCTCTCTAAACATTAAGTCTCTCTTAACAATAATCATATCATCAGAAAACTTAGACTCATTGTTTTGATAATGAACAATTTTTTCTTCTAACACAGCTAAAGCTCTCTTATGATTTGCTAAGCTAAAAGCAGTTTCAACTAATTCTTTTCTCTGATTCTCATATCTTGTTCTAAGTGTTTCTAGATCTTTTAAAGCTTCACAAGATTTAGAACATTTTGAAACTTGTACCTCAGAATCTGAGAATGCCATGAGAGCAACCTCTGTAGATGCTTCTGCTTCCTCCTCTGCAATATAGCTCCAGTCAAATCCTAAGCCATCAATGGCAACCATGGCTTTCGAGCTTGAATCAGTAACCTCCACAACTCTTGACTTGTTTCCATATGCTCTACTCTTTCCATCTTGTTGACTTGGCAATCTGCACTCCCTTGAGTAATGACCTTTCTTGTGGCAGTTAAAGCACTCAATCTTGGACTTGTCATATCCTGCAACATCATTACTGTTTATGACAATCTTCTTGCCAGTCTTCTTCAAGAATCTCCTAGCTCTCAAACTGAGAAGAGAGAGCTGCCACTTAATATCCATCTCTTCAATATCATCTTCATCAATCTCTTGAAGATCTGAATGAGTCAACATACTTCCATTGTGCTGAGTAGTCAAGAAGGCACAATAAGTATCATCATTCAAAAGTCCACTAGTACTGCTTGAGGTGCTAGCAGTACCAAGATTTGCACTAGCAGTACCAACTGCTCCACCAACTTGCACTTCTTCATCTGGACTTGAGGAACTGGGAGTTGATACAAAGGCCAAATTCCCTGAGCTTGAGCTTGAACTTGATCCAGCAGACTTCTTAATCTCATGTTCAACAATTTTGAAGTTGCTATATAGATCCATTAAGCTCATGGAATCTATATCAGGCTTGTTTTTCCATACTACCACATGCATAGCCCAGTCAGCTGGTAGACTCCTCAGAAACTTAGAGTTGAGATCTTCCTGAGGCATCTCAATTCCTAAAACAGCCAATTGACTCACTAGTTTTTGAAGCCTATTGAACATATGATCCAACGACTCATTGCTTGTTGCAGTAAAGTTCTCAAACTGATGCTTGAGAAGGGTCTTCTGGGTTTTCTTGGTGGCTTCATTCCCACCATATCTTGCAACAATAGCTTCAAAGAGAGATTTAGCACACTTGAACTTACTAAAATTCAGCAACTGATCATTGGGAATAGTCATCAGAAGCAAACTTCTAGCCTTAACATCATTCTTGTATCTTGCCTTCTCTTCATTAGTGGTTGGCTTTGTCTGCACTGTACTCTCAGATTTACCATCAACAACAGTTGTTGTTGTGACAGGTGTAAAAGAGTTTCCATCTTCAATGATCTCCCACAGTGCATAGTCTTGCACTTGGAAAAACTGCTCAATACGAAGTCTCCACATGTCGAACTCATTAGGTTTAAGCATAGGAAGCTTAGCAGCAATGTTGGTTGTGGATGGTGTTGTTTCCATGTCCATCTTTGTTCTTCTCGGATCTTCTAAATCTATGTATCAGTAAACCTGTCTCTGATACCACTTGACCGGATCTACACACACTCCTTGTGTTAGATGTGATACTAAGAATTATGCTTAGTCTAGCACGCGGAATTTACTAGCTAGCACTTAGAAGACCTTATGTGTTTTGTATGATTTGAATAAAACAAAGAACACATAATAATAACCTTCAACGATTCAATATTATTAGAATAATAATACGAGTGATCTCCTATCACTAGGGTTTACAACCTTGAATCTCTTTAATCTAATTCGTACTTCTATTGTATATCTAAACTTTAACCTAGGCAATCCTTTTATAGACTAAGGATTCCTTTACAAGATAACTATCAATCTAATTCTATACGATATACACAATATCTTTTCCATATTTATCTACTTACACAAATCATAAACCGTACTAACTTCTTCACTCAGCAGTCTTAACTGCTCATGTCTTCAACACTCTTCAGCAGTCTTAACTTTCATCTTCAACAGTCCTAACTGTTAGCTCCAACAGTCTTAACTGCTAAAGCTTAATTTCCTAATTCAATACCGAATCATATTCCAATACAAACCAATCAAAAACAAAATCACACCTCAAGTACACATTTGTTCCGAACCAATAAAATACAATCAAACAAACCCGAACCTAATATATTTAGCCAAACAAATGAGAAAATACCCATTGTTTAACCCAGTGATGATGATTAAAGTTATAATCAGTAATCAACTTGCATTTTGCGTCACTTATGTGTATTTTGTGACTTATTTGTCCCTCCCGAGGAATAGGAGACTAGGAGTGTTAATAAATTGAGGGGCAAGAAAGTCATAGAATCATACAAATGACGCAAAATGCAAATTGGGTACATAGAATATTAAAAAAATAATATGATACATATAATAGGATAGGGTGACAAGTAAAATACATCCCTATATACTTCTTACAAGCCCTTTTTTTTTTTTTTTTTTTTTTTTTTTTTTTTTTTTTTTTTGTAAATGCAACTTCACAAAAAAAGAACTACAAAGACATCCTCAATATATATGTAACAAAAAATCAATTAAATTCTCAGTTGGCTTATCAGTATTGACTATATTAGTGTTATTTTCTTAATACATTTATAGCGGATCAAGGATACAAGAGCTTGGCAAATAATAGCTCATTCCATGTATCTTGAAGCCCAGGCAAACACCAATGTGTGCAATCTGCATAGCTAGACGGGTTGGCTATTTGTTCGGGTGTCAAAGGACTCCATTGCTTCTTGTAGATAGATGTGTGGGCATCTTTTCGGTAAAGTGAGAGTTGTGTGATGTTTAGAAATGTTATGGGAAACTTTTGTTTTCTGAAAACATCTCCGATTACTTTCATTATGCCTTTATTACTATCTGATCCCCAGTAGTTTGGATCCTCAATCGGTTGCGTTTGGTTGTAACAGTTTCCATTTGGCTCACCTCCCCAATCGACGCTCCTGTAAATGAAACAGCAAAATAAATACTTGGTAAAAAGAATCCCATATTTGTTTTCTTATAAAACTAAAAGATGACATAAACAACTTGTTTCTTTATTAATTTATCAGTAGAACATTTATCTTAAGCTTGCATTTGTTTGTTAACAAAGAGAACCACTAACTGTTGATGAGATGGAGACGGGCCAGCAAAGAAGACTTGTGTTTTCTGAGGATCCATATTCTTCCTTACCCATCCCGACATACTTTTCATCGCCATTTTAAAAGCATCTTCTGTTGACACTTCTACTATCTCTTTCACTTCATCATCAAATGATCCATGCCTGCATTTTACATATTATTACCCCATAATCCACCTTTAAAGTTTAGGTTCAAGTCAAAAGCAGGATCAAGAAAATAAATTACAGAATTTTGAAGTCAGCGCCAGTCATCCACCACAGGTAAGTATTGAAAACTACAATATCAACCCCTTTCCAGTGTTTTCCATGCGTATTAATGGAACCTTTCCGCACAATTCTATCAGTTATCCGATGTAAAACAGCATCATCAGAGTTTGATTCAAGTAAGAAGGGAGCCCAATAGAATTCAATAGTTGCATTGTATTCCTACAACAACAAAGCATTGATATTGATATCCTTGCTCATATTTAACATTTCAAACTCTATGGTAAACGGAATTACTATATAAAAGTTAGATTAAGTTACTATAATTATATCAAATTGCGTGTCACATGCAATTTGATATTTTTAGTAGCATGAAACTTGTATCTATGAGTATGATTGTTGTCAAACGTTACCTTGGCAGCGAAAATGGTAAGCGAACCAAAAGTTTCCATGGATTTAGCATGATCGGGGATTATTGATTGGACAAGACACACCATAGAAACATATTGGCCTCTATTCAAGGAATCCCCAACAAACATCATTCTCTTATTTCTCAGTGTTTCCAACATCAGTGATGCATTGAACCTGTGTGATTATGCTCACAAAATGAGTGTGAGCAAAGTTATAGTGACATAATTTTGTCAATCAAGTTAACTATTGGAAGCAGATTTATCGTTTAAAGTATTAAACAACAATTGCTACCTAAGTACTTTACAACACGAAATTACACCAGTATACTATTGGAAGTCGCAAATAGGCTTTATGGGAAGTCATTATTTCATGAAAATGCTACTGGTATTCACATAAGACTAGCAAGTGTATCTAAACATTTGCGACTTTGGAAAACATTACATAGACTAATCATGATGGAGGTCAATATACATAAAATTTCATTCATAAATATACTTTCAAACTTATACAATTTATACGGGTTCACTTTTGACCCGTTTCACAAGAAAATCATATTTTTTACAAAAATGTCATCTGGTTCATATCTGACCTGTTTCTGTTAAGTATGAACTCGACTTATTACCAAACAAACCCAGACTTTCTGTTATGTCAATCCTAATACAACAATGATGCTATAGATTAACATCAAATTATTGTACTTTAAATCTTTAATAATTAAGACGGTTGGCGTAACAGCTTGTACCCGCCACTGATATTGAAAATGTATGTGTCTTTGGGTCCATGGTCCAAATTTATTCAGGTCCATTTCTGCATCTTTTTATTCCAATAAGTAATTATCAAGTATAAAGAGTATATTGTAACATTTTAATTACAAAAGTGATTCCCTATTTACACCACAAGACTTTAGACAATAACCAATAAGTTCTTTCAATATGGAGTAACAAAATCGAATAACATGAATAAGAAAACAGTTTCACTAATCAGAATAAAGGAATATACAAAGTACATTACATGGACCGAGCCGTTAATGGTAGACACCATGTGTAGCAAAGACCTTGACCAACTCTATAACCCAATATGCAACCAATGTGGGCTAAGTTAATATCACAAATGTTCTCTATAGTCTCACCTTTTCACAGGCTCAGTCCAGGGTCTTTTTCACAATGTCAAGATCAGTATTCATCTCTAGGACCACTAATGGTCCTCTACAACCATTACAAAATGAGTTCAAATTGTTGAAACTAGATAGAACATCAAAGTTTACTTTGTTAACATAATAATCAAATAAAGAGAGCTAGTTCATTTAAATTAGACAGGAACTCCATAATGCTAAATAAACAAATTGATGCATCTATATATTGGCTATTTTTAAAAAGAGTAGGCCCTTGACAGTAGTTGACTTACTGCCTAAAACACTCGGCAATATTCCAGAAATTGAAAAGCTAAAAGCATAACTTGATATTTGCAGGGATCTGTTTCTAGATATAAAGTCTACTGTATTTATGTTTTGTGTGTCACAGCATATGTCTGTTTCTTTTACCTTGTCCTTAGCTCTCAATATAAACAGGTTATTTCATTTTACCATATGTGTTTAGACAGTAGAAAATAGTTTATCACCAGGCAGGTAAGCATTTTCCAAACCATCACTAAATGGTCTATTTGTAAGACACCTAAACTTCTTACAAGAGGTCTAAGGTTCAAACCTCACTAGGTACACATTTTGAGATAGTCACAAAAAAGGTCAAAAACGGTCGCGGGGATATCTAAGCCATGTACATCTGAATCAACAACTTGTCCTCCTCGGATAGCCTCAAAAAAAGAACAACTTGTCCATTTACACTATATAAAACAAATAAATAATTCTGCATTAATTTCAAACTACTTTAACCACCTTGCACGATAATTCTCAATAATATGCTATGCACATCTTGACTGCCAATCAGATTCAACTAACACATTATAAAACGAATAATATAAGGCACTAGCAAACATCTAAAAAACTTTAAAAACATATTAAATCTATATTTCAAAATCTAAGATACATCGAACAATGAACATTTAATATAATTACCTTGGAAGAGAACAACCATTAGGTTGCCATCTCCAAAACTGATAATCCCGGTCCGGCCGGCCGTGCTCTTGACATGTTAACTGCGGTTGTATGTACGGACACTCCGGTTCTTGGTACAAAGGCCGGTTCGATTCATCCCATACCCATTTTCCATTAAATACTTCACAATCATTTTTCGTCTCACTAATCGAAAATGGTAGCTTCTTGTATTCCTTCTCTAATTCATCACCAACAAGTTAGCAAAAGAAACCTACCATTTTTCACATTTGGGGTGTATTTGTTTAAATTTAAATGTCCGGCTTTCGAGCTTATCAATTTGAACTTATTAACTTTTCAAAAGTTTTATAAGCTTATAAGCCGGACAAATAAACTTAGGAGTTGTTTGTTTAATCTTATTTATGCGCCTATTTGATTCGACTTATTTTCTCATAAGGTCTAATTTTCCGGCTTACTTTGAGAATCGGCTTATATATAAGCCCATAAGCCTAAATATAAGCCAAAAATTATAGCTTATGAAAAATAAGCCTCATATAAGCTAGTAAGCTGTGTTTATTCACAAATAAGCTAGTAAGCCCACAAATAAGCTTAAACAAACACCGCTGTGTTTGGATAAGTTTATTAATCTCTGGCTTATGGGTTCATTCAAAAATGAAAAACTACGTAAGCTGATAAGCTATAAAAAGTGGGTTTATCTCATATCCAAATAAGCCGATAAACATGGTAACAAAAACACCCTCTTACTACAAACTAAAGAAGAAGAAAAAAAAACTTACTTGTGATGGAAGGCTTATCAAGATTTTGTTGTACGAGGATGCGGCTTTCTTGACCGTAAAGAAAGAAGGCTAACGCGATAAATGCTAACAAGGTCAAAATGCGCAGTCTTTTGTTAAAAATGGAGTTTGAATATGATGAAGACGATGAAAGAGGTGCCTTCATAGTTCATAGAATGAAATAAATGATTTCACTCATATGGGAATCATCATTTCTATTTATGCATTTGCATTGTTTTTAGTGAATGGCGATGTGTTAAATAATTACTAATTAATGAGATTCCGTCCGTGGTCCCTTTTTTTTTTTTTTTACGTCTCAAAATTATTGTCCCATACCAAATAGAAAGTGAATAGGTAGCGGAGTTTGATAAAGTTTACTATATTACCCTTGATTGAAATTAATATTACAAACTTTAAAGAAGTGTTAATTAATTGGTTAAAGGTAAACTTGTGATTTGGCAAAAAACACAAGAGAGAGAAAGTAGTGATAGTGACATTTTTCTAAAAGAATATGTTTTTTGTCAGGGGACAATAATTTTGAGACGGGAAGAGTATTTAATTAATGAGATTCGCTAACAACAACTTAATAGGTGTTGTTTAAAAATTTTATATTTTATATATATTTATAAAAAAACACATTTATTGAACTCTTTTATTTCATAGTTATACATTTTTAATCATTTTAAATATGCTATGTGATTTTAAATATATAATTGTTAGAGATCATTAAATGAATTTTTTAAACGTAAACACCTAATGAGTTGTTGTTATCAAAAATTAATTAACGTAGACGACTTGGATACATGTTGTGAGGGCTTTGTGTTTTATAAATACGTTGGTCAACTAAACGCTTTTAAGTAATTTAATGAATTGACCTTCTTGATGTTATCATATTTATTGATTAAAAATAAATGGTAAAGAATCCTTTTCTTTTTTACCTTTTTCAATTGTTGTACCCTTAAATTGCAAGTAATACTTATTAAGATTTTTTATTTTATTTATATGGCTTTATCTAACTTGTGTCATGGGGCATGACTTAAAAAGTATTAATTAATCATATTTATTTCTTAAATTAAATACATTTTAGAAAATCCCTATTTATATTATAAAATTATGAAATACAAAAATATATATATATATATATATATATATATAAAATTTGATAAGTCAAAAGTAGTAAAATACAAAAAATACTGAGTAGAAAACCATAAAAAACTTTATTGTCATGTTAATAAAGTAGGTAAAACTGCAGAAAAAAATGCAAAACATAAATTTTAAAGTTTGACAATTCAAAAATAATAAAAGTCAAAAGATATGAAACAAAAAATATAAAAAACTGTATTATTTTGTCAATAAATTATGAGAAATTATACATGGTCATAAAAGTGGGCATAATTGTGGACCTAAAAACACGTGTCATCATCCTGATAGTTGTAGACAGAGACCCACTTATTTTACAACCAATCAAGATGATACCACATGTTTTTGTTAACAATTAAGTTCACTGTTAAGTCCATGTATCATTTCTAAGAAATTATATACTACGAGGTGTTGGCAACCCAAGACTAGGAGTCTTGGGAGGATTCTCACCGACCAATCACAGAGTGGCATGTGGCAGAAGGATTCTGAAGACAAAACTGTTGGCAGTGGGAGGATTCTGGAGGATTCGAAGTCATGCCTCAAAAAATAAAGGCACAAAACACAATTTCATCCAAAAAAATTTGTCCTTTTGCATAATATTTCTCCATACTTCAGCGTCTTAGTTACCACTCCGAATCTCATAATTCTAAAGTCTTGGGGGTTGACGGCGGTGTTCATTATAGTCTTCCCCAAGAATCTAGCAAGACGGTTGCCAACCCTCTAATAAATTATATACTACGAGGTATTACTTGAAATAAAAAAGTGAAAGAATAGTACTAAATAGTACCACCCTTTCAATTATAGTAAAATAATACTATGGTCCAATATTTAATCACTGTTGCTTAGAAATAGATTTCTGATTAGTCAGAGGTTGTCGTTCACGTGAAAGAATGATCAATGGTAATGAGCCAACTAATAAGATTTCAACATTTATTTCTATGTTCTAAAATTTTGTATTAAATAAATATGGCTATTTTAATTAACTTCAACAATTAACATTAACATTTTAAAGTATTTTTTTTAACTTCAATTAAACATTTCAATGAGTACTCTTATATCACCACTTTAATTTTGTAAGCTGACTCTATTTTGACAGATATTAGCACACTAGCTAACTTATATCATAATCACATGAACTGACTAACTTGTCTTGTATAATAAATCTATTGTTATTTTTTTCGATGTTGAGTTGTATTTTTTTATCAAATTTTCGTAGATGAGTTTTGTGAATAGAGAAATAATGAAATGATTATTTGAATGGTGGTGTTTCTTTGCGAAAAAAAATGGTAGCGGTTCATTGAAAATAAGACAATTTGAAAAGGATAGGGTTTAATAGGGGGAAAAGCAAGGGAAGCCACAATTCCCTTACCCACAACAGACCTTGCAGGAATGTGAAAGCGACTTTGGAGGGGACTAGAAGAAAAACACATCCTCCAAGAAAAAAAAAAAAAAAAAAACTAATGGTGTGCCTGGTAAGCATAGGGGAAAGGGAAAGAAAAAGAGAAAGGGTAAGGGAATGCAAAGGAATGGGTGATGGTGGGTAATCATTACCTTACCCCCTCAATTTACTCTATAATGGTTGATTACCCACTACTGGGTAATCATTATATTACCCTCTCCATACCAAGCATTATTATTCATTTCTTTTCCCATTACCAACCCACTTTACCCCCAACCAAGCACCCCCTAATATTTTGTTTATGGGACAAGTTATACAAGCCCCCCTTTTTTTGTTATCCAAGCCCCCATTTTTTTGATTTTTTTTATTTTTATAATTTTATTTATATCAAAAAACTATAAACCTGAAAGTACGGAACAAAAAATATAAAGTTTAATATGTCAAACATTAAAAACTGTCAGAAATACAGAACAGAAACTGACAGAAAACTGTGTTATACTGCAAAATAAAAGGAAGATTCCCTTTGTCCCCTATGATTTGACATCATAAGGGGGGCTTGTATAGTATAACCCTTTGTTTATTTGTGTGTATTGTGTAGTAGGTATGTGTGTATTATGGTTATTTTTAAATGATAAAAAATAAGAAAAACTTTAATTGAAAAGAGAGAAAGTTATGCAATGGTTAAGGGAAAGTTGAAGAAAAATGTTTAAGAGTGAGAAAAAGCTGATATGGAGCTGATGTGACAAAGGAAAATCTTTTACCACACCCTCCACGCTAAGGTTAGCTGTTGAGGACTTGAGGATATGCACATTGCGTGCTATTTCAATATCAGACAAACCTGAACTAGGGCTGTAAACGACCCGAGCTGAGCCGAGCCAGGGTAGGCTTGGGCTCGGCTCGTTTAAAAATCGAGCCGAGCCGGCTCGGCTCGTTTATTTATACGAGCCGAAAAGTTGAGCTCGAGCTCGGCTCGTCAAATACTCGAGCCAGCTTGTGGCTCGTCGAGCCCGCTCGTTTACATTGAATGGGATATACTTTAACATAAAAAAACAAAAAATAAGCTACACGATTTTAATCCAGGTCAAAATGTCAAATACTAATTCAATTCTAATAAAAATTAGTTCTGCAGTTCTGCAATATGGCCATCAAAGTAATTAACAAAATAACAGACTTGAGTTTCTTTCATCTAGAAGTTAATAAAATAGCATTTCCAAAAACTTGAATTACTCTTTCATCTAGTTGTATATATTATATTATATATAACTAAAGTTTAGTTTTATATATATATATATATATATATATATATATATATATATATATATATATATATATATATATATACGAGCCAAACGAGCGAGCTAACGAGCGAGCCAACGAGCGAGCCACGAGCCAAGCCGACGTTGGCTCGGGCTCAGCTCGTTTACAAACCGAGCCGGCTCGACTCGACTCGTTTATAAATGAGCCGATTTCGAGCGAGCTTTTTTCGAGCTTTTTTCGAGCGAGTTTCGAGCAAGTCACGAGCCGCGAGCTTTTTGAACAGCCCTAACCTGGACTAGTATCGACGAGATTTAAGTTTCCAAAGTAGCCCCCCATACAAAAGAAAGGAAAAAATATAATTTAAATATAAGCAAAACGTATATATGAATGACTTTAGTTAACATATTTTCAAAATCGCCAATCTGTTTAGGTAAGCAGTAAAATTTATTCATGCAAAAAGTTTTCAATTCCCAAAATGGTACTTTAAAAAAACTTTTTTCAAAAAATAGTAGAAAAATAATGCTTTTTCCCAAAAAGGTCATGTGCGAATGTGCGAATCCACAAATACTTTGACACGTGTCCAGACAAAATGGTACCAAACCAATAATTCAGCCCACCAATAACCCCACGTGCCCATTTGACTTTTTTAAACAAATGTGCGAACGACGGTGTGCGAATTGCGGCTAATGTGCGAACTGTACTGAAAAAGTAACATTGGGAACTTACAAAATCTTCAAACCTGTATCAAATCCTTTGATTTGATTTATTTTCAAAATTAGTTTAATTTTATTTTCTTTATAGATTATCACTGTAAACTATGGATTTACACACACAAATCCACACACACTATCAACACCGTGATTCTTTCAATTTTGTTCATACGAATGGTAAGTTTTTCGTTTAATTTGTAGTCGTTATATGTTTATGAGTGTAATAATTTCAGTAGTATGCATCGGCTACTAATTTTGTGTGCTTATTTTAGGGTGTGTTCATACCAACTTGAATGGCTCGATTAGCTTATTTTTTTTGGGCTTATGGGCTTATTTTAGGGTGTGTTCATACCAATCAGTTTTAACATGCTTATTTTGTGTGCTTATGAGTGTAATAATTTCAGTAGTATGCATCGAAGTAGTATGTTTGCTTATTTTAGGGTGTGTTTGGATTAGCTTATGTACTTAATTTATTTCTGTCTTTGGTGTGTTTCGATTAGCTTATTTTTTTGGCTTATGGGCTTATTTTAAATTGGAAAAGCTGTTAAGTTTGGTCTTTTCGGGCTTGAGGTTATGGACTTATTTTTTTGGGCTTGAGGTTATGGACTTAAATAAGTCCATAAGGTTAATTTGATAAGCTGACATTCTTTTTCATGAGCAAATAAGCTCATAAATCCAATAAATAAGCTTATTTGTGGAATAAGGTCATCCAAACACCCCTGATCAAGTATGTAGAGTGGAATAAGGTCATCCAAACACCCCTGATCAAGTATGTAGATTGTAATAAGGTCATCTAAACACCCCTGATGGTATTGTAGGTTGGCTGTTTCATGGCTTAACTGATGTCCTTATGTAGAAGTAAAAGTACAATGACTTGATCTAGGCATTCAGAATAGATTGTTAGTATTATAGGATAAAAAGACGTATGAATTTGAAGTATGTGTGCTTATTTTAGGGTGTGTTCATACCAATTTTGTTCATACCAACTTGTAAGAATGCGCAATGTTGTAATGGATTTCTATTTTCACATATGGAAATGTATTTAAGGTTGTGATATATGAGGTGATGCCAGTTTAGTTTTAGTCTTTCTTGTGATTGGAGGATAATACAGTTGGCCATAACTAGTCTGGGAATGTAGCCATGCTTGGTGAGTTAGGTCATAGCCTGGGAATTTAGCCATGTGAAAAGTTAGTGTAGTGTAGATAACTTTGATAGTTCATTGTTACAATACTAATTTCTTTAGTGTTATTATGTGTGTTTGGTTTTGCTTGTCTTTGTGGTATTGCTTGTTATATATAACTTTTTGTTTATTAATATAGGAATATGATGCCAAGGTTCACATTCGAAGCAAATTGCATTACTTTCAATTGATTAAAGACAGATTAGCTGAAAATCGTCGTACACTGTTTCGGTCAACATGCTTTGGTCCATGGTTGGATTTAAATTACTTTGCGAACGAGGAGAGTCTTATACATTATATGCTTCAAAAACAATTTCCATCTGATGATGACCACTATGATTTGCCACTACTTTATTTTGTTAATGGACATCAACTTCATTTTGGACGCCGTGAATTTCACCTGATAACTGGTTTTAAATTTGGATTGCCTAGTTTTCGTAAGTTTAGAAGTGGTGATATCATATTTCGTGACCGTGTATTTCCTCAGAAGGTAGGGGAGAATTTAAAAACCATTGATCTTCTATGTTTGATTGAGGATGAAGAGCTTTTTACAAAACTTTTTGATGAAGACGCCGTCCGAGTTTGCCTTCTGTTATCACTTCAGGTCATATTTATGGGGCGTGACCTGTTATCTGTGGTGGATGATGTATATCTCAGAATGGTTGAGAACTTGGAAGTCTGGAATGACTTTCCTTGGGGGGAACACATTTGGAGACAGTTGTACGATGCCATTCGAAATAGGTGCACAAGAAGGAATGTGGAATATTCTTTGGCTGGATTTGTTTTCTGTTTCAAGGTTAGAATTATTACACGAATTCTTTTAATGAATTATTTTGTTACTTGATATTCTTTTAATAAAATTTGTCTTTTCAGATATGGATTTTAGAGTCTTCTACCCAGAGCTGTCTTTGGTGGAGTAAGGACGTTGATGTTATCCCAAGAGCACTTTCATGGTCTAAGAAGGTTCCTTTTCAAGAATGGGAGTATTTCGGAATGCTTTTTCCTGAGGCAAGTGTTCATTTTGTAATATCTTTTTTTAAGATTTACGATAGAAAGGTATACTAGTTTACTCTGATTATGGTTAACGGTTATCGCACTTTCTGTTTGTATTTTTGTTAGGCGAAAGAAACAAACCATGATCTATATCCTATGAGAGCTGAGGCTGATTCAGAATGGTACACCAAAGGCATTAGGTTTTTTAACTGGTATGCACCGAGACCCGCGCCTGTTGTCCATGGAGGGCTTTTTGAGGATTACCTGCGTAAACGAGCAGAACTTCGTGTGAAAGCCCATGCTATGGACAATGAAGCTCCAGCGCCACAATCTCATGATACTCTTCAATATCGTGTTAGGACCCTGCAGGGTATATGTAATGGTTTGTTGATGTTACCTGCAGAGGTCAACAGTTTGAGAGCACGGGTCCACAAACTTGAAACCATTATTCAGGTTTGTTTGTATTTTATAACCAAACACCCCGTAATGCGTACTTCAAATGTTTACTGTAAAATTTTAAGAGTTTAGTCACTGATTCATGTACTTGATCGTCTGTATTACCCAGTATATTAAGAGAAAAATGATGGGTGGACATAAGCAGGACAAATTGCACAAAGTTGATCAGAAAGTGCACAAAGAACTAGAAGGGTAATTCCCATTTATAATATTTTATTTTTCTTTACATGAATATGACAAGAGGTTGAGATATTTACCTGAATTGCTTACATTGTACTTAATATATTTACAGGATAAATTGGACGGTGATGATAAGGATACTGATGTTGGTGATGAGTTTTGCACAAATTTAAATCATAATTTCCTAGAACTGTTTGAGTCGGCAGTCCAGAATGAGGATACTGAGAAAGATGTCGAAGCGGAAGATGTTGGAGAGGTTTGTACAACATTAACAATAATACATGTAAATTGTCTTTTAAATTTAATTATAAGTTGGTTTGTATTTGTATTTTGTGTGATGCACACAGAATGAATGTGTTTATTTAGCTACCCAAGATCGCGTAGTAGCCGAAAAGCAAGAAGCTGAGATTCGACGTTTATCTGCACAAAGGGAAGAGAGGGCCAGAGTCCTAAAGGAAGAGGAAAGAAGTGCGAAGATTAGAAAGCAGATTTTGAAAGCCCCTCACATCAAGCTTCCTTTGCAAAATTGTGGATCAAAGAAGAGGCAGTATGAACAAGTACCCAGGCAGGAATTTACCGAAGTAGATACTAATGTTAAAGTTCCTACACTGGATGAACTCAAAAGAACAAACTCTTCCTTATCTCCTTATAAGCTCAAGAAGTGTAGAGATCTCAAACCTTGGGAAGAGGTATGACCTATATCCTTCATTTATGTTTAACATTTTAATCATTTATATAAATTGTGTAAAAGTATCAAGATTTTATCCTTTGGAATGTTAAATGTACCTTAATCTGTGGAACATAAAACCAGCTCAAAATCCCCTGATAACCTTAGAAACGTTGACTTTAAGTTCAGATAATCATTCAATAGGGCTTAGTGATATAAAGTTATAATAGGGGTTTTTGTATAACGTGTAGGATCTAAAACGGCCGAACAAAAGGATTGATAAAGTTTTTGTTGATCGTGAGTTGGAGGCTTATCTACAAAGTTCTTGTAAGTCTCGTTGCCAGTTTCCTTGGTGCAATGATATTGTTGTTGATCATCTTTTCTGGGATTCTTTTGTTGGGATGGACGATACTCGTGAAGGCTGGTTCCGTGACGAGGTAATTAAATAATGTAAATAATGGAAATATTACCTAGTTTTGTGTTTTTTAATTGAATTATTGAGCTATGTTTTGTTTTTCTTAAATGTCTACAGCACATTGAGCTTTGGGTGATGTATTTGTGGCACTTTAGACCATCTTTTGCAGATTGGTCCTTGGTTAGCAGTTACTTCTTGACACTTCTACTTCAAGGTTCATTGCCACTGTTTTATGCTAATGACGAAGTTTACAAATTGGCATGGTCTGATGTTGACCGGGTATTTATCTTTTTAGCAGTTACTTCTTGACACTTCTACTTAAATTTTGTCCTATGGAATTTTTTTTTTTTTTTATTTTTTTTTTTTTTTTTTTTTTATTTTTTTTTTTATTTTTTTTTATTCCTTGCAGGTGTTCATTCCGATAAATGAACCTAAGAAACATTGGTCTGTTGCCCAGTTTCACATACAATCCGGGAATGTTATATTTTATGACAGTCTTTATCGTTGTGAAGAGGAAGGTCGTGACTGGTATCTGAAAATGAGGAACTGTTTGGAGGTCAATCTCCCCTTGATTCTACGGGAGACAGGTGTGTTTGCCAAGAAACGAATCGACCCGAAAACCTACAAGATCAAGTTTCGTCTTGCACAGAACGTTCCAAAGCAGGGTGGGGTATTTGGTGATTGCGGAGTCTTTGTCTGCATGTTTCTATACAGGTTAGTAATTCTTTTTGCTATTTGCATTGGTAATTAGATTATGATAAACATAAACATAAACGTTAATTAGAAACTAAGAAATGACACACTCCTTACAACAACCACTAAGATAGACATGACACAGTCCTTTCAACAACTTAACTTAGAAACTAAGACACAAACACACCATTACAGGACACGACCAACACTCATGTTAGGCAGACTCAGGCCACAACACTTTTATTAGGATCACACTAGCCAACACATACATACACCATTGCAACATTCATCTTACCAAGGCAACATACCCTTAATCTTCTCGATGAATAGGTCAATCTCTCGACCCCTTAGTTCCAACTCCCCAGCCACAATCCTCAGCTCCATCAGTTTTATGTCATCTTTCCTTTGAAGTTCTTGAGAAAACTCAGCCATTTTGTTAGGTAGAAACTGCGCAGCTGCAACCTGCAACTCCTCCACAAAATAACCCCTCTCACGATTCATCTGATCAACCATCAAGCAAACACTAGTAATCTCCCTAGCCAGCTGGAAATACTCAACTGACTCCCTCCGACAATACAAAATGAACATGTCCTCCCATTGAAAAGATTTTGTCGCTTCACGCAACTCATCCAACCTAAATTGTCCTGCCATAAAGTTTGTTAGTCTGTTCCAAATAAAAACTATGGTAAGATAATCTATGCCTTATGCCCATGCTTTAAATAGGATAATCCATGAACAAACTTCCAAAAAATTATCACATGCAAACCCCTAATGAATGACATTTTATGCCTGACTAACAGTAGAGGCTGGGGATTAACCTGGTGTAAAAAACAAACAAGAAGTGATGTGTTGACCAACTTTATCAGGTTTGAAATTCAGTCCACAGTGAAATAAAATGAAGTAAAGAAGAAGAATATGTCTTAGATGCCAGTTGAAATAAAATGAAGTAAAGTGGATGGTTAGAAGGTTAATTTCATTTGTTTTTTAACTGATAATAATCCGGTCATAAATTTGGTTACACAGGTTGGCTTATGGAATTCCTTTGGATGTCGATAATCCAACCCAGGCAGCACTTGCATATCGAGAGGGATTGATCCGTTATTATTTCAAGCACAGGATAAACTGTGCTTGAATCTAATAGTTGTGACTTATTGTTAACTTTGTATTTTTGAACGTAATCTCCTGAGTTTATCCGGGCAGAACATCTTTGTGACTTGTATCTATAGGAAATATTTGTTTTGAACTTAAATTCTGACTTTGTGACTTATTTGAGCAGGAGTATGTTAGCTTATTGATGAGTACCTATTCGCACTAGCGTGATGTTATCAATTATGTTGGAATGTTATAAGGCATAGATTTTATGAAAACTTAGTTGCATTACGAATGTTGCTATCAAAGTCTGCAAACACTAGCGTGATGTTATCAATTATGTTGGAATGTTATAAGGCATAGATTTTATAAGGCATAGATTTTATGAAAACTTAGTTGGATTACAAGATGTGTGCCATAACATTTTTTTGGGGCACTTTGACCTTATCAGGTCTACATAGATAAAGGTCTCGAACTTTAAACTACGTTGTTAAGACAACTTAACTTAATGCTAAAACAAACAAATTATTTTCTAGAGTTAACTTCAATTACGGGTCAGCCAAGTTAACATGCTCATAGTCTTCTGACATTGATGGACGTGATCCTTGTGAGCTTTCTGTTGGGTTTTCTAATCGTCTTTGATTGCTTTGCGATCCTCCTCCTGTAGATTTCCTAGGCTACAATTTATCAAACATAATTATCAAGTTAATACATTTGTCAATAATCGAATACAAAATAATAATGTCACACTTATAAGTTACCTTTTTCTTTGGCAATGGTGCATTGCAAAGTCCTCGGTTGTGACCACGTACACCGCACCTTCCGCATGTATTTTCAGTTGGTACCTCACCTTGAGATCTAATCCGATCTCTGTTCCTCGGTCTTCCGGCTTGGCGCCTATCCATATTCGGTGGCTTTACTTCCTGCAAGTTTGTTGGAAGCTCCCAACGGGATATACCAACTCTTGGTATGTAGCTTTTAGAGTGGTTGTTCTAAACCAATCTTGCGCCAAATGATTACAACTTGTTAATCCTTGAACTCTACAAACAGCTATAGCATGACCACATGGCAAACCAGAAAGTTCCCATTTTCTACATGTGCATGTATTTTCCCTGAGCCTTACAATATGTCTCTTTCTACGATCATTTACCTCGTAAATCCTTCTATGTTCAATGGCATTCACTGCCCAATTAGCACTCTTAAACATTCTGCCCTGAATCTTTGCATTAGCCCAGTCACTAAGCTCACCCGCAGTTGCACCTAAACATTGACGTAATAATTATAATTATAAACATGATAATAATGATAATAATAAGAGCTAATAATAGTAATAATACTAATAATAATAATAAACATATATATATATATATATATATATATATATATATATATATATATATATATATATATATATATATATATATATATATAATAATCATTTAATTATATATACCTTCGTACTTTTCTCGTTTATCACAAAACCATTGCTGTAGAAGCCCTCTATAGTATTCCATTAGCATTGAAATAGGATGTCTTTGAACGTTTTTTGTTAAATTTTTTATTGACTCTGCACTGTTCGAAGTCATATAATTGTAATGTTTTCCTGTGCAATGCGCCCTATACCAATAACTAATCCCAGCTTCTAATAGTTTGTTGTAAGCTTCCGGACTTTTTCTTCCAAGTTGTGTGAATGCTTCTTGAAACTCGTCGGTTGTGTAATGATGTGTGCGTGTGATTGCTCTAATTTTATATCCACGATATGTCGTTGTGGTTTTAGCAGTATTCAAGTTTTAAATTTATATTTAGCCGACTTATCAATAACACACACTTTAACGAGCAGTGTACCCGGTCAGTATGAATATAATGGTAAGTAGAGTGTCGATCACTAAGAGTGGAACGTATTATCTAGTTATCCTAATCAGTATTTTAATATCTTAAGTTAGCTATACAACCTAATCTAACGCAAGGGGGTTTCAGCCTGAGAGACTGGCACGGTTTGGTTGTGATTAATTATAAACTAAACTAATAAGCATGAATCAGCGAGTAGCACACACGTACACAGATAAATACTTGAGACAATAAGAAGACCTGTCCTGATAGTTAAGTAGTTTGTCACTTGTTTTCTTGCTAGTTTTATATGAAGTGTATAGTTCAATGCAACGCACCGAGATTAAGTCCTTTCTCGTTGGTTCTAATCTTATCGGCGAGTAAACCCTTAATGATTACTTATGACTATCCCATTTATCTTTCTTCCTACTTTTCTACAGACGATAGAATGCATAGGCGATCTAATAAATAGGCGAGGAAGGGGCATGGCGACCCAAGCAATGCTCAGCTAGACACAGAGGTTATCAATGCACTAATAAAAGTCACCAAATACATCAACATATAAACTTTAATTAATGGGAAAGCAATTTTAAGGGGAGTTGAAGTGAATGATAACATAACACAAGCCCATCAATCCTGACCAATTAAAGTGTACTAATACAATAAAACAAAACTACTTAATGAATTGAATACATGCAGGACCTTCTTACAGCTCTCGTATCTTTGTTCAAGGTGTGTCTTGTGCTGCTACTTCGACTGAATTCGGCCTAGGGCTTCTGTCCTTCGTATATCGTACGTACCAAAAGTCTCGAAATTCGTCTGGCCTTGGGGTATTTATAGTTTCTGTCTGAGGTAAGATGCGGCGCATTGAATAAGTAGATGCGGCGCATTGACTTAACTTCACGTGGGGTCCAAGGTTATTATATTCCAGAATATTCGTACACCGCCAGAAGATGCGGCGTAACTCCATTCTTAGATGCGGCGCATGTCCTTGCTGTCTTGGATAATATCTTGTGAAATCTTGATAGTGATGCGCCGTATGTAATAAGTAAGATGCGGCGTATCTGGAGCAGAATGTCTTGATCTTGTACATTTCAGTAGACTCTTAACTTCTTGCTTGTTTTGCTCCATAATTAGTCCAAAATCGCCAAGTTTCACATAATACTTGTTTTTACCTGAGAATTACAAAAGTAAACATTAACGTATCAATTCTCACAGATAATATAATAAAACAAGTCAAATAAATAGGATAAATGACGGTAATAAAATGTACTTATTTGAGTTCATCAAATATCCCCCCACTTGAACTTTACTTGTCCCCAAGTAAACCTTAGAATTCATCTTATGAAAATGTATCCTAAAAGATATTAGGATTTATTTTTATATTTAAGCATGTATTCATTTTTGTCATAATCACACAACCAAACACTTAACGAATTAGAAGTAAAATAAAATATTCTGATAAAAGCAAATCTAATCGTTTAACTGTCCAGTCGTGACGAATATTCTATCATAGGCTTGGCAAGTAAACGCATCTCCTCCACTAAAGCCAAGGAATAACAAGTCTAAAGCGGTAAAAAGGGTTTTTAGGTTTAAGGGTTAATCATTCTTCTTAATCTCTATCGATCTCAAATTCCAGAAAAAGCGACAAAATCACAAATACATGATCGAATCCACGAACACGATACTTGCAATTGCTCAAATCCTTAACTCGAATAGGCTAAAGATAGGACCAAGTAATCTTCACCAATAATATCATATCAAAAAGGGCGACAAAATCATAAATACATAGCCGAATCCACGACTACGATACTTAAGATTGCTCAAATCCCTAATCTCAATAAATCAAAGGTTTGGATAAAGAATAATATAGGGTATGGATAATATATGGGATACAAATTGGTGTAAAATGAAAAATAAACAAAACAGATAAATTAAAATCCTAAGTGTGGTTAATTACTATCCCAACCATCCCATGAATAAGACTCATATCATAGAATAACTCACGCTTTAACACTTGAAACACACGCTTTTAGGTAGACACGAATTATACTCAACAAGATCTCAATCAAGGAATAAACATTAGTTGGCGTTCCCATAACGTTCAACTCCCATTCAATCCATAAATATAATATATAACAAATAGTGGTGATATCAACCACTTAATACAAAACTTTACATAAGTTGGTTAAAACAAACTTCCAACTTTTCCTTTTTCTTTTTCTTTTCTCATTTTTTTTTTTTTTTTTTTTTTTTTTTTTTTTTTTTTTTAAACTTGAAACATAAACATAGATGTGTAAAATTTCACCACATCACTATAACGATAACTCTGGATAATTTTTCCATACTTTTCATACTTTCAGAAATAACGGTAATAGTGAAAGTAGTAAACACAAAAAAAAAAAATAAACTCAAAGATATACAATATTTACTTTCACTCTAATTGCATCGTGCAATTTCTCGACCTAACCATAGATAATGAATTACGCACGCGAACACAGGTAATGTAATGAAACACAATTTGCCTAAAGCAATTAACCAACCACGGATTTTAATCTACAGGGTAGGCTAAGGTGTAAGGGTGTAACGAAACATTATAACAAAGGTGTAAGAAACGAAAGGAATAGCTCTGAGTGTTTTTCTAGGGGTATCTTACTCTAAAAGTGAGAGTAACAAAGGGGTTTTATACGGGGGTTAACTAACCAGTGTAGTTAGTTAATAACACATAACATATAAAGGCTATTTGGGTGTAATCCTAGAAATTTACCAATTTAGACAAGTCATTCCAATTATAAAAATAATACTTATTATGGTGGTCTCGAATAGTATACAAGCCAAGTTCTAAAGTTTACAAGTCACCGGCACACTCATAGATTTGTGAATTTTGAAAAATCACAATTTTTGAAAATAACGTCATGTGTGCAGCTATGTAACTTATTTTTTAAACAAAAACATGCTAAAAATTTTTAATTTTGTTATATTAAGCATATTTTAAGCATATATATATTAAGCATATTTTAAGCATATTTTGAAAAGTTTAGGACAAGTAAGTGTTCTAATTCTCCAATCCCCTCACTTAAGTTAAACAACGTCCTCGTTGTTTGTATCTAAGGATTAAAAACTGGAAAATAAAAGAATTAGAACAGAAAAACTCCTCTGAGATTTGCTCGGTATGATCCTCCATTATTAGTATAAGAGCAAAAATCAACTTCCTCGTGGATGAGAACGTTTAAGCTTCATAATTGATGTATCCACAGGAAATGCAGGAATCTATAATACCACCAAGACTTAAACACACCTAAGTTAAGAAGGTTCAAACTTGCATAATACATTAGTAGTTAGTAAAAATAAAATGTAAAAATAAAATGAAAATCATCAGGTCAGTCGATGCGCCGTATCTTATGGAAGAAGATACGCCGTATCGAGCCTGGAATAAATACGAATCAGAATAGAAGATGCGTCGCATCCTTAACCAGGGATGCGCCGCATTAAATAAACTGACAAAAAGTTTTAAAGTTAAAAGATAAAAAATGCAGAAAAATAAAGTAAGATATGACCAGTGCAGGAGATGCGTCGCATCTAAGGATTGAGATGCGCCGTATCTTCTGCGGGCCTGACTGACTCGACACAGAACAGAATAGTAAAAATTTTCCGAGTTGTCTCCTGGTCAGCACTTGTCTTTATTCCAGAGTCTTCAAGTTAGACTCACGTTCAGCTCCTTATTTTGTTCTTGTCACGGTCCATCCTTCTTCTTTCATCCGAAAGATGTTCCCGTATAACTCCGCAACATTTTCTTCCGTTCGACTTAATCTAGTATAACTCTTGGTCTTCGTCGCAACATATTCCTCATCAGGTCCCAAAGAGTATTTAATGACTTTAAATTTTTCAGAAATAATCATGGGTGGCTTATTATAAGGGATCCCAAGTAGTTGACACTTTCTTTTGATGAATTCTTCTTCGTCTTTATCAACAAACTTAAAATAAGGATCCTTAATCAAATAGTCATCAAGTTCATCAATTAATGACTTATTGTTATTATCATCTTGAATTGCCTCCCACTTTCTTTCCAATTCCCATTGTAAGCGTCGACTAAGCTTTGTGTAATCATCAAATTGTTCATGCACCCATTCCCAGAAAGTAGTGTTCGATGTTCCCTTAAGTCCTTTTAAGTAGTTGATTCTACCTCTCTCTTGCAAAGCCTCTGCTTTACGTGGGCAGTCTTCAACTTTTTCATACCAATCATCGTCTTCAAAGTATACATCGTTTCCAACCCGTTTCATTCCAATTATACTTCCCCCATTACAGGTTTCATCATTCTTATAATCACAGGTCGGCCATACACTACTCCCATCCTTGAAACAGAAAGGTGTACAAGTGTGATTGGTATGTGCTTAAACACATACCTTTTTCTTGACCAAAACCGGACCCAAAAAGACCAAAAACCCGACCAAAATGCCAAATATATTGTGTTTTTGTGTTTTTACATATGCAGACACGGATATCGAAGAAAAGGACAAAAATCGAGAAAGAACCGGAAAAACGAGCACGAGATATGGAAGTATTATTTTTAGCCGATGCCGGGAAGAAATTATGGTCAAAAAGTCATCCGAGGTCCTCCCACTATCAAAGTTTGTCAACTCCAACCCTTAGATCATCTTTTAAAAAATGGCAGATTTAATCCTCGAGATTTCAGAAATTACAATGTTAGTCCTTATTTGCCAAACCAAAATAAAATTACAAACCTTAAAACCGGATCCTATTTTAACTACCCAACCCAACCTTATAACAACACCAGCCCACTTAAACATTCTACCCAGCCCAAAACCCGGACCCTACCAGACCCAACCTCCTAAAATACCCGGTCAACCAAGTTACAACAACTCTCAGGTCAAAATAAAAATAAAAAAACACACACACACTTACCCGCGCCCCCTTTTCACCCTGAACCCAGAATTCACTATTCACCCAAACCCTAGTTCCTTTACCGTACATTTTTACGGAAATTAAGGGTATTATAGTCAATCATTGGCTATTCTAGAAGATCCTGACAATAGGAATGACACATGGCAGCTGCTGATTGGACCGAACACCGCATCATGTTGATCATACGGTTGGAAATAGGGAGTAGTGATCAAGGAAAGATCTAAGGGTGGATAATAGCTGAAGAGCACACGGATCGCCAGCTTGGCAGGCCTGGAAGGATCCATGGAAGCTTATAAATAGAAGCCCTCCTCATCACAGAAGATTTGTCCAAATTTTATGTATTAGAAATTTGTTACCATTTTTTTATTCCTGTCATTTAAATGTTTTTCGTAGTGTAATTTTTAAAATTAAGTTGTAATTTCAATTCCAGTTCGGTTGTACTCATTTCTTAAATTTTTATGAAAGTCAAGTTGGTCAAAGATTACTGTTCGAAAGCTTATTCTACTTATGAGTGCTTATTTTATTCTTTTTGCTTTTCAAGGTTAGTTTTGATAGAGTAATTTTGGTTAATATTCATCTGTTCTTAGTTTCTGCTTATTGTTGCTTAAAGTCAAAGTAAAAGTCAAACTCTGCTTATTAAGTGTTTCAGCTTATTTAGCTTTTGAAAATTGTTTTTCTAAATCAAAACTTGTCTTTTGTTTCCTAGAAATCTGGTTTTTAGCTTTTATAGGTTCATTATTTGTTAATTGGCAAAAACAGATTAGGTAAGAGGTGTTTGGATTTGTTTGGTTTCTGAGGTTTTACTGTTCCTGTGCACTTTAGTTAGATTAGTTTAAGTTGTTTTAGGTTAAATGAATTAGAATCAGTAGGTGTTAAGTAGAATTTAGCTCACTATAGTGTTTTGGACTTTTGTTGGAATTTTCAAGCTAAAACTGCTCTAATGAGTTTAGCAATAAGCTGAGTTTTGATTTGAAGTTCTTTGTGGTTTTTCAAGTAGCTTATAGGAGTAATGGTATATCTCCAAGGGCTGGCTAGAATAGGTTCAGATTTGCACTTGTTTTTGCGCCAAAATAGACTGCTGACACAGTAGGTTTAGTGCAGATCTTGAGTTGTCTGGTCTGCTGTTCTAGAGCTTTTTCTGGCTTATTCACTTAAGATTTTGGCTTGAGTTTTGGTTTATACTTAGTTCATGTAGTAAGGATTTAAGTAATAATCTGGTCTTGGCACTTTCAGCTTAATTGCTAGCTTATTTGTGGGTCTGAAATTTCCCTTTTACGACTGCACCAAGCTTGTTCATTAATCAGTCCCCAATTGCACTTTTTCTAGGCATGATTTCAATAAGCAATAGTTGTTGGATTTTGGAATTTTTAGTGTTTTTAGAAAGCCAGTAGTTCTATGATTCTTTTGCCCCCATAATATTTCATCTCACTGCTTTTTGAGACTGCTAATTTAGTGCTGAAAGTTGGGTGGAATATCACTTGAAACTGCCATGTCCTTTTAACTGTTCAGCTTATTTGTTGCTTATATCCTGTGCTTATTTCACCATTCTTAGTTTCTTTTAGTTTCCAGTATTTAGTTAAACCTGTCTTTAGCTTTTGAGAACTTTTGGCTTATTTTTGCTTATTTTTAGCTTATTTCCTATTAGCTTATTTACTGTTTTAGCTTATTTCGACATAATCAGCTTTTGAAATTATTTTTCTTAAATTTCTTATTAAAAATTAAAATTCCTCAAAAATTTTCAGATTTTATTAATTAGTTTTACTATTTTTAAATCATTTAAATAGTTTTAATTCATAAAAAATTTTTAATTCATAAAAAATTATTAAAAAGTCAGTGATTAATGTGCTCAAATTCTCATGGTTTATCCCAAACCCATGGTATTTGGTCATTCCATTCGTAGTACCAGGTGTTTTTGAAATCATCATAAGTTTTGAATCCTGGTAGATCTCCAGTTAGCACATCATCGTCGACTTGAAGAAGGTAATTAAATTCTTTGAATTGTTTGCACAAAGGTGTCTCATAATTGAACAGATCAATGTCTATGCTGAATAATTCTTCAATGCCCTCATTGATTGTTGAATCATTAAGTGACGACCCATAGTCGCTCTCTACTTCTTCATCTTCTCCTCTCATCCAATATACCCATAACGCATCTTTAGTAGCTCGATCCATGCTCTTATGGTTATTGAACTTACTAGCCAACCAATCTGAAAAATCAACATTGTTAGGATCGTGGTCAACGTCAAAGCAAGCTTTTCCAATCATTTTCCTCCTTATCTCCATGAACTCGTTAAATTGTTCCCTAAAACTCCGTGTCAACCATGAGGTCACAATCCGTTTGATTTCATTCACAGGAGCAAATTTAGGATTACCGTATTTAAGTTCAAGCCATTCTTCGAGGGAGATGTCCATCAACCTTACCAACCTGCCATGAAATAGTAACTCCGACACAGCATAAATTCTTTCATCGTCTAGATAATTCTCATTTAATCCCCAGCACTGTTCAGAATAAGGCATGTAAGAGATTTGTATAGGTTGGGTATTGCCTCCACCACAGCCTTTATTGCTTGAGTTCATGTATTCAATTTGGAATTTCCCATCATTCTCTTCAATAGTAGTCCAAGTCAATCCTTTAGATTCAATGATGGGCCATAAGAGTAGCAATTCATCTTCAGTGTAGCTCATTAGTAAATCATAGGAGAATATCCCATCTTCAATATTGCATAAGCGTTTAAATTCCTTATAAGTAGCTTCAAGAGGGGTTTCCCAAGAAAATAAATCGGCATCAATCATGAGCACATTGAAGTTGACGTCATCAAAAATTTTCACATCGAATGAATCCGAAAGCAAGAGTTCCTTAGCAAGATATCCGTTCACTGACATGTCTTCCATAGTAAAACCTGTCATCATAGGTAAAATCGTCAGTAGTATTTGTTCGCTAGAAGAGAAATTAATGAATTTAGAAACGGATATAAGAATAACTGATATCTGCAGACGATGCGCCGTATCCAGAAAGATGGATACGCCGTATCTTATTATCGTTAAAATTTAATCAGACTTTATTCAGAAAATAGATACGCCGCTTATAAATTTAGAATGCGCCGTATCAGTTTTAATTATCAAAAATCGATATTTATTAAAATTAAATGCGTCGTATTAACAAAGGTTAATGCGTCGTATTTTCGTTACGTTTCAAAATACAAGATTTTTGATTCAGAAGATACGCCGTATCGATAAAAATCGATGCGTCGTATCTGTTTAATAATTCAAAAACTGTTTTTAATTAAAATAATAAATACGCCGTATCTGCTAAAGCAGATGCGTCGTATGGCGTTATCGCTTAGAGAATTTTTATTTATTAAAAACAGAATACGCCGTATCTTGGGGAAAGATGCGTCGTATCGAATTAATTAAACGCGTTGTATTTTATAAAAATTAAACGCAATACGCCGTATCTATGAAAATAGATGCGCCGTATCGTTTGAATAAGCTCAGTACAACGATAGCAGTATGCAGAAAAACAGAAAAATAAAAACAAAAATAAACACAAACGAAAAGCAACAAAAATAAAAGAAAACAAATAACACACAAAACAGAAAATATGCAAATAATACAATGAATGCAATTTATCTAATATACAACAGAGTTAGCGGTTAGATTAAAAAATTAAAAAGAAAAACCTAATTAAAATACTAATCAAATTAACAGATAATAACAATTCACTCCCCGGCAACGGCGCCAAAAACTTGATGTGTGCATGTGATTGCTCTAATTTTATATCCACGATATGTCGTTGTGGTTTTAGCAGTATTCAAGTTTTAAATTTATATTTAGCCGACTTATCAATAACACACACTTTAACGAGCAGTGTACCCGGTCAGTATGAATATAATGGTAAGTAGAGTGTCGATCACTAAGAGTGGAACGTATTATCTAGTTATCCTAATCAATATTTTAATATCTTAAGTTAGCTATACAACCTAATCTAACGCAAGGGGGTTTCAGCCTGAGTGACTGGCACGGTTTGGTTGTGATTAATTATAAACTAAACTAATAAGCACGAATCAGCGAGTAGCACACACGTACACAGATAAATACTTGAGACAATAAGAAGACCTGTCCTGATAGTTAAGTAGTTTGTCACTTGTTTTATTGCTAGTTTTATATGAAGTGTATAGTTCGATGCAACGCACCGAGATTAAGTCCTTTCTCGTTGGTTCTAATCTTATCGGCGAGTAAACCCTTAATGATTACTTATGACTATCCCATTTATCTTTCTTCCTACTTTTCTACAGACGATAGAATGCATAGGCGATCTAATAAATAGGCGAGGAAGGGGCATGGCGACCCAAGCAATGCTCAGCTAGACACAGAGGTTATCAATGCACTAATAAAAGTCACCAAAGACATCAACATATAAACTTTAATTAATGGGAAAGCAATTTTAAGGGGAGTTGAAGTGAATGATAACATAACACAAGCCCATCAATCCTGACCAATTAAAGTGTACTAATACAATAAAACAAAACTACTTAATGAATTGAATACATGCAGGACCTTCTTACAGCTCTCGTATCTTTGTTCAAGGTGTGTCTTGTGCTGCTACTTCGACTGAATTCGGCCTAGGGCTTCTGTCCTTCGTATATCGTACGTACCAAAAGTCTCGAAATTCGTCTGGCCTTGGGGTATTTATAGTTTCTGTCTGAGGTAAGATGCGGCGCATTGAATAAGTAGATGCGGCGCATTGACTTAACTTCACGTGGGGTCCAAGGTTATTATATTCCAGAATATTCGTACACCGCCAGAAGATGCGGCGTAACTCCATTCTTAGATGTGGCGCATGTCCTTGCTGTCTTGGATAATATCTTGTGAAATCTTGATAGTGATGCGCCGTATGTAATAAGTAAGATGCGGCGTATCTGGAGCAGAATGTCTTGATCTTGTACATTTCAGTAGACTCTTAACTTCTTGCTTGTTTTGCTCCATAATTAGTCCAAAATCGCCATGTTTCACATAATACTTGTTTTTACCTGAGAATTACAAAAGTAAACATTAACGTATCAATTCTCACAGATAATATAATAAAACAAGTCAAATAAATAGGATAAATGACGATAATAAAATGTACTTATTTGAGTTCATCATGTAACATTTGCAAGTCTTCCAATATAAAGCCTTAAGCCTTCTACTTTGTCCAAAATTGCAATTCAACATCAAATGCCTACAAAAAAAACCATGAAATGAATACGGAAAAACCGTCTGACAAGCTTGTTGTATTCCTAGATGTCTATCAGATATTATAGCCAAATCTGGAACTTCGCCGATGCATTCTTTCAAGTGGGTCAAAAACCATGTCCACGATCTCCCAGTCTCACCCTGAGATACACCGATCGCAAGAGGAACAATCTGATTATTTCCATCCATTCCAACGGCGAGCAAATTTGTACCTAGGTATGTACCTTGAAGATGAGTTGCATCAATTATTATTAGTGGTCGCAAATGGTCCAAGAAAGCCCGAATCTAGAACATTAACAAAGTGTTAGTTTTACAATAATAACATAAACTATATATTAAAATAGAAAAGTTAATTAGATAGTCATAAATTATTACCGCAACACCAAAGGCTATAAAAACCATCTCAAAACGGTCTTCAACATCTGTCTCAATATGTGTTACCCATCCGGGGTTTTTCAACTTTAAATTATAACAATAATACGGTAATTGTGAAAAAGAATTTTTCGGGCAACCGGACAACGTCTCCAATGCTATATTTCTTCCTCCCCATGCCTTTTTGTACGAAATGTCGATGTTATACTGAAGGTTGATGTCTTTTACTATGTCATATGGCTTATATATCCGACTAGGATCTCCCATCTTCGGTTTCAACAAATGACCCAACAATTTAGAGGTTGCATTTCGGTGATTGGGATAGAGTTGTGTTCTGTCACAAGTGTGAATGTCATTTACTTTTCCTATTACCCATTTCATACTATCTTCTGCCTTAGATGAAATTATCTTCCACTCGCAATCGTCATCCAAACAAACTACATCATACCTAAACCTATCTGTTTTTCTTGGTCTAAATTGAAAACCTTCTAAAAGAGCTTTTTCACCAATTTCGAACATGCATAATTCTTTACTATCAAATTCATCACCCGTTTTTATAAGTTTTTTGCAATTTTTCCCGGCCCCTACTTTTTGCGTTTTAATAGGTTGTGTTGGATGTTCGGGTGGATGAGGCATATAGTTAAATGTGTTACTTTTCCACGCATGATCAAAATGGTTGTTTGACAAAACAGGTTCTGTATTTTCGAAAAATTCATTTTTGGGTTGTTTGTCGAAAGGTTCGGTATTAAGATCGAATGCAAAAGTATTGGATGAAGAAGGATTTACCTTTAAGCCATTTTCAATCTTCTTAATATACACATTATGCAACACGCTAGATTTCCCTTTCAAAACTTGATGTACAAAAAACGCCATATCATCATCGTCAACTATTTGGACACAATTATTTCCAACATTGTAAGAGAGCTCAATATCATAGTCTTGCCCGATGTTGAACTTTTTTTTGATGACAGTAACAAGTTGTGCGTATGTAATATTTTTTAGAAGTGATACACCAAATGTTAAATCTCCACAAACCAAAAATACACTAAATTTACCACTCATGTTTTTTTGGCTAAACGAATTTTAGATACAGTAATTTAGAATTGTAAGACCACACAGTTGTGTATGTGAAACAATATAATACAAATATATAATTCGCACATTTGGCCAAATCGCACATTCGCATATCTGAAACTTAATTTTCATATCTACCTGGCAATTATTGTGGTACCTTTAATTAAATTTCATACCTACCAGGCATTTATTGTGGTACCTTTAATTAAATTTCATACCTACCAGGCATTTATTGTGGTACCTTTAATTAAATTTCATACTTACCACATATTTATTGTGGTACTTTTAATTAAATTACCTTTGACTTTTTTAGTGGTAAAAAATTATAGCTGGAGTCTTAATTATATAATTCGCACATTTGGCCAATTCGCACATCTAAAAATTATATACGTTATAAAACTTTACAACAACAAATTATGGGGACACGTTATAAAACACATCTTTTATAAACCACTATATTTGTATAAGAGACGTACTCATTGTACTTTATGCCTTGTAGAAACAATAATTATATAATTCGCACATTTGGCCAATTCGCACATTCGCACATCTAAAAATTATATACGTTCTAACTTTACAACAACCAATTATGGGGACACGTTATAAAACACATCTTTTATAACCACTATATTTGTATAAGAGACGTACTCATGGTACTTTATGCCTTGTAGAAACAATAATTATATAATTCGCACATTTGGCCAATTCGCACATTCGCACATCTAAAAATTATATATGTTATAAAACTTTACAACAACCAATTATGGGGACACGTTATAAAACACATCTTTTATAACCACTATATTTGTATAAGAGACGTACTCATGGTACTTTATGCCTTGTAGAAACAATAATTATATAATTTGCACATTTGGCCAATTCGCACATTCGCACATCTAAAAATTATATACGTTATCACTTTACAACAACCAATTATGGGGACACGTTATAAAACACATCTTTTATGACCACTATATTTGTATAAGAGACGTACTCATGGTACTTTATGTCTTGTAGAAACAATAATTATATAATTCGCACATTTGGCCAATTCGCACATTCGCACATCTAAAATTTATATACGTTCTCACTTTACAACAACCAATTATGGGGACACGTTATAAAACACATCTTTTATAACCACTATATTTGTATAAGAGACGTACTCATGGTACTTTATGCCTTGTAAAAACAATAATTATATAATTCGCACATTTGGCCAATTCGCACATCTAAAAATTATATACGTTATAAAACTTTACAACAACCAATTATGGGGACACGTTATAAAACACATCTTTTATAACCACTATATTTGTATAAGAGACGTACTCATGGTACTTTATGCCTTGTAGAAACAATAATTATATAATTCGCACATTTGGCCAATTCGCACATTCGCACATCTAAAAATTATATACGTTATAAAACTTTACAACAACTAATTATGGGGACACGCGACATATACCATAAGGTAATCAATCAATCGTAGTAAGGACATATCCCATCAATTTAAAAAAAAAATCATTTTCAACAGAAACTTAAATTTCATTAATAATTAAAACAGTGCATAGATTAAAAACATTGCATAAACATAGCTTAATACATAAACATAAACTTAAATTTCAGTAATCCGGGTCATCCCAAGTTTCCGAGTTGTCTGACCGGTAACCATCGTCGTACGCAGAGTAGTTCGCAAACTTGCTCTCTTCGTACTCTGCTTCCAATCTGCTAAGCTCCCGCTCCTTACTCTCGTCCCAGCCCGTCTCGCCTTCAGAACCTAGCCCAAACTGATCCAGATGAGGTTGATATTGTTGTTGCTCAACAAATCTTGGTGCATCAGATGAAGCCGATGCATCTTGCCCAAATTGTCGGTTCTGTTGTGATACAGAACCATCTTCCACATTTTCCTCAAAACTCCAGCGGATCTTGTTGTTGATTTGCTCCTGAATCTGTGAAACGCAACCCCACAACGTCTCACTAATGGCTCCGTCTTTGCGAGCTTCATCGTTCAAAAACTGGTCGAACACAGCTTTTCTTTCTTCAGAGATGTCTTTGCAGTCTGCGTATCGTTGTCTCAATCTTTGTTTCAGTGCCTTTGCATGCTCAAATTGCTTGATAACTTCGATCAGAGCCTGTTGTCGAGCCTCATCGTCTTTTTCGGCTTGTTTTTTTATATACTTTTGCATTTGTTCGAAGGTATGGGGGAGACGACAAGCCATTTTGAATAGAGAGAAGTGTGAGATTTGTGGATTGAAGTGTGTTTGTGTTGTGTGTTTATGTAATGTATTTATAAGTGAGTTTATGCCATGTAGAAACAATCGCACATTTGGCCAATTCGCGCATTCGCACATCTGTAATTAAATACATTTTCACTTTACAACAATCACGCATTTATTGACATTGTACTTTTAATTAAATTTCAAACCTACCACATATTTATGGTGGTACTTTTAATTAAATTTCACTTAACTCTTTTTTTATGCCATGTACAAACGATTAGTATATAACGATTTCGTTATTTGTGTTTTGCCGATTTGAGGATGATCGGTTAGGTTATATATAAGTAAAACTTTGGTGGGATAGAAACAATAATTGGTGCCTGGAGAAACAATAATTGGCGGGATAGAAACAATAATTGGCGCCATGTAGAAACAATAATTGGCGCCATGTAGAAACAATAATTGGCGGGATAGAAACAATAATTTGGCCAATTCGCACATTCGCACATCTAAAAGTTAAATACATTTTCACTTTACAACAACAACATATGGAGACACGTTATAAATACATTCTCCACTATATTTGGAGACACGTTATAAAACACTTTATGCCATGTAGAAACAAGAACTATATAATTTGCACATTCGCACATATGAAATTAAATACATTTTCACTTTACAACAACCACACATTTATTGACATGGTACTTTTGATTAAATTAAAACCTACCACATATTTATGGTGGTACTTTTAATTATATTTCAAACCTACCACATATAATTCGCACATTTGGTCAAGTCGCACATTCGCACATTTGGACTTTTCAACAGATGGAGGTTGTACTTGATTAGGCTCTACTTGTGATGTTTACAAAAGATGTTTCAATAGATGGAGGTTGGCTACGCAACCTAAACTCCTACCAAAACCTATTCTGTTATGCAACCAAGGTGCGCAACAATAAATTTTTACAAAGGATGGAGGTTTCCAAAATGTTTACAACCATCCATCCAACCAAGATGCACAACCATCCACCAAAACCTATTCTGTTATGCAACCAAAGTGCACAACCAAAATGACATAGTGTTAATGTATATACCTACCTGCATATGCACCCAAGGTGCACAACCGAATGACATAGTTATCCTACTGACATATTGTTTACCAACTGACTAATTGTTAACCAACCTACACATATACAAGGTGACTAATTGTTTACCAAATGACTAATTGTTAGCCTACCTGCACATTCACCAAATGACTAATTGTTCACCAACTTTTTATCTTCAATGGAAATTACCTTTTTGTATTTCCAAAACAAAGAAGTCAACTGTTCACGGTAGGCAATAGCAAACTCCACTGGATCAGCCACCATCAAAGGAAGATTGTGTGTTAAACGGTACAGAAATATGCATACCCATACACCACAATCCCCGTAATAACCCCCTTGTTGAGGCACATCTTCCGCATATTCAAAAGTTATTGAATAACTGTTTCGATCAATGTTTTTGTTGGCCATTACGTCACTGTCTGCCAAATATGCTGGTATTACGCGTCCAAAGGTGGCCATCAAATTATCCCACCATGAACTGCCTTCGTGATCAGGACCCCCTAGGCTGTCGTATATTTTAACTACACCTGATCGAAGGTGCAGCACTCCAAGGGCCCAGTGAATATCAGGCTCGTTAATAGGGATATAAACCTGCAATATCAAATGTGTGTTAAAAAAAGTAAGTACTGGTTAAAGAAATAATGGCGGTTAAAGAAATACTGGCTATGCATATAGAACTTAACCAACTATCATATTATCCTCAAGCAACAACATAACCAATATTGGCAGCCTAAACAAATATTCGGGTATGATCCTAGAAACCGAATTAACATCTAGATAAATATGCTCCAATTCAGCCGGAATCTCACCACTAAAGTAATTCACCCCTAATTTAAGAACCCTAACACCACTAGAGTTAACACATAACCCAGAAATATCAAAACAGGAACTTTCCCTTTAAACAAATTTCGCGATAAATTAAGTGTCTTAAGCTGATCTAAACTACTTAATGATTCAACTAAAGTACCTACTAATCTGTTTTTTTGCACAGTACGTTATAAATAAACTCCGCTTTTGATTTTCAAAGAAGTGTTATACGAGACAAATGATATTCTGCATATCGGACACTATTCTGTTATAAAAAAAGGGTGTGGTTTATCATACAAAAACAGACTACAACTTTATCGCAGTGAACAAGGTTCGTACCACGACACACTTTGGTACTTTGAGCCTCCACTCGAAATCCCATTCCCATGTCGACGAAATATGTGCAAAGGTTTGCGCCAAACTCATTGCAATGACAGTGACATAGGAATGAGTTTTCGAGGGGAAGCTCAAAGTACCAAGGTGTGCCGAAGAAAAAATTGTCGATTCTAGAAAAGCATGTGAGTATTGGGAATCGTGTTGAATGGGATAATGAAGGAGTGTGGCCTGTCATGAACAATACACACTATATCATTATCCCAATCAACACGCCTCAATTATCACAGCCCATCTATCAAACGATGTATGATAAACCACACTCCTTCTTTATCAAATAAAACAAGGTATCAAGGAGTTACGGACACTCGTGTTAAATGAGATAATGAAGGAGTGTGGCCTGTCATGAACAATACACACAGTATCATTATCGCATTCAACACGTCTCAATTATTAAGGCAGATATACCTAACATTGTAGATAGGTTCCATTGCTTAATATGAACACCGTCCTTAGTACCATTTGAGATGCTTGATTATGATCACCAGTTTTGGCTCGACAATCAGCTTCCATTCTCGAAAGAGGCAAAACTTGTGATCAAGATCAAACACACAAACTTGTCATCATTATTACAAGTTTGTGTGTTTGATCTTGATCACAAGGTTTGGCTCTTTCGAGAATGGAAGCTGATTGTCGAGCCAAAACTGGCGATCAGGATCAAGCATCTCAAATGGTACTAAGGAGGGTCTTCATATTCAACGTTAGGTATATCTGCCCAAATTATTGAGCTTGTTTTACTTAATGTATACCAAATATTAACCTTAATGTATACCAAATATCGTGTAAACTAGGCTTCATAAGTACACATAATATTAGTGGTACGTGAACTAGAACAGCTAGACAACATAATGAAAAATGGTAGAACTTAACATCTTACCTTTTCAACATTTTCGGCACACCAAGGCACACCAAAAAGACTACCATTTGCATAATACCACGGCAGACTATTATCTCGAAGAAGCTGTTGGATTAAAAATGGGCCGACCATTACCCAGTCCGCATCAGCAGGTCTAAAGTTCCACAGATACCAGACCCATGCATCGATGTGCTGCGATATCAAAGTATAAAAAAAAAATTACATTAGCAAAATTACATGTAGAAAGAATCACAACCCAAGTACCCAACATAAAACCATGAACTTTTTTTATAAGATGGGAGCTACTAGTTTTAAGGGTATACTAATTGATAACTAACACAACATAACATGTACACTCAGAATATATAAGCATTTAATCATTGCTTAATTATAATCATTTTTGAGTCAATAATGACTTTTTCTCTGCATGACATGTAGGGAAGATCACTACATATTTTACAACTTTTCTAAATATTAAATTAGCAAAATGACATGTAGAAATTAAACTTTTCTAAATATTAAATAAGTATTTAATTACGTACCGAATCATATAGCCAACCTTTTCTGTTGCCGTTCTTGGCCACTAAAGCAGCCCAAAAATTGCTTTGGAGGTCTCCATCAAACCATGGAAGATTAAATGTCATCTCCTTCCATGACCGCAAGAACATGTTTATGTCTGCATGATTATTCACTTGGGCGGCCGGGGAGCCTTCAGAACGATTCAATTGCTATGAAACATTTCGATGCGAAATAAATTGGTTACTAAGCTGAACTACTACAATCAGGTCGAATATATGTAAGCTAACCATGGAAACGTATATTTACCTCTTTCCACTCTTCAATTTTGACCTCAGATCCATCTTCATTAACCAATGACTTTATCGTGGATTTATAGATCCTAGATCTAGGACGAGACTTTTTGGTCCTTCTTGGTGAAGTAGATGGAGGAGCTATGTAAGGAGAAGACAAATGTTTGCTCTTCTTCCTCTCCCGTTCGAATGGCACCCTTACGGTTTTAACAGAAACATCATTAATCACTGAATCTTGTTCAGCATCAACATTTGTCACACCAGCATCCATCTGGTCAGTATCCTGAAACTGAGAAGTAACCAAAAGTAAGTAACCACTACATTTTTCCTAAAACTGAGATACAACAAAAATCTTTAGACGGAGCAATATGAAAATTGTGCATACCAAATTATCCGGAAGAGAGGAAAAATCTAACAAATCCATCAACTCATTTGCTGATTCCTGAAACAATAAATACAATAATTTGATGAAAAGACATGAACAATTCCACTCAATATCATTTACAGTAAACTAACTACATAAATTGGTAAAACTTACACACATACAAAAACTGCAGTATTTACCTTTGGAGTTGGCGACACAAGTATGTCTTTCTCCTTTGCTTCAGCTTCAACAGGAGGATCCTCTTCCATCGGTTCCTTAACGGATGACTTTAAAAAAGGAAAAAAAATAGTAAATACATAAATAAACAAATCATATATGTTAACGACTATTTATAAAAACACACACCTTTGATTCTTCAACAACATCAAGATTATCCTTAACATCAACATTCACATCAACATCAACATTATCAACATTTGGTTGCTCAACATCAACATCAGCAACCTCAACATCAACATCAACACCAGCATCAACATCAGCAACCTCAACATCAACATCAACATCTTGAACATTTGGCTCCTTTCCAGATGACTTTGTTAATACAAATATCGACCCAAAAACGTTATTTATATTTTACGATCTTTGCTTAATTTTGTTAATGACAAATACAAAGTTTATCTTTAAGCAAAACATAAATATAAGATTAAGTCTTTTACATTTATAGAATAAGTCTTTTAAAACACATCTACACATTACAAGATCACTAGAAATAACATTTTATACATTTACATCTTTATTTCTTAAATTAGAAACTTTATTTTTAAAATATTAGGATGACATCATGGCATGCATCATGAACATAATCTTAGAAAGATTTTGAGATATTTTGTTTAGATCTTCAAGCCAAAGAGTTGACATTTGAAGATATGGAAAGATATGGCAAGATTTGGAAAGATTTGAAGATCTCTTAGCTGTCCTGCACTGGCGGATCCAAACCCATACAAGGGCGGATCCAATTTTTGGGATCCGCCGGATCCGCCAACTGTTGACTCAGTTTGCCTATAAATAGCAAGCTGATCATTTGGGCATTTTCATCACTCATATAGCTTAAATACATACTCATTCATTTACATATCACTAACCCATATCATTCTTTCATTTCATTGATCTTTCCTTTTGTAGCAAAGAGATCAAAGCATATAAGGATCAACCTATTGTTGTTATCCTTTTAGTATAGACTCTGTGTGATTTTGTATTAGTTCACACATCATTGTTTGTATCATTTATTCAGTAGAGTTTGGTTAGTGTTTTAGTCCTTAAAACACAAAGAGTGTCGGGAGTGGTTGTACCCTTGTGAAAGAACCAACGGGAGTGGTTGTACCCTTGTAAAGAACCCGGTGTTTAGCTTAGTACCGGATAAAGAGTAAGCAATGTGTAAAGGTTTTCTCCGCCTAGAAGGGAGCTTGTTTCTTAGTGAAGAAAAACTCTCGAGTTAGAGGCTCGAGGAGTGGAGTAGGGCAAGGAAGAGAGTCCTTGTAGCCGAACCACTATAAATATCCGTGTTGTGTGGTTTGATCATTCCTTTCCTTACTTACTTATATTATATTGTTTCTTTGTGCATACTTACTTTGAAATCACGTTAAGTCACAAAGCGAATTAATTTTAAAAACGGTAAAACTATACAACCCCCCTTCTAGTTTTCCACAATTGGTATCAGAGCAGTGTTACTCAAGATTTTCAAAATATATTGTATTTTAAAAACTTGAAACGATCAATGGATTTTGAAAACTTTAAAGAAGGGCAATCTTTGCAAAGACCACCACTATTTGAACCAAATTGTTTCATATATTGGAAAAATCGCTTTGAGACGTATGTGAAGTCAAAGGACATAGATCTGTGGTATATAATTGTAGAGGGTGATTACAAGCCCATAAGTAATGATATTTCATGTGGTCGGGATGTAGGTACTTCTCTTACTCGTCACAGTGATGAGCAAAAGAGATTGATTGCCAAAAATAATGAAGCCAAAATGATGCTTTACAATGGCTTACCTAAGAAAGAATATGAAAGAGTTTTTATGTGTAAAACGGCTAAAGATATTTGGCAATCACTAATTATCACTCATCAAGGGAACTCACAAGTCAAAGATAACAAAATTGATCTTCTTGTTCAACAATATGAATAATTTGTTATCTCTGAAGATGAGACCATTGATAGTGCGTTTGCTAGGTTTAATACTATTATTACATCTCTTAAAGCACTTGACGAATCTTTTTCTAGTAAGAATTTTGTCAGGAAATTTCTAAGAGCACTCCACCCGAAGTGGAGAGCAAAGGTGACAGCTATTGAAGAATCTAAGGATCTTTCAAGTATGACACTGGACGAGCTTATAGGAAATCTCAAAGTTCACGAGATGGTGATGGAAAAAGACTCAGAAATAGTTAAAGGCAAAAAGGAGAAGATGAAGTCCATTGCCTTGAAAGCTAAGGCAGAGTCAAGTGATGATGAAGAGTCTTGTTCCAATAGCGAAGACGAAGAGTATGCCATGGCAGTAAGAGATTTCAAGAAATTCTTTAGGAGACGAGGAAAGTTCGTTAGACCACCTCGTGAAGAAAAGAAATCCTTCCGAAAAGACCGTGATGATAGGAAAGGAAAGGTAGACAGGAAGTGTTATAGGTGTGGTGATTCTAATCACTTAATATGAGAATGTCCAAAGCCTCCAAAGAACAAGTCTCAAAGAGCCTTTGTCAGTGGAGCTTGGAGTGATAGTGAAGGAGATGACGACGAGCCTAAGAATGACGAAGTTGCTCTCATGGCTCATGACACAGAAGAGGTACATTCTGACTCGTCATACTCTTCTATAGATGATGAAACCTTAGAAGTAAAATATAACAAACTGTGTGATATCACTTTAAAAATCATAAACAAAAATAAGTTCTTAAAAACCAAAACAACACTTTTAGAAAACAAAGTTTATTGGCTTAAAGAAAAGGAGATACGAATGGAAAAAGGTAAAAATAGTAAAGAAACTTGTGTCTCGTGTCAAGAACTTAAACTAGAATTAGAAACTCTTAAAACCACACAGGAAGATCTCATTAAACAAAATTCTAAATTTAAAAAGTTCGACAAAAACATAAGTTGTATAGATGAGATAATGAAGATGGAAAAATTACCTCATGATAAAACCGGACTAGGTTTTATGAAACTAGGAAGCTTAAGCGAGTTTAAGAATCAAACAGTGAAAGAAAAAGAAACTGTTCCAACTGAGTCAGACACCCACGGATCCGACGGATCCAAAATTTTGGATCCGCCAGTTGTACCCAAGGGATCCGCAGGTACTGTTGATGAACAGGAGGTTCTTAAAACGAATCGTACTGAATTTGTTAAGGTCACTAGAAAACCTAGCACTAGTACAACTGTTAACAAACAAAAACCATCAGTCTCTATAGGAAAAGGCCAAGTTAGAAATGAGTATAAAGTTAAAACGGTTCAACAGACACCTAAAATCAGTTTTCCCAAACACCCCTTTCCAAAGAGTAACTTCAACTCGCAACATCATTACCAAAATAATTGGAACCAAAACATGTCTAGAAACTTTCAAGGTCCTAATTATATGCCATGGAACACTTGTCCACCATTTCCTTACATGAACCATGATAATGTTATGTTTAACCCAAATGGACCTATGAGATATTGGGGAGCGTTCCCAAACGCTTGAGTTTTTCTTGAACTTAGGTGTTCTTGAAAGTTGAGTTAGAACCAGATGAGTGGATTAAAGATAGTGGGTGTTCAAGACATATGACGGGAAACAAAAACCTTTTCTCTACCTACCAAGTGTACGACGGAGGTAATGTCACATTCGGTAGCAAGCTTAAAAGTAAAATCATCGGAAAAGGTACAATCTCTCATGACTCTCTCACTATTGATGATGTTGCTCATGTAGATAACTTAGGTTTTAACTTGCTTAGTATTAGTCAACTATGCCGTAAAAAGTATAACGTCCTTTTCAGTGAAAATGGAAGTAAAATACTTAGAGACGGTATAACCGTAGGAAAAGGTGTTTTAAAGAATAACGTATATGTTATGAAATTAGATAAAACACCTAAAGAAAAACTTTGTCTCACTTCTTTGGACGATAACTCAACTCTATGGCATCGACGCTTAGGTCACGCCAATATGAGGTTAATTCAATCCATATCATCTAAGGAACTCGTTAGGAACCTGCCCAAGTTGAAATATGACCAACACTTTTGTGATGCTTGCAAAATAGGAAAACAAGTTCATAATAGCCATAAGGCTAAAAACATGGTGTCTACATCTAGGTGTCTAGAATTGTTATATATGGATTTGTTTGGACCATCCGCTATACAAAGTTACGGGGGAAACTTCTACATTTTGGTAATAGTAGATGATTACTCTAGATATACATGGACTAAGTTTTTGAAAGCTAAAAACGAAGCGTTTGATAAATTTGAAATCTTAAGTAAGAAAATTCAAAATCAAATAGGAAGTAACATAGTGTCAATAAGAACTGACCATGGTCGTGAATTTGACAACGAAATCCAATTCGGAGCTTTTTGTGATACTAATGGCATAACACATAATTTCTCAGCTCCTCAAACTCCTCAATCTAATGGTGTAGTAGAACGCAAAAATAGAACAATTCAAGAAATGAGTAGAACCATGTTAAATGAACAAAACATACCTCAAAAGTTTTGGTGTCACGCTGTAGATACATCCACATATATCCTAAATCGAGTTCTAATTAGACCATTCTTGAAAAAGACTCCATATGAGTTATACAGAGGCAAAAAGCCTAATTTAGGATATTTTAGAGTGTTTGGAAGCAAGTGCTTCATTTTAAACACAAAGGATTATCTCACCAAATTCGACCCAAAGTCGTATGAAGGTGTATTTCTAGGATATTCACAAACTAGTAAAGCATATATAGTTTTGAACAAAGAAACCTCAAGAGTTGAGGAATCATTGAACGTAACATTCGATGAAAGTCCACCTCCCTCTATGACATCACCTTTGGTAGATGATGACTTAGTTGAAAGTTAAATGGTTAAAAACCAAGAAAACATTGAAAGTGACAAAGAAGATGAACCGGTAAAAAGAGAAATAGTTAATATCAAAGAAACCAAAAGTCATCCATTAGAAAACGTCATAGGAAAAATCAATGAAAGAACATTAAGGTCTAAAGCCCAAAATGAAAGTAATTTCTTTTGTTTTGTTTCAATAATTGAACTTAAAAATGTTAATGAAGCCATAAAAGATGAATCTTGGGTCATTGTGATGCAAGAGGAATTAAATCAATTTGTTAGAAATGACGTTTGGACACTAGTCCCACAACCTAAAAATCAAACCATAATAGGTACAAAATGGGTTTTTAGAAACAAAATGGATGAAAATGGCATAGTATCTGGAAACAAAGCTAGGCTAGTAGCACAAGGCTAGAATCAACAAGAAGGTATAGATTACGATGAAACATTTGCACCCGTCGCTAGACTAGAGTCAATTAGGATACTACTTGCATATGCATGTGCACATGACTTTAAACTATTTCAAATGGATGTCAAAAGTGCATTTCTTAATGGTTTTATTAATGAGGAAGTGTACGTTGCATAACCTCTCGGCTTTGCCGATTTTGAAAAACCTAATCATGTCTACAAACTTAAGAAAGCATTATACGGACTTAAGCAAGCACCAAAAGCTTGGTATGATCGACTTAAGACTTTCCTAGTTGACCACAAGTATACAATGGGCCTAGTAGACAATACTCTTTTCACCAAGAAAAAGGGATCACATATTATCATAGTCCAGATATATGTGGATGACATTATATTCCGTTCAACTTGTCAAGAGTTATGCGGTGAATTTTCAAAAATCATGCATGATGAGTTTGAAATGAGTATGATGGGGGAACTAAACTTTTTCTTAGGTCTCCAAATTAAACAATTAGAAGATGAGATATTCTTCAACCAATCTAAGTATATCAAGGATATGCTTAAGAAATTTGGTCTTGAAGATTCCAAACCCATGAAAACACCAATGTCTTCCGAAACCAAACTCACCAAAGATGATGAAAGTGAATCCGTAGATAGCACTAAATATAGAGGGATGATTGGTAGTTTACTCCATCTTACGGCTAGTAGATCGGATATTATGTTTAGTGTCTGTCTATGTGCACGCTTTCAAGAAGATCCCAAAATATCCCATCTTGAAGCCGTTAAACGGATATTTAGGTATATAAAAGGCACTACACATCTAGGATTATGGTATCCCAAAGGGACGGGAATGGAAACCATAGTGTATGCCGACTCAGACCATGCTGGTGATTATGTTGATAGGAAAAGTACAAGCGGTATTTGTAATTTTGTAGGACATTGTCTCACCTTATGGTTTGCTAAGAAACAAACAACCCTCGCCATATCAACAACTGAAGCCGAGTACGTGTCAGCAGGAAAAGCTTGCCAACAAGCACTGTGGATGAAACAAGCTCTCATCGACTATGGAATTGTACTCAACGACATTCCCATTCTTTGTGACAACAAAGGAGCTATCGATCTTAGCAAAAATCCAGTCCAACATGCTAGAACCAAACACATAGAAATACATCACCACTTCCTACGTGACAATGTTCAGAAGGGAAACATCTTAATTTAGAAAGTTTCCTTAGAGGACAACATTGCCGATATCCTCACAAAACCTCTCAAGAGAGAACCTTTCAACTATCTTAGACTTGGTTTAGGATTAATGGAACCTAGTGAGTAGATTAAACATTAACTCGAACCTTAGATTAACCAAACATGGCAATAACCAATCTTGTGTTCTGATCCTGCGGATCCAAATGACAACAAGGGCGGATCCCTTGTTTTGGATCCGCCTGATCGGTCACTTGGTGAGCCAGTTTTTATATATTAAATAAACTCCTGTACTATTCATCACACTTCCCAAAAACATATCACCTACTGGAATTCGACCGATAATTCACCAAACTCACAATTTAGGCTATCTTCTTCAACCAAATTGAGCTCTAAACATCACTGTAAGTATCCTTATCATGTTTGCATTCCTGATCTGCGTCTAGGATTTCTATTTCATGCACAAAATCAAAACTTAGGGTTTATGCATAATTCTTGTAAAATCATGAAACATATTTACTGAATTACATAACAAATCATGTTTTTCATAGTTAGGAATTGCATCTTGTAGTACATTATCATTATTTATCAAAAACCCCATGAGAAATTTTTGCTAAAATCTTCTCACGACTAGGAAAAACGGTTTTTGAATATTGTTCATACAAATACAAAAACGTTATGTTTTAAACATCACTTGCATAATGTCTCTTGAATGCCAAAGGAAATACATAACTAATATGTATTTTCGGGTACATTCAAATGAAGCTACATTGAAGTAGGAGCGTTTGGGTTATCTCTCGTTTTATCATAAAACTTGCATAAACAAATTTTCATGCATTAAAAAGAGTCGAGATAACCGTACCTCCACATTGTCCCCATGTAGGCACACACTAGACATTTATACGTATTTTCGATAATTTCAACTAAACTATATATTTTTCGTGTCTAGGATAACTATGCCTCCCGCAACTAATTATGATCACAAAAACACCATCAAATACCTTCCCAAACACCACAAAACCAAAGGTCTCACCGAAGCTCAAGTAAATATTTTTAAAGCACTAGAAAAATGATATGTCCATGAGGGTAGGGTTGTAGACCCCTCATTCTATGAAGGTACCATTCTCCGCGAGCAATTAGCCGCAATTCATTTCGATAGTCTTCTAGACATTGATGAGCCCATCATCCCTAGGTTCATTCTCGAGTTCTATAACATTCCCTTAGATCAATTTGGTGATGTCTTAGGAGTTCCAAATCAAGGAACATGTGTCTATTCGGATAAATGGTCATTGACAATCTTAGAATCAAACCTTGATCGAACGGCACCATATGCCACACCTTTGACCGCAAAAGAAACCATTCGGGAGCATCTCTTCTTACCTAGGAACAACCCAACTAGGTTGCATCGAGGTCGTCAAGTAAATAGAGATCCTTTTGCCATGGAACTCAATGAACTTAGGCCCGAATTTAGAAAGCTAGAAGAAGTGTTAAGGGCAAATGTCATAAGCACCGTTGGGAATCGAGATCATATCAACGCATGTCTTTGTTATATGATGTATTGTGTGTCAACCCATCAACCTTTCAACCTTGCATACTATATCGCCAAGCAAATGGCCAATATTCCGGTACAAGGTACCACCGCAATGCCCTACGGGATGCTCTTGACTCGTCTCTATAGAGCCTTTGAACCCATTCCTAGAAATCCTTTAGGTTTTGTTCCCAACTACGCTGAGATAGAACATACTTTCGTTCCTCTAAGTGATCATAGGGTAGCGGTAGCAAAAGGTAAACGTCCTCATCCTCCTACATCATCATCATCATCATCAATGAGTGAGGATGACGGCTTGCCAAATTCTAGGATCGCTCCACCGGAGTACTTGAGTCATCTTCCACCGATCCCGAATGAATCAGCAGAATTTCGGCAAACCAAAGGAATGGTGAAGAATTTGGGGCGTTGGATCATGAAACTTCATAAGGGTTACAAGAAATTAAGCAAGAAGTTAAGTTGAAAGGAGTGTTTGGTTTTAGAATTTATTAGATAATGATGTGTTGAACATGTATGTTTCTTATGACATTATGTTAGTACTTGACATGTGTGTAAACTAACTTGACATTGCAGGCCGATAACACATGTTGTTATCAATTTTCTGAGATTAAGCCACCGTTTGGCTTAACTCCTCTTATGGTAAGCTATGATGATCGAATTAATTTATGTGTATACGTGTATTAGAATCTATATATTTAGTGTATTTGTATCACATATTAGCTATTACATATGTTTTAGGAGATTTTTTGGGTTTTGACCGAGAAACGAAAAATTTGACATTCATTCTGTTCAGAATTCGCACTTTCATATGGCGGATTTGGCGGATCCCAAATTTTGGATCCGCCTAGTATCCTTTGGCTCCGCCATTCCTGAACCTGCGGATTCCACGGCTCCCAAATTTTGGATCCGTCTTTGTTGTCGATTGGATCCACAGGTGCCAACAGTAACATTTTTCAAAAATCCTGACTAATCCCGATACTTAGATTTTGGATTATAGTTTTTAGAATATTCTTTACTGATCATTAGACTCTTTAGAATGTTTTAGGAAACTCTTAGAACCTTAAGAAATCAATTTCCCACCAAAATTTGAATTTTCAAATTTTCCATGTGAGTTACCTTTCTAATACAAGCAAGGAACCCTTTTATGGGATCCGTCAAATCAGTGGGAACATCATATCAACAGATTTTCCACTCACTCTTTGCATTAACTGCAAATCTCCCACATTTCACTCAACTCCATTTGTATGGATTGACCTTGGGATGTCACAAGCTTGATTTTTTTGTTCCAAATCATTAGGAACCAATATTCCTCATTGGATTCACATCAAATCCGAACACTAACTTCAAAAATCTTACTGTCTATAAATTAGGAAGTTCAAGTTCATTCAAATCTCACTCATCATCTTCTATACATATCTCTCCTGTACTTCTTAGCTACATTATCAATCTTAACCATGACAAAATCAAGTAACTCATCCACTAGCAGACCCCCAAAGAGAACTGCTCGTATTAGTGTTAAGCCTTGTTGCTTCATAAACCTAACCAACTCATCATTAGACGAGTCTTCTCCTCTAAACATCTCTTCACCAATCGCAAATGAGAATTTTCTCAATCTTGCTACTCCAACACCATCTCACACCATTATCTCCACACCACCACCAACAATCACACCTGTTGCTACAACTCCTCCGCCTGCCCTAACCCAACCTAGCAAATCACCTTCACCACCACATTCACCTCAACTACAGCCCTTGGAACTTTTTAGAACTCCACCTACATCACCACATCCATATCTTGATGACTTGGAAGACCTTCCACCAAGGTCAACCAATCCTCCAACCATGACCTTTGAAGGTCAAGAATCCATGCTTTTTCATCCGCTTTATCAGGATATCCACGGTCCTTTATACCATGATGCACCACCACCTCAACCTCAAACACAACCTCTCTCACCCACATCCACACTAATTGCCATTGATGAGGCAATGTGGATAAATGAGCCACAAACCCAAGAAGAGATCAAAGAGGAACTCACCCGCCTCCATGCTCTCTCAAATATGGTGGATTCCCGTCTTGATGAAGTGATGGATCTCCAAACCATCTTGATGAACTCCATCCCAACTCCAACATCATCTCACCAACAACCACCACCACCATCAAACAACCAATCACCATCACCACTACCAAATAACCCACAACCACCACCACAAAACAATGAGCCTACCTTTCCTCCTGGTTTTCCAAGGCATGATTGCTCGCAGCGTGAGAGAACCGCTCACTTGGCCCAAAGGACCAACATTTTAGTCCATGAGCTCCAAAATAAAATGAGGTTCATCTTGAACCACATTCTTGAGCATCTCAATGCAATCTCTCATCCTCCTCAATAGGAGCTCTTTAGTTTTCACTTATAGGAACTTTTAGAATGTTGTTTTAGAATTTTTTTTTAGGATTTATTTTCTTTGTTTAAATGTAACATCATTTTTTCCAAGTAATGAATGTTATGTTTTTATGCTTGTGGGGCAATGTTGCAAAAATCGGCCGTATCGGCCAATTAATCACCGATATATCGCTTATCGGCCTTCGACCTTGTAGAATTTTGCATATCGGTCAAAAAATCGGTCTGGGCAAAAAAAAGGCCAAAAATCGGCCGTATCGGCCAGAAATCGACCGTATCGGCCAGAAATTGGCCGTATCGGCCGATTAATCGGCTGTATCGGCCGTATCGGTCAGCTTTAAAAAAATAAAAATTTAGGCATTCTACTTAATTTGGGGATCGTTTATTTTATTTATAACACACAATGAACCTCATAATCAGAATTGGAGCCTTTTATTGAGGTTTGGAAACATAGTAGGCTTGAAATCAGTTACGATCTTTAGTTTGGTCTCCAGAAATACCCAAAACATGCAAAAAATGCCAATCCGATTAATCACCGATTAATCCCGCCTTGGCCGATTAATCGCTGCAAGGTGGTCGACCGCCACGCTACCGATTCACGATTTTTGCAACATTGCTTGTGGGTGATCAACATTTAGCATATTATCTTATTTTAGATTACTAACATCATAGTATGGTTGTTTTAACTTCACATAATGCTTTGATCAAATATACTTAGGTACTTAATTTTGATCAGACACTTCATTTTGACTTTTTAAAGTCAAATGGGTTGACCTTTCTTGTTTGGTTGACCATTACATATGCATTTTGCTTCTTGGTTGAAGTTTTTCATTACTAACTTTTCTTTTATAGCATTTCATACCCTTGAAATGTATACGTTGGTACCCTAGCAATGGGGAGTATACATCAAGGGGGAGCATATCATATTCTAACCATTTGTTTTGTAGGATCATACATCATATACTTGGCACTCCATTTAGGGGGAGTATAATCCAAGGGGGAGCTTTAAAGTTCTCAAAATCGCATTCCGCAACGCATATCTTCTTTTTGTTTCGACAAAAAGGGGGAGAAAATATTAAGTTTACATCACTGTGAAACATCACAGTACATACTTTTTGCTTAAAATAGATTTTAAAACTTGCATAAATTAATTTAATCTATATTTTTAAAAGAATTATATTTTATTTAGTCTTTTGCTTAAAAATACACCTTATGTTTTGTCATCAATAAAAAGGGGGAGATTGTTAATACAAATATCGCCCCAAAAACGTTATTTATATTTTACGATCTTTGTTTAATTTTGTTAATGACAAATACAAAGTTTATCTTTAAGCAAAACATAAATATAAGATTAAGTCTTTTACATTTATAGAATAAGTATTTTAAAACACATCTACACATTACAAGATCACTAGAAATAACATTTTATACATTTACATCTTTATTTCTTAAATTAGAAACTTTATTTTTAAAATATTAGGATGACATCATGGCATGCATCATGAACATAATCTTAGAAAGATTTTGAGATATTTTGTTTAGATCTTCAAGCCAAAGAGTTGACATTTGAAGATATGGAAAGATATGGCAAGATTTGGAAAGATTTGAAGATCTCTTAGTTGTCCTGCACAGGCGGATCCAAACCCATACAAGGGCGGATCCAATTTTTGGGATCCGCCAGATCCGCCAACTGTTGACTCAGTTTGCCTATAAATAGCAAGCTGATCATTTGGGCATTTTCATCACTCATATAGCTTAAATACATACTTATTCATTTACATATCACTAACCCATATCATTCTTTCATTTCATTGATCTTTCCCTTTGTAGCAAAGAGATCAAAGCATATAAGGATCAACCTACTGTTGTTATCCTTTTATTATAGACTTTGTGTGATTTTGTATTAGTTCACACATCATTGTTTGTATCATTTATTCAGTAGAGTTTGGTTAGTGTTTTAGTCCTTAAAACACAAAGAGTGTCGGGAGTGGTTGTACCCTTGTGAAAGAACCAACGGGAGTGGTTGTACCCTTGTGAAAGAACCAACGGGATTGGTTGTACCCTTGTAAAGAACCCGGTGTTTAGCTTATTACCGGATAAAGAGTAAGCGACGTGTCAAGGTTTTCTCCGCCTAGAAGGGAGCTTGTTTCTTAGTGAAGAAAAACTCTCGAGTTAGAGGCTCGAGGAGTAGAGTAGGGCAAGGAAGAGAGTCCTTGTACCCGAACCACTATAAATATCCGTGTTGTGTGGTTTGATCATTCCTTTCCTTACTTACTTATATTATATTGTTTTTTTTTTTGCATACTTACTTTGAAATCACGTTAAGTCACAAAGCGAATTAATTTTAAAAATGGTAAAACTATTCAACCCCCTTCTAGTTTTCCATAGACTTTAAAACAGGCTCTACCATAGTCTCCTTATCAGCAACATTTGGCTGCTCTACCATAGGCTCCTTAACACCAAACTTTGAATTCAAGGTAAACTAAACTTTCCAAATAGTTTATCATATCCATAAAGTAACCGTTAGTGGAAAATTAAAGCTCACAAAATTTTGCAAAAGAATTTACAAGATTGTGTGTACCGCCATGCACTAAGTCTTCGCAAGATCACAAGCTGTCAAAACAGTTGCCCGTGTAGTTCAAACCTGATCGGGAGCATAGACTACCTCTGCCGTGGCTTAATCACAAGCAGGATGAATAATCTGAGGCCCTATATCTAAGCCCAACTCTACAGGGTTAAGTAAACCGACCATCTATGGTTCAAGGATGCCCGGATCTACACGCTGATCCGTTTCCCCCCAAAGATTCCCATAGAATAGCCGATTACCACCGGAATGATACAACACTTGGATCGATTGCAAAGACAAAAGCAAAAGGTTTTCAACGTTCGCACTTGAAAATTGTTTTGTAAAATTGTGTGAAGTTTTGTAGGATCGAGTACTTCGAGCTAGATTGAGCTTGGTTAAACAAGAACCTCTGTATGGTATACAAGTGTTTATGCGGAAACTAAACAGCAAGTATAATAAAGAAGAAAACTCTAAACGACAATGATCCTCTATGGATTAGACTATGAACTAAGAAAGATGTTATTGAATATTGAAATCGTTGAAAAAGTGTATTAATCATATGGACGGGATGTTTCTTTTATATCAATAAGAAACCCTAACCCTAACCCGTCTTACAAGAAAACGTGTGAAGAGATAAACAACAATCTCTTCTAAAAATAAATCTAACAAACTTTCTAAACCTACGGATAACAAACAATAACTATCCGCAGCAATCAACCCTTTCGGCAGAAACAAAACAATACTATCGGCAGGAACCAACCGCAGCAGCAATGCAACACTATCGGCAGGAACTAGCTTCACTATCGGCAGCAATGAGAAACTCCTTATTTCTCATATCCCAACAATCCTCCCATCACTGAGAAACTCTTATTTCCCAGAGATCCTAACAATCCTCCCCTAATCTTGAGGTTGACTAGGTTAACCTGCAAGATTCCAATGTGATAGAGCTGTAACTTCTCAGGCTTGAGGACTGCGACTTAGCAGCAGCAATAAGTAATAACCAGCAGCAACATCCATAACTTGCAAGATTCCAACCTCTATAGCATCCAGCAGCAACTTCAATAGTTCAGTAGGAATATGAAATCTTCTTCAAAACATGTATACTGGTCACCATGACATTCACTTGAACTTGGCTGCTACTATGACAATATGTACATCAAATCACTTAAGTTTCATACTATTCTCATCACATCCAGGTGTGTTAACTCTTGTGAGAGGTGAATCATTGAAAATTAATGGATTTGATGTCTCTTTACCAATAGCCATCACTACTGGAGTAGCCAATGTTTAGGTTTGTTAGACCATGGTACACTGATAACCATCTGATTTATTAGCAAATCAGCAACTATAAACGGATTTGAGTTGTCTTTACCTGTAGCCGTTTGCTCAGGACTAGTCAATTCTTTGGTTGCAACTGAACCTTGGTGAATTGAATACCAAATATGGATACCAATTGTCTTTACCACAAACCATACTTTTGTGGACTAGCCAATCCTTTGGATCCCATAAAGGGTTACATCCATGGTGAATTGAGAACCATTTTCAACTCTCAGGAATAAACCATGGGTGAGTTGAAGTACCCTATAGCTTTGAGCAAGCTATTACAGCTATCAACGGATTTGATTATCACACCAGAGCCGTACCCTCATGGTGAGTCAACTCTTTCTTGTCTGCAAGACATGGTGAGTTGAGTACCATTTATCGTGAAGGTGTAAACACCAACACTGTACCTGCAAGGTGTTGCTCAAAACCAACTTATTAGCACACAAAATATACACAATAATTTTTTTTTTTTTTTTTTTTAACTAAGAAAAAGAAATCAGAAACACACCAAAAGAAAAGAAAGAAAATAAGAAAAGAAACCAAAAGAAAGAAAGATAGAAAAATATACAACAACAACAAGAAGCATCCTCCCTTTAAGCTTCATCCTCCCCTTAATCTGCAATCCTCCCCTTAAGCTGATGATCCTTTAGCTGCTAGTTGATCTTTGATGAATTTAACCAATTGTTCAGCTGTAGTTAAATCATTGCCAATTGTATGCTTGGGAACTCTAACCTTCTGTGTCAGCATTCTTTTCAAAAGTCCCTCAGATAATGGATAAATGACATCCACAAACATAGTCAGGAACTTGCCAGAGATGAGCTCTACAACATGAACATTGGAAGATGGATATAACCTCCAAGAAAAGACTCTCCAGGTAGATTGATTTCCCCACACCAATTTAGCCTTGTCTCCATCCAATGTATTCATCAAGACCTGTAAATCTCCCCAAAGCAATAGGCCAATCCCAGTAGGAGTATGAGATTGATAATGATTATCCACTATCTTATAAAGATGCTCCAAATCTTTTCTTTCAACCTTATTCAAGATCTCCCTCAGAAATGTAAAGAATTTGACTGTCCCATCAAGAGAAAACCAAACATTGACTTCACCTTCAGAAGTAGATCTAATCTCCCAATGAGCAATATGACCCCAAGAGTGAATGGAATCACCCTCTGAATCACTTTCAGAATCAACCCTAATCAAATCATGATCATCCACTTCAGAAATATCCACAGAAGAAGAGTAGTGAGAATGACTCTTCTGCCTTGTCCTTAGACCATATTGAAGGATAGGAACAGAGGAAGATGGTTCAGCAGGAATTAAAACATTAGCAGCAGGAATATCATCAGAAACAAGACCTTCTTGTGGTACCTCAGATGTATCTACATTATGACTTGGTGAAATGAATGTGGCTGTCTGAGAACCTTCAGCAGGAACAAAGAAAGATGCATCAGATAATGTCTCTCCAGACTTCATTTTCTTTGCAACATCAGATTCTAAAAATGAAGGCTCTCTTTTCTTCCTTTGTAAAACATCTGTCAGAACTGAAGAATTTATCCTTGCATAGGTATCAAGGAACAACTTTTGGACTGCAGCATCAGTCCAACCTTTGAAGTCACTTAGCTTGTAGTTAGCTTCATTCTTCAGATACACCTTCATAAAATTGACATTATCTCTGTTTGTAGGCATCTTAAATCCTGACTTTTGTCTTGCACTGATCCTTTGCATCAAGTCATTCCAAGTGGATGCACAATGTTTCTTTAAGATGAATGCCTTGAGCAGATCTGACCTTTCATCCGAATCCAACTCTGACATTTGAAGAACCATAAACCCATGAGCTCTAATAATCATGTCAGTAGCCAATAAGTATTCAACTTGCTCACTGAACTCTTCTGAAGTAGGATCTTCTGAACTAGTGTTATTCATAATCCCAGCAATATTCCTCTCATCAACAGACAATTTCCTTGCAAGCTCCTCATCTTGAGCAACCTGAGCTAGTCTAGCTTGTTCAGCAGCAATGTCTTGTGCTTGGATCTGTCTAACTATCTCATCATCATTTTGAGTAACTTCAGAAGGAATGGTGTTACTTTCAGCAGCAATGAGTGGACTCTCAGCAGTATTATCAGGAACCTTAGACTCTGAAGAAATACTATCAACTTCAGCAGGAACACCAGAGACATCAGCAGCAATGGTCCTTGTTCCAGTGGAGACCTGAGCTTGAGTAGTGATAGTGTGCTCAGAAGTGGTAGGTACTTCAGTATTTGCACCATCAAGAGAAACAGCTGCTAGCACATTAAGCCCATCAAATATCATATCATCTTGATCTTCCTCAGACTTAGAAAGTATAACCCTTCTTTTCTTTTGCAAATGACTAGCCTCCAATGTGCTGATCCTTTCATTTAGTTCTTGAACAGTTCTACTAAAAGCTTCATTAGAATCCCTGAGCTCCTTTTCCAAATTCTCCACTTTCTCACTAAAAACCCTTTTTGTCTCTTTAAGTTCTGACTCCAATGCCTCAATTTTCTTCACAGATCTGTCAAGTAACTTGGACATAGAGGTGAGATCAACAGCATCCTCAGCTCCACCAGCAGGAATACCTGAGGTATTAGGAGCTTCATTGGATCTGGGTGGAGAAACATTAAATCCTTCCCCTGCATTGGTGTCATAACTAAACGGCTGCCTAGTAGGACTAGGAGATGATAGCCTTGAAGAAGAAGGTAAGTCCACAGAAGCTGTTGGCTGGACAACGGGTGTTTCAACTGTGATGGTCTGTTCATTGGGCTCATCAGGATCATTAGATTCAGGTGTAGGTGTCACTGGTCTAGGTGATGGTGGTAATGGGTCATCAGCAGCAACTGATGCAGATGCATCAGCAGTAACTGAAGCCCCTTCACCAGCAGCATTGGATGCATTTGCATCAGCTGAATTGGGTGATGGTGGAATACTGACAGGATCAGCAGGATCAGGGTTGTCAGCAGGATTGACATTTTGTAACATGGCAGGTAATAAAGGCAAATGTTGGCCTACAAAATTCATCTTCATTAGGGCAAACATTTTAGGAGTCAATCGATTAACTATCTTAGGGGATGTGTTAATGGTCTGTACACCTAAGATCATTTGTAGAAACCTAGGGTACATCAAAAATCTGTTTTTACCATTAGTGATATTCTCAGTCATTCCCTCAAAGATATATTTTGCCCAATTAAATATCCTACCCTGAGATAGACAAACAAGACCAGACGCAATAGGACTTGGACATTGATCCCAACCACCTGTCTTAACACTCATGCACTGTAGTAAAGTATGAATCAGAAATCTCCATTGAGGAGACAACTTATTTTTCAAGAAAGTACAACTACCAGTGACAGGATAACCTATAGCAGCCATACCATCAGTAATATCTTGCCTTGAAAGATCATATTCCCCATGCTCCGCAGGAAATTGAAGCTGAACACGAATCAACTCCTCCGTAATGACGACCTCATTCTCATCAATTGTGGCAACGATGTCGTCCTCCCTTCCCACAATGTGTCTGACCTTAGCTGTTTCCCAAAACTGCTTAACCAACGAATCATACACCTTCACTGGACAATAAGTGAGTGCAAAGCAAATAGTTGACCCACGAAGAAACGCTAGCACCTCATCATAACCAATACTTTTTGAAGACGATTCCAAGTATGCAACCTTGTTATGATCATCCTTGTAGCGAAGAGTTGACATTGGGTTGGATGAATGATCTAGGGTTCTTCTGAGAAAATTAGGGTTTGACAGGATTTTAGAAAATTGAGAGGAGAGAAGTGCAATTATAGGTTGGGTTTCTAAATATATCACTTTAAATTGCTGCAATTCTGCGCACGTAACTTTGACCAATCGACTTAAGGAGGTTTGACCAATCGGCAGCAACACTTGGTCAATCGGCAGCAATAAGAGGTTTGACCATTCGGCAGGAATGAGGTGGTTTGGCCAAAGTCAACCTGCCGAACTTAGTCATTAAGAATAACTCATCCGTATTAAATTTCAATACCAACCACCAATAAATTTTCACTAATCTCCATATCATTATATAATCCTCAAATCACATTACTTCATTATCACAAACCAAACCAAACCAAAAATCTTCAAAATCATGAGTTCATCTAAAAATCCAGTAATTGAAATCTCATCAGATTCTTCCTCCTCCAGTGACTCAGGATGGAAAAACTACTTTCCCAAAACAGCATCATCCTCTCACAACAGAGGTAAGGCCAAGGTTGAGGAGGATTCATCTGATCCTCTTCCATCTACCCCTTCTTCATTTGAGTACTTTAGCTCTGATGATGAAAATTCATCAGAGTTGAAGTCCTTGGTTTATTGTCAGGGTGAATGGGAGACTTTCCCTCCCAATTTTCCCATTACAGATGAGCTAAGGGAACAGATGAAGGCAACTGAGGCTCTGCTAACTGAAGAGATGGAAAGGACAACTGCAGCCTTCTATAAAGTACCGGTACCAAAAGACAAGGCTAATCTTCAAGAAGGCTCTAGCCGTGAAAAACCTAACCCTCGAAATCGAGACAATCGACAACGTGGAGGACAAGATCCAAGACAAAGAAAAAATCCCATCAGATCAACTCCTAAGCCAAGCCAGCCAGCTCCACAATCAAGTAACCCTACTCCACAACCAAGCCATCCAACTGCAAGGACACGCTCCAGAACACCTCAAAGGCAAACTACTTCAAGCACTTCAACTCCAGCCCCTGAACCAAGACAGCCACTTCCAGTGGTATTAGCCCTTCCAGTCCTCCATGTTTATGAAGAGATCTGTCGCCAGAGAGGAAGGAGGTTCATGCCTGATAATATGGGTAAGGGTAAAGGGAAGATGGAATAGGTGGTAGGGTTTAGATAGATTGATGTATGAAGGTTGGTATGATGTTTTGAATGATGTTGATAAGTAGCTTTTGAAACTTGTAACTGAATGTTCTTAAATTTCTCTTGATGAATGAAGATCACTGTCTTTAGTTTAAATTCCAAGCATTAAGATAAAGAAAACTGCAAAACAAAGTTAACTAACAAAAGACACTGAAAAACCTGCAAAACAAAATTAGAGAAACACAAGCATAATTATGAATGAAAAACAAGACAAAAATACAAGCATTAGCCTCCCCTTAGGCTAATGACACCCTTCTAACCAACAAACATAATTACAACAACATGATTAACCAAACAGGACTATTACCAAGGATACCATGGAGAATAAGCCATTCCCCCTCCAAAGATTTGATTAGAATAGGCATGCCTGAAATCCCTCTGAAAATATGAAGAGGTACCAGCAGGAATGGTTCCCTGAATATCAGCAGAAACAGAGGAACCAGCAGGAACAGGTCTATCAGCAGGAAAGAGAGCCCTATAAAAGTTCATTCCTGCTGCTTGTGGAACATATGGTGGTATTTGTTTAACATTTTTCCACAATGATCTAGTCTGTTGTTGCCCACCTTTCATCCTTTTCTCATGAAAATCACAATCTTTGATGAGATGATATTGACTACCACACACAAAACATGTCTTCTTCCTAACAGACTTGTTCTTACTACAACTTTTCTTAATGTAGACACCATTATCACTAGTGGAACTAGAGACACATTTGCTTTTAACAGAATTAATTGAGCTGTTATCTGAAAAGACTGATTTAGAAGCAGATTTATCATCAGTTGAACTTGAGGGCTTATGATATTTGGGTGTGGTTGATTTTTCACTTAAGTCACATGAAACAAAGTCTTTAGACTCTGCTTCTGAGGACTTGTCACTTGTAGAGCAAGAGACACAATCATTAGATTCAGGTAAATCTTTTAACTTTTGACCATAACCCATTTGTGACTCATTTGAGTCAATGTCAGAGTCTGAATGAACAGGGACAGGCTTAAAGACTCCTCTGATAGGTGGAGGAACAACATTCATTCCTCCTTCTTTCACATACTTAACAGGTATTTGGTAGTCTACAGGTTCAGGGTTAAATACACTATACTCATTAGGGTCATAAAATTGATTTGGCCCTATCAGGTTACCATAACCTAAACCTCTTTTAGTTTTTGTAGACATAGAACTATCGACTAACTTGTTTAGGTTTTTAGATGAATCTTTCCATTTATCAAACCTAGCCAAGGCATTATCTAGTTTAGTCTGCAAATCCTGTTTCTCTAACACCACCTTAGCTTTTTGAGACTATGTATATTTAAGTTCATTAGTGGTGTTTTTCAAGTCTCTCTCTAAAACCCTTATCTTTTCTTCATAAGCTAACTGATTATTTTGAAACCAAATTTTTTGTTTTTCTAATGTTTTGACTGCATTGTCATATGCTTGAACCTTAATAAAGTATTCATTATACTTAGATTTCATGTCATCGTATTCATTATTAAGAGTTGAGTATAATTCTTGACAAGCAGGATTACATCTTTGTACCAGAGATGGGAATCCCAACAGAGCATATTCTTCCATATTTTCTTTTGTTTCATAGGATTCATCTTTATCAGTCAGCATTTCCATAGACTTATTATGGAACAAACTCCTAATCTTCCTTGCACACATTTCAAATCTATCACCTGATAGCGACATTGTGAAAAGATTCAAGAGAGACACTTCAACAATGTTTCCTTCTTTATCAGAGATCCTCACCAGGCTCTGATACCACTTGTAGGATCGAGTACTTCGAGCTAGATTGAGCTTGGTTAAACAAGAACCTCTGTATGGTATACAAGTGTTTATGCGGAAACTAAACAGCAAGTATAATAAAGAAGAAAACTCTAAACGACAATGATCCTCTATGGATTAGACTATGAACTAAGAAAGATGTTATTGAATATTGAAATCGTTGAAAAAGTGTCTTAATCATATGGACGGGATGTTTCTTTTATATCAATAAGAAACCCTAACCCTAACCCGTCTTACAAGAAAACGTGTGAAGAGATAAACAACAATCTCTTCTAAAAATAAATCTAACAAACTTTCTAAACCTACGGATAACAAATAATAACTATCCGCAGCAATCAACCCTATCGGCAGAAACAAAACAATACTATCGGCAGGAACCAACCGCAGCAGCAATGCAACACTATCGGCAGGAACCAGCTTCACTATCGGCAGCAATGAGAAACTCCTTATTTCTCATATCCCAACAATCCTCCCATCACTGAGAAACTCTTATTTCCCAGAGATCCTAACAAGTTTGATTTCCCAAAACAGCCATCTAACTATGTAAAAGGTTTATTCAAATCACTAGCAATCAAACAACAGTTTAGGATACACTATTCAGTTTTTAATTACCAAAACCTAGCAAAAAGCACTACTGAATAAGCTAGAATAAGCTAAGCAATTTCAATAAGCTAAAAAAAAGAAAGGTAAATGTTTTAATTGATGCACAACCTAACCAGAAAAGACCCAAGGGCAACTGGTAAGGCTATGTGTGTGTGACGTGTGGTAAGGCTAGAGACCAGGGTTCGATCCCTGGTTTTTACACTTTTTATTTTTATTATATTTTTTGATTTTAAACTTTTAAAACCTGAAAAGAAGACAAATATAAGCAATTTTTAAAAAAGACATTAATTTTGAAAAGACTGTCTGTCGAAATCCTAATTCAAACACACCCTATCACCTACTTGCAGACTAAATTAAGCACTCCTAATAAGCACTAAATTGCAAAAAGCAACTAATAAGCTATTCTAGATAAGCAGTAATAGGCTTGAGAAGAAACTGATGTAGTCACTCTATGGTGGGGTGGGGCACTAACAGATCAGAAAACACTATTCTGGCTTAATATTAAGCACTGAAGAGATAAGCAAACACCTTATGAACAGGAAATAAGTCAAGCATGAACAGCAATAAGCAAGTGGGAGAAGATTCAGGCCAAGAAGAACTTAAGAACAGCTTAAAAATAAGCCTAGAAATAGGGTATTTTGGTCAAATGCACACTGAATGCTCAGTGTGCAGTTGGCTTAATAAGCTATTTTTTAGCTACTATTTAAGCTGCAATAAGCTAGATTAAAGTCTCAAATTAAGAAATAGGCACAGAACAAATAGTAACTAATAAGAACTCAGGAAATTAAGCATTGAATACCACAAATAAGCACAAATAAAAGCCTTAGAAACTGAGAATAGGACTGAAATGAACTGAACTACTTGTGCAGACTCACCACTGATTTTATCCAAAACCTAGCCAAATCCTAATGACATGAATTCAACTTTCAGAATACAACTCAACACACTAATTTGAACTTATGAATAGCAAAAACAAGAACTATCAAAGCTTATCTCTATTCTAAACAAGTATGAGCAGGTTTGACATCAATTTTGCAATATCCAACTTAAATCCATAAAACTCTTCAAATTATCTCAAATCAACCTATAAACAACTAATGTAAGTGTTATTTAGCTAGATCAAAGTTCCCATGAGTGCAAATGAACAGTAGCTACGAATTTTACCCATTTTCAATCCTATTCCAAACACCCCCTTATTTGACTGTTTTGGATTTTAAAACTTATAAAGGACTAAATAAGCTACAACTAGAGAACAGAGATGAATACTTGAATCAATAAGACTTAAAAAGCAAATATTAACTAAAATTAAGCACTTAATATAAGCTACACAGATTAAGCTTATTTTTTTTGGTTTTTATGAGATTTTGTTCAAAACAGAAAACAAGTAGTTTAGACTAATCAATAAGCTAAATATGAACTTATATAAGCTTATAGTGACAGAAAATAGAGCTTATGGAAACTATGTGACAGTTTATTCAAATCACTAGCAATCAAATAACAGTTTACGATACACTATTCAGGTTTTAATTAACAAAACATAACAATAAAAAACCTGACATGCACATACAAAAACCCTAACCCTAAAAAACCCTAGATATAAGAGATCATACGTAAAACAGTGTGAGGCTAACTATGTAACAATTTATTCAAATCACTAGCAACAAAATAACAGTTTACGATACAATATTCAGGTTTTAATTACCAAATCCTAACAATAAAAATCCTGACATGCACATACAAAAACCCTAACCCTAAAAAACCCTAGATATAAGAGATCATATGTAAGACAGTGTGACGCTTAAGAACGGAAAAAGGAAAACACACAACTTTGAATTCAAGGTAAACTAAACTTTCCAAATACTTTATCATATCCATAAACTAACCGTTAGTGGAAAATTAAAGCTCACAAAATTTTGCAAAAGAATTTACAAGATTGTGTGTACCGCCATGCACTAAGTCTTCGCAAGATCACAAGCTGTCAAAACAGTTGCCCGTGTAGTTCGAACCTGATCGGGAGTACAGACTACCTCCGCCATGGTTTAATCACAAGCAGGATGAATAATCTGAGGCCCGATATCTAAGCCCAACTCTACAGGGTTAAGTAAACCGACCATCTGTGGTTCAAGGATGCCCGGATCTACACGCTGATCCGTTTCCCCCCAAAGATTCCCATAGAATAGCCGATTACCACCGGAATGATACAACACTTGGATCGATTGCAAAGACAAAAGCAAAAGGTTTCCAACGCTCGCACTTGAAAATTGTTTTGTAAAATTGTGTGAAGTTTGATTTCCAAAAACAGCCATCTAACTATGTAACACTTTATTCAAATCACTGGCAATCAAATAACAGTTTACGATACCCTAACCCTAACCCTAAAAAAACATGACATGCATATACAAAAAACCTAACCCTAAAAGACCATAGATATAAGAGATCATATGTAAGACATTGTGAGGCTTAAGACTGGAAAAAGGAAAACATACAACTATTCACAAGCTAACAATTAAAAACCTGACATGATTAATTGGTTTGTGATTTCACAACAATTAGAATGCATACCTGTGAATCCTGAACAACATCCGTAAGATCACTGGAACCCGCAATAGCAGTCGGAACATTACCTGGTTGGACCAACCGCTCTAGAACAGCTAAACGACCTTCCATATCAACCATCTTCTTTAAAAGTTATTTCTTGGTTAGCCTCTTAGTCTCTTCATCCACATCCACATCACTTGATTCACCTTCATCAGAAAACCCGTCACCAACAACACTCGTATGCACCTCAGTACGGATACGTACCTCCGTGCGAACTTCTTTTTGACGAGTCTTTCGAGCAACCCTGGCCTTGATCTTATCCCTTTTAGCTGGTTTTAATGTACTTGAACTTGATCCACCAGCTATGTCGAAATATTTTAAGCTTGAGATGAACCAGGGTGATGCCTTCTCGGCATCTGTTGGAATCAAGGTTTATACGGGTGTTGTTACATAAAAAAGTTTCTCATAATTAGATTTGTTAAACCCGGTCACATTAGCCCAAGCAACCCCCCGTGGAATAGCCTGCTCATCTTTCTCCCACCATAGCCTGGACTGAGGAAATGTTTCAAGACCAAAAATCTGTAATGTAAACAAGTGTTCAGTTAGATGGAACAAAATGTTTCAAGATCAAAAATCTGTAATGTAAACAAGCATTCATATAAGGTTAGTAAGAAAGTATACTAACCTGCAACGCGAAAGCAAAACCTTATAAGTTATACACAGCCTGGTATGCAGCCCCCTTTCTGGCATACCCTTCCATATACTCCTCCCTTTTCCTAGTGACCAACATGTAAACCCATTCATGGAATTCCTACCACATATGCTCCCCCCCATGGAAAAGCATTCCATGCCTCCAAATCATCAGCTAGCACCACAATCTCATTCACAATCACATGTCGCAACTCTTGACCCATGAAAACAAAATCAGCCGCTAGTAGAAGGCACACACGCACAACATCCTCATCCGATATGTGCTCAAATTGTTCACTATCAAGCATGCATTTTAGGTTTCCCCCCTTCAAATACCTAAAACCGGGGAACAACCGCTTCATAAAGCTAGACTTCACAACATCCAAACTGTCTAACTCGATTTTGCCAAATCGAAAACCCGTTATAAGACAAAACTCTCTCCTCCCCAACTGTATGGTGTGTTGCCCAACATCAAAAGTAAACGGGGTATCATAACTTGGCTGCTCAAAATACCTTTGGTGAAAAAGAAGGAAGTTCAAAATATGGTTATCATGATCAAAACTTCTAATGTTTAGCCAGGGACCAAAAACACTACGCCTAAACAAATTGTAACAATGTTTCACCTTTCTGGCTAGACGATATCTTATCTTTGTCAGTAGGTTTAATTTAGTTCTAATGGTTACCCTCGCATTAACAACCTACAAAAAAATAATAAACAAGTCAATATTACGAAGTAAACCATAGTAAAGCTGCATACATTAGATCATTACTGCTTAGGCATAAATTACTGCATCAACATCATCAACTCCCTACATTGTATCCTTGATCCTTATATAACTACCTCAATCTCTATTCATAAAATAGATACACAATTACTGCATCAACATCATCAATTCCACCAGCTTTAATAACTCTAGATTATCCCCTTAGCGAGTTAACAACAATAATAAGCACATTAAAAAACATTCAACAATATATCTCAAGTCTTAACACATCATCAGTATCCACACGAGTCAATTTAAGTATGTCAACACATAACTTAAAGCTTCTTATACCGCCCATATCAACTTAACAACAAACACTAACACATATACAACAACATACAAGTGAAACTATCAACATATAGGATAACGCTTAACATTATAAAACGCTAACATCTATCTACACATATGAAACACGAGTCGAAAATATATATACTATTAAGTGTAAACCGACGTAAATGCTAAACACTCATTTACAAACAATCATTTTAAATAGCAGCGTTTAAACAATATCCAAGACCTAAACAGTCTAAACGCTAAAAACTAAAGCTAAACACCAGAATACGCTAATATCTATCTATTCATATATCCATATCCAAGACCTAAACAGTCATTTCCATACAAACCCTAACAATCAAACTCCAAAAATAATCAAACCCTAACATTAGTCTAAACCCTAAGTGGGTATCGACCCAAAACCGACTCCAATCAAGAATCAAAAGAAGAAAATAACTCAAAATAAGCTTAACCATAACGCTGGTATGATTTGGTTTTAACATCCTCTTCAACAAAATCAAAATATAACAAAATCAAACACTTTCTTCAACACAACTATAAAAAAATCAAAGAAATATAACTTACATGAATTCTAGACGCCATTTTGTATGTGTTTTACGCTGGTATGATCGGTACAATATTTCTTTCACAGATCCACTAAAACCTTGAGATTTTTATATGTTTTTGATCGGTGTTTCACAGATCGTTTGATTTTTATGTGTTTTTGATCGGTGATTTTTATGTGTTTTTTATCGGTGTCTTTGTAGAGGTATGATCGAAACAGTGTTTGTTAAAACACTAAGAATATAGAAGGTTGAAATGTAAAGTACAAATTATAATATTTTTAAAATACTAGTGGTCTTTACTAATAAAGATACAAGTACAAAAGTAAGATTTTCTAAAGATATTGGAAGATTTTATAGTCGTAGTTCGCACATTCGCACACCGTCGTTCGCACATTTGTTTAAAAAAGTCAAATGGGCACGTGGGGTTATTTGTGGGCTGAATTATTGGTTTGGTACCATTTTGTCTGGACATGTGTCAAAGTATTTGTGGATTCGCACATTCACACATGATCTTTTTGAGAAAAGACATTATTTTCCTACTATTTTTTGATTTTTTTTTTAAAGTACCATTTAGGGAATTAGCTCTTTATTCGTTGTTGTGTCTGTATATAGTGAAATATATATTGTCGTGTTGATGATGATTGTGATTAACTGTGCTAATTGCACTGATTTATTCTCTTTCACATCGGGTTTATCAACGAGTATCATTTGAAAGTGCTATTCATGTTGATTAGAGACAGGGTATGGCGACTAGCAAGCTCACCGTTTTCAAGCTGGCAGCTCGCCGTTGCTCGCCACCAGCGCGTCACCACACCAACACCACTCACCGTTTCATCTCTCACCGGGGAAGTGACGAAAAAATAAACAAAACACAATTCAAAATATTACCGTTTAAATCAAATGGTTACTATAAAAATGATTCAACCCTTATATATATATATATATATATATATATATATATACACTAGACTTCAAAGCCCGCCCAATGGGCGGGCATGACTTGTAATTATAGTTTTCATGGCCCGCCCAATGGGCGGGCATGACTTGTAAGCCCTCCCGGGCATATAAACCCGCCCACAGGGCGGGCATGACTTGTGATTATCGTTGAAAAAAGTAAATTTACCAAAAATAAAGATACAAACATACTCGAGAGTGATGCTTACAAGCTCATAGTTGAATAGATAACTGGTAGTTATTTGTATGAGCTGTTAAAAGATAAATTTACCAAAAATAAAGATACAAACATACTCGAGAGTGATGCTTGCAAGCTCATAGTTGAATAGATAACTGGTAGTTATTTGTATGAGCTGTTAAAAGATGGTTTTGTGGCCTGTTTGGGTCAACTTGTAACTGTAAATTTTAACGATACATGGCATTTAAAACAAAACTCTTTTAGTATCAAAATTTCATTTCGAAAGTTGTCTTCTTATCTCCCCCGTTCTGCAGTCGTGAATCAGCCAATCACGACGCATCCCGTTTTTTCCAGAAGCAGCTATCCACGTATCCACTTAAACCACATCACCCCTGAAGAAAAAAATTAAGTGTGACATAATATATCAATCAGCATGACAAACCTAAACAGTCTGACTGAAATCGAAAAACACTTGAATATAACCGTAAGAATCATAGACGGATCTACTAACACTTGCATCTTCGTCACAACCCAAACAGATTCTTTTTACTCATCTCAGGCGTTGAACCAATTAAAACAAAACTCTTTTAGTATCAAATTTCATTTCGAAAGTTGTCTTCTTGGTTACTGAAAGACCATCGTACACAGAGCCATCTGAATGACCAAAGGATAACCAAAATCGCCGATCATTAGAATTTTCACATCTACTGATGATATTAAGGCGAGTCCCATATCAAAACATCCCTACTTGAAATATCGCAACATAAGACCATGTTATAATGACTACATGATATGGTTGTGAAGTTATCGAGCATAGACGTACCTCAAGTATCCAGCCAACATACTTCACATTGTTGACATGCTGGTTGACATCAGTTTCTGTCCATTGGGGAAAGCTTTGAAAGCCCATGTAAATTCAGGGATGGGGATATATCGATAAGGTTGTTTGGTCTTGTAACAGTACTGTTCTTGGTCTTTCCTTGAAGTTACCTATTGAAGAAAGTCAGCCATCTCGGCATTTGAAATCGATGGACTTTAAAATTCAAGAACATCTTGACAAGGACCTTAATATCAGTTTCTACCTTGCCATCATTAGAATAGCCAACAGTGGTCACCATTTCATGAAGATCAAGAAAGTCCACAACATACCGAATTGGTGTTTCCTGATGGCCCATCATTCTTCCATTTGTTACCATGTCACCATTGTTATGGAGTTTACCTTGCAATGACGCTTTAGACAGCAATCCTCCAATGCTTATATCACTGGATATCAGCTCGTTGTTTGAAATCCTTACCAGTTCTGATGGTCCAGATAGAAGTCGCCCCCTGCTCAAATTGGTATTGCCATCCTCTTGTGGAGTAACTGGCCATTCATGGCTACGACTCATATTGACTTGGGTATCCTGGTAAAAATAAAATTGAAGATTAAAATCCTATCAAACCATATCCAGACCACAAACATTACAGCAAAGAAATTACAGTTAGCATGTAACTAAATCTCAAATTGCAAAAGCTGCCTGAAATTCTACTGTCCCAATTTTATAAACTGGTACCACCAATTTGTACATAGAGCAGCAGTTGATTAAGGCACTGTTCGTTCCTTCAAGTTATTTTGATCTTAAATCTGAAAACAGTTCTTAAGCAATATCTCAAGTCTGGATGCAGAGCAATACATACACAGACATGATTATGGTTGCAGAATGTTATTTTTGACATATGGACGTTGCACAGATCCGTGTTGTTAATGGTGGTAACTTGCATTTTAATAATCAAGTAGACAAAGTCATCTGATGAGCTTCCTTTTTCTTTCAGTAACAGATTAATCCATATATAATTGCTATTTGTATCTTCTTAGCTGCCATTTATAGGTATATAAATAATTCGGAAGAAATATTATTGTAACCTGAAGAAAAAAATCTAACATTTATTTGGATGGGCGTTTCAGATATAAACTCAATTGTCTATTATGTTTGGTTTTTTATGTTAAACATGTATATCTTGAATAAATATGTTCACAGATTGACCTATAGACCTTTATATTAAATAAGAATCCAAATAGTTTTACCCATACTGCTTCTGAAGGTTTATGAGCAATATATTGAAAACTTAAGATTCAGACCATAAACTGTATTAATAGGGATAATAATTTACCACATGTGTAGTCACAGTTGCTTTAGTTGTTGCATCTTTTATATAATCATATGTAAATTTTGCTTAGGATAAACAATATTGATCTAAATCTTTGATTAATATACTTTAGAAGGTTGTTTGCTTTAGAATGACTTTGAAAGACTTTCAACCCGTTTAAACCCACCCCCCTTTTAGCGAAAGAAACAATCATTTAACGCGTTTGAGATACATTACACAATCCAAAAACATTTACACATTAATCTTTTGAAGGATTAAGCATTCCAATACCTGTTACCAAGTACTGAAACCTGCTTACATCAAAACCTTTTGTTAAGAGATCAGCAAAGTTGTTATCAGTGTGTATTTTAACAACTTGTATTAATTTCTTTTCAGCACAGTCTCTTATAAAATGATGTCTAATTTCAATATGTTTAGTTTTTGAATGTTGAACTGGATTCTTAATGATACACATTGTACTGTTATTGTCTATATGTATAATTGTGTTTAAGAAATTGTACCCATAATCAAGCATCTGGCTTTGAATCCATAGCACTTGAGCACAAGAACTTGCAGCTGCTACATATTCTGCTTCAGTAGTAGATATAGCCACCATAGTCTGCTTCTTACACTACTAAGAGATTAATCTTCGACATAAGAATTGACAACCACCTGTTGTAGACTTTTTATCCATGCTAGCACCAGCATAATCAGAATCAGAGAATGCAACAAGATTAAATGCAGACTCTTTAGGATACCATAGCCCCAAGTTAGGCTGTCCTTTAAGGTATCTGAAGATCCTTTTTACTACTGTGAGATGAGACACCTTAGGATTGACTTGGAATCTTGCACAGGCACATACAGCAAACATGATATCAGGCCTAGATGATGTGAGATACATCAGGGACCCAATCATAGATCTATACATGTGCACATCCACATATTCACCACTGTGATCCTTTAATAACAAATGTGTCTCCTTGTCAATTGGTGTGCTAGCAACCTTGGCATCTGTGAATTGAAATTTCCTTAAAATATCACCAACATATTTATCCTGAGAGATAAATATACCATCTGACTTTTGCTGTACTTGAAGACCTAGAAAGAAGGTAAGCTCTCCCATAGAACTCATCTGAAATTGGTCTTTCATCAGCTTTTCAAACTCCTTACACATCTGTTTCTTTGTAGAACCAAAAATGATGTTATCTACATAGACTTGTACTAGTAGAATATCACCCTTGTCCTTCTTAATAAAAAGAGTTTGATCAATTTTCCCTCTATGAAATCCATTCTTCAGAAGATATTTAGCCAGAGTTTCATACCAAGCTCTTGGAGCCTGATGCAATCCATATAGAGCTTTCACCACTTTATAAACATTGTCAGGATGCTCTGGGTCGACAAAACCTGGAGGTTGTGAAACATAAACCTCTTCATCAATAGTGCCATACAGAAATGCACTTTTTACATCCATTTGATAGACCATAAACCCCATATATGAAGCATAAGCAAGAAATAGTCTTATTGCTTCAATCCTGGCAACTGGAGCAAAAACTTCCTCATAATCTATACCCTCCTCCTGAGTATAGCCTTGAGCAACTAATCTTGCTTTGTTCTTTATAACAATGCCCCTCTCATCCTTCTTGTTCCTGAATACCCACTTTGTACCAATCACTCTCATTCCTTTTGGTAGATCAACCAGAACCCAAACATTTTGAATCTTGAATTGAAGTAGCTCTTCTTGCATAGCTTCAACCCAACTTGATGATTCTAAAGCCTTTAACACATTCTTGGGTTCAATCTGAGATAGAAAACATACAAACATACACTCATTCTCATCTTCATGATGTTTCTCTTCATAAATCACACTGAGAAATCCATGATGATCTGGGTCTTGTATTTGCCTTCTGGTCTTGACTCCAGATTGTACATCTCCTATGATATTGGTAAGTGGATGATTCCTATGCACAATAGTATTGGGAGTAGAAGGAACTGCATAGCTAGTAGGCATGTTTTGCAGACCATCTCCAAAGAAATCAAAACCATCAGCTTGAGAAGCAGTATCAACTGGTGAATCAAGATGAGGTTGACTTGGTCCAGCAGTCTCAATATTTTGCTCAGCAGTTGGAACTTGAGGTTGAGCAGTACTAACTCCATTGGAACTGCTCGTTGGAATTTCAGCTTCTTTACCATTCTGATCACTTGTTTCAGCAGCATCCTTCTCTTTGTCTACACCACTTGATGAAGGAATATCATCTTTCTTTGTAGAAGACTCATTCACAGGACTTTCTTCCATGACAGGTATGAAAATGCAATCATCATCTTCCTCTTCTGAACCTGCATCATTGTTAGTATTTGTACCTGTAATAGGCACATAATTCATGGAATTTGAAAGACTGTCAATATCAAAGATCCAATCTGGACCTACACCTGCAACATTTGGTTTATTCTCCAAAAATTCTATGTGCAGATTTTATTCTACTTGCTTGGTGCTTGTATTATACACCCTAAAGGCCTTACTGTGCAGAGAATAACCAACAAAGAAACCTTCCTTAGATTTCCCATCAAACTTTCCTAGTTGGTCTTTGGTATTAAGGATAGTAACATGACAACCAAAAGGTCTCATGAAGATTAAAGCGGGGGTTCTACCTCTAAGTAACTCATAAGGAGTCTTATTGTGAGGTTGTACAACTAAAACCCTATTCAACACATAACAAGCAGTGCTAACTGCTTCAGCCCAAAATGAAACTGGTAGCTTAGAGTCAGCTAACATTGTCCTAGCAGCCTCTATAAGAGTCCTATTCTTCCACTCAGCTACACCATTTTTCTGTGGGGTTCTAGCTACACTAAATTCCCTCTTAATACCTTTTTCTCTGCAAAAGTCATCCATCACTCTATTCTTAAATTCAGTCCCATTGTCACATCTGATTACTTTAACCCTCTATCAACTAGGTTTTCTACTTCAACAATAAGGGTCTTAAGTATTTCACTTGTCTCATCCTTAGTTTTCATAAAGAATACCCAAGAAAACCTACTATAATCATCAGTGACAACAAGGCAGTATCTCTTAAAATTCAAGCTATTCACAGAGGTAGGACCAAACAAGTCCATATGCAACATATACAAAGCTTGAGAAATAGAGTTCTGGGTCTTTGGCTTACATGAGGCTCTGTGTTGCTTACCCTTAAGGCAAGAAACACAAGTTTGGTCATTTAGAAAATTTTTGTTTGGCAAACCTCTTACCAATCCATGTTTAGCAATATTGTTAATGGTTTTAAAATTAACATAACCAAGCCTCCTGTGCCATAACATTGATTCTTCCAATGTGGCTTTTGCAACAAGACAAGTAAGTCCAACCTTAGGAACTAGTTTATTCATCTCAACATTGTATGTATTATCCTTTCTAGGGATTTTAAGCAATACTTGACTTTCATCAGGTAGCTTGAAATCAGGGGAAAAAATAGGACAATCAGTATCAGTAAATAAAACTTTGTTCTGTTTATCACAAATTTGTGATACACTGAAAAAATTGTACTTAAGTTCTGGTACATAATACACATTCTCAAAATCAAGGTTACCAGTTTTAATTACCCCTTTACCAGTAATTCTTCCTCCAACACCACCACCAAAGACAACTGGTCCTGCATCCAGAGCAGTAAAGTCTGAAAGATATGACTTGTTGCCTGTCATGTGCCTTGAACATCCACTGTCTGAAAATCCTCTATCTTCTTTGTCATTTGTGGGATGTTCCTGCACACAAAATAAAGGTGTTAGTTTCTTTTGGGGATCCAAACCATCACTGGTTTGGATCTGCCTTGTGCATCAAGATGAGAAAACTTGTTTGAGGTCTTTGATGCACCATTGGGTTTGGTAAAATGTTTATCCCAATGTGCTGAGGCCTTGACAGCATTGCCCCATTTTCCCTTAACATTTAAGTGCCTAGCAGTTGGATTTGCTGGTCTAGCAGTTGGAACTGCTGACCTAGCAGTTGGAACTGCTTGTTTAATCTTAGGCACCCACTTCTGATTAGTCATTGCTGTTTTCTGATAAAAATGCCTTTTAACTGTTTGTGCATGATTTGAAAATTGTTTTGCACTAGAAACAGTTTGCTTGAGTTACCCTAGCATTGTTATTCCTGTTCACCCTTGCATTCCCAGTAACCCTCTTTTTCCATGGGTTAGAATCACAATAAGCAGCCATATGCTCAAAACTTCCACAAACAAAACATACTTTTCTAATCATAGCAAACTTATCATCCATTTTCTTAGATTTTGAGTGATTCCAATTCCTATGACTATACTCAGAACTTGATGATCTGTTCTTAGTCCTATACATCTCAGCATATCTAACATTTTTCCTAACTGGTTTTATGTTTTCAGTCTTAACCACTTTAGGAGCATGTTTAACTTCTACCTTAACAACATTAGGTTTTTCCTTAACCTCTACATTCTCATCATCAGATGTCCACTCCTCAATAGTTGGAGCATCTGAGTTCCTATCAGAGGACATCTTTTTCTCAGAAAGAGATTTATCACTAGCACTCACAAAAGCATCTTCTGCCTTAACAAATTTAACAGGATTCTCACTAATCTTAACACCATATCCAGGAAATTCCATATCCTTAAACTCTTCTAAACCTGTATGAGCTAAATCTATTCCTGGTGGAGCAAACATTCCTCTAAAGGGGGTGCAACTGACTTATAACCTAAACCAAATTTAGCTTTGTTAAGTATTTGACTCTCTACAATCTTCTTAACTCCATCTGAAGTATATTCAAGAGTGTCTACACTTAACTGGATGTTTTCTTTCTCCTTTTTAAGCTTCTCTAGTTCGTATACAAGTCCACTCATTTTATTTTCTTTTATTTCCAATTCCCTCTTTAAAAGACCTATCTCATCAGTAAAGTTTGACTCATTCTGTTTATAAAACACAATTTGTTCTTCCAAAACAGCTAATCCTCTTTTATGATTTGACAGACTAAAACTTATTTGATTATATTCAACTCTAAGATCATCATACTGTTTCTTAATATTTTCATAATCTTTTAAAGCATGACAAGAGTTTGAACATTTTTCAGGTTTATATACCTCAGTGTCTGAGAAAGCCATCAAACCCAAGTTAGCTGGTTCCTCTTCTTCTTCCATGAAGCTCCAATCAAATCCAGCTCCATCTACAGCTACCATAGCCTTGGAAGAAGGCTCTTCAACATTTACTGTTCTCCTTGACCCTTGCTGATTCTTAAACCCTTGACCCTGGTTGCTTTGTTGTCTTGGACTTCTACATTCCCTGGCAAAGTGCCCCAACTTGTGACAATTAAAGCATTCCACCTTAGACTTATCATACCCAGCAACATCTCTTCCATTGAAGGTAATCTTATTCCCAGTCCTTTGGTAATACTTCTTAGCCCTGATGCTTATCAAAGCCAACTGCCACTTCAAATCCATAGCTTCCAAATCATCTTCAGCAATTTGAAGAAGATCTTTATTAAAGATCTTTGACCCATCAGACTGTTCTGATACAAATGCATATATGGTCTCATCGGTCAAGCCAGCAGTGCTAGTTTTTACACCAGCAGTGCTAACTGTTGGTATAGCAGTACCAACTGCTTCTTCATCTTCATGGTTAGAACTGTTTGAAGAAGATACAAAAGCCATATTCCCTGAACTGGAACTGGTGCTACCACTCTTCTTGACCTTTTGCTCAACAATATTGAGATTATTGTAGAGCTCATTCATTGTCATATTCTCCAGCTCTGGTTTATTGCTCCAAACCACAACATAAGTGTTCCATTCAACAGGTAAACTGTTTAGAAACTTCATGTTGAGGTCTTCTTGAGGTATCACAATCTTCAACACAGTAAGTTGACTGATGATCTTTTGAAGCCTATTAAAGATCTGATCCAAAGTTTCATTGCTTGATGCAGTGAAGTTCTCATAACTTTGCTTGAGTAGGGTTTTCTGTGCTTTCTTGGTAGCTTCATTGCCACCAAATCTTTCCACCACTGCTTCAAAAAGAGTTTTTGCCCACTCATAATGGCTAAAGTTCAGCACTTGATCATTAGGAATTGCCATTAGTAACAAATTCCTAGCCTTCTGATCATTCTTCTTTTTGATTCTCTCCTCGTTTGTAACTGGCTCAGTGTTAAGCTTTGTGACCTTGGAACCATCAGCACGTGTTTCTTCAACAGCAACTGGTTTGAAGGAATCACCATTGATAATAATGTCCCATAATGCATAGTCTTGCACCATGAAGTATTGCTCTATCCTGAGCCGCCATAAGTCGTATTCATTCTGTTTCAGCATGGGGAGTTTAGCAAGGATTGAGGTTTGAGGTGTCTCCATGTCCATCTTCTTAGATTTCTAGTGAGTAAATACTTCTGATTCTTCTAAACTCAACGTATCAAAAACCTTGGTCTCTGATACCACTTGACCGGATCTAAACACACACGTTGTGTTGGAGATACTTTGAGTATATACTTGATAGCACGCGAAATTTACTACCAAGTACTTAGAAGAATGTTAGTTTGTGTTTGGTGATTGATTAAGTAAAACAATAAGAACAACGATATCAACTAAACTTATCACTTCACTATATTGAACGATTACAATAGATCTGAATGATATGTGTATATCGTATTGTATTTGTATATATGAAACCCTAATCTAAGGATCTCCTTTTATAATGTAAAGAGTCATTTACACGTTAAACATCTAACCATATCATTCTATACAAATAAGATATTTACCATATCTTTTCTATAATTATCTTCACACGGTTTCACCTTGATCTCTTAAGCAGTCCTAACTGTTCTTTCTTCAACAGTTCTAACTGCTCTTCCATCAGCAGTCTTAACTGTCCTTGTATCAACAGTCTTAACTGTTCTTGTATCAGCCGTACTAACTGCTTAAGTTTAATTCCCAACAATATGTGTTTCAAGGTTAATTTAAAATTAGTGAAAATGGTGCATATGTGTTCAAAGGTTAATATAAAATATTATAAATGGTACATACATAATTTTCTTTTATTGTTGGTATAAAATCGCTGAAAGAGTGTGCATATATGTTTTAAATAGTGCCTATGCATTTTGGATTGTCCATATGTGTCATCCTAATTGTTGTGATTAAATTTCGTTTTCTATTTGTTTGTGGTTTAATTATTTTTGTGTATTATTCTCTCAGTTTAATGAAGATGATGATCATTGAAGACCTAGAAGTTGATGAACATATTTATACATGAAGATAATTTGCGTTTTTTTTAAAGATGCGATTATTTCATGTGTTTTTTTGTATTTGTAATTAAATGGAATGTAACATGTAAATTTATGAATCTCGTTTTTTATTTTATAAATATTTATGTTTATTTATTTGTGTTTCAAACTTCCAAAAAAAATAATCGTTAGGCAAAAATATTGGTAGGTCGATAGAAAAAGTGTAAACAATTATATAGTAGAAACATATTTAAATTTACATTATTTAAAAAACGTACATGCACCTCATCTTTTTAAGCAAAAAACACATATGCACTTGGAACCATTACTTATAAAAAAAATAATAAATAAAAAAAAAATTTTAAAAAATGGATTATTTAAAATCCGGATTTAACAAAAAAAAATCAAAAAGAATATAAAAATAGTATTTTACTATAATACCCTTTTGAATTAATAATAATTTTCAATGTTTAAAAAAATCTGATTGGTTTAGAAGCGTTCTCGCAGATAAGGTGGTTCTCGCAAGAAAGGGACCCATATATATAATTAAACCCTCACCCTATAAATAATACCTCATTTTACCATAAAGTTTCACAAACAGCTTCTTTATAAACTCTCTAACACACACAACTTCTTTTTGATTTACTCCAACTATCACAAACTATGGTTAACAAACCAAACGAGGTGCGACGAATGATCCTTACACGACAAGGAAGAGAACTTGTAGCAGTGTTTTCACTAGCGAACAATTTGCTGAGCGAGTTGACATGGTATCTTGAGGAAATGCGTAGCCGTGATCCAGAAATGATGAGGGTGCATTCGTTGCCACTTGACCAGCCCATCAACAACTACGGTTTGCATACGCTTCTATTGACAACTGAAGCGGATTTGCGAGTTACAACCCACTTGCGGGCAGCTCGAGAGGAATTGTTGCGGAGCATTGCCGAGAAGCAAGAATTCATCCGCAATTTATGAGCACTATAAAGCTCGAATCATGTTTTAGTTTTTTATTTCATACTATTATATTTTTTTATTATGTATGTTTTAGTTTTTAACGAATGAAATTTAGTTTGTTTGGATAAAATGGAAAAGAAAAGAAAATTAGGGGTGGGTGGGGCTCAAATGGCTTGTTGAATATTGTTATGAGGTCATCCACAATCAACTTATATGGCATGATGAAATGAAAAAAAGTGTCAGAAAAATAAGCGCTCAAACCCATTGTGGGTTTCCACTTCGTCACAAGCACAAAATATGGTGTTTCGCTGAACACACACCTAATATGTACAAATGGTGGGCTCATATGCAATTATTTATTGTTCATTCATTAGGTGTTTTTTTTTTTTTTTTTTTTTTTTTTTTTTTTTTTTCAACAAATGGTGGGCTCATTAAAAGTTTAATGGGTTGGGAGATATTTTATAAAAGAGAGTGTAATGCTTATTTGGCACTCTATTAAACTTAAAAAATTATATAGCATTGAGGATGCTCTGAATGAGAGAATATTTTGAAGTGAGAGTGTTAAAATGAGCTGACACCCGGTGAGGCCCAAATGAAGAGCCAAAGGTCTTCACCACACCCCTTGTTTTTACTATCTACTGCCTAACATATTTAGCATACGAGCACATCGCTATGTATGGTTATAGACAACGTACTGTTAGTGATGAGGCGAAAATTGTACCGCTTTTAAGGGGTCATTTAAGCCCTAAATCGTATTTATTTGATCAAATATTGCCCTAAATCGTTCCTTTTGTCATTTTAGGTACTTTTGAGGAGAAATCTGGAAAAGGAGGCATTTTGGACGTTTTTGGAGCATAAAAGTGAAGAAAACGACAAAGTCTCAAAAATCGGCTGAAAGTTACCTTTGACGGCGTCACAATTAACTCTGGACGGCGTCATGCTTTGGCAAGAAAAAGTGGACGTGAAATTTACTCATGATAAGCCAGTGAAAATAGCATGTGAATTCTGACGGCGTCACGCTTTAACTTGATCAAGGGCGTCACGGCTTAAATCAAAAGGGGACGGCGTCACGTTCACGAGCTGACGGCGTCAAGCCTTGATAAGCCAGAATGGATTTTGGAAGAGCTAAAGAGGGACGGCGTCAAGAAGGTCATCCGGGAACCCTAGAAGCGGCGAGGTGACGGCGTCACACTCCATAAGGTGACGCCGTCAGATGCAAAAGTCTATATATAGTTTTCTAATTTTTTGTCATTGGAGAGAGCTTAGTGTGTGGAATTTTGGGAGAAAACCCTAGGACGATTTTAGCTTCTTTTTCAAGGCTTTTTGCCTTGAGATCTTCCATGTTACATTGAAGATAAGTTATCAATTAATCATTCAATATGTCTATGTGTTGTTTGATTTTATCTTATTCTTGTCTTTTGATTAACATGTTAGGCTAAATTTATCTTGTGTTTGCTTAGATCTAATGAAACCTAGCTATTGATTATTGGTTATTAGTGTGTTATTAGTTGTATTGGATGATTGTTTATCTATGTTAGGCTTAAGAAAACTGGCTAACTTCCTATTCGGTAACTTGCTTGAACGTCTTAAGAAACATGAACCAAATGCGTACTAAAGGTTTTTATGGTTGTATTTAATGCACAAGCGAATTCTAGTGATCCCATGTTAGGAGCTTCCTAGCCGGCTCGACATAGGAGTGAAGTAGGAGCTTGTAGAGTTGGGGAAGTAAGTACGCCACCCCACGAATGGTATTAAGGAATACACCCGTCATCCACGCGACTAATACACACTAATTAACCGGTAAAAGATAGTTAGGGAGTAAGGAAATCTAAGTAAACACATTTCTCTACACATAAGTTTCTCACCACACTTTTCATTTTTGTTATTTTATTTTATTTGCATTCATAGTAATTTGGGTTAGTTGACTAGCAACTAATTCCGCCCACTCCTTCAAAACCGAGATTTTACTTGCTTTCATAAAAAATATAAAAACATAAAAAAGAATCTTCCTCAACCCTTAGACCTATTAGAGTAGCTTTTCATACCTAACGAACACTATTCCCTGTGGAGAACGATCAATCCCCCGTACTTACCACTACACTATACTACATCGGTCAGGTACACTGCCTGGTGGGGTTGTAAGCCTCTTGAGATCCCTCGAGAGGTAAAACCTGTTGTAAGGTTACAAAACCACGCATCAAATTTTTGGCGCCGTTGCCGGGGAATAGTTATTGTTTAGGTTGAATTTTTATTTCTATTATGTCTACTCACTAGATTCCTTTCTAGTGAGATTTTTATTTTATTTTTCTAGATTTTCTTTAGTCTATCTATTTTCTTCGTGTCTTTGTTCGTAACCATACCATCCGACATCATGGAAGATGGTAATATCCTTAACCCCCACAACCCACCACCACAACAACCACCACCACCTCCTAGAGCCCGCACTTTAGGAGGATATTCCCTAAGTTTGGATGATGACCCCCCTAATCTTAGAATCACTAGGAGCCGAAGCTCGATAAAGACTCTTGCCACACCCTATGCTGAACCCGAAAGGGAAATGCATAAATTAAGGCGACTCCACCAAGCGGCTGAACCATCCACGATCAATTTTGATGATGCCCTCTCCGAGGAAGAATCCAATCATCATTCTACACCTCCTAGCCCTCAACCCAGTCACGATATGGAGGTTCCCGAAATCCCAATCCCTAAATGTCTCAAGGACTACTCTTCTCCCACCCCACGTGGTTTTTCCAATGCTATCGTTTTTCCGAATGAACGCACGGATGAGGTCTTGCGTGCAACCGATATTTGGCTGGTCCAAAGTGTATGCAAGTTTCACGGATTGAAAACTGAAGATCCAATCCAACACATCAAGGACTTCCTGAAAATAGTGGATACCCTCCATACGGACGGAGCCACTAGAGATACCTCCCGGTTGCGATTCTTTCCCTTCACCCTTCATGAAAGAGCCGGAGACTGGTATAACCAACTTCCTTCCGAATCCATCTTCACATGGGAACAGCTTATCTCAAAATTCTATGAGAAATTCTTTCCCATAGGAAGAACTTCAAAGTTGAGAGACGAAATCCTCCGCTTCCATGTTGGACCAGCAGAACCTATTCACAAATCTTGGGTTAGATTCAAGGATCTAATTAGACAGGTCCCTCATCATGGCATTGAACTCTGGCTTCTTGTCCAAATCTTTTATGACAGTGTCTCCAAAAACGACCAGTTGGGCATTAATAATTCATCAAAAGGAAAAATAGCCAAACTAAGCGTTGAGGAAGGATGGAGTAGAATTGAGGAATACGCAAATGATCAAGACGATACCTGGGATGAACCCGATTCGATCATGAGCATTTCCAAAGTCATGAAAGAGCCTCCTTTTGCTAGCCAGGTGAGTAGATTGAATGATCAGGTATCTTATCTAGACAAGTCACGACCAACTAAGCGGTTATCAAACCCATACTTGATCTGTGACCAATGTGGTGGCCCGCATGAAGTGGAGGAATGCGGGGATGATACCACCACCGCACAAGCATGCTTGTCAAGCCACGACATCTTCGATGATCCTTCGCTCTTAACTTTCTACCAAAACAATGATTTCACCCCTTGGGGAAATCTTGTGAGAGAAGAAGGAGGAGGAAAATATCCTGACTACAAGGTTAGGAGCACTTTTGAGGATGATCTTGGGCATTTCACGTTTGAGAAGAATCTGCAACTAAATGGTCTCGACAACCTCATCACTAGCCAACAAAACGACGTGAGGGCCAATTTCGCAGAGCTCAACGCCACTCTCGACGGCCTTGGCAAACCTCAAGGAGATCCCTTACTCGCCATCACCACTCGTGCTGGAACAACTACTAAGGATCCACCTTACCCAGCTCAACAATCTAACGTCACGAAACCCGACACCCCTCATGAGGAGGAAGGTAATGTGAACAACGAAAATCCCGAGCAAACCCCTCCGGTAACTCCATCCCCACCTATTTCTGCCAAGCAACCCATTAAAGTCCCATACCCATCTCGCCTCAAGAATCAAAAGGTCGAAAATGATAATAAAAGATTCTTGTCATATTTGAAGAATTCGGTTGTCACCATACCCCTTCTTGATGCTTGTTATCATATGCCTAAATATAGTACATACTTCAAGAGGCTGCTCACCAACAGGAAAGGACTCGAGGGTCTGGTAACCTTAGGAGAAGAGTGTTCTGTGGTGACTCAACGAGGGCTACCAAAGAAGTTGGACGATCCAGGTAGTTTCACCTTGCCCTGTTCAATTGGGTCTCTTTCAGTCAAGAATGCTTTAGCCGACTTAGGAGCAAGCATCAATCTTATGCCGCATTCCATGTTCCTCAAGCTAGGGTATTCTGGGTTGAAACCAACCCGTATGAGCATCCAACTGGCCGATAGATCAGTCAAATACCCCTTAGGAATATGCGAGAATGTGCTGGTTAAGGTAGGGAAGTTTAAATTTCCAGTTGACTTCGTCATCCTAGAAATGGAAGAAGATGATCTTGTGCCCATCATTCTAGGAAGACCCTTCCTTGCGACTTCTCGTGCTGTTATTGATGTTCATGACGGCAAACTAACCTTACGAGTGGGGGCCGATAGCTTAACCTTCGACATCAAGGACACAATGAATCTTTCTCTCGAAGCAGATAATCAACTGTATTTCATCGAAGAAATCGATGAACTATCCGACGAGATTGATAATTGTGTAGATGAACAGGTAGAAGCTGGTTGGTTGCGAGATGAAGCTCTCTCACCCATCTCAGAGGAGGAGAAGACTATGGATGTAAATGCAGTCTCCTTCTATCCCAGACAAGAAATCGAACAGCTTGAGCTTCGTAAACCCGAGAACAAACTTAAACCTTCCATCATCGAGCCACCCACGTTAGAACTCAAGGAACTCCCGAACAACCTTGAATATGCCTTCCTTCAAGGAGAAGATCAACTTCCGGTAATCATAAGCTCTTCTTTGAAAAGTGAACAAAAGGATAAACTCTTAGGAGTTTAAAAAAAATATAAAGGGGTTATAGCATGGAATGTAGCCGACATCAAGGGGATTGACTCTACCTTTTGCACGCATAAAATCCTCATGGAGGAGGATTATAAACCCACCGTGCAGCCTCAAAGACGAGTAAACCCCAACATTAAGGAAGTCGTGAAAAAGGAAGTCATTAAGCTCCTAGATGCAGGGCTAATTTACCCAATTTCCGACAGTCCATGGGTAAGCCCTGTACAGGTTGTACCGAAAAAGGGAGGAATGACAGTAGTGAAGAACGATAAGGATGAGTTAGTACCTCAACGAACAGTAACTGGATGGCGTGTGTGCATCGATTATAGGAAGTTGAATGATGCAACCCGAAAAGATCATTTCCCTCTCCCATTTATCGACCAAATGTTGGAAAGGTTAGCAGGGCATGAGTACTACTGCTTCCTAGATGGGTTCTCAGGGTATTTCCAAATCCCTATCGCTCCTGAGGACCAAGAAAAGACCACGTTTACATGCCCTTATGGCACCTTCGCCTACAAGCGAATGCCCTTTGGACTATGTAACGCCCCCGCCACTTTCCAGCGCTGCATGACAGCAATCTTCCATGAGTTAATGGAAGACAGCATGGAGGTCTTCATGGATGATTTTTCGGTCTTTGGAAACTCTTTTGATCGCTGTCTTGCTAACCTTGAGAAAATGCTCAAACGTTGTGAGGAGACTAACTTGGTACTAAACTGGGAAAAGTGCCACTTTATGGTGAAAGAAGGGATTGTGCTAGGGCACAAAATTTCAGGAAGTGGAATTGAAGTAGACCGGGCAAAAATTGAAGCTATATCCAAACTTCCCTATCCAACAACGGTCAAGGCAATCCGTAGCTTTTTGGGTCATGCTGGCTTCTATAGGAGATTTATTAAAGATTTCTCAAAGGTAGCTAAACCAATGACTCAGTTGCTCATGAAGGATGCCCCGTTCGACTTCTCTCAAGAGTGCAAGGACGCATTCGATCTATTGAAGCAGGAACTCACCCAAGCTCCAATTATGGTTACCCCTAACTGGGAGTTACCCTTTGAAATCATGTGCGATGCTAGTGATTATGCTGTTGGAGCAGTATTGGGCCAAAGGCTTAACAAACACTTTCAGCCAATATACTACGCTAGCAAAACCATGAATCCTGCTCAAGAAAACTACACTACCACTGAAAAGGAATTACTAGCCGTGGTATTCGCTTTTGATAAGTTTCGCCAGTATCTTGTCCTTTCTAAAACGGTTGTTTTTACGGATCATTCAGCTATTCGATATCTTTTCGCTAAACAAGATGCTAAACCACGGTTACTTCGTTGGATCCTACTATTGCAAGAGTTTGATGTTGAAATTCGTGATAAGAAAGGAGCAGAGAATCTTGCGGCTGATCATCTCTCTCGTCTCGAAAACCCCAGCCTCGCTGAATCTGACAAGAGTGAGATTCGGGAAACATTTCCTGAAGAGCAGCTCATGTCAATAAATGATTCTGAACCTTGGTATGCGGATTATGCTAACTACCTGGCAAGTAGAGTCATTCCTGAGCATATGAGCAGGCATGAAAAAAAGAGGTTCTTTAATCAATTAAAGTACTACTTTTGGGATGAACCCTTCTTGTTTCGAAGATGTCCGGATCAGGTAATCAGGCGTTGCGTTTCGGAAAAGGAGGCTGTCAGAATTATGAAAGAATGTCATGCAGGTCCATCTGGAGGACATCACGGAATAAGCACTACTGCACGAAAGGTCTTTGACGCGGGATTCTATTGGCCCACAATATTTCGTGATGTGAAGGGGATGATACAAACTTGTGACGCCTGTCAAAGAGCTGGGAATATCTCTAGGAGGGATGAAGCCCCACAGAATTATATACAAGTTTGTGAGGTTTTTGATGTTTGGGGAATTGATTTCATGGGACCCTTCCCATCTTCTGGAGGGAATGAATACATCTTGGTGGCCATTGATTATGTTTCGAAATGGGTGGAAGCACAAGCCCTTAGGACTAACGACGCTAGGGTAGTCATTCATTTCTTAAAAAAATTGTTCGCTAGGTTCGGAATTCCGAAGGCTCTTATTAGTGACAGGGGAACCCATTTTTGCAATTCACAAATGGAGAAAGTCATGAAAAGATATGGAGTCTCTCACCGATTCTCCACCGCTTACCATCCTCAAACCAACGGTCAAGTCGAAAACACTAATAGAGCCATAAAGAGAATATTAGAGAAAACGGTTAATCAAAACAGAAAAGATTGGTCTTTTAAGCTCGATGAGGCTTTGTGGGCATTTCGAACCGCCTATAAGACACCAATCGGAACAACCCCGTTCCGTATGGTATATGGCAAGGCATGCCACCTTCCAGTAGAACTGGAACACAAAGCATATTGGGCACTTAAGGCTTGTAATTTGGATTATACAGTCGCAGGAACAAATAGATTCTTACAGCTCCAAGAGCTTGATGAATTGAGATTAGAAGCTTATGAATCTTCCATTACATACAAAGAGAGGGCGAAAAGATGGCATGACCAACGGATTAAGAGACCCAAGGAGTTTTCAGAAGGGGACAAGGTCTTATTATATAATTCTCGCTTAAGGCTATTTCCTGGGAAACTTAAATCTAGATGGTATGGACCTTTTACCGTAAGGAGCTCCTCTAAAACTGGAGCCGTTGTATTAATTGACGACGAGGATAGAGAATTCACTGTGAATATTCAACGAGTCAAGCATTATCAAGAAAATGGTAACGAAATGATCAATGAAGAAGACATAACTTTCAATGAAGAAGTCACGTAATGTACGTGACTTTGAGTCTAGCTACAAGACTCGTTAATAAAGAAAAGCGCTTCTTGGGAGGCAACCCAAGCTTTATTTTATTTGCTTTGTGTGTTTATTTGTTTGTTTGTTTGTTTTTATTTGTTTCCGTATGTGTGTTTAATTTTTATCATTATTGATTCATGTTCAAAATTAAATTGTGAAAATGCTTTATTTTGTTTTTAACTTCGTCTTAACTACATATAAAGGTATTTTGCAAAAGATAAGTGTAAGGGAAATCTAAATCGGTTTATTAGAACACAAATGAACATGAATCGTAATAATACTAAATTAGCATACATATTAGTATTTGTTTGAGTCAAATGCTTGTATCGAGTCATAATGATGTTTTGCAGGATTTCCAGGAAGTAAGGTAAAGGTTTTTCCAGAAATTTTCCGGAAACTTAAAATGAAAATTTTTGTCAGGTCATTTCTGACGGCGTCAGATTTAATTTTCAGAAATTTTTGAAAGTTTTGTTTTCATAAAAAGTTTTTATTAAAATCTCCAACTTATAATCTCCAGGAATCTGCAAAATTATCATTCCACAAGCATTATATCCTTATATATAGATTTTATCCCGCCGATGTTATGCAGGTTTTCGTGTTTGTTTTCTCAGGTTTAACAGGTTATTTTGGACAAGGAGATGTTTTGGATCAAGCTTATGGCGATGCATTAGTCATGGAGCTTCAACATTCTCTTTGGAGGAAGATTTAACCGTGTAATTTCATTATCCACCGAGCGAATCAGGGGAGTATTTGATTTCATTCTTTTACTTTATACTTTTACATCTTGTTATTTGAACATTGGGGACAATGTTCATCTTAAGTGTAAGGGGGGGTAAAAGTTCGATTTTTGAGAATACAATTGCGCTTGATTTTTGTTTGTTTAATAGTAGATGTGTAATAAAACTGAGATAAATACCTGTTAGGGCAATTTTAGTGCCAAATTTAAAATTTTTTACAACATATAGGAGTGAAACTTTGATCTTAATGAGCGTCTCACGGATAGGAGTTATATGACTAGCACAAAAACCGTACCACTAAAAAATTTTCCACCCCAAATATGTGAGGTTCGCCCCTAGAATTGGTAGGAAAAGCATTTATGCTATGATGTGTGTACCGGTAGCACTTAGATTCTAGAACTTGCGTTAGGACCATTCCAAGACCACAAGTGAGACTACATTCGTGTAGTTAGATTTACTACATGATAAGAGGCATTAGGATTAACCCATTGTTTTACACCTGTGTTTTTGTTATAATTACGTTGGCTACATTGGTCAAGTAATTCTCCCACACCCTTTGCGTTGTACTCATTTTTAGTACACGATACCCCTAGTACACCCCTCAGAGCCTATCTTTTCGTTTCGACCTTTAAGCATTTTACTTAAAGGAAGAATTTGTTACACCCCACTTAAATGTACACCCAAATCGCCTTAGCCTACCTTGTATGCACTCATTTTTAGTGCATTATTGTTACAACATTTGTTTAAACCCAAGTTAATTATCTAGTTGATTACATGGTTGCTAAGTCGAGTCATATCCTTGTACATATTGTTTTGGGACGATTGGGACTCATGGGTAAAGTACTAGTGTAATGGAGTAATGGGGAAGAACATCATTTATTACCCCCATATGTGCTAAATGTTTTAAAAGTACTCCAAGTTTTTCAATTATCTTAATTCGAGTCGTTAGATTAGTATTTGTAAAGTTATGTAAAAGTTCAAGTGTAAGGGGAATGCAATGCCCCTATGATGTATTATTTTGGATGGTAGGGCAAGAGTGTATGCAAAAAAAAAAAAAAAAAAAAAAAAAAAAAAAAAAAAATCAAGAAAAATACAAAAAAATGAGAAAATGAAAAAAATAGAAAAAAACATACGGACTACCATCCCGTTTCATTTTACGTTTGTTTCTGTTTTTGATTATTTCGTTTCTAGCTTAAGATCGAGTCTAGTCTTGGCTTAGCAACATTTTATAGTACATGTAATTGATCAAGATCTTTAACTAGCCACCAGTAAAATATCCTTTATCCAACAAAACCGTGTTTTCCTTTTCCCTACACCTAACGTTATAACCCATGTAAAAGCCCTCTTTGATAGTTTATCTTAGGTGCTTACGCCTAGTGGAGGAGGTTTTCGATCCTTTCCCAAGCCTATGGTAATCTATTTGCTATGACAGGTAGTGAGAGATATTATCCGTTTTCATTTATGAGATTTATTTTGATGACACTTGAGAGATGTGAGTATCTAAACACTACTTGTGAGGTGCTAGTATGTAATCTCCGTGCTTATTATGATTGAAGTGGAACGATTATTTGTTGTAATTACTTTTATGTTTGCATTAAATGACCCCTAACTTGTATTTTGATTAGAATAAAAGCGCATTTGCTTGAGGACAAGCAAATCTCAAGTGTAAGGGTATTTGATGAGGCGAAAAGTGTACCGCTTTTAAGGGGTCATTTAAGCCCTAAATCGTATTTATTTGATCAAATATTGCCCTAAATCGTTCCTTTTGTCATTTTAGGTACTTTTGAGGAGAAATCTGGAAAAGGAGGCATTTTGGACGTTTTTGGAGCATAAAAGTGAAGAAAACGACAAAGTCTCAAAAATCGGCTGAAAGTTACCTTTGACGGCGTCACAATTAACTCTGGACGGCGTCATGCTTTGGCAAGAAAAAGTGGACGTGAAATTTACTCATGATAAGCCAGTGAAAATAGCATGTGAATTCTGACGGCGTCACGCTTTAACTTGATCAAGGGCGTCACGGCTTAAATCAAAAGGGGACGGCGTCACGTTCACGAGCTGACGGCGTCAAGCCTTGATAAGCCAGAATGGATTTTGGAAGAGCTAAAGAGGGACGGCGTCAAGAAGGTCATCCGGGAACCCTAGAAGCGGCGAGGTGACGGCGTCACACTCCATAAGGTGACGCCGTCAGATGCAAAAGTCTATATATAGTTTTCTAATTTTTTGTCATTGGAGAGAGCTTAGTGTGTGGAATTTTGGGAGAAAACCCTAGGACGATTTTAGCTTCTTTTACAAGGCTTTTTGCCTTGAGATCTTCCATGTTACATTGAAGATAAGTTATCAATTAATCATTCAATATGTCTATGTGTTGTTTGATTTTATCTTATTCTTGTCTTTTGATTAACATGTTAGGCTAAATTTATCTTGTGTTTGCTTAGATCTAATGAAACCTAGCTATTGATTATTGGTTATTAGTGTGTTATTAGTTGTATTGGATGATTGTTTATCTATGTTAGGCTTAAGAAAACTGGCTAACTTCCTATTCGGTAACTTGCTTGAACGTCTTAAGAAACATGAACCAAATGCGTACTAAAGGTTTTTATGGTTGTATTTAATGCACAAGCGAATTCTAGTGATCCCATGTTAGGAGCTTCCTAGCCGGCTCGACATAGGAGTGAAGTAGGAGCTTGTAGAGTTGGGGAAGTAAGTACGCCACCCCACGAATGGTATTAAGGAATACACCCGTCATCCACGCGACTAATACACACTAATTAACCGGTAAAAGATAGTTAGGGAGTAAGGAAATCTAAGTAAACACATTTCTCTACACATAAGTTTCTCACCACACTTTTCATTTTTGTTATTTTATTTTATTTGCATTCGTAGTAATTTGGGTTAGTTGACTAGCAACTAATTCCGCCCACTCCTTCAAAACCGAGATTTTACTTGCTTTCATAAAAAATATAAAAACATAAAAAAGAATCTTCCTCAACCCTTAGACCTATTAGAGTAGCTTTTCATACCTAACGAACACTATTCCCTGTGGAGAACGATCAATCCCCCGTACTTACCACTACACTATACTACATCGGTCAGGTACACTGCCTGGTGGGGTTGTAAGCCTCTTGAGATCCCTCGAGAGGTAAAACCTGTTGTAAGGTTACAAAACCACGCATCAGTTAGTATATAATACTGATACGTATGATATGTAGGGGCGTCAAAAATACTCGAACCCGACCTTACCCGAACTCGAATAAGCTTATTCGGGTCGGGTTATACAGGTTGAAAAACATTATTCGGGTTATTTAGGTTAACCCGATTTCTAACCCGCATAAAGAAGTTCTATTTTTTTTATATCTTTTCTAGGTTTTTTATAAAAAAAAGTACTCAATAATTATTTGTATTTTATGTTATAATTTGGCTTAATCGAGTTTACCGTCCCTGAATAACCCGCAACCCGAATAACCTGCACGTTATAAGGGTCGGGTACGGGTAAGTTTTTTCTTTTTTAAAACCATATTAACCCGACCTGAATAAAACTTATTCGGGTTCCTATTGATATGCAAGCAAAATCCAACTACGAACATGGTTTAAAACAATTACAAAAGATCTTTTGATATATTTACTTTAGGCCCATTTATGCAGAGACATTGTTACTCTAGGCCCATCCCATTAAATCAAAAGTGAAAATCCAAATCAATTACTATATATATAATGTATCGTCGAAAACGACGCACACAATGTCGTTTTGATCCAGCCCAACGCAGTTGTCCAAGCCCAATACCTAAACCCGTCTCTTCTTTGATAACTATGCCTGGAGTACGTGTTTAGCAAATACAGATCCAGCACATCACTCATCTCTACCGCCATAAAACACATACACCAACAAGTTATCCTTTTGCTACCACTCTTCTGGAAGTGCTGATGTTTTGTGGTGTAGAATTGTCGTGCTGTTTTATGTTATTGGATGGACGCGCGCATATCATCGTTGTAGGTAAAACGGTGCCATATCACTGATAGTAGTAGTTTTGTTGGTGCTTGCGTTTTAATGTTTTGCTTTATTGGTACCACGTTTGTATTTATTCATCCGATTATGGTAACTCTACTCTTTTGGGTTGTAATTTTTTGGGCCTTTTTTTATGTTGTCGAAGATTAATATGTTTCAGGGGTGGATTTGTTGTTGCCGGGGATTCAAGCGATTAGTTTTTGAACATTCTTTGAGGTATCTTTTTTACTTTCCTTTCATGTTTATTTGATTTTCAACCGGTTTTAGGTAGAAAATTTTTATTTTATTTTGTTTAATAGTTGCGTCGAAACTCTAAGTTTATTGAAATTAGGATTGTCGAAATAAAATCTCAAGAATTTTGATTTGGTTGTCGTTTGCAGGACATATGTATGAGGACACTTTGGTGGTCAGGTTGTTGCTGTTGTTGCTGTGTTTGTGGAAAATGAAATCGGGCTGATAATAAGCCCACATATAGCCTCAGACGGATTTGATTTTTTTTTTCCGCTGGAAGTTCAATGTATATAGTAATTAATGAAGATGATGGGCTATGATGATTGCTATAATTTAGGGGAAACGAAATGGGTCGTTGAAAATCTGAAGGTATTGTAGCGGGGCAATGACCGGAGGGCATAGTATAAACGGTAAGTATGCAACCGGGTTTGTTTTGCAGCCATGGTGAACTTCAGTTGTTTCTGTGGCCCGGTCCCCATTTACAGGTCTGAGCCTAATTGTTTTCTTAATCAAACTATTACTATATATCCTTATAAACCGTTTAGTTTTTTTTTAGAGGGTATTTGGAACTGCTTATGTTTAGGCTTATAAATATAGCTGATACTTAAGTAATTAGAATATATGTTTTTATGGGTGACACAATTTCAAGCACTTTCCTTTTACGGATTCCGTATGATCTGTTAGCTTTAATTTTATAGTTTAAAGTAATGGTCATTCATATGTTATTGAACTTTGTATAAAAGGGTTAGCTAGTCATGTAAAGTGGGCTTTTGGTCATCAATCTTGTAAGGCTTAATGTAAAACAAGCTAAAGCCCACACAAAAGCCCACTAGGGTATAATCCCTTGTAGTATATAAACCTCACATCTCTTCATTTGTGAGTGTGGTTCAGTGTGTAACTGTGTGTGTTGTGTGCTAAATATAAAAGTCTTTAACATCTCTCTATATTTCCAATATACACGATCCAACATATACATCATTGTCCCACATCATCTCTTGTGCATAACTATCCATCATAAGTGTGATAAAGAGTGATTACAAGCTACAACAAGTGGTATCACCAGCCGGTCAACAAGGTAGGAGTCTTTTTTTTCTTTTCGATCTTTGTCATTTAAAAACCCAGCAGCCACGCAAGTTGTTGTGGTGTTTTTCTGGGAATCGAACAAGAAAAGTTCAAGTATTCGGTTGTGGTTGTTATTGAAGTTAAGAGTTGGAAGGTTAACTGTGATTATTCATCAATCCCATCTCAGTTTCTTGACTGAATTTTTTTTATGTTCAAAGTTATTTGATCGATATTGCTTTTCAATTATTGAATATGATGTGTTTTAACTTTGTTTATTGAAAAAGAAGTAATATTCTTGTATTAGAATATTAGACAAAGCATGGGTGAAAGAAACAAGGTCTGAAAAGTAGCTTAAATTGTGGAGAAAGTGGAAGAAAGTCAAAAGTGGGGTGTGACTCAGCGTTTTATCGGAATTGGCTACTGCAGTCGACTTATCGGAATTGGCTCTTCAGCGTTTTTATCGGAATTCCAGAAAAACTGACGAATTATCAGAATCATAAATTCTATCGCAATTGGAAGCTTGTCAGATCTTATCGCAATTCAAAGTCTGGCAAAATTATCGCAATTCAGTTCTGGGCAAAATTATCGCAATTCAGATCACGATAAAACTATCGCAATTGCACCTTTTCAGACTTATCGCAATTGGGCTTTTGGTAGAGTCATCCGAGAACTTTGATCAATTCCGATATCGGACGAAACTGCGTTCCAGATATCGGACAACACTAGATTTCTGAATTGTCAGTTTCAGTCCCTGTACTTTTCAGCAGCCTTAGGGAACTTTTAGAATTGGCAGTTTTGGCCCTCGTACTTCTGTGAAACGACTTCAAAGTTAAATAACTTTTAAGGATTTGATTCGAACGTAATTTCGTCAACTCAAAAGTGAACTCGGTATTTTAACTCTTGTATAAGAGTGGAAAATACTTCGACAAACGAATATCTACCCTCTTGTATAAGAGTGTTAGATTTTATATAAATTGCCAATTTATATAAATTGGATATATTTCTATCTAAATTGACATTTTGCCATAATTTATATAAATTTTGGTCAAATTGAAATTTCTATAGAAATTGTCATTTTATCTAAATTACAATTTACATAACCTTTGTCGAAATTGTAAACTTTTGACTTTGTCTTAATTATACTCTAATCAAATTTTGTAACTTTATTTAAATTTGTTTCGTTTATATATAGACTGCAACTTCAACGATCATCAACAACAAACCAAGTCTTCGCAACAACAACCATTCTTAACCTTCAACAACAATATCTCCTATTTCGTTGCAAAGATCCTGAATCAACTTTATCACACCGCAAGCAAATGGAATCAAGTTCTCAAGCGGGACAGATGTCTCCAGTTGTGCAAAACGTCACGAAGGAACGTTGTCTAATGCACTTTCAAGGAGTTAAGAGTCAATGTGTGACAATCTCTAAAGCAAGGTCACCAATGTTGAGTCCATATTTATTCCATCGAATATCTGGAAGACTCTTCGGATCTGAAATAAATTTTGAAAAATTCAGAGAGAAACTCCTGCACAACATATCTCAAATAGAGAACCAAATAGAACAAGGAAGTGACTGCATTGAAGCCTTTCAAGCGCTCCAGACGCAGCTTAAATGGTTTCTCGACTTTCATATCAGAGGAATCAAAAATTCTCCAGATTATGAATCAACAAGAGAAATATGGAGTAAATGTGTCAGCAGATACGTGGACGTGGAAACGTTTAGAAATCAGTTGTTTAGTCAAATGCACACACTGGAATTGGTGGTTACTAAAAGATCACTTCATCTGAGAGAGATGCGAGAAGAGAAGCAAGTGATTGAACGGGAAAGAATTGAAATGGAGAAGCAGAAACGGGAAAGAGAGCAAATTGAAAGAGAACGGCTCTTAAAGGAATCAGTGGAAAATGAGAAAGAGGCAATGTTGATCCCAGTTGAGCTTCACGATCTTATTAATTACTTTAGATAAACCTAAAGCAATTGGTATAGAAACTGATCTTGAGTTGTATATCAAATATTATGCGGAACTTAATATTTGATCTTAAGAAGAATTAAACACAAAACGAATTCTCAAACAAACACTTCAATATATTAATACGATTGCTCGATAGCAATAGGGTTACAAGAAACCTTGAAGTGTAAAACAATAATGATACGTATATCTAACCTAACCCTAGATCCTCCTTTTATAGCGTAAGGAGTCCTAGTCGGTTTACAAGACTTTCTATACAAGAAAAATATCTTTACGTATCTTTTCTATACTTATCCTTAACATACTATACATATCTAATAAGCAGCAGAGTAACTAGTCTAGCAGCAGAGTCTTCGTTGGCTAGCATAAGAGTTACACTTTGCTTATTCTTCCAAACCAGCAGAGTCACAAACAGCAGAGTCACTAAGCTAATCAGCAGAGTTACTTAACTGATCAGTAGAGTTATACTTAGTGTATATCTCGAACAACAGCATCTTTAGACCCAACAATCCTCCCCTAAACTTGATATTTTTCTTCAAAAATCATCAAGTTTCCTTTAAACCCGACTAACCACTAGGAGGATGCTTCCAAACACTTTACTGTTTTGAACTCTTCTCTTGCAGAATCTTTCTATACTTCTCAATTAGCACACCTGCTTGATAATCTGATACAAATGGTCTTTGCATCATCAACTTTCCTGGTTGCATCATATCAGTGAGAACATCAACATTGTTGTAGAAAGGATAATCTTTTTCTATCAACATGTAAACACCAAGTCCATCATCTCCAATCAGTTCATGTACTCCACATGACTGATATAAGTACCACTTAACAACTTTCTTTGACCTTCTTAATTTTACCCATTCAGCATACATTGCATCAGGCTCAAACATGTTACTCAGCCAAAGATAATGTACTCTTTCAGGCACTGACTCTGGTTTCTTGTCACCATATCTTTCCTTGTAAAGTTCCCAGAGTTTTACAATACCCTCTCTATCCATGTACTCCAGCATCTGATCAAATCTAACATATTTTTCACATTTCAAATCAGATCTCATAACCTCCCATTTAGCATCACAAACATCAAACACATCAGCAGTATAAGATATAATTGGATACTTTGTTGATAAGGGGACTGCATTAATTATCTCAGGTTCTGGCTGTGGTTTAGGTACTGATTGTGGTTTATGAACTGTGAAGTCCATAATAGCTTTCATAGCATCAGCTTCTTCTTGTTTGTTCTTATAACAATCTTCAGTTTGAACTTTTCTTTTCTTTCTAGCTGTGGTCTTACTTCTTGTACCAGTCCTCTTATAACCAATGATATTCTTAACTTCTTCCCTCTCAACCTCCATGGTTTGCTTGTCATCTTGATTCTTCAAAACACTTCCAGATGCTTTCATATTGTCAGATTCCATAACCTCTGGTTTTCTCTTCTTTTCCGAACCTTTTCTTGAATTTAGCTTAGCATAGGTTTCATAAAATTCCTTTTCAATTATGGCATCTGATTTTCCCTTGAAATCCTTCATCTGATAATTTCTTGCATTCCTCAAATAATATTTCATATCATTAACTAATGCTTTCCTTGTAGATGACTTTGGTTTGTATCCATGCTTCTGTCCTTCTTTAATCCTCAGAATCAGCTCTTCCCACTTAGCTACTCCATTCTTTCTGAGTATAAACTCCACAATCTCTTCTGTCTTTTCATTTGCATCCAACTGCTCATCTTTAGTTATCAAGAAAGCTTGACCTCTTACAATCATATCAGAATCTAAGAAATATTGCAATTGTTCATTGAACTCTTCTTGATTAACCTCTTTAGATTTGGAGCTTTCTATAATTCAAACATACTTCTTTCCTCATCAGCTGCCACACTCCTTGCATATTCTTCATCATGAGCAATCTGAGCTTTTTCATCAGCTAAGGCCTTTTCTTGAAGTTTCCTTTCAAGTTCTTCAGCAGCTTCTTTATCATGATGTGTAGATTCAGCAGCAGGTTGTTGTTGTGATGGTGTAGGTGTTTTAGTTCCTTTGTTCATGTTCAAAAGTACTTGAGCTAAGGTCATCTTTTCATCATCTGATTCAGCAGATTCCCTTTCTCCTGCACTCTTCTCTGTATCAACAGCAGATTCCTTTACCCCATCAGCAGAGTGGTCTGCTCCAGCAGAGTCAATCTTCTCACTCTCATCACCAATAACAGCAACATTTTCACCTGATTCCTTGACAACCTCCCCTGAACCTATTGTAACCTCCTGATCCTGATCATTATCATTCCTCCCCTGTTTGGAAGCATCCTCTTCCAAACATGGTTTGGAACTCTTCTTCAACCTCCCCTCAAGATGGGTAACCCTGAGCTTAAGTCTTCGGATCTCAGTACCTTGAGAAGCTTTGACTGTTGTTAACTCCTTTCTAAGACTAAGAACCTCCTGTGACAATTTTGTACATGTATTCGTCAATTCCTGTAATTGTTTCATGATATCCTCACAACTTCGGTCTGTGTTACCTGACCCGAGAGGTTGATCGCTGGAATTGGCATTTTGTACAGGGATTTTAACCGTCAAATCATCTGTTTCAAGTTCAATGCTAGCCTCAACACTTCGAGATGTGTGACCTTCTCCGAGAGGTGTATCATGGGCAATGTCAATTTGTACATCAGTGTCCATCAATTCATATGTTTCATTTCTGTCCTCATCACTTCGAGATGTGTTACCTTCTCCGAGAGGTGAATCTTGGGACACAAACTCAGTCTCAACCCTAGGTTGAACATCTGAGCCCCCCATGGAAGCCATCTGGCTGGGGTTACCATCAGTTATATTAGGTTCTTGAGAACCTTCTACAAAAGATGTTGCCATGGTCGAGGTCTTAAGTATGTTAGCACTGTCCTGCTCAACTACTAAGTTGGAAACAGTAGTGCCAGCCTCTTCCATCATGGTACCTACATCACCTGTACTAGCCTCATTTGCATCCATACTGACATTGGTCTGAGGTGGCATAATGTCCTCTTGTTGTGAAGTCCTAGGTGATTGGGTATTTTGGGGTTCAGTGGATGATGAAACATTTAAACTTGTAGATAACAAGCAGTGTTGACTGCTTCAGCCCAAAAGATAGTGGGTAACTTAGACTCTGACAACATAGTCCTAGCAGCCTCAATTAATGTTCTATTTCTCCTCTCAGCAACACCATTCTGCTGAGGAGTTCTAGCCACACTAAATTGTCTAGTTATCCCCTTTTCCTCACAGAACTGATTCATCACTTGATTCTTAAATTCAGTTCCATTGTCACATCTGATGATCTTAACCTTGTGATTAAAAAGGTTTTCTATCCTTGTAATAAAAGCCTTAAGAATGCCAGGTGTCTCATCCTTAGTAGCTAAGAAGAATACCCAAGTAAATCTACTAAAATCATCAGTGACCACTAAGCCATACATCTTTTTATTCAAACTTTTCACATAAGTAGGTCCAAATAGGTCCATGTGTAACATAAACAAGGGTTCAGTTATAGAATTCACCAATTTGGACTTACAAGATGCTCTATGTTGCTTTCCCATTTGACAAGCAACACATACTTCAGGATTCTCAAAAACCTTTGAAGGTAATCCTCTGACCAAGTTCCCTTTCACCAACTTGTTGATAGCCTTGTAGTTCAGATGTCCAAGCCTTCTGTGCCATAGTTTGGATTCATCAATAGTGGCTTTGGCAAACAGACAAGTTAAATCTCTTTTGGGAATAATGTTCTTTATGTCCACACTGTATATGTTGTCATTTCTAGGGACTTTAAGAAGTACTAATTTATCATCAGGTATCTTATAGTCAGGAGATAAGACAAGACATTCAGTGTCTGTAAAAAGAACAAAATTCTTTCTGTCACACATTTGTGAGACACTAAAAAGATTGAACTTTAAACCATTTACCAAATACACTTTCTCAAAATCCAATTTTCCAGTTCTGATAATGCCTTTTCCAACAATTTTACCTCCTTTAGGATCATTCCCAAAGGCAACATATCCACAATCCAAAGCTTCAAAGTTTTCCAAATTGCTCTGGTCTCCAGTCATGTGTGAAGAGCATCCACTATCAAAAATGCATTTATCCTTTAGCTCCTTTTGTAGATTGCCCTGCACAAAAAGTAAGAGAATTAGTTTCTCTTTGGGACCCAAGCCATTACTGACTTGGATCTGCCTTGTGCATCAAAGTAGTCAAATTTCTTCAACTGCATTGGTGCACTGCTGTGTCTGAGAACATGATCTAAAACTTTAACTTTAGGTTTCCAGACCCAGCAAGCTGAGGCCTTAACAGCATAGAAATGGTTGCCCACAACAGTATCAGTAACAACTTTAGGCAAAACAGCAGAGTCTGCCTTAACAGCAGAGTCTGCCTTAACTGCAGAGTTTGCCTTAACAGTAGAATCAACTATGTCCTTCTTTATGGGCCCTTTTTGTGCAATAGGAGAGATAACTCTAGAAGTACCATCTCTCATCAAAACTTCCTTGGGAACGAAGTTTCTTTTGGGGTGAGGGTAAGTCTTTCTATCAAAGTTTCTATGGTTCACCCTTGTATATTGGTTCCAAACTGGTTTTTGATAGTAGTAACACTCATCTTGCAGATGTTCAAAACTGCCACAACTATAACATGCCTTCTTAAGTAATTGAAAATCAGTACCTAATCTTTGTGAAACTAGGTTGTTCCAATTTCTCTGGTTTCCTCTAGGCAAGTTATTGGATTTCTTAGGATATACTCTAGGTGTGTTATTATACTCAGCCATCTTCCTCGAGATACCTTTACCTAACTTAGGCTTAACAAACTCAACCTTTTTAGCCTTAGGTGCATTTGTTTCAACAACAGCAGGAATTTCTTCCTTTTTGTTCTTAGGGGTTGAATCAGATTCCACAACTTCATCATCACTGTCAGACTCCCAATCTTCAATAAGGAGTGCATCAGACCACTTTTTCTCATCCTTAGGTGACTCTATTTTGGTTTCACTAGTTTCACCTACAGGTTTGGCCTCAGATTCAGGTATGAAAGACAATGTCCTAGTAGGAGGGGCATTGGCACTAAGTTTCTTAGGGTGTGCAACAGCATTATATCCTAGTCCACTTCCTGAGTCTGCAAAGTGTCTTCCTATAGGTTTACTGAGAATGTCAGTGGCAAATTGTTGTTTTTCCACCCTTACAATGTGTTTTTCAGTCTCACTTATAGCTGAATCTTTAGCCTTTTCAGCCTCTTCTACTTTATCCATAAGAACCTTAATCTCACAATCTTTCTTAATAAGCTCATTTTCTAGAATAGTGATCTTATCAAGATATTCAATTTCAGCCTTTTTATAAAATTCTAGCTTCTCTTCTAAATTTTTTAAACCATATTCATAACTAAGATTGTCTAACTTAAGTGTTTCATTCTCCATTTTAAGGTTTCCATTGCTAGACTTAAGTATTTCAATTGTATCAGAACATGATTTAAAAGAACAAGATGATTCATTGGATACCTCAGAGTCTGATCCAGAGGAAGAGTAGGCAATGAGAGCAAAATGTTGTACTTGTGGTTCCTCTTCAGCTATCAATGCACAATTTGGACCATCTTGAGCATGATCACTCCAGTCATATTCTCCTAACCCATCACATGACACCATAGCAGTAGTAGGATTTGACTCTTCATCAGTAGACTTCTTGACATTCTCATTGTTCCTTTTCGGTGCTCTGCACTCTCTTGCAAAGTGTCCCTTCTTTCTACAGTTAAAACATTCAGCCTTTGATTTGTCAAATCCCACATTCTTGTTCCTTCTAAACTTCATCTCCTTACCAGTTCGTTTAAGAAACCTTCTTGCCCTCATAGTTAGCATTGCAAACTGCCATTGCATATCAATCTCTTCAACATCATCAGGATCAAGTTCATCCAGATCTTGAGGCATGACTGAAGTACTTGTAGTAAGTTCAGCCAAATAAGCACAAATAGCAGCATCACTAATGGTGTTGGTGTTGGTAGAGTCAGCAGTAGAGACATGTGAACCAGCAGCAGGAACAAAAGTACCAGCAGCAGAGTGCTGTTCTTGATGACTACCAGAATTCTTGTTTCTTGAAGAAACAAAAGCAAGATTGTTTGTGGTAGAAGATGAACTTGACAATCCCTTGACTTCAGATTCATAAACTTTCAAGTTGTTATACAGATCATCCAAAGTCATCTTCTCAAAATCTTCTTTGTGCCTCCAAATCACTGTGTGAGTGTTCCATTCAGAAGATAGACTTCTCAGAAACTTTAGATTGATATCTTCTTGAGATACCTCAATCTTCAAAAGAGCCATCTGACTGGACAGCTTATGAAGTCGATCATAAGTTCCCTCAATATTCTCAGAACTCAAAGCAATGAAAGTTTCAAACTGATGCTTCAGTAGATTCTTTCTTGATTTCTTGGTAGCTTCATTCCCACCAAATCGAAGTTCAATTGCTTCCCATAACTCCTTAGCAGACTCAATATGATTAAAACTTAATTGATAATCATTAGGTATTCCCATCATGAGAATACTGTGAGCCTTGACCTCCAATCTTCTCTGTGCTTTCTCCTCACTTGTCTTGAGAGTCAAGACTGACCCAGTAGCAGTCTTGGCTGGTTGACTGTCGCCATTCAGAACAACTTCCCAGAGTGAGTAATCAACCATTCTCATGTATTGTTGAATTCTCATCTTCCAGATCTCGTACTCGCCAGTCTTGAGCATGGGGACTCTTGATGCAGTAACCATGTGTGTAGAATCGGATTCCATTGCTTACTTTGATGATTAACAGATCTTGTATTAAGTAATTCTTCTTGGTACCAGTTTCTAGATCACAAGCTCTGATACCACTTGTTGATCCCAGTTGAGCTTCACGATCTTATTAATTACTTTAGATAAACCTAAAGCAATTGGTATAGAAACTGATCTTGAGTTGTATATCAAATATTATGCGGAACTTAATATTTGATCTTAAGAAGAATTAAACACAAAACGAATTCTCAAACAACACTTCAATATATTAATACGATTGCTCGATAGCAATAGGGTTACAAGAAACCTTGAAGTGTAAAACAATAATGATACGTATATCTAACCTAACCCTAGATCCTCCTTTTGTAGCGTAAGGAGTCCTAGTCGGTTTACAAGACTTTCTATACAAGAAAAATAACTTTACGTATCTTTTCTATACTTATCCTTAACATACTATACATATCTAATAAGCAGCAGAGTAACTAGTCTAGCAGCAGAGTCTTCGTTGGCTAGCATAAGAGTTACACTTTGCTTATTCTTCCAAACCAGCAGAGTCACAAACAGCAGAGTCACTAAGCTAATCAGCAGAGTTACTTAACTGATCAGCAGAGTTATACTTAGTGTATATCTCGAACAGCAGCATCTTTAGACCCAACAGGCAAACAAAGAAGAAAAGGTCGATGAGGGTACAACATCTGATGCTAGCTTGGTCTTCACGGAAACAGACACATCTTCAGAACAGCATGTTGAAAGCAGCACTCCAAGATACGATTCGGATGCTGATGGTACACACAGGAATGAAGCTGTTTGGGATACTGAAGCTGACCATATCAGATCTTCATCTGACATAGCAATATTGGCTACGGTACAACATTCACATGATAATGATAATGTTGATTTGTTCGAGAATATGTTTGTTCATGACAAGACACATCCTGCGCATCCTGAGTCCATCAGTGACACATATGTGGAGCAACGGTTTGATAGTAATATCACTCCCACAACCCCAGATATGGATCCTAATGGAGGTGAGCCTGCCCAGGATGGATCGTCTCATGATCAAGATCATGCCTTATTTGCTTCTTTAATCGATAATTTCAAACGTGAACTTGAAAAATTCAAAGAGGAAAATCGTAAAGCTAAGCAAACGAATGCCTCATTGTCCAAAGAGCTTGAGGGATTTAAAGAAATGAAAAAAGATTTTGAGAAAATAACACATTACAAAGACGTTCAAATCTCAGAACTTAAATCTCAAGCTCAGAAATTAAATGAAGATGTTCTCAAACGAAATAAAGAACTTGAAGTTGAGTGTCGCGAGGCCCTTTCACGTGAAAAACTTTCCATTAAAAAACTGGATGCAAATATGGGCCCCGCCAACAGAAAGATCGAAGCGCTTTTAAACGAGAACGTTGAATTAAAAATGAGATACTCAATGCTTCAAGAAACCACGTCAAATATTAAGATTGTTAATTCAAAACTTGAGAATGAAAATCAAGAGGTTTTAAAACGTGCAAACAATCTTGAAGAAAAACTTCGAAAAACAGACCAAAGTGTTCAAACTCTTCAAATGATGATTCCTAAAGCTGAGAAAGTTCATAAGGGAAAATCAAGAATTGGTTTTGAAAATACAGATCAGGTTGAACATAAATTTTTGCCGACTGATGCTCTCTTCATGTCAGAAGAAGATGAAAATTTGGAAAAGGAAAAACGTTTAAAAGTCAAACAAAGAAAAAGCCCACTCTCGTACCAAGGCTTTGTGTATGGTTGTATACAATTTTCAGAAATACCAAAACCACCTTTGAAAAGAAAAGACACAAATGTGAAAAGATTTTTCAAAGAAGCTCAACTTGCTACTTATGATGCTAAGTTATGGCAAAATAAAGCAAGGAAACAGTTTTGTAATCTTAAAAATCACATTGAGCACACGCTAAAGGTCATTTGGTCAAAACAACAATACACCGAGAGTGACTACACTCGTCTCATGTCATCAGACGCTTGGCTAAAAAGGGAAGTCCGTAAGTTTTTAAAAGATGAGATTGAACCTCTTGTGAAAAATATCAACTTAAGTTTTGAATACTTTGAAAAATTTCTTGTCACTGAAATGAGAGAAGATTTAAAGTACGTTCATTCTCTTGAAGATGAATTTGATGAAAAATGCTTAAAATTTGATATTCAAAAGGACTTTTTCACAAATCAAATTGAGTCACTTAAATCGGTGTCTGTCTGCCATGAGCATGAGAATGTCGATTTTTTGAAATCTGAAAATCTTTGTTTCAAAAGAAAAATCACTGAACTTTCAAAAGAAGTAGCTGAAGTCAAAGAAGAATTGTCAAAAAGAATTGCTTCTTCTGAAAACTCTTCGACATCAGTGCTTAAAGAAAAGGAAAAGATTTTTGAAGAAAATTGTGATGATGTCAATATCAAGTTTGATTTGGATGAACTTGATACAAAAAATATTGAATTGGAACATGCTGTGGCATCATTACAAAAAGAAAATGAGCATTTGAAACAGACATACAAAAACCTGTTTGATTCAATCAAACGTTCACGAGTTCAGACTCAAAAATCAATCACGAAACCTAAAGAGGTTGAAGTTTTGAAATCCCAGTTGTCTGAATTCGCTGATAAAAAGTTTGAAAAGGTTTTGCAAAAGATTGAATCAATGAAGAAGAAAAAGGTTGAGTCTCAAAACACACAAGTCTCCTTTCCAAATCCCCTGTTTGATTCTAATTCGTCAGATTTTGAAACGGAAAATACAAATCATGTGCTTCAAACAAAAGTACTTGAGCTTGAAACGCTTTTAGCTCAACGTACAAACAACCTTGAGGATGCCAAAACTGATCTTTTCAACAAAACAAACAAATTCGAAACATATTTTGAAAGACTTGAAAAAGAAAATATTGTTTTCGAACGGAAATTGGCACGTAAAATGGATGATTCAAAAGCTGAAAAAGATCATTTTTTGAAACAAATTGCTTCTTTGGAATCTAAATTGGCATCTCAAGATCTTCTTCAAAAAGAATACAATGATTTGCGAATGTCATACAATGCCTTAAAAGCAAAGTTTGATGTTCTCCATCGATCAAAAGGCAAATCTCCCATTTCAAATCTTTCAACACCAAAAGTGAGTGTTTCAAAGAAGGTTTACACGGGTGAATCTTCAAAACCATTTTCGAAAAAGGTTTCTCAGTTTACAACCTATTCTTTGCAAAAAGGAAGGAAGTTTTCGAAGAAACCAAGATTTTCTGAAACGCTCACTCCTCAAAAGCTTTCAAGGTCAAACATGTCTCATGAAGAGACTTCAAGATTTCAAACTCCACAATCTCGCTTTACACGGGTAAGGCAAGTGTGGAGACCAAATCAAAGTCCTTCAAACTCTGAAAAACTTCTGCAAACCAAGAATGACTCTGCTTTGAAAAAGGATTTTAAATCACCGTTGATTCCGCGAGTGTTATTTCCAAATGAAAAACCGGTTTTCAGTCCTCGTTGGAATTCAACCTCTTTGAATCAAATTGACACAACTTACAAATGGATTGCAAAACATGCTAAACCCATTGGTGCAGTGCTCAAATGGGTTCCAAAAGTTGTTGTCTAATCTGGTCAAAATGGCTTTCGTACATTTCAGTACGGAACCCGCGCTTAACCCAATGGCTTCTGAACACATCAGTTCAGGACCCGATCTTCAAAGAAAGGAAAGTGCTTCATCAAAAAAATTCGAGCGCTTATCCTAAAAATTCAATGGCTTGTAAGTATTTCAGCTTACAACCCGAGCTTCAACGTTTTGGCTTATGCACACATAACAGTGCATAACCCGTGTTTCAAAGAAAGGACCCTGTTGTACAAATTTATGGCAACAATCCTAAAAGCAAAGAAGTTTTCATGCAAAGTGTATCAAACCAAACTTCTTCATCTTAAGCAAAATTTTATTCAAAATTCATCAAAAGGTTTTCAAATCTTTTCAAAAATTTTGCTTAAGATTTTCAAATCGTTACTCCCCACTTGCTCCAAAGTTTTCAAAAATGTCAAAACCAATGCAAGTTTTGAGGGGGGGTATTCCAAAAAGAAATTTGTTCCAAAATGTTCATGCAAAACCGTTTCTCCCTATTAGCTTTCCAAAAACAATGATTTTAATCAAACGGTATCAAAAATACCATCGAAATGCTATTTTTGAGGGGGAGAAATGGGATTAAAATGTGATCATGGTTCGAATCTCAAAGGAGCTCATCAGAAAGACTCAGTTTAACCCTCGAATTGACGAAAACTAAATGTCAGTAATCGAAAAGACTTGTCCGGGACGGGTAATAATTTCAAGCTGGTTTACCAGTGATGTAAGCGTGTCTCGCAAAGGACTTGTCTGAGTAGAATGTACCAATTCGAGAGATGATCATTGAATATGACCGGGACGGGTAATAATTTCAAGCTAGTGTAACTAGTGATGTAAGCGTGTCTCGCGAAGGTCATGTTCATTGAAAATTGATCATTTCAAATGTGCGAACTCTACCCATCATGTGCAATTTATTTCAAAATGCATGAGCACATGTGAAGGGGGAGTATTTCAGAAAATGCAAAACTCTTGAAGTGTTAACCAAAAATGTGTTTTATACATAAACGCTTTGAGAGATTTTCACAAAAGGTTTTATGGCAAGTGATCAAAAAATCTAGGATAATCATGGAGTAATAAGGTGATTATGGTTAGGTAATGTCTAATGATCCGCCAGAACCGGAGGGATCTACCCAAGGACAATTCCAATAGATTAGAATTAGAAGTCCTTAGGTATGATTGAAAAAGGAGCAAAATGAGAAAGGAGAAAGAATGGGTTGAAGAATTAAAAAGAAAAGTTTAATGAAAGGGTGAAAAGAAATAGCCCTCCATGAAAACTTAGGAAAGAAACTGGGTCAATACATATGCTATCGGTACTCACTAAGGTGATACTGATATTGAAGACAAGACGTCATGGACCCAGTGACGCGGTGCACAAACCCCTCTCAGCCACTCAGATATCTCTTAAAAGATATTTATTTCATTTCTCACGGAGATCAATGCATAATCTATCGACCTCTCACTCCGAGATGTGTTGATATTGAAAAGGTGGCACTCTGCTCCACGCCTCCGACATCTAAAACCAAAACGCACATAATTGAGTCTAGAGCCATGAGATTCATCAAAGATCTCTTAGGAACACTTCCAATAAAATACACTTGTGTTCACCAAAAAAGGACATAAGTTGTAAGTGTCATAATGAGATCTGAACCTGGAAGAGCTGGACGATTTATTGCTAACTGTTTTATGCAGGTACTGAAGAAAGTCCATCGATCATCGTATGTCTCAACATCTACATTGGAAGAATAGACGCTGTGAATACATGAAGATGTTGATCAAGGCAAAGAACAATCCAAAAGACGATACGATGAAGATCACAATGCATGAAGGAACAAAGAATCACAAAGTTCAAGACCCAGAAGTCTAAAGATCTAATCACGTAGTGCATATTTTGAATGACCATCCCTTAGGGGGAGATTGTTAGCTTTAATTTTATAGTTTAAAGTGATGGTCATTCACATGTTATTGAACTTTGTATAAAAGGGTTAGCTAGTCATGTAAAGTGGGCTTTTGGTCATCAATCATGTAAGGCTTAATGTAAAATAAGCTAAAGCCCACACAAAAGCCCACTAGGGTATAATCCCTTGTAGTATATAAACCTCACATCTCTTCATTTGTGAGTGTGGTTCAGTGTGTAACTGTGTGTGTTGTGTGCTAAATATAAAAATCTTTAACATCTATCTATATCTCCAATATACACGATCCAACATATACATCATTGTCCCACATCATCTCTTGTGCATAACGATCCATCATAAGTGTGATAAAGAGTGATTACAAGCTACAACATGATCCCACCAGTCTTGCCGGTAAGATTCTTAAATCATCTGTAAGTAATCGTCTGTTGCATTTCTCCTTAGGATCTGTGCTAACAATGAAGTTTAGCAATTAAACACATGGATACACATATAATTTTTTTGCTAAAAGTCGCTAACCTAATCATATCTCTTCATTGTCTTGGTGAAGGTCAATTTATTCAGGAAGGTGGATCTAAGGCAAGAACAAAATCAGTTACATTTGGCGGTCAAGATCTTAAAGTTAAACTAAAAGAGGGTAAAAACAAACCAAAACTAATGTTTTTTAAGCAATTCATTACCTTTCAGCCAAACATATATCTTTTGGGTGGATTTACGCTTTTTTATGTTGCTACCAACCTTTTAGCCAAGAATTTCTTTCAGGTCTGCAACGAAATCATAAGAAACTAAATACCTACTAATTTCATTATCACGTTATTTGATTTTGCTTATCTAAATGTTTATTTATATATATGCGAGTACATGTTGTCCACAGTCAAGCCTAATATAATTATTTATTTAAGGTTATTTGATTTTGCAATGTGCACAAGTCATTCTCGACCGCCACAGGACTGGGATTGTGGAGGATGTTTGGGATTACTGATATTTTCAGGTTATTGGATTGGGTTTAATTACTGCGATTGTTATTGAAGCTTGAAGATTTAATAATGTGTATGGTCCTATGAAACCATGATTTAAGTATAGTTTTTCTATAAATGGCTATTTCTGAATTTTAGGTGATGTTTGGTTTTATATTTTTAGGTATCTAGAAGCGCGCCCGATTTTGAAGAGCTGAATTCTTTGAAAAAGGTATAAGCTTTAGCTGCCTATAGCCCACTCTTTGTTTTTTGGTGCTGTTGATGTTGCATCATGGTCTGACAGCTTATTATTGTTCGTTTAGGATGCCGGCGCTTACGGAGTTGTGCGTCAACCGTACACTTCTATTCGTCTACTGATCTTAACATAGTGTTTTTATATAAAGTTGATTATTTAATTTTGTGATGAATCGTGCAGGAAGTGTGCGATTGTTTGTTACGAGAAGGCATAGAATTCGTCAACGGAGGTGAATTATTCGATGCAGTTGTAAGCACTAACCAGATCACTATCTTTGCTTTACCTTATGATTTGGATGATGAATGAACTCTTATTGTTTTTCTTTGTTTCTTATAGGAATCAAATGGTAAATAACCCGAATCAGAAGGCAGGAAGTTGTTCCAACACATAGACAACATAAACCCTGCCACAATTTCAATATTGGATGGCTATCTGGCAGTTTTTTGTCCTCAAACATTAACAACTGATGTCCCACTGTCAATTTTTATTCATGAACGACGGATGTTGTATTTTATGTATTTTTGGTGGTCTGGAAATGTGGAATTGGAAACATGTGGCCAGAGTAATGATTTTTGATCGAAGCAAACTTTTGATTGTTTTGGACTTTCTAAGGTCTGTTTGGCTTATTTTATCAGAAAAGCCAATGGCTTTAGCAAAAAGCCAATTCTAAGGACGTTAATGCTACAGTCCTTTACTGATCTTCAATAAGCTATTATGCACTTTTCAATAATTGTTTAGATAAGCGTATTGTATATTGACAATACAATAACCTCCTCAAATTTGCTTAGCGTAACATCTCCTTAATAATCATTCTTTGTATGGTTTTTTTCAGACATTGTAATACACTCAGCTACAAAATTCATTGTTGGACACGGTGATGTCATAGCGAAAGAATGGTGTTCAAGTAATATTCTAGTAAGAAATGTTGTGATAAGGGGAACTCTTAGACCCCATGCTGCAGTTCTCACGGTCGTTCGGCCTGGTAATGATATTTAACTTGAATATATTGATACTTTGTTTAGTCAAGACTATGCGCCGACTTTTGGATAGGGATTAAAACTGGTGTTCAACCTAAACAAGATGCCAAGTTACTTACAAAAATTAAATTTTGTAAATAATAGTTTCATTGGGTGTACGAAATGTACACGATATTTGCATAAAAAATGCACTAATAACTTACAACCCTTTTGAGTCCTTTAAACTCGTTTGCTCTCAAACTGGTGTACTTAATTTATTTAAGCATTTTATATATAACATGTCAAGAATATCACTGAACAATGACATACATATCTTGCAAAGTTTCAGGGGAAGCTGACGACGAATCAAAGGATGAAGTGAATGCATGTGACATCATCTGAGTCAGAAATCTTTGAAAATTCTGGCGTATCTTGCGAGTGACATAGATTTAAGTACAAATAATTAAGTAAGGTCTGCTGCCGAAAAACGAAAAAAACCATTAATTCAGAAGATGCTGATTGGGCATGTCAAGCCTGAGAGGATTGTCGAGTTAACAACTGAAGAAATGACAGGCATGCAACGCTTTATACATTTGTCAGTTTTTTTTTATTCCAGATGCTAATGTGCCAGAAAAAACTCTAGAGCACAGGTACCATGCTTTTATGCGTTGTTTTAACTGTATGTATGTATTAATTATATGAAGATCTTATTCTAACATCATCCGACGAACGAGTATATAATGTTCACTAAATGTAACATTGCCATGTTTTTGGCAAATTTCGAATGTTATATGTTTGACTGTACTAGAATATAAACGAGTATATACCGTGCAATTATCAACGACGGCGGCGGGTCGACGCCCACCTCGTTTCTATGAAAGATACATCGATTTTTAGCCTAGCACATTTGTGCCTTACACAAAAAACAATTTCAAAGACAAACAATATATGCACCAAAAAATTTAAATTTAATTTCCATTAGGCTTAATCAAGGATAGAATAGTTTTGCAAACAATAGCTCATTCCATGTATCTTGAAGCCCAGGTAAACACCAATGTACACAATCAGCATAGCTAGGAGGATTGGCTATTTGTTCGGGTGTCAATTTATTCCATTGCTTCTTGTATATTGACGTGTGGGCATCTTTTCGGTAAAGTGAGAGTTGTGTGATGTTTAGAAATGTTATGGGATACTTTGATTTACTGAACACGTCCCCGATGACTTCCATTATGCTTTTTCTGCAGTCTGTTCCCCAATAGTTTGGATCCGCAATCATTTCTGTTTGGTTGTAGCAGTTTCCATTTGGCTCGCCTCCCCAATCAACACTCCTATAATTAAAAAGAATCATTGAAAAGAAAGTTTTCATATTCAGTTTGTTTCTACTTAAAGGTTGAATGTCCTTATCACAACAAAGACTATTGCAATAACGATTTGTATCACATGATTAAGAGTTTAATAATCATTCAGGCTCTGAAAAATGTCCACATTTTTGTATTAGTTGAGAAAGAAATATGACTTACTTTTGATGAGAAGGTGACATGCTAGTGAAGAAGACTCTTGTTTTCTTAGGATCCATATTCCTTTTTGCCCATCTCAGCATACTTTTCATCCCCATTCTATATGCATCTTCTGTCGATACTTCAGTTATATCTTTTACTTCATCATCAAACGATCCTTGCCTGCATTTTTTTCACAAAGTTTAGACATTAATAAACAATAAATGTTACAAAGACATTTCTTTTTTGGAACCTTAGCTTATTATGAGAAGTGGATCTATGGTTAGAAGACATATACTTCCTAGGACAAAATGAATAAGCGCCTTTATGAAAAATCTTATGCTAAACTTATGCTAAACTTATAATAAAGTAAAATCTTATGCTATAGGAAAAATCTTATGCTAAACTTATAATAAAGTAAAATCGCTATAGGTTCAACGTGAGTCTGCCTCTGAAATTTTATATTAGCTATAAGCTAATTAGGTTATAATAAGGCTTCAAGAGATTGAGAAAGAGTATTTACAGAATCTTAAGCTTGAGGCCAGTCATCCACCATAGGTAAGTGTTGAAAACCATAATATCAACCCCTTTCCAATGCTTTCCATGCTTGATAATGGAACCTCTTCGTACAACTCTATCAGAAACACGATGTATGACAGCATCATCCGAGTTTGATTCAAGCAAAAACGGTGCCCAATAGAATTCAATTGTAGCATTGTAATCCTATAATAACAAATAATCATGATAAATAAATGGAGCAAATTGGATTTTGATCTAGTTAGCATCAGAAAAGTTGTGTTTTTAGTTTCTACTTATTAACTTATGTGCTAAAAATGTTACCTTAGCAGTAAAAACAGTTAAAGAACCAAAAGTTTCCATGGATTTGGCGTTATCGGGAATGAGTGAATGGAGAAGACACACCATCGATACGTATTGACCTCTGTTTAAGGAATCTCCAACAAACATCATCCTTTTATTTCTTAATGTTTCCAGCATTAGTGATGCATTGAAGCTGTATAATGATCATCACAAAAATCAAATGTGAGCAAAGATTTAAGTATACCATATCCATAGTTTCATAGCAAACTAAATTTTTGCTTGTTAAAATTGCTAAACGAGCACATATTATAATAGATGTGTAATGTTAACCAATAAAAATGATCGATTATCAATATTATGCAAATGTTAAGCAACAATAAACTTTTTAAAAAGTATTTATCTATTGAAGTTTCACAACTAATTTATGGCACCCTTAATCTAAAATTGCACCATCTAATTAATTGTATCATTTAACTAACGAACTAATCAGGGACAGAGCCAGAAACATATATGACCGGATGCACAAATTTTTTTGAACCGTAATATAATAGAGTTATAAAGTGGATTAAAACGAAGATTTCATTAAAATGAAAAATAAATGAACATATTACCTTCTAATTAGTGATTCTATGATCTCACATAGCAAAATAACGCTTACGTACACCCTCATTTTTAACATTAATAAGTTCTTTCTCTATAGCACAAGTTAAAGCGCCGTTAAAATAATCATCACCCATCCGATTACGCAAATCAGTTTTAATGAGCTTCATTTTAGAAAAAAACATCTTTCAACCGTAGTAGTAGCAACAGGCAAGACTAAAGCCAACTTAAACAACCGATAAACCAAAGGATGAGATGTATGCTTTTTCTTATCCACCCTCTTCTCAGCAAGTTTGGCAATACTATACAAGTTAGCGAAATCTTTATCATTACGCATGATCTTTGGGCAAGTTTGAATAAACTTGTTTCATTAATAAACCTATTTCATCTTCATGTTTTTGTGCTTTAATTTATTAAACTTGTTTCATCTTTGGGCTTTTGTCATATTGGGGCTTTTACAAAATTTTATATTTGTAAGTATACCAACTAAATAATGTTAGAGACACATTTTGATACACTGAGTGCATTTAATATACATTTAAGAAAAATCGATAATTTTTCAAAAATTAACACTATATCAAAAAAATTCATTGGGCGTATGTGCACCCATGGGCACCCCTGGCTCCGTCCCTGGAACTAATCGTTATAAGCATGTAACGTTAAAAACATATGGGGTTTTAAATATCTTTTACAAGATCATACAGTAGTTGACTTGATACCTAAACTAACAAAAACTGGTACCTATTACTGTATCAGTGTATTGTACTATTGTGGATCGTAATGTCAGAGTCAAGATTAGGTAGAACCGTTGATCTAACTCCAATCAAATTCAAAACTTAAGGGTGCGTTTGGTATCCCTATTCCAATGAGGAAATCATAGTGGTAATGATTCTAAGTGTTTGGTTAAGATGAAGGACCCACATTATATGGGAATGAAATATGGATATCGTATACTCCATAGGAGTTCAAGAGGGGAGGTATGAATCTATCATAGGTGAGGGACTCCTCTTATACCAAAATCGATACCGATTATGCTTTATGGCAGCATATCAAACGCACCATTACTTATTTATATGTGATTAATTTTTCTTTTGATGTTTCACATGGATGTCAAACAAAAAGGTAACCTTTTGGTGGTAATTAGGTCCTTATTTTCTTACACAATTATGCAATTAAAACAAAATGATTAATTAGCATCCCTATTAAAATATTTCTTCACCCTTGCTTTCTTTATCATAAACAAATAGTGAAAACAGAACTAGAGTTTACCTCGGAAGAGAACAACCATGGGGTTGCCATCTCCAAAACTGGTAATCCCGGTCTGGCCGGCCGTGTTCTTGACATGTTAGCTGTGGTTGTATGTAAGGACATTCAGATTCTTGGTACAACGGCCGGTTTATAGGATCCCACACCCATTTGCCACTAAAAAAATCACAACCATTCTCCGTCTCACCAATCGAAAATGGCAACTTCTTGTAATGTTTCTCTAATTATCATCAAATGTACAAAAATTATCATTTTGTTTTCTTAAAAAGTTTTGCTGGAGGTAACACCCTCCGTTGACATACAATTTTTTTTAAAAATACATAAACAAAAGTATGATTAAAATTAAATGCTTGTTACGTACGTAATTCATATACACTGTTAAATATAGGAAAGGAGTTACGAACATAACAATATTATTAGCATTTGATTCTATATAAGTTTTCTCCAAACCAAACTGAGATCCTAAGATCATGAGTTCAAACACCGCTAAACACAAACCACATGCTGAAAACCCCGCCATTTTTTTTCGCATTGCTGCAAACACTTTTGATGGACAAAAACTTTTTTTCTCTTTCTTGAATATGTGTTTAACAAGAGAAAAAAAAAAAACTTACTTGGAATAGAAAGTGGTTGGTTTGGACTAATTATATCTAGATCGAGTTGTCCGAGAATGCAGCCAATGTCTTGACCGTAGAGGAGGGTGGCAAATAATATGAAGGCTAATAAGGTGAAAAGATAAGGTGATAATCGAGCTTTTCTTAAAAGATTGGAAGTTGAGGTTGAAGAAGATGTTGGAGGTGGCTTCATACCTTTTTTCTTGAATTTTAGAGTGTAATTGTTAAGTCTTTCTTGGTTGATTTTTGGTATAATGAACAAATGCGTGTTTATATGTTGATGCATGCTTCAATAATATGACCTAATATTTTTAATAATGGAAAGTATAGTGACATATGATGCTTTGGATTTAGGTTTTGTAAATATGTAATTGATAACACATAATACATACATAGGTCCCACGAATTTGTAGATATATTTTATTTTCTTTCAGATACACTGACTGCGTAGACTTTTTATGCATAAATTAATTAACGGTAATAAGCTGCAATAGGTTTGATTAATCAATTAATGAGTCTTATATATGAGTTAGATGATATGATTTTGGCTCTTTGGGACGATCATATGGAATTTTCTTAAAACAAAGCCAAAATTGATGCTATATAATGATATCAATCTATAGTGTATTTCTTCATTCGTATATTTCAAATAAATTTGTTTTACATCGCAAGAGTCTTAATGCAATCCCTAATAAAGTCGTAATCAGTTTTATTTATTACAACGGTTGCCTAATAACAACTTTCTTATTTAACTAAAAGTATTGGTGGTATCAAACCATTTTATAAAACTATATCAAAATAAGTTGGTTTTAATAGTTGATTAATAATTGTATTAGTTGAATAATTATTTCTTGATGATCACAGCTTGTCTAGTACATAAACTAATATACGGTGAAGTAACGAGTCAATTTCAAAACTTTCATCATCTAGAAAATCATTTTATAAAGTTTTCTTAACTTAGACCAAGAGGAATGAGTATTATTATGAAAATTAGTGGTTGGTTATGTAGAATGCAATCGTCACCTTTTTTTTCTCCCACTATCAACTCCTCCTACATTCATTGCCTTTTTTTTTTTTTTTTTTATTTATTTATTTTTTTTTTTGAATAATCTAACATATTTTAATATTTATTTATTTATAAATAAGATATTTACTCATTATATTCTTTAGTATATCCATCACATTTTTCATTTTCATTCATTTCTTTGAACCAATCACACCCAAATACAACAACTTTAAACTCCGCACGTGCCCGGGATTTTGACATAAGTCACACTAACAGAGTTTTAACATAAACTTAATTTAGTGAACATTTGTGTATTTTTTGTTTAAAAATGCCTATAGCAATTTATAATGATTATCTTCATCAATAATTGTTATATAGTAGTAGTAAACTTAAACATAGATTATGGACTAAAGTGAATTTTGTAATTAGATTAGGTGTTAGACATAAACTAGGATTAGGTAGCTTGGAGTGCAAGCCAAGGATGTTTCCTATTCAACTTAGGATAGGTTTCTACCCCCTCATCTTTATAAATAGAGATGAGGGGGGATGCTAGTTATTCATTCTTCTTGCTCGTTGTAATAGCTTTATTAGGTGTTTTAATAAAGGTTTGGTACGAGGGTATATCGTGTGCATATTCTTGTCAGGTTCTTTATAGTCTCTCGTGTTTGCTACTTGTGCTCGGTACTACTCGCGATCTAGCATTCCGCGATCGAACTTCGGTTTGTTGTTAAGGTTTTATCCAACAAGTGGTATCAAAGCTGCGGTTATTGTGGTCTTGAAGTTCGAGTGCTAGTTTGAGGTTCCGAGTTATTTCGAGGTTCGGGTTTTTCGAATCGTTTCTTGAAGCAGTGGACGATTGAGAGGTTGAAGAAAGCCTTAATAGATTTTCTTCCTATTATAACCCACGTGAAGGACAAGGTTTCGAGTTTTATTTTAAAATTCGACTTCGGGTTACCTTATTTTTGGATTTAAAATTCGGTTAAAACGAAGGTTTTTCTTGTTGCGGGTTTTCATGTGGTTCAAGTTTCGATCGTGGTTTTCTTGGGGTTCAAGTTTATGATCGAGGTTGCTTGTTCGAAATCGAGGGTTTAGGGTTATTCTAATAAATTCGATTTGCAAGTAGGGTTTATAGCAAAAAGGGGAATATTGCACACGGCTTGTGAGGCTTGTCGGTATAGTTGGTAAGAAACCACTTGGCAAGGTTTTTAGCAAGGTATAAGAAGAATGGCTAGTTCGATAACTAGGTTTGACATCGAGAAATTCGATGGGAAGAATGACCTCTGGTTATGGCAAATAAAGATGCGTGCTTTAATGGTACAACAAGGTTGTGATGCTGCATTAGAGATATTACCCGCGGACATGGAAGCAGGTGAAAAAGCTGCTTTGATGAAGAAGGCATACAGTACCTTGATTCTATGCTTGGCAGACCGGGTTTTACGGGAAGTTACCAAGGAAACAGCTGTTGCAGGAATTTAGACGAAGTTGACTAGTCTTTATATGACTAAGTCCTTAGCAAACAGACAGTATCTGAAGAAGAAGTTGTACACTTACTATATGAGTCCAGGTACGCAACTGGGTGATCTTATAGATGAGTTTAATAAGTTGATACTTGGTTTGGTGAATATTGATATCGAGAATGAGGATGAGGATCAGTCACTTATGTTACTTACGTCGTTGCCATCGTCTTATGAAAATTTGTGGAAACATTGTTGTATGGGAGGGAATCCTTGACAATGGAGGATGTTCTTGCGACTCTGAATTCAAGGGAGTTGAAGAAAAGAACTGAAGGCACAAAGGAAGAAAATGGTGACGGGTTATATGAAAGTGAAGGGTCAGATCATTCAAGGAAAGCTCATTCTGGTGGAAGTTCGCGGTTTAAGTCAAGGGGTGGAACTGGTAAACTCAAGTGCTTCATATGTCATTCAGAGGGTCATCTGAACAGAGACAGTCCATTGAAGAAGTCAAGTGGGTTCGTCAAGAAGGGTAAGCATGATCAGGATTCTGATTCTTCTGATGACGACGGTAGTACCTACTTTAGAGAAGCCTTGGTGGTAGTCGGGAATGATGAGATTACTGAATTGGTAATGGATTCAGGTGGGTCTTATCATATGACACCTAGGAGGGATTTCTTGTACGACTTCAAGGATATTGATGGTGGTTCGGTTCAGTTAGGTGATAACAGGACATGGACTATCAGAGGGATAGGAAAAGTGAAGATACAGTTGCATGATGGTTCAAGCTTTATACTGGAATATGTCAGGTATGTTCCAGGGTTAAGAAAAAGCTTGATTTCATTGGGTACTCTTGAAAAAGAGGGTTATACTGTGAAGATGCAGATGGGTAGAATCAAGGTGATCAAAGGTTGTCGGGTTATGATGACTGGGATCAGGAAAGAGAACTGTGTGTATACTCTTGAAAAAAAAGTGATGACTTTTGGTGTACAAAAGCATGGAGGTTCAAAACAAGTTGGATTCAAGCAACTTGGTCATAAGCAAGTTGGGTTCAAACAACTTGGTCATAAACAAGTTGGGTTGAAACAACTTGGTCCTGGTGTTAAAACAGGAGTCCATGGAGTACAGGTTGATAAACGTGTTTGGTTTGAGGTGGAACTGCAGGGAGCTCAAGGGAATCATGAAGCTGAGGTTTATCAGGTTAGTAACGATGATGCTGTAGTGGCTCAAAGAAAGTTGGAGGACAAGCAACTTGAAGAAAAGACAAACACGGACTGCTTGGTAAAGGAGCAGGAAAAGGTACACATTGGTATAAAGGTGGGGGCGGACATTACAGTAACCGGAGTACCTGGTCAGAGGGTAATGTTGCTGAAAAGAAGAAAGTTAAGGAGTCTACAGAAGCTAATCATGAAAAATTACTAAAGTACAATCCCTGGTCGACAAGGTGGTCCCCACTTCGAGGTTCCAGTACAAGGAAAAGGTGATGAGTATCATTTATGTTTAAGTGTTACTCCTAAGGTGTAAATTGTTATATATTAGCAGTAAACTTAAACATAGATTATGGACATAAGTGTACTTTGTAATTAGATTAGGTGTTAGACATAAACTAGGATTAGGTAGCTTGGAGTGCAAGCCAAGGATGTTTCCTATTCAACTTAGGATAGGTTTCTACCCCCTCATCTCTAAATAGAGATGAGGGGGATGCTAGTTATTCATTTATCGTTTAGATTTGTTTTTGTCTATAGTTTTTTATATAGATTAACATTTTGTATAGATTTTTGTTAGACGAGTGATTTGACTTTATTTAGATGGCACTATATGGAGATTGATGTTTTTGTTTAAATTTAACTATTGATCATGTTGTAGACATTATGTATGTTAAATAGTACATAATGACAATTGATGAACTTAAAAACAAAGTTTAAAATAATTGTTTTACGGATATTTTCTATTGAGTTAATTACATAAATGGTTACTGTGGTTTGGTTGTTTTTTCACTTTTAGTCACTGAAGTTATTTTTTGACGGGTTCAGTCATTGTGGTTTTATGTTATTACGGATCCAAGCCATATCCGTTATCTCCGTTAGTAATCTAGTTAAATCCATACACGTGACAATCACGTGAGGGTATCTTTGTAATTTCACTTTTTCCTCTCTTTTGATATATTAGTTCCCAAAGACGATTAAAAAAACACATAAAAAATAAATAAATAAATAAATAAAAAACTTTTCATCTTCCCTCATCTCCTCTGCTCTGCTCACCACTCTGTTATCAAGGTAGAATCTGAAACCATATTCCATGTGATTTGGCTATAATGGATTATCTAAATGCATGTTCGCTACGTAAAGAAGGAGACGCATTTGATCCTAAAAAAGCCTACGGTATAATTTTTAGGGCTAATTGAACTTGAATGTTTTTATCTTAAATTGAACATGTGAAAATAATTGTTGATTAGTTGTTGTTGTTTATTAACTTGCATTTGTATCATTTTAACAGGTAAGTCAGCCACACGTTTTACATTGGAGTTGCACCATGGGGGGTTTTTTACTATAGGTTCTGGAAGGCGTTATATGAATGGTAAGGTTTCTTGGGTTGATGGAGTTGATATTGATGTTTTTTCAGTAATTGAACTTAAGGATATGTTTGCTAAGTTAGGTTACAATGAAGAAGACACTATGTACTTCCACTTTAGAATACCTAATAGGGATTTAGATAGTGGACTTATGCCATTAGCTTGTGACAGTGATGTATTAAGTTTGGCAAAATATGTAGGAAAGTGTAATGTGATTGAGGTATACTTGGAACTTTGGCTTTCTAGTTTGGACATAGCTAAAAAATCTGCTAACAAGCCCAAGGTCACCTTTGATGAGTTACCAACTGAATTTGATATGTCCCATGAATTTGACCCCTTTTTTACTAGTGGTGATGTAATTGGTCAGTCAAGTGAGGTGCATGTTGAATTAGATCAACCTAGAACTGATAAAGAAATAGGTCAATCTAGTGGGAATAAGAATCAACAAGATGAAGATAGTGAATGGGCCTTGGGGAGAGCAATGTGTATTGGATATTTCAACCAAGACATGCTCATGTAGAAAATAGGATATAACAGGCATGCCCTGCAAACATTCAGTAGCAGCCATTAATGACATGAGTAACAATGGTATAGAAGTTGGGCTACCAGAAGCATGGGTAAAATCTTGTTATTGGTTGTCAACTTGGAAAAAGATGTATAGCTTTAAGATTAATCCTGTGGATAGTCCAAAGTTTTGGTCTAAGTTAAGTGTTCCAATTATTTTGAGTCCATCAGATTATCACACACCAATTGGTAGACCCCCAAAGAAAAGGAAGATGAGTGCATCTGAACTGAGTGAAAAAATGGTGAAAAATGGCAAGTTGAGTAGGGCTGGAAAATCAATTACTTGTAAGATATGCAAGCAGTTGGGACACAATCAGAGATCATGTAAACTAAAGGATAATTCTCCTAACACACCATCTTCTGATGCAAGTGCTACTCAAAATAAGAGAGGCACCAAACAAGCTTATATTGCAACTGATAGTCTAAGGTCACCAACACCAAGACCTTCACAAGGTATCATCATTAGAGACTCACCATCTGCAAATACAAGAAGTTCACAAGCTACAAAACTTTCCCAAGAAACTGCAAAAGATAAAGGAAAGGGAAAGGTTGTGGAATGAACATCTGATATTTGCTGTCTACTTTGTTAAATCTAGTACTTTGTTATTTTTGGTGATTTGTAGTATGTTGATGCGTGGTTTTGTAACCTTACAACAGGTTTTACCTCTCGAGGGATCTCAAGAGGCTTACAACCCCACCAGGCAGTGTACCTGACCGATGTAGTATAGTGTAGTGGTAAGTACGGGGGATTGATCGTTCTCCACAGGGAATAGTGTTCGTTAGGTATGAAAGGCTACTCTAATTAGGTCTAAGGGTTGAGGAAGATTCTTTTTATGTTTTTATATTTTTATGAAAGCAAGTAAAATCTCGGTTTTGAAAGAGTGGGCGGAATTAGTTGCTAGTCAACTAACCCAAAATTACTACGGATGCAAATAAAATAAAATAACAAAAATGAAAATGTGGTGACAAACTTATGTGTAGAGAAATGTGTTTACTTAGATTTCCTTACTCCCTAACCATCTTTTACCGGTTAATTAGTGTGTATTAGTCGCGTGGATGACGGGTGTATTCCTTAATACCATTCGTGGGGTGGCGTACTTACTTCCCCAACTCTACAAGCTCCTACTTCACTCCTATGTCGAGCCGGCTAGGAAGCTCCTAACATGGGATCACTAGAATTCGCTTGTGCATTAAATACAACCATAAAAACCTTTAGTACGCATTTGGTTCATGTTTCTTAAGACGTTCAAGCAAGTTACCGAATAGGAAGTTAGCCAGTTTTCTTAAGCCTAACATAGATAAACAATCATCCAATACAACTAATAACACACTAATAACCAATAATCAATAGCTAGGTTTCATTAGATCTAAGCAAACACAAGATAAATTTAGCCTAACATGTTAATCAAAAGACAAGAATAAGATAAAATCAAACAACACATAGACATATTGAATGATTAATTGATAACTTATCTTCAATGTAACATGGAAGATCTCAAGGCAAAAAGCCTTGAAAAAGAAGCTGAATTCGTCTTAGGGTTTTCTCCCAAAATTCCACACACTAAGCTCTCCCCAATGACAAAAAATTAGAAAACTATATATAGACTTTTGGATCTGACGGCGTCACCTTATGGATTGTGACGCCGTCACCTCACCGCTTCTAGGGTTCCCGGATGACCTTCTTGACGCCGTCCCTCTTTAGCTCTTCAAAAATCCATTCTGGCTTATCAAGGCTTGACGCCGTCGAACCTTGAACGTGACGCCGTCCCCTTTTAATTTAAGCCGTGACGCCCTTGATCAAGTTAAAGCGTGACGCCGTCAGAATTCACATGCTATTTTCACTGGCTTATCATGAGTAAATTTCACGTCCACTTTTTCTTGCCAAAGCATGACGCCGTCCAGAGTTAATTGTGACGCCGTCAAAGGTAACTTTCAGCCGATTTTTGAGACTTTGTCGTTTTCTTCACTTTTATGCTCCAAAAACGTCCAAAATGCCTCCTTTTCCAGATTTCTCCTCAAAAGTACCTAAAATGACAAAAGGAACGATTTAGGGCAATATTTGATCAAATAAATACGATTTAGGGCTTAAATGACCCCTTAAAAGCGGTACACTTTTCGCCTCATCAAATACCCTTACACTTGAGATTTGCTTGTCCTCAAGCAAATGCGCTTTTATTCTAATCAAAATACAAGTTAGGGGTCATTTAATGCTAACATAAAAGTAATTACAACAAATAATCGTTCTACTTCAATCATAATAAGCACGGAGATTATAAACTAGCACCTCACAAGTAGTGTTTAGATACTCACATCTCTCAAGTGTCATCAAAATAAATCTCATAAATGAAAACGGATAATATCTCTCACTACCTGTCATAGCAAATAGATTACCATAGGCTTGGGAAAGGATCGATAACCTCCTCCACTAGGCGTAAGCACCTAAGATAAACTATCAAAGAGGGCTTTTACATGGGTTATAACGTTAGGTGTAGGGAAAAGGAAAACACGGTTTTGTTGGATAAAGGATATTTTACTGGTGGCGAGTTAAAGATCTTGATCAATTACATGTACTATACAATGTTGCTAAGCCAAGACTAGACTCGATCTTAAGCTAGAAGCAAAATAACAAAAACATAAAACAAACATAAAATGAAACGGGATGGTAGTCCGTATGTTTTTTCTATTTTTCTTTTTCTCATTTTTTTGTATTTTTCTTGATTTTTTTTTTTTTTTTTTTTTTTTTTTTTTTTTTTTTTGCATACACTTTTGCCCTACCATCCAAAATAGTACATCATAGGGGCATTGCATTCCCCTTACACTTGAACTTTTACATAACTTTACAAATACTAATCTAACGACTCGAATTAAGATAATTGAAAAACTTGGAGTACTTTTAAAACATTTAGCACATATGGGGGTAATAAATGATGGTCTTCCCCATTACTCCATTACACTAGTACTTTACCCATGAGTCCCAATCGTCCCAAAACAATATGTACAAGGATATGACTCGACTTAGCAACCATGTAATCAACTAGATAATTAACTTGGGTTTAAACAAATGTTGTAACAATAATGCACTAAAAATGAGTGCATACAAGGTAGGCTAAGGCGATTTGGGTGTACATTTAAGTGAGGTGTAACAAATTCTTCCTTTAAGTAAAATGCTTAAAGGTCGAAACGAAAAGATAGGCTCTGAGGGGTGTACTAGGGGTATCGTGTACTAAAAATGAGTACAACGCAAAGGGGTGTGGGAGAATTACTTGACCAATGTAGTCAATGTAATTATAACAAAAACACAGGTGTAAAACAATGGTTTAATCCTAATGCCTCTTATCATGTAGTAAATCTAACTACACGAATGTAGTCTCACTTGTGGCCTCGGAATGGTCCTAACGCAAGTTCTAGAATCTAAGTGCTACCGGTACACACATCATAGCATAAATGCTTTTCCTACCAATTCTAGGGGCGAACCTCACATATTTGGGTGGGAAAATTTTTTAGTGGTACGGTTTTTTGTGCTAGTCATATAACTCCTATCCGTGAGACGCTCATTAAGACCAAAGTTTCACTCCTATATGTTGTAAAAAATTTTAAATTTGGCACTAAAATTGCCCTAACAGGTATTTATCTCAGTTTTATTACACATCTACTATTAAACAAACAAAAATCAAGCGCAATTGTATTCTCTAAAATCGTACTTTTACCCTCCCCTTACACTTAAGATGAACATTGTCCCCAATGTTCAAATAACAAGATGTAAAAGAAAAAAGTAAAAGAATGAAATCAAATACTCCCCTGATTCGCTCGGTGGATAGTGAAATTACACGGTTAGATCTTCCTCCAAAGAGAATGTTGAAGCTCCATGACTAATGCATCGCCATAAGCTTGATTCAATAAACATCTCCTTGTCCAAAATAACCTGTTAAACCTGAGAAAACAAACACGAAAACCTGCATAACATCGGCGGGATAAAATCTATATATAAGGATATAATGCTTGTGGAATGATAATTTTGCAGATTCCTGGAGATTATAAGTTGGAGATTTTAATAAAAACTTTTTATGAAAACAAAACTTTCAAAAATTTCTGAAAATTAAATCTGACGCCGTCAGGTTATAAACCCTGACGCCGTCAGAAATGACCTGACAAAAATTTTCATTTTAAGTTTCCGGAAAATTTCTGGAAAAACCTTTACCTTACTTCCTGGAAATCCTGCAAAACATCATTATGACTCGATACAAGCATTTGACTCAAACACACTAATATGTATGCTAATTTATTATTATTACGATTCATGTTAATTTGTGTTCTAATAAACCGATTTAGATTTCCCTTACACTTATCTTTTGCAAAATACCTTTATATGTAGTTAAGACGAAGTTAAAAACAAAATAAAGCATTTTCACAAATTACTTTTGAACATGAATCAATACTAATAAAAATTAAACACACATACGGAAAATAAAATCAAACAAGCAAATAAATAAACACACAAAGCAAATAAAACAAATAAAGCTTGGGTTGCCTCCCAAGAAGCGCTTTTCTTTATTAACGAGTCTTGTAGCTAGACTCAAAGTCACGGGGTCTACGTTTTTCCGTTTTGCTTCTTAATTGCCCTTCTAATCATCCTAACAACCTCCATATCAATTTTGTATTTAGGTCCAAGGTTTAAGCAATCTTTATAATAAAGGCTTCTCTTATTCCAAACATGGTCCATGCCTTTTTCTTTATCCTCTTCATTGATGTCCTCAATCGCACCAATGTTGTCCATGTCAAATCGAGGCACAAAACGAAATTCATTAACCCAATAAGGCATCCTATATGTGATCCTATCTATGTGATTAGAAAACTGAACCGTGCCTTTCAAACGGTCATACCTTAAATTGGATGCTTCGATAAATGGCTTACCTAACACAACGCGAGATAGGCGGCAGTCAACAACACTTGCCATATCTTCTAAAATCATGAAGTTGGTGACAAAGGTAAAGTTCCCAACAAGGATATGTATATCCTTAATCCTTCCAACGAAGTTGCAAACTCCGCCTGGACACTTGGGGTCCATCCTAGGCTCAAGTGGTGTGTTTATGATTTGGCTATAAAGGCCTGAGGACATAACGTTGATTGGGGATTCACAGTCAATGTAAGCATGCTCAACGTATTGGTACCCAATCATACATGGTATCTTCACATTCCCGGGATCACCTCTCTTAATCTTTGGGTCAATTCTAACAAAAGGTGGTCGAGGGTTATCAACTAGGTTGTTATAGTACGCAATCTCCTTCTTAGTGGGGTATTCATTGAAACAATCATCCAACCTAGGATCTACCTTCACTTCCTCAATTTTCTCAATCAACTTATCAACCGTAAGATTATTACGTTCTAAGTAATTATCTGAGTATATGGCGGTCCCTAAGTTGTTCAAGGCATAATCAAGCTCTATATCAATCATTCTACTGAGCTCCCTGAGCTCACTAATCTCATTCTCAAGTTGGCTACGCAACAAAGCCACTTCGCCAGGTGTAAGGGGTGGATTCGCATTTTCCATAATGGCAAACTGAATAGTCAATGAAAATCTGTTACGAACAAAAGCACAAAGAGAATAGATAGACTAAAGAATATCTAGAAAAAGAAAATAAAAATCTCACTAGAAAGGAATCTAGTGAGTAGACCTAATAGAAATAAAAATTCAACCTAAACAATAACTATTCCCCGGCAACGGCGCCAAAAACTTGATGCGTGGTTTTGTAACCTTACAACAGGTTTTACCTCTCGAGGGATCTCAAGAGGCTTACAACCCCACCAGGCAGTGTACCTGACCGATGTAGTATAGTGTAGTGGTAAGTACGGGGGATTGATCGTTCTCCACAGGGAATAGTGTTCGTTAGGTATGAAAGGCTACTCTAATTAGGTCTAAGGGTTGAGGAAGATTCTTTTTATGTTTTTATATTTTTATGAAAGCAAGTAAAATCTCGGTTTTGAAAGAGTGGGCGGAATTAGTTGCTAGTCAACTAACCCAAAATTACTACGGATGCAAATAAAATAAAATAACAAAAATGAAAATGTGGTGACAAACTTATGTGTAGAGAAATGTGTTTTACTTAGATTTCCTTACTCCCTAACCATCTTTTACCGGTTAATTAGTGTGTATTAGTCGCGTGGATGACGGGTGTATTCCTTAATACCATTCGTGGGGTGGCGTACTTACTTCCCCAACTCTACAAGCTCCTACTTCACTCCTATGTCGAGCCGGCTAGGAAGCTCCTAACATGGGATCACTAGAATTCGCTTGTGCATTAAATACAACCATAAAAACCTTTAGTACGCATTTGGTTCATGTTTCTTAAGACGTTCAAGCAAGTTACCGAATAGGAAGTTAGCCAGTTTTCTTAAGCCTAACATAGATAAACAATCATCCAATACAACTAATAACACACTAATAACCAATAATCAATAGCTAGGTTTCATTAGATCTAAGCAAACACAAGATAAATTTAGCCTAACATGTTAATCAAAAGACAAGAATAAGATAAAATCAAACAACACATAGACATATTGAATGATTAATTGATAACTTATCTTCAATGTAACATGGAAGATCTCAAGGCAAAAAGCCTTGAAAAAGAAGCTGAATTCGTCTTAGGGTTTTCTCCCAAAATTCCACACACTAAGCTCTCCCCAATGACAAAAAATTAGAAAACTATATATAGACTTTTGGATCTGACGGCGTCACCTTATGGATTGTGACGCCGTCACCTCGCCGCTTCTAGGGTTCCCGGATGACCTTTTTGACGCCGTCCCTCTTTAGCTCTTCAAAAATCCATTCTGGCTTATCAAGGCTTGACGCCGTCGAACCTTGAACGTGACGCCGTCCCCTTTTAATTTAAGCCGTGACGCCCTTGATCAAGTTAAAGCGTGACGCCGTCAGAATTCACATGCTATTTTCACTGGCTTATCATGAGTAAATTTCACGTCCACTTTTTCTTGCCAAAGCATGACGCCGTCCAGAGTTAATTGTGACGCCGTCAAAGGTAACTTTCAGCCGATTTTTGAGACTTTGTCGTTTTCTTCACTTTTATGCTCCAAAAACGTCCAAAATGCCTCCTTTTCCAGATTTCTCCTCAAAAGTACCTAAAATGACAAAAGGAACGATTTAGGGCAATATTTGATCAAATAAATACGATTTAGGGCTTAAATGACCCCTTAAAAGCGGTACACTTTTCGCTTCATCATATGTGTTAGTACTTTGTTATGTTTGGTGATTTGCAGTCTGTGTTGAAACTTTGTTAAACCTAGTACTTTGTAATCATGGTATTTTGGATATTGATATGTTGCAGACTGTGTTAAACCTTTCTGTGTTTGGAATGAACATTAGATATGTTGCAGACTTTGTATTTGCATTTGCAGACTTTGCATTTGCAGACTTTGCATTTGCAGACTTTGCATTTGCAGAATTTGCATTTGCAGACTTGCATTTGCAAACATGCATTTCCATTTTGCATACTTTCTTTTTGACCATTTAACCAAACCAAACCAAACCATTCACTTTAGAATTACAACATGCATTTCCAACACAGTCAATATAACTTGCAACATTTAACCAACCAAACCATTTCATTAACTACAAAATTTGGAATTATAACATCCATATAGGTTAAAGGTTGGGATTAATACATTTTACCACATCATCCAAAACCTAGAATTAAAACACCATTCAAAGCCTGTAATTACAACATATGTCAATGACGAAGATAGTAGGCAACAAACAAGACCCAACTGAGACCCAAGATCATCTTCAATCTTCGAACTTGATTCAATTGTGTTGTCACTGTATCTTGAAGGTGGTTCATTCTTTGCAACAAGCCAGGAATGATCTGAACAGCTCTTCGACACATAGGGGGGTCAAACCAGGAGACAAACCCACAACTTGGCTACATTTATCAATTAGGTCAAAATCAAGAAAACCAAACTTATAAGATAACAAAATATCAAAACTTACTATGTTAGCACAACTGTTGAATCTCCTTCCTGGATTCCTTGGTGTCCAAGATGTAACAACCTTCAAAGGGGAAACATGACAAATGGGGCATTATTATCCACGAGCTTCACAATGTGTTGATAGGATTTGGTATTGTGTTTTTGTGTTTTGATATGCATGTGTGTGTTTAGAGAGTTAATTAGGGATTTTGATTACTAAAGTCAATACCCTAAATAAGTATCCAAGTGGAAAAACGGGGGGAAAGGGGGAAAACTAAAATGACTAAAATAGCCCTCACGTGATTGTCACGTGTGTGGATTTAACGAGTTTTTTAACAGAGATAACGTAAATGGATTGGTTCTGTTATAACATGAAACCACAGTGACTGAACCAGTAAAAAAAAAAGTTCAGTGACTGAAAGTGAAAAACCCGCCAAACCACAATGACCATTTATGTAATTAACTCTTTTCTATTTAAACTTTAAACATGAATTAAATGAGTCGTTGTATATGTTAATCTATTGTACTTATTTTTATATCACAGTAACTCGTGCTTTCAATTTGATATTTATATTCCCGTTAATAATAATATCAGTCGTATTTAATATATAAACTCATGTACGCACGGGTTAAACTAATGAAAAAGAATAACATCGGTCTTTATTGAACACGAATATTAAATAAAATATCTTTACAGATATCCTTATTAAACTCCTAAAGAATAATAACATGAGTTCTTAGTATACCTAAAATCTCGTGTATTCATTTACTATAATATTCCTTGCATCTAGTAGATAAGACAAACAAGCAAAAAATGATTTAAAACATATATTATAATAAACTATTAATAGAAGTTGATATTGATATCGACAAACATTGTTATAGTTAGAAAAGATAACCAACAAATATTGATATATTTCTTTTACTAACATATTTGCAAGCAAAGAAAGATATGATAGTTGGAGGGTAATTATAGTGATGGTTGAATAAGAAGCTATCATGGAAACTTGGCTTTTAAGCTAAGATTTGTTTGTAAAAGATGATCAATCATTTTCTCTCTTTTCTTTCTTTTATCAATTGATTCCCACAAGTGAAATCATTTTTTAAGGTTGAATTTGGAATATTCATTATGAAGTTTTAATGTAAAAGATATAGTCAACCATAGCAGTCAAGTTCCAATCTTGCATCTCTAATTTGAAACAAATAACCCAAATTAATTGCAACGTTTGTCTACCTAAATGGTTAGAGTTCAAGTGTTCTACTTGTGGAGGTTTTTCACTAAGCATCATGTAAAACACGATTTAGTAGTCATTTAAGAATTGGTTAATAAACATATAGTTTAGACCACAGCGCTTCAAAAATAATGTGTATAATATGACTGTTATTCTAACCACAAATGGTCGTACGGAAAAAATGATGTATACATTTTACTAATGCATCTTATGACTTATGATAATTTAATCAGAGTTGTTGAAAACGGTACTATAAGTCAATCTTCTCTTTTATACAACGTGATGAGAAATAATACACATTGAGTGATGAGAAATAATATAGATCTCATACTTGTCATAGATTAAAAGAACCAATCTTAGCCATTCATTTTTCATCTATATTAATAAAAAACCACTTTCACCCTTTTTTTAAAAACAATATACTCGTAACTTGCAAACGATAAATCTTCAAGGTACAAAAAATACACCATCGCAACGAGAATTAAATTATCTATCTATAGATGCATTTATCTATACTTTCGACTATTTTTTGTTAAAAATTTTCGACAAGAAAAATCACACGTGATTTGTAAAAATCACATGTGATTTGTGATTTTTCTGGGCGAAAATTTTGAAAAAAAAAGTTAGTCGAAAGTATATAATAATGCATATCTATAGAAAGATAATTTAATTCTCGTCGCGATGATATGATTTTTTCGCGTAACGATTAACGGTTTGCGAGATATTTAATTTTAAAAAAAAATGTGAAAGTTTATATTATTTGTTTTGATCAAAAAAATAAATGGTTATGATTGCTTCATTTGATTTATTACAAATATGAGATTTATATTGAACTTTTGCCCACACGCAATTTGTACTATGATTTTGTGGAATATTGACTATCAAATCTTGATTTATTGATTTCCAGCGACATCACCGTGTCCAAGACTATCCGGCCACCTTCGTCGTGACAACCTTCAGATGTGTACATGGTGAAAGTTCTAGCATGAGGTTTTATGTGTTGGTTATTCGGAGAGGGCGAGTCTTTTTACCCTTTTCGTGATAACCTTCAAATATGTACATGGTGAAGTTTAAAGTCTATATATATACCACTTTTTAGGATATCGGATGTTTTACCACTAATCAGCCACTTGAGTGGTGGTTGAAAGTTGAAACATATACTAGAGTAATCTCCATAAAATGTTACTCCTTATTAAAATTTGTGTTGGTAAAATAGTTGAAGGAAAGAAAAACTTAAAATTAATTAAAGGGGTATTAGGTGATATTCAAGTAAAGTATCAACTTCATATGTTTGGTGCCAACAAATGGAAAGGTTGGGGATGAGTTGACATTGTCCCATCAATCATGGATGCTTGCATTGCATCTCTGTCTTTTTCTTTTACCTAACTTGGCATATCAAATGTTTTACAAAGCTCGCATTGCATCTTAAGGTTAAAAGTTATAGCCTCGTTTAGTAAATATCATCACAAAAATTGTGTTTAGTCTTTTTTTATAAACAACATTAACATATTAAGGTTTTATATGCTTACACTGCTTGGTTATCCATTTGTAGGTCTCTATCTTTAGTTCTCAGTTTATTTTAATTTTCTTGCATCAGATAATACAAATTGATAAAGTTAGATTCTAAATGACAAACAAATTTCATGATCTACATTCAAAAGCATTTTCATATTTTGTCAATATTTTTTTCTTTTTCTTTTTTCTTTTTTTTTTTTTTTTTTTTGAACGGCAAACATATTTTGTCAATATTAAACGTAACATAGTGAAAAGAATTTGAACTTTACAGTATTTTAAAACGAGAAAGTAAAAAAAGTCTGGTAAATCATACCGTGTTTGGTGTTTGTAACTTGTTTATCTTTCTGTTAGGAAGATGACGGCACAAATACTTATTTTTTCTCCCCCTTAGACTTTTGAATTTATATTTTCATATATATAAGCTCAATTATTCTGATATCATACAAGACAAAAACGTGAATGGTGTCGTATAAAAAATGACTCGCAGTGGGTGAAACTTAATATTCTCTAAGATATGTATTCTGTGAGATATCTTAATATGAGATATCTTAATAGAGTATTAATTGGTATGCCTAAATATATGTCTAATCATGTGTGTCAGCATCCTGTTGGTGACAAAGGACCCATTTCTTCACAAACCAATAAACAACTTCCTGATCCATTTAGGCATAAAATTAGTTGCACATTTAGGCCCGTCAATCATTTTCCATCTGAATAATACATTAATAAGAGAATACACATAACATGAATATTCTTCAATAATAATAATAATAACAATAATATTAAAAAATAATAATAATAATAATAATAATAATAATAATAATAATAATAATAAAAATAAATAATAATAATCATAATAATAATAAAAATAAATAAATATCTGAGAACCATTTCTGGCTTTTACATTAAATAAGTTTCAGAAATGACCTACACTAAACTTTATCTTTTTACCAAACAACTTTGGCAGTTTAGCATGATTACAAGGCAAAAAACAACTTGAATGAGGACCCGAAATCAGAACTTCTGATACAAGTTTAAACAAAACACATGTTGTACATCTCAGCATATTATCTATGAGCTTGATCGAATTGGATTATGCAGTGTGAAAAAGATGCATACAAAATGTTCTGGTTTGTTAGTATATGAATTACCGCCGAACCTGTGAGAGATTTTTTGACCAACTTTGAACGTTAAAAGTCAACCGGAGAGTAGGAGCTCCTGTAACGTTCAGAAGGTCCTCTAAATCTTTGAACCAGTGACATAAATAGACTCTGCACACATGTTAAAGGAACAATTACATACATTAACTAGCACATATACAAAACGTATAATCAAGGAGATAAAAGAAGCGAAAGTGCGAAACATTACCTGAACTCTATTAGGCAAGCTGATCCAAAATTCCAAATTTGGGACAATCTGAAAACATAAATAGAAAGTGAGTCACCCAACAAACCCTAACTAAGACATTATGCATTTTCAGGTAAAGGTTCAAAAGAAACTTACATCTATACCGTGAATGCCAAGGTAGAAGTAACGATAAGCAGCTCCAGCTATTAAATAAGCTCCAAAGAGACACACAAGACTACAGGAAAGAGAAGAAAAAAATAGAACATTCAGAAAATGGAAATATGCATGTATGTTTGTATCATATGTAATTTGATCATCACATGATTAGGAGGGTGCTGAACCAGCCCAATCCATTGCCATGGGTAGTCAAAACATTAGCACAACCGGCTGGATGTGTTATTTGAGTAGCCTGCAGAATATATGTAGTCATCATTAAATAACCCAATGCTAAAACAGATAAAATGCTAAGGGTGCGTTTAGTTGGGGGAAAACACCCTTGTTTTCCACAAAATGTTTCGTGGAAAACAAGGAAAACAGAGATTGCATTCAAATCAGCGTTTTCCAACAAAATGTTTTGCAAAACACAAAATCCCCTATTTCCTAACTTAACAAGGAAAATTACAAAACAAAATTGAGTTGTTTTCCTTTGTAACCCACAACCCTCCCTCCCCTTCTTCAAAATAGAAAATACAAACATCAACTAAACGCGTTTTCTATATTTTCAAGTGTTTTGTGGAGATAAATTTCCCTTCCAAATTTTTACAAAACTAGAGATAGAAAACAAGAGAATTTTTTCTCCAACCAAACGCACCCTAAAAATTCTACAATCACTTTACGATTAAGTAAAATATGGAAGTTTTGGATTTCCGAACACTTACAAAGTCACAATCCCCAACTTTCTCGAGTGTCTTGGGTCCCTGTGGAAAGCAACGAAAAGAAGGATTTTAGTAATTATTTGACAAGATGAGAACAGGTAAATATGAAGAAGAAAATAAAAAGAATATTGCTCACTTGAACTTGCTTTAAATCACAGATAACAGAAACAGAAAGTGAGCAATGCATTTCTAGTCCTTGGTGCCACATTTTAACGACAACACCCTTGCCTGGAGTGACTTTATCTGCCATGTTTATAACCAAAAAGAGTAAATATGAATGCCATCAAAAAGGTAAAAAAGAAGGCATCGATCGGGGATGCAGTAATAAGTTGTTATTATTACGCAATTTATACCGATGAGATCTGTGGTGATGCTTTGGGTGCGCCCAATAGTAGTACATACAGGATAACCCCCTGCACATGTTCCATAAAACTTCATCAGCTGGTATAGAAGCTTCACTTTTAAAATGTTATAACAAGGGGAAAAGACAATAAAGCGATTTATGTACACTCTGATTGAGTACTTAAAAAAAATATGAATAAGTTCCCTTGAGAATATACCTAATACGTTATTGGACATAAGGGCACTGCAACCCATCCCACATCGAGATGATCCCCCACATTCCTACAAAAGTGAAATTCAAATCATCACGGCCAAAATTCTATCACGAATTGAGAATGTATTATACATTGCCTTTGAAAGAAAGATATATGTTCATTTCTTTTAAGGAATAAGGACTGTATTATGCTTAGCATTACTTAGTGTTCCATATAACTACTTGATTTGAAGTTTATTTTTGAGCTCCATTAACTTGCTACATCTTTGCATGGTAAAAGATGTAAATAAATCAACCTAATTCACATACCACAGCATTAATTCAAATTACATGATCTTCATCATTCGATATCAGCACATAACTAGTCAGTTAGAGATTACGCATAGTGAAATTTTAACCACGCAAAAGAGAATACAAGAAGTAAAACCTATTCCTCTACTGACAAAGTAGGAATCTAAGTTCATTAAATATGGAACATCTTACTTTTTCATTAGGTGTCATGTAAAATCCATCTCAAGTGATGTGGAAAGGAGGGACATGAGTTCTCCGGAGATGGATCCTGTTTCACCATGATTTTATAGGGCTGAAAAAAAGGTTTCTTGGGTACTAAATTGTTTCATCCAAATAATTGTAGCTCATTCTGATCATATTAATATCACAACAACTGTAACTTGAATAAGACTCACCAAGCAATCAAAACATTTAGGCGGGTCATGGTTGAATATCATTCCATCGCAAAGCTGCCCCCACAAAGAAAAGTAAAAATAATGAGACGTTGGTATAAGTAATATGGCTGACGAGCAATGACATGCATGAAGCCATGAATGTAATATAGAAAATGTGCCCACAAAATTCGCTATTGTATTTCTCCTCGCAATTTTTAGTATCAAAACTGAGTCCAAAAGGAAAATAAAGATGCAAAGCAGTCATGTTCATAGAATTCCGTTTCTGATAACTGACCAGCGAAGTAAAATGGAAATTTTGGATCGCATATCTCGTAATATATTGTAATGGCGGCAACAAAGGAAAATTATTGACAAATTAAACAATAAGATGTAACCTGTTAGAGACAACCTGAAACCAGACCACCGTCCCATTAGACGACACCTTGTAATATCTGATTCAAATTGATTAAAGATATGTGGTTAGACGGCACTCAAAAAATTTCATGTCATTGTTTCAGTTTACAGGAAAAACTTACACAAGAAATCGGGTCAACTAAGCATCTATCGCTACCTAGTTTTCATTACTTCACGTACAGCTCAAATCAATTACAATGCCTATACCCCCTAAAAATGGTACCAAGGTATTTTAAACAATTAATTAAAATATACAGAATTCAAGAAGATAGTTCGTATTCGATAGGTTAGTTAAAAATGGTACCAAGGTATTTGAAACCTATAAGGCTATATGTTGTTCCCTAAAGCGCCTCAAATTAGGAATAGCTGTGCTTTCATCAATGTATTCTAAAAATGAATGAATTTTGTCCCATGGTATTTAATGAACCTTTACTCAAATCAAGTTTATTAACAACAGAGCACTTCTCTACAAATATGAATTTACACTCCTTATGGTTTAGCTTATGCTTATCAGCAAAATAAGCAAAAACTCACCTATCAATGTGCCTAGTAAGAAGGTGTTTGGAATTGGCTATCCAGTGTTTGGCAAAAACTGGTTGTTCGCCTATTTTTCCGTAAAATAAGCGCTTAGACACAAGAGGAAAATTTGGACTTATTTCAGCTTATGAGTTTATGGGTTATTTAAATTTTAAAGCTTGAAGTTATAAGCTCATAAACTCAAAAGAGTGAGCTTATCAATCTCATTTAGGTGATAAGCCGATATAATATAAGCTAAGTAATATCTATAACAATAAGCTCTCAGTAAGCTAATATTGAAAATCGATTTTCTTATTTCTATAAAAAGAAACACAGATACCACTTACCACCGCACATTTGTCTCTTTTCTTAACATGTACCCAAATCCAAATACAATAATCACCTAAATTTCCACCATCACAATTACTACTAAACTATAGGTATTTTTAATTATGCACATTTATAAAATAAGCTAAAAATATGCAAAAGAATTTATTTATCAAGTAACTAACGTACCCGTCTTCACTAAGAACGCCATGAGGAAATGACGCAGTTGATGAAGCTAAACTGTAACTGTATAGCTTATTCTGTTGTGTGTAACTCAATTCACATATTGAATTAACTGCACTGATTTGTAAAATTATTATAATAAAACACCGTAATTGCATTTCTTAATTATTTTTGTTTTAATTTGGGGAAGATCGTGGATTGATTTAGGGCTCCAATCGATTTTTTACTTGTTCAGTTCTTCCCCTTTTACTCTCTCTCTCTCTCTCTCTCTCACGGACTCTGTGGGAACTGTTACTCGTTAATGGGCTCTCGTGATAATGCCCTTGGCATCGGCCCAGTTAGCATAGCCCAACATTTTGGGTACTTACTCTTAGAGGTGAAAAAAAAAACCCGAAAACCTATCCGATCTGAAAAAAAACCGAAAACCGCTTTTCAAAAAATCTGGTTTTTGAAAAAACGGTTTAGGGAAAACCGAACCTCCGGTTTGCATTGTTTGTTGTCAACCGGTTTGAGAACCGGTTCTTTGTTTAAACCGGACATTTTTTCTCCCAAAACTGATTGCAAACCGGACCGGTTTTACACAAAACCGGTTTTTGACTATTTGACAAAAATCGAAACCGGTTTTAGAAAAAACAAAATGTGCACCTCTACTTACTGTTGTAAGTATTTTTATTGTTTCATTAATTTGCACATTTTTCATTTCTTTTTATTGTCACACAAAATATTACTCATTACACAATTGTTATTTATAAATTGTTTCTAACAGCTTATACAGTGATATGTGCAAATAAAAAGCAAGTAAACGAGAGATTGTTTGCTATTGTTGCTGCTTTGTAGGAATGAAATCCACGATTAATGATTATATAAAAGATAAGGATCCGGTAATGTATAGAAAGACCAATGCGCTACATCAGCGTAACGCCTGTATCTTTTTTGTTACTGTCCGACAGCTTTTGACGTTGTTATACTCCAGCGTAACTACTAACTAGTGAGAAAAAAAAATCCATTTACGTTTAGGAAAATGATGGAGAGACTAAATATATGTCTAATTTCATACCTAAACTTATGTGGCATGATTATGTTGGCTTGTGAAAAAATGAGTCATTTTTCACTACTTTTTTAAATCACATATGAAGTGAGAATCAACTTACTCTACTTTTGAGCAAATGATGGAAAATTCTCTCTCTTAACCGGAGACCAAAAAATCCAATGAACCCTAAATCAATTTTTCATCTAATCTCTATCCCTTTGTTCTTGATTTCGATCTGCTATTGGGACTGATTTGACACTCGTGTTTTTATCATTCCTTATCCCATCATTTGATTGAATAGTTCAAAGGTTTTAGGTGGCTTTTTTTTTTTTTTTAAAGTCCTTTCGTTTCTATGGTTTCATTAACATTGGCGGCTGAGTATTCCTTCCACCCTAATTGGCCCTTCATAATAACCCATTTAATTTTTCTTGCATCGATCTATTATCACGTTTTCAGATTTGCTTGTTTGATCAATTCTGGTGTGGTCAGTTACTAGGGTTTCTTTAGGGTTCCTTATTTTTCGACGTGGGTACCTTTGTGTTACGTTTAATGTGCTTATTATTCTATATGCGTTGATTGCTTCTTTATCTAGACATTGCTATTCTATTATGAAAGAGGGAAAGGGAGATGGTGGTAAAAGGGTGGACAAGTCGAATGAAAGTTGTAATACGCAAGAGGCTGGTTCACATCAGCCTACTTCTACTTCAAGTCCTCAGTTCTCATACGCAAATGTGGTTAATTCATATTGTGGGAAGATTAAGGAATCGTCAAGGAGTATGTTGGAAGAGATATCTTCTGGTAAATACGATGCTTTGATTGATGGGCTGAGTGTTGCTGATTTACAAACATACTCGGTAGTGTTTAAGGTTATGTTGGAGAGGTCTAACCAGGATGCTACTTTGGAGAGTGATATGCACAGGGCTGGTCAGAATTATTATGGGGTTAATATGGAATGGACAAAGAGTATTTTGGAGGAAATATCGTCGGGTAAATACGATGAGTTAGTTGTCGGGATTAGTACTGTTGATCTTAAAAAATACTCGGAAGTATTTCAGATTTTGGTGGAGAAGGTTGCTGACCCGAATAAACCTACTGGAGTTGATATTCCATGTAGTGAGTGGCCTGGGAATACAAGTAATATTGATGAAGAGATTTCGATTGCTAATATAACTTCTGAGTTCATTGCTAAGATGAACAATCTTGCTGGTTCAAAGGTGGTTGGGGCTAATTCAAATGTCCAAAATACTTTTAATAATGCGACGCCGGTGTCGTATGCAGGAGCAGCTACTTCTTCCTTTTCTGAACCAAAAAGAGGTAAAGCTAACTTTCGTTCTCTGGTTTCTGAAAATGTTTTTGAAGGTGTCGAGCTTTCAATCCCTATGAATATTGTTGAAACGATCAGTAATCGGTTAGAGAATACTCTTTATGGGTATTTTATTGGCAAACGGGTTGCTTTTCCGGTTTTGGAGTATTTCCTTTGAAATACTTGGGCAAAATATGGGTTAAAAATAGTGATGATGAATTCTAAAGGTTTTTTCTTCTTTAAGTTTGATTTGAAGAAAGGGTTGGAGGGAGTGCTTGAAAATGGGCCTTGGATGATCCGTAATACTCCGATTATTCTTAAGAAATGGATGATGAACACAAGGTCGTTGAAGGAGGAGTTTACCCGTATTCCGATATGGGTTAAGTTACATGATGTTCCGCTACAGGTATTTTCTGAGGATAGTATTAGTCTCATTGCTACTAAAATTGGTAAGCCGATTATGCTGGATTCATTTACTAATTCTATGTGCATTGACTCTTGGGAATGTAGCAGTTTTGCCTGTTGTTTGATTGAGGTTAACGCAGATTCAGTTTTAAAAGAAAGTATTACTATGGGTATTCCTTTGCTTGATGGGTCGGGCTTTTCAAAGGAAACGGTTCATGTTGAATATGAGTGGAAACCACCTCGGTGTGATCATTGTAAGATTTTTGGTCATGTTGATAATCAGTGTCCAAAGAATGCAACGGCTATTCCTACTGTTGATACGACTAATGATGGTTTCCAAGTGGTGGTTAACAAAAGAAAAAGTGGTAAGAAAGGTTCTACTACTACGAATCGTAGTAGTGTTAATGTCGCTAAGTCGGTTTGGCAGCCTAAAACATTGAATGTGAGATTTGAGTCAAAGAATCAAGGAAACTCGCCAAAGAACGGAGCTCCCAATATGTCTAATTCTGCTAAAGATGGTTCGAAGCCTTTCTCATCTTTCTCTAGCGCTTCATCAATAAAGGGAGGTCGCAAGGCACCTACTAACTCATCTAATATCCCCATTTCTAACCCATATGATTTGCTACCTCAGGAGTTGGATCCTGAGAACTATACGAGGAGAAGGGGTGATCCATATCAAGATGACATGCAGAGTGAGGACGAAGTTGAAGTTGTCTTTGATGAAACTACTAATTTGCTCAGTAGTTCAATTACAGGGGCTAGCAACACGGCTCCTGATGTTTTCAAGACTTGATTTGTCTACCTTTTTGCCATGTTGGCGTTCTATCTCTAGTTTTATCTTGTAGTATGTAGCTAGAGTTAAGAGTGTTTATGGCATGTCATAAGCACAATTTTTAGGTGTATATTAAGTTGTTTGCTTGAGGTTAATGTGGTATTTCAGCCACATTCCATTTGTACTTAAACTTTTTCGGTTTTAATATACTTTACTGGGGTAACCCTTTACCAAAAAAAAAGTGGGTCATTTTGCTGCAGCCAACAGGATGATGACATATAGGTTTATGCATAAATTTAGGCATATCTTTTAGGCCTCCCAATCACCCATCTTACGTTTATAATACATAATGCACAACTTTTGAAGAAATTGAAACAAAATCAAAGAGCATCATGTGCGGGTCCAATAAGTAAAGTGGAAAAATATCCGTTCCTTTTAATAATAGCTTGTCCTTGTTAAGTTTATTAGAAAAATAGATGCCGACACAAATTGATAGTGCTTGTAAAATGATAGAAAAATAAATTGTTACATTTTTGTAATAATAAATTTAAGTTACGTGATATTAGAGCATCTAAAATGATATGGACTTTGTCAAGTTTAAGGGTCCGTTTGGTTTGCAGAATGCTTTTTAAATGAATTGTAAAAAAGAATTTTAATTAATATGAATGAATCATAATATGTTTAAGGAATTTTAATTGTAATTTGAATTAGTTTTAATATGAATATATTGTTATGTGCAATAATTATAGATAATGATAATGATGATAATAGATAATTAAAATTAATTAATTATTAAATAATAAAATAATAATAATAATAATAATAATAATAATAATAATAATAATAATAATTTATAAATACCGTTGCTTTAAATTATAAGATTGAATTACAATTACATTGCAAACCAAACAGCCTACGTAATGTAATATGAATTACAATTACATTCATTCTGCAAGCTAAACAACCTGCGTAATGTAATTAGATTAAATTACATCCTATTACGCCATATTACAGCGAACAAAACAGGGCCTGGTATTTTTATGTCATTTTTTTTTTATATAAATTACAAAATATGTAAACTTGATATCTAGAATGCTATGGATATCATATCATCCATAAACAGTGGTGAGTTTTAAAGTATTTTCTAAGAGGGCCAAAATGCACATAAACATATTTTTGGAGGGCCAAAGTAATAAATTCTTGTTATAAGTTATATGTCTCAAACAATTAAAGTACCATTTTATACGTAAGATCAATCCACCAAACGATCTAGATCGTTTTACTGTGGCAATCAATTCATCAGTCGATCGATTGACAATTTTTTGGGATTAAGGTCGTCCAAGTGAACTAGTTCGCCACTTTTGTCGTGTGTTTTTGTGCGTGTTTATTAAATATAAAAAGTATTTTTGTGGGCTATTGTTTTTTGTAGTGTAGGTCGCCTTACTGTGGCACTCAATCACCTGTAGGTCGCCGGAGAAAGAAAGCTGACGTGGCAGAGAAAATGGGAGGGATTGACCCTCATTAGTGTGTTTAGCCTTATGCTCCGCCTATGTCCATAAACATCTCAAGTGGTTGAACCCACTTTAGCTTCGGTCTCTACCCATAATGGTGACCACAACAGGATCGAAAACACTACTGCCACATCAGCTTTATCTCTCTACACCAACTTCATGACCAACTTAGTGTAATAAAAAGACCGGATGACACCACAAAAAACATACCTCACAAAAATAATTAAATAACACACACCCACACACTACAGAGAAAGGGGGGGGGGGGGGTGGGGGGTGGAGGGGAGGGGGGGGGGGGGCACGATTGAGTTATGCATTCTTTAAACATGACCACAAGACTGAGTTAGTGTAATAGGGAAGGGGGACGCGTCTAAATGAATGACCGAGTGGACGAGCGATGCATTACGGCTCCCTATAGTCCATACACATGAACTAGTAAATAGACAACTCTATAAAGTTGGTGCTTCCATGAAAGTTTATTTACATAGATTTCACTCCGTGTCAAAATGATTCATAACACCCCATTAAAGATGCTCTTACATAAATAAACTACATTATACGTGTTCGTTCTAAAGTTTTTCAAAAAAGAATATTGCTTCTTAAAAACCATTTAACCCAAATCTAACCAAGGTCTCTATCAATAACAATCAATCATTTTAATCCCACACCACAAATCCACAAACCCCCAAAATGAAAAAAGCAAATCCAAAATATCCAAAATGAACACACCACAAGCCTACCACACGCCACTCAATCTCACCCATCCACGTGTCACCCATCCAACGTCTCACATCCCCTATAAATTCCACCACCATCATCTTCACTTCATCACTCACACAGTCACACGCACTCACTCAAACCCTTCATATCCCATCCCACATTTCATAACAAAACAATGCTTCTAAGGGTACCACAAGCTCTTTCTTTCCCAATCGCTAGTGATGAAGCTTTCGGGGTGAAAACGGCTTCTCACGCGCCGGCGCGTGTGATATGCGCGTCCAAGAGTAGAGCGGTTACTGGGGTGGTGTTTGAGCCGTTTGAGGAAGTGAAGAAGGAGTTGAACCTTATACCATCTGTTGCTCATGAGTCTATTGCTAGACATAAGTTTGCTGGTGATTCTGAGGCTTGTATTAATGAACAAATTAAGTAAGTGCCTTTTTTTTTTTTTTTAAAGTTTATACTATATTTTTTTGTATAATTTGGTGATGTTTTGGGTGAATTTGAAATGCACACCATGTGTTTGATAAAAGTTGTGGGTGAACATTTTTATTACTGTAGAATTTAGAGGGTGTGTTTGGGATTGCTTATTAGTGCTTATCTGTTTACTTTTTATGTTACCAGATAAGTAGCAAATAAGCAGTTTTGATTAACTTCTAGCTGAAAACTATTATTCAAGTGTAGAGTGTGTTTGGGATTGCTTATTTGAGTTTTTATTGCTTAGTTGCTTATCTTATACTTGAATAAGCACTAGCAGGCAACTAATTGCTTAAAAATAAGCAGTTTTAAGCAATCCTAAACAATCATTTACCTACCTAATATTTGCTTCTTAATAGTGCTAGAAGGAAAACAAAAAATATGGTTATACGTGGGTTATAGCTAATTGCTTATTTTTTAAACAGTTTTGAGCAAATGAGCACTATAAAATAAGCAATCCCAAACACCCCATTAATTGCCTAACACTTGCATGATAATAGTACTAGAGAAAAACAGGATTTAGGTATTTGTGGGTTTGTTTTACCAGACCATGGTTTCTGGAATTTGATAGGGGTAAAGGGGTTTTAGTTTTTTTAAGATTGGGACTGAAGTTTTGTTTATATCTTATGATTTCTTTTTTGTATATTGATTTCAGTGTGGAGTACAATGTTTCGTATGTGTACCATGCTATGTATGCATACTTCGATAGGGACAATGTTGCTCTCAAGGGCTTAGCCAAGTAAGTTATTACTACTATCTTATATCTAGTTCATAATATATCTCATCATCATGAAATCGAAAGCTTATCGTACTTGAAACTCTATAGGTTCTTTAAGGAGTCTAGTGAAGAAGAAAGGGAACATGCCGAGAAATTCATGGAGTACCAGGTGAATTTCAGGTTTTCATTTGCTATGTATTTGAAAACTAATATTGGTACCTTATGTGTTATGTATTGAAGTGATGAAATAATTTGTTTTCAGAACAAACGAGGTGGGAAGGTGAAGTTGCAATCTATTATAATGCCATTGTCTGAGTTTGATCATGAAGAGAAAGGCGATGCATTGTATGGTAAGTTCTGCTTATTTTGGTCGTGACCTAATGATTGGCTTTGTCCACATAATTATGGTATGTATAACAAATATAGTCGATACAAAGGAAATTTTAAGTGCATAAAGGTCTAAATTGGACTATGATATTCGGAAGGATGTAGTAAAAGTAGAACAATTTTGAAGTTCTTAGTGTGCACCTCCTTAAGCTTTTGTTTGAGTGAAATTTGGTTGATCAACTTTTTTCTGACATGGCTAAGCAATTGTTTAACTTTCACTGCTTTTGTTTGTAGCCATGGAGCTTGCGCTATCATTGGAGAAGTTGACAAATGAGAAACTTCTAAACCTCCACGAGGTCCGTCTTAGTTCTTTATTTTTGTGTTCATTTAGTTAAGTCTGGATTACACTAGTTCTAAAATTAACCTTGATCACAACTAGATTCAAGTTTCTGATATGCAAATATGAATTCAAACCAGGTTGCTAGCAGGAACAATGATGTGCAATTAGCCGATTTTGTAGAAAGCGAATTTCTTGGTGAACAGGTGAGTATCAATTTTCACTGGATTATACTGGCATTCATCTTGTGCAGTTGTACTATTGGGTTTACACTTTACACTGATACCGACGTCTATTCTTATTGTGATAAAAGGTTGAAGCTATCAAGAAGATATCCGAGTATGTTGCTCAACTTAGAAGAATTGGCAAAGGGCATGGTAAAACTTCATAAACTTGTCATTTAAATGTTCTTTAATCATCATGAATGCCTTCGACTCTTATGCTTTGTAATTTGAGTGTTTGGTGTTCTGATCCTTAGTAATTTGAGATACCTTATACCTATACTTACAATTGTAACTTTATACAAATTTCAGGTGTTTGGCACTTTGATCAGATGCTCCTCAATTAACGCGTTGCTGCTTGATGGAGGAAAGTTTTCTTATTTCAGTATTGCTATCGTTTCTAGAGGATGGCTTCTAGTAGTAGGTTTAGAGATTGTGGGTGATGTTAGTTGCCGATTATGTTTTGTGCACTAGTGCGCTAAAACCTACTATAAATGGTATGTGAAATTTTGTAGGTTCATTCGTCACTTTCTTGTTCTAATTTATGTTATGAAGTAGATTCGGTCTCGTTTTCTTGATGCTCTTTTGGTAGCCTTGTGTGATCTTGTGAATTCTTTGATAGTTAGGACAATGCTTTGTGCCTTTGTGGCTCATAACCGTTTCATGGTCAATTAGCGCTGTCGAAAGTGCAATTAGGACCGTTAAATATATATGGCCGGGGTCACCTTCACACAAGATACAAGGGCCCCTAAAATCAAGATAAATGAATCAAATGCTCTTTTAAGTTGTGGTTCTCCAATAATTACTTTGTTTGTGGTGATTAGTTTTTTCAAAAGAGTGAAATTACTGCACTTGATCATGTGAAGGTTAGAAGGTAGGTAAAAGATTATGAACGGAACGTGTAAAATCCTGTTGTTTGTATTCGAAGTAACTCGGTCCATCTCAACCCCAAAGGCCTAAACTTTGGAATATAATGTAGTACTGAAATAAGTATACATTTAAACCACTTGACTCAATGATCCGAATAAGGATCCACTCAAATGGTATGGATTCGGAACTTGACTCGCTCGTTTATTTCAATGTTTACAGCCGAGTTGGAACTATTTGATTCGCTATGACTCTAAGCGCTCTTTGTTGTTTGGTTATTCAAGAAAGGACTGTTTGTTTACTTATTTTCATTGGAACGATGAAAGTCAAGTACTTCAAGAACCTAATTAGCTTGTAGCAGATGCGAGGGCTGAAAAGTGGTGTCAACTCTCAGTTGTCAACCATCTGTACTTTCTGCTAGATTTATTTTTGGTCCAAATGGAACCAGATGAACATTTAGGTATCAAGTATCATAATACCAACTGATTAAATTGCCGAACATACTTCAACTAATTTATTTACTGTAACATATATGGAAAATCACTAACAAAAAAACACAAAACCATCACATGTCAAGATATCCATTTGAATGCTATCAGCATAATACAGTACATCATTAAGAAACAAAAACATAAGACCATCACATGTCAAAGTAGCCAGCCGAAAAGCTATTAGCATATGTCATACTGTAATTCATTAGAAAAACTTAACATAAACACCATTACATGTCAAAATACCCAGCTGAAAGCATCAGCATCTTTGGGTCTTTAGTTACTACAGTATATCAGTTAATTACACTCGGTTAAATACCGTACAAAAACCAGATCCTCTATTTTTTTTTAAACGTTCAGAGAACCAGAACCGGAAGTTCAAAATAAAATAACACCTACAGTCAATTCGCTTTTCTTCATCCATCTACATAACTGGTTCATCAGGATCCAAGGACAGACCAAACTCCTCGAGTGTGAAACCACATTCTTCAGGCCCCGTTATAACTGGTTCAGCAGGATCCAAGGACAGACCAAACTCCTCGAGTGTGAAACTACATTCTTCAGGCCCCGTTTCCATGAAATCACAACCAAAGTCATCCAGGTTGTTCTCAAACCAAGCATCGTACATAGGATAACCAGATGACCCTGCCTCATTGATAGATTCACCCTTATCCATAACACCGAGAAGCTCGTCAATATCAATCATCTCATCCTCAGGAAAGCCCTGATAGTAACCATCATCATTACAAATACCCGTAACACGTTCTTTTGTCATATCTGGTGGATCATTAACCACTTCACTTGCACTTGCTTGACATACATTCTGTGTGTCTAACCCAGTTTTTGACTCACGAACATCACCGTTCTCAGATTGACTACAAGTAATAGTCGAGTCGCAGCTTGAAGCAGTTTTACACAACAGCGACGCATTTGGGCAATAGTTTGGCAAATTGATCCTTGCAGACGGACCATACATCGCTCGTGCAGCTTCATCATAAGCCAGAGCAGCTTCAACTGCAGAACCGAAAGTACCAAGCCATAGTCTCTTACCCCTATTCGGCTCTCGTATCTCAGCTACCCATTTACCCCACGTTCGCTGCCTCACGCCCCTAAAACTACACTTGCTATTCTCGGGGCCACCTTTACCTTTCATACACCCCTTCGTAGAACCCTTAGCAGGAGCTTTACGCGTAGTTTTTGCATCTTTGTTAATTTCTATCCACTTGGCGAGAGTTTCAGCCACGATCTTTGGTCCCTCCGTTCTTTTTCTCTTTTGCTTCTTTGTTAAGTTATCCATTGTTATCGTTTTTTAGCATAACAATAAGCAGTTGCGAACTGCTGAACCAATTTGTTTTTTATCAGCCTGGATGCGATCAATCAGGTGAACCGTGTTATGGTTAGGTTACAAACCACGCGTAGAGATTGAATATACACTTTCCATTATATAGAGTGTGAGGAAGATGTTGGAACGCAGCTTTAGCGACGTGGGACAAATTCCCTCATCAAATTAAGGAAACTTTCGTTCAAAAAAATAAAAATAAGGAAACATTCTTTTTTTTTTTTTTTTTTTTTTTTTTTTTTTTTTTTTTGAAACGCGATAAATTAAGGAAACTTTATGTAAGCTAGAATAGATTTTTTCTTTTCCTAATTTGTAAAGGTAATAACCATCGGCGTGAACATGGTTAAGTTTTGCTCGGTTTTATCGAAACCAAACCGAAATAGTTTTGTTTTTGGTTACTAGAAATTTTTAGGTTTCAAGATTTTCACGATTTGGTTTATCAGTTTCTGTATGGTTTCGCTATGTTTATTTTATTCGCAGTCGGTTTTTTCAACGTTGGGTATATTTTATGTGCCTGATAAGTAGGGCTGTAAACGAACTGAACGTTCAGTGAACATTTCATGAACCGTTCGGTAAAAAGTTCGTTTATGTTCGTTTATTTATTAAATGAACGAACATGAACAATATTTTACGATCGTTTAGTTAAATGAACGAACATGAACAAAAGTCATGTTCGTTTATTTATGTTCGTGAACGTCCGATTATGCGTTCGTTTATGTTCATTTATTTATTTATATTCGTATATCATATCTTTTAATTGTATAATTTTAAAATTAGTTTGTTTAAATAAAACAACACTTATAAAATAATAATAGATGCATAATTTAATAAAGTTTATGTTTGTTTGTCTATATTCATTTATGTTCGATCGTTTATGTCCGTTTAGCGTTCGTTTAGTGTCTTAATGAACGAACATGAACAAGTCATTTTCTTAATAAACGAACATGAACAAGAAAATTCGTCCGTTTAAGTGTTCGTGTTCGTTTATTTGTCCGGTTAAAATTAAATGAACGAACATGAACAAGGCTCCGTTCGTGTTCGTCCGGTTCGTTTACAGCACTACTGATAAGGGAAAATAAATAAGGTTGGTTGGCATATGCAAAGACGGAACCGGGATGGGTCCCAAGGCATCTATGAAATTTTGCCGCTTAGGGGGGAGGGAAGTGGTCACCAAGGGGTGAACTTCACCAAACACCAACAACCAATAATATCATTACAACTCAAACACCCCAAATCCACCCCAAAGTTCACTAAATTGGAGGGAGTGGTCACCAAACTATTTTTTTTTTTTTTTTTTTTTTTTTTTTTTAAATATATAAAAACACAAACTACATAAAAATAAAAAACACATTTCATTAAAATTAAAAAGAGTACATGTTACATTACTTAAAAAAAACACAACCTAAAAAAAAAATCCTACAATACTTAAAACGAAACATTAATTAAAAACGAAACTACAATTTAAAAGTTACATGGCCATCCCCATTTTGCGGCAACTTGACGTTTTTCTTGTTTGATGAGTTCCAACATAGCGGGATCGGTTATGTGATCGTGCGGCTCGGTGTAAAACTTCAAATCCCGTTGGCGAACCTTTGACTTGGTCGCGTCAAGTTGTGTAGCCCAAAAACTTGCCGCCAATTGATCATTCTCTTCTTTGATGTCCAAATATTTTGTCTTTCTTTTTGCGTATGAGCTAATGTCTTCGCCCACATCATGGACCGAGGAAGAGGACGACGCTTGCTTCTTTTTCGCCTTTCTTGGTTCAATTGGAGGGGAGGGGTATTCATTCATGTCGGGAATGATGTTGTCATTGCTACCCGATTCATACTCCCCCGACTTCCTCTTCGATGAACCGCTAGCCACACATCCCATGCCGGGAATAACTTGAAAACAATCTTGCTCTTTCCATTTATCGTGATCCTTCACAATCTCCCATGCCGGACTCTTCATCTGATCCGCACAATATTATATTATTGTATGTTGGAAATTCATTTTACTTTCCTTGCCTTTACTCTTCATCTTGGTTTCTTCTTTCTACCCTCTCTCTTTCATCTCTCCTCTATCTCTCTCCAATATTTGCAGGTTTCTTGAATGGTAGGTAAATCAACATTTTCTAGTAGTGTATGATCCCAGCTTAAATCAATATTTGCAGGTTTCTTCCAAACCCTCAAAAGTGGTTTATGAAGGATTCAGCCAAAGCATGTACATGCTTTTCTGGTACACACTTTTGTTTTAGGTAATAAAAAAACAAAAAATAAAAAACATGTTGTCACTTTAATTGCCGATTACATTGTTCTTTTTTAATCCTCTCACCTCGGCAAAGTTCACCAATTTGGTTTCACTTTTGTTCGGCACCGCTTGGTGACGGCAGTGTGCCAATCGGCACCGTGGTTTGCCGAATGCTTCCCCGCTGCCACTCCCTCCCCCCTTAGTGTTATTTTTTTGTAAAAAAAACTTTAATTTTTCGTAAATACACCGGATCCATGAAAAATGTGTGTTCTAGTTTTGTTTAATTTTCACAAATGCACCCTTGTATGACTATTGGTTTTGTCCCCGGATATATTTTTTAAAAAACAAAGAAACATGTGAAATAAGTTTGATTTTTATATGCAGGTCAACTTAAGAACAAAATTTCACTTGAAACCGACCATAACTAAAATCCAGGTTAATCAGATTGACCAAAACAACATTTTCAACCAGCCCGAATAAGCTAAACTGACCATAACTAAAATCCATGTTAATCAAATGGACCAAAACAACATTTTCAACCCGCCCGAATAAGCTTATTCGGGTTTGTACCAAATCGAATCAAAGTCTTTCTCTTCATTCAATCACACACACACACACACACAAAAAGAGTCAAATTATCAACACAAACATTATAATTATATTATAAGTATATACTAAAACCCAAAATTTGCAACCATCGAAAAACGTGCTCGAATTGCCCAGTGTCCATTTTTTATTGGCCAATTCCTTACTTAACATGCAAAGACACCCTCTTATTGGCTGGCAGCCCTCGAAAAAAGATATGAACTATTGTTCATCCTCCTAAACCCTCTTCCTATTGGTCCGAAACTGTAACAACATTTTACATCTCAATACAACCTCTCAAAATTTTTTTAATGACTCAAACAAATCTGAAACTGCCATCATAATTAAACCAACGCAAATCCAAACCAAACACAACAACACTAACCCTAAATACTCTCACGGCTCGGCCTAACCATGGCTTCCGAGACCAAGACAAACCAAACGGAACCCAAAAAAAACCCAAATACAACAAATCTTTTATATAATAAAGCAAAACCCCTAGTGGGGACTTTTCCATTTCAAAAAAAATCAAATCATACCTTATTTAGTAATAATCTATTTATTTTATTTTAATTCTTTTTAACATGTTTAATAAAAAAAAACTCAAATATTTCTTTATTTGGCCATAATTTATTAAAATTCGTTTTTTTACGTGTTTTTCATAAAAATTACGTTCAAAAATATATGTGTCAAAAGTATAATAAAAAAGACTTTAAACTAAGCGGAGTCAATCCACAAAAACCCTAGGGGTTAAAACGAAAACTGGAACAAACATATCGAGCCTTTGAAACAAAACTTACAAACCCCTGAAAGACATCAATTGTAACCCTAGCTAATTGCCCTGAACGACATCATTGACTAAATCGAATCGGTTTGGTTAATGGTGTCAAAAAAACAAACCATACACCTAGACCTAACTTTGATTCAGTCTTTCAAGAATAAGAATAAGGTATGTAACATGGATTATCTTAAAATATAAAATAGGGTTTAGATCGATGATTTTATAAAATAGGGTTTAGATGATTTTTATATGTTAAAGTATTATTTAGGGTTTAGTGGTTGTTATGACTTTTTAATGCTTTGTTGATCTTTTGGTGTTTGTTATGAGTTTTAATGATTTGTTGATTTTTTCACTTTGAGATTTGGATTATTAGAATAATATAGTTATTTAATGAAGAGACAGCTTAATTAGGCAGTACAATTAATCTAAATTTGGTGATCTTGCAGAAACCCGTTAACTAAAGCTATGTGGAACAACTTGCTCTTCAGGTACTTCTTTATACCCGCTAAAATCTGGTCAGTTTGTTTCTAAGATACAGGATTTGATCTTTTATTGTTGATGATATATAGAAGTCATATATATGTAGTATTATAGGCTGCGATTTTTTTTTGGCTCCACATTCAGTTCAGATAAGTGAGAAGCAATTATGCAATTGTAATCCTATAATTAAATTATATACATAAAGTGGGTTGCGTATCAAAATGGGCTGGTAGCACCGATTTGAGCTACAAATTAGGTAAACTAATATTCAGTTTTGTTGCCAAGCTATATTATTCTTTCGTATATTTGAAGGTATCACCCTCCTTGCCTAAATATGATTATTGGCGAGGATTTACATGTGACCATGAGCAATGCTTACATGGTAAGAGAGCTCACAACAAATCACTGGACAAGTCTTTGCAATGAAGAAGCTGAAGAAATCAAAGATGCTTAGCCGTGGGCAGGTACAATACCCAAGTCGTATTCATGTCCAGTAGTACTCTCCATCTTTAAGCTTAATGAACATATATTGAATTATAGAATGATTTGAAGTCATATGTTATTTGCGTGCTATTATTTAGAGTATTGACATAGCTTACTTCGAAGCTCAAAATGACTTAAGTTTGTCACAATAATACTATTTCCCCTTAGGAATTTTGGGTTACAATACAGTAGGACATAAGAAAGTATATGCTTTACAAATTTCAGACTCAAAGGTGCATATCATTTTCGTGGAACAAATTACACATGTATATGCTTTAGGATATTCAAGAACTGAGAACTACTCTACATCAGCAAGTATATGTTTGTTGTTTTGGTTTCTTTCATGCAGAATCTTCTCTGAGATGGGGTTGTCATTAGAGTACAAAGTGGGCACCATGACCGAGAATCCTCGGGATCGTCTAATTTCTGATGAGGTATATAACCTTTAATATCTGTCATCACTTCCACTTCATGCAGAATCTCATATCTTGAACTTGCAGATTGCAACAGATGCCGAGTTCTTTTCGTTCGGAACAAACGATCTCACACAAATGACGTTTGGGTACAGTCTAGATGAAATTGGAAAATTTCTCCCGGTTTATTTGGCGCATGGACTTTTACAGCATGATCCCTTTGAGGTAAGTAGCATGAGTTATTGTACATATACGTATTCACATAGATATATTTGACAAATGTTATTGACACACATTATTATAGTGCATTGCTCATAGGTTCTTGATCAAAAAGGGGTTGGTCAACTGATCAAGACGACCACAGAAAAGGGTCGCGCAAGTGAGCACATTGCATTGTATTGTCAGTTTAAGGGTCCTAAAATCAGAGTGACACCGGTAAATATATGTTATTACACGGACCCAATGGTAGCCGTACTCTGGGAACAAGCAGACGAGTAGCAAGGTCAGCCCTGAGATATCACAGAACGTTTCATCAACTCCAACACGTAATATCATATTCTGATCACATATATATTAACTTATTATGCTTCCCAATTCCCAACCTTCATACGATTTGTTTTAATATTTTTTCCTTCTTTTAGGCTTCGCTTTTCAAATGATATTGAAACTATTTTGTTTCACTTAGTAGCATAGTTCGACAAGTTAATGAATGTTGAATTCCTTCGTATAGGATATCGAAGATGATGATGCTGCTTCAAAGGCGTTATCGGCGATTTTAATTTAAAGGAAAAAACAAAGATTTTTAAAAGGATTTAAGATAAGATCAAATCTTATCTTGTCAGGAAGAAATCCTTCCTAAGACGGCTTAAAGTCTTGGAGTGTCAGACCAATCACTTCTAAAGACTTAATAGGCCATTTCTATTGGTTCTTGGAAATGACAATTACTGTTGTAATTGTCAGACACGCTTGCTCAACAACTTGTAATATTTTAATTACTTTTACTCAGATTACTTGTGTATAAATAGATTGAGAAGGAGAGAAGTTGAGTGTGTTTTGTACAATTAAAGCTTAGACTTTTGCAAAACAACTTCTCTCCTACAAAGAGTAACACATCCCTGAGATAGCTCAGTGAGGTCGCATTGTTACCACTCAAGCAAAACTTGAGTTTAGATAGGAGACACCACCATACCTTGTCTATTCAATCCCAAGTGTTTGTTCCGCAAAACACTTGGGTATAGATTCTTTGATTCATTTCTAATAAGAATTTAAACGTTGAAAATTACCTTGAGGTTTTATATTCACGTTTTATAACTGTTAGAATTAATCATAACATTGTATTAGTCATAAACACAAATAGATTAACTTTCTAGTTAACTCTAAGCGTGTGAAGGGACCCAACAATAATTCTATGAATTCATATAGTCCATAAACATCTCAAGTAACCAATTTAAATTCATATCATTGGTTAATAAGTTGGTTGCAACCACTTTAGTTTCTCTTTCTTTTGTCAATACACATGAACTACTACATGAACAACTCTATGTAAGGGTGAGCATCGGTCCAAAACTAGACCGGACCGACCAAAACTGGACCGAGACCGAATTCGACCAAAACCCTAGACCGAGGACCGGACCGAATGTGTTCGGTCCGGTCCGGTCCAAGAAGGCATAATGATCGGTTTTTACGTAAGACCGGTCCGGACCGAGACCGAAATAAGGAAAATGTTGGGACCGAGACCAGACTGATGGTCCTTCGGTTCGGTCGATTTTCGGTCGGTTCGGTCGGTTTTCTCGGTCTCGGTCGGTCTTGGGTCTGCGATGCTCAGCCCAATCTCTATGTACTTCATGCTTCAATAAAAGTTTATGTACATGACTCCACATGGGGATATGTAAGGGTGAGCATCGGTCCAAAACCGGACCGGCCCGACCAAAACTGGACCGGACCGAGACCAAATTCGACCAAAACCCTAGACCGAGGACCGTCCGGTCCGGTCCAAGAAGGCATAATGGTCGATTTTTATGTAAGACCGGTCCGGACCGGAACGAGACCGAAATAAGGAAAATGTTGGGACTGAGACCGGACTGATGGTCCTTCGGTTCGGTCGATTTTCTCGGTCTCGGTCGGTCTTGGGTTTACGATGCTCAGCCCTAGGGATATGCTATAAAGACCCCCCTAAAACACCATTTTTAACCCCCCCCCCCTTCCCCCTCCCCCTTATTATTTTCATTTTTTTATTTTATTTTTTTATTATAAAACTACAAAACTGAAAGTACGAAATATAAAGTATAAAGTTTAACAAATCAAAAGTATTAAACTGTCAATAAATACGGAACAAAAACTAATAAAAAATAGTGTTCTACTGTTAACATGAAAGTTAAAAAATAATATTTTATACTTTTCAGTGAGCCAGGGGTACAAATAGTAGCACCCTCCACATAGGCTTTATGTTTCCATAAGCATGCTTCATAAACACCCCATTTAAGATGTTCTTACATAAATAAACTACATTATACTGGATTCGTTCCAAAGTTTTTTTAAAAGGCACATTGTGTTGGGTTTTATATATTTCATAGATTTGATGATCAAAAACAAGAAGAATGAAACATAAGGATTACTGAAAAGATAAGCAAAATACACCAAGTAGATTCTACTGCTAGGCATAAAAGATTCTACTGCTAGAGTATTTTATTCTACTGCTAGTGTATTTTTGAATTCTACTGCTAGTGCAAAGATACTACTGCTAGGCAAAAGAAGCTGTTGCTAGTGTATCAGACACTGCTGATGGAATGACTCATACTACTGCTTAATGGATAATGATGAAAAAGATATTTTGTGTATAAGAGTCAATTATATACGGTAGATAATATCTTTCATATGTGTTCAGTCAACAAGTTGTAAACACAGATACATGTTGTATCTTAATGACTGACACACACAAGCAAGTAGTAGATAAGACTTATCAAGTTTGTAATGATCTCCTTTGTTCTATAAAAGGGAGATCTTAGCTTAGAAGTTAAGTGTGTCTTTGTGCTTCACTATGTGTTATCTGTGAAGACACTAGAGTGTTTTACTGTGCTTAGAACTCAAAACACAAAGTGTGTTACAAATGTAAAACATCAAACAGTGAGTGTGTGTGGGAACATCAGACAAGGGGTCTGATGTTATTAGGTTTGTTTAGCCTCAAGGATCTTTGATCCCTGTTTAGGGTGTAACCGTGCTATATTTGATCACATAGCATTGAGGCTGATTTTATAATAAAGAGAAAGTTTGACAAAACCTTGTTGTGATAATATTGATTCTTTCATTTGAATATTCCGCCAATATTATCATTGTGCTTTTTATTGTTTATCCTAGGTCAAGGTCTAAACAACCTAGAGTCCTTAAACGGTTCAGAAAACTTATAAGTAGATGGTGTTCATAAGTTCTAATAAGTTTTCAACACATTGCGTCTTAAAAATCATTTAAACTAGAATCCTCTAATAATCAAGGTGGTCTCTATCATGGCAATAAATCATAGAGGCTTTTTAAAAATTTCAATCTTTTGCAAAAGTGATCTACAAACTAGTATTTTTTTTTACTTTTTAATTTAGTTTTAGAGTAAATTGCATTTTTGGTCCTTGTGGTTTGGCCAAATTGCAGGTTTGATCTCAAAAACTTTGAAAGTGCAGCAATAGTCCCTATTTTGAAGTTTGGATTGCATTTTTGGTCCTGGATAAAATTAAATGACTAAAATACCTTTTGTCTTCTTCAGAATAAAACAAGGGTAACTTGGTCATTTCACACCGATCGGGGACCAAAAATGCAATCCAAACTTCAAAATGGGGACTATCGCTGCATTTTCAAAGTTTTTGGGACCAAACCTGCAATTTGGCCAAACCACAGGGACCAAAAATGCAATTAACTTTTGGTTTTATTTAATCGTTAAACTTTGCGACTCCATCATATTTTTTGACAAGTGTCGAGTGAGATAAGTAGATTTTTTCCATTGAAGTGACATTTGTGCGACTGTTTGTCTTTTACGGAAAAAACTAAGGTGCCGTTTAGTTGTAGAAAATTTTTTCTGTTTTTTCGTTTCTAAATTTGTTGAGAAGGGAATTGTTTTTCTTCTCTAGAGAATAGTTGAGAATTTTGAAAACCCGTTTAGTTGGAGTTATAATTTTTCCTTTTTAAAAAATGATAAAAAGATTACCTCGGATTGCGATGGTGGCGGCGACGGTGGGCGGTGGAGGATGACACAAGAGAAAAAAAATGAGATCCCGTCTCTTTTTATTGAGAAAAAAATGAGAAAGAAAAAAGTGAGAAGGGTAGAATGGACTTTTCAATTTCTTAGTTAAAATTTTGAAAATGAGAATTTCATTCTTTTTGAAAATTGTTGAAAAAAAGTGTGACTAAACGGATTTTTAATTTTTTCATTTTCATATGAAAATTTTCTTAGAAAAATGAGATGTTTTCCAGCAACTAAACACACCTTAAACGGTCGCAAAAAAACATGATCGCACAAAATGTCACTTTAGGTGTACAAAAAGTATCAATCTACCTACTTAATACTTGTCAAAAAAAATGTCACCTTAGTCGTACAAAAAGTACCTATCTATTTGAGGAGGAGGTGGTGGCGGAAGGGGAAGGGAAGGTGGTTGGTTGGTGTTGAGTTGGTTTGAGGAAGAAGCCGATTATTACAAATGTGTGTTTGTTTTTTTAGAAAAGTTTTTATATATTTGTATTTTTTTAACTGTTTGGGAAAATTTATTTATATTTTTCAACTATAACTTGTTTAAAAATAAAAAAGAAAATAAAATTGTGAGTGGTGGGGCTAAATGGCATGTTATGAGTGAAAGGGTGTTTTAGTGTGTGAGTATTAAAAGTGAGGATGCTGAGGTGTCGCTGAGATGACATTGAAATGTAGGTTTTGGCATATGATGATACCCCATGTTCTAAGCATGGACGGACCTTAATGGAGACCAGAGAGGGCCGGAAACTTTAAGGTTTTATTTATACTTGCTTAACCAAAATACAACTTTAGCCGTTTCAAATTAATTAATATAGCACTTCGTCCTACCAATAATTTCACCCAAGTTTAGTCTATGGCTCTAAGTCTAACAATGGCGCACAACTCAATTTTAAAAGAAAAAGAAAATATCATATTTGATAGGAATGATAACTTTTTTTTTTTTTTTTTTTTTTTTTTTTTTTTTTTTTTTCTTTCTTATTTTTGGGAATTGATTCTGATCCCACACCACAAATTCACAGAAAAAGCAACTCCAAAATATCCAAAAACACACCACAAGCCAACCACACGCCACTCAATCTCACCCATCCACGTGTCACCCATTCAACGTTTCACATCCCCTATAAAATCCACCATTCATCATCTTCATCACTCACTCTCATTCAAACCCTTCATATCCCATCCCACATTTCATAACAAAACAATGCTTCTAAGGGTCCCACAAGCTCTCTCATTCCACACCGCTAATAACGAGGTTTTGGGAGTGAAAACGGCTACTCACGCGCCGGCGCGTGTGAAATGCGCGTTGGTGAAATCTTCGAACAACGCAGCGATTACTGGGGTGGTGTTTGAGCCGTTTGAGGAAGTGAAGAAGGAGTTGAACCTTATACCATCTGTTGCTCATGAGTCTATTGCTAGACATAAGTTTGCTGGTGATTCTGAGGCTTGTATTAATGAACAAATTAAGTAAGTGCCTTTTTTTTTTAAAGTTTATATATTTTTTTGTATAATTGGGTGTTTGGGTAAATTTGAAATGCGCACCATGTGTTTGATAAAGTCGCGGGTGAACATTTACGGAGTATATTGGAGTTTAGAGGGTGTGTTTGGGAATGCTTATTAAGTGCTTATCTGCTTAATTCTTACAGTATTGTAGTATAGTGTGAATAAGCGTTTTTTATGTGTTTGATAAAAGCTGTAAGAGAACTAGTGTGAAAAATGATTGCTCACTATGTGTTTGATAAAAGCTTTTAAGAGAACTAGTGTGAAAAATGATTGCTCACTATGTGTTTGATAAAAGCTCTAATATAAAGTTTTCTATTGAAGTGTAGAGTGTGTTTGGGAGTGCTTATTTCTTAGCAGATAAGCAGTTTGGATGAACCTGCTTATTTACTTATCTTATACTTGAATGAGCATTAAAATATAAGCAGGTAACTAATAGCTTGAAAAAATAAGCAGTTTTAAGCAAATCCGCAATCCTAAACAACCCTTTACTTACGTAATACTTGCTTGATAATAGTACTAGAAGGTATTTTCAAGCAGTTTTGAGCAAATGAGCACTTTAAAATAAGCAATCCCAAACACCCCATTAATTGCCTAACACTTGCATGATAATAGTACTAGAGTAAAATAAGATTTAGGTATTTGTGGGTTCGTTTTACCAGACCATGGTTTCTGGAATTTGATAGGGGTAAAGGGGTTTTAGTTTTTTTAAGATTGGGATTTGGGACTGAAGTTTTGTTTATATTTGATGATTTTTTTTTTGTACATTTGTTTCAGTGTGGAGTACAATGTTTCGTATGTGTACCATGCTATGTATGCATACTTTGATAGGGACAATGTTGCTCTCAAGGGCTTAGCCAAGTAAGTTATTACTACTATCTTATATCTAGTTCATAATATATCTCATCATCATGAAATCGAAAGCTTATCGTACTTGAAACTCTATAGGTTCTTTAAGGAGTCTAGTGAAGAAGAAAGGGAACATGCCGAGAAATTCATGGAGTACCAGGTGACTTTCAGGTTTTCATTTGCTATGTATTTGAAAACTAATATTGGTACCTTATGTGTTATGTATTGAAGTGATGAAATAATTTGTTTACAGAACAAACGAGGTGGGAAGGTGAAGTTGCAATCTATTATAATGCCATTGTCTGAGTTTGATCATGAAGAGAAAGGCGATGCATTGTATGGTAAGTTCTGCTTATTTTGGTCGTGACCTAATGATTGGCTTTGTCCACATAATTATGGTATGTATAACAAATATAGTCGATACAAAGGAAATTTTAAGTGCATAAAGGTCTAAATTGGACTATGATATTCGGAAGGATGTAGTAAAAGTAGAACAATTTTGAAGTTCTTAGTGTGCACCTCCTTAAGCTTTTGTTTGAGTGAAATTTGGTTGATCAACTTTTTTCTGACATGGCTAAGAAATTGTTTAACTTTCACACTGCTTTTGTTTGTAGCCATGGAGCTTGCGCTCTCATTGGAGAAGTTGACAAATGAGAAACTTCTAAACCTCCACGAGGTCCGTCTTAGTTCTTTATTTTTGTGTTCATTTAGTTAAGTCTGGATTACACTAGTTCTAAAATTAACCTTGATCACAACTAGATTCAAGTTTCTGATATGCAAATATGAATTCAAACCAGGTTGCTAGCAGGAACAATGATGTGCAATTAGCCGATTTTGTAGAAAGCGAATTTCTTGGTGAACAGGTGAGTATCAATTTTCACTGGATTATACTGGCATTCATCTTGTGCAGTTGTACTATTGGGTTTACACTGATACCGACGTCTATTCTTATTGTGATAAAAGGTTGAAGCTATCAAGAAGATATCCGAGTATGTTGCTCAACTTAGAAGAATTGGCAAAGGGCATGGTAAAACTTCATAAACTTGTCATTTAAATGTTCTTTAATCATCATGAATGCCTTCGACTCTTATGCTTTGTAATTTGAGTGTTTGGTGTTCTGATCCTTAGTAATTTGAGATACCTTATACCTATACTTACAATTATAACTTTATACAAATTTCAGGTGTTTGGCACTTTGATCAGATGCTCCTCAATTAACTCGTTGCTGCTTGATGGAGGAAAGTTTTCTTATTTCAGTATTGCTATCGTTTCTAGAGGATGGCTTCTAGTAGTAGGTTTAGAGATTGTGGGTGATGTTAGTTGCCGATTATGTTTTGTGCACTAGTGCGCTAAAACCTACTATAAATGGTATGTGAAATTTTGTAGGTTCATTCGTCACTTTCTTGTTCTAATTTATGTTATGAAGTAGATTCGGTCTCGTTTTCTTGATGCTCTTTTGGTAGTCTTGTGTGATCTTGTGAATTCTTTGATAGTTAGGACAATGCTTTGTGCCTTTGTGGCTCATAACCGTTTCATGGTCAATTAGCGCTGTCGAAAGTGCAATTAGGACCGTTAAATATATATGGCCGGGGTCACCTTCACACAAGATACAAGGGCCCCTAAAATCAAGATAAATGAATCAAATGCTCTTTTAAGTTGTGGTTCTCCAATAATTACTTTGTTTGTGGTGATTAGTTTTTCAAAAGAGTGAAATTACTGCACTTGATCATGTGAAGGTTAGAAGGTAGGTAAAAGATTATGAACGGAACGTGTAAAATCCTGTTGGTTGTATTCCAAGTAACTCGGTCCATCTCAACCCCAAAGGCCTAAACTTTAGAATATAATGTAGTACTGAAATAAGTATACATTTAACTCGGTCCATCTCAACCCCAAAGGCCTAAACTTGATTCGCTCGTTTATTTCAATGTTTACAGCTGAGTTGGAACTATTTGATTCGCTACGACTCTAAGCGCTCTTTGTTGTTTGGTTATTCAAGAAAGGACTGTTTGTTTACTTATTTTCATTGGAACGATGAAAGTCAAGTACTTCAAGAACCTAATTAGCTTGTAGCAGATGCGAGGGCTGAAAAGTGGTGTCAACTCTCAGTTGTCAACCATCTGTACTTTCTGCTAGATTTATTTTTGGTCCAAATGGAACCAGATGAACATTTAGGTATCAAGTATCATAATACCAACTGATTAAATTTCCGAACATACTTCAACTAATTTATTTACTGTAACATATATGGAAAATCACTAACAAAAAAACACAAAACCATCACATGTCAACATATCCATTTGAATGCTATCAGCATAATACAGTACATCTTTAAGAAACAAAAACGTAAGACCATCACATGTCAAAGTAGCCAGCCGAAAAGCTATTAGCATATGTCATACTGTAATTCATTAGAAAAACTTAACATAAACACCATTACATGTCAAAATACCCAGCTGAAAGCATCAGCATCTTTGGGTCTTTAGTTACTACAGTATATCAGTTAATTACACTCGGTTAAATACCATACAAAAACCAGATCCTCTATTTTTTTTTTAAAACGTTCAGAGAACTAGAACCGGAAGTTTAAAATAAAATACCACCTACAGTCAATTCACTTTTCTTCATCCATCTACATAACTGGTTCAGCAGGATCCAAGGACAGACCAAACTCCTCGAGTGTGAAACCACATTCTTCAGGCCCCGTTATAACTGGTTCAGCAGGATCCAAGGACAGACCAAACTCCTCGAGTGTGAAACTACATTCTTCAGGCCCCGTTTCCATGAAGTCACAACCAAAGTCATCCAGGTTGTTCTCAAACCAAGCATCGTACATTGGATAACCAGATGACCCTGCCTCATTGATAGACTCACCCTTATCCATAACACCGAGAAGCTCGTCAATATCAATCATCTCATCCTCAGGAAAGCCCTGATAGTAACCATCATTATTACAAATACCCGTAACACGTTCTTTTGTCATATCTGGTGGATCATTAACCACTTCACTTGCACTTGCTTGACATACATTCTGTGTGTCTAACCTGGTTTTTGACTCACGAACATCACCGTTCTCAGATTGACTACAAGTAATAGTCGAGTCGCAGGTTGAAGCAGTTTTACACAACAGCGACGCATCTGGGCAATAGTTTGGCAAATTGATCCTTGCAGACGGACCATACATCGCTCGTGCAGCTTCATCATAAGCCAGAGCAGCTTCAACTGCAGAACCGAAAGTACCAAGCCATAGTCTCTTACCCCTATTCGGCTCTCGTATCTCAGCTACCCATTTACCCCACGTTCGCTGCCTCACGCCCCTAAAAGTACACCTGCTATTCTCGGGGCCACCTTTACCTTTCATACACCCCTTCGTAGAACCCTTAGCAGGAGCTTTACGCGTAGTTTTTGCATCTTTGTTAATTTCTATCCACTTGGCGAGAGTTTCAGCCACGATCTTTGGTCCCTCCGTTCTTTTTCTCTTTTGCTTCTTTGTTAAGTTATCCATTGTTATCGTTTTTTAGCATAACAATAAGCAGTTGCGAACTGCTGAACCAATTTGTTTTTTATCAGCCTGGATGCGATCAATCAGGTGAACCGTGTTATGGTTAGGTTACAAACCACGCGTAGAGATTGAATATACACTTTCCATTATATAGAGTGTGAGGAAGATGTTGGAACGCAGCTTTAGCCGACGTGGGACAAATTCCCTCATCAAATTAAGGAAACTTTCGTTCAAAAAAAATAAAAATAAGGAAACATTCTTTTTTTTTTTTTTTTTTTTTTAAAAATAAGGAAACATTTTTTTTTTTTTTTTTTTTTGAAACGCGATAAATTAAGGAAACTTTATGTTAGCTAGAATAGATTTTTTCTTTTCCTAATTTGTAAAGGTAATAACCATCGGCGTGAACATGGTTAAGTTTTGCTCGGTTTTATCGAAACCAAACCGAAATAGTTTTGTTTTTGGTTACTAGAAATTTTTAGGTTTCAAGATTTTCACGATTTGGTTTATCAGTTTCTGTATGGTTTCGCTATGTTTATTTTACTCGCAGTCGGTTTTTTCAATGTAGGGTATATTTTATGTGCCGGATAAGGGAAAATAAATAAGTTTGGTGGGCATATGCAAAGACTGAACCGGGATGAGTCCCGAGACATCTATGAAATTTTGTCGCATAGTGTTATTTTTTGTAAAAAAAACTTTAATTTTTCGTATATACACCGGGTCCATGAAAAATGTGTTTTTAGTTTTGTTTAATTTTCACAAATGCACCCTTGTATGACTATTGGTTCTGTTCCCGGATATATTTTTTAAAAAACAAAGAAACATGTGAAATAAGTTTGATTTTTATATGCAGGTCAACTTAAGAACAAACTTTCACTTGAAACCGACCATAACTAAAATCCGGGTTAATCAGGTTGACCAAAACAACATTTTCAACCCGCCCGAATAAGCTAAACCGACCATAACTAAAATCCATGTTAATCAAATCGACCAAAACAACATTTTCAACCCGCCTTGAATAAGATTATTCGGGTTTGTACCAAATCGAATCGAATCAAAGTCTTTCTCTTCATTCAATCACAAAAAAAAAAAAAAAAAAAAATTATCAACACAAACATTCAAAACTAAACCTAAACTTGTGAAATGGTTTGTATTACAAACCCTACAATAAGAGGTTGGTCAAACCGTACAATCCGTAATACATACCGTACAAACCAACGATACGTACAATGATCGGAATCGAACTTACACCCTTACACAGAAGACCCCCACAAAGCGAAAAAGCACAATTGTCACTTTTCCACGTGTCACAATCTAAGAGCACCATTACATTCATCGACATCGATGACTCACTTTCCTTAAGAAACACAATTACAAATAAAAAAACACTCCATTCGATTCTTCCTTCACAAACATTCCACTGTGTGTTTAGGTGTTTTTGTGTGTGAAAACAATGAAGAAGAAGATCACAACAATATTCTTAACACTACTGTTTTTATTTTCAACCGCTGCTAAAGATGAAACATTCGATGTTCGTCAACACTTGTCTACCGTAACTAGGTTAATTCTCTAATCCCTTTATTACTTTTTATAATTTTATTTTTACACAATTTTATAAATTTTAGACACGATAGCTATGCACATCTTAAGTAATAATTAACTGTTAGGGATTTAATTTAATTAGGGTTAGATAGGCTGTATTGAATGGGTGTTTGTTTAAGCTTATTTTTTGGGCTTATGAGCTTATGTGATCCCGGCTTATGTTTTGTAAGCCCGTTTTCTTCAGCTTAATTTTGAAGTTTAGGAGCTTATATAAGTTTTCAACTTATATAAGCTTTTAAGTCTTAGAATAAGCCGAAGAAAATTAGCTGTAAGTTGTAAGTTGTAAGCTGTAAACTGTAGGCTGTAAGCTGCAAAGCTGTTAACATGAGCTACAAACTGTATCTGTTTTTTTAATAAAAGTGTTTGGTAAGTTAGCTGTTAAATGTAATTATAAGATGTAAAATGACATAAAAGGACATATCTATAATTGTAAATAAATGTTTGGAGGGTATATCAGTAATTTAAAGTTTTAACAGCTCCAAGATGTTTAAAAAGCTTCATGAATCAGCTTTTCATTTAGGAGCTATTTGTTTGAAATAAAAGCTTGAAGTTAATGTATCCAAACGGAGCTACTTAGTTTAGATGAGATTATTTTGTAACAAAAAGCTAACAGCTCCCCCAAAAAGCCCCTACCAAACATGCCTTTAAGTCTTAGAATAAGCCGAAGAAAATGGGCTCACGTAACATAATCCGAAACCACATTAGCTCATAAGCCCAAAAATAAGGTTAAACAAACACCCCCCCTAAGTTGATTTGAATAATCTGTTTATTGATGTGATGATAAGTGAATAATCCGTGTATTTGTGTTCGCAGATACGAGGTTGGAAAAGGTATTAAAGAGAATGAGTTTGTTTCGGCAAAAGTTCCTGATCAGTGTACTCCTATTCATTTAAATCTTGTGGTATGTCCGAATTTTGTTATCTAGTTTGTTGTTGGTACAATGTTGTGTCAAATTGTTTGTTAGCCTTGGTGTGTATTATGAGTGCTTATTGGTTTGTTGCAATTTTTGAAAGGAAAAAAGCACGTTCAAAGTGTTTGGATTGCTATGTTCTTGTTGACTTATTTGTTTATACTTAGATGGAATAAGCACTTTAAACGGGGAGGTGCTTATAAGCCATAAGCATAAGCAGGGCCGTCCCATGTATTTAGATGGCCCTGTGCCACTATTGTTTATAGGCCATTGAAACAACAGTGTTAAAGTGTCGTTGTCTCAGTTCTGTCACATAACAATTGTTATATATATCTTATTTCAACTTTAAGAATTAAAGGAGACATGGATTGAGGAATCGTTGTCTACACATTTGTTAAAATCGTAAAAGCAAAAAACCAAGTTAAATTTAGAATTAGTTTGAATTTTGGTTTGGCAAATTCAAACCAAACTAAAGTACCTGAATTCAAAATTAATTGTTTATATTGTATCAATACATATACACATCAAGATTTTAGAATTTAGTAATGCAAGTATTATACACAACTACACAAGTAATCCTTATCTCGCATAGTTCAGCAAATAATTCCTCTCAAGTGTTCTAGCATTCTATATATACCAGTCTACCAGAGTCCAGAGATATGGTTTAGTTTTTAAATATAATCTGCACGGGACACAGTTAAGATATGCTTGCTAAGCTAATGAGCTTCAACCCTAGGTAAATAATGTAGCTTAATCAATTTAGTCTCGACTTCTTATTTGACTGTAAAATCGGGTCCTGAAAATAGTGGAGGCCCTTGACACCATCACCGCCTGCACTTGTCTATGGCCGTGCCTTAGCATTATATAATCACTAGCAGTAAGCCATAGTTTATAATATCTGAATCAACTATGGTGACAATGTGAGATAGTCAGACATTTTATATAACATGTATGTTGCGATTTATAGAAACAGTGTGTGAATTCTTTTCCATTACTAAAAAAGCATTGATAGTGCAGGCAAGACATGGAACACGTGCGCCTACTAAGAAAAGGATTCGAGACTTGGATACTTTGTCGAGCAGATTGAAAGAGCTTCTGCAAAATGCAAAAGAAACAGGGTCGTCTTTGGAGAAAGTTCCTTCCTGGTTACCAAAATGGAGTTCTCCTTGGAAGGGGAAAATCGGAGGTGGAGAATTAATAAGCCAAGGAGAAGATGAGATGTATCATCTTGGAAAAAGAATCATGGAGCGGTTTCAGGGACTGTTTACTGATGAATATCACCCTGATATATATCAGATAAGGGCAACCCAGGTTCGGGTTTTTAATCTATTGGCATATAAAATTCTGATGTGGTTCTATTTTTTAATGTATAGTTAGAGATGGTAAAATTCGAGCCATGTAATTATAATGTGTTAAATTTGGGTTATTCTTGATTTTTGACGGATCACATATAATATTTGCTAGAAAGGAAGTTGTTTAAACTTGTCAAAAGGCGCTGCTTACAATCTCCTGAATTTGACTTATAATATTTCAATTGTCGACAAACTAAGTGTTTATTTAAAATGTAAAAATATCGGACAAAAAGTGTTTTAAATTATCTCAACTGACCTATATGAAATTATCCAATTTGACCCATGCCATCTCTATTTGTTTTGCGTTATTGCTCATATCAAATCTAAGAGATAACCAATCAATTGTGTTAAATGATGGAAGCTGGTTATATCAGATAGACTACTTGCAAGGTTCACCTTCAAGCAAATATATAACTTAGTCATATTAAGTTACAAGTTGAATCTAAACAGATAGACTACTTGCAACTCTATTTGGTTCTTTATGCTCTTAAAAGTTCACATTTTCATGTATATATATATTTTTTTGATAATGTAATAGATTCCACGGGCATCAGCTAGTGCTGTAGCATTTGGCATGGGAATGTTTAGTGGCAAAGGAGAACTTGGAGCAGGAAAGCATCGAGCTTTTTCAGTTTTGAGTGAAAGCCGTGCTAGTGATATAATGTTGAGATTTCATGATTGTTGTCGGAACTACAAGGTACAAATATAGTAATATACCACATATTTATAACTTCTTGAGTATAAAGTTGTACTTCAAGGTACAATTATTAATGATTCTCTTAATATATGCTGTGTATGAAACCTTTAATGAACCAATTTTGTTGATTCTTTTCTCGAATAATGAACCAGTCTTGTTAATCTAAGATTTCTTTGACCCTAATCATTTCTGAGTTCTAGTTTTAAGGCTGTTTCTAAGTGCTTTCCTTTTTGTGCAGGCTTATAGGAAACATCAAGAACCTGCTGTTTATAAGCTTAAAGAACCTGTGTTAAATGAGATTACCAGTTCATTAGGAGCACACTATGGCCTTAACTTCACAGTAAAGGATACTTCCACACTTTGGTTTTTGTGCAAGCAGGTAATAAGCGTATGCTGGTTCTAAAGTAACTGGGGGAAAACCCGGTTTCTTCTATTTACGGAGTATTAAACAAACTGTGTCTTGTATTCAAATTGCAGGAAGCATCTTTGCTGGGCATAACTGATCAAGCTTGTGGTCTTTTCAGTGAGGATGAGGTACATATTTACGACAATGTTATTTAAATTGTGTAGATCCATTATTATATTTCCTGGACAAATCTTTATGTTTGTTGTGATCTGAACCAATATCATTATATTCAGAAAACTGATGTAACATGTGTATATGTAGGTTAAGCTATTAGAATGGACGGATGATCTGGAGATGTTCATAGTAAAGGGTTATGGTAATTCACTAAATTATCGAATGGGAGTGCCACTTTTGGATGATGTCATTTTGTCCATGGAGAACGCCATTAAAGCAAAAGAAGGTAATTCTGTTGGTAACTTGGACCAATTTGACTTTTCTTTTTGCTGATGTGATACTTATATAGCAAATGAAAACCGATTAACTTACAAGGTACCCCCAGGCCCCAGGTCAAGGGTTTAAAAAGTTGAATCCTGTAGTGACAAAATACTATGTCCCCTTAAATAGAAATTGCACCAAAACTATGTTACTTATTATTTGCAATTTGACCGTTTTTTGGTTTGGATATTTAATGTTTGAATATGTGTTTGGCTTATATTTTTCAGAAGGACATGCACCAGGAAGTTATGAAAAAGCAAGATTACGGTTTGCTCATGCAGAAACTTTGGTCCCCTTTTCATGTTTGATTGGACTCTTTCTAGAAGGATCTGGTGAGTGCTTTTACTCTGTTATTATGCAATAAATTTCACCTCATCATACGATACACATCAGCTAATTTGTCTTAAAAATCTGTTTTTGCTAACCTGTTCAGAGTATGAGCAAATACAAAGAGAAGAACCCTTGAAATACCCCCTGAAACCTCCTCAGAAAAGAACTTGGAGGGGTAGCACAGTGGCCCCTTTCGGTGGGAATAACGCTCTAGTTTTATACAGCTGCTCGGGAAATAACACAAGTGAATACTATGTGCAAGTACTACACAACGAACAACCAATCCCAATGGCTGTAAGTTCTTACAACATGCTCAAATTTCTTTATATGTGTTCATTTTTGTTACCATTACTACCTAATTAGTAATTACCAAAGAACACGTCTATTTGTGTTTTGTTTTACCTTAAATGGGTCAAATCAACAATTTTTAGCCAAAAAGGGAATAGGTTGAACAGGTTGTATGTTGCCCCTAGCTCATTTTTAATACATACAACCTCATAATTGTTTTGATTTAAAGATTTGGATTATTAGTGTGGTAAACAGGTAATGTATTTTATGTAATCAATATTAACTATCAATAATAACTCTAAATTAGTTATAAAATATGTAATAATGCACAAATAAATGTCTATGTGTCACTGAACCCATTTTGACCCATAACCTGCCCACCAATCTTGCTACCTCTGGCTTCACTGCTCATAACATTACATACCTTTTTTTTAATCTTTGTTACCAGGGATGTGGAGGTACTGATTTCTGTGCGTTTGAAGTCTTCAAGGTACTAAGCTCACTCTCATTTTCAACATTTTTTAGTCATTTATTTTTTCTGATTTATTATATAGTTTTGTAAGGTTAACTGTATTCCTTGCAGGAAAAAATAGCTGCTGCACACTTGAAACACAGCTATGATAACCTATGCACTCCCAACATGGAAAAACAGTCAGAATGCAAGTCATATACAACCAAATTCACTGAATTGTTTAGCTATTATTTCTATGGAAAGAACAAGGATACGTCATCCCAGAAAGTAGAGCTATAAACAGATTAGCTCCTACATCTGTTTCTTCTTGTTGACTCTGCATCTCACTGGTGAACTTTCAAAACTGGCATGTAGTTTTTTAGGGGCTGATGCAACCACTGAAGCTAAGCCCATATGCCAGAATGAAGATGGCATTTTTTTTTTTTTTATCCGTTCACTTGGTTGTAATGTAGCACAGATGAGATCTTTGAATTTGGTTCATATTTTGTGTCTTTGATGAATCAAATTGTAGAATCTTTTGATGTGCTGCAGTTTTATATCAACGTCTCCTTTTCTGTTGTGCTTGCTTATTTTTTCTTAGTGATTTCATTTTAAAGTGAATAGCTTTTTTACCGTGTTAACAAGTGCTTGATATATACTCTTAGGCGGTGTTTGGCAATTGGCAAACTATGTGATGTCAAGTGACTTGAAATGCGTATACAATCCGACAATTACACTGTATGACAAGCAAACCCACCTGATGTATGGTCAGTTGAGATGATAAAGTACTAAGATTTATGGTAGATGATTGTGAAATATTGCAATACTGATATAAACAACATGAGTTCTTTCTTTATTGTTTGACATGATGCAAATTTACCAAGATAAGCTGAACAACAAGTCAACGCTACTTAGTTGTCAAATTTACCATTAAAAGCAGAATAACATGACAAATTTACCAATATAATTGAACATGCGTAAAATTATAGGGGCATGGGTTACATAGTTGTCAAAGTTATACCCGAGTTTGATTCGGGATGATCTAGTCATTCTATGTTCATTTTGGAAAATAAAAGCTGTTAATCATGAATACGTAGGTTATGATTATACAAAGGTAGAAAAAGGTATCGAACATTTTAAGGTTTATATTAGATAAATATACCCATAAAATTTTACCCAACTACTATAGCAAAAACATCGTTTAGCAAACTTTTTGGGTTCTAAAAGAATTGTTTGAACAAAACATCAAAAAAATTATGGTCGCCGTCCCATCAAAAAATTACAAGACTAATAATGCTAATTTACCAACGGGCCTCTGGTCTAGCGGTATGGAGGTTTTACCCTCCTAGGCAAGGTCTCAAGTTCGAGTCTTGTCTAGGGCGATAGGGGTTTCCTCCCGTGTGCGTAAAGGGAAGGGTGGCATTGTCTTCTGGGCTGGACCCAACATAGTTGTGTGGGCTCGCTACTATTTCTGGGCTAGAGGCCATGTAACCACAATTGCCGTCCAAAAAAAAAATAATGCTAATTTGTGGTCACCCGATCACATAAGTGCCAACTTAGCTTTCTCTCTCCAAAACTACACACCGACCACAATTTACTAATGATGACCGTAATGATGACCGTAACTATTTTTTATTTTTTATTTAAAAATTAAAATTTCATTCATAATTATTAATTAAATATTACAATAATAATTCTCCTCTTGTTGCAACCCTAATCTCATTTAATATTGTGCAGTGACACACAAGCCTCTCCTTTCAAGTTACAACTCATTCTTAAACCAAAACACGTACAATCATTCATTCTCTTCTTATCTAAACCAAAAGCAGCACTGTTTCTATCTCATTAGAGAGGTCTCGGGTAGGTTGTTTTGTGATTTTGTTTTTCTTTTAAAGATCGATGAAGGGTTGTTGTAACATCTTTGTAAAAATACCTGTCAACTTTTTCTTTTATGCTTCGAATACAGTTGTGTTTTGAACAAGGGATTCTTGTTTGTGATATGTTGCACCCAACCACAACTTCATTTTATTTTATTTTTTTGTTACACCTAGTTTTTACCCATCATGGCTCACCTTTTACTAACTTTGCATCTTTTTTTTATCAGTTTATGTGCGTATTTTGTATGTAGGTGAGTGGTTCTTATAATATGTCATTTTGTTTAAGAGGGAGTTGGTCATAATAGCTCATTTAAGTTATCTCAAGCATCAAGTAGCATATATAGGGTGTGTTTGGCAAAATTGCTGGTGCTGGTGCTGGTGCTGGTGCTGGTGCTGGTGCTGATGCTGATGCTGGTGCTGAAAAAGATTAATAATGTAGCTTTTTTTTTCTGTAGTAGTGTTTGGCAAACTAGCTGTAATTGTAGATTAAAAGTGTAAAATGACATAACTGGACATACAAATGATAAATGTGGGTTTTTTGAAGGTTAAAATGATAATTATACAAAAAATAATCTCTAGCCCCTTCTAAAAAGCTGGTTGGATGAACTTTTAATTTTAGAGATTATTTTTCCTATAATCTTTCTTAATCTTTGCAGCCAAACGATACTACTTTTTGGACAATAGATTATTTTGTGAAAAAAAAGCTGTAGCCCCCATAATCTCCCAATAATCTGGGTTACCAAACATCAAGTAGCATCCATAATAGTGTGGTAAGTTAACAAATTTCTCGGCATTCATATTATATTAGTTCATAGATTAGAATTTTGATAATCTCAATGTGATTTTGTAGGGAATGGACACCAATAACCAAATGCTGTCAAATTTTCGTTGTGGCCAAACCAAGTTAAGTTTGTTGTCAATGGAGCATCATAATTTATCAGTTTACGGCTGTGTTTGGTAACCCAGATTATTTGAAGATTATGGGGGTTACAGCTTTTTTTTCACAAAATAATCTATTGTCCAAAAAGTAGTATCGTTTGGCTGCAAAGATTAAGAAATATTATAGGAAAAATAATCTCTAAAATTAAAAGTTCATTCAACCAGCTTTTTAGAAGGGGCTAGAGATTATTTTTTATATAATTACCATTTTAACCTTCAAAAAACCCACATTTATTATTTGTATGTCCAGTTACGTCATTTTACACTTTTAATCTACAATTACAGCTAGTTTGCCAAACACTACTACAAAAAAAAAAAAACTACATTATTAATCTTTTTCAGTACCAGCATCAGCACCAGCAACAGCACCAGCACCAGCAATTTTGCCAAACACACCCTACGTAAGGGCCATTTGGATGAACGTTTATGTTTGAATACTTAATGGGTGTTTGGATATTCGTTTTTGCCTGTTGATAGACATTGTACTTGGCCACTTGGGTGATTGTTTAGTTGTGGAGGCAAAGCAATATCAAGTTTTGGGTTGCCATTTCAGTTAATGGGCTGTTTGGTTTGGTTTATATTTATGTCCAAGGTTTTGCCTTCTATATGTTGCTGTAAAATTGTTTATACAGTATATAGTTTTAGTTCTTGTAGTGGCAGGACTTGTAAGTAGTAGCATTGGTTAGCTGTATATCTTAACTAATTATAAAGGAAAAATTGTCAACAATTCAAGAAAGTGAAAAACTGAATTTTGTGTAATCCCCATTTTGCCCTTGTCCATCTTATCCATCTTAACTACATACGTGCATTAACTACAGACTACATGCGTATTAACTAGACAACCATGCGTATGAAAAAAACTCTCTAAACAAATGTCCACATCCACCTCCATTTTAATTATCTCACTGTCCACCAAAACACATACTTCCAAAAAAACTCTCTCATCAAAACACACTAGCAGACACTCCAACCATCCTCTCTCTCACATTAAAACAAAACACCCTCTATCACATCTCATTTACCACCAACGCCACCCTCATCACCAACCAAATCCCGAAATCCGCACCATCGAGACCCACCACCACAAAGATCAACCACATCAGACAACCCCACCACCGAAATTTTAACGAAAGGTTTTTTATTTTCATCTTTAGAGTATTTATTTAGTTATGAAGGTATTTTATATAGATCTAAAGTTTTGTAGTTTCTTTTTTTTTTCTTTTTTTGTTTTTAAGGTTATAACATTTTTCTTAAATTTGTAGCCGCCTCCACGTCGCCGTGTCTCGCCGGAAATATTTATTGTCGCCGATGTCTAACTGGAAATAGTGGCTGCCGCCGCTATTGGTGTTGCCATAATATGTATAAATCTTATTTTCTGTTTTGAGCTTTTTGTAAAGATTTATACTTTTTTCATGTTTAGAATGTATTTGTTTTATAGATCTATATATATATATTTGATGTATTTGATGTTTTCTTTAACTAAGCTTTTAATAAAAAAGTTTGACATTTTTTTTTCAGATCTGTCGCTACTTGAATGCCGGAATATTCTGCTGCCGCGGCCGGAACCTGTGTTACCATCCGTTTTTGCCTCCGGGAATTTACTGTTTCTTTTTAAATTTTGTTATAAAGTTTGATATTTAAGTTTTCATTAAAATTATTTATTTATTTTGTCGTGTAAAATTGTTTAACAAGTTTATTTGTGAGTTTTTTTTTTTTTTTTTTTTTTTTTTTTTTTTTTTTTTTTTTTTAATTGTTTTGTATTGTTTGTAAATTATATTATAATTTGTTTTTTTTAGTAATTTTGTTGGTGATGTGATGCTAAATTTTGTTGTTAAATTTTATAGTTTAAATTGTAGGAATATATTTAAATTTGTTGTGTAGATCGTTAATGGTGGTAATATTTTGTATATAAATTTATATTTGTTGTATAATCCTTTATTTTTTATATAATTTTGAATATTTGGTTAGTTTTGGTATCTTATAATATTGTTGAAATTTAAGAATTTCTTTTAATTTGAATTTATTAAAAACATTCTTGAGCAAAGTTCGAAAGTTGAATGTTTTTAAGCTTGTAAAATTCTTAAATAATAAAAAATGATTTCAACATTTTCGGAAAATTTTAATATTTTCAAAAAACTTGAGAACTTTCTCTTAAAATTCGAATGAAACTTTTGATGTGTAAAAATCATTGAAATTCTTCTAATATAGAAAATTTTGAAAAAAATATTAAATTCAAAACATCTTGAAATTTTCAAATCTCAAAAAACTTTTCAAAATTCCAAATTTTTTTGTGCCAATTATGATATATTTCACTATTTTTTTTTAAAGTTTATACCTTCTCATATGACTTTTTGAAGCCTAACCATGATTCAATAATTTATTTAAATGGGATAAATCTTGAACAAAAGATCTTACAATTACTTTTGTTAATCTACGGGAAAAAAAATAAAAAATAATTAAGATAGGTTTTAATGTATTTGGTGGGCTCAAGGCTTGTAGTGATGTCAGAATATTTTGACTATACAAGTGAATACCATACTTTGCCTTGGGAAATGAGGAAAGTTGGTTCAGATAAAGGAGAAATTTTGATTCAAATAATATCCCTTCCCATTGCTTAGTAATTGTCACATTATATTTTCATAATTTGATAAGCTTTTATACAACTTTATCTTCTTTTTTGATACAAATAACCTATAAAAAAATTAAGAATTATTAATTTATTATGGATGAGGTGAAATAATCGGTTGATAAATGAAGCCAAGAAATATGCTTCAACTCCCAACTGTTTATGCAAAGTTAAAAAGGGGTTGTAGTTTGATGCTAAAAGGTATCATAAAAGCACTAGGTACCCTCGTGCAGTTGGGTGTTACCGTTGTCCAAAAGTGCTACCATGTCAGCAAAATACTTTATGACACCATAAATCCTTTGGCACCATATTTTGTGTCGTTACCTTTGGCACCAGAAAATGTGGTGTCGTTGGAGAAAAAAAACATTTTACAACGCTCGGATATTTCAAAAGAAATTTTTTTCAATCGAGGTAGCTGGTCACCACGGCGTGAGCCAACCAGCTCCCCGTAACCCTTGCTCTAACAGATCTTTAATATCATATCAGATCTTTAATATATATGATCAAAAGTATTACTATAATCGATATCGCATGCAAAAGTATCAATAGTATCAAAACAATGCTCAACCACTTGAACTAAAATTGTTTTTCTTGTAATGCTAAGCAACATTACGTGCCAATAACACATTTAAAAACACCATATTAGCTGGCAAAATTAACAACACACTCATAACATACCAAAATTGTTAGGAGAGTCGATGAATCACTGTCAAATAAAAAATATTCGGCATAAATAATGATGCAACAAGAATTAACGAAAAGCATACACCACTGACACTAGATGCGGGTACTCGGCTACTTTTAAAAAAAAGTTTTTCATTTTCAACAACATTGCAACTCGGGAAGCTTTTCATCGGTAAATATTCGATGTCGCCACTATGCGGATATCATACAATACACGCCGTTATGTAACCATGCCAAAAGATAACACAGTTCTTCGAAATGATTTCCGAACGTTACAAAAACAATTTTTTGAAAGAATAGTATTAGCCGCCAAAATTTTGTCAACAACTAGACACCGCTGCCGCTAGGCGCGGGTACTCGGCTATAACTACTTTTTACATTGAGACCTGAGAAACAACAAATGATATTACCAAACGAACAATGTGGCAAAAATCATGTTCCATTTTTACTGGAACCGCACGCGTTCCGACACCGTGATAGTATGGCATTGGTCTAATAATTTAAAACCAGGAACGAACAATAACTCATGAAAATTTAGAAAAATATTTATGGACTCGGAAATAAACTTAAATAAAATCTGACGACTCTAAAAATATAAACTTTCAGATTAAAAACATTTTAGGACGGATTCAGATTTGATACTGCCTAGCGGGACTCGGGTATTTAGTTCACCCACTTTACCTTTAAAATATCTATAAAACTTCATACAGCTTAATACATCCTACTATACCCTTAAATTTAAATTTATATGCATATATACACTCAATCCTCTCTTAAATAAATTCATCATCACCCACTATACCCATTCCCCAAAAACTCACTTTACTGCTACCCTCTTTAACCCTTGTCGCCATCTCCTCCTTCCCCAGAAAAGTTGAAATCGTCCCATCCCCATCACCAATTAATTCCATTGACCATGAAAACTCTTGTCCACTTCATATCACGAGATTACATAAGAAATAGGAGCATAAGTATAGAGATAACACACCGATTAGGAAGGATCATTTCCCCACAATCCGAAAGTAATATGGAGTCTAACTCCGGTATTCTCCATAAATCTACACCTCCTGAGGATTATTCGAATCACACCATTATCAAACATACCAAAAATCTGAGAAGTTCTCAAGATCCAGGTTGAGGTCGTGATTCGAATTGGAGGCTGAGGTGGGTTTTGGGAGCTTTTGGATTCGGATTTGGAGGATTTGATTAGTGCTTGAACACCCACAAATTATCAGGTTAAAATCTTAATCTTTAGTTTGTTATATTTCTTTCAAATCGTTAATAGAAGTTAGAAAGTAGGTCGAATGGAGGATAAGTTAAGCTTAGTGAAATTGTAGTGATTATGGTTAAATTGATATAGTTAGGAACCCTTGATTTGAAAATTGAAGAAGAGATATTAGTTATGTTGAAATGGGTCGAATAGGGTTTGACTTTTTATGGGTCATGGTTTATTCATTGTGATGGTAGTGAGATTGTTAGAAAATATTGAAAACCTTGTGTTAGAAATTGTGCAGTCGAATTAGTAGCAGTAGCAGTAAGAATTTTAGGAAGGATGGTGTTTTGTGAGAGTTTTTGTGGTTGTCGAATGTCATTAGGATCAGCAGTGGATTGTCGAATGATTGTTGGGTGTTAGAACTAGATTAGTAAGGTTGTATGTTGAAGTGTGTTAGTGAACCTAAAAATCACGGATGAAATAAGATTATAACACACGGATCACACCAAGACAGCCCTCAATGAGCTAGATTTGAGAAGTACTCGAAAGATAGCTCCTTGTGAGACCACGACCATAACCCTTGGCTTGTCGAACCACTAGCAAAAGCCTCATACGAGACTGCCAAGCAGTAAACTAAGCGCAAGGAATTGTTTTCCTTCAAATGAAATGCCAGACGAAATCCCAGGCCAAACCATGAGCCCACTTAGAGCCCACATTAGGTAATAGATAGATTTGAATAACACTTGAAGAGTGGGCTTAGATAAAGTCCATAAACACCACATGAACTACTTGTTCACAGCAGGCTTTTGGAAGCCCACATGTGAGCCCATCAACTCACTAGAAAGCCCATAGGAAGACAGCCCACCATTGGACTATTCCCCCCCTCTACTGCCGTATAAAATGGGCCACAGCCCAGTTAGTTAATTAGAAAACTTGAATTATTTGAGTGTTGTCGAAATATGGAGAAAGTGACTAAATAAAATATGAACACCCTTTCGAATAAAAATTAACGACACGACTTATTATGACATATATTAATTGATAAAATTATGACAAAAACGACTAAACGAAATAATAAAAACCATTATACGTCAACAATATTTACGCCGTAAAGTAAATGGTTAACACAAGCAACAATAACATAAATGTTTTGAAAACTTTTAAACTTAATTACGTTCATCGAGTCTTAAATCAGAACTGCAAACTAAATTATGCTATACTAATCTAGGTCACACGGCGGAACTACCATCTACTATTTGACTCTATTGCATTTCAGACTACTACTACACTGAGGTGAGTTCATAGTCCCACTTTTTACTATGTTTTCAAATCCCGTGGGGAGATACATGCTATAAATCTGAACACAAGTATTTTCTGTATGCTATCCTGATTGATATTGCTAAGTTAATATTGCCTAAGTTACCACCTTTGCCAAAAGTCCCTCATATCATGAACCATTAATCACTTGCGAGTGAACGCGAATTTAGTGAATAGATCTATTGGAAGTCGTCGCCCCATTTGAAGTTAGCCTGGGATGGTAACCAAATGCACTTTATTCGAATTAACTAAGAGTTTGGCAAACTCCTAAGACGAGGGCACTATCACCTACATCATTTTATGATGTGGGCTATTCATTTCATTTATGATTTAACCCGATGTTAAGGTTTGTGTGTCATGAGGCTTAGGGCAATATATATTATACTACGATATCATTGATTTTTACTACTATCTGACTTGTGTTCAAACTATTACAAATAAAACACTATGGATTCACTCAACCTTTGTGTTGACCCTTTTAGCATGTTTTATCTCAGGTATCTAAGAAGCATAAATGGCACGGAGTGGATTAGGGCCCCTTTTGGACGACGTTCAAAATAATGTCATCATTCATTTTAACTCAAACATTTTCATTATGTACTATTAAATGTTATGGAACCGTTGTTGCAAACTCTGATTTTATTTGATGAATAATAACTAAATTTTCTCAAAACGTCTCTTTCGAGTCATTTTCTATAATTGTGACTATGATCTGAGATGTAATACCCCAATTAGACTTTCGCTGCTTCATTACGATTTTCGGGGTGTTACAGATTGGCATCGGAGCCATGGTTATAGAGAACCAAGTGATTTTCAAAACACTGGACTATAACCACATTTTCAAAAATGAACTATTTACACTTTACTACCTTATGCCCTCCGTGCCAACATTTTACCAAACATCATGCATTGAGATTTGCTTAGCAGATGATGCATAATTTTTAGACATCATGACTAGTAAATATAGTAAATATTTAACATTATTCGAATTAAATGGCTTATATTTACTATTGGGATATTGCAGTACCATGTCGCCCCCTATCATTATTCTATCTGACAGTGATGACGCCCTACCAGCATCACCCTCTATTCCCACTATTATCTTATCTGACATTGACACCGATGACACCTTACCTGTTTCACCCATCGTCCCAGCCCTTGCCCCATCCGAGGTGGCCTCAGGGGAGACGGAACCCTTTGAGGAGGGAGAAGTCGCCCCGACACCAGTTGTCTCACCTATCACCCCACCTTCATTTTCCCCTACCTATGGTCCCATAACTTATGATCAGTGGCTGCTCTATGACCAGTACATGGAGTCCCAACAGTTCTTACCTGCTGATGACATTCCTTCACCACCACTTCCAGTCATACCGTCCCCTCACTACTCCTCTGGGTCAGAGGCTGATGATGAGTCATCCGACTCAGACTCTTCTGATTCAGCTGCATCCATTCCACCACCACCCCCGCCTGCACCGGTCCGCCGGCGCAAGCGAGTCAGAGTCCTTCAGCCATATGAGCCAGCCCCTTTTCGGAAGAGATTTAAGTACTGCCCTAATGGTCGCACCTATATTTACACTGCTCGAAAACGAGTACGTACCCCACCAGCCCTAGTACCACCACCACCAGCTCTCATACCTACACCACCACCCATTTCTCCTGAGCCATCACCCTCAGTACCACAGCCCCACCCTTACATGCTCCCGACCTTCACATCACCACTCTCACCAGAGGATTCACTATCCCCCATACCACCACCTACTGTGTTCTACACCCAGACCACCACTGTTCCCCTATCATCCCCCATTCCATCTCCTGCTCCTTCACCCATTCGTGCTCAGAGTGTTCCCTTGCCCTCTCCTGAGAGAGCACATCACTTGAGTCCTTCACCATCTGACCCATATGTTCAGGCTGCTACTGAGGCTACATCCTATCCTAGACTTCATAGGAGAGTTGATGCTCGTAGTTGGTCATTCCTGTTGGATTGTATTCGCCGCTGGAGACTTGAGGAGGGAGCCCCTAGAGCTTCAGAGCTAGGAGAGAGTTCGTCAGCTGTCCTTCCAGTTACAGGAGAGCCCATTCACCATACCATCCCACTACTAGTCGCCAGGCTTGTCCGACATGAGGATCGTATCGATGAGCTTCTGAGTTTGATTGATGACATATCTCTCGAGCGGGTCGAGAATATCCAGGAGGAGGTTCAGAACCTCGTAGTGGGCAGTTTAGCTATGGAGGAGGTATTCGATTTGTTGGGCACACAGTTGGAGGAGGATAGGGAGATCATTACTGAGCTTGGACATCGACTGGATGCACAGAGTTACGAGTTACAGCAGCTGAGAGATACTGTAGTGATGATGCAGCAGATGCTCGAGCACCATACTGAGAGGTTGGCAGCAGCCAACAGTACCATCCACACCCTCAGGGGTACGATTGGAGAGATGCAGGCCAGAGAGAGGATCAGGGATCGGAGGATGGAGGAGCTGACCGAGATAGTCAGAGGATTACAGCGCGGACCAGGGGATGCACCTGGTACTTCATAGACTATCCATGTGCTATTGTAGTAGTGACATCTTAGCTTGCCCTGCGTGGCATTAATAATCTTGTATTGTGTTGTTCTTGGTAAACAACGTAGCAAATTATTAAAACTGTATTGTTGGTTATGATTACTATGTACCGGTACTAATCTATGTTATTATGGTTGCTTTCTTTCGTTTGTGTGTTGTGATTTTCTCTTATACATCGCCATATTATGATTCATTATAAATTCCATGTGTGTTGTGATTGTATTCAGACATGTCGTGATGATTATTTATGATTGATATAGTTTTGCTTCTGATGATGTATGTGTTCGACTATTATGAGATGGGTTACGATATCTCACTTGGTTATGTTGATCATGATTTCTAAAGTGTGCAATTGTGATATTTATAGAAATATGGCTCCTCGAAGAAAAACAACAACGACAACAACCCCCGCAACCACCATGACCCCAGCTGCTATCCGAAAGTTGATCGCCGATAGTGTTGCTGCAGCACTGGAAGAGCAAGCGGCGGCTATGGCACGTTCCAGTAGCATCAACAAGCCAGCTGGAGAAGGCGAGACATCTGTGGCTCGCAAGTGCACTTACAAAGACTTCATGGCTTGCAAGCCAACCTACTTTAAGGGTACTGAAGGAGTAACTGAACTTGCTCGATGGTTTGAGCGTTCTGAGACTGTGTTCACGAGAAGCGGATGTTCTGATAACTGCAAGGTCTCGTTTGCTACGGGGACTCTACTGGAAGATGCTTTATCTTGGTGGAACTCTACCGCTCAGAATATGGGCCTAGAGGAAGCCTACCAAATCACTTGGGCTGACTTCAAACGAAGAAAGTTGAAGAAATATTGCCCACGCACTGAAATCAGGAAGCTGGAGGATGAGTTTGATCGCCTAGTGGTGAAAGGAAATGATATTAGGACTTATGATCGAAGGTTCCAAGAACTTGCTCTGCTATGCCCAACCAAAGTGCCAGACCTTGAGAAAACGCTAGAGAGGTATGTTGAAGGGTTGCCTAAGAGCATAAAAGGAAATGTCACTGCGTCCAAACCTCAGACACTAGAAGAGGCTATCGAAATTTCTCAGAGGTTATTGGAGAGGGAGATCAAACGCATTCAGACTCAAGGAAGCAATGATCACAAACGAAAATTTGATGATCGCAGGGGCAATCACAACAACAACTCTAACCACAACAACAACTCTCATCACAACAACAACAACCACAACTACAACCGCAAAAACAATCAAAACTACCAACAAGACCGAAACTACCATCACAACCAGCAGAACCGCCGGCAGGAAGCCGCAAGGGCTTACATTGCCACACCCGCTGGAACTGGGGGCTATGCTGGACCTGCTCCTATGTGTAACCGATGTAGGATGCATCACAATGGGCCCTGCTTTGCTAAATGTGGGAAATGCCAGAAAACCGGCCACAAGACTCAAGACTGCAAGGCCACAGGTGCCAACTTGCAACCAGTGGCCGTGGTGTGCCATGGATGTGGTAAAAAGGGGCACTACAAGAACCAGTGCCCAAACCAGACTGCCAACCAGAACAGAAATGCTCGTGGGCGAGTTTATGTGATGGGAGAAGGGAATGATCAGCAAGACCCAGACGTAGTCACGGGTACGTTTCCACTTAACAACCATCTTGCTAAAGTTTTATTTAATTCGGGAGCCGACAAAAGTTTTGTGTCTACTTCATTTGCGTCTCTACTTGACATCACCCCAACCAAACTAGACACTACTTACGAAATCGAACTAGCCGACGGCAAACTTGTAGGCACTAACACCATAAACCGAAGTTGCACCTTACTCTTACTCAACCAACCTTTCGACATAGACCTCATGCCTATTAAGCTTGGTAGCTTCGACGTGGTCATCGGCATGGATTGGCTATCCAAGAACCATGCTAGAATCATATGTGACGAGAAAGTCGTTTGCATCCCTTTTCAAGGTGAAACCCTAATCATACGTGGTGAACGAAGTAAGACTCGGCTTAGCATCATATCGTACGTCAAAACTGTGAAGTATATCGATAGAGGGTGTCACGCCTTTTTGGCACAAGTGACAGAAAAGAAGTCGGAGAAGAAGCGGCTTGAAGATGTGCCTGTTGTTAAGAACTTTCCTGAAGTATTTCCCGATGAATTGCCTGGCCTCCCACCAGTCCGCCAAGTGGAATTCCAGATTGAATTAGTGCCGGGAGCAGCACCCGTGGCGCGAGCACCATATAGGTTGGCGCCATCCGAAATGAAAGAATTATCTGAGCAACTACAAAAATTGTCAGATAAAGGATTCATTCGTCCGAGTTCTTCGCCTTGGGGAGCTCCGGTGTTGTTTGTTAAGAAGAAAGACGGGTCTTTTCGGATGTGTATTGATTACCATGAGTTGAACAAACTTACAGTGAAAAATAGATATCCATTACCTAGAATAGACGACCTGTTCGACCAACTGCAAGGATCGAGTGTCTACTCAAAAATTGATCTAAGGTCAGGTTATCATCAACTGAGAGTTAGGGAAGAAGACATTCCTAAGACAGCTTTTAGGACACGATATGGCCACTACGAATTCCAAGTAATGCCATTCGGTCTAACCAACACACCAGCTGTGTTTATGGACTTAATGAACCGAGTGTGTAAGCCTTATTTGGACAAGTTCGTAATTGTGTTCATCGATGATATCCTCATCTACTCCCGTAACAAAGAAGAACACGCAAAACACTTGAGAACTATCCTGGAATTGCTCAAAGAGGAGAAATTGTATGCCAAATTTTCCAAGTGTGATTTTTGGATTGAGAAAGTGCAATTTCTTGGGCATGTGATTGATAGCAAAGGTATTCACGTGGACCCCGCAAAAATCGAAGCTGTTAAGAATTGGGCATCTCCTAAAAACCCCACGGAGATACGTCAATTTTTAGGTCTTGCTGGGTACTACCGAAGATTCATCGAGGGTTTCTCTAAGATCGCCAAACCTTTGACGGAATTGACGCAAAAGAAGAAGAAGTTTGACTGGGAAGGAGAGCAAGAGACGTCATTCCAGCTTTTGAAACAGAAGCTTTGCGAAGCTCCGATCTTAGCACTACCCGAAGGAAGTGAAGACTTCGTGGTATATTGCGATGCATCATACCAGGGCTTAGGCGCTGTGTTAATGCAAAGGAGTAAAGTTATCGCATATGCTTCCCGACAGCTCAAAACTCATGAGAAGAACTACACTACCCATGATCTTGAATTGGGAGCAGTAGTATTTGCTCTCAAGATGTGGAGACACTACTTGTATGGCACCAAGTGCACGGTGTTTACAGATCACAAAAGTCTCCAACACATTCTAGATCAGAAGGAATTGAACATGAGACAACGCCGATGGTTGGAGTTACTCAGTGACTATGATTGTGAAATTCGCTATCATCCTGGAAAGGCAAATGTCGTGGCAGACGCCTTAAGTCGAAAGGAACGAATTAAACCCCTTAGAGTTAGATCTTTGGGAATGACAATTAGATCACCACTTCCATCGAAGATCCTTGAGGCTCAGACCGAAGCTCTTAAGGAAGAGAACAGACCAAAAGAGAAGATCGATGGTATGCCGGAAAGTGAGAATGGCTTCGTGAGGAAATCAGACGGGAGATTGTTTTTCAAGGACCAAAGTTGGATCCCACTCTATGGAGGAGTACATGATCTCATCATGCACGAATCTCACAAGTCTAAATATTCTATTCACCCGGGTTCTGATAAGATGTATCAGGATCTCAAGAAACTTTACTGGTGGCCAAACATGAAAGCCAACATCGCTGAGTATGTTGGGAAATGTTTGACATGTTCAAGGGTAAAAGCTGAGTGTCAAAAGCCATCCGGTTTGTTGATACAACCCGAGCTTCCAATGTGGAAATGGGAAAGGATTACAATGGACTTCATCACAAAGCTACCTAAGACATCGGGTGGATTTGACACCATTTGGGTCATTGTTGATCGTCTCACTAAGTCCGCGCACTTCTTGGCAATCAAAGAAACTGACAGTATGAGTACTCTTGTACGATTATATTTGAAGGAAATAGTCTCACGGCATGGAGTGCCGATTTCCATCATCTCGGATCGAGATAGCCGTTTCACGTCAAACTTCTGGCAGTCATTGCAGAAAGATTTGGACACCCGGTTAGATATGAGCACCGCATACCACCCGCAGACTGATGGCCAGAGTGAGAGAACTATCCAAACCCTGGAAGACATGCTACGAGCATGTGTGATCGATTTCGGGAAAGGTTGGGATAAGCACTTACCATTAGCAGAGTTTTCTTACAACAACAGTTATCACGCTAGCATCAAGGCAACACCATTTGAAGCACTTTATGGTCGGAAGTGCCGATCACCGGTTTGTTGGGCAGAGGTTGGAGATGTTCAGCTCTCAGGACCCGAGCTTATCCATGAAACAATCGAGAAAATTGTACAAATCAGGCAACGCTTGCAAGCTGCCCGTGACCGACAAAAGAGCTATGCCGATGTGAGACGAAAACCCATGGAGTTTCAAGTTGGGGATAGAGTCATGTTGAAGGTATCCCCTTGGAAAGGAATGATTAGATTTGGGAAACGTGGAAAGTTAAATCCTAGATACGTCGGACCATTCAAGATCCTAGAAAGGGTGGGTCCAGTGGCGTACAAACTTGAACTCCCTGAGGAGCTCAGTAGAGTACACAATACCTTTCACGTATCAAACCTGAAGAAGTGCCTATCAGATGAAACCCTTATCATTCCATTCAAAGAACTTCAGCTCGACGAGAAGCTCAACTTTATAGAAGAGCCAGTAGAAATCATGGACCGGGATGTGAAGAAATTAAAACTAAGCCGCATTCCCATCTTCAAGGTTCGATGGAACTCTAATAGAGGGCCAGAGTACACATGGGAACGTGAAGACCGAATTCGTGCCAAATATCCACACCTTTTCGCCAAGACCACATCAACCACTACCACGGACTAAGAATTCCGGGACGGAATTCAGAATTAGGGGTAGGTACTGTAATAACCCGTAATTTTTCAAGTCATTAATTTCCTGTAAACTCGAAGTAATCAATTATGAAGTTTTATTCAAGTCATTTTATTCATCTTCGCATTTAAAGTTTTGCTCTGTTTAAACTGAGAAACAACAAATGATATTGCCAAACGAACAATGTGGCAAAACTCACGTTCCATTTTTACTGGAACCGCACGCGTTCCGACACCGTGATAGTATGGCATTGGTCTAATAATTTAAAACCAGGAACGAACAATAAGTCATGAAAATTTAGAAAAATATTTATGGACTCGGAAATAAACTTAAATAACATCTGACGACTCTAAAAATATAAACTTTCAGATTAAAGACATTTTAGGACGGATTCAGATTTGATACTGCCTAGCGGGACTCGGGTATTTAGTTCACCCACTTTACCTTTAAAATATCTATTAAATTTTATACAGCTTAATACATCCTACTATACCCTTAAATTAAAATTTATATGCATATATACACTCAATCCTCTCCTAAATAAATTCATCATCACCCACTATACCTATTCCCCAAAAACTCACTTTACTGCTACCCTCTTTAACCCTTGTCGCCATCTCCTCCTTCCCCAGAAAAGTTGAAATCGTCCCATCCCCATCACCAATTAATTCTATTGACCATGAAAACTCTTGTCAACTTCATATCACGAGATTACATAAGAAATAGGAGCATAAGTATAGAGATAACACACCGATTAGGAAGGATCATTTCCCTACAATCTGAAAGTAATATGGAGTCTAACTCCGGTATTCTCCATAAATCTACACCTCCTGAGGATTATTCGAATCACACCATTATCAAACATACCAAAAATCTGAGAAGTTCTCAAGATCCAGGTTGAGGTCGTGATTCGAATTGGAGGCTAAGGTGGGTTTTGGGAGCTTTTGGATTCGGATTTGGAGGATTTGATTAGTGCTTGAACACCCACAAATTATCAGGTTAAAATCTTAATCTTTAGTTTGTCATATTTCTTTCAAATCGTTAATAGAAGTTAGAAAGTAGGTCGAATGGAGGATAAGTTAAGCTTAGTAAAATTGTAGTGATTATGGTTAAATTGATATAGTTAGGAACCCTTGATTTGAAAATTGAAGAAGAGATATTAGTTATGTTGAAATGGGTCAAATAGGTTTTGACTTTTTATGGGTCATGGTTTATTCATTGTGATGGTAGTGAGATTGTTAGAAAATATTGAAAACCTTGTGTTAGAAATTGTGCAGTCGAATTAGTAGCAGTAGCAGTAAGAATTTTAGGAAGGATGGTGTTTTGTGAGAGTTTTTGTGGTTGTCGAATGTCATTAGGATCAGCAGTGGATTGTCGAATGATTGTTGGGTGTTAGAACTAGATTAGTAAGGTTGTATGTTGAAGTGTGTTAGTGAACCTAAAAACCACGGATGAAATAAGATTATAACACACGGATCACACCAAGACAGCCCTCAATGAGCTAGATTTGAGAAGTACTCGAAAGATAGCTCCTTGTGAGACCATGACCATAACCCTTGGCTTGTCGAACCACTATCAAAAGCCTCATACGAGACTGCCAAGCACTAAACTAAGCGCAAGGAATTGTTTTCCTTCAAATGAAATGCCAGACGAAATCCCAGGCCAAACCATGAGCCCACTTAGAGCCCACATTAGGTAATAGATAGATTTGAATAACACTTGAAGAGTGGGCTTAGATAAAGTCCATAAACACCACATGAACTACTTGTTCACAGCAGGCTTATGGAAGCCCACATGTGAGCCCATCAACTCACTAGAATGCCCATAGGAAGACAGCCCACCATTGGACTATTCCCCCCCCCCCCCCCCCCCCCCCCCCCCCCGCTCTTACTGCCGTATAAAATGGGCCACAACCCAGTTAGTTAATTAGAAAACTTGAATTATTTGAGTGTTGTCGAAATATGGAGAAAGTGACTAAATAAAATATGAACACCCTTTCGAATAAAAATTAACGACACGACTTATTATGACATATATTAATTGATAAAACTATGACAAAAACGACTAAACGAAATAATAAAAACCATTATACGTCAACAGTATTTACGCCGTAAAGTAAATGGTTAACACAAGCAACAATAACATAAATGTTTTGAAAACTTTTAAACTTAATTACGTTCATCGAGTCTTAAATCAGAACTGCAAACTAAATTATGCCATACTAATCTAGGTCACGCGGCGGAACTACCATCTACTATTTGACTCTATTGCATTTCAGACTACTACTACACTGAGGCGAGTTCATAGTCCCACTTTTTACTATGTTTTCAAATCCCGTGGGGAGATACAGGCTATAAATCTGAACACAAGTATTTTATGTATGTTATCCTGATTGATATTGCTAAGTTAATATTGCCTAAGTTACCACCTTTGCCAATAGTCCCTCATATCATGAACCATTAATCACTTGCGAGTGAACGCGAATTTAGTGAATAGATCTATTGGAAGTCGACGCCCCATTTGAAGTTAGCCTGGGATGGTAACCAAATGCACTTTATTCGAATTAACTAAGAGTTTGGCAAACTCCTACGACGAGGGCACTATCACCTACATCATTTTTTTGTTTTTGAAAAAGTAAAAATCGAACCATTGGTTTTTAGTTTCGGTCGGTTATTTCGGTTCGGTTTTTTTCGGTTTCTTTGCTCACCCCTAAATACCAAATAAAATGAACATTGAACTCAAATGCTTGCTATAAAAAATAAAAATAAATAAATAAATAAATAAATAAAAGACAAGCGCATGATACCGGCATTTTTAAAAGTGCACCTAGGAGGTTTATTTTGGTAATTTTTTTAAAAATTAAAATCAATATTAGTCTGAATTTTGGTTTGGCAAATCCAAACCAGACTAAAGTACCTGAAGTTAGATTAATTGTTTATATTTTATTATACATATACGCATCTAGATTTTAGAAGTTAGTGATGCAAGTATTATACACAAGTAATCCGTATCCCGCATAGTTAGTTTTCCATCATTCTATATATGCTTGCTAATCTAACGAGTAAAAACCCTTGGTAAATAATGTAGCTTAAGCAAGGTAGTCTTTAACTCTTAACATCTTACTTGACTGTAACATTGGATCTGAAAAATAGTGGAGGGCCAGGCCTGAACATTATGTAATCACTAACAGTAACTCAGTAAGCCATAGTTTATAATATCTGAATCAACTAACATCTTAATCAACTATGGTGACAATGTGAGATAGTCAGACATTTTATATAACATGTATGCTGCTATTGATAGAACAAGTGTGTGAATCCTATTCCAATACTAAAAACGTTGATATTGCAGGCCAGGCATGGAACACGCGCACCTACTAAGAAAAGGATTCGAGACTTGGATACTTTGTCGAGCAGATTGAAAGAGCTTCTGCAAAATGCAAAAGAAACAGGGTCGTCTTTGGAGAAAGTTCCTTCCTGGTTACCAAAATGGAGTTCTCCTTGGAAGGGGACAAAAGGAGAAGAATTACTAAGCCAAGGAGAAAAAGAGATGTATCATCTTGGAAAAAGAATCATGGAGCGGTTTCAGGGACTGTTTACTGATGAATATCACCCTGACATATATCAGATAAGGGCAACCGAGGTTCGGGTTCTTAATCTATTGGCATATAGAATTTTCTATTTTTTTTAAGGTTCTTTAGAGGTGGTAATTTCGAGCCATGTAACTATAAATGGGTTAAGTTTAGGTTATGCTTGATCTTTGACAGATCACATAATAATATTAGCTAGAAAGGAAACTGGTTAAACTGGTCAAAAGGCGCTGCTTACAATCTCTCAAATTGACTCAAATATTATTGTCATTGAAATAAATAATGTGAATGTAATGTGTTATCCTATTTGACAAACTAAGTGTTTATATAAAATGCAAAAATATTGGATAAAAAGTGTTTTAAGTTATCTCAACCTGACTTGTATGAAATTCTCCAATTTGACCCATGCCATCTCTATACGTTTTGTATTCTTTCTCATTTCAAATTCAAGAGACAACTAACCGCTCGTGTTTTTCAAATGATGGAAGCTGTTATCAGATTGACTACTTGCCACATTTATGTGGTTCTTTAAGCTCTTAAAAGTTCACAGTTTCATTTTCTCTTTTTTAAAAAATGAAATAGATTCCACGGACATCGGCTAGTGCTGTAGCATTTGGCATGGGAATGTTTAGTGGCAAAGGAGAACTTGGAGCAGGAAAGCATCGAGCTTTTTCAGTTACGAATGAAAGACGTGATTGTGATATAATGTTGAGATTTCATGCTTGTTGTCAGACCTACAAGGTACAAATATACTAATATACCACATTTTTATAACTTATTGAGTATAAAGTTGTACTACAAGGTACAATCATTAATGATTCTCTTAATATATGCTGTGAATGAAACCTGTAATGAACCAATTTTGTTGATTCTTTTGTCGAATAATGAACCAGTTTCGTTAATCTAATACTTCTTTGACCCTAATCATTTCTGAGTTCTAGTTTCAAGGCTGTTTCTAAGTGCTTTTCTTTTTGTGCAGGATTATAAGGAACATCAAGAACCTGCTGTTACAATATTAGTCTCTATATTAGCTTATGAATAAGTCTAGGGGTCTTAGTGTTAAACTCTATTAGCAATGTATGAGTCGGTTGATTGGCTTGTGTCCCAAGCCCAACCCGTGTTTTTGTAACAGCCGACTATGAGTCCATATTGGAGTCGGTTTCTCCTTCCCCCTCATCTCTATAAAAGGAGGTGAGGGGGGAAGGGGTTTGTACATCATTCTTTCAATACTAATCAAGAAACGATTAGGGTTACTTACTTGTGCATTGATCGCTCTTTACTTTTCTGTCGATATCATAACTAGCTGTGGTGTGTTCGACTTCATGATCGGGATTATTCCGCTCTAGCAATCAGGGTTGTTGGTCAACAAGACTAACAATAAGGAACATCAAGAACCTGCTGTTGCTATGTTTACAGAACCTGTTTTAGATAAGATTACCAGTTCATTAGGAGCACGATATGGGCTTAATTTCACAGTAGACGATACTTCCAAACTTTGGTATTTGTGCAAGCAGGTAACAACCGTATGCTGGTTCTAAAGTAGTAGGGGAAAAACCCTTTTCTTCTATTTTTTAAACTAATTGTGTTGTATTCATATTGCAGGAAGCATCTTTGCTGGGCGTAACTGATCAAGCATGTGATCTTTTCAGTCAGGATGAGGTACACGCTTACGACAATGTTATTTAAATGGGGGAATTTCATATATCCCCTTCCAAACCTTCTAAATTTCATATATACCCAACCCAAAATCTAAATATCATATATCCCCTTCCAAACTTTCTAAATTTCATATATACCCAACCCAAAACCTAAATATCATATATCCCCTCCCTTAAAATTTTAAATATCATATTTACCCATACTAATTAATTTTAACAATTTTTTAGAAAAACTATTTTTTTTTGGAAATTGATTTTTTTTCCGAAATTGATTTTTTTTTTCGAAATTAATTTTTTTAGGAAAATTTTTTTTTTTTTTAGAATTTCAAAAAAAAAATTCTGAAAAAAAAAATTAATTTCGAAAAAAAAATAATTTAATTTTTTTACAATTTCAAAAAAAAATTGATTTCCGAAAAAAAAATCCTTAAACAATTAATTTCGAAAAAAAAAATCAATTTCGGAAAAAAAAACTAAATTAATTTTTCCGAAATTGATTTTTTTTCCGAAATTAATTTTTTCAGAATTTTTTTTTTAAATTCTAAAAAAAAAATTGATTTCCAAAAAAAAAAAAAAAAATTCCTAAAAGAATTAATTTCGAAAAAAAATCAATTTCCAAAAACAAAATTTCAAAAAAAAAAAAAAATTCTAAAAAATTGTTAAAATTAATTAGTATGGGTAAATATGATATTTAAAAGTTTAAGGGAGGGGATATATGATATTTAGGTTTTGGGTTGGGTATATATGAAATTTAGAAAGTTTGGAAGGGGATATATGATATTTAGATTTTGGGTTGGGTATATATGAAATTTAAAAGGTTTGGAAGGGGATATATGAAATCTCAACATTATATCACAATGGTCCCCTTTTCATGTTTGATTGGACTCTTTATAGAAGGATCTGGTGAGTGCTTTCACTCTGTTATTACATGCAATAAGTTTCGCCTCATCATACGATACATATCAGCTAATTTGTCTTCTTAATTATCTGTTGTTTGCTAACACATTCAGAGTTTGACCAAATAAAAAGAGGAGAACCCTTGAAAAATCCCCCAAAACCTCCTAAGAAAAGAACTTGGAGGGGTAGCACGGTGGCTCCTTTCAGTGGGAATAATGCTCTAGTTTTATACAGCTGTTCAGGAAAAAGCACAAGCAAATACTATGTGAAAGTACTGCACAACGAACAACCAATCCCAGTGGCTGTAAGTTCTTACAACATGCTGAAATTTCTTGATCAGTGATCATTTTTGTTACCATTACTACCTAATTGCTAAAAAGAACAGGTCTATTTGTGTCGTGTTTTACTCAAACGGGTCAAATCAACATTTGGCCAAAAAGGGAAAAATTGTCTCTTTAAAGATTTAAATTAGTAGTATGGGAAACTGATAATATATTTTATGTAATCATAGAACTAACTCTTATACAATTTTTGATGATGGACAAATTGTCTACTTGTCAGCCCAAACCCATTTTGACCCATAACTCGCCCACCAATCTTACCACCTCTGGTTGTGCATAACATTATATACCTTTGTCAACAGGGATGCGGGGGTACTGATTTCTGTCCGTTTGAAGTCTTCAAGGTACCAAAGTTCACTCTCATTTAGTTCTCAGCGTTTTTTAGTAATTCCTTTTATTATGGTTTACAGTATTATATTGTTTTGAAAGCTTAAATGTTTATTGTTTTTGCAGAAAAAAGTAGTTGATGTACACTTGAAGCACAGCTTTGATAACCTATGCAATGCCAACATGGAAAAACAGTGGGAATGTAAGTCTTATACGAGAAAATTCACTGAATTATTTAGTTGGATTTTCTCTGGAAAGAACAAGGATATCTCCTCCGGGAAAGCAGAGCTATAAACAGATCTGTTCCTACAAGGATATGTCCTTCGGAAAAGAAGAGCTATAAACAGATCTGTTCCTTAATCATAATAAGTGAATACTGTACAAAAGTGTCACAAGCGCAAAGCTTACAAACTCTGAAAATATATTTCCTTAATCATAATAAGTGAATAATGTACAAAAGTGTCACAAGCGGAAGCGTGTATAATATGGGTGTGATTATAATCCAAACACCATGTTTTAACCCATTTTCAACTACATGCTCCAATATACTCATAGACGTCAAAACTTGACTAATAAAAATCTGACACTAAATCGTAAGGTTTTGGGGCGTTAACAAGCTGAATAACAAAGTGATGGTTGAGATGCTCGTCACCTATATACCCGAGCATACCAATCCCTTAAGTCATCTTCTTAATCTACAAGCCCCGACGTCCTTATGACCTAACCTGCAAAACATGGGAACTGAGAACGATAAGTCCTGATGACTTAGTGAGTAAACGGGTCTGAATCTAAATCTGATTTTGTGTCTGCGACTGAATCTTGAACTTAATCTGCTAGGTCCTGATGACTTAGTGAGTAAACGGGTCTGAATCTAAATCTGATTTTGTGTATGTGACTGAATCTCGAACTTAATCTGCATCTGTATCTGAAACTGAATCTGAAACATGAGCTATAGTCTATCTGAGTTTCTGCATGGGTGTATAAGTGCAGTTATGGGTCTAAGGAGTTATGGGTCTAAGGCTATATCAGGAATGATACTTGCAGTTCTGAACATGAACGTATTTCAAAGGCGATACATGGTACGACTTATAGTCGTCTTACTACTTGTACATGAGTCTGAGACTTGATCTGAATTCTTAACCATGTCATGATATTTGAGCACGTGCATTCTGACTAGACGATGCTTAGTCGTCCTGCTATTGGTGAGAACTTCCCTAACCAACGAGAACTTTTCTTGGGGTTCTAACTTGTCATCGTGCTTTTCTAAACTAGGGTCATCCACTAAGGATGCTTGTTCGTATCTACTTGGCATGCTAGTTCTATACTCGGGTCATCCACAAAGGATCTGAATACTAATATAAGCATGAGTCATCCACAAAGGATGCTACTAAGGGAGTTCTACGTCGTGCACCTTAGGCATGCTGTGTGACTTTTGCTGCGTTTCTTGGGCGCCCTGAACTTGACAAACGATGCTTCTTGAGAGCGTCCTAATCATGTCTTGTATCATACATGTTCGTTCCTGACTATAGCTCTAAATGTAACATGATCTAAAAATGTGCTTGCTGAAATATTAGGTGGATACGCCGTATCTCCTATCTGGGATACGATGTATCCTGTAATACAACGTATCCCTATTGGGATACGCCGTATCCAACTATCCATCAATACCCCGTATCCCTTCCAACACATGACCATATCGTCGTATCCCCCTATTGGGATACGCTGTATCGAGGCTGCAACAAACCTGTACGGCTGTACTAAAACTTGCACTTTTCTGCACTTATCCGAAACACCATATAGGTCCATAAGTGAACAATGCCACTAAAATACACCATGTAATGGACTAAAACATCTACTCTTACATAAACATAAACTAACACTTGGCTAAACTTGAAATAGTTGCATTAGAGATACTAGTGAACCGTTACTCACCTCGGTTTGGCTTAGGTATTCCTCGGGCACTTCTGGACATTCCGAGACCATCTAAACACCTGAATATCATTCTAATATCATGAATATATACTGTAACATCAACAACACATGACTTTTATCAAAGTTGACTAACTTGTGCACTAAATTGGCCTTGTGCCAAACACCCCTTATAGATCATATCTATACCTTAACATCATATTTAACTTGATCTAACCATGAATTTCTGTCCATAACATCCTTATTACTGTAGCATGATTAAACTTAATTCCAAAATCATGCCAATAACATCTATGTTTATCAAACATGTCTTAAAGCTTCACAATCTTGTCTAGCTTTTCATAACACATAACATGGAATCTACTAATCAACAACCCAAGATTCTAATACATGATTTAGACATAATTCATTCATAATAAGCTTCTAACATCATATCTAATGATTAATTCAAAACTAGGGTTTATAAAGTTCAATTCAACATAACCCTTAATTATCATAAACTTAAATTAAGGCATACAACTTACTAACCTTTGATGGGGATAAATAAAACACTTTTAAACTTGCAAGAATTCATCAAAACATCACACAAGGGCTCTTAAAAGTCTCTTAGTTCTACAAGAGGTGATAAACTTCATTCCCTCCAAAAACTCTTGAGTATGCCACGTTCCATATCACACCTACACGTTTGATATGGAGGTATTTTCTGTTTTTTTATGATGACTAAACCATAAGGGCAAAAAAGTAATTTTCTATGCCAAAATATCTTTTGCACCAAACTACGATACGCCGTATACCCATTCCGGGATACGACGTACCCATCATAAAAGGAGGCGGAGTGGAGGACGGGTTGGTGAACGGGTTGGCCCATACCGGCGGTAACACCGCCCCGCCCCCGTCGGGCTTCCTTCAACGGGTTGGTGGACGGGTTGGCAACCCTTTGGTGAGATCGTCGAATAGAGACGTTACAGGGATCATTGTTGTAATTTTTTTCCTTTTAAACATAGTGACCGTTAGAGTGGATAAAAAAAAAAACTCCTCCTTTTCTTTTATTTCTTTTAGATTATCAATTTCAAACCACCGTGGATTCAAAAAAGCTAAAAAGGGTTGCTAAAACAGGCCGTGGACGGGGCTTTCGACAACAAATGGGTCGGCCCCAACCTCAAACGCAACCAATGGTCAAACCGTACTATCGTCCCGCACTACCGGTGGTCGATCCTTACTATACTCAACCTTATGCATACAATAATCCCCCTCCTCCTCGACAAATGCATCCAAATCAATACGTAGTCAACCAAACGGCGGAGGTCGAGTTCGAGCCGTTGGAGCCAAAAAAGAACAATCGCGGCGAAGTATGGATGGCGTTGTATTTTTAGATATCTATTGTCGTGGTTTTATTTCTATTATTATATTTTGGACTTTCTCGTACTTTTATTTTAATTATTATGTAATGAACTTTTATTTTAATTATTATGTAATGAACTATTATTATGTTATGTGTTTTAGTTATAAATTGTGTAGTTTAATAGTTTAGGGGGAAAAAATAAAAAATTTTGGAGGGCTGGAATCTCATGGGCGCGAGTGAAATTGGTTGGGAGGGCTGGAGGGTTGAAATGAGTTGGCATAATTTTATTGGTAAAATTTGGGAGGGCTGAAAATCTCAAAATTATGACTCCTCCCCCCCCCCCCCCCCCCCACCCCCAACCCATAACCCATGATACGTGGTATCCCCATTCTGGGATACGCTGTATCAGCTCTACAACTGGCCCTCCATCACAAATTATATGTCCACTTTTATATTTCACAAAGTATTAGAAAAGTGGACCTTATAATATTAAAACAAAAAAAATACATTCTCACCCACTTAAAAGCATTTTGATTGGTTTAAATTGAAAGTGGACATTAAGACAACAAAAAATAGCAAAGTGTACTTATATTTTGGGACGGAGAGAGTAAATATTAATTTATGCAAATTTTGGAATATTACAACTCTCCCCCACTTAAACTATTCGTGTCCTCACGAATTAACTCGAGGTAGCTATACTTACTAATGTTCTATCTCTCTAACTAACTCTCCCCACTTAAACTATACTTATGAAATTCATTTATGATTCTTACCATAAGACTTGTTATTATAATTTTAAATCTGAAACATCTGGAGTTTACATATCATATGCCTAGTTTTAAGTAAAGGCATTACTGTTATCTGTTTCGATAAGATTTATAACCTTTTTGTTCCTGCTAATAGGTACTATGTCTATCTATCTATTCATAATTTTCCATTTTCTAAAAACATATTATGAGTTTTCTTATTGACTCTGCCATAATGTTATACTATTAGTTTCTACTGGCCTCTTCTTGTTAATCTATCTTACTGTGTTACACTAACTTTATTCGGCCGGTTGGGGGGAGCAGCGCACCCCATTAGCATCGGTCTAAGGTCACTATAATATCAAACAAAACTACACAAACACCCGAGTCACTGCCATTACATACATCAAAAAGAATACAAAAATTAGTATCGTTACACCTGGTTGTTACCCATCATGGCCCACCTTTTACTACCTATACATCTTTCTTTATCAGTTTATGTGACGTATTTTGTTTTTTTATCAATTTTTGTTCCGCATTTCTTGTCAAATTTTTATATTTTATGTTAGTACTTTCTGCTTGGTTCAACAAAATTATAAAAATTAAAAAAATTAAAAGGTATTAGAATCAATTTAAGGGTATTGCTAACCCTAAAAAAAAACACGCATGCCATGTTCGTTAGTAAAGAAAGACATTGTATCTCGGCGATTAGGACCATATTTACCTATACATCTTTCTTTATCAGTTTATGTGAGGCTGCTTGCAGTAAGGCGACCAAGTTCTCTCATTTTTCTCTGCCACGTCAGCTTTCTCTCTCCAGCGACCTACAGGCGATTAGGTGCCCCAGTAAGGGCGACCAAGTTCAATTTTTTTTTTTTTTTTTTTTTTTTTTTTTTTTTTTTTTTAACAAAAAAAAACATTTTTTAACACGAAATTAAATTTCATTAAAAATTAAAACATTACATAGATAAAAAAAAAAAAAAAAAAAAAAAAAAAAAAAAAAAAACATTAAATAAACATAAGCTTCATACATAAACATAAACGTAAATTTCAGTAATTCGGGTTATCCCAAGTTTCTGAGTTGTCGGAGTCGTAACCATCGTCGTACGCAGAGTAGTTTGCAAACTTGCTCTCCTCGTAATCTGCTACCAATCTGCTAAACTCTCGCTCCTTATCATCGTCCCAACCCGAATTGTCTTCAGAACCAGGCGCAACGAATCTTGGTGCAACAGATGAAGTAGATGCACCTTGGTCAAAGTTTCGGCTCTGTTTTGATACAGAACGAGCTTCAACGTTTTCCTCATAACTCCAGCGGATCTTGTTGCTGATTTGGCCCTGAATCTGTGAAACGCAACCGCACAACGTCTCACTAATGACTCCATCTTTGCGAGCTTCATCGTTCAAAAACTGGTCGATCACAGCTTTTCTGTCTTCAGATATGTCTTTGCAGTCTTCGTATTGTTGTCTCAGTTTTTGTTTCTGTGCCTTTGCAACTTCAAATTGTTTGATAACCTCGACAAGAGCATGTTGTCGAGCCTCATCTTCTTGTTCGGCTTGTTTTTTGATATAGTTTTGCAGTTCTTCAACGGTATGGGGGAGACGACAAGCCATTTGAATATTGTTAGATTTGTGGATTGAAATGTGTGTGTTGTATGTTTGTGTTGTGTGTTTTTATAGTGTTGTATGTTGTATGTTTTTATAGTGTGTAAAAAAGTTTATATGTAAAAGATTTTTTTTTTTTTTTTTTTTTTACTCTACACCGAAGTTTCAAAAATTAAACGGTAAAATACATTGCTCTAAATCGATCGACCTGGCGACCAAGTTCTAGCCGATCGACTCTTGTGACCAAGTTCTGCAGCAAGGGGATCGATCCCCTAACTCGATCGAGCTAGGGTCGATCGACCCTTCTGCAGCAAGCCTGATGTATTTTGTTTTTTTATCAATTTTTTTTCCGTATTTCTTGCCAAATTTTTATATTTTCTGTCAGTACTTTCTGCTTGGTTCAACAAAATTATAAAAATTAAAAAAATTAAAAGGTATTAGAATCAATTTAAGGGTATTGCTAACCCTAAAAAAAAACACGCATGCCATGTTCGTTAGTAAAGAAAGACATTGTATCTCGGCGATTAGGACCATATTGTAATATGCCACCTGGTATGATTCTGTAGCTCACTAAGGCCATCTACAACGCATAGATTTGGCATCGTTCAAATGAAAGTTTTAGACGCCAGCTCATCATTTAATAACATTGTAGGCATCGTACGTTGAAAAGGCGTTCTTCTCTGTTTAGATCCCATTTATACGTACGGAGGTGGCCCCCCTTCTTTATTTCTCAATTGTTTTAAACTTTTAATAGAAAGTGGCACATATATCTATTAAAGGGGTTGTAAAAGAACAACAAGCACGTGGTCTAGTGGTGGTGGCTTAAGGGGTTAAGTGAGTCCCCTGTGAGAGCACTACCGGTTGGGTGACCAACCGGGAAGTTCTCACATGGGGGCGGGCCAAATGCTCTGTTGTTATCAGGCAATGAAGAGGAGAGTCTTTGAGCCATTAGTTGCGGAGACTCGAATCCGAACCGGCCCCGGTTTTCATCCAGTTGTTACTCCAGCGAGTATTCTCGTGTAGAGGCAGTACGGTTTTCGGGCGGAAGCCGTTGAATCCCCACTACACCAGCGTGGGCCCGGTTAAGACAACATAGTCTGGGTTTGTAGTGGATTAGGGCCTGCCTTTGTAACGGGTACGACTCTCTAAACCAAAAATTGAAAGTCGCCTTCCAAAAAAAAAGGGGTTGTAAAAGAATATATAATATTGTACAAAAGAGGTACTCACTTTTACTCACAAATATTACGAAAACAGTATTGCTAAGAAATAAATATAGTGTTTTAATTTCTTTTGGTTTCGGATAAGCATGGATAGAGATTTAAATTACAACACTTTTATCAATTTAAAACAGAGAAAAACCTAATATCTTTTCATTTAAGCTAAACAATAAAAATAAATTCTACAAAAGGTATACTTAATTAATCATGACAGAATAAAATTTGCAACGAAAACACTCGTTAATTTTGATTGCCTGCTTGCAAAAAGCGTTCCCATATATGTTCGCACAAATCTTTTCGAAGCTTGTGATGGGTTGTGCGATCACGAAGTTGGGAATTCCTTTGTATTTGATATCAAATTTCTTGTGTTGGTCCTCGATGAACACATATTAGAGGATCTACATCATCCGACCAATCACTAATCGAATTTTGCTTATCCTCTACAATCATATTGTATTTAAACTACTTTTAAACTTCTCAAATGTACAAATCACACTTAATACTCAAACCTCCAACCATTCATATTTATTACTCCAACTATTCACATTTATTACTCCAACCTCCAACCATTCATATTTATTACTCCAACTATTCACATTTATTACTCCAACCTCCAACAATTCATATTTATTACTCCAACTATTCACATTTATTTACTCTCCAACGTCATTTTTACTAGTCCAACTACTCAAACATTTATTTACTACAAAGTCTTATTAGTCTCAACCAAAATTCAGTCAAAATATTATTACTCACAAAAGCGAAAATTACTGATATACCCCTGCATATCATGTTGTGTCTCATTATACCCCAAATTTTAGCCGTTTTCCTATATGCCCCAACATCCCCCCTAATTTTTTACGCGACATACATGAGATACACGTGTCACTTTCTTACCAATTATGGAACGCAAAGAAAAAAATAAAAAAATAAAATAAAACATGTCGCGTACGAATTTAAGCGACATGTATATATGCTAGAAAAAATTTAAGCGACATGTTAGAAAAAGGTAAATTGAAAGAATTTAAAAGAAAAATTAAAAACTTACAAAAAACACCGTTTAACTTTTTGATAATTACAACTTTTTTATATAACAAACTTTATTTGTCAAATATTTAGCAAATATATATCAAATTTGTTAATGAAAAAAATATCGTTACGAAGAGCTCTGAATTACGAACAAAACGAGCCCAATATTGATATGCTTTTGACATACGTACGATTTTATAAAATTTCGAAATACCGTTTATAGGTTTAGAAAATTATACCGTTTTTAATTTATGAATATTTACGTTTATATTTCCCAACGATATTCATATTTCATAGAATTGTACGTCTTTGTCCCTTGTGCTTTAAGCGTATGTTTTAAAAGTTTATAAGATTCTATGAAATATGAATATCGTACGATTCTATGAAATATAACTTTTAAAACATACGCTTAAATCACAAGGGATAAAGACGTACAATTCTATGAAATATCAATATCGTTGGGAAATATAAACGTAAATATTCATAAATTAAAAACGGTATAATTTTCTAAACCTATAAACGGTATTTCGAAATTTTATAAAATCGTACGTATGTCAAAAGCATATCAATATTGGGCTCGTTTTGTTCGTAATTCAGAGCTCTTCGTAACGATATTTTTTTCATTAACAAATTTGATATATATTTGCTAAATATTTGACAAATAAAGTTTGTTATAAAAAAAAGTTGTAATTATCAAAAAGTTAAAGGGTGTTTTTTGTAAGTTTTTAATTTTTCTTTTAAATTCTTTCAATTTACCTTTTTCTAACATGTCGCTTAAATTTTTTCTAGCATATATACATGTCGCTTAAATTCGTACGCGACATGTTTTAATTTTTTTTTTTTTTTTTTTCTTTTGCGTTCCATAATTGGTAAGAAAGTGACACGTGTATCTTATGTATGTCGCGTAAAAAATTAGGGGGGATGTTGGGGCATATAAGAAAACGGCTAAAATTTGAGGTATAATGAGACACAACATGATGTGCAGGGGTATGTCAGTAATTTTCGCCTCACAAAAACTATGAATCTCAATCCTTCTAACCCAAATTATTTCACTAGTTTTGAAGACTTCCCAAGATCTTGAAAGTCCAAACAATCAGCCACATAGTAATCCATATCCAAATAATATGTACCCAAATGAAGATTAAAGTTGAAGTTTTAGAAGTTAAAAGTCAAAGCCCTCAAAGCAAAAAAAAAAGATATTGCAATCTTGTTTAAAGATCCTAACAAAATGGAGGATTTTACACGAGAGATTTGGAGAAACCGTTGCATGGAGATTAAAGAAAAGTATAATTTTTAGTTTAGTTTATTTTCATATGATAATTTTAGATTATGGTAGTTTCTATTTATGCAACTAAGTTATGTCTTTTTAATTTCTATGTAACTTGTCCCTTATTTATATATTAATGTAATCTTAAAAAATGACTAAATTTATAATGATGTGAAAATGCATTAAACTGTGTAAAGTTCAATGCATTGTGAGAGTTTATATTGTCGTTGATGTGGCCGTGTACTGAACTTTATATTGCACCCTGAATTTAGGGGTGTTCACGGATCGGGTAATATCCACAGTAATCGAAAATTGAAACCGAAACGAACCAAAAAAAATCGAACTGAATTCGTAACCTAACCGAATTTGTCAAAACCGAACCAAACTAAATATTCGGTTATCGGTTTGGATATGGGTGTCGCAATGAAAACCAAAAACCGAATATTTATAAATATATATATTTTTATATGTATTTATATACAAAAAAATCATGAAAAGTCTTTCTTATTATAAATATAAGATTATTTAAGATTGAAAAAGAAAATTGTGCTAAAAATATATATAATTAAATGAAAAAATAATAAAAATTATGGAATTCGTGTTATTCGGTTCGGTTTTCGGTTATAGGGGTTCGATTTTTTGTTAATCGGTTCGGTTCGACTTTTACCAAACCGAATAAGCCGAATAACCCGATAACCGAACCGATGAACACCCCTACCTGGAGATGCTCTAAACAATAACAAAAGCCCATTTAGCATCACATAAGCCATTTTAACATCACCCGTCATAAAAAAATAGAATTTTTTAAATGAACCATTTCGTGTACCATATTACGAATTTGAACCACGCATATATTTTTCTCGAAAATGAACTTTGAAACATGATCCGTTAGATTCATTAGTACGTAACTTTTTAACCATACACGTGCATTGTTTTCGATGTAGGCGAGGGCTGGGCGATAGTAGGCGAGTTTAAAAGGCAGGTGTGTGCTGGGTGAGTTGTGCGAGCTGAGGCGACGGCGGGGCAAGGGGCTGGGTGCTAGGCGAGTGTAATCGTTTTATGCACCAAATGTTTAAATGCTAGGCGAGTGCTGGGGCTGGGCGAGATGCTTGAATACCTACCAAATGGTATGCGTGCTCCTTGTAAAACTTGAACGCCAGATAGCTGTTGATGTTATTGAGTTGCGGGTCAATAAGCTGGTATGTTTCAATATGAAATGGAGAATATGAAATGGAGAAATGAAGAGGTATCTATTTATATAGCACTGTATGATTAAATTAGTTAATGGATTTCTATACATGTTTATTGAAGGCAAATCCCTGTGGGTTTTTGACACGTACATTTTGAATCACGAGTCATTATAAGGTGACCAATAGCAAGTAACCATGTTTGAACAAGGATCGACAAAAGATAGAGCACGTAGAATCAATGTTATTAATTAATATAAAATAGTTCATTCTTGTAAATTCACCATAAGAATAGTCCATGTGTAGTAGGGTGGTTTGGAGAGTGGGGGGTTGTTCGACACGTGGCATGTGGGGTAGGATGAGGCTTTGTTGAAAAAGTGATGTAATAGAGAGTGGGAGGTTGTTTGACACATGTCACTTATTTTGTTTTCTTTTTTTATTTTTTTAATCAATAAAAAATAATTAATAAAACTAAATATTACTAAATAATTTTTTCATTTCATTAAAATAAACCCCAAAATATTACTACATAATTAAAAAAAAACCTTTAACTAATAATAAAAAAGTGTACGGGAAAAGTAGCCACGAATAAAAAAAAAAAAAAAAAAAATCTCAACTACTTCTTGTCTTTTCTTGTCTTTCTTCTTCTTCTTGACTCTATCTGCTCTCTCTCACTTCTATGAACACACACACAAACATAAACACATGTATACACTCTCTTTCCATTTTCATATTTTTTGCAACCTTTAGGGTACACGGAGTGGTCGAAGGGTTGGCAGCGGGCTGGGCTAACCCGCTGGGGAACACCGCCGCCGACCCAGCGGGTTGCCCAGCGGTTTGGTTCCAGCGGGTAGGGCAAGCAGCGGAGGGCAAGCAGCGGGCTGGGCTTGTTTTCTTCACATATTCGACCGTTAACCACATGCAACGTTCAAAAAAATCCAAACGGGTCAATTGCAACGTTCAAAAAAAATAAAAATAATAATCCCTCTATATAAACAACTAAAACTTCACATATTAAACCACAACTTTCACATATTTAATCTCAAACAACTAAAATCTTCACCCAAAAATCATCACTTTTATCACAAAATGGAATCATCTTCTTCCTCTTCTTCGTATTGTGATCCGCCTTCGCTTTTCGACTCGTCAACGGAGAGCACTTTTAACTTCTTCCAAACGGTCTTAGACGCGTATCAAGACACCGGAAGCTCTACTGACACCCGTAGGTACATTGATCGGGAACGGGTCGAAGCGGGGGAAACACTAATGCTTGACTATTTTGTTGAAGACCCGAAATTCGATGAGTCAGTTTTCCGTCATCGTTTTCGCATGAGCAAAAGGTTGTTTTTGAAGATTGTTGCGGATATTGAAGCTGGGTTCGAGTACTTTCAAGAAGGATACGACGCTCGGGGAAAAAAAAGTTTCACGGCTTTACAGAAATGCACATCGGCGATCAAACAATTGGCGACGGGTGAACCTCCAGACGCGTTCGATGAGTATTTATGCATGGCGGAAAGAACATCTCGCGAGACCCTCGAGTATTTTTGTGATGCGGTCATTTTTTTATACGAAGCGGAGTTTTTACGTAAGCCAACATCTCACGATGTTGCTCTCATCACACAAGCACACGAAGAAAGACACCACATTCCAGGGATGCTTGGTTCTCTTGATTGTACACACATCGAATGGGCGAGGTGTCCTAGATACTTAAAAGGGCAATACACGAGGGGTGATCATAAGGTGCCGACTATTATGATTGAGTGTGTTGCTTCTCAGGACTTGTGGATTTGGCACTCGTATTTTGGTCCTGCTGGATCGAACAACGATGTGAACGTTTTGAATCAGTCGCCATTGTTTGAAAACGTGCGTAATGGAACCGCACCAGACACTTCATTTACCGTAAATGGACGACATTACAAGCATGGGTACTACCTTACCGATGGAATCTATCCTAGGTGGGCTACGTTTGTTAAGGCATACCGGCATCCGGTCGAAGAGGACGAAAAGAAGTTCAAAAGACTCCAAGAGACGGCAAGAAAGGATGTTGAGCGGGCCTTTGGTGTTCTCAAGGGGAAATGGAAGATTTTGGAGCGTCCCCTACGGCCCACGACAAAACAGAAGATCGGGAAAGTCGTCGCTACATGTACTATATTGCACAACATGATCATAAAAGACGACGGAAAGGGCAATATCACGGTTCGTATTATGGATCCACCTGCCCTGTAGCTTATAACCGGAATGTGCTGTGGGAGATACATGACGAAGAAATCCATCATCGCCTCCGGTATGATTTGACAGCGCATATATCGGGTTTGAACTTAGCATACCTTGATGACCCAGCGGAGCAGCCACCACCGATCGAGATATTGATTTAGGTTTTTTTATGTCGTGTTTTATTTTCTAATAATGATGTCGTTTATGTAGTTTTTATTAATTATGTTTAGGTTTATGTAATGTTTATGTCGTTTATGTATTTTTTTTTTAGTTTATTTTAATGAAATGTTTAAGTTTTTATTATATAAATGTTTGATTAAATTAATTGAAAAAAAAAATTTGGGAGGGTTGAGAATATGATGAATGCTAAGAATTAAGTTGGGAGGGTTGGTTGGGAGGGTTGAAAGGATAAAATGAGTTGGAGAGATGTTATTGGTGGAATTTAGGAGGGTTGGATGTTACCACTCCTTGGGCCCTTATTTTCTACTGGGTTCATTAAAAGGCAACGTTCATATTTCCTCGAATAACACAAGTAAACGAGCGCTGTCAGAACCACGAGAAAACGATTTTTTGATTCAACAGCGCCCCTCCGTTTTGGAGGAGGGGGCGCTGTTGGGCGCTGTTGAGGGTGATTTTGGGTGCTTCAGCGCCCAGTACGCATGGTCATTCTTGTAAATTCACCATAAGAAAAGTCCACTGAGGTAATTACTTTTAAAAAAAATACATGATATTTTGCAACATCATAAACCATTTTAAAGAAAATAAACACAATACCAACAAATATTTTCGATAATAAAATGTAACATACATAACTTTGACATTATGTAAGCAGGTTACAAAAGGGGTAACATAGATAATTATCTACTACATGTTTTAAGCATATAATGAGAAGATCCTTGTTTATGAGCATGTGTTTAACGATATCTATCATAAGATGAACAAAAAAAAATTTTGATTAGCAATTTTAATCCAACAAGGTAAGAGCTATTTATGTCACTACGTATGACTATAAGTTGTGACTACAAAGGATTATGATGGTAAGCTAGACCACCTGCAACACCAATGATTATCTAGAGTCATTGGATTCTCACGTGAGACATGTGAGACACAAGCTTTTGGAAACACAAGTCTCATGTGAATTAATGACTCAAGATATGCATTAGCGTTGCGGGTGGTCTAGACTACCTTCATAATCCTTTGTAGTCAATGACAAAAAGTCATACATCGTGACATAAAGAGCCCCTTGCAGTACCAAATTAGAATATAAAAACTAAAATCCCGATGACTAGTATAGTATATGCTAAACATATGCTCATAAACAATGATGTTCTCATTGTAACCACCAAGAACTAAAGCTATAAAAATAAATTTTATGTTCCAAAAATTGATTAGTATAATGTGGTCATCACAATAGGTGATATCACCACTGCCGTCCTCATTTGGCTATCCTCTGGATGTGTCCTTTGACGCATAATCACATACCCATATTGCAATAATCAGGCAAAACAACTGTAAACAAAAAAAACCAATATTAAAACACAAATCAAGATACCCGTTAGACTTTCTTTGTTTAGTCTAATTACCATCAGAATAATTTGTAACTCGTGGTAGATTCAAATTTATTCACTAAACAGTACTAAGGAGATTCATTACAGAAACTTGACAACTATACATGCAGAGAAAAAGGGAACCTACTAAGACGTTATTTATGTGATTTTAAGAAGTGGTTTACGTTACTTTCTGATTACTTCACTGATTTAAGATGTTGATTATGTGATTTTTATAGGTTTTAAGCAAAAGTTAACCTACAAACTTTAACATAGATGCACAATCCGAAAATAAAACCTTATTTCTAAGCAGATCTATAGCTTAACCAACAAACAACAACAATCTAAACTACTTCACATATCTTAAAAACTCATAGACTCAAAGTACATGTTTTAAAGAGTCAACTTTTGGCCTTATTGTCTAGATCTGAAAACATTTTGCAAAAAAAAAAAAAAAAAAAAAAAAAAAAAAAAAAAAAATTTACAAGATTTAGCAAGTTAAAACTTAATTTAAACACCCAAAAAGCAAACATAAACTATATCATGCTCATGATTCTATCAGACATAAAAAACAGCATAATAGTAAAAAGAGCGTTAGGTATACCTCTATGCTTGCAAAAGTGACATGAACCACATCTTAGCAGCCCTTTGTTTGATGGTGAGGCCATCAAAAGAGATACGGCGAGTGAAATAGGGTTAGGGTTTGTAGTTTTATAATGGTCTCAAGCTTTTTATTTAGTCCTTTCCGTATGGCTTGTTTTTCAGTTTGGTCCTAATTTTCTGTACTATTTGTTCCGGAGTCCTCACGTACTTTTAAAGTTTGGTCCTTTATCTCTCATCTTTATACATGCACTATCATATAAAAAGGAATCGGTTTAAGGCCTAAAAACATGACACATCAGATTTAAATACTTTGTGACTATTCTCACCAAGCTTGCTTCTTTTCATTTAAAAGGGTAGCCGGCGAGACAAATTTGTTAAGCTCATGCTGGTTTGTATCATGTATGTGTAGTTAAAAAAAAATAAAAAAGAATGATTTGTTAATCAACATTTATATTTTAAGAAAAAATTACCAATACTTTCTAAATACTTACTAGTTTATCAATTGTTACCCAAAAGGCCAAAATATTATCTTTCATCAATTTGGCTAATATGATGCGCAAATTATGGTGCGTGCACCAGGGGCGGATCTAAAGCTTGGCTACATGTGGCACGTGACACACATGAATTTGGCATTCATGGTTTTTTTTCTATAAAGTTGTAGAATTCTTGTTTTTGTGAGGATAGAAACAAAATATGAAGAATTAGATACGACTTTTTCATAGTGGAGGAAGGACCATAGCATGATATGTATAGGAGGACGATAGAAAAAGTAATTTTATTGTTATGTAATGTCTCACGTATGTGAGAGGGAGTGACAGATGAGGAATAGAGTTAAAAAAATATTACTATATAGCCAAACTATAATAAAAGAAGCTTTTTTTGAAAATTGACACGTCATTAAAGCCACCTTGGCAAATAAAGTCAGCTCACTAATGCCAGCTCATTTAAGCCACGTCAGCGCTAATTGCTAATTCACGATTTATGAGAAATATCAAATTCAATGGGTGCGTCAAAAATTTTTGCCGTGATTTATGCGCCGTTCAAAAATAAATGATAATGTATCTCTTTTATTTGTCAGTAATATTCATCCTCCTGATACGTATCTCTACTAGGGTGTCAAATTGTTTATGAAGTAATACGATTTTTGTCATATTGTTGATGTGTTTACTGTAAGATTTTTGCATAGTAATCTTGTGTGTGGCAGTTACGTAACTTATTTTCACAAGCTCTATGTAGATTTATCATTACATATGACGCAAACAAACTGTTTGATGAGATGTCTTATAAAGATAATGTGTGAAAATGATAAAAATGCTTCATTTACTTTTATCAAATTTTGAATTTATTATGTGTATGCTCTATTGAATTACAATTTGCATTAAGACAACTTATTTTGTTGTTGTTTGGCTAACATTTTACTAACAAGTTTTAATGATTAATAATGTATTCAGTTTTAGTGCTATACACCATGATGCAATAACAGGCAAGTAGCTAGGTCCATGATTGTTGGAAGTTGTGGATCTATATAGTGCACTTACTTTAGTAAACCATGATGCAAATTAGTAGACATTTTTTACTTATGGAGGTTAGACTCGAGATTATATGCCAAACTATATGATTATTTAACACGTTATTTTTTGCAGGATGTTGATCCTTTTGTGAAGGCTGCAATCATGGGGACTGAGTGGAGTTACAAATACAGTTTGGAGGCCATGCCTAAGTAGTAAGCCAATATCGAACCACTTACTACTAAATGGTCGAATGGGTCAATTTGGATTGTGTTTCACCTCCGACGGGTCAAAAGGACATAAAAATGGCTTTAGAACACTTTGAGCATGTTGATAAATGCATAATTGTGGTTTCAAGGTATACAATTTGCGCATAACATGATATTTAGATAATTAAGTTACGTGATGATGGAAATTCAGTGTGGTTGACTTGTGCTTGATTGACTAGATTGCTATGTTTTGAGATATAATAACTCAAGTTAACACATTCATGAGTAGATAGATTGAAATTGCCACTCACCTACAATGACAGTCGCCTCCTTATTGTGTCGAAACACATAGGCACTTGGCAGTTTTAATGTTTATTCCCATACACCTATTAATTGTGTTTTCAACTTACTTACTGAGAAGCATATTGGAGCTACGGATTGTATATAGGAAAAGTGAATAATGAAATGTTTTAAGCAATTAGTGTGTCAAGAATGCTTATGTGATTATGCTTTTATAAGTATTTATAAGTTGTTGACATGATATATGACAGTTTAATACTTTGGTGCATTTTCTCTATATGATATAATCTATAATTTTGTTAAAGAACACTCAAAGATCAAAACTATTTCTATTGTTTAGATGTTGTTCAGCAATACTTCAAATATGTACTATATGCTCCAACACAGGTGGTGACTTTTATACGTGATGTCAAAGAGTTGATCAAACATAGGTCTATAAGAGCACTTCCATCGCTTAACGCACTTGGTGCGTTAAAGCAATTTCCAATGTACGATAAAGCAAGTTAAAGGATGAAAGGAGGTGCGTTAACGCACCTGCGTTAACCCCTTAACGCCGAGTTAAAGTATGCATTTTTGGTGTGTTAAGGTTTAACACGGTGTGTTAACCATTGAAAGGAGGTGCGTTAAGGTGAGTTAAAGGTGTGTTAAGGTTTAACACGGTGTGTTAACCATTGAAAGGAGGTGCGTTAAGGTGAGTTAAAGGTGAGTTAAGGGTGAGTTATGATTGAAAGAGTTTTTTTTTTAGTTAAAGGTGAAAGGGTTAAAGCTGACGTGGCAGTGTGTTAAAGTTTAACTCCGGGTTATGGTTGGAAGTGCTCTAAGCTACCCGTGTTTTATAAGCTAATGAGTGTCTTTTATGAGTTTCATGAGTCTATACTCTAATAATGATAATGAGTGTCTTTTAAAGATCTAATCTAAAAAAGTAATAAAGTGGCTAATATTTTGCGGTCTTTTATAAGCTACCCGTGTTTAACACGGGTCAATAAGCTAGAGTTAAAAAAATATTACAATATAGCCAAACTATTAATTTGTGCATTTAATAAGCTTCAATTGTCAACTTTTTACTAGTAAAAAACTTACCATTCTTTTTGAACTACAATATACATTCCGCATCATTGTTATGTTCAATATGGATTAAGGATGTTTATTTTTATTGACGCTTAGTTGAGTATATAAAATCAATAGAAGTTGTATTCTGAAAGACCGCTTTTAAACCTTGAAACGCCGTAAAATAATTTGTTATATGACGATTGAAGTAACTTGGTTAATGTGTTTATCACGAGCAAAATTTTGTGCCACACCCGTTTCAACATGATGTATCCGCCACTGGGGTGCACACCATTTTTTTCAACGGACAAAATTAATACACATTTAACATTTCACACAAAAAAATAATTCCCATTGGTGCTTGCGCACCAACCTATAAATGCTCATTATGTATTTGACTATAGTCCTCAACCACTCGTATGTTTGACTAAAAGCCCCGTCCACCGATTTGCAATACTCATTAATGTGTTTCAATAACCCCATCAATGGATATAACTTCATCCTCATTTGCAAAAGCATCTCCATCTTCCTTATTTCATTAACAAAAATAACTTGCAATTCAATCTTCAATCCTTAAACAAAAATCATAGTTGCAATTCAAAAATAATTCCTTAACCGAAAGTATCCCAAAAAGAAGACCCCAAAAAAGACCCCCAAAAATTAAATGTCGTTTTCACGTGTGGTGCGCGAGTTTTGATGTGTGGGGTTGAGTTTGGTGCGTTCATTGACTGTCGTTTGGTCCCGACTATTGATTGTCATTAGTGACCTTGCTTTTAATCTCACATATGTTACCAACTCTTCACATGAGTTATTAGTATACAAACCAACTATTCACATGTGTTATTATGAAACATATTTTGTTGATATTGAGTGTTTAGATAACTATGGACATTTTGATAATACTGAAAGTTTAAGACGGTATTGTATTTTGTGTATACTCATTATTTTCATGATTTGTATTTGGTGGATACTGAGAATTATTGAAAGTATGTGAAGCATGAATATTTTGAAGATACTCAAAATTTGTAGGATTTACCTGTGATGTTTCACGATGTTGTTTAACTAACAATTCCATATGATCTTGACTTTCCGTAGTTATATAATTGATTAAAAACCTTAACTCATCATCGTCAGTGATTTCGTAAACCTTGTTGTTCGGCGGATAACGATATGATAAGCGTACCCCCTCGTAACATCTAAATTGAATTTTTGACCCACATAATCCCCTAAAGTATTGTAACTAATCGTTTTAGGTAACAAAACGCTTCTATTTTCGTCATCTTTTAACAAGACATAACGTAAATTTCCCCCTTGAATAACTCACTCAATTTAGTATGTGTTACAAACGTTGATGAGTAACTGATTATTTTTCTTAATTTATGGGAAAAAATCTAGCATTCGGATAAGAAAATCTCAACGAAATCTCAAATGGATAAGAAAACACGTCTTTTGGGGATCCGGAAATATGAATGCATTTTTTTTCATTGTTTAGTATGCAAATAAGTTATTTGGTGCGCAAAATCTAACCCTTGCGCACCAAATATGACGTGTCCAAGTCTCCTTAGTTTACAAATAAATTATGGTGCTCTAAAATCTCCGAACAACTCTCATTTAATGTTTGGTGCGCAATATACCCAATTTGCGCACCAAATATGACGTGTCCAATTATCATTGGTTTACAAATTAATTATGGTGCTCTAGAATGATCAATCTTCGTTTTTTTTTAAATTGCGCAAAAAATGATGCCTACGCACCAAAATGGCCGAAACCTCAAATACGGTCACCTTTTATGAAAATACACTAGTAAATACGACCATTTATCCAAATCACACTTTATATTTATTAACTTTAGCTTTCTTTAAGTAGATAGTATTGTAGAGATCATCTACTCGGAATCGGCTCCGCAAAAGCTCGAAACGAGCCGAGCCTTAGCACGAGCGTGATGTAAAGCTCGTTTAATAATCGAGCTCGAGCTTCATATATCGAGCTTGATTAGGCTCGTGAGCCTAAACAAGCTTTTACATTTATAACATATTTATAATTACATATTATATAACTTTTGAGATAAATAAACAATTGAAATACCTTATTATTCAAATAAGAAAATACTCTCTAAAATACAATATAACTAAAATTTCATAGTAAACACATCAGTAATATTTTTGGCTTTTCAAAAACTATATTTTTATTATTATTATTATACTCATAAAAGAGCCGAATTCGAGCTCTAGGAACCACTCATGAGTCGATTCAAGGCTCGAAACGAGCTAAGCTTGAGCTCCCTAATGCTAAACGAGCCGAGCTGGAACCTTGTCTAGCTCAGGCTCGTTTACACCCCTGTAGAGTGGAAAGATGAACAGGTTAGGTGAGTTAGGTAACCGGTTGAAACAAATTGTTTTAATGAAGGTCGAAGCAGGCTGGGTCACGTTGGTTGGACGTGTAAACATGTTTTCATTTCTTGAAATAATTACACCATTTACTATAACAAAAATAATATGGAGCGTTGTTACAGTAATAATGTAAATTCGTGAATAATTTAATCTATAAGTAGGGATTGCAAAAAAACCCGTACTAATTGGGGCAGGGCGGGTTTGGGGCTTAAACATGGATTTTAATCGGGTTTGGGGCGGAAAACGGGGAATAACATCCCCGCCCCGCCCTGCTCAAATAATATATTCACACGCATATACAAATATATTTATACTTATATAGTATTTTGTTAGTATTTACGTAATAAAAAAAATATTTCTCTAATATTGTTTTTTTTTTTTTTTTTTATCTTTGTAAGATTGTAAAATTTTGATTATAGTTAATGTCATATTTTTAAGTTGTAATTTTTTGCGGTGTAATTTATCATTATTTATGTATAATACTATTATTGAAAACTTGGCTTGTTTGTAATTGATTTTTAATAGGTTTCTTAATTCTTCAATTTATTGCTAATAGTCTAAAAATAATAATATATGAAAAATGGTGCGGCTTTGGTCGAGAATTGCATCCAAAGAGGACACCCTGATAAGATCCCCGATTAGTACGGGGCGGGGTTGGGGGAGCATCGCGCCCCAACGGGGAGCTCCGATTAGATCCCCGATGGGGATCAAGGCGGGTTTAGGGAGAACTTTGGTAATCAGGTTTGGAATTGGGCGGGGTTGGGGGAGCATCGTGCCCCAACGGGGAGCCCCGATTAGATCCCCGATGGGGATCAGGGCGGGTTTAGGGAGAACTTTGGTAATCAAGTTTGAAAAATAGGGATGACCGCTCCACCCCAAACTCGCCCGTTGTCATCCCTGTCTGTAAGAAGTATATATAAAATATGGAGTTATGAATTTTGAACCCATTTGAGCATATGCAGATATGCTGATCCGCTAGCATCTAATTTTTGTGATCGACCAATTCATAAGTATACGAGTTGAAGTTAGCTTAGATGTTAAGTAATGGTTATCTGGTACTAGCATTTTTGCTTACATTTCTCTGGCGATGTTATGGATATGTCCTTGTTTTATGTCTGTTGCCACTTATTTTAGCAGATAAAAAAGACAGGAAAATAACAAACACTGACTTGAACATTGAACTTGAGAACTGAGATTATATAAAAACTGTCGAGATAATCACAAAAAATAAGTGTATATTCTGGTCTACCTCCACCTGAACAGAAGCTATTTCAATATTGCACAGAAAGAGTTCCAATATGGTCCATATGTATCAACTAACTCAACGCCAATTTCTTCTATCCGTCGACTATGTATAAATTGTACAAAAATCTTCTTGGGTATGTATGACAACCCATACTGTCTTTCTGTATTAAATGGGCAAAGAAAACTGTATGAGAAGCCCTAAAGGCTTAAACCTTACCCAAATGGGGGTCTGCAAGCGAATTAATCAGGTCTTCTCTAGACTGTGATCGTCTGCTTTGAAGGCGCATCTGATTTCTGTGAGGGGACGGGTAGAATGCACTGTCGAATTGCATTTGTCCCAAATTACTTGATGAAATACTATGAGTGATGCTGCTAGAAGATTGATACAACGAAGTCTGTGCAAGTTGATTATCGCCAAATGGCCTATTCTGGGGACGTGTTGCTGGACTAAGGGGTGTCTTGATTCTTCCCTCCCCTGAGACACCATAAAACATGTCTTAGAACCGGTCTACTAGTAAGATGAACAATAATCGAGAACCAATAATTAAAGGAGAATATCGAGAACCAATATATATTCATGACAACTAGAGGTGCTAATTTCAGCACATTTACTTATGAACGGGTCGTTTTGGTTATGTATTTTGTCTCTAACTGGTCCACAGGTGAAATAGAAATAAAAAACATAGCTAAAAAGTAAACCATAAAAATATTTTTGGGCTATCAATTTTTTTTTTTTTACATACTTTCACTGAAAATGCAATTTTCTAAGTATTTCCGAGGTTGATTCAGTCATCATGGAACATTTTGTTATAAAATCTCATCTTTTTTTGTGAGCGGCTAAGTCCTCAAACTTCATATTGAATTATCAATTACACCCTCAAATTTATACTTTTTATTTTATATTAGGGGAACCAATACGCATTTTCAAACTTTAAGGACCAAATCAACCACGGAATACCCTAAGAACCAACCGTATTTTTGGCAAAAGTGTATACCCCTTTTTTTTAATTAACCCAATGTTTTATACAGAATTTAGATTACTATTAAAATAGTACACTTTTTGTATTTTTGACTTACAAAATTTACAAAAGATTTAATTCTTTTGAGCAAAGGCTATTTCAGATCAACCTGACTCGACTGGTACCAAATATTACAGGTTTTGACCCGTAAACTAACCCGCATGATCCGCCCATTTATCCACCTCTAATAACAACATACTGCTTAAAGACAAAGATAGATTGCCGTCACAAAGTATTACCTGATATTATAGGACTCCAGCGCCGATAATTGAACGGACTTGACATAACAGAAGTCCCTGAGACACTCCCATGCCTAAAAAGAGGCAAATTTAGCTTATGAAAGAACCGTGGCACGCACTTACCAACACAAGATAATGCACACGCCAGTAAGCACAAAGAAACCACCAAAATCGCAAAAAGAGTAACGGGCTGCATCTCAACCTGAAACAATTTGTAATTATGTACCCGAGCTTTGGTTGAAATTACTTTTCCAGCCTCCAAAAGAGCAACCCCACTTGTCCATGTAATACCACCAGAACCAATATTAACTTGATTGTCTTTTATATGCAACCCTTCTCTCAAAAGTAACACAACATATGGTGCTCTAAAGCAATACTGCTCTATAAATGGCTGAGGCGGCACACTATTTTTCGCCACATCCCATGATTTTTCACAATATTCACGGCCCCTTAATAACACTTCATCAAGTGGAGCATGGGCACTCAAGTTGAAAAACCGATAAACCACAAAAAACCCTGACATGGCATAAAACTGTCCATGCGGACGAGGCAGGTTGTCTTCAAGTGCACACGGGTGCAACCCACAATTAACTGCTGGACTTTTATCCGACCATTCCGACAAATTAATGCTGATTTTTGCTAATTTATTGCATTCTTCCCATTTAGGAGCACCAATCAACTGGACCGGAATTCCGCGTTTTGGGGTTTTATCATCTTGAAATGCAGACTGACACATGGAGCACATGTATGTCTCTTTGTATCCAGACTGCAAGCAAGGATGTTTCACAACAGATTTTCCTTCAATTATATCAGCTTTAGTATATTCAGCACTCTTTTTTAAAAGGTGAACTACAGATTTGTCAAAGGCATCATTAAGACCATAACCTGCGAGAGAATAAGCATTCAGGTGATGGTTAACAGAACCAATGTTTAGATCTAAGCTAGTCTCATTGTTGGCATAGTCATCGCTCTCAAACGTAACCTGTAACGATGAGCCACCCATGTCAAGTGCACCATACGTTTCTTTCTTTGCAAGCATATGAGTATGATAGTTTAAAGCTATCCATCCATAATACGCTTCCTCTATGCCACTAATAGTTTTAACCCACTCTCTTTCACATACAAATGATGAATTCTTCATAATGGACCAAGCGTTATTTAAAATCCAGTCTGAGTCAGCAGTAGGTAACCGTCGAACGCCAGCTGTAGCATAAAGGAACAACGAGGTGGTTTTATGTGAATGTTTAGGGATCTGCTTTCCTGCCCAGCCAAGGAGCGGGTTTATCGCTAGGCCCAAGCCGGTTAGATTATGAACCAGCTTGGCCAACCCTGGTTCAGTCTCTTTACGGTTATAAGCTCGTCCCCTTTCTGAACTAGGTTTACTTTTAAGATCTCCGGGTAGCGATTTTAATAAAATTGGAAGATTTCCATCTTTATGGTGATTAACAGATGCCTGATATACAAAAACTCGTGTTCCAGTGCTACCACAATCAAGTACAACAAAGAACCTGGTGGATTGCTGAGACCAGTTGGAATATAAATGTATCAAACCGTACATAACTGAAGCGAATAACAACAAGAAGAAGAGAAGCGTAATTGTCCGTACACATTTTCTTTTTACAGTGGACCGTGGCGATGATTTTTCCTTTGAGAAACTTATTCCACCATTATCATTTAACAAATTAGCATTTGTTGAAGTAATATTAAGATTACCTTCCTCTGGATCAAGTCGGATATATGCAGAAAAATCTTGAAGTGACGAGGAGTGTCTTAAATTATTCTTATACCGAGATCCAGGAAAAACAGACCCGCGAACTGGGCCACTCATAGGTGGCAATTCATATTGTGCATGCGGACTAGTAGACGATTTTGGAGCTGAGGAATGACCAGTGATGGATGAAATAGCTTCCGCAATTCTACTAAACACCATTTTTGAAGAAACTTAGACTTTTTGTGGCATGTGATATGCCATCCCAAAATAGGTAACGAGACTTACATCTCGCATTCACACAACATTTTGACCTGGCATCGGCAATTGGATACACAGGTTGACCTGACAAAACCATAATGTGACTTTGTGAGTGCTAGAGTGCTAGCTATTCATTTACGGGATAACTTTTAATGAAGTGCCAAATTAAAGCTACCAAGGGATACGTAACTAATAATCAGACAAAAGGAAGTTTAAAGGGAAAGTGATGTTGCACACACAAGGAAGTTTAGACACAGGTAGTTGAATGCAAAACGGGACTCGTTCAACTTGTCAGTTTCGTTTCCTAGATATAATCAAAATGTTGCTAAAATGAAACGATTCAGACATAGATAAAATGATCTTACAAGTTAAGTATTTATGTTATCTAACAATCTAGATCACATGTAGCCTAAAACCTGATCAACTAACGCGAGTAGCAAACTAAAATCTGATAGATGCAGTAGTGCACATTAGAACGATCCATACAACCTAGTCCTACCTTAAAAGGGAACTCTCAAACATTGTTGAATGCATGACGACGTTTAGTAGATTTCAAACTGATAGGATCATGGTACAATGCCTATGTCCTCTTGCTCTAACATAGATAAGAATATTAAAATTTCCAACAGAAAACCGCAACTAGTACTAAAAATTTCCTACCAAATAAAGCACAACAAATTTTAAGATGACCAAGTTGAAAGTTATAATCCTAAACAGACAATAATAACATAATTCTTAATTTAAAAAATAAAAAAAAAATGAAAAGTATTGCAATTAAATAAACAGAAACTGAATTGTGAACACTTACAGATTCAATAATGAAAACGAAGAGTTTAGATCTCAAGTTAAGAGTAAGAATTACTGTATTAACCAAGCGACAGTTCGAAATTTTTTATTGGAAATGTTGCTTATCAGTTGCCGGAGATAGATCGGATCCAATTAACGCACTTCTTTTTTCTGTTTGACTGCTTTTTGTTATTTATAGGAGTAATTTTTTTGGAACTAAAAGGTGTGCAAGTAAACGTAAAAGTGAAATAAATAAATATGATTTGCTTAAGATAATGGATTTTATTTTTGTGTTTTTCTAACATGTGCCCTCTGCACATATTTAAGCGAATAAAAAAATCAAGTACTAATTCATTAAATGTAATTATAGTAGTAATTTTTAAGTATAATTATTATGCATTAATTGCATTTGATAATTTTTATAAAAAGAACAAGTTTAATTATTACACAATAACATGTGCTTGAGGGCACATTTTACAAAACCTTTTTATTATTTTATTTTTTTTTTACTTTTTTTGAGCAAAAGATAATGGATTTGATTACAAAGTCATGCTTGTGACTCCAACCCAAAAAAAATTGAAAGTCATCTTTAAAAATAAAAAAAAAGATCTGGTATCATGTCTAGAAAAAAAAGATAAAATGAAGAGTTAATTGCAAAAATCGTCCTTAAAGTTTGGCGAAATTGCAGATTTAGTCCAAATACTGGAAAATTGCAAATATCGTCCTAAAATGAAACTATTTTGCAAAAATTAGTCCCAACCGTTTAACTCCGTTAACTGCATTATTTTAATAGATTTGATGGGAGGACAAAACCGTCTTTTTACCCTTGAAACTCTTTTCCACCCTTCCTGTATCCAAATCTGAGCCTTCTTCTTCGAATTAAAATCATTCAAAACCATATCATCACAATCCTCATCCTCAACATAAACAACACTAATTAATCTCACCCATTTTATAACTCATAAAAAAAAACAACTCTCATCTCCTCCACAGATAAAAATAAAACATAACATAAACAAAAGTACAAAAAGTATCCAAGTGTATGTTTGTGATCTAAATGAAAGGAGATGTTGGAGGAAAGATGGTAGTGAAGTCAAAGCTGAAATGGGTCGGTATAGTTGGGCTTGTTCTTTCTGCATTATCTCTTTTTACTCATTTTCTTCTTGCTAGATATTCATATTCAGACAGCAATAATCTTACTACTGAATACCAAACTATTACTACTATCTTTTCTTGGAGGCATGTTTTTTAGACTAATGCACTAGATCTTTCACCCACTGTACGTTTTTTGAACTTGACCCATTTTCAAGATCTTGTTATTTTTGTGGTTTTGATGAATCTTGGTTATGGGGTTAAAAGGGTGTTTGGATTAGCTTATTTTCCGGGTTTATGGCCTTATTTGATAGGCTTTCTAATCTCAAATTTTTCTGACTTAATTTAGCCACAGGCTTTCTAATCTCAAATAAGCTCATAAGCCTGGAAAATAAGCTAATCCAAACATCACCACATCTTTTACGCATTTCTCAGCCACAAAAATATAAACTCATACCACCAAATCTTCAAGTATGTATCTTCAGATTCTTTTAGCAATCTTGAAACCACAATATTCTGCCCCTTCTTCCTCGATCTTTTCTTTATACCCACAAACTCAATGATTTCTTTTGTTCTTCCTTGTTCAATACCGAATTTTTCTATTTTGATTTCACACAACAAACATAACAAGTTTTTCCAGTAGCCACCATTCGATCTTCATCAACAAACAAAACTCCATCATCCACATCATATTAAATCAAAACCTACCAAAACCCTAACACCAATAAGCAAAACCCAGCTCACAATCACATCGAATTACAAAACCCATATTTCAGTTTTCCAAATAACGAACCCAATTTCAAGATATAAAAAAAGTACCAATTTTTATAATAGTTTGTGTTTATGATAATTAAGTACCAAATTGGAAGAAATGACGGAAGATGAGAAGAAGCCTTTGGAAGGAAGATCTAAAAGAAACTTTGAAGCGTTTTTCGATGGGCCGCCGTCCATGGTGGTGGTTGAGTTTTTTTACACCGTAGGAAGGTGAAAGTGTGTGTTTTTATGTGTGTGTGTGATTGGGATTTTACGCGGGGAAATGATGTGAATAAGTGATTCTACTACCCGTGAAATGGAATGTTTAGATTCATATAAGATGTTGGTGATGATATTTGTGGGTTAGATTTTCCAGATAATAGATTTGGTGGAAGTATAAAAGGGGGACTAGGGGTAAAAAGACAAATTTGTCCTCGTCATTTATCTATTAAAATAATGCAGTTAACGGAGTTAAACGGTTGGGACCAATTTTTGCAAAATGGTTTCATTTTAGGACGATATTTGCAATTTTTCAGTATTTGGACTAAATCTGCAATTTCGCCAAACTTTAAGGACGATTTTTGCAATTAACTCTAAAATGAAAGAAGTCATGTTATATATATTAGGAAATTTGCATTCGTGTGACCGAGTATGCCACTTATTTCTAATCTGACGTACCTTTGTGTCATGTTATTGAATGTGTGACTTAAATAAGTGAACCGATGAAATTGTCTTTAAGAAATATAACACTTTTTTCATATAAATTACATCATCAATATCTCTTAATCTCATATATATATATATATATATATATATATATATATATATATATATATATATATATATATATATATATATATATATATATATATATATATATATATATATATATATATAAAATTATAATTGTTATCATCAAATAGATTAACCAATAATCATCAGGCTTTGTGGTCTAGTGGTTAACGCTTAGTCAGTTAAGTGAGCTCGTGTGAAAGTAGTACCAGTTTGGGTGACCTACAGTTAGAGTTTTGGAAAAATATTAAATCGTGTATGACTAGAATCGAACCCGGGACTGAGGGATTGCACACTTTATGTATGAATGATCAAAAGAATAATTAATATGTATAACTATTATATATTTTAATTATTTGGACACGAAATATGGACTAACGGACGTTAAAGTAATTAACGGAATTGACTAATGATTGTTAGTAAATAAAAGAGGGGGTTGAGTGTCGAGTTTTGAAATTTGAGGAGGTATTAGACTCAAACTTGGAGAACAAGTTTGGAGCCTATATATATACAAACTCAAGCCCTCATTAGCTCGGATGAAAAAAACGATTGATATATTTATATTCAAAAGGTACGATCATCATGATACTCAAAAGTCAATTGATTTTATTCGTAGCATGATGATACAGGATGATATCTTTGACCAATAAATGATATGCATCGTACTATGTTTATATTAATTATATCACATGATATCTGTCTTTAACATATGTATTGTATAATATGTAAAAGAATGATCATTGTTTACTTTCTTCTTGAATAATAGATTCAAGGTTTATTGAACAAAATAGTTTTGGTTTAATAATTGTGTTCATTCACTAGCATCAACCTTTGATCGGTTATAGTACGTGTGTACGAGATCTCGGATATAACTTACTTTAGTTATTATCTTGGATTGTGGAACAAAAAGGTAAGGGGTTCCACGTTAATCCGTTTGATTGTTCAAGTGAAGGAGAAAGAAGATTTGATCCTTGTTCTTGCTAGGATCTAAAAGGTACGTTAACTATTTATTATTTGGTAATACTTTATACATGTTAAATTAAACATCCTTGCTTCCGCTATTATGTGCTTTGATGTTTATTTATTTATTTGAATGTCAAGATATTTAAATCCAACAGTGGTATCACGAGCCAATTTAACATGTAATTGTTATTACCTAAACGCATAATAAAAATCGAATCTTGATTTGGATTTACATGTTAATCGATTTGTGTTAAGTTTAGAACATAAAATATAAATCGTACATAATTTAGGGGGGGTTCGACCCTTCTTTTATTAAAAAGTTAGTTTTGTAACCCTAAATTAGGACGTTGTTATGTTTATGTGTTTATTTGAATAAAGGGTTACGTTCCTGGTTGATCTATGATTTTTTCATGCAAAGAAATCATGGATTAGGGTTTGTTTTATGTGCTACATGTTTAGATAAATCTAAAATTAGGGAAGACCTAATCTATTAAATTAATGAATCAGTTATGTGCAACGTGGTATGTTATTATTAAAACTTACGCAGTCAATTATTGGCGTCTGTGGTCCATTGGGTACAATGCGCTCGAAAACCAATGGGAGTTTTATTAATTATATACATAATAATTACACATATAGATTATTAATATGATTTATCAAAAGGTTTGCATGTGGCTATATGATTTAATTGTTAAGATTATATACGTTATTTGTGTTTATTTAATTTTTGTTAAAATTACTTGTCTTATTTGTTTAAATTGTTCTTGAATTGTAAGTAAAAAGAGGGTGATTTTTTGTATAAAAATTAAATGGACCTAATAACTATGAAACCTTGATGTGGTAAATTATTTATTGTCAAGTCTTATGTGTCGACAGTGGTTCACTTCGCACGGTAATTTGCTCCCAGGCGAGACTAGCAATTTAATAATTTACAACATAATTTTATAAGACTTAGAATCATAAACTTTTAATTGATTGATGTAACTGTACAAATGGTCGAAGCGGCGGACCTAATGTTGACAAACTATAAAGTGGGTATAAGGTTGGTTTCGCATTAAATTGTGGCCTTAAAGAGACTCCATTCTGTCTCTCCGCTCGCCTGTGCGTCAAATTAGACTTACCAAGTACACCATGATATATACGAAGCATCTTAAGGCAAAGTTGTAAGTTACTCAACGCCTCAATTAAAACTTTGTTGATTTAACTCTTAGCTAATTGGTAATTAAAATTGTTTTGAAAATATATGATACAAAGATGAGTGCATGCATCTTTGTACATATTTTGATTATAACATCAAAATAAATACCCTATAAAATTTAAGTCCATGCTATCTAATTATAAGAGACACTTGAAGTTAATATCTGGCCTAAGTGAGACCTTGACACAGATATTAATGACAAGGTAAATTGCATTTTTTCATTACTAGCAGATCAACTGAATGTAATGGATCTATGTGAATTTACAAGTTTCTAAATTAGACGACTTAATTAAGTTATAAGTGAGACATTGAGACTTAAAGCATGAGATGGGAAGAAACATGCTTACAATGCAAATTGTTTGGCAAATGTAATTCCCATAAATTTAGGAGTCGGGAAATTGTTTCGCGATTATTGTACGACAAGTTACCATCTTTTGTACTTCCACTGCTAGCAGATCAACTGATGTGGTGGAACTATGGAAAGTTGGATCCTAGTTTTCAAGAAAATTAAATGGTTATTTTATATTTCCTGGGTAATTTTCTTTTCTTGAAAAATTATTATCGAAAATACTAAAATTGAATTTTGTAAATTCATTTAATGTATTAATGCAACGTTAAAAACCGTAAACGTGTGGCATTCTTTTAGTGGTAAATTGATCTACACCCGTAGGGTTTTTGGTTAGAGTCAACTTTACTAAAATAATAAACCAAGTCTACTTTCTTTGAGAAGAGTGAGACTTAAACCATATACTTTTCATGAATGAGAAGGGTATAATGGAAAATTAGAATTGTCTAAATTCTAAGAAATAACTCATAGCAAAAATTTCATAGTTAAGAAAATTGCACATTTATGAGTTATTAAATTAGAAGCTAGACTAGTTACCGCAAAATTGGTAAAAGGCAAACTAGCACACTTTGTCTAGTTGTTGTGCTTTGACCACTTAAATATGCTACATACCATTGTGGGGATGGTAGTCAAATTAAGGAAGAAATTGCATGCCCAATTATTTCAAGTTAATTGCATTGATGGATGGTCCATCATTTACAAAGTAGAATACATTCTTTAGTACCTAAGTAATTGTTACGTATGGGATTACTCAAAGGTGTAGGAAAGTAAATAGCACACTATTTTCTTTTATTGGTTATGAAACACTTATAATGTTGTCAAAACCAGTAGGAGCATTGTGTTGAAATTATTGAATAACATATATTAATGTAATGATCTGTAATTCAGTGGGAGCTACGAGCTTGTTATCTTGGTAGTAACCCAGATTATCTCTAGAATGTCTTTAGATAATTATTTTCCAATTGTAGACACTTGTGGGTTTAAGGATAGTCATGTGCATTTCCTTACTAGACAAGGTGGTTCTATATCTACGAATATCTATGACACAATCATATTAATCACATAAACAAATGATTGACGTGTTGTTTATCTGATACATGATGTTGTTCCATGCACAAGTGGGAGAAATCTTAATTGTTTGCAAGCAACAACACAAAGGAATATGATTTAAAGGATTCTCTTGACTGCAAGGTAAGAGAATTAATGTTCTAATGTGATTTAATCACATCTAATAAATAGAACACTTGGAATTAATATCTAGCGTAAGTGAGACCTTGACATAGATATTAATGACAAGGTAAATTACATACTTTCATTACTAGCAGATCAACTAATGTAATGAAACTATGTTAATTTGCAAGTTCTAAATTAGATTCTTATTAGAACAAGTGTCAATATGATAATGAGATTACTTCAAACTAAATATTTATGTATTACTGAAATGACATAAATAAATGAAGTAATCTAATACTACTTCTAATTTGAATGTTTATGTATTCTTGGAATGTCATAAATATATGAAGTAAATAAATTAACTTAAAATACTATTGAAACCAAATTGTGGTGTTAATGATTACTTTAGTTATGTATATTTTATTGTAAAGATATAAATATGAAGTTTTTTAATTGTTACAAGACTTATAATAAAGTAAGACGTTAACTTGTTATGTTATTTAACATAAACAAGAAGTCATTGAGTTGATCAATGATTTATAACGTTAATTGGGATTATAACAGTTTATGTCTTCTTGTTAAGACATGGACATGAAGTGACTTGGTTAAAAGGTACTTATGTTATATAGCATGCATTGGTTTGGAAAATCTATTTCACCATTAACTAGATTTAGTTGGTAAATAGGTAAGCCAAAACAAAATATATTTATCTTTCATATTGTAATATTGTCTTACAATATTAATCTTAAATGAAATACATAATGGTTATGGTACGTTCACTTAGGAAAATCAAACTCTTATTATATTGTTTGATAAAAGATAACTATATCTTATTTTCTTCCTAAAGTTATCAAGGTTAGGAAATTGAGTATGCATTGTATATACTCAATTAGACTCCAACCTAGAAGATTAATAAGACACCATTTATTATGGAATGTGATGAATCACATTAAGTCTTAAAATTGAAGTTCTGAATTTGTTAAAACTATTTTGAGTAGGTTATTAACAAACTTCATGTAAGGAACTGTCAATGTGTATTTGTAATGTCCCAAAAGAGAACAATTTTATGTTGCTCTACTTGCTAAGTATTTATAGATAGTCTATAAATTGCAAAAGGCAAGTGGGAGTTTTATCTTGAAAAGATAAAATTACAAGATACATGATCTTCTAAAATACACTAGAAAATGTCATGCTGAGGATTAAACATGTTAATGTTAAATCTCAAGATGATGGAATTCTCATTCATAGATCCGCAAGGATATCTCAAATATTTGTATAATATGTTGAGGATTATGAGTTACAGGATTATGGTAAACCTGTTATTGAATTGCAAATATTGAATTTGGCAAGTCACTCATACTATGAATGATTAGATGCAGTCCATAAAGATAATTAGTTTTGGAGACTTAATTAATCTTGAACTCTATGGTTACACTATAGAATAATGATGAGTTTCTCAAAAGGAATAAAAATCCTAGAGATTTAAATTCCTGTGTAGAAATCATAATGGACAATTCTGTATACATATTTAATATATGAAAAGATTATCAAACACACTTAAGCAATTAACTGTGATTGAAATTATTTCTAAGCACATTAAATGTATAAAGACTATGATTGTCATTCTTAGTTTCATTTATATGAAATTAACAATGGAATATCAAAACCTCTTTCTTGAGTAATTACTTGTGCGAGGACAATAAGTAATTGAAAGGAATATTTGAATTCAAATAATATTTGGAAGTATACAAAGTGCAATCATTTATGAATGGATTAATGCATGCATCTGAGAGATATACTTATGTTTAGTTATTAAATCCATATTTTGATTTATAATTAAAATAAGGCAATCTCTTAATATTCCTGAAAGCTAGTGGGAGTGTTAAATTTATTTTCTTATTTCATATATGTTGTATAACATATAGGAAGTAACATTCTATAAGCATTAAATGTTAAGTCTTAGTTTGGAATGAAACTTCACGTGAAGATTTAGAAAATAAACATACAACCTTAAATATATGTTTATTGTTATAAACATAAGCGGCGAAATAATTGATTCTAATAAACATGATTATACTATTAGAAAGTCTAGATAGATACATATCTTTGAAAAGATATGACATGAATAAATCTAAGTTTGACGCAAGGATTTTTCATGTACATCATGTTGTATCATGCTTGATGAAAGATGATTTGACAACATTAATATCTAGTTAAAGTTATTAGATAACTAAGTGTAATGGATATGGTTAGATTTAGAATTAATATCCTCATCCTGGAATAGCTCCTAAATTCTAAATAAGAACCATACGACAATTGTTGCGTAATTGATATAGCCGACAAATCTTGAAAGATTGGAAGGTATCAAACATTATATATTGGATATTAAAGTTTACGGGATTTTAAAAGGCATATTGTTGTTTGCATACAATGATGCTAATAAGATTGAAATGACACTCAATACTAGTCATGGTAGGATTTCATCCTAGTTAATGGCCACGTGTACTAGTTATGCTTAACTGTAAGCATAGTTGCATTTTACATTAAAGAATTAGAATTCTTTAAACTATAAAAGGTTTGATAGTTTGCTTGTCATAAATTCGTGGTTGAGGATGTCACGTATTGTAACCACTCGTAAAATTTCCTATTTACTTTACAGAATTATTATCCTTTTTCCACGAATAATTTTTTTCTTTTTATTTGATTGTATCTCCTATCTTATGTGACGTAGCTCACATCCCTGATAAACGTGCTCCCACACAGACCTGCCTAACGAATCTAATGTTTATTTCATAAACATCATTATATGAAAACATTACAAAGTACCATTTACCACTTTACGATAAATTCTTAACAAAAGTACAATACAAAACATTCATTATCTATATAGAGTTTCTAGGAAACCCTAAAATTCATCACAACACCAAATATGAATGACTAAGCCTCAAAACATAAAAATACAACTCATCTGAGTTAATGTACAAGTTACCAAAGCACCAAAAACCCTAATTCTATTTTGTTCCCGGTAAAACCCTAATTTCACATAAGTATGATTTTATGTATTCATTTCACAAACCCTAATTTATTTATACAATATTTTTACAAAATATTAAGTGTACAAGTGATCTAAGCTAGAGTACAAGTCCTTTATGCATAAAATCATTTATTTATAAAATCCTTATTAAAATCCTATTTATATTTATTTTCAAGCATGATTTATAAACCATACATGCATAATTCTTAAAAATTATTTTTCCTAAACTCCTTAAATATTTTTACAAATCTTTAAACCCAAAGTACAAGTACCTAATGCACAAGAACTAAAAATCCTATTTATTTTACTTTTAAACATGATAAAAATTAACAAATAATTTTTATAACTAATGGATTATTAAAAACCATATTTTTCTCATATCTTAAATAATAATACAACTCATTTAAGCCTATAGTACAACCTTCATAAGCACATTTCATTTTCTTATATAATTCGGATTTCTACATAAAATATAAAATCATAAATATTTTCTAAGTAACAAAAACACTTAAACTAAATTAGTTAAGTCTCCTAAACCCTAAGTACTACTCTCTAAACCTATTGTACCATCCTTATAAGCCAAACCGGTTCCCATGTTATATTCTAGTCGAACCATAATCATAAAACCTAACTAAATCTTACATTCACTAAATACATTGAACCTAGCCTAAACATATGTCATGCCCTCTCCTCTTTTCTCTCCAATTAAGTTATCCACATGTACACCTTTACAAGCCAAAACCCTCCTCCTTCCTGGATAAAACCCTTGGCTGTAAATTAGAACACATCACCCCTCTCCTCTACCCTTCCAAGTGGCAATGTTTTCAGTCTCCCTCAGCCTATGTCTCCTTACCTTGTCCCCTCATCATGTCCCACAAAACCCTAATTCCCATTCCTATAAATAGCAGCTAGAAACTTCACCCTTATTCCCCAATTCGACAACACCACTAAATAGCCCAAACATTCCAAAAATAAATTACATCTGTACATAATCAGAAGCCAAATAAAACCCCTAGAAGCTTAGAAGAGGAGGGAATCACTAGTGCTAAAGATACAACCCATTCGAGTCCCAAAACCCTAGCGAGCCAAACTTAAGTAAGTCTACTAACTTTATTTAAATTCAGTTTTATATACTTTATCTATCATTAAAAACATCACTTAATGTTCATTAATAATAAACATAATCAAAAACTTAAGTTTCCTTTTTCTTTTTCTTGGCCTGTTCGATCAGAATAGCAAACACACTCCAACTATTTGAACATTTGTTAAAACGAATCAAAGATTAATGAAACATGTTAAATATCACAAACATAATCATATCATACCTAGGATCATAGTTAAAAACATTTAAAAACCTACAAAATAATCGGATCCTATTATCTGAGTTCCAGTCGAGTGGAAATCAGTCCCACAGGCCTAACTTTTGAGCTATAAACCGACACCCAAACAATCCCATAAATTCTGATTTTCGGTAGGTCTAGAGTTCACCCAACAAACTAATTTTAGGAAAAAGAATCAACTAATATGATCAATCGAGTCAAGAGATATCGAGTCTTGAAAGTTGTTCAAAATCGCTACAAATAGAAGTTGATATTTCCAGTTAAATCTTTTTCAATAACAGTCGACCAACCACCCAACTTTGAACCTTGTTTTCGAACCTCATATGACTTCTAAAAATTCTGCCCTTTTGGCATATCAAACTTTAACTAGCAAACTTGTTTTAGAAGAAAGAATCACGTAAAAAGATTTATCGAGTCAAAAGATATTAAGCTCCAAAGTTTGCTTCATGTCGCTAAAGATAAAACTTCAGATTTCAGTTATTATTTTTCAATATTAGTCGATCAACAGCCTAACTTTCGACCAGTATTTTGACCCCTAGACTTTCACTAAAAATTCTAAGATTTTGGGATATTAAAGATGAGTTAGCTAATTTATTTTAGAAACAAGAACTTTGCAAAATGATCGAATAGTTAGAAAGTTATTAACTTTCAAAAATCATCCCATCGCTAGTCTAAGAACTTAATTTTCCAGATTTTTCTTAAAATTGGTTCGACCAACTGACTTTTGAGATATTATTCGACCATCAAACGAATTTCATAAATTAAGACATTTGACATGTCTAAAAACGACCCAGCTAACTTTTCATAGAAACAAAGAGTTCGTAAAATAATTCAGTATTCGTTAAGTTATTCAGTTTCAAAACTCTAGCGATATCACTAAGTCTATGCATATTATTTTTGAATAAATAGAGTTTTATTGTGTCAATTTTGTAACTAATTTAAATCAAGGATTATTTTTAACAATAACAAATGAACAGGGTAGAAATTGTCATTTTTGAAACTTAAGGGTAAAAGTTATCATTTTCCAAAAGTTCAGGGTATAAACTGTCATTTGACCAAACCTTAGGGATTAAAGCGTAACTTTTCATAACCATTATTTTTATCAATTCTATTCTTATTTTCCGAACTAATACTAACATAATACGTTTATTTTCTTGACGAACGAAAGAACGAACAAAAGATATAACAAACAAACAAAGAACAGAAACATAAGAACGAAAGATGTAAACAACGAAACAAAACGAATAAACATATAATCATCTGAAATGATTACTAAATATTGGCATAACAACCCAGGTTCCTTGTCCGGAGACATTTATCAACTTTCTTTCATTTTGTTTTCCATCCAGATTGCTAAGGTGAGTTTCATAGCCCCTATTTTTATACGTTTTAAACTACTTTTGGGGGAGATACATGCTTAAAAAAAATTTTACTCGTTTATCAATTACATGATTTTGCTTTGTGATGCGATTACTCAAATACTTATACAATTATGATACGTTTACTCTTTTATACTTTCTAGATATGATGTGTAATCTTATTACGTTATATGCTTTTACGTGGAAATCTATTCTTACGCATGCAATTCATAATCATTGGAAAGGTAATTGATAGTACTATTATGGGATAATACCCCCACCCTTGGGTCCAAAATGACGCGACCTTGGGTGAATACAACTTGGAATTCATATACTTATACGTTAGCAGTTATTTGTTTTATACTCAAAATATTTATACTTTTATAATACGCTTTACTTATGATACTTTTGGACATGAAAAATAGATACGATATGTGCCTTAATGTGTTACACTTATTCTACACTTTATTCTTAGCAACTGTTTAACTCCTGGATGGAGCCGATGGAGAGGTATTGATAGTACTATCGGGTTGACACCCCCACCCTTGGTCCCAGATTCATGGCCATTGGTGAATATAATCCGGTTTATTCATGATACTTATTTATTCTAGTCGTGAGGTTCAGTTGCTGTTATGCTTTACATTAAGTGCTTACATATATCGTATACATTCATGTCATACTTATTCTATATTTTAGCAATGGGTTGTGAACACACAGGTTGCAAGTTTTGAATGGGCAGAATTTGCAACTGAGTGGATTTACAAGGCCTTTGCTGTGAAATCTTTATTCAAATACTTTACTCTTAAACTAAACTCTTTATGCCCTTGCTGGGAAATCTTTATTCAAATACTTTACATTTTATACTAAACTCTATGAACTCACCAACCTTTGTGTTGACACTTTTAGCATGTTTATCTCAGGTCCATAATGAGCGAGGATGGCATGGAGAGGCACGGATACTGATAAAAGGCTAATTATCATTCGAAACTTATTTTAATAAACTGTAAACCTACGGGGACCTCATTTTGTAAACTCTGATATTTATAAAATTTAATGATAAATCTTTTAAAACGACTCCATTATAGATAGTTTTCTATTCTATAACTGTTGTACTATCGAGTAACACCCAGCTTGAATTTCCGCTGCGTATCACGAAATTGGGGGTGTTACAGATTGGTATCAGAGCTTATAGTTATAGAGAAATGGGTCTAATTAAGACCTAAACTATAACTGCTTTTTCATAAAAACATTTTATAGCCTTTCGCTGTCTGTGCCTTCCATCCTCCAGACAATTATGTGACATCTAGGTAATTTCTGCTTTATTATATTGATATATATATATATATATATTATATATATATATATATATATATATATATATATATATATATATATATATATATATATATATATATATATGACATACTTCTGAACATAACTGCATATGCCTAATTCTAAGGCATCACGACTTAATCATATTTCCCTGAGCATGTACCTACTTCTATATTTTGTAATTTGCGAAACCTTCCTAAGACATTGTGATTTGCACAATTCTTATTCTATATACGTTAAATATATACTATGTCAATTTTCCTTGATTATCTTACTCTCATCTCAACAGATGAGTGTAAATACTCCTTCCGTACTCTCACTAAAATACCTTGTAACTCATCGGTTAAAGTACGAATGTTGAGTCAGAAATTCTTAAGTGGTTCGAGACGATTAGTCCAAACATTGCATTGTTACTCCTAAATTATACATAGCCTGATCACCTATGTCTAATTCAGGAAGAATCATGCAATGAAGGGAGTAGTAGTCTCAAATGTGTAAGCAATTCCATAATTGAGCCAGATTTTCAAAAGACCTCTTTCATACCACTTGTTTCCCAACTTGATCTAAGTGACAGTTCTTGTTTGATGAGTTGTGGGATTAAGTAAAAATCGGTTACCTAAAGGTCTTTTGAGGGTTATGCTCGAGAATGGGAAAGTTTGCCTCATCGAACCTAGCCATAAGAGAATATGTCTTTAGAACGAATAATAGTCGCGATAGTCACAAGGACGTACCTAGTTAAATAAGAAACCTAGATGCGTAAGCTTTAGCATAATTACTTAGACTATACATACCGGTTATTCGTCAACATCATCTCAACCCCTAACACAGACTGAATCCCGGGACGGGATTCCGTTAAGGGGGTGAGACTGTAACCACTCGTAAAATTTCCTATTTACTTTACAGAATTATTATCCTTTTTCCACGGATAATTTTTTTCTTTTTATTTGATTGTATCTCCTATCTTATGTGACGTAGCTCACATCCCTGATAAACGTGCTCCCACACAGACCTGCCTAACAAATCTAATGTTTATTTCATAAACATCATTATATGAAAACATTACAAAGTACCATTTACCACTTTACGATAAATTCTTAACAAAAGTCCAATACAAAACATTCATTATCTATATAGAGTTTCTAGGAAACCCTAAAATTCATCACAACACCAAATATGAATGACTAAGCCTCAGAACATAAAAATACAACTCATCTGAGTTAATGTACAAGTTACCAAAGCACCAGAAACCCTAATTCTATTTTGTTCCCGGTAAAACCCTAATTTCACATAAGTATGATTTTATGTATTCATTTCACAAACCCTAATTTATTTATACAATATTTTTACAAAATATTAAGTGTACAAGTGATCTAAGCTAGAGTACATGTCTTTTATGCATAAAATCATTTATTTACAAAATCCTTATTAAAATCCTATTTATATTTATTTTCAAGCATGATTTATAAACCATACATGCATAATTCTTATAAATTATTTTTCCTAAACTCCTTAAATATTTTTACAAATCTTTAAACCCAAAGTACAAGTACCTAATGCACAAGAACTAAAAATCCTATTTATTTTACTTTTAAACATGATAAAAATTAACAAATAATTTTTATAACTAATGGATTATTAAAAACCATATTTTTCTCATATCTTAAATTATAATACAACTCATTTAAGCCTATAGTACAACCTTCATAAGCACATTTCATTTTCTTATATAATTCGGATTTCAACATAAAATATAAAATCATAAATACTTTCTAAGTAACAAAAACACTTAAACTAAATTAGTTAAGTCTCCTAAACCCTAAGTACTACTCTCTAAACCTATTGTACCATCCTTATAAGCCAAACCGGTTCCCATGTTATATTCTAGTCGAACCATAATCATAAAACCTAAATAAATCTTACATTCACTAAATACATTGAACCTAGCCTAAACATATGTCACGCCCTCTCCTCTTTTCTCTCCAATTAAGCTATCCACATGTACACCTTTAGAAGCCAAAACCCTCCTCCTTCCTGGATAAAACCCTTGGCTGTAAATTAGAACACATCACCCCTCTCCTCTACCCTTCCAAGTGGCAATGTTTTCAGTCTCCCTCAGCCTATGTCTCCTTACCTTGTCCCCTCATCATGTCCCACAAAACCCTAATTCCCACTCCTATAAATAGCAGCTAGAAACTTCACCCTTATTCCCCAATTCGACAACACCACTAAATAGCCCAAACATTCCAAAAATAAATTACTTCTGTACATAATCAGAAGCCAAATAAAACCCCTAGAAGCTTAGAAGAGGAGGGAATCACTAGTGCTAAAGATACAACCCATTCGAGTCCCAAAACCCTAGCGAGCTAAACTTAAGTAAGTCTACTAACTTTATTTAAATTCATTTTTATATACTTTATCTTTAATTAAAAACATCACTTAATGTTCATTACTAATAAACATAATCAAAAACTTAAGTTTCCTTTTTCTTTTTCTTGGCCTGTTCGATCAGAATAGCAAACACACTCCAACTATTTGAACATTTGTTAAAACGAATCAAAGATTAATGAAACATGTTAAAATATCACAAACATAATCATATCATACCTAGGATCATAGTTAAAAACATTTAAAAACCTACAAAATAATCGGATCCTATTATCTGAGTTCCAGTCGAGTGGAAATCAGTCCCACAGGCCTAACTTTTGAGCTATAAACCGACACCCAAACAATCCCCATAAATTCTGATTTTCGGTAGGTCTAGAGTTCACCCAACAAACTAATTTTAGGAAAAAGAATCAACTAATATGATCAATCGAGTCAAGAGATATCGAGTCTTGAAAGTTGTTCAAAATCGCTACAAATAGAAGTTGATATTTCCAGTTAAATCTTTTTCAATAACAGTCGACCAACCACCCAACTTTGAACCTTGTTTTCGAACCTCATATGACTTCTAAAAATTCTGCCCTTTTGGCATATCAAACTTTAACTAGCAAACTTGTTTTAGAAGAAAGAATCACGTAAAAAGATTTATCGAGTCAAAAGATATTAAGCTCCAAAGTTTGCTTCATGTCGCTAAAGATAAAACTTCAGATTTCAGTTATTATTTTTCAATATTAGTCGATCAACAGCCTAACTTTCGACCAGTATTTTGACCCCTAGACTTTCACTAAAAATTCTAAGATTTTGGGATATTAAAGATGAGTTAGCTAATTTATTTTAGAAACAAGAACTTTGCAAAATGATCGAATAGTTAGAAAGTTATTAACTTTCAAAAATCATCCCATCGCTAGTCTAAGAACTTAATTTTCCAGATTTTTCTTAAAACTGGTTCGACCAACTGACTTTTGAGATATTATTCGACCATCAAACGAATTTCATAAATTAAGACATTTGACATGTCTAAAAACGACCCAGCTAACTTTTCATAGAAACAAAGAGTTCGTAAAATAATTCAGTATTCGTTAAGTTATTCAGTTTCAAAACTCTAGCGATATCACTAAGTCTATGCATATTATTTTTGAATAAATAGAGTTTTATTGTGTCAATTTTGTAACTAATTTAAATCAAGGATTATTTTTAACAATAACAAATGAACAGGGTAGAAATTGTCATTTTTGAAACTTAAGGGTAAAAGTTGTCATTTTCCAAAAGTTCAGGGTATAAACTATCATTTGACCAAACCTTAGGGATTAAAGCGTAACTTTTCATAACCATTATTTTTATCAATTCTATTCTTATTTTCCGAACTAATACTAACATAATACGTTTATTTTCTTGACGAACGAAAGAACGAACAAAAGATATAACAAACAAACAAAGATCAGAAACATAAGAACAAAAGATGTAAATAACGAAACAAAACGAACAAACATATAATCATCTGAAATGATTACTAAATATTGGCATAACAACCCAGGTTCCTTGTCCGGAGACGTTTATCAACTTTCTTTCATTTTGTTTTCCATCCAGATTGCTAAGGTGAGTTTCATAGCCCCTATGTTTATACGTTTTAAACTACTTTTGGGGGAGATACATGCTTAAAAAAAATTTACTCGTTTATCAATTACATGATTTTGCTTTGTGATGCGATTACTCAAATACTTATACAATTATGATATGTTTACTTTCTAGATATGATGTGTAATCTTATTACGTTATATGCTTTTACGTGGAAATCTATTCTTACGCATGCTATTCATAATCATTGGAAAGGTAATTGATAGTACTATTATGGGATAATACCCCCACCCTTGGGTCCAGGACTCGTGACCTTGGGTGACATGTACTATTTGGGATGGTGGTTCCCCGCCCTTGGGTCCAAAATGACGCGACCTTGGGTGAATACAACTTGGAATTCATATACTTATACGTTAGCAGTTATTTGTTTTATACTCAAAATATTTATACTTTTATGATACGCTTTACTTATGATACTTTTGGACATGAAAAATAGATACGATATGTGCCTTAATGTGTTACACTTATTCTACACTTTATTCTTAGCAACTGTTTAACTCCTGGATGGAGCCGTTGGAGAGGTATTGATAGTACTATCGGGCTGACACCCCCACCCTTGGTCCCAGATTCATGGCCATTGGTGAATATAATCCGGTTTATTCATGATACTTATTTATTCTAGTCGTGAGGTTCAGTTGCTGTTATGCTTTACATTAAGTGCTTACATATATCGTATACATTCATGTCATACTTATTCTATATTTTAGCAATGGGTTGTGAACACACAGGTTGCAAGTTTTGAATGGGCAGAATTTGCAACTGAGTGGATTTACAAGGCCTTTGCTGTGAAATCTTTATTCAAATACTTTACTCTTAAACTAAACTCTTTATGCCCTTGCTGGGAAATCTTTATTCAAATACTTTACATTTTATACTAAACTCTATGAACTCACCAACCTTTGTGTTGACACTTTTAACATGTTTATCTCAGGTCCATAATGAGCGAGGATGGCATGGAGAGGCACGGATACTGATAAAAGGCTAATTATCATTCGAAACTTATTTTAATAAACTGTAAACCTACGGGGACCTTATTTTGTAAACTCTGATATTTATAAAATTTAATGATAAATCTTTTAAAACGACTCCATTAGAGATCGTTTTCTATTATATAACTGTTGTACTATCGAGTAACACCCAGCTTGAATTTCCGCTGCGTATCACGAAATTGGGGGTGTTACACGTATTTTATGAAATATTATGTGGCATTATCAAGATAATTGATAGCACACATACAAGAACTTCATTAATTGAATTCTTGAAATAAGTATTCTCAAAATTCCCATAGATCAAAATTAGTTGATTTGTGCCTTGTCAACAAGTATGTTTGACATGACTTGAGGCATAATTCATTAATTAGAATTATCATGCATTGATCTATTTTAGTGTTTGGATAATGGGATGTTATTGAACAGTTATTATTTTAATGAAATAAAATAATGGTTATGTTTGTTTATCATTTTCTTAATAATATATCCTATATTTGCATGTTTATATCATTGAATATATTTATATATTCTAAACTGTCCGTTGCCAGTTAATGATATGGGAATATCATTAAATTAAGGTAAATCTGAGTATTGATATAATATACTTTAAAGTATATTGATGCGTTGTCATACCAATTTCACATGATATTCAAATTGTTTGAATATAGGACTTAATCCCGTGACATGAGTTTACTTTATGGATCTCGTCATCAAGTAAATCATGAGTATATAAACTATCCTCAGACTTGAGATGCCAGATAACTGTCATGCATGTAGTGCATTTCTTTGATTCAATTTAACGCTATACGTAACTGGTAGCTATACGGATTGTTTTGGGAAGCGTTGCGAAGTGCATGTGTTATGCTCGTAGTCAAGATAGAATTTGTTCCTTCAAATTGTTTGGAGTTTAATACTGTTGGGCCCCTCGTAGGGTTGACAAGATGTTTGTGCGGCCGCACCCAAGATCTCCCCTGAATAGGTTCAGATGATTTTGTAATCTTGCTTAACCATAAACAACGAGAAACATAATTATTAATAAAGAATGACTTAGATCCATATCTTTATTAATGTAGTATTAGAACAAAATGATAAGTATGATGATTATTCATCAAGTGGTTTTTCCAGGAGACCACCACCCGAGTTGTACTAGGGGCATTGGCGTGTTGCTAGACGCTAACCAATGTCATTACCCTTTTAATAGATTTCCAAGTGGGAGCTGTTAGAGTTTTGGAAAAATATTAAATCGTGTATGACTAGAATCGAACCCGGGACTGAGGGATTGCACACTTTACGTATGAATGATCAAAGGAATAATTAATATATATAACTATTATATATTTTAATTATTTGGACACGAAATATGGACTAACGGACGTTAAAGTAATTAACGAAATTGACTAATGACTGTTAGTAAATAAAAGAGGGGGTTGAGTGTCGAGTTTTGAAACTTGAGGAGGTATTAGACTCAAACTTGGAGAACAAGTTTGGAGCCTATATATATACAAACTCAAGCCCTCATTAGCTCGGATGAAAAAACGATTGATATATTTATATTCAAAAGGTACGATCATCATGATACTCAAAAGTCAATTGATTTTATTCGTAGCATGATGATACAGGATGATATCTTTGACCAATAAATGATGGGTTATACTATAGAAGCCCCCCTGTGATGTCAAATCATAGGGAGATTCCTTTTGTCCCCTTTGACTTTTCAGTATAACCCAGTTTTCTGTCAGTTTCTGTTCCGTATTTCTGACAGTTTTTAGCGTTTGACATATTAAACTTTATATTTTCTGTTCTGTACTTTCAGGTTTATAGTTTTTTGATATAAATAAAATTATAAAAATAAATAAATAAATAAATAAATAAATAAAATCAAAAAAACAGGGGGGGCTTGGATAATAAAAATAGGGGGGGCTTGGATAACTTGTCCCATAAATGATATGCATCGTACTATGTTTATATTAATTATATCACATGATATATGTCTTTAACATATGCATTGTATAGTATGTAAAAGAATGATCATTGTTTACTTCCTTCTTGAATAATAGATTCAAGGTTTATTGAACAAAATAGTTTTGGTTTAATAATTGTGTTCATTCACTAGCATCAACCTTTGATCGGTTATAGTACGTGTGTACGAGATCTCGGATATAACTTACTTTAGTTATTATCTTGGATTGCGGAACAAAAAGGTAAGGGGTTCCACGTTAATCTGTTTGATTGTTCAAGTGAAGGAGAAAGAAAATTTGATCCTTGTTCTTGCTAGGATCTAAAAGGTACGTTAACTATTTATTATTTGGTAATACTCTATACATGTTAAATTAAAGATCCTTGCTTCCGCTATTATGTGCTTTGATGTTTATTTATTTATTTGAATGTCAAGATATTTAAATCCAACACCTATCAGGAAGTCTTCACATGAGGGCCACAAAGCTCTGTTGGTATTAGGCAATGAAGAGGAGACCCTGTGAGCCAATGTTGCGCAGGTTCGAATCCGAGCCGGCCCCGATTTTCATCTGACCGTTACTCCAGCAAGAAAACTCGTGTGGAGGCGGTACGGTTTCCGGGAGGAAGCCGTTAAAAATCCCCACTACGCCAGCGTGGACCCGGTTCAGACAACATAGTCTGGGTATGTGGTGGATGAGGGCCTGTCAATGTGGCGGATGTGACTCTAAACCAAAAAATGAAAGTCGCCTTCAAAAAAAAAAAATAGATTAACAAATAACCGTATTTTTTATGTTCTTTAATTTGATACCAGTTTTGCTATGTTTATATAAAGTTTTTTATTCTTTTTTTGCAAAATGTCGTAAATTTAGTATATTCATATTAAAAATCACCTTTAAATAAAGGGATAATTACTAAAATAGACCATGGATCGAAGTGATTTTCTTTTTTCTAACCCGTACCCCGGGCAACTGGGCAACTCGCCCCATATGATGACACGTGTCCCCAGTTGCCCAAAAAATATCGATTGTTGCCCAAAAAAATACACATGTTGCCCAAAAATACACAAGTTGCCCAAAAAAGTGTAGGTTGCCCTTGACAAAAAAAATATTTTCCGATCTCGGGATAGATAAGAAAAATCACTTGGTTGCTTGGGCTATTTTTGTAATTATCTCCATGTTCTTGTGTCCTCACTCCATCAACAAGCAACTTTACTTCCTTTCTCCTTTCTCCTTACATACAATTTCAAAATTTCGTCATTCTTTATCAACTTTTTCTTCCCATCTATTAATCTTCTTCTCGTGTTTTTTAGTTGTAATCCAAAGTTTAACGATTTATAAAACAAATTTTAAAATAAATAAATACTTGAAAATTCTATGAATGATATCTATGCAAATTTTGTAAGTAAAGTTAGTGATTTTATTTATTTATTATTTTTTTTAATGAAATCTATGAATACATTGCGATGTTTATGTGAGATAAGGGCATTTTAGCGTTTAAAAAAAGAGTTCTAAATTTAGCAATAAACCACTCACACGTCAATAAACTACTGTGGGGTTCGCTGATGGGTTTGGTTTTGAGAGTGCATTTTCATGTGTCGCTGATGTGACTGGGTAACTGTTGTATTAAACCATCTAGTTTAAGACATTTCATAAGTAAATAATTGAGATAACATATCATATTGTTTCACACAACAATAACAACTAATAACAGTAGTAAAGATGGACCTGAACATCCAAATGATGTAAACCCGCAACCTTTAACGTGAAGGACTAATCTGTAGATGACAACAAAACCGTTAAAGAGCTCCACACGAGACCAAACTCCCTGTCCTTAAAAGGTGTTTACGCGCTCAATTCTCTGCAAGCCCCATGCATAATGAACCCCAGGATTTGATGCAGACTCGAGTTGTTAACCACCAGAGAATGGTAACAACAAAATGACGATGGCGGAGCAGTAACAACTAACACACGAGTTGGCAAATAGGAGAGCACACAACATGATACATTCTATTAGGGACATTTATATTTGTGTGTTTATGAGTCTTTATGCTCGCATAGAAGTGAGTAGTTATCCTCTATTTATAAGTCAAAAGCATAACCAATGAATGAAGATCATGGTCACGTTTTCAACCCACAAAATTAGGAACATGGCTTATGGTTTCAACTATTTTGTTGACATCCAAATCAGCCCCACTACTACTACATTTTACTTAGTCAACATACTAGTTGTTTTATTATTAAAGACTCGTATCATGTGCTTTGAATCACTTACATCTAGTTGCCGCATCAACTAGTTGTACCATTGCTCTATTTGAATGTGTTAAATCCTCATGAAAACTTGCCAAACTCCTCAAAGTTCCAACAGTAACCACTACAGCCATCTTATGAAAAAAAAAAAAAAAAAAAAAAAGGTCTAAACAACAAAACCGAGTAGAAAATTGAGCTGAAACAAATTATTAAGTCATTATATAATTGAGAGTCTACACGAGTAGCAATGTAGGGGTGTAAACGACTCGAGCTTTTGTCGTGTAACGCGAGTTCAAACTCGACTCGAGCTCGTTCGATCCGAGCTTTATCGAGCATCGAGCTCGAGCCCAGAAAATGAGCACGAAATGTTTAAAGGGTTGAAGTCGAGCTTAAGGTCGACTATAGTTATTGTCGAGATTTTCAAGTGATATATATGTTTTTAATATATCTTATTATACATTTTAAGGGCTCTATGTCTAAATACAACAAGTGTAAATACTTTTATTAATGTATCGAACTTTGAGCTCGAGCCGAATTCAAATCTTATTTAATATTTCAATTAAGTTAGTTTACAAAATCATTACAAATAAACCGAGCTTTTCGGGCCGAGCTCGAGCTTGAGCTCGAGCCTAATTCATTACGCAAATCCATCATAAAGGCTCGTTGAACATTATATATATTGACGAGTCAAGTCGAGCCTTGTGAAAGTTTGACTTGATTCGACTCGTTTACATCCTGATATAGGAGACAATAAATAATCCTCAATTATTAATTTATCACCTATCAGACAACATCAAACAAACAACCTAATTAAGTGTACCAACAAATATGACGAATACATATTTTCCCTTTCAGACAATACACGTTTGAAACATTAGCTTCCACCAGCTTTGTGATAAGAGCTTAAGTGATAAGCTGTTAGAATAAGTTGGTGGCACGTGAGGTGCACGTGGATAGTCTTGGACTAGGCACGTGAGTTACTCCTCAACTGATGTCTAACAGCCTTTCCCGCCAAAACTATTAGTTTAAATACTTCTATCTTCTTCATTTGGAAATAGCTTAGAAAATACAATTCTCTCATTTCTTGTAATTCTTCAACTGAACTTGTAACAAACTTTCACCTTGTTAATACAAAGCTAGTTTTGGCGGTCTATTTCTTAATTCTTGACTGCCCAACTGTTTGTAATCCTTTAACGGTCTTAATTGACCCTATTGGTGTGTAACAAGTGGTATCAGAGCACTTTCTTGGGCTCTATATCGTCACAATTTCTATCATCATAATTTATTTCTTCTCCGGTCAACTTCCGGCGAAGGTTGTTAGTTTTCCGATCAAGAAATTGAATAAATCAAGAAGTACAATCAATCATACTACATTGGTATATTGATTAGTCGTGTACTATCCGTTCAGAAAACACATTATCTTCAAGAGTGTTACATTGACATTCTTGATTTTTTCTGGTCATCTTCTCCGGTCAATTCCGGCAACAAAACAGAAATTTCCGGCCAAGAAATTAGTCACCACTAATTTCTCTTGTTCTATTACATAAGATTAGCGCCAAACATCTGTACGGTCACGAGGCTAGCCCATTAGTGGCTAATTTCTCTAGCTTCGAACAAGCTGATCAGAAGCAGTTGGTTTGGGTAATCAAGAACAAGATCAGTAGTTATTATCCCATTGTTGATGAGTGATAATAATACTGGTGAGATGGTGAATACAAGAACAATGGCGCCTGCTACACGAATTACTGAGTCTTCTAATGGTTCTTCATTGGTTTTTGATGATGAAACAAGAAGATACATTGCTGATCAAATAGCCCAAATGGTGGGTGGTGCTATGCAAACTGTGAACACAAGATTGGATGAAATGGCTACTGAAATTACTGGATTGAGTCTGCAAAATACTCAAATGGGCAATGGTCATGGTGGGGGGCAGATGCAACACTCATGAGTGGCCAAGATTGATTTTCCCAAATTCTCTGGTGAAGATGTGAGAGGATAGGTGTTTAGATGTGAGCAACTATTTTTGATTGATCAAGTGGCAGAGATTGATAAGGTAAATCTTGTTTCCATCCATCTTTATGAAAAAGCTCTCTTATGGCACACACAATTTATGAAAAGTCATGGTGGTTTTGTGGATTGGGGAGTGTACAAACAAGCTGTGTTGGCTAGGTTTGGTAATGTGTATGATGATCCATTGTCTGAACTAAAGAATTTGAAATATGAAACAAGTGCAAGAGAATATGAAGATGCTTTTGATAATCTGTTGAGTAGGGTGGAAATTAGTGAAACACATGCTCTGAGTTTGTTTATGGGTGGCTTACCAACTGAGATAGCAATGGGAGTAAGAATGTTCAAACCTCAAATACTTGCAGATGCTTACTGTTTGACAAATCTGCAAGAAGCTACATTGGAGGCTGTTAAGAAAAAGAATAGAAATGTTTACAGTGGTAATAATCAAAGATATGGGGCTAATCCAGGGGGTAACAGTTTTTCAAAACCATTTTTGCCGTTGCCAACTTCTCACAATACCACTGTTAAGCCAAGATCAAACACCCCAGTAGGAGGAACCAATAGGAGATTGACCCAAAAGAAGTATGCAGAGAAAAGAGCCAATAACCTATGTTTTTATTGTGATCAAAAATATGTCCCTGGACATAAATGTAGTGGTCAGTTGTACTCTTTGGTTTTGGTGCCTGATGTGGAAGATGAAGGGGTGTCATTTTTGGAAATAGATGAAACGTGGGGGAAGAAGATCTTATTGACTTACAGTCACAACCATTGATCTCATTAAATGCTCTTACTGGAACTACCAATTTTCAAACCATGAGAGTAATTGGGACAATTGGGAAGCACACACTTCATATTCTGATTGATTGTGGGTCTACACATAATTTTTTGGACAAAAATATGGCCAAACAGATAGGTTGTGTTACAAAAAGTACATGTCCATTGCCAGTAACAGTAGCAGATGGCAACAAATTGGTTACTGATGCAGAGTGTAAAGGGTTCAAGTGGTATTTTGGCACTACTCCTTTCATTACTGATGTGATGATTTTGCCTTTGGGAGGATATGACATGGTACTTGGAATTCAATGGCTAGCTACACTAGGAGATATAAGGGTGAATTTCAGAGAATTAAGAATGATTTTCAAATATAATAACCAAAAGGTTTTGCTCAGGGGAACCCACAAGACTAATGTGGAATGGTGGAAGACCACAGCTTCTGATAAAACAATGAGACAAGCTGAATTACATTCTATGGCTCTTTGTGTTTATCCTAATTCTGTAGTTAATTGTATGCAAATTGAGGGATCTGAGGTGGAAACAAGTCCCATGATTCAGAGGGTTGTGGAAAAATTTGAAGATGTGTTTGCAGTTCCCACTGAATTACCACCTAGGAGAGATCATGACCACAGAATCCCATTGGTAGAAGGTGCCCAACCAGTGAATATTAGGCCATACAAACACCCTCCATCATAGAAAGATGCCATTGAAGGTATGGTGAATGAGCTTTTGGAAGCAGGAGTGATAAAGAAAAGTAATAGCCCTTTCTCTTCACCCATTGTTATGGTTAAGAAAAAAGACAATTCATGGAGGATGTGTGTGGATTATAGACAATTGAACAAACAGACCATCAAAGATAAATTTCCAATACCAATAATAGAAGAGTTGATAGATGAATTGCATGGAGCTCAACTGTTTACCAAGTTGGATTTGAGGTCTGGTTACCATCAAATTAGGATGAATGATACAGATGTGGCTAAGACAGCTTTTAGGACTCATGAAGGCCACTATGAGTTCCTAGTGATGCCATTTGGATTGACCAATGCTCCATCTACCTTCCAGTCCTTGATGAATGAGGTATTCAAATCTTACTTGAGGAAATTTGTGCTTGTGTTCTTTGATGATATCCTCATTTATAGTCAAACTATGGAAGATCACTTGTTGCATTTAGAAACTGTGTTAGAAACAATGAGACAACACAAACTCTATGCTAAAAAGAGTAAGTGTGTATTTGGGACTGATAAAGTTGAATACTTGGGTCATGTTATTTCTGCAAAAGGAGTAGCAACTGATCCAGGAAAGGTAAAAGCAATGTCTAACTGGTCTGTGCCCTCCAATGTGAAACAAATCAGAGGGTTTTTGGGACTTACAGGGTATTATAGAAGATTTATACAGGGATATGCTAGTATTAGTAGGCCACTCACCCAGTTATTGAAGAAGAATGGGTTTTTGTGGACTGATGAAGCTCAATTAGCTTTTGAAAAGCTTAAACAGGCCATGATTAGTGCTCCAGTGTTGAGGCTACCTGATTTTACTAAGGAATTTACCTTGGAAACTGATGCATCAGGGGTGGGATTAGGAGCTGTCTTGTTACAAGAAGGACATCCTATAGCTTTTCTCAGCAAAACACTTTCACCAAAACACCAACTTATGTCCACTTATGAGAAAGAATTCTTAGCCATTGTGTATGCCTTGGAAAAGTGGAGAGGCTACTTGTTGAATACTGATTTGTATAAGAAGATTATGGCCAGTTGGAATTCAGATGATCAACTTAAACATGTCATTTCACAGTTGGAAGGTGGTCAACCTGTTAAGGGGTCTTATACATGGTCTAACCAAGAGTTAAGAAGGAAAGGGAAATTAGTGGTGGGCAATGACCAAGAGTTGAGATCAGAACTGCTCAAACAATTCCATGAAGGATCAGTTGGTGGACATTCTGGGGTAAAAACAACAACTAGCAAGATCTGCAGTGTGTTCTATTGGAAGAAGCTAAGGAAACATGTTAAGCAAATGGTAAGGGAGTGTGACATTTGCCAAAGAAATAAGTCAGACTTGGTTGCTTATCCAGGACTTTTACAACCCCTTCCTTTGCCTCCTACAATTTGGTCTAGCATCTCAATGGATTTTGTGGAAGGTTTGCCCAAATCTCAAGGTAAGACAGTAATCTTTGTGGTGGTTGATAGATTAAGCAAGTATGCCCACTTTATTCCCCTTGCCCATCCCTTTACTGCTATTGATGTTGCACAAGTTTTCTTGGACAACATTTACAAGTTACATGGGTTGCCAAACACCATTATCTCATATAGAGATAAGGTTTTCTTAAGCACTTTCTGGAAGGAGTTGTTTAAGCTGTTGCAAGTGAAGTTACACATGTCTACATCATACCATCCTCAAACAGATGGTCAAACTGAGGTGGTTAACAGATGTTTAGAGTGTTATTTGAGATGTATGACTGGTGAGCAACCTAAACATTGGATGAAATGGTTATCCTTGGTTGAATGGTGGTACAACACCAACTACCATTCTGCAATCAACACTACCCCTTTTGAGGTAGTTTATGGCCAACCACCACCTATCCATGTGCCTTATATGGGTGGTGAAAGTAAGGTGGAAGCAGTTGACAGAACCCTTACAGCTAGAGAAGAGGCAATTGAGCTACTTAAGTTCCATTTGAAAAGAGCTCAGGATAGAATGAAGTCACAAGCTGATAAACATAGAACAGATAGGTCCTATGAAGTTGATGACTGGGTCTATTTGAAATTACAACCCCATAGGCAAGTTACTATTAGAAAGGGCAAGCAAAATAAGCTATCTCCTAAGTACTATGGACCCTTCCAAGTACAGACTAAGATTGGGCAAGTAGCTTATAAGTTGAAGCTACCAGATTCTTCCCAAATTCATGATGTGTTCCATGTGCCACAACTCAAAAAGTGCAGAGGTGTGGTAACTCAAAGTGGTAGCTTGCCAGCTTGTGGTGTGGATGGTACTATGTTAGCAGAGCCTGTAGCTATATTAGAAAGAAGGTTGGCTAAGAAGGGCAACACAGCTGTGGTCTTTGTGCTGGTGCAGTGGTCTAATGTGTCAAAAAGAGGATGCTACTTGGGAACCCATTGAAGAAATTCAGAAGAAATTTCCCTCTTTTGATGTTTGATCTTGAGGACAAGATCAATTTGAGAGGGATGGATTGATAAGAGCTTAAGTGATAAGCTGTTAGAATAAGTTGGTGGCACGTGAGGTGCACGTGGATAGTCTTGGACTAGGCACGTGAGGTGCACGTGAGTTACTCCTCAACTGATGTCTAACAGCCTTTCCCGCCAAAACTATTAGTTTAAATACTTCTATCTTCTTCATTTGGAAATAGCTTAGAAAATACAATTCTCTCATTTCTTGTAATTCTTCAACTGAACTTGTAACAAACTTTCACCTTGTTAATACAAAGCTAGTTTTGGCGGTCTATTTCTTAATTCTTGACTGCCCAACTGTTTGTAATCCTTTAACGGTCTTAATTGACCCTATTGGTGTGTAACACTTTGTTAACCACATTTTTCACGTTTATGACCCATTTGACAGCCTTCTAGCTATTCATGCAAATTAAATCCACATATTAATTAGTTTCATCATGAATGAAATGTTTTAGCTTGAACTTTGATAAAAGTACTTGATTGGAATATATTGTGTTATAATATGATTCTGTAGAAATCTAAGGGAATACTGAAAAAATTATATTATCAGATTCAACTAATTATGAAGATTATAAGACATTAAATATAAAAGACAAATACGAAACCCTAAGTGCAATTAAACGAGCCTAAACAAGTGGGTCGGGCCTATAGGCCTTATTAGCTAACAGATTCATCATCAAAAGTTTTTTGATTTGAAAACTGACTTAGGTGGCTCAATCGTTCAGTTAGGGTTTTATGATAATTTCATATATTACAGTTTTCAAATTCATAACTCATGATGGATTGAGATAAAAAAAAAAAGAAAAAAGATAAACTTATTGAAGCAAAATATAGATGGATTCAAACAATCAAACTTCGACCGTATTAGTTATCTACACTAAGGGAGTGTTTGAGACTACTTATTGAAAATATATTATATGCGTTTTGAAAATTTATAATCAGATAATCTGTTTTAACAAGACGTAATTCTGAAACAGAGTGTTTGGATTTAGTAGATTTACCTTTAACACGAAACGACGCTTGTGCTCTTAACCTTTAATGAACCACTTAATTAGAAAGGCTCATGCCACCATAAAAATCATGCAATGTTTGCAGAAATTTAAGTAAACTCATATGCCTACTTAAAAGACCAACCAGCATATCACAATTATACACCAGTACTCATTGGCTCATTGTAATCTTGTCATACAAAAAGATCTCTCTTTTCTTTCTGGCCATGGCGTTCCTTGAATACTTGATCATATTCTGTTTATTCTTCATTCCAATTTCATTTTTAGTATTTCTATATAAACATCAAAGCGAAAGAAACGTTATCCCTACAACCTGGCCGATTTTTGGTATGATGCCAACATTCCTTGTAAACTTTCATCGATTCCATGAACACGCAGCCAAAATTTTGATGCATACTGGTGGTACATACATGTGGAAAGGCCCATTCACCGACATGAATATGCTCATAACCACCGATCCTTCAAATATCAATCACGTTCTCAGCAAAAACTTTGTTAACTACCCTAAAGGGATCTTTGATAATTGATATCCTAGGAAATGGCATCTTCACTTCTGATGGTAAGACATGGGAAATTAGTCGCAAGGACACTATGTCTGTACTCCAACATGCTGGAATTCAAAGTATATTGGAAACAACTATTTGGGACAAAGTGGAAAACGGTCCTTTACCCATACTTAAATCCATTTGTGTAAATGGAGGCGAGACTGATTTGCACAATATATTTCAAAGGTTTGCGTTTGACACAATATGCAAGATACTTTTTGATGAAGACCTAGAAAGTTTGTCTTGATTTTCCTAACCCTCCATATCTAAAGGCCTTGGGAGATGGTGAAGAAGCTCTTTGGATTAGGCATTTTACAACCCGATGGCTTTGGAGATTACAACAAATCTTAAGAGTGGGGAAAGAGAATAAGTTGAGCAATGCATGGAATACGGATCAATTCATATGCAAATTTTTAGACCAGAACCAAAACGAGTGCTATAACATGGAAAATGAACACGAGGAGGAAAAATTCACATTTTTCACAGCTCTAGTGACAAATTCTAAAGTTCATAGCGGTGTATCTTTGAATCCTTCAAAATTTCTTAGAGACTACTTATTGAATATGATGGCTGCAGGAAAAGGTACCATGAGCAGCGCTCTATCTTGGTTCATTTATCTTCTAGCAAGAAACCCTATTGTAGAAGATAAGGTTCTCCAAGAGATTCACACACATTTGGATGTAAGAGCAGACGAGTGGCATGCAGAAGAGTTGGACAAAATGTTTTACCTTCATGGAGCTATATGTGAAACCTTAAGGATTTTTCCTTCAGTTCCGTTTAATCACAAGTCTCCATTACAACCAGACATTCTTCCAACCAGTCACCGAGTTGATAGAAACACTAGAATCATTTTTTCTTTTTATTCCATGGGAAGAACGAAATTAATATGGGTGAGGATTGCATGGAGTTCAAGCCTGAAAGGTGGATTTCTGAGAAAGGGGGGATCAAACATGAGCCATCTTATAAGTTTGCAGCATTTAGCGCTGGACCAAGAACTTGTGTACGTAAGAACAAAGGCACAACTGGACCTAAACGTAATTGATGAACTGAGTTCAATTAGTTATCATTTTTGTTTCACTGCTACCAGTTTGACCTAAACGTAGAGTGATTCTATCTCAAACGGGGCAAATCAAGATTTAGCTTGAAGGAAATGGGACCTGGAAAAGCAGTCAGAATATAAGTCGTATACGAGTAAATTAAGTGAGATATTTAGTTGAATTTTTTTCTGGAAAGAACAAGGATATGGCGTCCCAAAATGTAGAGCTATAACATCCAAAACTGGCATGCCCTTTTTTTGGGGGTTATATGATACGTTTAGTATTTATCTTTTTCTACTATTTGGGTTTGTTTTTCATTATGTTTTAGTATGGGGACTAAATTGTATTTTTATTTGCTATTTATTTGGAATGAAAGGCTGATCAAATCAGTCAAGAAATTAGCAAATTCTCTTCCTAACTTGTGTTTCTTCTTCTTTATTGTCCTAACCCTATCATTGCTTGAACAACTGCTCCTGCTGCTGCATGAGGGCTGATAAGGCGGCTTGGATGTCGAGGATGGCCTTGTCATGGGACTTGAGGGTGTTGTCGATCTCCTGGTTGCGAGTGTTGGTCATGGCGGCGAGGAATTCCGATGAGAGATCGGAACGGCTTTGATACCAATGATAGGGTTAGGACAATAAAGAAGAAGAAACACAAGTTAGGAAGAGAATTTGCTAATTTCTTGACTGATTTGATCAGCCTTTCATACCAAATAAATAGCAAATAAAAATACAATTTAGTCCCCATACTAAAACATAATGAAAAACAAACCCAAATAGTAGAAAAAGATAAATACTAAACGTATCAATACTCCCCGCTTAACCACTTTTTGACCCCAAAAAGTGAATCAAGGACCCTTGTCTTCATCTCCAGTTGCTTTCTCATCATCTGTCTCATACTTTCACAATTAAATTATAAAAGAGAAGACCACCAACCCACTACACAACAATTACCTATAGCTGAATAATTAAAGCATATCATTAATTTATTTATCCTAAGTCACCAAGCCCAAATGTCACACTGGTCTTCATCCTCAAGGCGAAAAATCCGGATACGACTTGGTGAACCACGGCGGACGCCACTCAACTCGGACGGTAGCATTCGGAGCCATTTCCATCCAGTTCCACGGTGGACGCCACTCGAATCTCCTTATGGCACCATGCTTAGATCCTTTTATTGGCTCATCTGCATCCATATATAATGGGCGTAGAACCAGAGGGGTATAAACTTGTGTCACGGGTTGGGCTGGTTTTAGTGATGGTGTCGGGGCCGGTGTTGGTGTCGCCGGTGTGGGTTTAAATGCATCTGTTGGTTTATTCATAGTTGGTTTTGGTGAAGGTGCTTGTTTGAGGGCTGGGTTTTGAATGTTACTATGGTGCGGGTGTTTTTGTGTGGTTAAAGCGGTGGTTTCGGAACAACAACCAGAGAGAGAGGGGCTGATTTTGGTTGTGTGGCTGAAACGGATGTTGGAGGTGCATGGGTATGGAGGGCTTCGGCTGCTGGAGGAGGGGATGGTACGGTTGCGGAAGTGGGTTTATCACGAACTGCCTTCAAGATCTCCTCCTGTTGCTTGAACAACTGCTCCTGCTGCTGCATGAGGGCTGATAAGGTGGCTTGGATGTCGGTGATGGCCTTGTCATGGGACTTGAGGGTGTTGTCGATCTCCTGGTTGCGAGTGTTGGTCATGGCCGCGAGGAATTCCGATGAGAGATCGGAACGGCTTTGATACCAATGATAGGGTTAGGACAATAAAGAAGAAGAAACACAAGTTAGGAAGAGAATTTGCTAATTTCTTGACTGATTTGATCAGCCTTTCATTCCAAATAAATAGCAAATAAAAATACAATTTAGTCCCCATACTAAAACATAATGAAAAACAAACCCAAATAGTAGAAAAAGATAAATACTAAACGTATCATTATAGAACTAATGAAGCTTTAGCCCAAGTGCGAGAATAAAATTGTAAAATATTTTGATGCCTCCTTTTTTTAATACCAATTTCTCTTATTTGATATATTGATGTGCTTGGTTATTTATCTTAGTGTTATGATGTCATAACCCAGGTCCCGGCGAGATTGGGTATTGTTGTTGTTGTTGTTGTTGTCCCTTGATTATGATTACAATCCAAGTATTATAAGAAATAATTCAAGATGTTATAGGCATTAAGAATAAGAATAGACTTATCACTTTAAACCTGTTTGACCAACTGACATATTTTAATTTGTTACCTTATTCGCTTTTTAAGATTTTTTTCAGTGTTTCAACCTGTCGAAGATAGATCACAACCCGTATTGACCAATTCATAACTATGTGAATCAAAGATTATTGTCCCTACGGATCTTGGATCAATCATGGATGAAACATATCGATATGAGTATGCACACGTATTGAGTGCAGTGACTCGGTTATGAACAGAGGGTGGGTTTTAAAACTTACAAACACACTTTTATTAATAATAACCACACAAATAATTCTGTACATATGATGATATATATACTATACTAATCGGTGCCATTGAACCATTGTATCCCTTGGCTTGTAACCGATTCTAACTTAACTGCTTCTAACTGCTAAAACAGTTTCAAACTATCCTAACTATTACATTTAGTCCTTCGTCTTTCGTTTGTTACAAGTGTATCACAAGACTTATGCAATTATGGTCCAACAAAGATGACATCCCTAATAGTGGGCAGTGATTTTATCCAGTACAAAACAAAACTTGGTAATGCTATTGCTACCAATCTTAATTCTCAAACCTAACCAACCAAATGGTGATGTATTAATAGGCAATAAAATGGAAGATCACAAATTTTTTCCCCAACATCGAACATGAGATCAAACTAAAAGGTTTGAGATGATCACAGAATAAAGTATTAGATTCTGGTCTAAAACCTGAGCAATAGCTATATAATATTGAACAAAGAGTGTCCCATTGAGCGACTGTGTATCTACTAACTCAAGACCTTTCTTGTATCTGGCGACTACATATCAAGCTTTAAAAAAAACTTTTAGGATATGAATGACCACCTTCCAAGCTCAACGATTAATTGTTGAAGCTAGTGTGTCATATTTGCAGGTCCTAACACTCTTTATGTATAAAATTGCAAGCAGAGAACTCATTTTCGAAGGCCTAGAGCTGGGCAACTTGAACTTAAAGCTTATTTAGTACATTAGCTTGAGTTCATAACAAGTTATTTAAGCCCTCACATATGTTGCTTACTAGGCTGTAATATATAGTAAAATTAAACTATCATAACAAAGTAGCCCGTCTAGCTCAGTTGGTAGAGCGCAAGGCTCTTAACCTTGTGGTCGTGGGTTCGAGCCCCACGGTGGGCGTTTTAAATTTTGTGTCAGTTTCTTTTTAAATATACGTTTTTTATGCCAGTAAAGTTTTGTTGCAGGAGAAAAGGACTGAATATGATAAACTAGTCTCAACTCCGTAATCATTTCATGATAAACTACTCATTTTGCAGGTGAAACAAAAACAAACATTAAAGAGCTAGTGGTTTATTGGACTAATGGGCTAAGTGAAACCTATAAATAAAAAATCATAACAATCAAAAACTAAAATTGTACGCCCACCGTGGGGCTCGAACCCACGACCACAAGGTTAAGAGCCTTGCGCTCTACCAACTGAGCTAGACGGGCTTGTTGCTATAAATTATTCGTGGTATATATAACACACTATTAATACTTGTCAACATTTTATGAGCCCGTATGGGAGGATAATAGCATAATCGCATAGGTGATGTGTGGAAGGATGGAAAACAAGTTTTAAAACCTGTGCACTAATTCTGGAGGAAAACTCAAATATTGATTTAAGATGTGTCTTCAAATTCAAACCAAAAGTGCTGATAATCACCCAAGCCAAAGTTCAACCACAAATCACAAACTCAATCCTTCCAAAAATTACATCACATTTAAGTAGGACATATCTTTCTGATACCAAAAATTGACATAACTCTGATGTCAGTCTACTTAACAAGGTTAAAAACCTTCCATGTGTAGATTTGGAAAGTGAAACTGATGATGCAAAGCTAAACAGTCAATCCAAATACTCTATTTAGTTTAGAGACATCCAAACAACCCTGTATCTCTACACAAGATGAGGATTCTGCTCAATAACAGTACATTAATTTTGTTGCTAGATACAAAGCCATAGTATTGTACATCACATTGTACCTTTCGACAATCAATTTAATACAATGTGTTAGAAAATGTATCTCCGTTACGTTTGTCTCTGGAAATAGCCAAAGAAACGTGAATGACTGCCACTTTTTATTCAAAATACATAACTGAACCTACATACTGATATCTTACAACTTATTTATGTCTGAGACACATAAACCTAACATAGTTATACTCTACATAAACACAACTTAATTCAAACTAATAGCGGGAATACTTGATTGCCCTAAACAAATGAACAATTGCAGTGGAAAAGCAACACTGACAAACTCAGAACAGATTGTTACAAACCGAGCTCGTTACATCCCCAACGACGTCACCAGACACCACATCAACCTTTCGAGAATAACAACCAAACTCATCTTGATAATTATAGTTCTGATGATTATCTGCAGAACCCGACAGAACATCATGACCCTGCACCACCATCAAACCATTACAATTCTGTTTGTGACTCAAAACCCGTGAAATTTTATCACCATAGTACTTTTCATTACGTTCTTGCTCCACTTCTGTGGTCATCACATACGTATCTTTTTCCGTTCCGGGCTTAGTTTCCGTTTCGATTGTCAATGGATGCTTTATTTTTACTTCTAAACTTTCAATCAAAAGACCGTATTCATTAGTGATCTTTAGTTTCGTCTTTCTTTTGTAGGACTGATCAAGTTCCTTCTTAGTACCCTGATCTTTATATTTAAGCTTGTTCTTAAATTTAACTTTTTCACTAAATACCGTTTTTAAATTGCCTATGCTCGAATTGACCCAACTAGTAACTTCACTCTCGCGTTCTCCTTCAATCTCAAACTCACCATCGAGCAACACAAATTCATTCTCACGCTCAATCTCCATATCCGGAACTTTAGATTTCACAATCTCAGCTTTCACATCCTTATGATCCAACCAAATATGCAAATTAGCATCCACAAGCCAAAACGATATCCCATCAGCAACCTGAATCCCAATCTTATGACTCTTCCCATCCAAAACCATCCCTAAAAACAGCGTCAAATCAATATCATAACTCGGCAAATCAAACGCCCCAATCGACACAACCGGCTCCCAAAACAACGGATTAATCCCACCCGTAAAAATAACCGGAAACGGAACCACACCTCCCACCAACACCCCATCAATCGTCACCAAAACCTCCCTATACGCGCCGTGCGCCCTCCCCGTATCCAACCCATTCCTCTCCACATACTCATCCGAAGGATTCATATACCAAAACTCATCATCTCCATGAAACGAAACATACACTTCTAAAACCGCCTTATACGTCTTCTTACTAAACTCCACTTTTTTCGTCTTCACATCAAATTCATCCTTAACCCTAAACCAAAACCCCTCCTCAACACCCTTATTTTCCGATATCGGCACTATCTCATCCGCGGCCTTATCATACGGATATAACCCCAATTCCTCACCCCCAACACTATCTAACGGTAACTTAACAGAACCTAACTTCCTATTCATTTTATTATAACCTTCAAAATCTAACACATCACTTAACGGCAACTTAACGGCGTTAGCAGAATCTAACACATTACTTAACGGAGACTTAACGGCGTTAACTTTATAAAAATCCAAACTCACATTAACATAATAAACACCAGTAAACTCCTCGTTGACCAAATTCTCCAGCATAACAGAAACAGTGACGTCATCTTTTTGAAGAACACTTGCATATTTAGTGACATCTTTTCGAACATTCCAGAAGATGACGTCACCATCAGGCTGAGCAGTACTGGTTCTAAGAAGCTCTACTCCGTCGATCCAAACAGCGGCAATGCGGTCGTACTGTTCGCCTTTGACTTGAGCTTGGAAGTGGAGGACAGCGTGGGACCAGTGACACGTGGCGGGTGTGTAGGGGGTTGTGACAGGTGGGGTGTTGTAGGTGTTGGCGAAGGGTTGGTTGGTGAGGAGGGGGGTTGAGCATGATGGAGAAATGGCGTCGGTTGGGAGTGGGTGTGTGGGTGTGAAGTATTGCTTTTTGGGGGTGTCGTTCTTAAGGGGGTGTTTGGATTGTGGTTTTATGAAATGTGGGGGTGAAGAGTGGACTGGGTCTGGGAGTGTGATGAAGAAGATAAGGATGGGGGTGATGAGATTCGTGAGATGCATTTTTTTTTTTTTCTTTTTTTGAGAAATAATATGTTGGAGTTTTTGGAGGTTTATAGAAGATGAAGAAGAAGGATGGAAATTTCCTTGTCGTACTTTGATCATTCATGTGACAAACTCAAACATTGTTTTCCACGTGTGGTATCAGCATTTAGAGGGTGTTTGTTTGGTGGGTTTTGTACATGAGGTTCCGGTTGAGTCTAGTGTTGGCAAAACAGGCGACCGGCCGGGCTCGGGCACGGGTTAAACGGGCTCGTATTATACGAATCGTGACTCAAAACGACGAGAAAAAAAAAATCCTCAAACGGAACACCTAATTTATATTTAAATAACTAAATATATTATCTTTGTAAGTTTTTTATAAAAAATTGTAATGTTCTTCAATTGAGAAAAACATGTACCCGTTAATGTCTATTTAACTTTTAAATGGATCATATATGCCAATTTAAAAAAAGGAGGCTAAATGCGCTCAAATCTTTTACAAATTAACCCGTAAAAGCCCTTTTTTTTTCTTTTTTTTTTTTTTTTTAAATGTAGGCACAAATTGCTACCTCTAGTTGAGCCCTAAATTATGTAAGGATTAGAAGATGGAAAAGGCCCACACAATCAAAAGTAGGGAAGCTTGTTGGGTTTTGGTTAATCACTTCTCTCACACATAGGTCATGTTTGGCAACAAGCATTTGGAAGCGTTTAGGAGCGATTAGCGGTAAGCATTTTAGATGAAAAACTTGTTTGGCAACACCTCAACTAGCGTTTGAACATTGTTTAACTGCTCCAATCTAAAATCCTTCCTGAATAAGCATTCAGGAATTGCTCCTAACATTTTGTTTATAAAATTACATATACACCTTTAAATATAACGAGCTGGGTAGCTCGCGCGTTGCGACGGGAATAGTAGCCAAAGTACATTAGAAAAATTATCAATATTTAAACATCTGTAATCTCATTCAATTGTGGTTTAAAAAAAAAAAAAAAAAAAAATTGTGGTTTAAAAAAATCTTTCAATTTAACACGATGTAAATACTATAAATCCATAACTTTCTGGACGCCCTTCTTTGTGCAACCTGCATATGCACATTAAAATATTTCAGTGGTTCCCGAACAACCCTTTAATCCATCAATATAACATTTAGAAAAGCTATTTTATAAGCAAGACAGCTTGGTTTGTGTACCATGTATATGACAACAGTAATTTTTGCATGTTCCCAGTACCTGAGGGAAGACAGTTTTCCAGTCACCGAGGGTTCGAATATGAACACTTAGGTAATCAACTCCAGCTTTGTTTGCTTTCTATTCTTAGTTGCTGCACACACAACAACCAAATAAATAAGTTTCAGTTCGCAACCAAAACAACCCAAAAAAGATGTAAAACAATCATACCGTATAGCAGCCTCCCTAACGGTATATCGAACAGTATACCCCAGCAACTTGATCCCTTGACAATGAGAATTTGAATCCCAAATATTTCACCCTTTGATGTTCATCATGGCGACATAAAATCCACCTTATTCATCATTATAAGTACAAAAATTTTGATGTTCATCATGGTGCCGGAAATTTTTTGAGAACGACATTCATGGTGCTGCAAAAAGAATCAATCAAAGGCATAAAATCCAACTTATTCATCATTATAAATACACATTTTTTGCCAACTGTATCATTATAACACTTACAATAGAGTTTCTGATATGATCTTTTATGCACAACATACCTGAGAACTCAGCAAACGTTATTCTGCATAACATTTGTTGAGATTGTACAAACAAAAAGATAGTTTTTATTCAATTAGGGCGAATACCTCCAATGTAAATAATGGTAGTGGGTCAGACTCTGTTTTAAAGTTTTCCGTAGGGCTACTTTGTTCTCCAATATCAGTAAATGCACCAACACGTCTTTTCTCCAAGCCGATGACATCGGGGGTAACTTTTCAGGAGAATCCGTTTACCAGACTCTGCCAATTCCTATGTCATACATGCAGGTGCAGAAGATGAAATTAATAGATTTTATGTATCTATAAAAATATAATTAGGCATGCTAAAAGAGCTATGTTTGACACATAATTTTTACTCATATCTAAACCACACTTACAAAACCGTTCCATAAACAGAAACTCAAAAGAGCTACCAAAACCTGTTGTCCATTCTTGGGTGTTGCAATATTTTAATTTGCAATATTTAAGTCATTAATGCTTAAAATGGTTAAAGAACCTGTTGTCCATTCTTGCGTGTTGCAAGTCAAATTGATATTAGAATGGGTGTTCCAATTGTCATCAGATTTTGCACTACTTGTGCTACTAACACTTCTCATGTTTCCTCATTATTTCTACCTTATATGGCAACGAATACCATCATAACTTTGATTGGTTCTAGCTTAAAAGAATATATACATGGAGCTATTTAAGAGTCAAATATTTTACCTGCTTAGAGTTGCTTTACAAATTTTTATTTTGTTTTGAAAGTAAAGGGTTAAAATTGAGGTGTTCACTTTAGTTTGGTTTGGAAGGCTGTGGATTTAGACAATAATGAAATAAACAGTGTTTCTGCCCACTTTAAAAATTTGCAGGCAATAATTTTGATGTATTTTGGATGGTAGCTTAGATGATTTGAAAGGGGTAATAACTTCTTATGTTTCCTCATTATTTCTACCTTATATGGCAACGAATACCATTACAACTTTGATTGGTTCTAGCTTAAAAGAATATATACATGGAGCTATTTAAGAGTCAAATATTTTACCTGCTTAGAGTTGCTTTACAAATTTTTATTCTGTTTTGAAAGTAAAGGGTTAAAATTGAGGTGTTCACTTTAGTTTGGTTTGGAAGGCTGTGGATTTAGACAATAATGAAATAAACAGTGTTTCTGCCAACTTTAAAAATTTGTAGGCAATAATTTTGGTGTATTTTGGATGGTAGCTTTGATGATTTGAAAGGGGTAATAGTATTATTTATTTTATTTTTTTTTTTATTTTTGAATCCAAAGAAATTGTAACGAATACAATTCCCCCGGGTCGTTCTCCCAACGAAGGTTTGACGGCGAATAAGTCGAATCGGAGTCGTGAAAATGTGAAGTGAATAAGTGACGTGAAAGCTGTGTAGTTAATCTCGCCGATATCTCGGCGATATCTCGTCGAGATATCGGATATCGCGACTAGAAATTATATCGGATCAAAATATCGCCCCAAAATCTCGGATCCGATAATATCGGCGAGATTTGCCGATATTTTACCGATATTTTGAAATCGGCGATACATTCGAGATTTTCCCGATATTTTGAATCCATTTTCGGTGTTATGATTTTGGTGGTGATGGTGTTTTCCGGTTGATATGTGTTGAAGGATGGAAAAGGGTGAAGTGGCTGCAAGTGGTATATGTTCGATTTAGTTTTATTGGGTTTTTTTGATTTGGGTTTTTACTTTTGATTGGGTTTATGTTCGATTTGTATAAAGAAAGAATGATGTTCAGTTGGATCTGCAACACAAAGGACGAATTTTTATTGTTGTGGTGGCTGACTTTGTTAGAGAGGATAAAGAGTGTGGCTGCTTTTGTGTGTTTGTAGTTAGTGATTAGGGTTGCTATAAATTATGGTTAGTTTTAATATATTAGGGCATTAAATTAGGTTCAGTTAGTGTTTGTTGGACTTTTGTGTTGGACAATTGTTGGGCTGATCCAAATTAAATCCGAAATTTGCTTGTGCTGGTGCAACATTTTTCCTTTTGATATAATTTTCGTGTGGGCTTCAATTTTGTGATTACTACTGATTTTGAATGGATACTGATTTTAAATGGCTACTCAATTTTGTTTAATATATATATATATATATATATATATCCGATATCTAAAAACCGATATCTCACCGATATCTCACCGCGAAAACCGCTATTTCAAATATCGGACCTTGAACGATACGAGATTTTTGACCGAGATAACTACACAGCGTGAAAGATTATTGTTTTAGAATTGATTACACTAAAATATGAAAAATTTTAAAGCAATCTACAATTAACAAATAAAAGCACACAAAGAGAAATCAAATAAATGCAAATCCCGGGCTAATCCCGAGATTTATAAATCTATTAGCGAAATTATACTAAATTAAAAAAAAAATAAAAAAACTAAGGAACTACAAATGTAATGTAATGAAACTGATTTAATAGAAGAAAATAAAGAAACAAAAGTTTATAAAAATCGAGGGACTGAAAATGCAATTTTGGAAACTTATATTTAAACTAAAACTTTTAAAACAAAGACAAGGACTTAAACTGTAATTTCTGAAACTTTAATGAAACTGAAAACGGTTTGAAACAAAGACAAGGACCAAACTCGTTCAAAATAAAACTCAAGGACTGAATTGAAAAATCTTAAAAACTAAAAACGTTTTATACTAACAAACACACCCAGGTTCGAATCTTGGTAACTACAAATCATCCAAACTATATTTTTTTTTTTAAATTTTCTTCTTTCAAAACTCAATTAACAACTAACAAATCTAAGTTTTAGAAAAGAAAAGAATTTAAAAGAAACTAGAATAAGCTGGAAAACAGCTTTGACCACAAGTCAGTCAAGAATTTATACACTCTATTTAGAACAGTCCAATTAGGCTCAAAAAGGGACTCTAATAAGCTACCAAATAAGCTAATAAGAACAATCCAAAAGCAGATTCTTAGAGACAGCTTACTAGTCTAACTTTTGCCCCAATAATCTCTTACTAAACTCAATTAGATTTTCAGAAATCAACTTGTGAACTCGGCATTTTACTGAACAGCAGAGTAGATATCTAGCAGCCAAGCTATTTTGAGCTTAAATAAGAATAAGCTTCTTATCCACACTACAACCTTATTTATTGATCAAATGCAACACAACAAAAACTCCAATCTCAGACCTCAACTACTTAGAATCAAATCTTGCTCATATAACCCACTAAATTGAACAGTTATCTACTAAATGAAATAGTAATAAGTAACTTGCCAACAACATTCAAACTAATCAATATGCAAAATAAGTAAACACTACTATCACTCAATATTAAGACCATATGAGCAAAAATAAGCAACAACTAACCAATGGAATCAAATCTAATCTACCTTAATCTACTGCTATAGAATTGATTGAAAAAATGAAAATGAGAACTCACAATGAAACAACCCCTCAGCTCAACAGAGGGGTTCTCACTATGCTTGCCTGTCTTTAGACAGGCTAGGAGCTTCCAAATCTCCCCTAGACTATCAGCTTCTTCTGGATTAAGCTCAGCTTATTTAAATAAGCTGAGTTTGACTTTTGTTGACTGAATTGATGAACTTTGAGAATTAACTAAGTGAGACCTCTAAACAACCTCTCAAAAGCTACTGAGCTAATAAGAGCTTGGTAAAACAGAAAAGAAGCTTGTTGAAGCTTGATTAATTGAACTAACATTTTGATTTATATATATATATATATTTTTTTTCTTCTTTTGTGATGATCAGATATTAAAACAAAGTAAATAAACTAAGAACTGAAATCAATATTAACTAAATGAGAATTCGGATACAAAATAGCTTCAAATTTAAACTTTCATTAAAACTTAAAAATTACAATACTCAAATCAAATAAACATAAACAGAAAAATTACAATCCGAATTATAAGACTAAAATTCTAAAATTACTTTGACAGCATAACGTTGCTAAAAAAATTACATATCAAAATGGGGAATAACCCTCCTCTATTTATAGGCCTAAACCGAACCTTCTGGGTCTTGCCACGCTGGCGATCCTCGTGCTATCTTCAGCCTTCATCACCCTTAGATTACCTTGCTCTTCAATCCCCAATTCTAACCGTACGATCACAGATGTGAGGTGTTCGAACCAATAGCAAGCCGCCATCTGTCCCCGTGTGTGCTTGTTTGCTTCTGACACCTCCTGACATTCTAGAAGCCCTTTGATTTGACTAATAAGCCCTTAATTGCCGTAATTTTGAGGGTCGGGTAATTTAGGGTTCATGGGATAGTGGAAATGGGGGAAAGGGTGAAATTTGGGGATCGGATTTATTTTAGTGAGAGAGAAAGAAAGGTAAAGTGAGTTAATTTATTTTTTTTATTTAACTTCTTTGACCGAATGGCTTATTTTAGTGGGGATGGAAGGTGGGCTCGGGTTGGTGTGGTGGGCTAGGTAAAGTGTTTGGGCTGGGTTTGTAGGAAAAAGGGGGGATTGGGTTGGTTTAAGTTTGGGTTGGTTTTAAGGGTTTGTTTAGATCCGGGTATAAAAGGTTTAAAAGGGTTTAAGGAATTTAGTTTAAGGGACCACTTATGTAATTTCTGGATTCTTCAAGGACTGATCTTGCCATTTTCTCATAAATGATCTAAGGGCTGAATTAGATAAACTTTGATACTTGGAGGACCACGGTTGACTTTTTGACCATATACTCTTCCCCGGTTCCGGTTCTGAGCCTATTCCGTATCTCGTGCTCGTTTTCCCGGATTTCTTGTGTCTTTTGTCAATTTTCACGATATCCATCCCTGCACATGCAAAAACACAAAAACACAATATCTTTTGGCATTTTGGTCGGGTTTTTGGTTATTTTGGTCCGGTTTTGGTCAAGAAAAGGTATGTGTTTAAGCACATACCAAATTCCCCCAGACTAAGCTATTGCAATGTCCTCATGCAATGTCATAAAACTCCCCGGTTTTCCTTTTATTCTATTTTTGTATTTTTCTTATTATTCAAGTGACGGCTTTGTTGACAATCATTATCTAACGATAATTTTTAGGGTCATAGAGTAGAAACACAACTCATAGAGGAGTGACCATAAGGATAAAATTCTTCGTCCTTGATTTTTCACATGCTCCCAAACTAAGCTTATAAACGAGATCACAACCTACTTAGAAATTAGATGCCAACACTACTCATAGAAGTTACTTGTGTAATAACCTCTCGCTCCCATTTTCTTATTTTTTTGTTTCTACTTATTTTATTTTTGTGAGAGAAATGAATTTCTTCATAAGCTTCTCATTTTCATAATTATTAGTCTGATAAAAATACCAAGTTTAAAACGCTAAGTAGTTTTCCATCTTCTTGCAAGAAAGTTTGCCTTAAAAATGAGGTCCAAAACAAGGTTATTACATACGTCCAAGACTAAAGAACTCATACAAACATGTAGACATAAGTTGTGGAGAAACATCACGTGCACCTCATGTGCCCGATCTAGGGTCATTCACATGCACCTCACGTGCCATCAACTTGTCTAACATATTAAGCACAAAATCCATACATCTCAACATACTTTTTTTTTTTTTTTTTTTTTTTTTTTTTTTTTTTTTTTTTTTTTTTTTTTTTTAACTCAAACTTTTCTTCACTCAATAACTTAATACCACGGGATTACCGGGTGATTCCAAAACATCGAACATTCAATAGTAACCCTTAGAAAACGAACCTTCACGGTTTAAATCCAAGACCTTACCGCCTTTAGAAGTAAGGATCCAAGGTCCGATCTCAATCCGAAATCTAAGAGCACTTTACAACTTATTTACTCCAAACTGAACCTTGATGTGTACCCAATTTTTAGAGCAGAAATTCTTTTAAGAAGATGGAGAACTAAATTTCGTTCTAAACCTAAATATCTTTAATTATTTATACAATATATGGGGTGAAACAATTTTACGGGAGCAAAAGGCCACAAGTACCTACGACGAGCTCTAAAGAGAACCAACTACTCCACGTTTGGCATCTAACTTCTAAATAAATTCTATCATTTCTCGCTCTTCGCACATTTAAAAATCTCAAATAATGAAATTCGCGAATACTTAGCCGATAATCAGCCACGCATATATAAAGTCAGTTACAGAAACTTGCAAATTCTTGAAAAGAATTCGCGTTTTCTAGCTCCTTATGTAAAAGACTAGCGAAAGCTTTAAAGCCATGCATGTATAAAGTCAAGTACGGGAACACGCAAAAGAGCAGCTCCTTGTGTACAAGACTAGCACAAGCTTTTATGATCATCATTGGTTAAGGGAACAAGCTAGGGCTCAACACGCCCGGTCAAGTCAAAATTTTATTCCTACTCTACCCAGCGGAAAATCAACAAAAATGTCAAAACTTATTATATTTTTGCACAAATTTTTTAAATTTTCTCATTTTTTGGATTTTTTTTTTTTTTTTTTTTTTTTTTTTTTTTTTTTTTTTTCAATTTTGGAGGAAAAACGGAGTTGCATGAGAAAATGGCAAAAATGTGCAAGGCATAAATCGAATCGAAAGATTACCCCCCCCCCCCCAGACTAGAATGAGACATTGTCCTCAATGTCTTAAAGGTACGGGTATCCCTACATAAATCTAAGGCCGTTTATTAATTATGCCAAAAGATAAATGTAAAACGATAAGATTTTGGATATTGGATAAGCAGCGGATGATGAAACTCGAGTAGCGTGAAGGAAACTACGAGCACGAGAGTCTTCATCATCAGCATTCCTGGACACATCACAGAAAAACAACGAGACACAAGATATGGAAGAGGATCCCCTCCTCTTTATTAAGAAAATAGAAAGAAGATAGAAGGATATGCATGGGGTGCCTCCCACGAAGCGCTTGTTTTTGTTAACCGAGTCACATGAGCTTGACTCGACCCCGAATTTATTTGTGCATGGGGAAAGTTTGGAGATCCGGGACAACCATGGATGGTACGTCCCCTCCAAAATAGTGCTTCAACCTATGACCATTCACCTTAAAGTTTGGACCGTCATTTTGAGCTAACTCGACGGTTCCATATGGAAAAACTTGAGTGATGGTGAATGGCCCAGACCAATGGGTTTTGAGTTTGCCCGAGAAAATCTTTAGTCGAGAATTGAAAAGGAGGACTCGATCACCAACATTGAAAATGCGGTTTTTAATCTTAGAGTCATGAATCCTTTTTGTTTTCTCTTTGTAGATCAAAGAATTTTCGTAGGCCTGATCCCGAAGCTCATTTAATTCATTAATTTGGAGCTTACGGTGATCACCCGCGGTCTTAAGGTCAAAATTGGCATGTTTCAAGGCCCAATATGCCTTATGCTCGAGCTCGATGGGTAGATGGCAGGCCTTTCCGTAAACCAGCTTGTAAGGAGTACACCCGATGGGTGTCTTGAAAGCAGTTCGGAAAGCCCATAATGCATCATCCAATTTGTCGGCCCATGAGGCTCGATTTTCACCAACGGTTCTTTCAAGAATACGTTTCAATCCGCGATTCGAAACCTCGACTTGTCCGCTTGTTTGCGGGTGATACGCGGTAGAAAGTCGGTGAGTGACACCATACTTGAGCATAACTTTTGAAAATTGATCATTACAGAAGTGAGTACCGCGATCACTGATTATAGCCCGAGGAGTTCCGAATCGGGAGAAGAGATTTTTTAAGAACTTAACAACCACCCGGGCGTCATTAGTGGGGAGCGCTTTAGCTTCAACCCATTTTGACAAGTAGTCGACGGCCACGAGGATATACTTATTCCCTCGTGAAGACGGGAATGGCCCCATGAAATCGATGCCCCACACGTCAAAAATCTCACAGACTTGAATTGCATTTTGAGGCATTTCGTCTTTTTGCGAGATTTTTCCTTGACGTTGGCAAGAGTCACAAGACTTCACCAAGTCGTGGGCATCGCGGTAGATTGTCGGCCAATAGAATCCAGAATCAAAGATTTTTTTAGCGGTGTAGCTGGCACCATGATGTCCCCCTGTGGGTCCATTATGGCAAGCGTTGAGGATGTCAACGGCTTCTTGGCCATGCACACACCGTCTTATCACTTGATCGGCACATATCCGGAATAAGTAGGGATCGTCCCAGAAATAATGTTTAACATCTTTGAAAAACTTCTTTTTCTGCTGGGACGACATCCCTTTCACCACAAAATTCCCCGCATGGTAATTTGCGTAATCAGCAAACCATGGGGTACTCGGATCATTTTTTGAAGATATTTTCCCAAGTGTCTCGAGAGGAAATGTCTCGGTGATTTCTTTATTCTCGAGAACACTTTGATGAGGATTTTCCAGTCTGGACAAATGATCAGCGGCTAAATTCTCTGCTCCTTTTTTATCACGAATGATAATGTCAAATTCCTGGAGCAGAAGAATCCACCGAAGTAATCTCGGTTTAGCATCTTGTTTTGCTAAGAGATACTTTAGAGCAGAATGGTCCGTATACACTATGCTTTTTGATAAGACAAGATACGGTCTAAATTTCTCAAAAGCGTAGACAACGGCCAACAACTCTTTCTCAGTAGTAGTGTAATGAGATTGAGCATCGGTCATTGTCTTGCTAGCATAGTGTATCGGTTGGAAGTATTTGGACTTGCGTTGCCCCAGGACTGCACCGATAGCATAATCACTTGCATCGCACATTAGCTCAAAGGGCAAGTCCCAGTCGGGGGCAACCAAGATCGGTGCTTCGGTTAACTTCTTTTTGAGAACCTCGAATGCTTCAATGCATTCGGGAGAGAAGATGAATGAAGCATCTTTTTCAAGAAGATGGGTCAGAGGCCGGGCGATTTTTGAGAAGTCTTGAATAAATCATCTGTAGAAACCGGCATGACCAAGGAAACTACGGATTCCTTTAACGGTAGTGGGATGAGGTAGCTTAGTGATAACATCGACTTTAGCTCGATCGACCTCAATCCCAGATTTGGAAATCTTATGGCCGAGGACTATGCCCTCTTTAACCATGAAATGGCACTTCTCCCAATTTAGAACGAGATTGGTGCTTTCACACCGTTCAAGCATTTTCTCTAAATGGGAGAGGCACGAGGAGAAAGAATTTCCATAAACCGAGAAGTCATCCATAAAGACCTCCATTGTCGTCTCGATCATATCATGGAATATGGCCATCATGCACCTTTGAAACGTGCCCGGAGCATTGCACAAGCCGAAAGGCATGCGTCGGTAGGCAAATGTTCCATAAGGACACGTGAAGGTGGTCTTTTCCTGATCTTGGGGATCAATTGGTATTTGAAAATACCCGGAAAAGCCATCGAGAAAACAATAGAACTCATTTCCCGCCAAACGCTCAAGCATTTGGTCCATAAACGGTAGAGGGAAATGGTCTTTACGGGTAGCATCGTTGAGTTTTCGGTAATCAATACACACTCTCCATCCGGTGACGAGACGTGTGGGAATTAACTCATTTTCTTCGTTTGTTATCACGGTCATTCCACCCTTTTTAGGCACACAGTGGACGGGACTAACCCATGAGCTATCGGAGATCGGATAAATCATCCCTGCGTCAAGGAGTTTAATAACTTCCTTTTTTATGACATCATGGATTTTTGGGTTAACCCGTCTCTGTTGCTGAACAGCGGGTTTGAAATTATCTTCCAATAAGATCTTATGGGTGCAGAATTTAGGGTCAATACCCTTTATGTCGGAGATCTGCCAAGCAATAGCACTTTTATGCTTTTTAAGCACGTCTAAGAGTTTTGTCTTCTCCCATCATCTTGAGAGCTTTTGAAATGATGACGGGAAATGTATCGGAATCTCCCAAGAAAGCATATTCAAGATGAGGAGGTAAATCCTTGAGCTCAAGCTCCGGAGGATTTTCAATAGACGGCTTAATTTCCTTAACGTCGGCCATTTTAAGGTCCATCGGAGGGGAAAAAGGGGTAGGGTCTTCATTCAAAAGTTGTTCAAGCATGAGAATATCCCCCTCCGGATCATAATAAGAATCATCATCTTCCGGTGAAGAAGATGTGTCGGTAGCAAGAAACTCATTGACCTCTTCCAAAAAGAAATCACCTCCCTCAAACGGAGTGAGGGACGGGGAAGAGTCGGAGATGATCGGTGAAGAAATAGTAGACGGAGAAGAATCATCAATAGAGGTAGAAGAAGAATCCAAAGTAGAATTGCCACTAGCAAAACCGAGAATCTCTTGAGCATACTCCTCCGTAGTAACGTCAATAATGTCAATACGGTTGACGGACATGTAATTATCGTTGGAGGAGTATCTCGCGGTTTGATCCAAATCGAAAGTCACGGCTTCATTACCAAATCGCAAGGTAATCTCTTCATCATAAACATCAATCAACGCGCGCCCGGTTCTTAAGAATCCTCTCCCGAGAATGAGAGGAACTCGCGGATCGGCATCAAAATCGACAATCACAAAGTCTGCCGGAAAATGGAACTTTCCCACATTAACGTAGACATCTTCGGCGATTCCGATTGGTCGAGTAATTGATCGATCCGCGAGCTCGAGAGTCATCCGGGTCGGAGTGAGAGCGGGGAGAGATAATTTTTCCCAAACGGACTTAGGCATTAGGTTAATGCTAGCGCCAAGATCGGCCAAGGCGAAACATTGAACCATCCCCGGAAAATTGCACGGAATAAGGAACTTTCCGGGATCTCCTAGCTTTTCCGGAAGCTTTTTAAGGAGAACCGCGGAACATTGTTCATTCAACGGGGTTGTTTTTGCCATCTCAAACAATTTATCTTTGTTACTCAACAAATTCTTTACCATCGATGCAAACTTTGGCATTAAGAGAGCAGCATCCGCGAAGCTAATTTCGAAACTCATATCTTGAAAATTTTGATAGAATTTCTCCATCTGATGCGTATTCTTATCATGGTGCTTTTGTTCATCAAGTCGCGACGGATACGGAAGTTTTATCTTAACGGGAACCTCTTGTTCAAAATCAACTTTCCCTTTTCCTTTTGACGATTGGACAACCGGAGGTTGGATGTCTTCGGTCCTTCCGTTATTAGTAGGAAGTGCCGTATCCGTTGTCACCTCGGTTTCACGGGCGACTACCTTGGGAGGAAGAGAAGAAGAGGTAGTCGGAGCCGTAGGTCCATCATAACAAACACCACTTCGTGTTGTGATCGCTTTAACGTCTCCCCTCGGGTTTGCGATCGTGTTGCTTGGAAGAGAAGTAGTACCCGAACCCGAGGGTTGATCATTTAAACGTTTCTTAATCTCACTCATTTCCTTAGTTAACAACTCTTGAGTTCTCATCAAATTTTGATTTTGAAGCATTAATTGTCGAAGAATCTCATCCGAGGGTGGCGGATTTGGAACAACATTTTGATTTTGATTAAAATTTTGCCCTCGGTTGTTGTTATTGAAACCTTGATTATGAAAATTTCCTTGATTTTGATTCATATTTCCTTGATTAGTATTGAAATTCCCATAAAAATTCCCTTGATTTTGATTTCCTTGAAAACCCCGGTTTTGATTTTGATTAAAACCATTGTTTTGAAAACCATTATTTGCATGATTTTGATTATTGTTAACTTGATTACGGTTTTGACCTTGATTTTGACTTTGATTATTGAATCCCGGTGGTGGTCCAAGTGAATTGTTTGAACGGTAGCTAAGGAGATTACGATCACCTTGGGGTTGGTAACCATTACCACCCGAATTAGTAGCATACACATTCTCGTGTCCATAAGCCCCGGTGGCCGGACACTCGAAATAAGAATGAGGACCACCACATATTTCACAACCATGGTTAATAACATTGACTTGGTTGGGTGTTTTCTCAATAACAAATGAATCGAATCTCTTAGTAAGTGCGGCGAGAGCATTCATAACTTCTTCATTGTTCTTACTACTAGCACTAGACGTTTGAAGCTTGCTCCTTGAATTTCTCACACGGGCTTTGTTTTCAATTATTCCGAACGCCTCTCGAGTATTACAAGCCAATAAATTTCCACCGGCCGCCGAATTGAGTGAATCTTGATCGGCAAGACTCAAACCATTATAAAAGGTATCGATTTGATGAAGCTCCGAAAAACCGTGGTTCGGACATTTCTCCAACAACTCCTTAAATCGATCCCAAGCCTCGCTGAACGATTCATCAAAGGCTTGTTGGAAACGTAAGATTTGAGCGCGGAGATTAGAAATCTTAGAAGGAGGATAGAAATGGTTCACGAACTTTGAAGCTAGGTCACCCCAAGTATAGATCGAGTTCGGGGGTTCCTTCTCAAGCCAAGTTCGAGCCGCTCCCTTAAGAGAGAAAGGAAATAACTTCATCTTGATCGCATCATATGATACTTGGTTAAGCTTAATGGTCTCAACTATATCCGTGAAGTTCCTGATGTGAATGTGAGGATCTTCACTCTCGAACCCGTGGTAAGAGATACTCGTGATGAGGTTCAATAACCCGTGATTGATTTCAAATTGATTAGCAAGTATGTCGGGAATCACAATGGCCCTTCGCACACCATTAAATGGTGTTTGAAGTTGTTCCTCCATCGGACGGAGGTCGGGGCCCGGTTGTGCTCCTTGATTAGGCTCCACCGGAGGAGCTTGATTGTCGTTCATTTCCTCAACGTTTGGGAAATGAATACGGTGTGTGTGTCGAATTACCCTTTCGGGATTTGATAATGGAGAAATAAGATTTTGAGAAGATGAGCGGGTGTTCATACACCAAAAAGGAAACAAAAATAAAAATCAAAAATCTTTTTGTATTTTTGGTTGGGAATTATTTTTGGCTTTTTTAATATATTGAAAAACAAAAGACTTTATTTTCTTTTTGGTAACCGTTACGTTAACCGTAACCGTTTCCTTTAAAACTACGCGCAGCGTGGCGTGAAGGCGAAGGTAGCTCCGAAGATGCTTAAAAACCCGCCTTCTTCAGCTCGACAATTTAATGTCAAGCTTCCTTAAACCCCGTAATTAGGTTGTAGTAATAAAGTAATCCGATAACGTTTAATTTCACGATTTATTTTGTTGTTATTTGGAATGGTTTACAACCGCCCTCCTTCAACGGAAGACGGAGGATGTTTATTAATGATGTATTTATGAAAACACTTTAGGAAAAGTGTTTTATTTATTGTATTTTTGTATTTTTTTTTTTTTTTAAAAAACAATAACTTCCAAGGAAGGATCTTCAAATCACAAAAACAACGGACGAAATCGACGCACTCGTTTCAAGCCTTCCCCGGCAGCGGCGCCATTTTATTGATGTAATATGTTTATTTATTTTTTTTTTTATTTTTGAATCCAAAGAAATTGTAACGAATACAATTCCCCCGGGTCGTTCTCCCAACGAAGGTTAGACGGCGAATAAGTCGAATCGGAGTCGTGAAAATGTGAAGTGAATAAGTGACGTGAAAGATTATTGTTTTAGAATTGATATCACTAAAATATGAAAAATTTTAAAGCAATCTACAATTAACAAATAAAAGCACACAAAGAGAAATCAAATAAATGCAAATCCCGGGCTAATCCCGAGATTTATAAATCTATTAGCGAAATTATACTAAATAAAAAAAAAAAAAAAAAAAAACTAAGGAACTACAAATGTAATGTAATGAAACTGATTTAATAGAAGAAAATAAAGAAACAAAAGTTTTAAAAATCGAGGGACTGAAAATGCAATTTTGGAAACTTATATTTAAACTAAAACTTTTAAAACAAAGACAAGGACTTAAACTGTAATTTCTGAAACTTTAATGAAACTGAAAACGATTTGAAACAAAGACAAGGACCAAACTCGTTAAAAATAAAACTCAAGGACTGAATTGAAAAATCTTAAAAACTAAAAATGTTTTATACTAACAAACACACCCAGGTTCGAATCCTGGTAACTACAAATCATCCAAACTATATATATATATTTTTTTTAATTTTCTTCTTTCAAAACTCAATTAACAACTAACAAATCTAAGTTTTAGAAAAGAAAAGAATTTAAAAGAAACTAGACTAAGCTGGAAAACAGCTTTGACCACAAGTCAGTCAAGTATTTATACACTCTATTTAGGACAGTCCAATTAGGCTCAAAAAGGGACTCAAATAAGCTACCAAATAAGCTAATAAGAATCAATCCAAAAGCAGATTCTTAGAGACAGCTGACTAGTCTAACTTTTGCCCCAATAATCTCTTACTAAACTCAATTAGATTTCTAGAAATCAACTTGTGAACTCGGCATTTTACTGAACAGCAGAGTAGATATCTAGCAGCCAAGCTATTTTGAGCTTAAATAAGAATAAGCTTCTTATCCACACTACAACCTTATTTATTGATCAAATGCAACACAACAAAAACTCCAATCTCAGACCTCAACTACTTAGAATCAAATCTTGCTCATATAACCCACTAAATTGAACAGTTATCCACTAAATGAAATAGTAATAAGTAACTTGCCAACAACATTCAAACTAATCAATATGCAAAATAAGTAAACACTACTATCACTCAATATTAAGACCATATGAGCAAAAATAAGCAACAACTAACCAATGGAATCAAATCTAATCTACCTTAATCTACTGCTATAGAATTGATTGAAAAAATGAAAATGAGAACTCACAATGAAACAACCCCTCAGCTCAACAGAGGGGTTCTCACTATGCTTGCCTGTCTTTAGACAGGCTAGGAGCTTCCAAATCTCCCCTAGACTATCAGCTTCTTCTGGATTAAGCTCAGCTTATTTAAATAAGCTGAGTTTGACTTTTGTTGACTGAATTGATGAACTTTGAGAATTAACTAAGTGAGACCTCTAAACAACCTCTCAAAAGCTACTGAGCTAATAAGAGCTTGGTAAAACAGAAAAGAAGCTTGTTGAAGCTTGATTAATTGAACTAACATTTTGATTTATATATATATATATATTTTTTTTTTCTTCTTTTGTGATGATCAGATATTAAAACAAAGTAAATAAACTAAAAACTGAAATCAATATTAACTAAATGAGAATTCGGATACAAAATAGCTTCAAATTTAAACTTTCATTAAAACTTAAAAATTACAATACTCAAATCAAATAAACATAAACAGAAAAATTACAATCCGAACTATAAGACTAAAATTCTAAAATTACTTTGACAGCATAACGTTGCTAAAAAAATTACATATCAAAATGGGGAATAACCCTCCTCTATTTATAGGCCTAAACCGAACCTTCTGGGTCTTGCCACGCTGGCGATCCTCGTGCTATCTTCAGCCTTCATCACCCTTAGATTACCTTGCTCTTCAATCCTCCAATTCTAACCGTACGATCACAGATGTGAGGTGTTCGAACCAATAGCAAGCCGCCATCTGTCCCCGTGTGTGCTTGTTTGCTTCTGACACCTCCTGACATTCTAGAAGCCCTTTGATTTGACTAATAAGCCCTTAATTGCCGTAATTTTGAGGGTCGGGTAATTTAGGGTTCATGGGATAGTGGAAATGGGGGAAAGGGTGAAATTTGGGGATCGGATTTATTTTAGTGAGAGAGAAAGAAAGGTAAAGTGAGTTAATTTATTTTTTTTATTTAACTTCTTTGACCGAATGGCTTATTTTAGTGGGGATGGAAGGTGGGCTCGGGTTGGTGTGGTGGGCTAGGTAAAGTGTTTGGGCTGGGTTTGTAGGAAAAAGGGGGATTGGGTTGGTTTAAGTTTGGGTTGGTTTTAAGGGTTTGTTTAGATCCGGGTATAAAAGGTTTAAAAGGGTTTAAGGAATTTAGTTTTAAGGGACCACTTATGTAATTTCTGGATTCTTCAAGGACTGATCTTGCCATTTTCTCATAAATGATCTAAGGGCTGAATTAGATAAACTTTGATACTTGGAGGACCACGGTTGACTTTTTGACCATATACTCTTCCCCGGTTCCGGTTCTGAGCCTATTCCGTATCTCGTGCTCGTTTTCCCGGATTTCTTGTGTCTTTTGTCAATTTTCACGATATCCATCCCTGCACATGCAAAACACAAAAACACAATATCTTTTGGCATTTTGGTCGGGTTTTTGGTTATTTTGGTCCGGTTTTGGTCAAGAAAAGGTATGTGTTTAAGCACATACCAAAGGGGTAATAGTATTATAGGTGTAGGTGGGTTGAGTGCCTATAATGAGCAGGTATTTTGTTTTTTTTAGGGTTGTTTTTCTATTTAAGAAAGGGATGGTGGGTGGTTGTATCCATATTTCATTTTTTAACCTGTGATAAAGAGGGAAAAAAATGTCTAGACATCCTAGGTGTGATCAGCTTAGAGTTGAAGCCAATTCGAACAATTGGTCTGCAATGTTCATCCTATATTGTCATAAAGCTGGAATTGAAGATATTCAAATGGTGAGACAAATGCAGATTATGACCGCTGAGCTGGAACTAGATACTATTGGAAAGGGCCGCATTTATTGAGGAGTTAGATACTATTGGAAATAACTATGCTCAAAAAACTGTTGAATTCTTAAGAGAAGTGCAGTCAAAAGATGAGCAGAAGGTGTTGCAAATGCAGATTATGACCGCTGAGCTGGAACTAAACGCTCGTAATAAGGAGATATTTGTTCAGAGGCTTAGGGGTTTAATGGATCTTTGAGTTTGGTTATGCTGGCTTATAAATATTGGTGTGCTGTTGTGGTGTGTATTTGCATCTATGTATTTGTGTTTAATTATTGTATAAGGTCTGTTGTAAGTTGGTATGAAAGTTGCTGTTTTCTGTTAAGTTAAATTATGTAAGTTACCTTATTGCTGATCTTGATTTTGTGCCTTCATCCATCCTGCATGAACAACGGTTGTATAAAAGAGTTATAAACTGTCGGTTAACTAATGTTGCTGTCCAATACATATGATCCAGTGTTGTTAATTGAAAGATAACATATTTGTATTTCTATTGTCAGTACTGAAACAATGCTCAACAGTCATAGATATTTGTATTTACGTGGTGTTTACCTGTAGTTGGCTGTTGACAATGCCAATGTGGGGAGTTGTCTTGAATTTTTTGATTACGTGTTCTGCATTTGTCGATGTACCAACCTTCAGTTGCTTCAATTGTCATTATAACTGCTTTAGTTGTGAGTCTTTGTTGCAACTGTAGAATATCTTAATTATGTAATTTCATTACTGCCATTGGTTATTGGAGTATCGATTCTTGATGTGCTTGTAACGTACCAACACTTAATGGTATAGACGTTGGTGCGCCGAGTAGGTCGTTATAACTGTATGAAAATGATGAAAGCCGTTTTACAAACAAATAGACTGTCAACTCATACCAGGTAATTAATTCGATAAAAACTTACACTGCACGTATGTCATTAGCCTCCGTATTTTAAATCGTTTTCTCATTTATATCAAAGAATAATTGGTTACCTTCGTATGTTTTGACTATGCATGATCAAATCCCATAGCCATCTCATTCCACAAACTTAAAGTAACGGTATTTCCACTGTCAAATTAAGGGATGTTACGTTGTCTACATAACACCTATACAATGTTTTCATATTGTTTTTAAGATATATTATATAGTATATACAAGCGAGAGTACCTGTCAACACGACGACGGAGCTCATTGTAAGTTCGCCTCAAACTGCCTCATATCTCTTAGTTAGCGTTTGTCTGTACAGCATTACCCTGAAAGAAATAGTCGTTATTCATGAGAAAGTATATGCATTATTTTTTAGGTCTAATGTTTTTGAAACAAAATTGCTTACACGTTTGTCTAGCAAAATGGAACATAGTCCTATTGGTTTTGGATCTGGTATGTTTTTTGATATCCATTTCCGTAGATATCAACAACATCAGATGGTACTGCAATCATTTTCCCTTTGTTTTGTGCGTAACGATTTCGGCGCATGACAATTCTAAAATTAGTTTCAGATTTTTTGTATAACAATTAGACTAATGCAGATGTAAAATGCACAAACAGGTGCGCACAGAACAATTTTAAACGTGCAAAGAATGCAAATAATGTATAGCAGTTCAAACGCGTTAATTAAGACTATTTGTTACTTTCTTTGTTTGCCGATACTAAAACTTGATGTCATGTGTTTATTAGAGTTTACTTGTTTTCGCATATCCACAATTGTAATTGCAGAAAAGTTGTTGATCAGCAATACGGCTGAATTATCGAAGAAAGATGGGAAACGGAAGAGGATGGTGCGAAGAAGTAATTTGCACCAAACCACTTGTCACACCAATCTCTTCGGTTTCCCATCTTTCTTCAAGAATTGTACCTTAGTGGTGATCACGTCGTTTTCTGGATTTGCAGTTATGAATATGCAAGTAAAAACTATCAGAGTTAAATAGGTAGACAAACATTTCTGAGCTCCCTCTCGAACCCCTTTTGTTATTTAAATAGTCTTTAAACAATACTCTGCATCAGAGATATTGTAACACCATTCAAATACCAAAAGGAATTCGAGGGGTCAGATGAACCATCTTGGATGTAGTTATGATATATCCTTCGTTCGACAAACTGATGACAATGCAAGTCGCAGCGGATCTCTTTATTTTTAGATATCTAAAAAGAGAGAAATCTGCTGCAACTTACATTCTCATCAGTTTGTGGAACAAAAGTTGATGCTTTGTGTGTGTAATGATAAGTTTGTTTAATTTCTTTTAGAATTGTATCATATAGGGCATCAAATGTAAGTATTGACAAATAAAAAAATACCAGCTAGTTGCTAATAGACCCGTGTCATATGCAACATTTATGTATAAACAATAAGCAACAGATACACATACCTACTATTCAGTTAGCTGTTGCATATAAAAAATATGCAACACACCTGATATTCTTTATATGGCGAAGATATCTAACAAACAACACACCTGATATTCTTTCATGTTCGCATGCTTCTGATGTTGGTTTTGATATACCTGCACACTCATAACCATGCAAGCATAAAATTTGTCAGAGTAAGTATGAACTCCATTTTTCTAAGCATATCCATCATCATTCTTCCGTCTATGAAGATTGATTCATATATTATATTTGCTGCTGTTATGTACCTGTGCTATTAAGTTGTGGTGTTGATCCATACTTGGCAGCAGATCATATCATTGTATAGACACTATATCTGTTACAATAGATTAGAAAAAATTAGTATAGCATAAATTATTGTTTACAAAGGTAATAACTTTATAATTTGGTTAGAAAACTAACAACTTTGTACACTAAATGCTTCAAGTTACATTATTTTTAGCTTCAGTTTGTTTGAGGAGATGCATGTATTCTTAGCACATAGCTTTAAGCTACTGTAGCTTTTCAATACAAATAAATTAAACTGTACCGTAAATTTGCCAGAGAGGACTGCCCATTCCAACTTCGATTTCTGTTGCAGGTTCACTAATTTTAGCTATCGGCTTGATTATGCATTGATCATCATCTCCAAGACCTGTTGGTAATGATTATGTTTGTACCTGTAATGTGAAAAATATAAACTTGAGATATGCCACCAAGAATCAAGCGTTCGAATTAAACTTCGAATATGAAAGCACACTTTAAACAGGAAGACCAAATTTTGAATTTGTAGAACGGTAAATAAAATACAGGGAAGATCAGGTACCTTGTTGCATTAGTTGTTCATCTATCACCACTGCAAACTTTTGTTTATTTACCTCGATGCTTATATGCGCTGTTTCAGTGTGGCCACAACCTGCAACGTAACAACACGTATTTAGTAAAACAAAAATTGGCACCAATGATTCATAACACTAAAGTTTGTTACCTTCACAGTGGCATACGAAAGTCGACTCCTTTGAAGCAATGAGCTCATTGGCGAATTCCTAGAACAATTTAAAAGAGAAGACAGTTTATCCACAAAAATCAGATAGCCATAAGGTTGGTAGCACATAAAAAAAATAGAGAATATGGGCTTATGGCTCACCTCAAGTTCATCCATCTCCTAATCAAACTCACAGACTACCTATAGAGACCATTATTTCCTATCGAAAATGGCTACAATGGAAGTGGCTGGGTTTTTCAATTATTATTAGTAAACACATTTTTTTTTAATTATGTCTGCATCTTCTTCGTCATCTACAGTCGGTTTTTTAATTATTCTTTTCCCCTAAACACACTTACATAAATTGTGACCATAACCAATTTTGAAACAACGAAATCATTAAAGCACAAACACAACTAAACCTTATTCTTCATTTGCAATCAAGGTTAAAACCCTAACCGAATTACACCAAAGTAAACAATAAAAATTAGAAGATATGAATAGTTGTACCTGCTTGTGATTTTGCCTTTTTTTATTTCATACGAAGCTGCTGATCATCCGGCGTATATTCTGGCGTTGAATGGTTCAATTGATTCACGGGTTTAGATCAGTGTTGTCTCGGTGGGAGGGTGGGTTTAGATGATGAAGTAAGTGTGTGTGTGTATTTTAGATATAAACAATGGCCGTTTGTTTTGTATCCTCCCATTATCATGTCCGATCAAACGGTTAGTGAATGATAACGGGCATAGATTGTGAGGATCTGACTCCTTTGTTTGAGAACGGTGTTATGGAAATTTCTAAAGAGAGAGCGAGAGAGATACAGAGGTGGGTGTGCCTGTTTTTGTGAGGAGGAAGAGTGTAGAAGTGTGGGAAATAAATCCTGATGTTGTGTGGTATATAATGGATAATTAAGCCATGAACAGTTGCTGATACAGTAACCCAAAGATCATTAAGCATTTTTTTTGTATTTTTTATTCGATGAACAGTGTCCGGAACAGTACCTTCCCGGGTTCACAGCCACACGTTTGGGTGTAATTAGCTTGGTAAACCCAATTTTTGCCCAACCCACCATCCTGGGAAATAAATATATATATAATATTTATAATCCACTTACAAAGAGAAAATCCATACCTTCGCAATGTTTATAGTAGTTGCAGTGCCACCTGAGGAAGCAAAGCTACAATCTCTTGTGTCTTTTTCTATTCTTTTCATTTTGATATCATTTAAACTATCGGTATTAGGATAAAAATTCAGAAAATAAGTTTATTTTTTTATTAACACATACTAAAAAGGTCTATATATCACCTCTTTTACGGTTTACTTGTTATATCGATGCGTAATATAGTGTGGAAACTCAACATGATATAATTATCGTCATATTTGCATGGAATAACTAAATTCGTAATAATGATTGGGAAGACATGGTTTTACTATGTTCGAACAACATCCAGATTACATGGGGTGTGATGAACTTCGTGATGTTCGTGGCTTGGTTACAAATAATGAAGGTATTTTTAGTGGAACATTGAGATGAAACAAATTCGTAATGATATTGCCACATCAATATGGAACGCATGTCATCGATAAGTTATAACTAGTGTATCATGGTGTTTATTTAATGTCAAGCATGTAAAAGTAACGAGTACGTTATAAATAATAAATTTATTATTTGTTTAATCAATTTTTTATTTTAATGTGTGTATATCTTTTTCCCTAATTTTTACATTTTATAATTACAGTTACAGCTACGTTACCAAACATGTTTTTTTAAACAAACAGTTACTCCTTACTGCTACTGCTATTGCTTACTAATATTGCTATGTGTCATCAAACATATCCATAATAAATTTATGTATTTCTCTCTTTCTCTTTCACACAAAAATACATGTTTTTAATATAAATAACTTTTTTTATTTAAAAAACTATTATATAAATATTATTTCTCTCTCATATTTATTTTTACAAATCTATACCAAACCTAAATCCTAAACCAAATCCAAATTGAAATCCAAACCACTATACAAACCAAACGCATCCTTACTCCATTCATCAAATAAACTACCAAATAACAATAGTAGCGACCACTTAATCAATCGCACAAATGTAGCCCCCTTAAGTATAAAGATAACTCAAAATAAACTCACACACATAAAATAAAATAAAAAAATATAAAAACTAGTTTGGTGGTTGTGATGACCTAACCACCTAAAAAATCTGGTTACCACGTATTAACAAGGACGACACGTCCTTTTGTGCCCTATACAAGTTATACAATGGCCTATTACCTTTAGTCTAAAGGTTGTTGCTAGACTATGTGTAGTATGATCTCTTTTCACGCATCGAGGCCTCGAGGGGGCGTGTTCACACATTATGCTTGTGACGGAAACAATGAGCATACATGAAAAAATATTGGAATTTGGAGGTTTATAGTAGTGTGGTGGTGTCAAGATGGAAGGAAGCTTCTTAGTTGTACTTTGATGTCACGTTTCATATCTAAACTTAGATAAAACTTGAAAATGATGAAACTTTGTCCGTTCAAGTTATTCGTAAAACGAAAGAGCATAACGGAATGTGTAGGGCTATAAACGAACCGGACGAACACGAACGGAGCCTTGTTCATGTTCGTTCATTTAATTTTAACCGCACAAATAAACGAACACGAACACTTAAACGGACGAATTTTCTTGTTCATGTTCGTTTATTAAGAAAATGACTTGTTCATGTTCGTTTATTAAGAAAATGACTTGTTCATGTTCGTTCATTAAGACACTAAACGAACGCTAAACGGACATAAACGATTGAACATAAATGAACATAGACAAACACATCCATGGTTTACCCAATTTCCGAAATGAAACGGGCGGGCAAAATGACGTGCACAGTTCTTTGAATCAAACGTTGAATGAAATAGATTCTTTTTTCGATATCAAAATAGAAATCGGATATATATATATATATATATATATATATATATATATATATATATATATATATATATATATATATATATATATATATATACGACAATCACTTTCTCAAGGAATAGTCTAAGGCCGGTTAGAAAGCCATCTATCGGAAGCAAGGGGCAGGTTTGACTAAAAAAAAAGGATTATTATATATATATATATATATATATATATATATATATATATATATATATATATATATATATATATATACATACCTATATATATATATATATATATATATATATACACACACTACGACAGTCACTTTCTCAAGGAATAGTCTAAGGCCGGTTAGAAAGCCATCTATCGGAAGCAAGGGGCAGGTTTGACTAAAAAAAAAGGATTTTTATAGTGAAGTAGGGTAGCAAAGAAGCCCCAAATCCTTGATTTGGCCAGGAAAGACTGCACTGCTTTGGGCCCACGGACGAGCCACATGCAGGGAAACTTGCACGTGTGGTTCTGGCCGGGCTTTCTGATGCGTGGTTTTGCGACCTTACAACATGTTTTACCTCTCGAGGGATCTCAAGAGGCTTGCAATCCCCACCAGGCAGTGTACCTGACCGATGTAGTATAGTGTAGTGGCAAGTACCGGGGAATTGATCGTTCTCTAGGGGAATAGTGTCGTTAGGATTGAAAAACTACTCTAATAGGTCTAAGGGTGAGGGAAGATTCTTTTTGTATTTTTATATTTTTTTATAAAAGCAAGTAAAATCTCGGGTTTGAAGGAGTGGGCGGAATTAGTTGCTAGTCAACTAACTCAAATGACTACAAGTGCAAATAAAATAAAATAACTGAAAATGAAAAGGTCGTGGAACTTATATGGAGAGAAATGTGTTTACTTAGATTTCCTTACTCCCTAACTATCTTTTACCGGTTGATTAGTGTGTATTAATTGCGTGGATGACGGGTGTATTCCTTAATACCAATCGTGGGGTGGCGTACGTACTTCCCCAACTCTACAAGCTCCTACTTCACTCCTATGTCGAGCCGGCTAAGAAGCTCCTAACATGGGATCACTAGAATTCGCTCATGCATTAAATACAACCATAAAAACCTTAGTACGCATTGGTTCATGTTTCTTAAGACGTTCAAGCAAATTACCGTATAGGAGGTTAGCCAGTTTTCTTAAGCCTAACATCGATAAACAATCATCCAATACAATTAATAACACACTAATAACCAATAATCAATAGTTAGGTTTCATTAGATCTAAGCAACCACAAGATAAATCTAGCCTAGCATGTTAATCAAAAGACAAGAACAAGATATAATCAAACAACACATAGACATATTGAATGATTAAATGATTACTTATCTTCAATTAAACATGGGAGATCCAAGGGTATAAAACCCTTAAAAATGGCAGAAATTCGTCTTAGGGTTTCTCCTCACAAAGTTGCACACTAATGACTAAAAATTGCAAAACTATATATAGAGTTTAGTGGCTGACGGTGTCACGTTGTAAGAGGTGACGCCGTCACCTCGCCGCGGCTAGGGTTCCCGGATGGTCTTCCTGACGCCGTCCCTTTTTAATCCTCCAAAATCCGCTCTGGCCTATCAAGGGTTGACGCCGTCAGAAATGTGCTTGACGCCGTCTCTCTTTAACTTAAACCATGATGGCCTTGATCACCTTAAAGGGTGACGCCGTCAGACTTTCCATTGTAAAACTCTCTGGCGCGTCACGTGTATTTTTCATATCCACCTCTTTTGCCAAGCCATGACGTCGTCTGGAACAATTCTTGACGCCGTCAAGTGTACTTTTCCAGCAACTTTGAAGACTTTGTCGTTTTCTTCACTTTTATGCTCCAAAAACGTTCAAAATGCTTCCTTTTCCAGATTTCTTCTCCAAAGTACCTAAAATGACAAAAGGAACGATTTAGGGCAATATTTGATCAAATAAATACGATTTAGGGCTTAAATGACCCCCTAAAAGCGGTACACTTTTCGCTTCATCAAATACCCTTACACTTGAGATTTGCTTGTCCTCAAGCAAATGCGCTTTTATTCTAATCAAAATACAAGTTAGGGGTCATTTAACGCTAATATAAAAGTAATTACAACAAATAGTCGTTCCACTTTAATCATAATAAGCACGGAGATTACAAACTAGCACCTCACAAGTAGTGTTTAGATACTCACATCTCTCAGGTGTCATAAAAGTATATCTCATAAATGAAAACGGATAATATCTCTCACTACCTATCATAGCAAATAGATTACCATAGGCTTGGGAAAGGATCGAAAACCTTCTCCACTAGGCGTAAGCACCTAAGATAAACTATCAAAGAGGGCTTTTACATGGGTTATAACGTGAGGTGTAGGGATATGATAAACACGATTTTGTTGGATAAAGGATATTTTACTGGTGGCGAGTTAAAGATCTTGATTAATTACATGTACAATATGGCGTTGCTAAGCCAAGACTAGACTCGACTTAAGCTAAAAACAAAATAACAAAAACATAAAATAAACATAAAATGGAACGGGATGGTAGTCCGTATGTTTTTTCAACTTTTCTTTTTCTCATTTTTTTGTATTTTTCTTGATTTTTTTTTCTTTTTTTTTTCTTTCATACACTCTTGCCCTACCATCCAAAATAATACATCATAGGGGCGTTGCATTCCCCTTACACTTGAACTTTTACATAACTTTACAATTACTATTCTATCGACTCGAATTAAGATAATCGAAACACTTGGAGTACTTTTAAAATATTTAGCACATATGGGGGTAATAATGTTGTTCTTCCCCATTACTCCACTACACTAGTACTTTACCCATGAGTCCCAATCGTCCCAAAACAATATGTACAAGGATATGACTCGACTTAGCAACCATGTAATCAATTAGATAATTAACTTGGGGTTTAAACAAATGTTGTCACAATAATGCACTAAAAATGAGTGCATACAAGGTAGGCTAAGGCGATTTGGGTGTACATTTAAGTGGGGTGTAACAAATTCTTCCTTTAAGTAAAATGCTTAAAGTTAGAAACGAAAAGATAGGCTCTGAGGGGTGTACTAGGGGTGTCGTGTACTAAAAATGAGTACAACGCAAAGGGTGTGGGAGAATTACTTGACCAATGTAGCCAATGTAATTATAACAAAAACACAGGTGTAAAACAATGGGTTAATCCTAATGCCTCTTATCATGTAGTAAATCTAACTACACGAATGTAGTCTCACTTGTGGCCTCGGAATGGTCCTAACGCAAGTTCTAGAATCTAAGTGCTACCGGTACACACATCATAGCATAAATGCTTTTCCTACCAATTCTAGGGGCGAACCTCACATATTTGGGGGTGGAAATTTTTTTAGTGGTACGGTTTTGTGCTAGTCATATAACTCCTATCCGTGAGACGCTCATTAAGATCAAAGTTTCACTCCTATATGTTGTAAAAAATTTTAAATTTGGCACTAAAATTGCCATAACAGGTATTTCTCTCAGTTTTATTACACATCTACCATTAAACAAACAAAAATCAAGCGCAATTGCATTCTCTAAAGTATCGTATTTTTACCTCCCCCCCTTACACTTAAGATGAACATTGTCCCCAATGTTCAAATAACAAGATGTAAAAGTAAATAAGGTAAAAGAATGAAATCAAATACTCCCCTGATTCGTTCGGTGGATAAAGAGGTAACATGGTTAGATCTTCTTCCAATAAAATGTAGAAGCTCCAAGACTAAAGCATCGCCAAAAGCTTGATTCCACATACATTTCCTTGTCCAAAATAACCTGTTAAACCTGAGAAAACAAACACGAAAACCTGCATAACAACGGCGGGATAAATCTATATAAGGATATAATGCTTGTGGAATGTTAATTTTGCAGATTCCTGGAGTTTATAAGTTAGAGATTTAATAAAAACTTTTTATGAAAACAAAACTTTCAAAAATTTCAGAAAATTAAAACCTGACGCCGTCAGGTTGTAAGGCCTGACGCCGTCAGAAATGATCTGACAGAATTCTCATGTTAAGTTTTCGGAAAATTTCTGGAAAAACCTATACCTTACTTCCTGGAATTCCTGCAAAACATTATTATGACTCGATACAAGCATTTGACTCAAACAAATACTAATATGTATGTTAATTTATTATTGTTATGATTCATGTTCATTTGTTCTAATAAACCGATTTGGATTTCCCTTACACTTATCTTTTGCAAAATACCTTTATATGTAGTTAAGACGAAGTTAAAAACAAGATAAAGCATTTTCACAATTTAGTTTTGAACATGAATCAATAATAATAAAAATTAAACATACGTACGGAAGCAAATAAAATCAAACAAACAAACAAATAAACACACAAAGCAAATAAAGCTTGGGTTGCCTCCCAAGAAGCGCTTGTTTTTGTTCGAGTCACGAGCCTGACTCTACCCTTATTTAACGGATAAAGGAGAGGTTTTCCCTACACTTAGGGTTAAGTGCGGTTGATAGTAGCGATACACACCGACTCGGTATGAGTATGCCACGTGAGGAAAGAGTGGTGGATGAATTATATGCTCAAAGATGTGGGATCCAATCATCATAACCTTACTTAGTTCAATTGGGTCAATGGGTGAATTGAAGTTTTCTCCTAGAAAGGGATCATCTTCTATCAACTTCGAGAGACTCCTAGTTGGGAATCCATCTTGACCTAATAAACCTGGTTTAAACCCATAGTGTTTCTTGTGATTAATCATGAATGGGTGATGTAAGTATGAAAGGTTATGGTTCACTCCTATGTCAGCTTCCTCTCTACAAGGCTTAGAGTCTACTACCTTCAACATAAAACTACCCGGACTATATGGTTTGATGGGTGGGTCGGGACCTAATTCAATTCCTAAGTTCACATCTAAGGATGGAAGATTAGGTAACGGTTTTGGTTTAGGCTCCGGTTCATCAAAACTAGGAACTTCCATAGAACTAAAAGAAAGGTTATGACTACAAGTATTCAAACCTATTTCTTCTAGTTTTGTTTGGTCCAAGGGCTCTACCTCTATTGGGGTTCCTATAGTCTCTTCTACTTCTTCCGGGTAAGTCATGGGTGGTGTGTGTGCCTCAAATGATGGTAGGACTTGTGGGGTACTTGGTGGGCTTATGTTACTTACCTCATCATTCCTTGTGTCAAGATCACCTATATCCTCATCATGTGTTTTAGTAGAATCTAACCCTAACATTTTCCCTAGTATCTCAAGTGCTTCTCTAGGCATCTCAACTTCTATATCCGAATCATAAGGATCATCCTCAATATTCTGACTGCTATATTCAAATTGCCCAAAAGATTCATCATGTGTTTCTTGAGATTCATCGTCATCGATCATAAAACCTAGGTCTTTTTGATCAATGTGGTCATGCTCGGCTAGATCCTCCATCACATCAAGATCACCCATGTTCTTAGAAACTAGGTCTCTTTGCTCATACGAATCCACCAATTCGTTCCACTTATGGGTCATGGTTAGGAAGCTTTCCTCAAAATTCATCCAAAGGGCCTGACTAAAAGGAATTGATCCAGATAATGCTCGTCTAATAGAAATCTCACATGCATAGAATTCATTAAACCCATCTAACCTTACCCCTAACTCCTTTTGGAAATCACAAAGATCACACAAAAATTCATAGGAATGATAGGAAACAAATCTATTGGTGAAATATAATTGTTCCTCTATTGTCAATGATCTAAATGGAATTTCATCCATCATAGTGACAAATGAAAATGGCTTTACAAACAAAGGGCACAAAGAAAAAGATAGACTAAAGAAATCTAATAAAAAGAAAAATAAAAATCTCACTAGAAAGGAATCTAGTGAGTAGACCTAATAAAATAAAAATTCAACCTAAACAATAACTATTCCCCGGCAGCGGCGCCAAAAACTTGATGCGTGGTTTTGCGACCTTACAACAGGTTTTACCTCTCGAGGGATCTCAAGAGGCTTGCAATCCCCACCAGGCAGTGTACCTGACCGATTTAGTATAGTGTAGTGGCAAGTACCAGGGGATTGATCGTTCTCTAGGGGAATAGTGTCGTTAGGATTGAAAAACTACTCTAATAGGTCTAAGGGTGAGGGAAGATTCTTTTTGTATTTTTATATTTTTTATAAAAGCAAGTAAAATCTCGGGTTTGAAGGAGTGGGCAGAATTAGTTGCTAGTCAACTAACCCAAATGACTACAAGTGCAAATAAAATAAAATAACTGAAAATGAAAAGGTCGTGGAACTTATATGGAGAGAAATGTGTTTACTTAGATTTCCTTACTCCCTAACTATCTTTTACCGGTTGATTAGTATGTATTAATTGCGTGGATGATGGGTGTATTCCTTAATACCAATCGTGGGGTGGCGTACGTACTTCCCCAACTCTACAAGCTCCTACTTCACTCCTATGTCGAGCCGGCTAAGAAGCTCCTAACATGGGATCACTAGAATTCGCTCATGCATTAAATACAACCATAAAAACCTTAGTACGCATTGGTTCATGTTTCTTAAGACGTTCAAGCAAATTACCGTATAGGAGGTTAGCCAGTTTTCTTAAGCCTAACATCGATAAACAATCATCCAATACAATTAATAACACACTAATAACCAATAATCAATAGTTAGGTTTCATTAGATCTAAGCAAACACAAGATAAATCTAGCCTAGCATGTTAATCAAAAGACAAGAACAAGATATAATCAAACAACACATAGACATATTGAATGATTAAATGATTACTTATCTTCAATTAAACATGGGAGATCCAAGGGTATAAAACCCTTAAAAATGGCAGAAATTCGTCTTAGGGTTTCTCCTCACAAAGTTGCACACTAATGACTAAAAATTGCAAAACTATATATAGAGTTTAGTGGCTGACGGCGTCACGTTATAAGAGGTGACGCCGTCACCTCGCCGTGGCTAGGGTTCCCGGATGGTCTTCCTGACGCCGTCCCTTTTTAATCCTCCAAAATCCGCTCTGGCCTATCAAGGGTTGACGCCGTCAGAAATGTGCTTGACGCCGTCTCTCTTTAACTTAAACCGTGATGGCCTTGATCACCTTAAAGGGCGACGCCGTCAGACTTTCCATTGTAAAACTCTCTGGCGCGTCACGTGTATTTTTCATATCCACCTCTTTTGCCAAGCCATGACGCCGTCTGGAACAATTCTTGACGCCGTCAAGTGTACTTTTCCAGCAACTTTGAAGACTTTGTCGTTTTCTTCACTTTTATGCTCCAAAAATGTCCAAAATGCTTCCTTTTCCAGATTTCTTCTCCAAAGTACCTAAAATGACAAAAGGAACGATTTAGGGCAATATTTGATCAAATAAATACGATTTAGGGCTTAAATGACCCCCTAAAAGCGGTACACTTTTCGCTTCATCACTTTCCTGATCAGACACATCCCTCCGTTAGTAAAAGTCAAACACAATACATCCACGAGGACGAACGGTGAAAACATTGTGTCGTTAACTTGGACACGTGACAGTTATCTCTTTTTAAGCAAGGGTAATTAAGTCTTTTTATCATAAACACAAATACAAAACACAAACACAAATCCAGAACTCAAACACAAATCAAACACACAAACATAAATCCAATTTAAACACAAACACAAATCCAGATCCAGATCAAAAACACAAACACCACTCTTTTCAAAAACACAAACACAAATCAGTTAAACCCAAATCAAAAACACAAACACATTCGACCCTTTCTTCAACAACTTTCTATCCAAGATCCGTCAACCACCATATCATCCTCAATCCGAATCAAACACAAACACATTCGACCCTTTCTTCAATCTATAATCGAAACCCCAATCTTTTATAGATGTTTTACTGTTATTTGAGATTCGAAATTAATAGATCCAAAGCCGAACACACAAATAATCTAAACCCACTTTCTGCTGGTGTTAGACGAGTACCAGATTTGGTTTTTGAGTTCATTCTCTCTTTTTGCTCTGTACCCTTTCACATAATCTTGATATCCCTTTTTCAAAAATCAAATCTTTTTGTTAAACTTGTGAAAAAGATTGGAAATTTGAGTTGGATTTTGTGATGGAAATTGATTTGAATCATGTAGTAAGTGGGATTGAAGTTGGTGATGAACTGCATAGTGTTGAATCATGTGGTGGTTCATCTTTATCAGCTTCTTCAAATACATCAAATTTAAGTTCAAAGTCTGCAAATACATCAAATTTAAGTTCAAAGGAAATGTGGTTGTTTATTTTCCACAAGGTCATTTGGAGCAAAAAACACAACAGAAACATGTTAGCTTTTGTCCATTAATTAGTGTTTGTGTTTAAATTGGATTTGTGTTTGTGTGTTTGATTTGTGTTTGAGTTCTCGATTTGTGTTTGTGTTTTGTATTTGTGTTTATGATAAAAAGACTTAATTACCCTTGCTTAAAAAGAGATAATTGCCACGTGTCCAAGTTAACGACACAATGTTTGCACCGTTTTTCCTCGTGGATGTATTGTGTTTGACTTTTACTAACGGAGGGATGTGTCTGATGCAACTTATTCGGGAGTGATGTATCGTGCGAAATTGGGTAAACCACAGGCATGTATTTTGGAGTTTACTCAATATTGTTTTAGAAGTGTTGTTTTGTTTAAACAAACTAATTTTAAAATTATACAATTAAAAGATATGATATACCGAACATAAATAAATAAATGAACATAAACGAACGTTAACGAACGCATAATCGGACGTTCACGAACATAAATAAACGGACGTGTCATTTGTTCATGTTCGTTCATTTAACTAAACGATCGTAAAATATTGTTCATGTTCGTTCATTTAATAAATAAACGAACATAAATGAACTTTTTACCGAACGGTTCATGAAATGTTCACTGAACGTTCAGTTCGTTTACGGCCCTAGGAATGTGTGTACAAAGTGAGGTTTGAATATATACCACTAGCCTATAAACCCGTGATAAATCACGGGTGACTTATAAAAATGTACAAAATGAAGCTTTAACTTGTGATCGAAATATCAACATGCAAAAAAAATTATTATATTTTTAGTGCTTAATTCAAAAGTTTATGACGTAGCAACAACACATGAATAGGAAAAATAAGGGTTAATACACACAAAAGTTACTAAAGTTTCCCAGAAATTCGAATTAAGTTACTAAAGTTTTTTTTTGTTCAACCGGGTTACCCATGTTTACGGGTTTGTTAAATATGTAACTGAACTTTGTAAACGATGACATTGGTTAGATTTCAAGTACAAAACGGTCCTTGTCGTTAGTCGGGCGTCACGAAATTAGTCTCTAGACCACTATTTCGGTTAGTTTGACCCTTTTTCTTACGTTTTCGTTCGTTTTCTTATATTTTCATACGTTTTCGCCCGTTTTCATACGGTTTTTTACTTTTTTATACGTTTTAATTCGTTTTTAGAAAAATTAATTTTTTTCGAAATTAATTATTTTAGAAAATCTAATTTTTTTAGAAAAATTAATTTTTTTAAAAATTAATTTTTTTTAGAAATTAATTTTTTTAGAAAAAAAATAATTTTTCTAAAAAAAATTATTTTTTCTAAAAGAATTAATTTCGAAAAAAATTATTTTTTCTAATAAAATTAATCTCTAAAAAAATTAATTTTTCTAAAAACGAATAGAACGAAAACGTAAGAAAAACGGTCAAACTAACCGAAATATTGGTCTAGGGACTAATTCCGTGACGCCCGACTAACGACAAGGACCGTTTTGTACTTAAAATCTAACCAATGTCATCGTTTACAAAGTTCAGTAACATATTTAACAAACCCGTAAACATGGGTAACTCGGTTGAACAAAAAAAAAACTTTAGTAACTTAATTCAAATTTCTGGGAAACTTTAGTAACTTTTGTGTGTATTAACCCGAAAAATAATTAACAAAATCTAAAAACTCAATCCATTCATAGATAACTGAACAACATAGACACAAAATGTAGTAGTGGTACATCATTGGCAACCCTTTTTATTCAAGACAAATAAATACGTAGCATTACAACATTACACCAAGTAATCTACAAATGACTTTTTGCTCAATAGTTACATTTGATCAACTATTATGATGATTGATGAGCATGTATATGGTTGTTGCAAATTTTTCCAAACCTCGCAAATCATCCTACTAAATCTCTTTGTTTTAATCTTCGGTTAAAATTTGATGGGCACTGAAAGAGGAGGTGCTAACTTACCATGCATTTTTAAAGTTATGGAGATGTGGTATAATTGCGTGACTTGTATATATAATTTAAACTTAATATACCAGTATAGACTCATGTATTCATAAACAATTTTCTTATATGAGTCGAGCTGAGAAGATGACGAGGTTCACGAGTCCATCAAATCTGACAACTTTCCTTCCCTTGTAAGCCCTATGAATAACAATAGGCATGAAAGACAGCAACATAAATAATAAATAAACATCAAAAGTACAAAATAGTGAGATAGAAAGTTTTCAAATATAAAAGAAAATTAGGCATGGTTAAGATTCACCTGACTTTAAACATGATATTTGAAAGCATTTATTTTTTCAGCCAATAAGTACATTTTAGAAGATGGTTGTGGGAATTACACCACATAAGATTACTAAGTTCTCGAATCGACCCGTTCAAAAGAGTTTGCCAAAAAGTATAAAGCTCTTAGACAACCGGTTTACCCATCTCCAACCTTAGCAAGTTTGAGTCCCAATAGTGGCTTCATGCAAACATCAAAACACCCAAAAAGGAATAAATCCGTACAAAAGCTTTTACACAATCACTTTCCTTGTAATTTTCTTTATATACATTAAGATAACATTGAGGATTAATATATTCACGTAGACATTCAAAATCTACATTACTAAGACCATATTACACACAAATATTGATAAAAAGAAAAGAAAAAAAAGTGTTGAAACTATAAGCTAAGAGCCATAAAGGCCTATGTGTTCTAACACCAACATAATTTGAAGAATATATCAAGAACTTGGAAACATGTACCTGCAAAGGCACCAAAATCCATTTTGGTATTGCATTTTGGTGCCTTTGCAGGTACATGTTTCCAAGTTCTTGATATATTCTTCAAATGAGATGAGATTGAAATTAAATAACCAATTTGGTTATAATTGGGAAAGTTGATTGGGATACTAAATAAGAAAGTAAATAACGATTTCAATGTTAATCTTGCAATGGAGAAAAAAATATGGCAGCTTTCCTTGCATAATTGTCGCTTCATATTGATTCACGGTCAAAAGTCAAACAAACTCATTAAATGGATGTAGAAATCAAGCTCTTATAGATTAAGTGGCATTTGTGAGGTGGCATTAGTGAGGTGGCTTTTAGTGCCACCATGGCTTTAATGAGGTGGCAGAATTTTCAAAAAAACCTTCTTTTATTATATAATATATAGATTTGTAAGCAATTTAAAACTTTAGATATTTTACCACAAAACCGTCTAGTGATAGTTTGATATTTAAAACTAAGGGAAAATACCATAAAAAAACATTATACTTGTCAAAAAATCATATTCAAAGTAGCGAACTAAAAATAATACTCTTGTAAATACTAATGTTGACATTTTTGTATTTATGTGAGTAATAAAGACAAAAAAATATTCTGTGATGACCATTTTACCCATGGATTTTTGAAAATTGCATCCACCGTCTATATAGTAAATTACATAAATGGTCTCTGTGGTTTAGTGAAAATTGCATCTAAAGTCCCTAATATATATTTTATTTGGATCTGTTACGTTTTTTAAATACGTTTTTCTATATTTTAATCTACGTTTTTTATACGTTTTAGTCCGTTTTTATACGTTTTCATCCGTTTTTCTTACGTTTTCGTCCGTTTTTTTTTAAAAAATTATTTTTTCAACTTTTTTTCAGCACATATGAATTTTTTTTTGAAATTTTTTGTTGAAAACTTTTTTTTTCGTCACATGTGAATTTTTTTTGTCACAAGTGAAATTTTTTTATCGGTAAAATATTTTATTAGGAAATATTATGAAAAAAAATTCAATTTTTTTTTCAGATGTCACGAAAAATATTTCAAAAAAAATATATTCGACTAAAAAATTACGATTTTTTTTTTTGAAAAGGAATTTCGAAGAAAAAAATTTTGGAAGAAAAATTTCCGAAAAAAGAAAATAGGGACGGTGGATGCAATTTTCTCCAAACGACAGGGACCATTTATGTAATTTAGCCTATGGACGATGGATGCAATTTTCGCAAGCCTACAGGATAATTTATGTAATTTGGAATGGTAAAATGGTCATACTACTTATATAAAGACAAAAGTGTCAACATTAATATTCACAAGAGTATTTTTTTAGTTCGCTACTATGAAGATGATTTTTTGACAAGTATAATGTTTTTTATACTATTTTCCTTAAAACTAAATGGTGGACTATTAATGATTTTATTAAATCTTTTTGATGTTGAATCTTAACGAATGCGATGGCAAGAAAAGGGTGAGGGTGCCACCTGTTTTATTATTATTATTATTATAATTATATACTAAAACCCAAAATTTTGGGCCCCACACAACATTCTCACAAAACACTGTTTGAAACACTGTTTCATCTCGAAAAATGAACAGTAACATGAACAGTGTTTACTGTTCATGCTACAGTAATTTTTTATTTTTTATTTTTAAATAATTTCGAAAAAATAGGAAAAAAAAAAAAAAACAAAAATTGAAAAAATATTTTCAAGAAAAAAAAAAATTCAAAAAACTTTAAAATAAATTTTTGTAAAAAAATAATTTAAAAAATAAAAATACAAAATAATTGTTAACCTACAAAACCAACAAAAAAACAACTATCTGAACAACTCGCTGCAACAGTATTTTTTTTTTTCTTTTTTTTTTTGAAATCCCGCAGCATCGCGCGGGTTTCCCCGCTCGTTATTATTATTATTATTATTATTATTATTATTATTATTATTATTATTATTATTATTATTATTATTATTATTTTTTTTTTTTTTTTTTTTTTTTTTAATAACATCACTTTATTAGAAACAAAAAGGATTTACAAGAAGTTAGTAGGGAGCCGAGATACTAACTGGGCCCCCACTCCTTTAGCTATAGAAAAGCTAATCCTACTAAAAATATGTGCAGCAGCACGCGCACCAATGTCTTGAGTCATCGAGAACTTTCGAATACGCTTCAGTAAGGTCACTGCATCCTTCTCAAGTTCTCCAAAAGAAGAGAAAGAGAAGGGGAGGAACCCATATCCAATACTTGTGCACTTAGCCTCATACTTGATGCGTTTACGTTGTGCAGCCTCAATCACCACACGACCCGGCACAAAATCAACCAAACTAGTTTGCGTCAAGGGCGATGATCCAGTCAAATCAACACATACATCAAGTCCTCCATCCCACGAGTAGAGCAACACATCAGCAGGACGTAAGGATAGGTCCCTTTCATCACAAAGACCAATGTCCACCTCTTTACGAGCCGAAACCCCAGATCGAGAACATATATCAACAAGAACATCACGAACCATGTTATGCCGATGTTTAATACCAATAATACCAGCACAAGATACAGCATGGTCCCCATAAATATCCCCAGTAAAGACCCTGGAACAAGCAGAACACGAAATCTGGACAGAGAATAGAGGAACTTTAATTCTTTTGGTTCTTATCGGTTATAGGTTAATTGGAATATCTCATGAAAATTTGTCCAGAATTCTGCTGAAAAATCACTAAGGACTTACGCCTAATACAGAAAGCTTGCGTTAACTTGTTAAATATTTAGCTTGGCTATGTCATCTCCAACTTTGTCCTTCGTAAACCATCGAATTTGAAAGATTAAAAAACATCTTTTATTAACATTCATCCTTAAAAAATAATTATCTCAAACCATGTCTTCTACTTCAACTTCAAACCTGTTTATATTGAATTAATTTAAAAATAGAGCAAATTCTCAAAATAGGCCAAATATTTTCCACTATTTCAAGATTTGGTCACAAACCACACCCTTTTCCAATTTTAGGCCATGCTCGACTGCTCGACCCCATAAATTTATCGACACGTGTCATTCCATTATTTTTTTATTAATATAAATTTGGCCCACAATTGACATATAAATTTGGCAACGTTAGTCCATTAACCAAACAAGCGTTTGCAAAGTTAGTCCTTTTACTAACGGCCATTTTATTTTAGTCCATTAACCAAACAAGCGTTTGCAAAGTTAGTCCTTTTACTAACGGCCGTTTTATTTTTCATTTTTTGTCCTTGTGATTATTATTATTATTAAAAAAAATTCAAAAAAATTTATAAAAATTCAAAAAAACTTATAAAAATTCTAAAAAAATTATAAAATTTCGAAAAGTTTCGAAAAATTTTATAAAAAATCGAAAAAGATTTAAAAATTCGAAAAAACTTATAAAAATTTGAAAAATTTATAAAAATTTGAATTTTTTTTAAAAATTCGAAAAATTTATATGGCGACATTGTCATATTTAGTTATATGGAGACATTATCACACTTACCTTTATATAGCGACATTGCCACACTTAACATTACATTTTGTGGTCCATAAATCATTTGACGTTCACTTAAACCTGATTATATTTGGCAGTAGGTTGTAAACACACAGGTTGCAAGTCTTGTATGGGCGGGTGATCCGTGTGTAGTATATATAAATATAATATCGGATCCCCGTGATACTTGGGAATCAACTAGTCAACCTCTTAGGAAAAAGGTCAACGTGCAAAACCCGTGAATACGGTGTGAGATACCGGATAAGTGATTACCCGGGTCGTGTCCCAGCGAGGTGTGAATCGAGGATTTTGTTATCGGTTCGAAATTAAAGTGCTTGATGATTGGAAATGAGATTTTTGGTGTTTGATTAAATTTAAATATCCTACAACTACGGGAAGCATAAATAGGCTAAGGGAAACTTATACATCTAAATCTACAAAGCAGGATTAGGCACAAACTAATTAAACTAGAAAACGCGAATCGGAAAATCTAAACACGAGCATAAACGTAAAATCTATGAAAATCTAATCCTACAAGTGCCAAATTATTTTTTCTAAGTACTAGATGACAAAATAAAATTTTAAAAAAAAGAATTATAATTTTCTGACTTTTAAATTAATTATTATGAATTAAAAACTAATCTAAACTATTTAAATGATTTAAAAATAGCAAATGACTTCGGAAAAATCTGAAATTTTGCAGAAAAATCTAAAATGATATTATGAAGCTAAGAAAAATGGAATCAGAGTTTAGTTCAACCCTAATAAGCAGATTGGGCTAATAAGCAGTAGCAAATAAGCTCTAAAATAAGCCAAACAGTGCCAAAAATTATCAAAAGCTCAATAATGGATAAACACACCTATTTAAGCTTATAACAACTGATCAACACTAATTAAGCTCACAGATTAAGCCAATAAGCTTTAAGAACAGTTACAATTATGTCTAGAAACAAATGTCCAATCAGCCCACTTTAAGCTGCTGTAAAAGCTTGCCAAAAGCTCTTTGGGGAAAACTAAAAGTTGAATATCAAAGCTTATACAACAGACAACTTATAATCCAAAAATGCCCAATTTGTAACCACAATTGCTTACTCAATTAAGCTAAAAAACAGATGATCACAGACACACAAGCTGATGCAGGTCTGAGAACAGCTCTAGAGGGGCTAATTGCAGACTAATTATAAGCTAATGTATAAGCTACTAATGAAAACCAAGCTCAGAAATCTAAAGCCTAAACTACAGGCTATAAGCAAACCAAATATCAGGCAATGAGCACAAGGGAATAAGCACATATAAAGACAACAAAAAGCTGGGGTACACAGATTTGGTGCAGGTCTGCATATGGGATTCTGATGTAGCAGACCAAGTTTTGGCACTTAAAACTTTCAGAACATAATAGAACTTAACCAAACTTTTCACTATCACTATAACTACTGATATGAACTCAAAAGTGCCAAAAATGGTACCCTAAATAAGCTCAGCTTATATTAAGCTTGTAAGGGCAGTTTAGCTTCTAACTTTGCAACCAAAAACTCAAAACCTCAAAAGCACCACAAACAACTTAAATTCCTACAACAACAGCTTATCTAACCTAAATAAATCTCAATCAAACTTCATAAAATGACAAATGAACAGTGAACATCCAGTTTGACCCACTTTGACCTATGATCCAAACACTCCTTAAAAGGACTGTTTGGAAGCTTAAGCTAGCAAATACCTTCAATAAGTTGTGATACTGAGTCTAAATGATCCACTAACTCATTTTAAATCCTACTAATCAGAATTCAATGGGAAATAAGCTCTTACTTAAGCAAATAAGCAGTTGACTATATATTGACCATTTTAAGCAAATCTATCATTAAATCTAGAACCAATGATCAGAAAAGCATCAATAGAGCAAAATAGAAATAAGTAAACTAGGAAAATGAAATTAAGCACTCGTACAGTAACTAAGCTAAAACAGTAATTTGGAATTTGAAACAAAAACTGGACTTTAATTAAAATAAAAGTAAACTACAATGCTGGAATAAAAAAATACAATAAGATAAAAACTACAAGTACCTTAAAAACAAAAGCTAAAATAAAACCTGCCTTTTAAGGCTTACATTAAGTCCTATTTATAGCAAAACCTAAGCTAGGGCTTCTATCTGCCATTGTGCTTGTTTTGTGAGAGGTTCCAGCCTTGAGTGTACATCTGTGCTTCTTTAGATTGATAATAACCCTTGGATTAATGTAGCTATCATCACAACCCTTAATTATTATTATGGCGCCCAAATGGTTGAGGATTGCCAGCGTTGCATGGGATACATGTGAGGGGGTGGGTTACACGTGAATAAGTACTAGCCTGGAGCTAGAGGGAGAGAGGTTAGGATGGGTGGTGGCGTGTGGCAGAGGTGGTGATGATGGTGTTTAGTTTTGGCGGGATTTGGGAAAGAAGAAAAGGTTGACCGGGTTGACTAGGGATTAACTAAAAAAATGGTCGGGTTGGGTTTAAAGGTTGGGCTTGGGTAATTTTGTTTTGGGCTTTGGGTTTATCATTTGTTATGGGCTGGTGGGTTAAAGAAAGAGTTGGGTTTAGTTTTAAGTTGGGTTGTGAAGGGTAATGGGTTAATGGTAGGATAGGATTAATTATGAAGTTTAGGTTTAAGTTAAGGGACCATTCTTGTAAATATTGAAAATCCAGGGACCATGGCTGCCAATGAATAAAAATAATTTCCAAGGATCAATTGTGTCATTTTGGTAATTTTGGAAGTTGACTTTGACTTTGACTTTTGTCTTCACTTGCACAATTGTTGCCAAGTCGATCAAAAAATGCTCATTTTTTGCTCCGTTTTCAATCCTTTGTACCTGAAACACATAAAAACACAAAACCAAGGATATCTGCAATATATTTGGGTGTTTTTGGTCATTTTTGGTCCTAAATGGGTGTAAAATGATGAGTATTTACACACTCATCAGCGGGACTTGGAACTGGGTGGATTTACAATGGCCTTGCTGGGAAATCTTCATTCAAACGCATTTCATTTTTCACTAAACTCTATGAACTCACCAACCTCGTGTTGACACTTTTAGCATGTATTTTCAGGTATTAAGCAACAGCACGCTACAGGAGGCTTTTGGCAGGGCATGGCATGGTCATAGAAGACTCTGATAAACATTTGGGACTGTTTAACTTATTTAAAGGCCTATTTCCGCACTACTTTTATCAATGTAAATTCAACACTTTTGTTAAACAATTTTAATCTAAATGATTGAAGTGAAAACCGTTCTTTGCACTTGTGTTGTGATACCAATTGAGTTGCACCCCAGTGGCATGTTTGCTTCCGCTGGACCCGATTTTGGGGGTGTGACAATTACCAAATTTTCTGGACACATTCAGGGGAGATCTTGGGCGTGGCCACACAAACATCTTGTCAACCCTACGAGGGGCCCAACAATATTAAACTCCAAAATAAATTTGAAGGAACAAATTCTATCTTGACTACAAGCATAACCTATGAATTTTGTAACAATTCCGAAAACAATCCTTATGACTACCAGTTACGTATAACGTTAAATTGTTCCACAGAATGCACTACATTCATAACAGTTATCTGGTATCTCAAGTCTGTGGATAACTATTCATGATTTACTTAATAAAAACATCTATAAAGTAACATCATGTAGTTTGGGATAAGTCCTATATTCAATTCATTGAATATCATGTGAATTTGGCATGTCAACGCATCAATATACATTCAAGTATATTATACCAAAACTCAGATTTGTCTTAATTTAATGATATTCCCATATCATTAACTGACAACGGATGATTTAGAATAACTAATTTATTCACGGATAAAACATGCAAATATATAGGACAACAATATTAAATAATGAACATAAACATAACCAATACTTTATTTCTTTAAAAATAATAAATGTTTACAATATCCTTTATCCAAATACTAAACACAGTCATGCA